>OX382291.1:31820998-33070998 GCA_947507805.1 Aporophyla nigra | reverse complement strand
GAAAATATTTTTCTGCTTTGTTTTTTTTTTTTTCATAATTTCTTAGCGCCGACTGAAAATTAGTAATTACATTAATTTACGACCTTAAGAAAACTGACATTTTTCCGTTTCCAGTTACTTTTAATTCAGTTTATTTTTTATTAAAAGGTTCTTTGATAGTTCAACAACAATCACTGCTTTATTTACGTTGCTGAGCAAACACTTTTTTCGAACATATGAATCAATGGATTAGGAATAAATATTCTTCAAAATTATTCAGATTCTGATCAATAGTGTATGACATAATTATGGTGCAAAGTTGACATAAGCGTTACCGTGTAGGTTACAGATATAAGTTAGTTGCATGCTAGAATGTTAGTTCCGTGATAGTATGTCACTACACATTTTAATCTTACCATTGAATTCTAAAAAAAAGACCAACAACGTATCAATATCGAAAACCAAAGTTAACAGAAATTTCCAAAATACGGGCACAAGTCTTAAACCTGGACATCGACGACGAAGTACTGCACAAAGGTGGGATGGTCCGCGTACAGCTTATAGACTCGAATAGCGTCTACCCCCACTGAGTTGGCCATGTAGCTGGCCAGCTCCCAAACGACAGAGTGTTGATTCGGGTCCTCTTGAAGAACTCGCAACAGATTCTGCAAACGTTAAAGGCAATTGCGAAATTGTTATGAGACCCTCATTTGCAGTGATCGGATAATCGGACGCTCCCTCGAAAGAATATTATGGAAATTCCTTTCTGAATAATTACGTAATCCGAAAAACTTAATGAAATTATAGATGCGGTTATTTTGATTTAGTATCTTTATTATATTGAAAACAAATAGAATATCAATAAAACTAAACCAGTTCTTATAGAAGCTTTCATTGTAAATTAAAAGTTCCATTAGAATCGTTTTTTTTTTTCTTCTAAATATTACAATGAGAGTTTATCAAGGAACATTCATCTTGAAAGTACTAGTGAGTATGGAAGCATTATTTAATGAAACATTTTCACAACAAGTTCTAATTATATTGTATGCAGGTAAAATGTTTTGCAATCTCAGGAATTTCAAACGATTCCAGGATCCGGGATTCTGAAAGGCATCAAAGGCAGTCAGTATACTCTGTCGTGGGCATAAAAATGAAGTTTAGGTATATTAGCGCCCGATTATCCGATCACTGCTCATTACGCATTTTGTAAATTTATTGCTTACCATAAAAATCTCCACTTGGTTTGGTTCGACTGTCCTCCTAAAAGCTGTCCGTATCCTAGAACTTCTGGTTGGAGTAGTAACCTACAAGAATTAACCTCTATTTAGTCATAAAAATTGGAAGGCATCTGACATCCAGCAACACGCACTGGGCCCGCTTTATGATTTACGGCCCACTCCCTCTCACAGAGAGGTTATCTTTATCCCAGCAGTGGGAACATTATAGACTGATTGAGCAGTACAAATAACCTTAGCCGTTACTCATTAGATAAGAGATGTAAATGAGGCCAACTTAGCGGAGGTGGTGGCGGAGATAAATCCGCACACAAAAAAACAATATGGCTGCTTCGTCACGTCTTGATTCATAAAAAAACCCGGCCTAACAGTTGATACTGAACCTAGCGCTGGTGCAGCGGCGATGATATAGGAGAACGTTTTTAAATTTCGAATACACTTATATCTCCACATTTATAGAGCCATTCGTGTCAAAATCGGACTATGAGAGAGGAAAGATGGGGAGCACCTTTATTTGCGCACACACTTGTACACTTTGCTATCTTCTTGTGCGTGTCGTAGTGGGATGAGTAAGTGAGGCTGAAATTCATACAGAGTAGGAAATTCGTTATTCCAGCTACTTCCATAATTCTTCTTGGAGAATTTAGTGAGGAAATTTTGAATATGAATGTTGATGGCTATAAGAGTGGGGACTAATAAAACGATGGATGCATTGTGTGAATGATAATATGGTTAAAAAATGGGTGAATACCGAGAAAACGACTAACAGAGAAGAACGAAAGGAAAATACACATGTTACACCGACCACTAATCAACTGGAATCAGAGCAAGAAAATTATGACTTACATAACGCTGGTTTGTCTTCCATTGCAGCCATTTCTGTAGTACCTCGACAGGTATTCGCTCTGTTACGTAAGCGTCCAGAAAATCTTTATTTTGTTCCAAATAATTAGCCACTTCTTGGTGCTCTGCATCTGATATAAAAAGTATAGTTAGGGCATCTTGAGTTAACTGCAATGTTCTTAACCCGAAAATTCGAATATAAGTACATAATTGTGACATTCGCCAACACGCGGTATATACCCGTGGATTATTATCCCTGCACAGAGAGGAGACTTGTATCCCAGACGAAAACATGGTGATTAATGATTATACTAAACTAACTTCTGCCCATGCCTTACTCCATGTGAGATTTCAGCCACCAACCCACCGCGTCACATTCCATGTCCCGCCCGCAATATTAGGTACTTCGTTTCTAAGAGTATTTACGTTTTGCTTGGCTCCAAAGGGTTGTAGCGTAATTATACTATCTATTGGTACCCCAATTGCGGAATAGTGAATGTTTTTTTTTAAAGTATTTCTATTGCACATTTTTTTATTTTAGCTTTAAGCAGTACTTCTCTATATAAACCTCAATGGTGCCAAACTTCATACTCCTACATCCGCGTATTTTTTGCAAAAACACTTACAAAGTTTTTACTCCGCTATTCTACTTCTAAATAATAAAGGTGAAGAGTTTGTTTATTTGAACACACTAATCTTTCGAATAACCAGTCGCATTTGAATTATTGGTTTTACATTAGATCGCTCAATTTTTGAAGAAAGCTATTTTAACATTTCGTCAGAACTCTTAGGAGCCGAGTAAAAAGAAAAAAATGGTTATTCGATCCACCCCAACTCCTCGACGAAGGCCAGCAACGCCTTGGTGTTACTGACTATCTCACGTTAGACAGACACATATACAGGGTGGAATTGAAGTCATGGGCATTATTTTAAACCAAGGCACTACTCACGATATTAATTGCATTAAGGCTACTATTATGCAAATCAAAAATAGTATTAATGCAAGTATGGAAAATCTCAAAAATGTAGTAAGTCATACAAAGTATCAATTCGTTGCGCATCGCGATAGCGAATGCTGCAGTAGGTACCTACGCCGTACGCATGAACTCTTTGACCCTACGCGACCCACGTGACATAGGTACGTAAGTTGCTAACGATTTGATTCATATTAGATTCTAACTTTCCCTTCATAATTTGCCGGCTTGGGACGGTCAAAACTACGTTTATTTATGATACATAAATTTAAAAAAAAAATGTTTACGTATCTACCTAGTTAAAATTAATTTCCTGTAGTTTTGGCGTATTTACAAAGTTGGAATCACAGTATTTACAATAATTGTTCAGGAATCTCAATGTATTAACATTAATTTAAACTACCTATCTTATTATCTAGCACTTACACGTATTTTAAAAGATGCTCAAATGTCCACCACCTTGTTCAATACACAATTGAGCCCTACGTCTGTGATTGTCTTTCAGACTGTTCAACAGTCCCGCGCTTTCATGTGTCGAATGTGTTAGTAATTTTGTTTTTTAAATCGTCTTTTGACTCACTTTCACGTTCGTAAACAATTCTTTTAATTTCACCCCATAAAAAATGTCCAGATTGTGTTCACAATCACTGCATTACCGCTGACACTTAATACACTGCAATCCAAGGGTATGATCGAGACGTGAGATGCGCGTGCGGCGATTACGTCACGGGATCAATTACATGCGTCAACGCACCTGCGCAGTCGTTATGACACTGGATTAGACTTGTGTAAGTAATGCGAGTGTTGCATTGCACGTCATGTATCTCGACCGAGTAATGTTTCATTACACATGACTCGACTAAATCAAACATGGCACATGACACTCAAACATGACTTCATGACTTGCGGACCGCGGCATGGTTCGACGTTCGTAAACTACGTATTATCTCGGTAATGTTGGCTATGCGTGCAAGTGAGAAAGAGCATGCGCCGGTCGGTTTGCTGCGAAGTGAACTATTATTTAGAACCGTATTGCTCTAACTTTAAGGTATACGTTATATTGACATTGCGGACTGCTTAGGTGATGTTTTTATCATGTCGCGCACTGTATGACAGTTATGTTTTGCAGCGCGCGCGCGATACAATACAAAACAGTAACACGAAACAAAAACAAATCTGAATGTAGTGTTATTTTTTATGGTAGTTTGATTATTAATTCATGTGTCCGTACCGTGCGAGCGTGTATTTTCAAAAGCGGGTCTGACATTAAATGAAAGACGGATACGTCTTAAGACAAAAAAAACTATCTCAGTTAATACCTATTTATTAGTTGTAATTAACGTAAAAATAAAACAAAACAGGTATAAAAAACATAAATCTAAAAAAAAAAAACAATCATTGTACATAAAATCGATTTTTAAATACGCCAATAGTCATAGTCCTGGTCAATAATCAATATTGCAATATTTGCAATCCATGTTTATTACCAGTCCTAAGCCTGGAATGCCCTTTTGATTGAAATATTCCGTAGATTGGGGGTAAAGTATGAAGGAAAATCGACTTTATGGATATGAAAACAAAAGCAAAAGTACGTTTGGACGGATCTCACATCACATATCATATCATATGCGGTATCTCATGTAATGATGTATTTCTTCTACAACGCGAGCATTTCATTACAATAGACATCGCCTATGACGCATCATTTCGTGTCATGTTTGGAGTCATGGTGTAATGAAACATTACTCGGGACGAAAAGGAATGTCATATGACATCACTTTAGAACGCACTGTTTTGCGCATGTCTACACTGGATCGGGACGCACGCAGCCCCCGCGCGGGAGTGATATCCGTATTTTTGCGAGTGAGGGAGCGGGACGGAGAGAGTTGTCGGCGGGCGGCATGCCTTTTAGCCTATTGTCTGTGATTGTGTTACCGCTTCAGGAAACGCCGCGCGCTCGCCGGTCGACCGCAATGACTAGTTATTAGTATTATTTGATGTTTGTTTACTTTTCGTTTCGCGCTGTACTGCGCTTTAAGATATTGATACTTCAAGACTTATTAGCGTTTATGAAGTATTTTGTTTTAATTACTTTAAGTGTTTATTTGCAATAATAAGCCTTTTGCAATATGACTTACTACATTTTTAAGGTTTTACATACTTGCATTAAAATATTTTTGATTTGCGTATTAATAGGCCTAATGCAATCAGTATCGTTAGTAGTGCCTTAGGTTAAAATAATGCCCATGACTTCGATTGCATCCTGTATATACACATTAAAACATATAAGAAAAACTCTATTTAATATATGAAAATGGCGCACGATGAATGGTCATCCAGTACCACATCAATGGCAATCTGTCCATGCTACCGACCACGACAGCCAGCATGTTGTTGGAATGAGCATCGAGTGCACAACAAACTAGTCTCAGAGAGTGTTCTGCCGTTAAATGAGCGTGGCAGTAAAAACAATCACATGGTTTGTTAATTACTTAAATTGTTTTGTATAGAATCAAGTTCTTCTAACTTAACAGACAGCCGTGCTGCTGGAGAGTTTGCTGCGCCACTTCTTCCTACCACCTAAAGCACTAGGAAATGGGGAAGGGCATGCGTTTTGGGGGACTGTCTTAGGTAATTTTGACGTTCAAAAAGTTCTGACTCACAGCCTAGTTTGAATAAATGGATTTTGATTTTGAATACTGGCCCGTAGTGAGAACAGGCAGCGTTCAACTATTGTATATGTATCTCTTTTACTTACACGGGACCAAAATTTAATCCCTTGCCATGCCATCCCGGTCTGCGTAGGCCTTACCAGTAGGAACTGCTTTCATTTTGACAGTTCAACAACATTCATTGCGTTATTTACAGTGTTGAGCAAACAAATCTTTTGACCCTATGTAGCAATGGATTACCAATATCGTTCGAAATGATTCAAATACTGTTTGATTAGTGTGTTATGCAATTAAAGTGTAGAATTAAGCTTTTGATGGATAAGATTTCATTAACTTACCTTTGAATGAAGTCATAGATCTAGCTCTGTAGCGCTTCGGTATAGCTCCTGTAAAATGTATTTTTATTTAACAAAACAGTTTCTTAAAATACAGTTTCACAGAATTTCACAAGCCATGTTTAGATGAGAATATTAATAAAGTGAAAATATTGACGATACTAATGAATTTCAATAATTTTGGAAAAAAGTCATTTCTCTTTAATATGGTTGAGCTGAATGGTGCTTGGATCCATAAGTCATGTTCGTGAACGGGCGTCGTCAGTAGGGACTGATCATCTCTTACCCGTCACCGCCTATTCAACTTTTCACGTCTTGTTACAACGTTTTCACACGTATAATTTTTAACATGGTGTAACCAATTTTCGTATATATTTTCCATAGGTACCTACTAAGATTTAGATTGCGCAATTAGCTTCATTATTATGACTAGCAGACCCCTTGAGAGCTCAAAAGCGCCTGCATTTTTTTGTTAAGTAATGCATTGTTTGTTTATTTTTTTCGTTATATTTTATAAATTGTTTTGAAACCTACTATATGTTATGGTTTTTTTTTTATGGGTTTGAAATCATCAAATGACGTCTCTCGCTCTGAGCAGAGCGGGAGGGCGTGACAGACTTTTACTGGCTAACTGTTGAAGTTGCCGATATGCCAGGGCCAAGGTAACTCTTTCGAACAGATCTCGCGACCCTGGCAGGTATTCGCTATGCTTCATATTCAGCCTATATCGTTCCAACAACTGGGACACAGGACTCCTCTCTGTCAGAGGGAGAGGGTCGTAATCTACTACGCGGACTTAGTTAGGGGTGCTAGATGTCACATGTCTTCGAATTTTTGGTTCCACGACATGCGGGTTTCCTCTAGATGATTTCCTTCATCGTTTTTGAGAACAGTAGTGGTGATGAAATAATTTACACTAAGTAAAGCATCTGCCAGGGTTCGAACTCACGACCGACAATTTGTGAGTCGTGTTTATGCATATTTTTGACTAATAATGATTAACTCTACAGTGACCAAAGTATTATGCAGACTGCGAAGCAACGTCATGAGATATAAGAAGTAGAATTTATTGTCAATTTTTTGTTTTCTTCTTATATGTGTAAGTGTGAATTAATTTGTTGCAAATTGTTCAAAGTCCGAAACCAGTGGTGGCCCAGTGGTAACGGCCGCGACTTATAAGTTGTACATAGGTACCCAGACAAAGGAGATGTTTCATTTTTATATGGGGCTCCGGCCATAACGTGTACAGTTTAGCGAAGCTGGGTAAATTACTCATGATTAGCATATAGTAACATTTTTTTCATAATATCAAATGGTTTTTATGTACAAAATAAAAATTAAAAATGTTTGACGTTTGTCCTAAGAGTTAGCAAGTGGTCATTTTGAATTCGTTTAGAAACACATTTCGAGAATGGAGACTAAAGATTTTTGTAACGATGAAATGGTCACACTTAATTATGTTTACTCAAAAATATTTATAAGAGAATAATAGTAATTTATTTTTAACACTACAAGAATACACACATTTTTTAATTATTTTCTACTTAACATTGATTTGATGAGACATGATTTCAGAACGAATGAAGTCTGCAAGCAAACGAGACGCCATATTGAATAAAACATGGCAATAATTGAAAAACTATTATTTTTTGTACACAACAAATCAGGCGCAAACTAACCAGAGAATATTTTTCCCTAATTTGTGGTATTTTTTCCTCTTTTTTGATAAATGTACATCTGATGGCCGAAAATGAAACATCTCCTTTGAGCAAATTATTTCATCACCACTGCTCTCAAATCGGTAAAGGAAAACATCGTGAGGAAACCGGCATGTACTAGAACCAAAAATTCGAGAAATATGACACCACTACCATCACACCAACCCGCACAAGGCCCGCGTGGTCGATTACGAAACACTCCCTCTCACTGAGAGGAGGCCAGTATCCCCGCAGCGGGAACATTTATTATTTATTTATATATACTTTATTGTACACCATAAACATACAAAACAAACAAATAAATTACAATGACTACAAAATATACAATGGGTGGCCTTATCGCTTTATGCGATCTCTTCCAGGCAACCATGGAATAGACAGTGATAAACCTGGACATAAAATGGGTATGTACCTATGTCTTATCTACACGTAGACTAACCTGTGCTCTTCTTCTCAGATCTGTCAGCAGACCAGTCCAGATAGAGGGATGGCGACGTATGGCGGCAACCACTGTGGAACTTCGACCAGACTTTCGCTTTTGTAGGAGTATGGACGGCAAGTTCATTGCGTCCTGTTCAAACATATGTAACTAAATAAATAAATACTGTTTGTAAATGACAAACCTCTGTGTATGCTCTCATTTTTGGCACTGGCAAAACTCTCAGGTGATGGGCATCGATATAACGGGTGATCCAAGTAGAGGTACTTTTTTCAAAATTAAAAATATTATATAAAATATCGATAAAATTGATTTTTTTTTTATTTACAAAAAGTACCTCTGAATGAATCACCCATTAATAAACGTGATTACACAAAAAACCACAGATTTTTTGAACTCGTTACTTGAATAATAAAATTCAATCGAAAAACATGAAGTCTGTTTTTTCTATTTTCCCATCGTATCTGCATCTAATTGCGTCCATCCCCTCAAATAGGGCTGGTATAAATGATAAAAATGGCAGAAAGGGTGTGACTTTATTCTTCAATATTAAAAGTACACTTTGTAAACAAGCATATTACAAGATAATAATGCTTGGAAACATGCTGGTCCTCATAGGACAATCTACAATCCAAAAAGGTGGCTAATAAATTTGTATGTTTTTTTTTTTTTTATGGCATTGATTCTATGATAACTTTAACTAACACACTGAATTATTACTTGTAAATATTATTGGAACATAGTATACTAACTTTTACAATGTTTGTAAATATGTGAGCACCGTGTATCTATCATAAACCTAACTAGCTTCGGCCCGCGGCTTCGCCCGCGTTGATATCGAAATATTCACAATTTCAACTCCCCCATTTCACCCCCTTAGGAATGGAATTTCAAAAAAACCCTTTCTGGGATACCTACTCCTCAGAAAGAACACACCCTCCAAATTTCATGTCTCGAGGACCAGCGGTTTAGGATGTGCGTTGATATATCAGTCAGTTAGTCACTCAGGACTTTGAATTTTATATATATAGATTTGTAATAATTTTTTTACCAATTATTGGATGGTAATTTTAATTCTAGGTGCATTGTTTTTACACTTAATTATTTCATGAATGTATGCAAATATTGGAAACATAGTAAAAGAGTAACGGTGAAGTTAATGCCCATTCTTCTCCATACGAATCTACCTTTTGGAAGGCGACTAGAATGAATTATATTTTAATGCTAACTAGAATACAAAATGTATGAGCCGTCCTCTTGAATCACTCTGTATAATGATGAAAATCGCATTCTAATCCGGAGCGTAGTTTAAACGATCGAAGCGTACAAACGCGGGAACCGACTTTGTTTTATACTATGTAAAGATTAATAAATAAAAGAGTTTTGAATCATCATCATCAGCCTATAGCAGTCCACTGCTGGACATACGCCACCCCAATTGCACGCCATTTAGCTCGATTTTCGGCAAATCTCATCCAGCTGCTACCAGCCACCCTGCGAAGATCGTTGCTCCACCTAGCCTGAGGGCGTCCTACCTTACGTTTGCCGATTCGCGGTCTCCACTCAAGAACACGTCTACCCCAACGGTCATCGGTTCGACGGATAATGTGGCCGGCCCATTGCCACTTCAGCTTGCTAATCCTATGAGCTATGTCGACAACTTTGGTTCTCTGCCGGTTCACCTCATTCCAGATTCTGACCCTCAGAGATACTCCAAGCATAGCTCGTTCCATAGCTCGCTGAGCGACTTTAAATTTATGGACCAGCCGTACCGTGAGTGTCCACGTTTCGGCTCCGTAGGTCATAACAGGTAGGATGCACTGGTTGAAGACTTTCGTCTTTAGGCTCTGTGGAATACGCGACGAGAAGACTCGGCGAAGCTTTCCAAATGCTGCTCAGCCCAGCTGAATTCCCCTTATTGTTAAAGTCCGTGTGGTGTCGGACAGAAAGAAAAGCATCACCCTATCTCTTCCCAATGGTGTCGTAAAAAGCGACTAAGGGACTTACTAGAGAATGGGCAGCAGCGTTCTCTATGCATTTTACCACCATACTGCGCTCGCCAACCCGCTTGCCAAGCGTGGCGATCATTGCAAAACCCCCCAAACTGGGGGAGGCCCGTGTCCAGCAGTGGACGTCTTTTTTTTTTTTTGATGGGAAATCTTCTAATGACTTCTCCCGCTCTGGGCGGAGCGGGAGGGCGTGTCAGACTTTTACTGACCAAAAACCCACCCATGTTCCTTCAGTTGCCCATGTGCCAGGGTCACGGTATCTCTTTCGAACAATCACGCGACCCCGGCAGGCATCGGTCCTAGCAGACCCCTGCAGTGCTGTTGACACTCTTTGAGGCGTGCGTGGAACACTACGCGCCGTCGACCCGAGCCTGGTCCTTACCGGGCGGCGAGCTACCCATTGCTCGCCGCCCACAAGCTCGTGCCTAAGGTAGCCGGGAGTCCGCAATCGACTCCCGACGCCCGGGGCGTCTCGTCCTGCGGCGGCTAGGGACGTGAGGGCGCAGAGACTGCCACTCCCTCACGCGCCCCGCTTCCTCCTTCGCGAGCATTACTGCTTCGCAGAAGGAGGTGACGTCTTCCCATGCCCTCTCGCTCCGTACCATGGCTCGCACCAGGGCCGGACGCGAGAGGTCGCCGCCGCCGATTGCCTCCACGAGGACACGGCGGTGCTCCGCCCAGGCAGGGCACACTTCTACCGTATGCTCCATTGTGTCCTCTAGACGATCCTCACAATGGAAACACCCGGGCGTTTCCTCCCGCTTTATCCTGAACAGGAACCCACCGAAGCACCCATGCCCGGTGAGAACCTGCGTCAAGCGGAAGGTGAGGACGCCGTGGCGCCTCTCTATCCACTCCTCAAAGAGGGGACTTACCGCCGCAATTGTGGCGTGCCCTGAGCAGTGGACGTCTTAAGATTGAAATGACCTATTCTTGGTAATCGTGCAGCTCAACTTAGAACTTGAGCATGCAGACATTAATAAGTTGCCAAAAGAGAAGAAGGGGTTATAACGTCATGCTTACCTGAACAGCTGGCGGTATCTCCCAATTGTAAAGGGGGCAGAAGACGAGAAGGGCGAGCGCTGGGAGTATTCGCCCTCGCAGTAGAGCTACTCCTCGAAGTTGAAGGCTGCCGAATAAAAATTACGAATAAGTATTTGAACGTCAGGTTATTTTTGCTCTTCATGCCAGTTTGTGTGTCCGCGTAGATCTTCTAAACTACACAATAGATAACGATACGGTTTTACACTGTCCTTTATAGCATTTATTTACTCGAGAACGTATGTGTAAAATAAATTAAGGGCATAGCGAGGGATTTGCGGAAAAAAATACTTTTATTTGATCCCTTGCTGCATCTTTAATACTTATAAAATATTTATACCTTGCGTAACTTTAGATGGTTTGGTCATGTAGGGAGGATGAATAAAGGACGGCTTACAAAACGTATTTACAAAGCAAATGTGAGTGGAAACACCGGGAGGGGACGCCCTAGGAGGACATATAGTGACTTTATTGGTGATGTTCTTCAGAAAGATCTGAGGGGTAATCGCGAAACTTTTTATTGGTAGGAATTGGTTTCATATTCATAGTTAAACAACATTCATTGCGTTATTTACGTTGCTGAGCCACAATTTATTCGAACAAATGACGCAATGGTTTAGAAATAATCTTCAATCCCATTCAGATTCTGATAAATTGTGCGTTTCGCAATTAGGGGGCAGGTGTGTAATACTCGCAACGTAGTGTATGACCATATGTATGAACCTAAACGAGGCAAAAGAAGTATGTAAGGATCGTAGCAGGCGGCGTTCTGTAGTTTCTCCCTACCCCCATGTGAAGAAGGCGTCAGTTCATTTATGTATGTATGTATATGGAGTTGTATGTATGTATGTCCCATTTCGTCTCGCGGGAGTCGTAAGAGGCGACTAAGGGATTTACTAGAGAATAGGCAGCAGCGTTCTCTATGCATTTGACCACCTTACTGCGATCGCCAACCTTCCTGCCAAGCGTGGAGATTATGGCAAACCCTTCCAAATTAGGTGAGGCCTATGTTCAGCAGTGGACGTTAACCGGCTGAAATGATGATATGGAGTTATGCAGTTGATATGTCTCGTAAAAATCTTATTAAAGGATTAATTCTGTAAATTGTACATTTTAGAAACAGCTGGATTATTTGAAGTTTCCTCTATAGAAATAAGAAACGAAATCATCTCTAAGACAGGACTGGTTAACAGTTTTTCAATTAAATAACAAAAATTCTACATGGTTTCTATTACGTATACATTTTCCATTTACAAAATGAACTGTACTTTGTTGCCAGACTCGCCACCCTTTTTTTTTTTTTTTTTTTGGATGGGAAATCATCAAATGACTTCTCCCGCTCTGGGCGGAGCGGGAGGGCGTGTCAGACTTTTACTGACTAAAACCCACCCGTGTTCCTTCAGTTGCCCATGTGCCAGGGTCACGGTATCTCTTTTGAACAATCACGCGACCCCGGCAGGCGTCGGCCACCCTTCAATTGGCGTTAGAAATTCAGAGCGCTTTTAAATTTATCTTAGTTACAGACCAACGTTGGCCCAGTGATTGTGTTGTGATCACTTTGTGCAAGTTATTAATTTCATCACCACTGCTCTCAATACGGTGAAGGAACATTACTTCAGGAAGCATGTCCTACAAACAAAAAAATCGAAGACATGTGATATTATACAAACCCGCGTCACCGTAGTGGGAACTACACAGGCTGATTATGATGACGTTTGACAAATTATTGCTATTAACATTCTATCAGGCGTTTAATATCAGTTTCCCAAAGACTTTTCACACATAATATTGTCATTGTTGGCATGATTTTAATGATACGTCACAGGGGCGGGTGGCTAGTTAGCTCGTAAATCATCAACATTATCATCGTCATGATCCGCATCAGGCATGCAGGGAAGCCTAATTCACTTGCACAAATGAAGCATCATTGACAAATTGCATGGTAGATGGGGAAACCCTGTCAGATATTTATTTTAAGATGATGGTACATTGCCTTCAATAAAGGGTCATATATTTGCAAAGAGATTTAAGACAAATATATTTTACGTTTTGGTCTATTTTTATTAAAGCGCGGTAGGAAGCAAATTTTTCGGTATTATACGATAGCGAATCGCGGCAACAAATACGGTTAAAAATACCGATTGCATTTGATGTTAGTTGAATCGAATGACCACCTAAATAGAAGTAATTTTTCAGACATTAATACATTAAATAATAAAGGCACGGTTCTTTGGGTAATGTTTTAAGGTATTTCTTTAGTTGATTGAATCCATTATCAATATATAAAAAAACTAGTTTCCACCCGCGAGTTCTTCCCGTGAATTATTGGCCCCAGCTCGTCTTGTCATATAGGTACCATCGCCCAAACGCGCTAATACTTCATTTACATGTAGCGTATTTTCTGACGTTTTCTGCGTTTTTTTTTTTTTCATTTTATTCAGCTCCTAAAGGTCTTAGCGTGATGTTAGCCTATATCAGGAATTGGTCTATCTAATGCATTTTTATTTACAGAGATTATTTACTTCAAACAAAACTCGCATACTTTACTTCTTAATTATATTAGTCTAGATAATAGTTTACACTCAAAAAGTTGAAAACTATATGAGGAAAACCACTTTTTTCAGTTCTATTTTACGATTATTTTGTCACGATGCTACCTACTGTTCTAATCATTCTCTAGCCTTTGTACTATTTTATTTGTGGTCGACGCAACATATGGTTTTCCTCAAAAGTTGTATATTAGTCGACATCTCGGTAGTTTCCCGCGTTCTATCCATATCATCATTGACAAAATCAATTCATTGATTCTCTGGTCTCTCCCTACTCTTATAGCCATCGACATTCATACGCAAAACTTTCCTCACGACATTTTCCTCATTCCTCTGTATCACATGCCTATACCATGACAGCTGATTTCCACTAAACGTTTTAGTTTTCGGTGCCACTTTCACACTTCCTCTTATTTACTCATTTCTTATTATACCCATTCGTGTAACACTACGCTTCCCTCTTAACATTCTCATCTCAGCTGCATGCAATTGCCGTTCATTCATCCCATTTGTGGCCCAACATTCTGACCCATACAAGACAGCAAGTCTTACCATGGTTTCATATATCTTCCCTTTATGTTTAAGGGGAATGTGTGACTAGCAGATTGTTACCGTGACCTGCCGCCATTTCATCCACCCAGTGTTAATTCTGTTTTTTTTTGTGTCACGATACTATATATGAAATGGTGTTGAAAAAGTCTTTTCTTTAACCCTTTATAGGATGGCTCATACAAAGTGGCCAGTAAACGGGACAGTCACTTCTTGAAGTGGACGTTCACTTCTTCACTCTTCACTGTTCAGTTTAATGGCCACTTTGTATGAGCCGTCCTATAAAGGGTTAAACATTTTACATACACTACTTTTTTAACCGACTTCAAAAAGGGGGAGGTTCTCAATTCGGATGTTTATATGTTTTTTCATGTATGTTCGGCCATAACTCCGTCATATATAGACGGATTTGCAAAATTCTTTTTTTGTTCGAAAGGGGTTTATTCCGAAATGGTCCCATATAATTTTCATATAGATCTGATGATTAATTCGGGAGACAGACACCGGAACTCTTAAAAAAATGACAGCAAATCAACCGCGATATCTGCTATCGCATAAATATGCATTGTTTGTTTGGAATTAGTGCAGGGTGAATACCACAACTAAAAATTTAAAAATAAAAAACTTTTTTACAAAAAAAAACAACCGACTTCCTTAAAAACACTACAAAGTGAAAAATAACTTTAATTTCGGAAGTCGGTGGCAAAAAAACCATAAATACAGATCCTAAGACACCGACTTCCGAAATTAAAGTTATTTTTCACTTTGTTGTGTTTTTAAGGAAGTCGGTTGTTTTTTTTTTACACTACTTTTTTAGCTTCTATGTACCAAAAAGACCAAAATGTTCGACAAAAAACTGAGCAATTTCCGGTGTCCCACGTTTTAGCAGCGCCTTAACATGACCGCATAACCTACTCACCCAAAACTGTTCCGTCATAATAACGAGTCGCACCAATTGTATTACAGACCCATCTTCCTACTAGTCTTAAGCTAAACAATACAAACAGACATTAGTTGCCTTGACTATTTTGTTGTACATTAAACATGGCTTAATAGCTCGGCCAAAACGGAGTGACAATTTATTTTAAGTTTCCATAACCAGTGGCGTGGCTGGCAATGTAATGTAGTCAAATGGTTTTGTATACATAGGCTAGGAATGAACAGAGCGTGAAATGTGTCGTCCGATTTTGTCCGTTTCATGATTATTTTTAAAATATAGAAATTAGTGCATTACATTATATTGTCCAGAAAAATCATCCTCAGCCTATATTGTTCCCACTGCTGGGACACAGGCCTCCTCTCGGTGAGAGGGAGTCGCCCGTAATCTACTACGCGGGCCCAGTGCGGGTTGGTAGCTGTCACATGTCTTCGAATTGGTGGTTCTAAGACATGCCGGTTTCCTCACGATGTTTTCCTTCACCGTTTTGAGAGCAGTGGTGATGAAGTTATTTACACAAAGTAAAGCGCCTGCCTGGGTTTGAACCCACGGCTCGTAAGTCAGGACCTAAACCACTGTGCCACCTTTAATCCCGAAACATAGTTTAGTTTTAGTTTAAATTAACGTTTTTTTTTTTTTGGAAGGGAAATCATCAAATGACTTCTCCCGCTCTGGGCGGAGCGGGAGGGCGTGTCAGACTTTTACTGACTAAAACCCACCCGTGTTCCTTCAGTTGCCCATGTGCCAGGGTCACGGTATCTCTTTCGAACAATCTCGCGACCGTGACAGTAAATTAACGTTTCAAAACGTAATAAATAGTAATTAATTCGATGAAATAAAATCGGCGTGTTAATTGCGTAAGACACTCATCATTATGTCTAGCCTTTTCCTAACTATATTGGGGTCGACTTAAAATCAAACCGTATGCAGTTGAATAGCAGTATTTCACATGGAGCGACTGCTTATCTGACCTCCACAACCCAGTAATGCGGGTAATGCGAGACCCCTTGGTGGCAAACGCTATTGCTGACCAAGAGCTCCTTTTTTAGGGTTCCGTTGCCAAATGGCAAAAAACGGAACCCTTATAGATTTGTCATGTCTGTCTGTCTGTCTGTCTGTCCGAGTATGTCACAGCCACTTTTTTCCGAAACTATAAGAGCTGTGCCATTGAAACTTGGTGAGTAGATGTATTCAGTGAACCGCATTAAGATTTTCACACAAAAATAGAAAAAAACAATAATATTTGGGGTTCCCCATACATAGAACTGAAACTCAAAATTTTTTTTTTCATCAAACCCATACGTGTGGGGTATCTATGGATAGGTCTTCAAAAATGATATTGAGGTTTCTAATATCATTTTTTTCTAAACTGAATAGTTTGCGCGAGAGACACTTCCAAAGTATTCCTTCCTAAATATTTTGAATTTGAATTTTGAATTTGAAAGTGGTAAAATGTGTCCCCCCCCCCCCAAATAAGGGAATGATAAAACTAAAAGAAATATATGATGTACATTACCATGTAAACCACCAACGAAAATTGGTTTGAACGAGATCTAGTAAGTAGTTTTTTTTTAATACGTCATAAATCGTAAACCACAATTTACCTTCCATTCAGTCAACTCAAATATAAAATTTTTAAAAAAATCATTTAATTTCATAAACGATGATGACGAATGATGATGATGATGACCTGCAGGTTTGTACGGAACCCTCGGTGCGCGATTCCGACTCGCACTTGGCCGGTTTTTTTTCTGGGTGGGAGATCATAAAATGACGTCTCCCGCTCTAGAGTGGAGCGGAAAGGCGTGTCAGACTTGTACTGACTGAAACCCACCCGTGTTCCTTCAGTTGCCCATGTGCCAGGGCCACGGTGTCTCTTTTGAGCAAATCTCGCGACCCTGGCAGGCATCGGTCCTAGCAGACCCCTTCAGTTGCTGACATCTCTTTGAGGCGCGCGTGTTCCTTAGGTTTGATTCCCAGCTGCCCAGGTCGGACAAAGCGTAATTGGGTTTTTCTATTTGATTTTTTTCAGTAGCAATTTGGAATTTGGATTTGATTGCTGTTGAGAGCAATAAGCTTATATATACCCTTTGGTAACGACTACTAGTCATATTTACGGGCTTTTGACGACCTGTAACGACTGTAAAGGAACTAGAAATAACAGCCGGCACCAACAGCTTCACATGCTTTCCGAGGCACGGAGGGGGTCTCGATATGTAAGTTGGTCACCCATCCACGGAACAACCTCGGCAAGTGTAGCTTAACCTATTCAAACCTCACTTTTAAATGTTTATTTTTTTTTGTATTTTATTCCAAATAACTTGGGCAGTCTGTGATACTATTTAACGTTGTCAATGTTTTAACTTTTAGATGATATAAGAGTACATTGCCTATTTGAGACACCGGAGTGTTTATCACAATCAGCCTATATTGTTCCCACAGCTGGGACACGTACCTCTGTGTGAGAGGGAGTGGACTGTAAACCACCACGCGGGCAGTGCGGGTTGGTAGAGGTCACATGTCATTAAATTTTTGGTTCTAGGACATGCCAGTTTCCTCACGATGTTTTCCTTCACCGTTTTGTAGGTAGTGATGATGAAATAGTTTACACAATGAAAAGCGCCTGTCTCAGTTCAGACCTACGACCTGAAGATCTCATATTTAAAAATGGTCACCTAACCACGAACCAACCGCAGCAAGCGTAACTTAGGCGGATCAATCCGTGCAGCTGTTATTACTTAGCCACAAGCCCCTCTCATATAAGGTATGTTGGGGTAAGTTCGGCACTGGGTTAAGACCGTATGAATTAAACTATAATAAGTTTATTATTATTTTGTTTAGTTTTGATGGACGGGGAGGATAAAAATGGCGCAGAACACGATATGGTCAATATTCAAAATAACCTATACAATTTAGCCGAGAAATGAATTTGTACGGTCTTACCCCTGCACCGAACTTACCCCAACATACTCTACTCAACCTATATTAATAGATTGCGCATTGATGTTCCTGCCACGCTATACTGAGTATCCGAGCAATTAAGTTGAGTCTTTATGACATAATAATGACTAAACAACGCTATATTGTTTACTGAAAATCGATTTCATAGAAGGGGTTGTATTTCTGTAGTGCCCATAATAATATTACTCGACAGAATTACAAAATTACCTTATCCACTACACATGATAAAACATTTATTCAAAATCATTATTTTTACACGCTTTATATTAGCTTCACTTGTATGTTTGTATATTTGTATGTTTATACGTTTGTTTGTAACCGACTCCTTATAGCGCGATTTTGACCCACTGTAAACGATCAGATTTCATTTTAACTCTGTAGACTTATCAAGGACCGATGACAATACTATAATTTCATAAATTTGTGCCATTATCCTTACCAGGGTTACCAGGACAGCAAAAAAACTGTCTTCGAAAAATACGCTGATATACGTCACAAACTACGCTGACATACGTCTCAAAATTAGAAACGCCCAAAAAAAATAGAAAATAAATAATAGTTTAAAAAAACTACTAAACTAGGAAATAATGGAAAAAAAGCGTGGGGTGCTTTTTTTTTATTGATATCAGGCATCCCACGCTTTTTTCCATTATTTTCTACTTTTTAGTTTGCTTTCTAGTTTTTTTAAACTATTTTTTTTTTATTGATCTGTATTGCACCATCTCGTTTCTTCCTGTGGGTGTCGAAAGAGGCGACTAGAGACTTACTAGAGAATAGGCAGCAGCGTTTTTTATTCAATTTACCGCCATACTGCGATCTCCAACCGGCCAAGTGTGGTGATTATAGTAAAGCCCCTTTGAGGAAAGTGTTGCAAAAACGGGGAAAATCGCACGAGTAGGCGATTCGACGCGACGGGAAGGCTCGGGGAACAAGAAATTTAACGCGGACGAAGTCGTGGGCAGAAGCTAGTAAATAAATATAGGTAAATAATGTGGGTTATTAAAATGTTATAACCAACAAAAGATCTACAAAGTATCAAATTACTAAATGCCCCTTTGTTCACAGGTTTGTGACCGCATGTATTAGTTGACAGTTTGACAAGGCATAAACAAGGCAGCCATAGATACAATAGGGTTAGGTTAGGTAAGGGTGCTATAACCATTAAGTTCCATAGCACAGCATAATGCTGAGTGGAACAGTCATGATTTTGTTCATTTTTTTTAATTTTTCTTTGGTATTTGAATAAGGTGAAGAAAAACATCGTGTGGAAAACATCCACAAAAACGGAGCATTTTACATAATCAGCCTAAACTGTTCCCACTGCTGGGACACAAGCCAGTGCGAGGGAGTGGGCCGAGTGCACCACGCGGGCCTGCGTTGGTAGATGTCACATATCTTTAAATTTTTGGTTCGAGGACGTGCGGGTTTCCTCACGACGTTTTTCTTCACCATTTTGAGAGCAGTGGTGATGAAATTATTTACGCAAACCAATGCACCTGTTTGGGTTCGAACCCACGACCTACAACTCGTAAGCCGCGGCCGTTATCACAGGGCCACCAGCACCCATGGCCAAGTTGATAATCTGCAATCGTTAACGCTTGTCGAAAACTAATCCAAGGTTTGAACAAACGAATAGAAAATTCGTAGCCAACTTCACATCGTTCAAAATGATAGAATGAATTGTTATCGTTTCTACAATGTTCAACGCTACATCCTTTGTTATAATGTAGTTTTTCTAAAGACATTGTAGAACGAGCGGCCGACCCAGACACGTCAACATGGCTACCAACTTATCGTTTTCTACAATTGCTAACACCGAGGCGTTACCGATTGGAGAACGGAATTCGACACGAAACGGTTGTAACTTGGCTAGGGGGGCTGGGCTTCCAAATTCAATTAAAACTGCGTATTTCCTTTTTTTTTTGGTAGTCAAAGATACCTTATTTTTTTTTGTAATTTCATTGATTTAATTACCATCTTTTCGATTCAATTTGTTTCCACGATGAATTATTGTCTAATACCTAAAAATTAGCTTCTTACCGCGCCTTATCTTTCTGTATATATACACTTGTTTCTATGACAACTATACCAATTTTTATTTCTATCTCTCTAATATTTTGAGCGTCTGAGCTCATGGTCATGGGTTCAATTCCCGCTTCCGAATAGAGGTATGGTCTACGAATATGGGGCCTTTTATGAGTGTTTATATACGTGAGGTGTATATGTAATTGTATGAATAGGAAGTGTTGGGGATATCCCAATATTAGGTAGGTTAGTTTTATCAAGTTATTTTATTATCATTTCAGCAAAAAGATGTCCACTGCTGGACATAGACTTCCGCCAATTTAGGTGTTAGTTATAATCGCCACGATTGGCAGGCGGGTCGCCGATGATGCAAAATACATAGAAAATGCTGCTGCCCATTCTCTAGTAAATCCCTTAGTTGCCTCTTAAGACAACCACGAAAAGAAATGGAATGCTATTCTTTACATCCGGTACTTATTTTATAGTGGATGACAATTATAAATAATTATAATATGAGCTGATGACATCTTGATCGCCGAAAACCTCGATCAAGATTTCTCGAGGCACTCGATAGGCGGGTGCATCAAGGCTCGCATTGTGAGGAGGTTCCTGTCTCTGGAGCCTTAACCACCGGTAGGTTGAACCCTGGCTCCAGATAGCGACGGATCACTATTTTTTAAAGTTAAAATATGTATATATACTAGCTGACCTGACAGACGTTCTCCTGTTTCCTAGAACTCGATAGCAGCGCCACCTACCGGGTGCAATAGTGAATCTAAACCATCCAGGGTGCCACCCAAAAACATACAAAAAAATTCATTCAAATCGGTCCAGCCGTTTAGGAGGAATTCATTGACATACACACGTACAGTAGAATTATATATATAAAGATATAATAATTCTGGTGTGACAGTGACTACGGGGACACCCTGCCTATATTTAAAAGTCGTATGAAGGAGGCTTAACACTTTTCCATCACGTGTGATTCCTACAAGTTGATTCCTACCGCAAACGGCGTGAACATTGACGAGCGGTTGACAGTATCATAGTTTTAAACTGAAAATGACGAAATAATACTATCGAACGACTCGCCCCTGCACCCTAATTGCGAAACGCACAATTTATAAGAATCTGAATGGGATTGAAGATAATTTCTAATCCATTGCGTCATTTGTTCGTATAAATTGTCGGCTCAGTAAAGTAAATAACGCAATGAATGTTGTTTAACTATCAATATGAAACCAATTCCTACCGATAAAAAGTTACGCAATTGCTCTGCTGCATACAGTATTTACTACTTGATAAATTATAGTTTTTTTTTTTATATAAAGAGTCAAATTAAATATGTTGGCAATATTTTATCCACAGCATAATGATGGCCCAGTGGTATCGGCCCCGACTTACGATTTGTAGAGCGTTGGTTCGAACCCAAACAGGTGCTTTATTTTTAGTAAATAACATCATCATCACTGCTCTCATAACAGTGAAGGAAAACATCGTGAGGTAACCGGCATGTCTTAGAACTAAAAAATCGACTATGACATCTACCAACCCACACTGGGCCCGCGTGGTAGATTACGGCCCACTCCCACTCACCGAGAGGAGGCCTGTGTCCCAGCAGTGGGAACAGTATAGGCTGATTATGATGTTGAAGTTTTTACCCACGTATTGGGTAACGATACCAAAAACAAGAGATAAGATTTTTTTCTCTCCAACTTTGTTCATAACTTTAAATGACACGGCTAAAAACGGCTGATATGGCTTTTAGAAATTTGTTAAAAACATATATGTTCCACGAAAAACTACAAAACAAGCTTATCGAATAAAATAATAGAAAGCATTGTACAGATAAAGCTTACCGGAATTCATTCTCTAATGGATTACGAAATCCCCATAAAAATCCGTTGTGTAAAAATGGCGGATACACTAGCATTCCAAATTCAAAAAAAAAAAATCGGTACTGCGGTTTGCAGGGCAGTCTGATTTGACATACATATTTGACTGGATAGAAATAAAAGAAGTACCTATTACACTTACCTCTTAAATATGTGTATTATATGTACGTGGATAGATTTTGTATACAACCAGTATTACTAATTTATTAAATAAATAAAGTTTTATACAGAATAGTATAATTAATGTAGTCTATGTATTATGATTAAATCATAATATTCTAATTGAGGTGTTTGGTGGTGTGTTAAATACATACATCTGTACAAATAAATAAAATTGGTGTGTCTGTTTTTAATATTAAGATAACCACTTTTTACTAAGTGTATATGGATGTATACACGATACATATACCAAAACGACATTTTTTACAATTTTTGTCTGTCTGTTTGTTCCCGCTAATCTCTGAAATGGCTGGACCGGTTTTGACGGGACTTTCAAAGGCAGATAGCTGATGTAACAAGGAGTAACGTAGGCTACTTTTATTTTAGAAAAAATCTTTTATTTTAGAAAAAATAACTTTCTTCGAAAACTACGCTGACATACGTCTCAAAATTCGATAAACCCTGGCTGAATCCTACGAAATAGATCAAAATAATGTACTACAGTATTATACACCTTAAAAAGGCTACAAAAATGTCCGCAATGGTATATGTCTATCTCTTAGGGATAACCCACAATAACTATTTTTTATCTTTTACTTTTTACGACACTAAGGGCTTATTTACGAAGCGATTTTAAGCAATACAGCATTAATCCTTATCCAATTAAGTACCTTAAATACATTGTGCTTTTAATATAAATCAATATGGCCCTTTACAGCATGTAATTTAAACACTTACGAGTACATACCCCTTTTGCCTCATTTAGGTTCGTATCTAGTCACACACGGTTGCGAGTACTACGCACCTTTCTGAAGAACATCACCAATAAGGTCACTATACGTCCTCCTAGAGCGTCCCGTCCCAGCGTTTACACTCACAACTGCCTTGTAAAAACTTCACCGAATTAAAATATTATTTACAACCTTAAAAAATGTGGCTTTACAGAATTATAATCATCAAAATCATCAATACAACCCTCTAAGTTTGTAGAAATAACTTCGTCATGAAATTACCAATCAATGGGATTATATGAACTTCCCTTGTGTCATGATGGCATTGATTTAGTTTGGATTGCGTTTGGTAGATGTCACATGTCTTCGAATTTTTGGTTCTAGGACATGCCGGTTCCCTCACGATGTTTTCCTTCACCGTTTTGAGAGCAGTGGTGATGAAATTATTTACACAAAGTAAAGCGCCTGCCTGGGTTCGAACCCACGGCCTACAACTTGTAAGTCGGGTCCAATACCACTGTATCACCACTGCTCTCTCAAGCTTCCTTCTCTATCTAAATGCTTAAGATTATTTATTTAAATCAACGGTTATTCCTCTTTCTGTACACAAGGTGCAGTTTTGGATATGCAAAACATTTCAGTAGGTAATTATGTTAGTGATTCTCGACCCGAATCAACAATAAAATGGGCAGGTATTTTTTTTTTCATTTTATTCTTATTTACGGAAATCGGTAAGTGTGAACTCCCATTTTTAAAACGCGGCCAGTCTGTACGTGTCCTTAAACTGCGCTTTCACACACACAAACAAACGCAACCGACATGTATTTTATAGATCCAAAGCCGCGTGGCTTTCCCCCCAGAGTTATGCTGAAAAACAATAAAATTAAAAAATCTAAAATAAAAAGTATTATTGATTATTGACTTGGTAGGTAGGTATCGTATTGTTATATGATTATTTACGAGTCTCATAACAACCTCCTGAAATGTTTTGCAGGTTCAAAACTGCATCTTGTATACAAAGCAAAACCTAACGTAATCGAAGCGAGATGCAAATATTATGGAGCTCACTCTCGCATACTACATTTTCATAATTATTAAGCTATGCTGCATACCTCGACCAAATTACTCTTCGTATGGATGAATACAAAATGTATGATCAAACTCCATTCATGGAGCCGGCTTAGTTATTTTCCAGGGGGTGCACCCCCTGAATACAAGCTTGCCGGTGCGAATGGTTTGAGAGATTTTAGTTTGATGTTAGAGAGAGAGAAGGTATACCTAAACACTGTCTGTCTGTATATATGCTATATTTTCACGCCTAAACCTAACGGCTAACCGGGTGCCCTTAGTAAGTGACTTCGCTCTATTTTAAAGTTTGCCTGGAGGCATTAGTTTATCCTGGCTGGAGGATTTCGATAAAAGAACCGTCGAGAAAAATGGCATCCTGGGAAGACATAGGTTACTTTTTGGCCTCAAAAAGAATCCTAAAAGTGTGATGATGAGATCTATAGTAACGAATTTAAAAAAATTGTTTCAGCGCATTAGGGTTGGCTTTCAATCTAACCGGTTGCAGCTGAATAGCACTGTTTTACATGAAACGACAGCCTCCACAACCCAGTAACTGGAAATACCCCTTGGAAAATTGAAAAATGCCGTTGCCTTTTAAGTATATTTGGAATTCTGAATTAAATTCTTGTGCTTGCCTACTAAAAAAAATATGAATAGTTTCGATTCACCCTTTTCGGAAGAGTAAACTCGTGAGAATCGAAAAATAAAAAAACCGTTTAAAAAAAACCTGCAGCACTCGGCAATACTGAAACATAGGAATGACAAGTGAAAACAAATATGTCTATTTGTTTAGTGAAAAATATCGATACGTGTATATCGTCGGTTTTCGCATGGTTTATCAATATATGGGAAAACATTTAAAGCTGACTTATAAAGTATATACGTGTATCTTACATGGATTACAGATTTAAATTAATAAAGAAAAAAAATATAACCTAAATTAAATTAAGCTGACTAGTTGTTTTCTTTTTTTGGAAGAACTTCCACGCACAGACACGAATAATTATGGTTTTGTTATGAAAACCGCCCTGCTGTAATACACATACCAACACCATTTCGTCAATTCGAATTAAATAAGATCATAGTTTGTCTATAATTATTTTTATTAGAGCAAATTAGTCATCATCATCATTTCAGCCGTAAGACGTCCACTGCTGGACTTAGGCCTCCCCCAATTTGGGGGGCTTTGCCATAATCGCCACGCTTGGCAGGCGGGTTAGCGATCGCAGTATGGTGGTAAAATGCATAGAGAACGCTGCTGCCCATTCTCTAGTAAGTCCCTTAGTCGCCTTTCACGACACCGACGGGAAGAAATGGGGTGGTGTTATTCTTTACGTCCGGCACCACACGATACAAATTAGTATTTGAGTATTATTCGATTATTATAGTGGTGTCCCAGTGGTATCGGTCCAATTTACTAGTTGTGGGTCGTGGGTTCAAATACGGGCAGGCGCTTAACTTTGCGTAAATTAGTTCACTATCACTGCTCTCAAACCGGTGAAGGAAAACATCGTGAGGAAATTGGCATGTCCTAGAATTTAAAAAATCGAAAACATGTGACATCTACCAACCCGCACTGGGCCTCCGTGGTAGATGACGGCCCACTCCCTCTCGACAAAAGGAGGCCTGTGTCCCAGCAGTGGGAACAATTTAGACCTTTCATAAAGTCGCGTGAGATTTTTCAAAATTCCCAATTTAGTCCAAATACGTTAATTTGTTCTTGCGTTGCCTTTGGCTAGCTTGGCTGTCCGGTGGCGCCATAAAAATCAAGGGAATGCTATGCCACGTTACCGTGTAAGTATTCTTTTATAGGATTTAGAAATATTTTAATGGAAAAATATGTTTTCATTATTTTATTTAATCCGGTTTACACGCATTTTTTCATTGTTTTTTTGCGGAAGAAACAAACGTGATTTTTGCCAAAACCTCCTCTTCCCCACGTGAGATAGAGTGAGATTCGGCTTGACCCCCCCCCCCCCCCCATAAAAGCCTTACGTAATAAATGGACGCCCCCTAATTATATATTAGTTAATATGTCATAGGAAGTCATCAGTTTACATGAGAAATCTCTATCTTGAAACAATATTGTAACAGCAATACTTTGTAGTGTGTTCTATCGGTACGCTTCTGCCTAACTCTTAGGGTATTATGGGCATGATGTTATTTTAAGTACCTTACGGAAAAATATATTAAATAGTGCATCATTTTAAAACAAGTCTTGTTAAGGACCCGTGCACGAAATCGACTGATTTTGTTTGAAATTATTTTTAATAAAAGTGACATTATAAAAACAAAAATATTTGCGATTTTTAAAGTCGAGTTTTTTTGTTAAAGATGTGGTAGAATGGGGTTTTTTGAAATTAATAAATTTGATATATATAATATAAGGCAAATCACAAACGAATAGCAACAAGTTTTCCAAAATATGACGCGAGACGAACGATCATTGATCATCGTTTAATCAAAATTTCCTTTAGATTTTGAATATCATCAACATCATTATATGATCTACTTGCACGTGTTGAGATTATTTAATCCATCTTCCAGACAATGTATAGCAGAAACATAATGTTCAAAAAAACAATTTTTCGAAAAAATGTTATCGGTAATGTCATTTTCCTAATATACTTCGAGAAATTTTAAAATCGCACAAAAGTCTCCAGCTGTCTTCAGCTAAAATCTAAAGTGAAATAAACAACATTTCCGAGACTGTAAAAGTGATGTGGATATCGTACACTGTCCTCCTTTATCACCGCAATGGGAAACCATTATAAAATCCAATTATTTTTAAAGGAGTTACCGTGGAGTTTCTCGTCGGCTTTTCTTCATTGGACACAACAAATTGGAACCGTGCTCTTAGTTTCTAACGTTTTATAAGTGCCTTATAGGTTTATGTGAAATAAACTATTTTAATGTCATGTATAGTTACATGACATTAAAATAGTTTAAGAGATGCTGTGCCTGACACGAAAATTTTACCCTTTTAGACAAAGAGACACTATGTGTCAATGATTACAAGATTTTCGTGAAAATACGATAAGAAAGTGTCAAAAACGTTTTTATCGCGCACGGCGCCTTAAATTTAAACTGCTAAACAAATCATAACCATGCTTAAATTCTTATATCTATACCTAATTCACGCACGACCTCATCATCATTTCAGCCGAAAGACGTCCACTGCTGGACATAGGCCTCTCCAAATTTGTGGGCTCTGACATAATCGCCACCCTTTGGTTTGGTGATTGCAATACGGTGGTGAAATACATAGAGAACGCTGCTGCCCATTCTCTAGTAATTCCCTTAGTCGCCTCTTACGATAACCGTACGAAGAAATCGGATGGTGCTATTCTTTATATACTACCACACAGAATATTGAGTTGAAAGCACAATACAATGATCAAAACTTTGCTTATATTAGATATAGCTAATTGATATTATTATATATATATATATAATCGTATTGCCCTAGCATTACTTTAAGTATTTAAAATAAATTATTCGTATGTGGACCACCTAATATTTTAAGCAACAAATACACAACATTTCTGGCAGAATAATATAATTTATTCAGTCCGTGCGAAAGCTACGAGTCTGTCTATTGATAGACACACTGCAACAAGTTTACCCAGCGGTTTGCGAATCAATAATTCAGTATTGCATCAGCAGCTCTACCCGTACTGGAAAGATCTACTCGATTGAAGCTGAAAGAGCACAGAAAGCGCTTCTTAAAGTAACTTTTAAAAGCCCTACACATTTTCTATTGAGTTACTCTATCGCGAAACGAAAGTTCTCAGAGTCCGCAAGTTCATTCTTTCTGCCTAAAACGCACAAAAATATTAAAAGCAGGCCCATACATCACTGCCAGGGTAGCGAAATTTATTTGAAACAGTTACCATGGCCCTGGCACAGGCAACTGAAGGAACACGGGTTGGTTTTAGTCATTAAAAGTCTGTTACGCCCTTCCGCTCCAGCGCGCGAGGGACGTCATTTGATGATTTCCCACGCACAAAAAAGGCCCATACATCAATCATAAGTAAAATAAATTATAAATTCCCAACACCTTACGGCACCTTATTGCTAGTCAGACGTTCTCTGACAAACTCTCTCATTTAAACATACAATTCAGACTGCAAACTCTGCGACATTAAAAATACTACCGTATCAAAATACAAAAAAAAAAATGTAAAGAAAATGTCGCATATTTCTGGTTTCGATGACTCGATACAATTAATATAACGACCCTGACCTGACACTGAATCAAAAGTACACATTATCAAACACACACACACGCCCAAACACGCACACCACGTTCACACACCCACACATACACCACACATACGCCAGACATCACACAAACTTTCCACTCACACCATACCTGAAATCTCCTCTCTAGTTTCCACTCTGTAATTCGTATCCTGAGCCCCAAGATACAGACTGTCTAGTTTGGGGTTCTCTGGCAAATAATATACTGTAACTAGCTGTAAGTAATATTTAAGCTAGTCCCAACAGTCGTCCCAAGTCGTCCCAACTTGATGTTAACATATGTTTGGTTACTGTATTACCTGGACAATAGAATATTTTCTATTTTCAATTCTATTATCTGCTCTGTCTTCTTAGAATTGAGTTTTATTTTCTCTTAATAAAATTGAATTTTCTTTGGGTCAACCGGCGGTAGTCATGGTAACACACCTCATTTTTGTTGTTGGAAAATAAAACATAAATCAAAAGTTACTGAAATCGATTCAGTAGTTAATTATGAACAAACTACTTTCAGAACTTTTATTCTGTTACACCTTGTTTAATGTCTAAAGTAATCGGTTTGTTTCTTATTTACTTCTATATTTACATAACATATAAGCAAACGAACTTTAGGAACTTCCCTTTGCTGTATATTTTACTAGCTTTTGCCCGCGGCTTCGCCCGCGTGGATGTCGGAAATTATCACAAGAGGACGTACTACCGTGGTTTATATATTAAGAATGCATTAATCCAGGTTATATAGGTAATTACCCGTGACTTCGTCCGCGTGTTATTTTTAACGAAAAAGTTTTTCGTGAGTTTTTTTTTTTTTTTCTAAAATTTAATTAGCCTACGTTACTCTTTGTTACATCAGCTATCTGCCAGTGAAAATCCCGTCAAAATCGGTCCAGCCATTTCAGAGATTAGCCGGAACAAACAGACAGACAGACAAAACTTGAAAAAAAAATTGTTTTGGGATATGAACCGTGTATACATCCATATACACTTAGTAAAAAGGGGTTATTTTAATATTACAAACAGACACTCCAATTTTATTTATTTGTCTAGATTTAAACTTTTCGAACACAAAAAACGCAAAAAGGCGTACGTGATGTCTCTACCCGTCAACCAAGACCGGTGAAGAGATAAGATAGGTGATGCATTAGTAAATCATTCATCATCATTTCAGCCGAGAGATGTCTACTGCTGGACATACGCCTCCCCCAATTTGGCGTTGACATAATCGCCACGCGTGACAGGCGGGTTGGCAGTCGCAATATGGTGGTAAAATGCATAGAGGACGCTGCTGCCCATACTCTAGTAACTCCCTTAGTCGCCTTTTACGACACTCACGAAGAAATGAGATGGTGCTATTCTTAACATCGGGCAACATACGGAACAGTACGGTTAGTAAAGCACAATTGAATAAATTAACGTATGAGAGTAACTTAATTTTATAAAAAAGTAACAGGAATACACGGAAATAATTTAGCGAAGTTCATTTCCATGATAACGTCATTCATTATACATAGAGGGTGGTATTGATGATATTAATGTTTAGTCTGTAAAACCATATTTGTTACGGTCGCGAATTATATTTTAATTATTTTAAAACCTAACACTGACCTAATGAAAAAGATTTTACACCAAAATACTTGCCCTAGCTGAACCGAAAGTTACCTTTTTTCCGGACTAGTTTTTATTCGACAGTTGTGTAGGTGCGATATGAAAATGTTCTTCTACTAACACTCAGCTTATCAGAAAGAAAAATTGCATCGTTAAGCTATTTAAAACAATCCTAAAGCCAAACCCAAGCCAAATCAGCTATTCAAAAGTTACACCTAAATTAAATCAGCTATTCAAAAGTTAAACCAAATCAAATCATAAAGTTAAATGCAGTTTTATTTGACTTTATAAAACTGCAACAATCATATACCCAATTAAAATGTTATGTTCGTAAGATGTATTTATTTATGAAAAATTTTATATTTACATATCCGATTTATAAGAGTTTCTGTGTATTTTTTAGGGTTCCCCACCTCAAAAGGAAAAAGCGGAACCCTTATAGGATCACTTTGTTGTCCGTCCGTCCGTCCGTCCGTCCGTCCGTCTGTCGAGACCCTTTTTCTCAGGAACGCGTAGAGGTATCAAGCTGAAATTTATATCGAATACTCAAATCTACTGTCCCTTGGTGCGGTGAAAAAATCAAACTTCTAAGCTAACGCAATCAAAAGATATAGCCGTTTATGCCGCAAATTTCCGCAAATTTTCGAAACTCGCAAGGGAATCAAAACCTAAAGGGTACTTCCAGTCGATCTAGAATTTTGAAATTTGGTACAAAGCAACGTCTTATAGCACGGATAAAGGAAAAATTGCGAAAACCGTAAATTTTTAGTTACATCATATAAAAAAATATTTTTAATAATTTTAAACTTACTAACCCTTTCCTCATGAACGCGTAGAGGTATTAAACACTACAGGTTTGTACGGAACCCTCGGTGCGCGAGTCCGACTCGCACTTGGCCGGTTTTTTTGGTTTTAAGTCTTTAATAATCATATATGTTAGTATCATCATCTGCCTAGCCTTTTCCCAACTATGTAGGGGTCGGCTTCCAATGTAACCTATTGCAGCTGAGTACCAGTATTTTACATGGAGCGACTGCCTACCTGACCTTCACAACCCAGTTACTGGGTAATACGATACCCCTTGGTAAGACTGGTTGTCAGACTTTCGGGCGTCTGACGACCCGTAACTACTGTCTAAGATCTACGAAAGATAGCTGGGACCAACTGCTTAACGTACTTTCGAAGCAACCGCGGCAAGCGTAGCTTAACCTGAACGATCGACCCGTCCGCTATTGTTACTTAGCCACAAGCCCAATATAAAGAATCAATAATAATATGTACAAGTACGATATATAAATAAGAAACGATAGGCCACGAGAAAATTCATCCGCATCGTTTTCAACGGGAAAAACTTAAACAGGTTTTACAGAAAAGCGAACGACGGTTGTTGATAAAAGACATAACAAAAAATTAAAATAGGAAAAACGTGACGGTCACTCAAAATGTCAACTTTTTTGGTCAATTTCTACTTCACCCAGATTGAAAGAGACATAAAGAACTTTGTACCAAAAGAAAGTGTAGTAAAAATTATTATTAATAAATAACACACTTCATTTCATCCTTTGCTTAATTAAAACCAATACTTCAAAATTTAAAAAAAAACATAATTCAATCATTGAGACTGTCGATAGAAATGAAAACTTAAAAAACTTAAGAGACTTAACATGCCTATAAAGTTCTCCCTTGCTAGAACACAGACCTGTTTTTCGAAAAAGATGGCTGTTAGTGGTCTCTTTTTACAAAGTCAATGAAAAATTTTGGTATCAAAAAATAAAGTTTAATTATTAATGTTTCAATTAAAACTAATTCACTGCTCGCCCAGCGCAACAAGTAAAATTCACACCTAAAAGTTTATCGTTAACATTAGCACAGCCAAGACGCGGACCTAAAGATTTTCCTTTCAAAAAAATCCCAACGCGCCTACACAAACTTTAAATACAAAAAAGCTGCAGATATAAATGATAACAGTAGTATAAACAATGACGAAAAGAACCAAAAAGTTTTTCCTTAACTAAAATTCGCACAGCGCGCCGAAAAAGTTTCGGTTCAAAAATTAAAATTAAAATTTCTAGGCTTACCTGAGGATTTTCCCCACCGTCTTCCTCAGCAGGATTCATGATTAACACTCAAATAATTTAATATTATTTAATTTTAAATAACACTCAACTATTCCTGCGTACTGTTGCAGGGACGTGCGCTAAGGTACACCGTGCGAGGAGAATGAAGTGGTAGCTAGCCTAACGGAGGTGTGTGAGTGAGTTACAGGCACGCATTTGAACAAGACGTATTGAAAACTGTCCAGTTGGCTCTAGTAGTCGAGAGCAATGGCTCATTTCATTCTACGAATTAAATACTGAATTATTTTTTTATTTTTTTTATTGAAAAATTTAAAGAGGTTATTGATTTTGGTAACTGGTAAATAGTACTGGGTAAACGGTACCCCCTCTTCTAGGTGCCTGCCTGTGTTACGGGGTTTGGTTAATGAATAATAAATAATAAAATGCAAATATTGGATTTTTCAATTTTTACCTTTTTATCTGAGTTCTTGTATGACTAAGGTAACAGTTTAATAATTTAACATATTGAATATTTAATCTGTATAGGTCGCGACACGCCTTTTTTCTCTTGTTATTGTAAAAATTAATCTGTTTAAATGAAAAGCGGTGCACTTCGACCTGCCTGCGGTGGTCTCTGGAAAGCCGACCACTGTCTTTTGAACCTGGCTATTTCGAATACCGGGAATTTGAGTACTGCTAATGAATCCTAGGTCCACAGACGAACCCATTTATCCAGCGCAATAAAATTACGTTGCACACTGAAGGATAAATGATTTTACGTAAGGAGGTTTGCACAAACATTTTTACACGTCCATCATATTTTTTTTAAACTAGATGAGGTTCGCGTGTCCTAACTTACTACTCTGAGAAGAAAGGTCGAAACAAACACTAAAAGTAAGAATGGCTTTTTTTTTGACAGTTCAACCACATCCATTGCGTTATTTACGTTGTTGTGCGGAGCAATTTTTGGAACCAACGCCGTACTGGATTAGCAAAATCCGTAAACATTTCTCAGTGTGTGTTTATTTAGGGTGCTGGTTGTATTGTAGGTGTCTGTCCTATAGCAGCGATTAGAGGGGGTGAGCAGTAGGTTTGGTTTTTTTTTATTTAATTGTAAAACCTATTTACACTAGAATTGAAGTAACAAATTGTTAGTAACCGATAGATTCCTTTCTGAAACAAAACTTTTCTACTGTAACGTACATAGTTAGCGTACTATTGACTCAATATCCGCTTGGTTATGACCGCGTCCATAAACAAAGACCTCATCAAATTAATTCGTAATCTATTAATGGGCTATCGGTACTTTGGTTACAAAGATACTGTTTTGTATAGCCTATGTTCCTAACAACGTTTATAAAACCGAATTTCGGCAGTTTTGGATACAAATATATTTGTTTTATTAATGAAACGTGTTTTTTTTTAGTAAAGGAAGTTTAAAAGGGTTGAAAAAAATACTGCTTTTTTAGAAGACATGTGGAATTATTTTTTTGTGTCTTCTATTACAGACAGACTACTAGAAAAATAGTTCAGTAAAGAATAGCACCACCCCACTTCTTCCCGTGGGTGTCGTAGAAGGTGACTAAGGGACTATATCTAGAGAATGGCCAGCAGCGTTATCTATGCATTTTACCACCATACAGCGATCACCAACCCGCCTGCCAAGCGTGGCGATTATGGCAAAACCCCCTATTTTAGGAGAGGCCTATGTTCAGCAGTGGACGTCTTTCGGCTGAAATGATGATGCACTAGAAAGACAGTACTTTTATTGCATGTTTATTTTTTCACCATTTTTGATGTATAGACTTTCACTAATATAGGGTGGTAAGGAAATCCACGCACAAGATTCTACCATGGATTCTGAATAAGATGTTGAAAACCCCTGCATTGAAATTCTTCGTCGGTTTTTTTTTTAGTTAGGACTTACCACAGCTGAACAAAGGCCAACACCAAAACCTCGCGTTCGTCGGTTATTAAATCGCTCTGCCATACATTTTGACCGCGTATGTATTGCACTTCACAGTAAATGTTTTGTTTGAAAACCGTTGAAAAGTTTTTGCATTACCGTCTAGAGTTATGTGCTGATTTCATTGTTCCTTTTTTTCAATGTTCCACGTATAGACATTCCTTTGTTATCCTTTTTTGAGCCTATCCGACTAAATAAGAATAAGTTACCGTTTCGTTTTTAAAGTAAAGATTATTTTTCTTTTTTTTTAATGCTGCCATTGCCATTTTGAATTTTTTAATACTCTACACAAAATATTTTTCAGAAATTATCCTTGTCGCACTGTTAACATTTGTGAAATATTGTTTTACATTTAAGATGGCGGGGTTTTCGTTTTAAAAAATGGCCGAATTGTTTTATGACTGTGACATAGCCATGGTCGTTCGTTCATTGTTATGGTGGTTTGACGTTGAAATATTAATTCAAGACTTAACTGATTATTAACCTTATTTGCAACATACGAATAATCATTTTTAAAGTACTTATCATCTAATTTCATAATTATAACGTAATAATACGCCAGTTATCGCCATCATCATTTCAGCCGTGACACGTCCACTGCTGGACATAGACCTGCCCCAATTCGGGGGGGGGCTTGTCATAATCGCCACGCCTGGCAGGCGAGTTGGCGATGGCAGTACGGTGGTAAAATGCATAGAGAATGCTGCTACCCATTCTGTAGTAAGTCCCTTAGTCGCCTTTTACGACACCACAAGAAGAATGGTCTTGTGGTATTATTTACGTCCGGCACCGCACGGGCGCCAGTTATACGGAATGGTATAGTCAGAAAAATACCCCTACGTTTTTGATAACTTTGAATTCCATGTAACTGGGAAAGAGTTTGTTACCATCATCCGGGCACGAATACAGACTCTGGGCTCTTTCTGAGAAATACCAAATGTAAATTGCAGATGGAATTGTATTCTCATTTTATTTGTTGCATTTTATTCCATGATTTTTTATTTTATTAATTAGTAATTTATTTTATTTATGAGAGAAGAGTCTTGTAACTACGAAATAACAGACGCTCGGGTCGATCGACGAGGATAAGCTACACTTGCCGCGGTTAGTCCGTGGATGGAACCATATTTATATACAAAGACCCTTTCGTGCCTCAGAAACTATGTTAAGGTGTTGGTACGGTTGTCATTCGAGGATCTCTGATAGTTGTTACGGGTCGTGAGCAGTCTGAAAGTTTGACAACCAGTCTTACCAAGAATTTTGGCGCTACCCAGTGGTTAAGTTGTGTTAAGGTTGGACAGGTAGTCACTTCATGTAAAATACTGATATTCAACTGCATCTGGTTAGACTGGGAACCGACCCCAACTTAGGAGAAGGCTAGGTAGATGACATTTTTCTCTTGTAGTCTTACACACGTTGTCTGCATCTCTTTATCTACTTTCTTTCGATATTTATATGACTTTTTTACAGATTTCTTTAAAAATAAGCATTTCTTTGTCCGTATTTTTCTTTTGTATTGTTCTTGTCTGTTTAAATGCTATGTAAAACTGCACCCTAATTGCGAAACGCACTATTTATCAGAATCTGAATCGGATTGAAGATTATTTCTAAACCATTGCGTCATTTGTTCGAATAAATTGTCGGCTCAGCAACGTAAATAACGCAATGAATGTTGTTTAACTATCAATATGAAACCAATTCCTACTGATAGCAAGTTGCGCAATTACCCCTCTGAATTAAAGGTGTTTTGTTTAGAATTGTTTACTGAACCGATTTCTGTCATTTTAAATACAGATAATATTTTATCCGAATAATTAATACAAATTAGATACACACTTTATCTGTACAGTCAAAACAAAACAAAATGGATGAATTTTTTTTTTTTTTTTGTTTTTTGGGTATGACATCTCACAAGTCAACCAAAGTATAGAATCAAGTTCTTCAAACTTAACACGTTGACGGACAGTATTCCCTTCCTGTTTAATTGTGTTGAGACACTACAAAATTTCATTTTTATTATCATTTTTTTTTTACGTACGATAAGACAGTAAAAGATTAAAACTCTATCTGTCATGAAACTACAGAATGCCCTTCCTTTTATTAGTATATAAAATATACCTAACGTCGCAAGGCGTATCTGATTGTATGCAAGTATGCAAGTCAAAAGGTTGACGGCGATAGGCGTACTGTCGTATTATTTTATCCAGAGAGAACGTCGAGAGGCGTTCTGTCCGTCAACGTGTTAACAGACAGCTGGGCTGCTGGGGAGTTTGTTGCGCCACTTCTTCCCAGCTAAAGCACTAGGAAATGGTGAAGGGCGGGCGTTTTGGGAGACTGTTTTATGTCATTTTGACGCTCAAAAACTGCTGGCTCGCAGCCTGGTTGTGTAAATGACTTTTAATTTTGATTTTATGAGGTGCTCGGATACTTAACCGGATTTCCGTGTAGCTATCTTAATAAATTAACGCCTCCAGGCAGGGTTTAAAAACTTAAGACTACAACGATTAAACGCTAAAGGCATCCCCAGTAGCTTAGCCTAGAGCGTCGCTGGAAGAGGGCGGCAAGGGACGGACCGGATAGAAATAAAAGAAGTACCTATTACACTTACCTCTTAAATACGTGTGTAACGTATTATATGTACGTGGATAGATTTTGTATACAACCAGTATTACTATCCTCAGATACTCCTTTTGCCTCGTTTAGGTTTATACATCTGGTCATACACGCACGCCGTTTACCAGTACTACGCACCTAACTCTTCTGAAGAACATCACCAATAAGGTCACTATATGTTCTCCTACTTATATGTGCATAATATTGGAACTCCTGGTGGTATTCGTGATACAGGGTCATCCTAGTACGAATGCCAAAGCACTCCTTTGACACTTAAGTGCAAATTACAGAAGAAAAAAAAGCTATTTTTAAGGAGATTTACTGTACCTCTTATTTTAGTAATAAAGTTTTTTTTTTTCCTTCCAATAAGAGACTTATTCAGAATCAATGTTGTAACATTTCGTATTCTGCTTGATAATGGCGTAGCACACTAACATTTGAAATGGCTTGTATTTTGACAGTTCAACAACGTTCATTACGCTTTTTACATTGTTGAGCAGAGAAATTTATCGAACCAAGGAAGTAATGGATTACCAACCTCTGTCAAAATTATTCAGTATGTCGGTCGATAAATTTTACGATACGCTGATAATGAGTTATCATGAAAACAAACTCAGTGATTGATAGCTTATCAGAACCATTTTCACGAAGTACGACAGAATAGTAGAAATTGATATTTCTAATGATTTTTAGGGTTCCGACCTAATGAAGTCTCATCAAATTGTTTGCAAACACATTTATCATAGATATCGATTTTCTGATTAGAAGTAATACAATAGATTGAGGTAGAGACTTACACTGTAGTAGTCAAATTGTGAAATGAATGATTAATTTATACTTTTCGACCTCGATGGTGACATTCCTCGGTGGTCGCAAGCCTTACTGCTGAGCAGGACGGTCGAGTTCGATTCCTAGCTGGAGCAGTGTTATTGGGTAATAATTTCGACTGTTATGTATGTATGTAGGTATGTTACTTCTGTTGCTTGTAGTGCCAGATGTAAAGAATAGCACCTTTTTCGCGTCGTAAGAGGCGACTAGGGGATTTACTAGAAAATAGACAGCAGCGTTCTCTATGCATTTTACCAACATACTGCGATCGCCAAGAGTGGCGATTATGGCAATTCCCCCCCTTTTGAAGGAGACCCATGTCCAGCTTTAGACGTCTTTCGGCAGAAATAATGATGTTACTTTTAAACTGCTTATCATAACTTGATAAATGAGTCGCTTTAATAAAATTATTGGAAGCGTCTAAATCCTCCGTTGGCGATGTTGTGACGTCACATTAAATTGAATATGGCGGACCTATAGAGGACATAAAGTGGCGAACTGAGTTTTGTTGTGTTAGTTTTTCACATTTCAAAAATACAAATTACGAAACACGTCATGCATCAAACATCATTTTAGCGGGTGATTTTTCAGTAGTCGTATTTTAGTTTCGAACTTACTATATAATACATCAGCACGCGTAGCATAAACACCGTAGAAATGGGTTTTGTCGACGGAAGATTAGATAAAATTACAGATTGTAGAAAGATTAAAGACAAAATTAAAGATTGTAGAAAGATTTGTACCATTTTATGCTGGCGTAGCATGACAATTCTATCTCTATTCTACCAAGAATAGACAAAACCCATTGCTACGGTGGTCATGCTACGCGTGCAGGTATTTTTCTTAACGGTGAAGGAAAACATCGTGACGAAACCGGCATGTCTTAGAACCAAAAACTCGTTTACATGCGACATCTACCAACCCGCACTAGTTGAATTAGGCTGCTGATGATGAGGTATTTCTCAGTTGTAAGTCAGAGTCTGAATTCATGCCCGGTTAATGGCAATGGGCTCGCCCCCCCCCCCCCCTCTATTATGTGGGACTTAGGATGACTGATGAAATATGAGCGAACTATAGGTACAGTCAACAAAAAAAAAAAACTTCAACTATACCTATCCGACAACCTTACCTCATGGTGCTGTTGTCGGATAGGTATAGTTGAAGTTTAATAAGAAACCGATAAGTTTAATAAGAAATCGATGGATGCTTTCGTGCTTAGGGGGCGTCCATTAATTATGTGAGGTGTTCTATGAGGGGAGAGGATCAAGCTAAATCTTTCCAAATCTCACTTAGGGGGGAGGCAGGACTTGGCAAATATCACGTAATTATTTTACTAGCAGAAAATGGTGTAAAATTATTTCTACAATAAAATATGGCCAAATCTGAGACAATAGTGCATTGATAAAAAATTAACTTGACTCAAGAGCCAAAATCTTGAATCAAGAATACCATTTAATGATTTTCTGGAGTCAAGAGAATAAATTCTTGAGTTGAGAAATTATTCTTGGTCTAAGAAAATTTTCTTGTTTTTGTTTTTTTTTTCTCATAATCCAACACATTTACAGCCCAAATAGAAGTTTTGAAGAATCTCGTGTGAGATTAGGGGAGGGGGAGGGAGTTATGAAAAATCTTACGATATCTCACCAAGGGGGGAGGGGGGATCGAAAAATTCTCTTTAATGCCTCACGTAATTAATAATATGGTACGGGTACCGGACGTAAAGAATAGCACCACCCCAATTCTACCCGTGGGTGTCGTAAAAGGCGACTACGGGACTTACTAGAGAAAGGGCAGCAGCGTTCTCTATGCATTTTACAAGCATCCATCATCATCATATCATCCGAAAGACGTGCTGGACTTAGACCTCCCCCAATTTGTGGAGGTTTGCCATCATCACCACGCTTGTTAGACGGGTTGGCGATCGCAGTATGGTGGTGAAATGCATAGAGAACGCTGCTTTACAGAATTATAACCTTTAAAATCAAATGAAAACAACCCTCTGAGTTCATATATGCACATTGAACGACTATTTCATTTAAAAATACACGCAGATAATACAAGTTACGGTCATCATCTGCCTAGAATTTTCCCTAGTATGTTCGGGTCGACTTCCAGTCTAACTGGATGCAGCTGAGTACCAGTATTTTCCATGGAGCGACTGCCTATCTGACCTCCAAATCCAGTTACTGGGTAATAAAATACATACGTGTTATGTTTGCGAATCACATTTTAATCAACATACAGCCTGATACTGCACTGCAAATAAAACAAAAAGAAACATAAAATAGTTTTCCTGACTGCCCTGGCGCTTTACCCTTAAAGGTCTCTATAAACAGACGCGAGGCAACAACGCGCCGCGCGCCGTGACTTTTGTGGAACAAATTTCGTTGAAATTTTCTACGAGATTCGCGTCGCGAGGTCTTTGTCGCGTCTGTTTGAAGAAGCCTTAACGCGGCTTGCGGTAGGAATCGACTTGAAATTTTCTCGTTATGTTCTCTGTCTCTTTCTTGCATATACAAGTGTCTAAGTCTAAACGTGCACGTAACGCAGTATCGCGTAAGTATTTTCGTTTCGTCGCGAGGTCTTTGTCGCGTCTGTTTGAAGAAGCCTTAACGCGGCTTGCGGTAAGAATCGACTTGTTTCTCGTTATGTTCTCTGTCTCTTTCTTGCATATACAAGTGTCTAAGTCTATACGTGCATGTAACGCAGTATCGCGTTAGTAATTTCGTTTCAGACGAGGGTTCCAAGGCTGCACCTGCTTTTTTTATACTCATCATTTCAGCCGTAAGACGTCCACTGCTGGACTTAGGCCTCCTCCAATTTGGGGGGCTTTGCCATAATCGCCACGCTTGGCAGGCGGGTTGGCAGTATGGTGGTAAAATGCATAGAGAACGCTGCTGCCCGTTCTCTAGTAAATCCCTTAGTCGCCTTGTACGACACCCATGGGAAGAAATGGGGTGGTGTTATTCTTTAAGTCCGTCACCACACGGTACATTTATGTATTTTTTTTATACTATCACGCTTTTATTCTTACGCGACGGTAGGTAGTTCACCTTCCTCAAGGACTAGAGTCTCCAGAAGTCATTCAATTCATCATACAAAGATGCTGCGATAGTTTAAGACGATCATGCATGAAGCTCTATGGATTACGGCCCAGTCACTCTTAAAGAAAAGGGGGCTTGTGTCCCAGTAGACCAAACTAATTTAAAAAAAATAGTTTGTCATATAGATGGTTCCGTGTGGTGCCTGACGTAAAGAATAGCACCACCCCATTTCTTCCCGTGGGTGGTCTAAAAGGCGACTAAAGGACTTACTAGAGAATTTTACCACCATACTGCGAATGCCGACCCCATCCAACTGCTAAGCGGGGTGAGACAGGGAGATGTGATATCCTCGAAACTGTTTACCAACGCATTGGGGGACGTTTTCAAGACGCTGGACTGGGCTGGACAGGGTATCAACGTGAACGGCGAGTACATCTCACACCTTCGCTTTACCGATGACATCGTCATAATGGCAGAGACGCTGGAACAGTTGGACCAGATACTGCATGGCCTGAATGGAGCCTCTCGAGAGTCGACGGGTTGGCCTCGGCATTAATTTGAAAAACACAAAAGTTATGTACAATTCGCACGTCTCATCGAGTCCAATCCACATTGACGGTCCGCTTCTCGAAGTTGTGAAGGAGTATGTCTACTTAGGGCAAGTCATTCAGCTCGGTAGACACAACTTTGAGAAAGAAGCTGACAGAAGGATCCAGTTAAGTTGGGCAGCATTTGGGAAAATTTCGTCAAGTCTTCTCGTCAGCTATCCCGCAGTGTCTGAAGACTAAGGTCTTCAACCAGTGCGTCCTGCCCGTAATGACATACGGTGCCAAAACGTGGACTTTGACAGTTGAGCTGGTCAACAAATTTAAGGTCGCTCGGCGCGCTATGGAGCAAGCTATGCTCGGAGTTTCTTTTAAGGGTAAAATCAGAAACGAAATTATCCGGAAAAGAACTGGAGTTCCCGACATAGCTCGCACAAGTCGTAGAGTATGCAAGCTGAAGTGGCAGTGGGCTCGTTTATCGCATTTTACTGCGGTTTTCATCAATAAACAGAGTGATTTAAGAGGATGGTTTATAAGTATAACACGCGGGAAAAGCCGCTGAAAAAGCAAGTATAAATATGTAACGTAGACATAACCATACAATGAACCAGAAACCATAGAAAAATATTCCCACCTCTTTCAAACTCACAACAATCCACCGTTAAAAAGAAAAGTAAAAAAACGTGTATTATCTGTGTATTAATCAAACGTCACAAATGTCTAGACAAATCTCAAAATTCATCAAACAACCGATGACAAACAATCGGGTTCAGTTTATTTTATAATTCAAATAAAATTTCTCGGTCCACCCTGGCGCGTTCGCCTTAATATGGAGTAATGGCAAGATGGTAACGATTCTGCATCGACCACAACTGGAGCTCCAGCTGGCCCCGCCCATCATGTTACACTTAACATGGTGGGGTATGACGCAAACGATTCAATGACTAAGAAGCAAAAGTTAATAGTTGGTTGCTTATCTGGTGTCTCAACAAAATGTATCACACAACCTATGGACGTGATCAAGATCAGATCGCAATTACTTCGGAAGCCGCAACAGAGGTTTGCTACGTACAAAGTGGCGAGGAGGATTCTCTGGGAGGAAGGCATCACCGCCTTCTGGCACGGACATTTGCTAGGACAGGTATGGCAAATCTGTAGGGGGTCATTTGACGTAACTGTTAAGAGGCCGAAGGAATACGAAATTTTTCCGATTCTGCGGATTTACGTGATTTTTACAGTTAGAATTCTGTATTTCTTATAACATCATGTTAGGATCCTTGTACCGTGTGGTGCCGGACGTAAAGAATAACACCATCCCATTTCTTCCCGTGGGTGGGTGTCGTAAAAGGCGACTAAGGGACTTACTAGAGAATGGGCAGCAGCATTCTCTATGCATTTTACCACCATACTGCGATCGCCAACCCGCCTGCCAAGCGTGATGATTATGGCAAAGCCCCCCAAATTGGGGGAGGCCTAAGTCCAGCAGTGGACGTCTAATGGCTGAAATGATGATGATGATGAGGATCCTTAGGAGCCAAGCGAGCACGATTGCGATATCTCTCACGGGCAGGCCATTCAGGGGAACGAAGTGAGTCAGGGGAGCAAGAAATTTGACTCCAACAAAGTCAAGGGCAGAAGCTAGTATACAATAAGCCAACTACTTCTCACATAGACAACTGTACGTAAGATACGTTCAGAGTTACACAGTTTTTTTTTTTTGTACTATATATGGACGACTTTTTCATAGACATAACTGCAAACTGAAAAAAAACGAAAGAAATCACAAATAAGAAAATTTTGGAGCAATTACCACGAATTACTCTATAACAGGGTTACTCAAAGTGGGATTTGAGAACCCCTAGGGGTTCGCCATGTGACGGTAGGGGGTTCGCGACAAAATTTACTTAATGGTGACTGAGTGACTGGCAGGCGCATGCGGAAAGCATGAAGGCGCGCGCGCGACTGTCGCTCGCTCGTGGCGTGACACGGTGCGCGTGACCGTTTATTCAATTAAAGAAGAAAATAAAAGATGACAGCGAACCCCCAACAAGAAAAGAATAACATTGTATATAGTACATACAATGTCATTCTTGTTGGGGGGGTTCGCTGTCATCTGGAAACTTGAACGTGGAGCCAGAAGTTTGAGAAACCCTGCTCTATAATATACCGTGTGGTGCCGGACGTAAAGAATAACACCACCCCATTTCTTCCCGTGGGTGTCGTAAGAGGCGACTAAAGGACTTACTAGGGAATGGGCAGCAGCGTTCCCTATGTATTTTACCACCAAACTGCGATCGCCAAACCACCTGCCAAGCGTGGCGATTATGGCAAATCCCCGCAAAAAAATGTACCGGTCAAATTGACGGTGCATGGGGGAGGTCCATGTCCAGCAGTGGACTTCTTACGGCTGAAATGATGATGACTCTAAAATATTATTTATCTGTGTGGTGCCTGACGTGAAAAATAGGACCATCCAATCTCCTATCGTGTCGTAAAAGGCGACTAATGGACTTAGTAAAGAATGGGCAGCAGCGTTCTCTATGCATGTCACCACCATACAGCGATCGCCAACCCGTCTGACAAGCGTGGCGATTGTGACGATTCCTTTTGAGAGAGGTCTATGTCCAGCAGTGGACGTCTTTCGGCTGAAATGATGATATTACTTCTAAACTACTTATCATATCTTGGTTTATGGGTCTCTTCAATAGAATAGTTGGAAACTGGTTGGAAGCGTGTAGATCCTCTGCTGGCTATGTTGTGCCTTCACTTTAAATTGAATATGGCGCCCTCTAAAGCTAATGATGATTATTGTATCTGTGGTGCCAAACTGGGCCTAATCTAGTGCTGAGAGTAACCTACCTATAAAGCTCCCGTTTATAGATGTTTTTACACGCTTTATATTAGCTTCACTTGTATGTTTGTATGTTTGTTTGTAACCGACTCCTTATAGCGCGATTTTGCCCCACTTTAAACTACCAGATTTAAACTCTGTAGACTTATCAAGGACCGATGACAATACTATAATTTCATAAAGGGCATTGACCAACTTCTATGGGACTTTGGCCACTTATAAACAAACAGTTCAGCTAATACTATATGATTGATTTATTAGTTCATATCAGTAAGAATGCCAATATAAACCTAGTTTTGTATCAAGATTTATATTTAGATAATTTTTTAACATTTTATTGAAATTGGTTATGCATGAAATAAAACTTGCTTTAGATGTGCCAGGTTCATCATAAATACAAGGTTCAGGGTCCATGGAAGTGCCGGGGTCGTCAAGAAGGGGAGAATTGGAATCCATTTAGAAACAGCCAAAGTAATCATAATAAAACTTACAAAAACAACACTCACGATGCAAAAAAAAAACAAAGTGAATGATAACTGTCATTTTGACAATTAACACAACATTTTTAAAGCATTGTGTTGCCAAATTAAAAAATATATAATTGTATCGATACATATGGAATCGATTATTGTTTTATAAGTTCTTCAGGTATAATGCACTCTTCAGTTTATCATTTTTAAGTCTTTAATCATTTATATCGTATATTAGTATTTTTTTAATAATATGATTAAAAGAAAACTGCGTTAAATACAGTGGAGAGATTACCCTACACTTTAAATCGATTTCAATTTATTGTTTATGCAGTTTTTGTTTGGCAACACTGAACTCAAATTCAAAGCCAAAGACTTGGTCAAATCATAACAAATACCAAACATAAAAAATTAAATTAAAAATTTAAAAAACCCCCGACACAAAAACCTAAAATGCCTTTAAAAAATAATTTAAAAAAACTCAATCTTGAAGTACCTAAGTATGTATTAATAATTCAAAAAAAAAAATACGTCGCGTTGGGGGACCGCTCCAAACCTAACAATTTACTTACAAATAGTCTATTACCTAACTTAAGAAAACTTTTATAAAATGACTTCTAAATATTGCATTTAGGATACGACCATCAACGACGTCTGCCCTCGCAGAGCGGTCCCCCAACGCGACGTATTTTTTTTTTTTGAATTATTAATACATACTTAGGTACTTCAAGATTGAGTTTTTTTTTATTATTTTTTACTTTTTAAAGGCATTTTAGGTTTTTGTGTCGGGGGTTTTTTAAATTTTTAATTTAATTTTTTATTTTATACTTTTTATAGGTATACTTATTATAATGTAGATTTTGTTAAGTTGTAAATACATAGAACTTCGCCGTGGCCAACAGGAAGATGGGAAGCTTCCAAAAACAATATCAATTCAATTTGATGATGCCACTATCGGCCGGAGTTGTGTTGACGAGAATGGATGGATTCTGATAAGGCCACATAATGTAACTTTTCAAGGTCTTACAGGATATGGAAATATTGAAAGAACAATGTTTCCTATCATTTTATGTTGGGCGATTACGGCATATAAGTTGCAAGGCACGACAGTTGAAAAAGCTGTGGTTTACTTAGGTAAAAGTACTTTCGCAAAAGGCCAAGCCTATGTAGCCTTAAGTAGAGTATTTTTACTCTGCTTCAGGCTACATAGGCTTGGCCTTTTCCTTGGATGGTGTAGCAGTTTGTGAGCTCGACCAAAGAAAACTATTTAATAACCCACATGACAAATCATCTTTAGCAGAATTGCAAAGACTGAGATGTAGTCATTGATACTCTCACGTGACAATCGGATTTCCATGTCCCAATTTTCCCACCACCAATTTTCTCATCAAGCGAAGCTTGAACATTCTCGATTAAGTCATCAATATTCTCTTTCAGTGCGCTTTCATTTGAGACCCCACTTGAGTATATTTATAGACATTCGGTTATTCTTCCCCACTTTCACCCCCCACAACTTTTAAATGACTCAACCGATTTTCATCAAACATGTCTAAGAACACTCGCACATAAGTCACCTTTAATACAAAAAAATAATAATTGAAATCGCTTCATCCGTTCGGGAGCTATGATGCCACAGACAGACAGACACACAGACAGACCGACACACAGACAGACAGACAGACAGACACGTCAAACTTATAACACCCCTCTTTTTCCGTCGGGGGTTAAAAAAGATTTTTTACAGTGCAAATTGATACAAAGTTATTAGCATCAGATATTTACTAAAATATAATTTAAATTATTGGTAAATTACATTTTTGTATAGCAGCGTGTTTAAAAATGGCCAAGTTTGGACAATTCCCTTTGTGCCATTATCCTTGCCAGGGTTACCAGGACAGCAAAAAATGTCTTCGAAAACTACGCTGACATACGTCACAAACTACACTGACATACGTCTCAAAATTCGAAACGCCCTAAAAAATAGAAAATAAATAATAGTTAAAAAAAACTAAAAAACACAATTCCATAGCAAACCAAACTAAAAAGTAGAAAATAATGGAAAAAAAGCGTTGGGTGTCTGATATCAATAAAAAAATACCTTAAACCTACCTTACGGAAGTGTGTTTTATAGTTTTTTTTTTTTTTTTTAATAATGTATTATTTCTGTTTCGCTTTTTATGTTTTTTGTTGTCTTGCATGTCTGTTGTAACAATTTGCCTGATTTTTCAGCTTTACTCAATACTGGGCGTGAGCAGTCAGTTCTACGTATATGAGATCACCACCCAGCTGACCTCCACTGTGATCCCGCGTAAGTACCAGTAAGTAAAACTAGCAATATGGTTCGTATAATAAGATAATAATAAGACGATGGTGACGTACGATGATGCTTTGCGTGGATAAGTTTATCTTTACAAGACCCCTCCGCGCACGCTAAGCCGTTGCTCTTTTTTTGTGGGCAGCAAATTACATCTCTCACTCTGGGTCAAGCGGTAGGGCGTGTCAGATTTTTAGTGACTTAAACCCACCCGTGTTCCTTCAGTTGCCCCTATGCCAATGCCACGGTATCTCTTTTGAACAAATCTCGCGACACTGGCAGAAGCCGTTAGTCTCGACTGTCATTTGTTATGATAAATTGTTGAATTTCTATAAGTAAGTTTATACAAACACTTTTACACATTAATCATATTTTTTTAAACTAGATGAGGTCTGCGTTTCCTATCTGATTACTCTGAGAAGAAACGAACCCAGAGGTCACAGTCTGTTTTAAAGTCCAGATATAATCTTGATCAGATCATATATAGACCATGTAGATCGGTGTCTGAAATGGTGTTTTGAGGATAGAACCACACAGATTGAGTGGACCTGTCCATTCAGTGCATGCATTTGTCACGTAGATTTGTAGGATGTCAGTTAAGCGTTCGCTACATGTAAAATTCTGGTACTCGGCTACATCCAATTAGACTAGAAGCCGATCCCAATATAGTTGGGAAACGGCTAGGCTATGTAGTTTAGCAAAAATGAAAGGAAGAAACTGAAAAGTTAATGACAATAATTCAAGAACCTTAGATACACTGCGAGATTTTAATTAGTTATTCGCTTTTCAATTTCCTTTGCCACCGATTGAATTTTTTAGTAAAAAGTTTAATTTTTCTATCTCATTTTCAAATGAGGAATTTCTTCGGTAGGCTTCCGTCTCCATTTTCAAAGACTCTATAATAGTAATAGGTACCCTACCAACGTCTACGGTTTCTAACTGGCCGTTTGGTCTCGTGGTCGCAGACGCGACTTTTGAGCGCCGATTCCAAGGTTGGGCAAAGTGTTATTGGCTCTTTCTATTAGAAAATTCTTACTAATAGCCCGAACTTTGGCAGCGTGATAACCCCTGCTTCAGAAAGCACGTTAAGCCATTAGTGCCTGATCTCTCACCGGTCGTGTCGGATTGCCGTCCCATCGGACTATGAGAGTGAGGGAAGAGTGAATGCACCTGTGTTTGCGCACACACCTGTGCAATAAAATATGTCCTGCGCCGATGGCTAATAGTCGCCGTTGAGACTGACCACCATGGCCGAAATACGGTCTGGAGGACTACAGTTATAATAATATTCATATGATGAAATGAGTACCACAGTTTGATAAGCAAGTAGTCGATTACCGACATTTTATTGCAATTATTGCTTTTAAAGGCGCTTATGGGAGAAGCGCCAAGGTACATAGCCCTCAAATTTCAAATCTGTTTACGTTTTTTGGGCCGTATGTTAAACAAATTATGATTCGCCACTGTAACAGTATGTATTTACAAAATTATAATCATCAATACAACCCTCTGAGTTAATTTAATCCCATTTAATTATTTCTTCATGAAATCGTCAAGGGATCAAATGAACTTAGAGGGTTATATTAATGATTTTAATTACTATAATTGTAAATACGCAAGTGTTACGGACGCGAATCATACTTTATTTATATATATAGCCTGACACTGAGCTGCAAATTGCAAAAAACTTAAAACATATAGATTAGGATTTCGGAGGCTACCTTAGCGCCTCACCTTTATATTTTCATCAAAACATTTGTATTAAGATTACATGAGCAATGAGCAATCTGAATATTTTATTGCAATCATTATTTGAAAAGGCGCTTATACTAGCGTTTTTTTTTTTTTGGCATGGGGAATCATCAAGTCTGCCGCTCTGAGCGGAGCGGGAGGGCGTGTCAGACTTTTACTGACTAAAAACCACACACACATGTTCCTTCAGTTGCCCATGTGCCAGAGCCGCGGTATCTTTTTCGCACAAATCTTGCGACCCTGGCAACGCTTATACAAACTTTACTTAGCTATACATTTCCAGTTTTAGCTGTCCTCGCATTGTATAGGTTTCTCGAACAAAAATAAGGTTATATTGGAAATGTACAGCTTGATTTGCCGTGCGTACTATTAATACCTTAAAATCTTTCTCCAGGCACATTGAACATTTCTGTTGCGGTGTGTTGGCCGGGTGCGTTTGTACCACATTAATTATACCACTGGAGGTCATCAGAGTCCGTCAGATGTTGGTGAAGGATCAGTACAGGAGTATTCTCCACGGAGCCAGGGCTGTGTATCGATACGGAGGAATCCGCGCGTTCTACGAAGGGCTGAGCGCTTCGCTGTTGCAGGTCAGCTCCTACTTTTTATAAGGTTCCATCTAGTTTAACAGGACTTAACAAAAACTCTTTAAGCTAATGACTAATATATTTTAACCAAACATCTTGTTACCTTGGTCTGGTTTATCAATTTATTGAATAAAAGAGTACATTCCAAATTATGTCCAAATCGCTCGCAGCTCTCATAACAATCATTTGCGTTTTCATTAAAAAATCACGATTATGACAGCTGAGTGATATGTCAACTATTCGGAACGTTAAAACCCATACACATTACTAGAATACACCACAAATTTCGTAGCCAGAAGCACAATTTACGAAAATGCTAGGTTACTTTAAAGTTATCATACGATTCAAAACGTAAACATAGTCGGCTTTAATGCAAGATGGCGTATATCATGACGTCTCGTTATCGCGCTCACACTGATACGCTCAAATGGATTACAGTCCAATTCGGAATGTACACACAGCTATAGCTCAAACTATACATTTCCAGTTTTAGCTGACCTCGCATTATATAGACTATTTCTTACAATGAGATGTCAGCTTATACGTACTAGAAATGTATAGCTCGATGTGTGGTCGTGCGTACCCAGGAGTACAAAACATTTACAGCCTGGTTAGTTGAAATATAAGATCACAAGTTTATTGCTCTTTCCAGATGGGTCCACAAGTGGGCATACAGTTCACAACCTTCAGCGCCGTCCAGCCACTCATCCTTGGCGCGCTGAGCTCGACCTGTGAAGGTCACGAGTGCCAATCCCAGAAGCGTAAAGTAGCGAACCTCGCTATTGCCAGCTCCCTTGCTGGTTCCTTCGCCGGTTTCATGTCCAAGTCAGCCACTTATCCATTTGACTTGGCTAAAAGGAGACTGCAGATCAGTGTATGTATAGGATATGTATAATTAGGGTAATGTTGCGTTAGACGTACACACGGCTACAGGTCAAGCTATACATTTCCAGTTTAGCTGACCTCGCATTGTAAAGGCTTTTCGTACAATAAGATGTCCGCTTATACTCGAAAGCGCCAAAGTCGTAGATACAATACAGCAATATTTGCCTGACATATCATTATCATCATAATTTCAGTCATTAGACGTCCAATGGTAAACATAGGCCTCCTCCAAAGAGAGAGGTTTGCCATAAGCGACACACTTGGCTGGTGGATTGGCGATCGCGGTATAGACAATTCTGCTGCCCATTCTCTAGTACCTAAGACCCAAAATCTTCTGTCTACCCATTAGAGACTAACGTTCTCATATGGCAACACTATTCTCTCTGCCTTAAAGTTATGTCTGTGGTTTTAATTTAAAATAAGGCTCAATTTCTTAATTCGTACCAGGAGATAATTCCTAAATCGTACCTAGTAAACCCAAAATGAAAACCCATAACCTGACGAAGGAATACAGCAGAAATTGACGATAAACTTAAAATTAAACAATATTTAATTTATTAAGAGATTAGTTTCTTTCTAACTTTTATAGAACTGAAGAATATTTGGAAAAATATCAATTTCGTAATGGGCTTTTATGATGAGATAACTCAAAAAAGAGAAATATTGCACTTGATCCTCTGGAAGACTATTTGTTTTTAATAGGTGATATTGATGTCTGGTTTCACCAAATAAATACGACTTAGGCTATAGATGGTACTGGCAGGAGCCAGTATCGCAAGATTTGTTACCGTGCCCCTGGCATATAGGTAACTGAAGGAACACGGGTGGGTTTTAGTCAGTAAAAGTCTGACACGCCCTCCCGCTCCGCCCAGAGCGGGAGAGGTCATTTGATAATTTAGCACCCCAAAAAAAAGGGATATCGTATTACCTAATATTTACTGCTTTGGAGGTCACATAGAGGGTCGCTTCATGTAAAAAGAATAGCTGTGGTGGACCAGTGATAACGACCGCGATTAACGAATTGTAGGTCATAATTTCGAACCCAGACAGGCGTTTTACATTGTGTAATATAGTATATTTCATCACCACTACTCTCAAAACGGTGAAGGAAAACATCGTGAGGAAACTGGCAAGACACTGAAACAAAATATTTGAGGAAATGTGACATATACGAACCCGCACTTGACGGTGAATTTTGCCCTACTCCCTCTCACTGCAGTGGGAACATTACCTGGCTGATTATGTATATAAATGAGTATTTAAAATACAGACAGCTTCATGCCGTTTTTTCACAAGCGGATTACATAGTACCAGTACCATAGATTAGTGTCGAAATTGCAACCAACATTTCAATAATCAGCCTATAATGTTCCCACTGTGAGAGGAGCGGGCCATATTCCACCACGCGGGCCCAGTGCCTCGCGAGTTGGTAGATGTCACATATTTTCAAGATTTTGGTTCAAGGACATGCCGATTCTGCCGGATTTATTCTAAACAATTACCGTGGCACAGGCAACTGAAGGTGAAGGCAACACGGGTGGGTTTTAGTCAGTAAAAGTCTGACACGCCCTCCCCCTCCGCCCAGAACGGAAGAGTTCATTTGATGATTTCCCACCCAAAAATAAGAACATTTTTTCCTTACGATATTTTTCTTCAACATTTTGAGAGCAGAAAGTTAAGTTGTCACATAATGATTATAGCCGAGGAAGTCCGGATATTTTCCGGTACCAGAAATAAATACAATGTTAACATATAATCGAGTGGACTGTCCAACCTCCTTGTTACAGCACAAGCCTTCCTGCTTCGGGCAAAACTATATATCGTTCTTGCATTCGCGAGACTAGAAATGTGAGAAAATTTCCGTTTGTCGGATTGGAAAAAGTTGTCTTGATTTTATGTTATCGCTTTAAATAAGTGAGTCGAAGTAAGAAGACACACATACATATGTACATGTTTGTACAATATTAAAGTAGTCGTTATATCATCGGAGAGGTAATTTCGTAAAATTCTTACAGTATAAATGGTTTTAATTTTGGCAGGCAAACAATATTCATTGCGTTATTTACGATGATAAGCTGGCAAAGACGGAGGGTAAAGATTAGAACATTTTTCGTCTATCATAGTGCTTAAAATAGCCAAACTTCAGCTAATTTGCCAAGTTTGATGATATTTTCTTTTATAAGACTTGCAATTTTTTTTCTTACCATTTTAGAATAGATGTAAAGGTCGATACCTAAACTTCACATAAACACAATAACATGACGTCAATAAATACTTTGCATTTTTAACCGACTTCAAAAAAGGAGGAGGTAATCAATTCGACTGTATTTCGTTTGTTTTTTTTTTTTTGTTTGTTTCCTCATAACTTTTGACTCGATGAACCGATTTTGATGATTCTTTTTTTTTTTTGAAAGCTGGTGTTTCCCGAGTGGCCCCATTAATTTGGTTCCATTCGAACAATGGGATCCATGTGAAAACCATATATGTCTTAAATTTGCATTAAGTATTTGCGCGACAAATGAACGAATAACGCGATTAGATTAGTGGGGGTATCTACCATAACTAAAAGGTTAAAAATAAAAACTTTAAAAAAAAAATAACAATTTTGTAAAAAGTTTTTCATGACTATGATAGGCGAAAAATGTTCTAAACTTTACCCACCTCCTTTTTCGAGCATATAAAGTAATGGGTTAGCAATATCCTTCAGAATTATGCAGTTTCCGACTGATCGTTTTTTTACGCAATTAGAGTGCAGGAAAGTTAGAATATTATAAATTAGGTTTGATTAGGCATAAATGTCGATGGCTATAAGACTAGGAGACTTTAGAAATGATGGATGGACCTTGTGAATCTATACTTATAAAGCTGAAGAGTTTGTTTGTTTGTTTGATTGAATGAACGCGGTAATCTCAGGAACTACTGGACCGAATTGAAAAATTATTTTTATCACGCTACAACCAAGAGGAGCGGAGCAGTAATGAAGAATGTTGCAAAAACGGGGAAAATCGCACGGGTAGGCGATTCGACGCGACGGGAAGGGTCGGGGGAACAAGAAATTTAACGCGGGCGAAGTCGCAGGCAGAAACTTGTTATGATAAAGTTAGAAAGGAGGTGACTACCGAGATGACGAGTAATAGAGAAGTGTGGGAGAAAAACACTGTTGCGCCGACCACAAATATATTGGGATAAAGACTGAATAGTGATGACAAGAATATACAATTCAGTACACCATCAGCTGTAATTTAATTTAATTTTAAAAACAAAACTATTCCAATTTTACCATGCGTTATTTTTTTTTTTTTTTTTTTTATTCATTGTAACAATTGTACGCAGCGCGCGCGCTGTCTGTTCAAGGTCAAGGGGTCAAGAATATAACAGCTGATGTGCGTGGACCGTGAAAGAATTTATTAACTTTGCTCTGGTCGTTTTTGTGTTAAAATTTATTCCACTTTGTTAATCTTGATAGTGTATTACAAACAAAGTAATAAAACTTTCTGTTACTTTTTTAAAAGAAAGTATTGCACTGATTAGTATACCACATATGAATTGGTGTGCGATAAGCAAAACAACTAAAACGAGAAAAATTAAAAAACACCGATTTTTACAAAAAAAAAAACCGGCTATCAAAATTAAAATAATTAACTAATTTGTAATTTAGTGTTTTTTATTACAGAGCCAAGTACACAGACGTTCGAAATTAAAATTATTTTTCACTTTGTAGTGTTTATTTGGAAGCTTAATTGTTCTCTTTTTTTTTTGTAAATTAAGTTTTTTGCATCACGATGGCATTAAGATGATAGAGATCCCAAAAACAAACCTTGTTTTGTGTATTAAATGAAATGTGAATAAGGAGGCATGGAGAAGAAGTATTTTAACATGCTTTGTATTAGTTTCGCCTGCGACTATCTATCTATGTAACGGAATCTTGGCACTCGAATTTCACCCACTTTAAGACATCGAATTAGTTTGTAACTTTATACACTTATCAAAGACCGATGACAATACAATAATTTCATAAAGCAGATGTTTCATTTTCGGCCATCAGATGTACATTTATCGGAAAAGACGAAAAAATACCATAAATTGGGGAAAAATATTCTCTGGTGAATTTGAGCCTGATTTGTTGTGTACAAAAAATAATAGTTTTTCAATTATTGCCATGATTTATTCAACATGGCGTCTCGTTGGCTTGCAGACTTCATTCGTTCTGAAATCATGTCTCATCAAATCAATGTTACGTAGAAAATTATTAAAAAATGTCTGTATTCTTGTAGTGTTAAAAATAAATTACTATTATTCTCTTATACATATTCTTGAATAAACATAATTAAGTGTGACCATTTCATCGTTACAAAAATCTATAGTCTCCATTTTTGAAGCGTGATCTTAAACGAATTCAAAATATTCACTTGCATTTCTTAGGACAAATGTCAAACATTTTAAATTTTTATTTTGTACATAAAAACCATTTGATATTATGAAAAAAATGTCACTTTATTCTATTCAGGGGTAAGTTTCCCAGCTTCGCTAAAAGGTACATGTTATGGCCGGAGCCCCATATAAAAATGAAACAACTCCTTTAAGCCATTATCCTGGCCAGCATCACAAAGATGCCAAAAAAGAAACGAAATAACACGCATTTTAAAATGATGCTGGTTTTTATTATTTGTTAAAATAATTTTCTACTTTTTAATTTGTTTTTTTATTAACGCGTGTTTTTTAGTTTTTTAAACTAATATTTGTTTATTGTACATTTTAGAATATTGTGCCTTGTCGTTTCACAAAAGAATACATTGTTCCAGACACACAGAACGGACTTGAAGTATAAGACACCAACGCAAGCCCAGAGACTTATCAGATGTCAAAGATTGCTCGAGTGCCTGGTGCGTGCATACCAGATAGACGGCTTCCTCGGTCTCTACAGGGGGTGGGCAGTGACGGTATACAAGGCCCAGCTAACCAGTGTAGCTGCATTCACCTCCTACGAATTATTGTGCTTTGCAGTAAGAGGACTAAATGAGAAGGCGAAATGAGATTTCCAGTGTTTTCTCTTTGGGTTTTCAAATTCATAGTAATCGGGAGTTTCGTCGTACGGAACCCAGTTGGGTCATTGAATGGGTAACCCATGTGTTGGCTTACCTTGTAACTAAGTGATTCGGGGTCAAATTAAATTAGCTAGCTAAACTCCGCTGACGTGATGAAACAAAACAGAACTTTTTTATGGAGTCATCAATCGCACTTGGTTTATCAGTTTTTTTTTATAACTTCACAGATATGTTTGGTGTCGAAATCGAAACATTATTTTCTCAACACGTACTTCATCTAACAACACTACCAACTGTTTTTGTACGATAAAAAAAATATATTTTTAAATGTCATTTTGTCGTGTTTAAATATGATACCATCATATCTGCACAGTTTTGGTGGGTATTTAATTTGACCCCGTGTATTAAATAGGCTACATAAGGTATACAGTTGTGTGTTGAGTATATGAAGCTAGCTTTTTGTGTAAATGAAGCAAGGTTTTGTTTCGATAGCTTATCTTATCAAATGTAACTAAAGTGACTTTATCGAGTTTAGTGGTTTTATTTCCTTTTTCACTCATACGGGGCTTGGGGCAGTTGTGTCTAAGTAATAACAGCCGCACGGGTTGATGGATCAGGTTAAGCTACGCCTGCTGCATGTGTTACGTGGTTAGATGACCGTCTCCACAAACCAAGACCCCTCGGAAAGCACGTTTGACCCGTTTGTCCTGGCAGTCATTTTGTGGATCTTTGTCAGTCGTTACGGATTGTTAGTAACACGAAAGTCTGACAACCAGTCTTACCAAGCGGTATCGCATTACCCAACTGAATTGTGCAGGTCATATAGGCAAGCGCTCCATATACTATTCTGCACGCGTAGCATGACCACCATAGAAAGAACTTTGTCTATTCTTGGTAGAATAGAGATAGAATTATCATGTACGCCAGCATAAAACGGTACAAATCTTTCTACAATCTTTAATTCTGTCTTTAATTTTTCTACAATCTGTAATTTTGTCTATTCTTCCGTCGACAAAACCCATTTCTACGGTGGTCATGCTACACGTGCTGGTATTCAGCTACATCCGGTAAGACGGGAAGCCGAGCCCGATACAGTTGTGAAAAGAATTCAGTTTACAGTAAGTCTTTAAAATCAAGTAAATCAGCAAAATTTCGTATACTTACGGCCTATTAAGAGGGACCCATTCATATTTATTTAAGGAAATTAATAAAAAATGGCATCATGTTTGTGTAGGAGTTGATTTATTGTAACATGACGATGAGATGGGTCGAAAAGATCAACAGTCTGTTCAAAAAGATCAGAAATAGAAGAAAATTAAACTTGAGGATAGCTACCGGATTTACATGAAATCCTTGTCAGACCGATATTAGTTGCAATTACTATAAAAATCTGTAGGTTGTTATCTTCATCCACAAATGAGACCGTGGTGTATTTTCGACTATTTTGAACCATTATGACGTATGGTGCCGAACAATGGACACTGACAGTCAGGCTGGTCCACAAATTCAAGGTCGGTATGCACGCTTTGAAACGGGCTATGCTCGGAGGTTCAGTAAAGAAAAGAACCGGAATTACCAACATAGCTTGCAGAGTAAGGTTGCTTAAATGGCAGTGTGCTGGCACCCGTTAGACACCGCGTATCGGCAAGCATAATGTCGGACGCCAACCAGTTACATGGACCGACGACCTCAAAAAGGTGGCTGGGACTAACTAGATGCGAAAGGCGGGGTGTTAGGGTGTTTAAACGCAGCCTCTCAGGGGCCGCTGTCCAGCAGTAGACTGCTGAATAGGCTGAGTTGGTAATTGACTGATACTTTCGATCAGTCTCTTCGTGCCGAGCTTCTAAATACAATAGTTATAACCTTTATAGGTATCGCAAAATTGGAGAAGCCTATGTCCTGAACTGGATTGCTGTAAGCCGGTGATGATTCAAATAAAACAAACCTCTTTTTGTAAAAAACTATAAACACATCATTTTTATTCTCTTTGGTTCTTAATATTAACGTGGCTCACATCTATGGTAACTATTATAATAACAATTTCAGATTTAACTGGATTTTTTTACATCTTTCAGTTTTATTTATTAACGAAAATAAGCAAACTTCTAAGAATATATTTTAATACTTTTTTTTACTATATTTACAAGAATTATAATTATTATTTAAGCAATACAGATCATTTAAAATACCTTTGCCTATTTAATAATTACAATTCAAAACAAGGCTGATAACGGTTATTTAAACTAGTTATGTATAAAAATATCGATGATAGTCAGCATACGTTCTTATGTGGCAAATCATAACAAAATATTCGTTTAAATTTCATGAATTTCTAAAATCAAAATTGCCGAGGTTTGATCTGACATATTGTTGTTGATTTTCCGCCAACCCGTCTTCGCTAACGTTTCAGAAGAGGCCTTAGTCCTGCGTTGGGACACTAATAGGCATTGGTTGGTTTGGTCAGCCATCTTGGACATCAACAATTAAAATAGCGTCATATAACTTTGTCGTTTCATCAAGCCTTCTCGCCACGAGCAACGTATGCTGAGCACATCTTTTCTTATTTCTTCCACCAAACATTTGTTATGATTGGTGGCTTCGGTAAATTCCGGGGGGGTTCGGATGACTTCGTAAATTTCCTGTAGCTTGTTTGATACGATGTGTGGCTCTTATCCTAAGTATCCTGAGAACAAATGAAAGAATTCATAAAGATCACTTCATTGTGAGTGTAGAAAAAGTGAAAAGAAGAACATAATTATCGCAAGATCTCATACACTCCAATTAGAGTATTGAGTTAAAAGCATAATTATATGTTTTAGGGCAACCAACACATCGTTATCTGATCCCAAACTAGGCAGAGCCTGTACTATGGTAACCAGACAACTGATAAATATACTTATATATTTCTAAAAACATACATATTATGGATAAATTAAACCCAATAATTGTGATCGTCACACAAAGATTTGTCCTGGGTGGGAATCGAACCCACGACCTCAGTCTTAGCAGTCAGGGTGACTAACCACTCGACTAACAGGCCAGTCAACAAAAAAGAATTACTGATACTGCGCTGAGCTGATCAGCGAACTGCAGTACGGAGCAGGGCCAAGCTGACCCGCATACTAGATGATTATCATAGGTTTACAAAAACAAATCCTCACCTTAATGCTAAAACAATGTGCTGTCATCAGTGCCAACCATGTGACGACTCGCTCTCCCAGCCGTGGTGCTCCTCATGCACCGGGACGTACACCTTCTTCTCCACCTCCACGTGCTTCACCACAGGGTAAGGCACGTGCTTGTAGACCGGGACCGGCACGTGCTGGATCACGGGCACTTCCTTAATGACCTGCACCTCTTTGACTACCGGCACGTGCACCGGGACGTGGACCTTGGAGACGTGATGGTGGTGGATCGTGTGGACCTTGTACGGCACGTGGATGGTGACGTGTTTGTGGCTGTGGAAGAAGGAACTGGTTAGTTTGGTCGTTAAAGGGGAATTTGACTCTGTGTGAAGCCGGACGTACAGAATAACATTCCATTTCTTCCCGCAGGTGTCATAAAAGGTGAGTAAGGAACTAGAAAATGGGCAGCAGCGTTCTCTACATATTTTACCATCATACTGCGACTGCCAACCTTCCTACAAAGCGTGGCAATTATTAACCGCTCCTTATAAAATCTTGATATTCAGCTGCATCCAGTTAGACTGGAAGCTGACCCAACATAGTTGGGAAAAATGCTAGGCAGATGATGATGAAATAGGTTTGTACAAACACTGTTACACGTCATTCATATTTTTTTTAAATAGTTGAGGTTGGCGTATCCTATCTGACTACCCTCAAAAGAAAGACTGAAACAAACTCAGAGGTCACAGTCTCTTTTAAAGTCCAGACATAATCTTGGTCACAACATGTGAAGACCATGTAGATTGGAAATAGTCTTTTGAGGAAAGAACCACACATATTTGAGTGTACCAATCCAGTACAAACAAGCGTTTGGTCAGTAATCCTGTTGGTCAACTCAGCAATTCGAAGACATGTGACATCTACCAACCCGCACTGAGCCCGCGTAGTGGATCATAGCCCACTTCCTGTCAAAGAGAGACCTATGTCTGAACACGGCCTACTGTCACACAATTTACCAGAGTTTGGGCGATAAAACCGTTTTTCTTAAGACAAATTATAATCATCATACAATTTATCACGTCTATGGTACGGCCGTTTTCACCTCGCAGAGGTGGAACTTTGTAGACTGATTATTTATTTTCATTTCAAGTAACAAACATCAGTGTATCCCTATCTCTTCTATTAGGAGTTTCTGTATTAAAAAAATACGGAAACTCTAATAAATAAACGCCCTAAATAATTGTAATTAGAATAGAAATCTAACAAGTAACCGCCATTCCAAACTCAAAAACCCTTTGTTTACTATTCCAATACAAAATAAACACCGGAATTAAATTCTATTCAAGTAAAGCCCCGAACACACGGTTCGCATAAAATTTAACAATAAACCTCATTGCAAGTGTTGCAACATATAAATTAATTCACGATCGCGGCAGATTATCCAATGGCACGCGCAAACTGTGTCCTATGTTTACAAATGGTGCGCTTTCCCTACACTCGACGCAAACTTTATAATACAGGGGAAACGCACCAGTTGTCGGTGATGCAACCAGTAATTGGGGTGCGACGACTTTGTATGTCTGACGTAAACCACGCAAATGGGTTTACCCGTGTGTAATCGAATGATGCTATAACTGTCATTGCTTTTCATGCCGTATCTGGTCAGTTCTTTGTATACGATTGCATGTATGCATTCGTGAGTTTGCATTGCTGTTGACGTGTAAGTGATCTTTGTTTTCGTTACAATAAGGTTGCTGCTACTAACAAGGCTGTCACCTAGTCATACGTGTATGCAGTGGTAAAAGAACCTTTGTTTTAAAAATATTGTGGTTTATATTGTACCAGCTTTTGCCAGCGGCTTCGTTCGCGTATATACATAAACCTTCCTCTTGAATCACTCAGTCAATTGATGAAACCCGCATTAAAATCTCTTGCGTAGTTTAAAAGATCTAAGCGTGCAATCGCGAGTAGCGAGTTTGTTTTATACTATGTAAAGATATGTCTATATTTAGTTGGGGATTCCAAATCAATAAGCCATGAAATCTCTATAGCTACATATGATCATAGTTATACTAAGGATGCTCCTATAAAATCAGCAAGCGAAACAAAACAACATTACGTTCACATGAATAACGACATAGGTTTCGTAACAAGTACCAGTCTCTCACTCAAGATACGGTAAGAAAACACGGTTAATTGCGGACCACATAATAATTGTTTTAAATTTTAACAATTTCAAAGTCAGTTGCAGCGGTTAATAATGTTTGCAATTTAAATAAATTCGTATGTGGAAATATTTTTATCTGTAACATACAGTAAGACCCCACTCCTTATGCAATTCAAAAATATACCTTAGAAATGGCGTTCGATATTTACAACGGGAAATCTATACTTTTATCCCAATATTAAAAATGCGAAAGTAACTTTGTCTGTCTGTTACGCTTTCACGACTACACTGAACCGATTTTGATGAAATTTAGTCCGGGGTAAGTTTAAACCCTAAGAAAGGACATAGGCTACTTTTTATTCCGCGACTTTGTCTGCGTCCGCGATAACCGACATTTACGCGGATGAAGTCGCGTGCAAAAGCTAGTATTTATAAAACAAATAAATGAAATTTTATTGAAGTGTCTGTTCGTCATGTCACAAATATCAGCTTTTTATTCTATGAAAGCCGGATCGTCAGAATCAACATACAACCTTCAGGGTGATTGAAGAGTGAATCCGGCTTTAAGTTTGACAGTTCAACAACATTCATTGCGTTATTTACGTTCTTGAGCAGACATTTGTTTCGAACATATGAAGCAATGAATTGGCCGTAATTTTGAGAGAGTGTTGTTATTTTTTTTACGACACAAAGTAAAACGCCTGCCTAGGTTCGAACCCACGATCTACAACTCACAAGTCGGGGCCGATACCACTCGACCACCACGACTCTGGAACTTCTAACTAACTTATTTTGCAATTTTTTTGCAAAATATCTTCTTCACTATCTAACGTGTTTTGTAAAAATCTTTGTCTTATTATTTATTTATTTATACTGCTTAAACTATCATTACAGGGCCTATATAAAATACACAACATTAAAAAACATTTCGAAATATATTGAAAGGGGCAACTGTTCTCAACATTCCTATGGTATTAATTGCTGACAAGTTTGTATGAAGAAAAAAAGTATAGCTGTTTTACGCAACCACGTGCGTCAAACACAAGTTTGCAACCCTGCGAACCTTTTCTTGAAATTATTATTTTCTTTCGCAATTTTTCTTTTCAGTTACAGAAATATCCGCGACGGTGCCTACGCAACGGGATTGCAAAAGAGCTACTGAACTTCTAAAATTGACAAAGAACATATTTATCAGGCTTCTAAAAAGTTTCAGGACTCGGAATTCTTATAAAATCAAACTGAACTGAAACAATTGAATTGTTAGCCCTCATTCCTGCTTTGGATTTCAACATAAACGTGACTTACTACGCAATTTAAAAACTTTACCTACCTAACTTGAAGTCACATTGTTTTTCATGACGTCCATTCGAGTCTTTGATTACATAAATTCACACACAGACTGATTACTTGTTTATATTTGTTAATTCACTTTTTTATAAGAAATGTATGGAATTGTTAGAAGGTGGCGATCTGGTGACCTGAAACACACCGTTTTTTGTGGGTGGGAAATCATCAAATGACGTCTCCCGGTCTAGGGTGGAGCGAAAGGGCGTGTCAGACTTTTACTGACTAAAACCCACCCGTGTTCCTTTAGTTGCCCATGTGCCAGGGTCACGGTATCTCTTTTGAACAAATCTCGCGACCTTGGCAGCCACAGTAGACGTAACCATATCATGTACCAAAGTGTAACTATGTCTGCAATGTTTATTGTAGTGAGAATAAAAATAAATAAACTACACAATATTCTTGGAACATCGTATACTTGAGCATGTATCTATCAGACAATTAATTTATCTGCCTTTATTTTTTTTTAATTCTTTTTACCTACTGTGGTAAAGTAATTTTATTCTAGGTGCATCATTTTCACATAAATAATGAACGTATCTAAAATATTGTAAAACATTTCTGAAAGAGTTACGGTGGAGTTTCTTGCCTGTACTTCTTCATACGAAACTACCTTTTGGAAGTTTGGAAGGGGCGACTAGAATCAATTCTATTTTAATGTAAATGTTGACGTTCAAAAGTACCTACTTGAAATAAATGCTTTGTCTTTGACATTTTTGCCAAAATGGATAAATTTTAACGTCTTTGACAATAGTGTGTTCAGCAGTGGACGTCTTTCAGCCGAATCATGATGATGAATTTCATGAATACCTAGTCAGTTGCGTTTTGTATGCAATATATACTTTGTAATTTAAACTCACGCCGTCTTCCGATTTAGGTCGACAGAAACAACAGAACGTCATTCCTGACATACTTCTGAATAATTTATTTCAATTGATACTAATCTTAATATATATAAATTACGCGTCACGTTGTTTGTCCGGTATGGACTCCTAAACTACTTAACTGATTTTAATAAAATTTGCACACCGTGTGCAGTTTGATCTAACTTAAAAGATAGGACAGTTTTTATCTCAATTACTGATCTCAATATTTGCAAATTAAATGTTTTGTATAGGACAATGTGTGTGTTCATTGGTTAGTTCTATGAATATCTAATAGATGGCGTGGGTTTCAATTTCTAGATAATCTTCTTTACATGGTTAGATCATTTTAACTACGCAAAGGATTTAACACGGTTTTCACCAATAGACAGGGTGAATCAAGAAGGAGGTTTGTAAGTATAATACGTGGGCGAAGCCGCTGGAAAAAGCTAGTTTAAAATAAATAACAGTAAGGAGCAATACCCGCAGCGTGGTGTATTCAAAGTGTCAGTTTGCGCGTTGATGTCTTACCCACCCTGGGGAATATCGACTCCACGCTACACCGTGACATTTTAATCGTCCGACATAATATACCTCTAGGCGTGATTAAAAATTGTTACTATTAATGAAGATAATAGGTACTAAGAAAAATAAATAATGCATTAGAATTATGAAACATCCTGTTAATAACGTTTACGTATCATACGGTAGAGAACATACCTACCCAGTGCACGAGTCGGCAAGATCATTCCATCTCCATTTTCCATGAGACAAAATATCAAATTTCAAACTACATCATACGTCATCATAATGATTAATATTTTTATTTTTTATTCATTCAAATGTTCATTTTTTTCTTACCGATGCGTAGTAGTCATTGGTTACATAAAGTGAGTTGCCGTTGTAAGACGATTAAAATGTCACGAGGTATAGAGGGTCAAATTAAATTAGCTGGCGATACTTTACCAACATGTTGGGTATCTGTATCGAAAAATACTGAACGAAAAATAAAGATAGTTAAATCTTTTTTTTATTGTCATCCATTTTTGTTCAAAGCTTGACATGAAGGCTGTTATGTTTTAGTTTTTGAAAATTCTTACAAAACCAGCTGACTGATTACGGCCATTGACCTTCGACAACAAACTAAGCATTGTTTTATTTGTTTTAGTTTTTGATTTCAATATCGATATTAAACGCGTAGGTAAATTATTATTTTATTGGCCCTGTTTATTTAATTTTTAAAGTTGTCGTATATACAGTTGCAGTATGTGGATATGCCAGTGCCGATATAGTTTTTAAAAAATTGACGTGTAAAAGTGTCTTATAAGATCCACTGACATTTATAAACATTTCACTTAATTAAGAAAGATCTAGAAAGAATGTTACAATTTATCAGAAAAGTGGAACCGGTAACTGAAAAGTTGAGTGGAAAATGGGGGTGCAAGAAAGGAACCTCCCCGAGTGACGTAGCAACTGAGCCATTACACGTCCGGTGCACCCTGGGCAGTCAGCGAGTTTTCACGTTGACTGGCTAATCCTTTCACCACGATGGCAAACCAAAGTCCGGCTTTGTGCGTAGTCTCGATAAACATAGAAGGGTTCTCACAAGGTAAAGCAGAAATTCTTTCCGATTACATCGCGGTAACCGCGGATAGGTAGTAAGACCTTGTGAAGGCCGCAGGTATCCGCTGGATACGTGAAGCTCATAACCTGTCCAGGATATAAGTACTGATGTTTTTGGCAATTACAAAAAAATCAACATGAAAACCATGACCCTAAAACTGACCTATATTGTTATGTTCTAGACAAAACAGATTAAGCTGTCTACATAATTTTGCAATGTTTTGACTCGTAAACGGTAAAAGTTCCGAATGTCATTGACCGCTAAAATCGAAACTTGGTTGATAAAAAATGCGAGGTCAAGTGGTCGTTTTTTTAGTTATGTATGATTCAACGAGTGAAATAAAAGCAAAAGTTAATACTACAAGTACGTTTTGTCTGAACGGGCAGTGCGTTCTAAAAACCGGTTTCGGAGACGTGTTTTTTGCTTCCTAATCACATGATATTAGTTAAGATTTCAATCGGCAAGACGAAAAAAAACAACAGACATAATGATTCTAATTTCGGAACATTGATGAAAGTTAGTGTGCGTACGTACCACAAGACAAAATACATGAACCCATTGTAATTAGCATAATACCATCATTCAATATGTCTACCCTGTTCCCAGCTATGTTGGGATCGGCTTCGGATCTAATCAGATGCAGCTGACAACCAGTATTTTACATAGAGCGACGGCCTATCTGAACTCCACAAGTGGTCAGATTTTCGGGCTTCTGACGACCTGTAATTACTGTCTAAAATCCACGATTCACGGGACGAAAGGCTTAACGTGCTTTCCGAGGCACCCCCTACGTCCACGGACCAAACACGGCGAGCGTAGCTTTATTAAATCGATTGACTACTTACTTCTTAACTGACTAATTGAATGCTTCGAGCCACTAGCCTACTACCGTTGCGTACTGTTAATTAATCTCTTGCTTTATGCAAGAGATCAATAAACAGTACGCCATAATAGCCACGCTTGACAGGCGGGTTGGCGATCGTTGTATGATTTCAAAATGCATAGAGAACGCTGCCGCCCATCCTCTAGCAAGTCCCTTAGTCGCCTTTTACGATACCTACGGGCAGAAATGAGATGGTGCTATTCTTTTCGTCCGGCACCACACGGAAACTCCACAGTAACTTAAAAAAAAATGGTTTTACAATATAAGGAATGCTTGGAAAGTCTACGAACACCCAAGACACGAAGACTGTTACATAACGGCACTGGACTAACCGGTCGTACTAAGTGATACAGATAAGTAGTAAGTTAAAACGCCTTGTTCTAGGTACAAACATCGCGCCATACAGCTATGGAGGTAGGCAGGAATGTTTGATCTTAAAGACAGTGTTGCTGTGATTAACCAGGGTCCTCAGCATAGCTATATTCACAAACATTCGATACGGTTCCGTGATGAATCGAAAATCAATCAATGTTATCATAGGAGTCCCTATAAACGCTCTTCATAAATTCAAAACCAAAAGATGTTCCAAGTTTAAACAAAATAGACAACCGCCATTCTTCCGACAGTTTTATGCTGTCGCGGGTAACGCAAATTAGTTTATCGAAATGTGTAATTTTCGATACAATAACCTGTTGAATGTTTGTGAAGGACTATGCTGGTCAGGAAGTTCGTATTGTTTTGTAGGTTTTCCAGTTAAAAATGGATTACTATTACTTTTGTTTACTATCTTAAGAAACACGCGTGAAGATGAAGAAGAATTGCCAAACTTAAGTGACTGTTTGCAGGGCACATTACTCGCAGAATAGATGGCCGATGGGGCCGAAAGGTTCTGGAGTGGCGACCGCGTACCAGAAGACGTATACGTCTTCTGGTACGTTGGAAGAACTCCCACAGGTGGACAGATGACCTTGTGAGCGCCGCAGGAATCCGCTGGATGCGGGAAGCACAGAATAGATCAAAGTGGAGAGGAGAGCTTAGGGGAGGCCTATGTCCAGCATTGGACGTCTTTCGGCTGAAATAATGATGATGCGTGAAGATGTCATCAAGAAAGTTCTAGGTATGAATGGGTGAAGATGTCTATACGAGTTGGAGAAGACTAAAGGAACGACGGATGGACTGTGTAAAAGATGATATAGCCAGAAAGGAGGTGACTACCGAGAAGACTACTAATAAGGAAGAATGGAAGAAAAAGACATGTGGCGCCAGAAGAATAATGATGATATGCAGGAAGATCTGCATCCTATTTGCGTTCACTATATCAATTCGTATCTGACTAATTTAGAAGGAGCTCATCTATTGCTTCATTTGATCGAGAAAATTGCCTGCTCAACAATGTCCACAACGCTATGTTGTTGAAATGTCTAGCATAGTAAATATTTCGTCCACAGCAGAAGTGTGACCGTAATTTTAATTATTATCAGAATTTCAAATTAGTTAAGTAAATATAACAAAAAATGGCAGATAGTCGATTCTTAACGAAAAACTTTTTTAATGAGCATTAATTCTAATAAATATTGTATAGAAGATCGATCAAGGAAGGTACCAAAATGTTGACTTTGGCTCTGTTGTGGAGAGTAGGTTTCCTATCAGGCACTTATGCAGGTATTTTTGTCTGGAATATTAAGCCTACCGGGAAACCATTACGTATTTCGTTCGACTCAAATCATATATACGACCTTTGTACATTACATGTGCAGTTCACCTCTTATGTCCGTATAAGTGCTTATTAATACTTATAAAATTCTCCTTTTCATGAGATTTTAAGTATGTATTACACAATCAAATTGAGAACAGCTTAATTTCTGTTGGTCTGGTAACAAAATTACGTATTATTTTCTTGTTATGTAAGTCAAAAAGTACTTTCTTTTGCCAAGTCGGTATGTAACCTTTTACCAGCTTTGGTAAATGACAAAATGGTGAGCTTGTTTTCATTTATAAAAGATACAATCATATTTAATTCAAGTCTTCTTTCCACGGGGTAGGCAGAAACTTTAAAACACTAACTGTTACAGTTTTTTGAGCTTCGTTAAAAGATGCGTAAAAAAAAATTTAGCATTATATTTTTCAGACATTATAGTTGTCATGTCAATATTATTTATGTAATCATTTGATCACATACCGCAGTGTCTCAAGACGAAAGTCTTTGACCAGTGTGTGTTGCCAGTGATGACATATGGAACCGAAACGTGGTCGCTCACAATGGGCCTTATTAGAAGGCTGAAAGTCACCCAAAGGGCGATGGAGAGGGCTATGCTTGGAGTTTCCCTACGTGATCGAATCAGAAATGAAGAGATCCGTAGGAGAACCAAGGTAACCGACATAGCCCGAAGAATTGCTAAACTGAAGTGGCAGTTGGCAGGGCACATTGCTCGCAGAACAGATGGCCGATGGGGCCGAAAGGTTCTGGAGTGGCGACCGCGCACCGGAAGACGTAGAGTTGGAAGGCCTCCAACAAGGTGGACCGATGACCTTGTGAAGGCCGCAGGAACCCGCTGGATGTGGGAAGCACAAAACCGGTCGAAGTGGCGGAGCTTGGGGGAGGCCTATGTCCAGCAGTGGACGTCTTTCGGCTGAAATGATGATGATGATGATGATGATGAATCATTTGATCTATTTACTCCCTGATTAATTAGTCTGCCTAGTCTTTTCCCAACTATGTTGGGGTCGGCTTCCAGTCTAACCGGATGCAGCTGAAAACCAGTATTTTACATGGAGCAATTGCCTATAAGACCACCACATACACGTAACACAATATACCTCTAGACCTAGTAACTATGGAGTTTCCTGCCGGCTCTTCTGCATAGGAATCAACAAATTGAAACGGTGCACTTAGCGTCTTACGTTGGATAAGTGGGTTAATGTAGGTTAATCCACACTTCCACACTAATATTATAAATGCAAAAGTAACTCTGTCTATCTGTCCGTCTTTCTGTCTCGCTTTCCTGCTAAAACTACTGAACCGATTTAAATAAAATTTGGTACACAGATAGTTTAGAGCCTGAGAAAGGACATAGGCTACTTTTTATTCCGGTAGTATGTTCCCGCGGGATATTTTCCGACCTCCACGCGGGCGAAGCCGCTGGCAAAAGCTAGTTTGATATAAAAATATTTTAATTTTGATTTCGAACCCTTGGTAAGCCTGGTTGTCAGACAAATTGACACCCAGATATACTTACACAATATTTAGCAGTCGGATATATTACATGAAATGAAGCGCAAAGATGGTCAGCGCTAGGAATCTTGTCTGACCCGTTCAGTAACTTAAGATGAGCACTTAAGCTAATACAACTTGCAATCTAAGTTACGAAACAGAATTAAATTTGAACTAAGTATTTAAGCTTGTACCGTGTGGTGCCGGACGTAAAGAATAACACCACCCCATTTCCTCCCGTGGGTGTCGTAAAAGGCGACTAAGGGATTTACTAGTGAATGGGCAGCAGCGTTCTCTATGCATTTTACCACCATACTGCGATCGCCAACCCGCCTGTCAAGCGTGGCGATTATGGCAAAGCCCCCCAAATTGGGGGAGGCCTAAGTCCAACAGTGGACGTTTTACGGCTGAAATGATGAATGATGATGATTTAAGCTTTAGAAAAAGAAAGAAAGAAACACGTCCTCTTTGGTCTAGTGGTCGCAAACACATGAGGTCGGATCGATTCCCAGGTCAGGCAAAGTGTTATTGAGTTTTCCTATCTGGAATTTCTCAGTAGCAGCGCGGAGTCTGGATTTAAGCCTGGTTGCAATAAGCTCGCCCCCTATTACATGGGACTTAAACATAACTGGAAAAATTTGGGTGTACTATACTTACTCCCTCTGCCGAACCGTTCGGCGTAACAAGGTGTGATGTTATGTAAAGAAAGAAACATAATAAATGGCCTTGGCTTAACATAATGCTACGACCCTATGCGAGACATGATGACTTCATACGGTGCAGCACACGATAAAAAATAATGATGCACTGTGCACCAGGATAACTCCCACAGAAGCTATAAATTGTTATTGTAATATGCAGTCTATGGTACGAGACATTAAGATTTAAATACATTGACTAAAACAATAATGCGGAAACCCAAATGAAATACCTATGTAAGTACTATTTCCTACTATTGACTTTTAAAGAGACTGTAAGCTCTGAGTTTGTTTGTGACTGTCATCTCGGACGTAAAGAATAGCACCATCACATTTCTTCCCGTACTGTGTCGTAAGAGGAAGAGGCGACTAAGGGATTTAGGGGCCATCCATAAATTACGTCACACGTTAAGGCGGGGGAGGGGGTCGATGAATTGTGACATTGTGTGACAAAGGGGTCGGAGGGACCCTAAATTTTGTGAAGTCACATTTAAAAATTGAATATACATATTTAAAGTACTATTAAAACATGAAATATGACCTATGAAAGAAAAATTTTAAACAAATCAATGTAAAATTGCAAAATATGTGACGTCACACTAGGGAGGGGTGGTTTCACAAATGTGACTAGCTGTAACAAGGACGGGGGAGGGGTCAAAAATCATGAAATATGTGTGACGTACTGTATGAATGGCCCCTTACTACAGAATGGGCAACAGCGTTCTCTATGCATTTTACCAACATACTGCGATTGCAAACCCGCCTGCCAAACGTGACGATTGTGGAAAACTCTACCAAACTCGGGGAGGTTTATGTCCAAAAGTAGGCGTCTTACTATTGGTACACTTCTGCCAAATGCTTCAATAGGCGTGATATTATGTATGTTATCGGAAGCAGACAAAAACATACCAGATTATAAGATAATGGCTACTTCCCTAATTACTGACAAATTACGTAAGGAGCATGACGTAACTGCTTATAATGAGATTATTTATCGATCACCGCTCAGTCTTCAGATGTTTAGATTCCTTGATTGCGTCACTCATCGTCAGTCAAACGTTACGTGGTAGGAAGAGCTGTGGGCCTGTGGTTCAGCTAATTTCCTACTCCTATGACAACAAATGCGAAAGCAGTATTGTTGTTAGCAGAAGCTACTTCATTTGCCACGTCGCGAGATTTGTTCGAAAGAGATATCGCAGCCCTAGCATATGAAGCTATAGAAGGAACACGGGTGGGTTTTAGTCAGTAAAAGTCTGACACGCTCTCCCGCTCCGCCCAGAGCAGGAGACATCATTAGATGATTCCCACCCACAAAAAAAACCTACTCCGTTTACTATGGACCGACATGAGAACAAATGAATCGATACTAAAGGAACTCAGACAAGCGAATATCTACAATACAGAGTCAAATTAAATTAGCTGTCAATACTCTAACCACGTGTTGGTTATCGATATCGAAAAGTAATAAATAAAAATAAAAAAAAGATTTATTTTTTCATCATGCAAAACTTTTGCAAGTACAGACGCCAGCACAAAAAGCTACTACAATCTGTCTTTCTTGAAAAGGTTTTCAACTACATCGCTAAAGTATAAGATTCATCATTGTACATTAAGGAAACCAAATGACTGTTATGTTATATTTTTTTTGGAAATTCGTAGAAAATATTCAACTATTAGCTGAGGAATTAGTCATTGACCTTCGCGAACCAAATTGTTTTTTTTTCTTGGTCCAATAGATTTCGATATTGATACGCAACATGTGCGTTAAGTATTGCCAGCTAATCTAGTGTAACTGACTATCAATCAAAGTTTGAATAATTTTAAAGGATATTGTTCATTCCTCTCGTTACAATAAGCCTCAGACGTTATAAAACCTACTTCCCTTTTCTTCGCATTTCTTCGCATCTAACTAACTATTATTTCGAGGCGCTAATAATCACTCGCACTTCATTAGATTCTCAATGCTCGGTTCAAAACCGAAAGTTGAAAATCCAGTACGAGATAAAATACCGCTGCGATTTTGTAACGTCTGCACATGGACTAAGCTTGCTGTTGGATTGCAGCTGTCACCGTCGTTAAATAACTGTGTATGTTTCGTATAATCTTCTCGTCATATTAGTGGAAAATTACCCACAATACGTATTACAATTGCAATCACTTGCTTTGTCAACAAACAAAAGTGTCATCAGATGGAATAACTCCACACTTGAAGCTCACTTCATGTGTGTTCTTACGGTGAGATTTGCAGTGACAGAATAGATCAACTGAGGGTAATTGTAGTAGAAATAGCTTCCATTTTGACAGTTAAAAAACATTAATTTTTCTAACACATGAAGCAATGAATGAACAATATACTTTATTCAAAATGGTTCAGATTTTAATCGATAGTGTATTACGCAATTATGGTGGTAATTTAATATAATTCTACAGGTATTTATTATCAGTTACCCAAACAGGATTGCTTTAAAGGCGCACATAATAATTATTATTTAATCAAATCTTTATTGCATGTAGTATGCGTGTAAAATTATAATATTACTTAATGCAATAACAACATAAGCTAGCGTCTATTACAAATAATGTATGTTGCACCAATTTTACTCTAGTAGTAAATTAACTATCAGAACTGTTGGTAAATATGAGTATTTTAATTGATGCCATCAAAAATGGCGTAACATTAAAAACGTTTTACGATCCATCTAGAAGTTTCTGGATCGATTTGTCTGTAATTAACACTTCTTTTTTAATAAAATCGCGTTTTCAAAAAAAAAATGTACATATACTATGTATATTAAAAAACTCTCCAGCGCGCCACACCACGACCTTGACAACGAAACGTAATATTGCAATACTGATTCGAATCTAACTTCACTGCATTCATAACAGCTTTTTTTTTTTCAAAAACAAAAGAATAACGAATTCGAACTATGAATGAATGGATTTCTCAAAAAAAGAACAACGTTATTTTAATGCGATTACGTTGAACTTGAGACAGTTCTGTTGCGCTTGCGTCATCTTCGTTAGAATGTAGTTTTATGTTTTTTTGTTTGGTTAGTATATAACTGAGTTTGATAGTAACGTTTGCGGTTTCTTTTATTTGGACGTTTTTGTTACCGAGTACACTATAGTATAGTATGTATATAGTTATGTATGTACCTAGCAACAACAATTAAAACTCAACATCTATTTAATTTTGTCCTAATGAGTTTTGGGGTCAGATTTCAGTCAAACCGAATGCAGCTGAATACCAGTATTTTACATGGAGCAACTGCCTATCTTTCCTCCACAACCCAGTTACCGGATGACACGGTACTCCTTGGAGAACTGGTTATCAGCAAAATGTAACAACCATCAAAGATCCACGTCTCAGGCCTTCCGTGGGTTTCAATAGTAAAGATAGTCTCCCATCCACGGACCGACCGCGGCAATCGTAGCTTAACCTGATCGATCGATCCTTGAGACTGTTATTACTTAGCCATGAACCAACTTAATAAACTGTTTTACAACGACTTTATAATGACATTACTTTTAACTGTACATTGCCGTTGTGTCATATCTGACCAAAATTATGTCTGGACTTTAAAAGAGACTATGAACTTTGAGTTTCTTTCGACCTTTCTTTTCAGAGTAGTCAGATAAGAAACGCCGACATCATCTATTTTATAAAATATAATTTATGATTGATTTAAAATAGTGTTTGTACGAACCTACTTACAGAAATAAAATCATTAAATCATTCAAAATACTTTGTGTAAATGTGGGTAGGTAAGGTACTTACTGTCCACCGCCACCGGGGGTTGGGGAAGCGACCACCACGGCTACCACGAGGGAGATAAGCTGTGAAATACAAAAATAATATTTTAGTAAGCTCTACTAGAATCGGTATTAAACTAAATTATAGGGAATTTAGTATTTAAAAGACTTGGTGTTATATTGAAAACGGAACATGGACGCACAGCACTTTCATTTCGGTACGTTATTTGGCACATAAGAATTAAAAACTTTTATTTTAATACGATTATTAATTGGCCGCAAAATAAACACAATCCCAATAATTAATTGTAATAAAAACAAACACAATTTTCGGCGAACGCACTCAAAAGAAAAAAATATTTTTGACACCAAAATTGGCGCCAAAATTATTATGACAGATTAAAAAAAATATTTTTGGAGAACTCACAGCGAGTTTTGCGTACATCTTGCTTGGTTAGCTGGACTGATTCCGTATTACACTTTGCCTGTCAAGACTGGCTTACTTTCTACTCCTCTGCGCGTACCACAAGCTTATATACCAGTCGGTTTGCGAGTCCAATAATTGCATAATCTAGCCCCTTGGTCCATCCCTACTAGCCCGTTTTACCCGGCGAATTTAGAAAGGTAGCACACACGTTCATATTGGGCGTAGAAAGGCCACTTCTCAATTGGGTGGGGTATCACAGGTGGGGTAAAACATCGAGAGTGGTCAGCGAATGCTTTTCTTTAGTTCAATGTTTTTAAAGTGACAAAGTGTTGTTATCTGTGTCGGCAATGTGCCTTAAAAAACTTTATTTCATCTGAGTTCTAGCCTTTAAGTAATTTAAGTTTTAAGCATGTACCTATTTAGATAGCATTCCATAGATTTTAATTTCTTTATGATCTTAATTAGAGACTCTGGACGTTTTGATCTGGTAAGCTAATGTAAATGTTTAAAATATTGCTATACTGAAAAGTTCTAGAATAATTTTGTAATGTCCTTTTTCTAATGATTAATCTAGTTCACGAACTGACGGAAGACATACGTAGGATTTTAAGTAAATTAGACATGTTGTGTGATATTTAATTTGAGCTTCTAAATCGTTCGTTAAGACACAAATACAAATGGTTGTTATTATTTCAGTAAGTTATTTTTTTTCTTCCTTTAAGTTTTTCATTTTTGAACTTAAAAAAACGAAAGATTTGGTTTATTTGGGAGCTGAAAGGTATAGAATAAGTAGTGATGACCATTCATTTATGTTGTTTCCTTAGTTTTTGGAAAGGTAAATGTTTTTCAAATTGTCACCAACATTGTTCCTTTATTTCAATCACATTCACATGTGAATATATAATAAAGAAACAAAGTTGCCTTTGATAAAGAAGAATCACTTCATGTTTTAATACATGCTGAATAATTTACGATTATATTGTGGATTTCACTGTTTTTAACCGTCTCTAAAAAAGGAGGAGATTCTCATTGCGGTTGTATTTATGTTTTATGTTTCTTTCTTCAGAACTCCGTCATTTAAAAACCGATTTGAAAATATATTTATTTGTTTGAAAGAGTATACTTATAGCACAGTCCTACATATATTTGATCCAGTTCTGATGGCTGGTTTTCGAGTTAGACTCAATAATAAGTATTTTTTCCACTTAGTGTGTGTATGTTGATGTTGTTAAATATTTTCCTGTCACTGTTATTTACTAAACAAGTGACGGCATACAAATTGTGTGGGGTAGGTACATATCCATAACTAAAAAGTGAAAAATAAAAACTTTATAAAATCATTTTAATTTCGAAAATCGGTCTGTTAAGTTGTATTTTCGTTTTTGCCTCCGACTTTCGAAATGAAAGTTATTTTTCACTTTGTTGTGTTTGTCTTTCGTGATTGTGTTTTTTTTTTGCTTTTCAATACTTAGAGTTTGTAAAATTTATATTCTAATATACCCATAACGTTATTTATGTCATATCCACATTGTCGATTCGTCATCATTCTCTTTGTAATGTTTCATAAATTATGCACTGCGAATAATAATGAGCTGTGGGCGACTGTGTTTTTTGTGTTTTTTTTATTATAGTGATGTGTTACTATGGTCCGTGTTTTTTTTTGTCTTCACTCTTTATGCATTCGCTTTCGTTTTTGTTTAAGGTTAATGCGCTAAGATAGCCCGTGAAATTAAAATAATAATTTAATTTCATGGAATGAAAAAGTCATTTCATTTCAATTCAATTAAATAACTTAGACGGTTGTATTGATGATTTTAATTATTATAATTATGAAAATAAATACGTGTTACAGTCGCGAATCATATTTTAATCAACCTCTTACAGGAGACTGACCTACAAATGGCAAAATACGTAAAATAATTTGAATTTTGTGGACTACCGTGGAACTTTCCCTTAAATCTATCGTCCTTATTACTGTAATGATACAAACACAAGTGTTCGAGTTTATTACCTACCTATTCATTATTTCAGCTGAAAGATGTTCACTACTGGACATCAACTAAAAAAAATAAAAAAATAAAAATAGGACAACCAACACAACGTTATCTGATCCAAAACTAGGCAGAGCCTGTACTATGGTAACCAGACAACTAATAAACATACTTATATATTTCTAAATACATAAATATTATAGATAAATTACACCCAGACACAGAACAAATGATTGTGCTCATCATACAAAGGTTTGTCCTGGGTGGGAATCGAACCCACGACCTCATTTTTCGCAGTCAGGGTCACTAACCACTAGACTAACAGGCCAGTCAAAATAGGTAATTGCTAGGCAGGCGGGTTGGCGATCGCAGTATGGTGGTAAAATGTATAGAGAATGCTGCTGCCCGTTCTCTAGTAAGTCCCTTAGTCGCCTCTTACGACACTTACGGGAATGAATGAGATGGTGCTATTCTTTACGTTCGGCACCACAGGAAAGACACCACCTACCTATTACTACCTAGGACTATTTTCTTCCTCGACAGATCGCTGCTACTGAAGATTCCGGGGTTATTAGAAAAGTAGCACTTTCTCTAAATTGTTTGGTACAATCTATATGCACTTTGTTATATTTATTAATGTCTGAAGACTAAGGTCTTCAACCAGTGCGTCCTGCCTGTAATGACATACGGTGCCGAAACGTGGACACTGACAGTTGGGCTGGTCCACAAATTCAAGGTCGCTCAGCACGCTATGGAGCGGGCTATGCTCGGAGTCTCTTTGAAGGATAAAATCAGAAACGAAATTATCCGGAAAAGAACTGGAGTTACCGACATAGCTCGCAGAGTAAGCAAGCTGAAGTGGCAGTGGGCTGGCCATGTCTGTCGAAGGACCGATGGCCGGTGGAGCAGACGAGTTCTGGAGTGGAGACCGCGTATCGGCAAGCGTAGTGTGGGACGCCCCCCAGCTAGATGGACCGACGACCTTAGGAAAGTGGTTGAGGCACACTGGATGCAGAAGGCGGAGGACAGGGTGTTGTGGCGCAACATGGGAGAGGCCTATGTCCAGCAGTGGACTGCGATATGCTGAGTTGATTGATATTTAGTACTTACCAATTATTGTTCCTAGGTTTGAGTAAGGGAACCGAATTAGAATCGCACTAAGGACTTACTATTATGGCAGTGGGCAGGGCACATTGCTCGCAGAACAGATAGCCGATGGGGCCGAAAGGTTCTGGAGTGGCGACCGCGTACTGGAAGACGTAGAGTTAGAAGGCCTGCCACAAAGTGGACCGATGATCTTGTGAAGGACGCAGGAATCCGCTGGATGCGGGAAGCACAAAACCGGTCGAATCGGTTGAGCTTTGGGGCGGCCTATGTCCAGCAGTGGACGTCTTTCGGATGAAATGATGATGATGATGATGAAAGGACTTACTTAGTGTGATTCTAATGGAAAGTGACATAACTTATTCCAGACTAGCTCTTGCCCGCGACTTCGTGCGCGCGTCGTCGATTATCGCGGACGCAGACGAAATCTACAGAAAAAAAGTAGCCTATGTCCTTTCTTAAGGTTAAAACTTACCCAGAACCAAATTTCATCAAAATCCGTACAGTTATTTAGTCGTAAAAGCGTAACAGACAGACAGAGTTACTTTCGCATTTATAATATTAGTATCATCATCATCAGCAGACTATAATATTCCCACTGCTGGGACACAGGCCTCCTCTCAGTGAGACGGAGTGGGCCATAATCCACAATGCGGGCCCAGGGCGGGTTGGTAGATGTCACATGTCTTCAAATTTTTAGTTCTAAGACATGCCGGTTCCTTCACGATGTTTTCCTTCTCCGTTTTTAGAGCAGTGGTGATGAAATAATTCACACTTAGTAAAGCGCCTACTTGGGTTCGAACTCACGACCTACTACTCGTAAGTCACGGCCGTTACCTCTAGGCCACCACTGCTGCACTGCTATTAGTATAGATAAATAAATAGTATAAAGTATATTATACTATAGAAGTGTAGATTATAAAATAAGTGTAGTTTATTCTCCTACATTTTGAAATTTCATTTTTTAAAATCTCCGATATATCATGAATTATACATATGAAATTATATAAACAAACATTAGAATGTTAAAAATAGTATCCCACATCAGGAACAGAGTCCTAACTACCGATGTTCAGGACTGCTGAAAGAGGAACCTCCTAACGATACGCACCGTGTTCAGAAGTACCGCTTTCTGAATCAAGCCCTTTATCCAACTGCTTAACGAGAGCCTCATCAGGTGTTGGTCGAGGCTCTTGGCTACTATGCCATTGGCCGTCACGACTATCGGCACAATGACTGCTGTATCCACATCCCACATGTCGACAACCTCGCGAGCCAGGTCAAGATACTTGATTTGCTCGCCTTATTTTAATTATCTACTTTATTATTTGAATAATAAATGTTAAATATATTTTTAAATATTGGAATCTAAAATAAAGGAAAACTTCATTAAAAGAAAAATTAATTTATAAAAGAAAACCAAACTTAAAAGTAGAAAATAATAAAAAACGCGTTGGATACTTTTGAGGTATTTTAATTAGTATCAAGCATCCCACGCTTTTTTTTCGTGTGTAGCTTGGTTAGCTACAAAAGCGTGGTTAATAAGTTTTTAATTTTTTTTGAGTAACCCCTGGTAAGGATAATGGCACAATTTATGAAATTATTGTACTGTCATCAGTCCTCGATAAGTCTAAAAAAATGAAATCTGATCGTTTGAAGTGGGTCAAAATCAAATCCGAAGGGACTCCTTTATAATATCCAGACTTATATGTATACAGATTTATAGAATCCAAACTCCGGGCTGTCACTAAGAAATTTTAGATGTATAAGCCAAATCATATTACCCGATCTGGGAATCGAACCCAAATGTTTATGCCCAGAGGTGTGCTTGTGACGATTAGATCATTACTCAATCTGACTTTTCCCGTCTATTTTGGGGTTGGCTGACCTTGTTTGTAACCGATTGGTGAGATAGTTACATACTTACAAACATACAAGTGAAGCTAATAAAACCGTGTTAAAAATCCCGCTGCGATACTGTCACTTCTGCCAGAGTCGCGGGATTTGTTCGAAAGGGATACCGTGGCACTGGCACATGGGCAACTGAAGGAACACGGGTGGGTTTTAGTCAGTAAAAGTCTGAAAACGCCCTCCCGTTCCGCCCAAGAGCGGGTGAAGTCATTTGATGATTTCTCAACCAACAAAAAAAAATGCTGTCACTTCCGTGTCATCGTGGACTTACAGAAAGACGGGAGACGTCTGAGATAAGTAATGCAAAGCAAGATGGCATCACTATTATGTAATTTAACTTACCTTTCATCATTATTTTGTTTCATATAACATTAACAAATTACATAACTAATATGATTTATTTCAGACATCGAATATTTAAATACTATCTATTTGTTTTGTAACTAGTATCACAAGAAATATAAGTCCTATATTCGCACGAACGTAAAATTATCGCAGCGGGATGTTTTTAACCGACTTCAAAAAAAGAGGAGGTTTCTCAATTCGACCCTATTATACAGGGTGTCCAGTAAATAGCACGACATACTGCAGGGGGTGATAGCTTGGGTCACTACCTATCAATACAACACAATATATGTTCAGCAAAATCATACGGATTTTTTTTTCACCACTGTAGGTTAAACTTAAGTGATAAGAAAATAGTTCTGTGCAAATTTAAACAAAAAATTGTATTTCTTGAAAACATTCTTGTCTTTGATAGAAAAAAGACTTATCAATGAGTAAAGTAACTATTCACGAATAATTTGATGTAAAAAAAAGTACTAGACAAGGATTTTTTCATTACGAGATGCTTAAAAATCTGTTTCAATGTAGAGATTTTTCGGTATTTCGGAAAATTTTGTAAAACTGTAAATCCGTAAGATTTTGCTGAACATATATTGTGTTGTATTGATAGGTAGTGACCCAAGCTATCACCCCCTGCAGTATGTCGTGCTATTTACTGGACACCCTGTATATTTTTTTTTTATATGTGTTCACCTATAACTTCCTTGTTTACGAACCGATTTTGATGATTCTTTTTTTGTTGGAAAGGAGATATCCCAAGGGTGGTCCCATGATAAGGAAATCAGGATCTGATGATGACATCCCAGAGAAGTCGAAGGGAACCTTTGAAAATTGTAGTGGCGACTAGTGCGTTTTTTATTTTTGAGGAAGTTGGTGTATTTTTTTTTTTGTAAAAAAGTTTTTTGTTATAAGAAATGGTCACTACAAGTAAATCTAGCAAAGTGCAATTTATGAAATTCAAAACGTGTCAATTGCCTAATACGTTTTTCTGGAGTAGACGATTCAATCGTTGACCCCAGAAAAACGTTTTAGACAAATAAATTCACTTCTTGCGAGTCGCCTATAAAAAATAATATCTATAGTATTAAAAAGTGACGATTCGCCCAATTTTATGATTGTAAATATTAATACGTGAGACAAAAATTTATTATTAGGCCTTCTCCACATGGGGGTAGGCAGAAACTACAGAACGCCACCTGCTACGATCCTTACATACTCCTTTTGCCTCGTTTACGTTAATGTCATCTGAAGGCCAATGCTCAAAAATGTAGATGCAGTGTCATCTCGGCGACAATCAAATGTCAAAAACATGTCAAAAATGTATTGGTGGAATTTTTGACAGATTGAGCCTGAGATCAGATTGTAAATGTTCTTAAAATTTCTAGAATTGCCCCGCAGGTGTCCCCTGACCTTTCTGAAGAAAAGCACCAATTATGTCCTTCCACGCTGTTGTATTTTGCACTTTCGACGCTGAGTCGAGAGTTAAAAATCCCACAGCGCTCTTTTCGCATACATTTTGGTGTCGCCTATTGTAAACGAAAACAGGATTACAATTCTAAGAAAAGCCTATTAGAACGCTGTCAGCTAACTAACTCTACACCTTGGAACGCGCACTGCCTTCCTGATGGTTACGTCAGTCTACCATCTGATTACCATGGACGGTCTCACTGCAGACGGACAGTCGCCGTCTGACCTGCCAAGACTACGAAATAGCACATACATGTTTTATAAGGTAAGTTTAGTACCGTCTACCAATTATACATAGGTACATGGTTAATTGCAGACAGGCACGACGCTATAGCGCGACGCAACTTAACAATTTCTACTGAAAATTTTATTCCAAAAAAAAAAAACAACCGACTTCCAAATAAACACTGCAAAGAGGAAAATAACTTTATTTTCGGAAGTCGGTGTCGTTGGATCTTTATCTTAGTTTTTTGCCACCGACTATCGGCATTTTTCACTTTTTAGGTATGGTGTTTACGCCGCACTAATTCGTATACGACTACTGCCCCCCTAGCCAAGTTACAACAGTTTCGTGACGAATCCGTTCCCCAATCGGTAACGCCTCGGTGTCAGCAATTGTAGAAAACGATAAGTTGGTAGCCATGTTGACGCATCTAAGTCGGCCGCTCGTTCTACAATGTTTTTAGAAAAACGACACATTATAACAAAGGATGTAGCGTTGAACATTGTAGAAGCGATAAAAAATCATTCTATCATTTTGAACGATGTGAATTTGGCTACGAATTTTCTATTCGTTTGTTCTAACCACGTGACTTAACGTTGAGCGACTAGCGTTAACGATTGCAGATTATCAACTTGGCTAGGGGTGCTGGCCAGGTCAGTAGCAGTGACAGGAAGTATTACAATATCATCACGATAAACAAAGTGCATTATATACTATACGAAATATAGAAGCTAATGCAAAAATGCCAAAGCAAAGACAATACAATTTATATGGGACCACACCTTTTTAGGGTTCCGTTGCCAAATGGCAAAAGACGGAACCCTTATAGACTCGTCATGTCTGTCTGTCTGTCTGTCCGTCCGTATGTCACAGCCACTTTTTTCCGAAACTATAAGAGCTATGCTGTTGAAACTTGGTAAGTAGATGTATTCTGTGAACCGCATTAAAATTTTTACACAAAAACAGAAAAAAAATTTGGGGTTCCGCATACTTAGAACTGAAACCCAAAAAATTTTTTTTCATCAAACCTATACGTGTGGGGTATCTATGGATAGGTCTTCAAAAATGATATTGAGGTTTCTAATATCATTTTTTTTCTAAACTGAATGGTTTGCGCGAGAGACACTGTCAAAAACTGTCACTGTCACTGCCAATGTGTGTGTCCAACTTCTAAAATAGAAGAATGATAAAACTAAAAAAAATATATATGATGTACATTACTATGTAAACTTCTACCGAAAATTGGTTTGAACGAGATCTAGTAAGTAGTTTTTGTTTAATACTTCATAAATCGTAAACCGCAATTTACCTGTCATTCAATCAACTCAAATAATTTTTTTTTAAAAATACATTTAATTTCATAAACATAAACCTTATGCATAAACCGTGAATACCGACAGGTTTGTACGGAACCCTCGTTGCGCGAGTCCGACTCGCACTTGGCCGGTTTTTTTATGTTCGTAGGAAATCATCAAATGACGTCTCCCGCTCTGGGGGTGCGGAAGGGCGTGTGAGACTTTTCCTAACTAAAACCCACCAGTGTGGGCAATTGCCTATGCTAAGGCCACCCCTGAAGTATAAACTATCCATTAAGGTGAATGCTCCAAACCAGCCCTCGAAATTCAAAATTTCTTGCGTTTTTTGCAATGTGCAGGCCAGTGCTAGGTTGTATGTTGATTAAAATATTATTCGCGCCTGAAGACGTATGTAGTTACAGAATTATAATCATCAAAATCGCCAATACAACCCTCCAAGTTCATAAAGGCCTAGGAACAAAAAAAAAACAGAAAAAGTCATTCCTACAGCTTTATGAACTTAGAGCGTGATTTTATGATTCATAAATTTTATAACCTGTATACACTCAACAAAAATATTCTCTCTCTCTCTCTCCCTCTCTCTCGCCTTCTCTCTCCCTCTCTCCCTCTCTCTCTCCCTATCTCCCTGTCTCTCTCCCTATCTCCCTGTCTCTCTCCCTCTCTCTCTCTCTCTATCTCTCTCTGTCTCTCTGTCTCTCTCTCTCTCCCTCTCTCCCTCTCTCCCTATCTCTCTCTCTCTACTCACAACAAAAAAAACAACAATATACAAACAAATACAAACAACAAAATATATACAGTCGAATTGAGAAACCTCGTCCTTTTTTTGAAGTCGGTTAAAGCATGTCGTGACAACTTTTCGTAAGAATTTTTACCGTCTAGCCCCCTTTCACAACGCGCGATAAGGAACTTCGTTCCAAAATAATTCAAGGCCTCCAGCCGGGGCTTATAATACTTAAGCAGTCACTGGTAGAGGGCAGCAAGTGAAAGGCTGGATCTGGGTTATCCTTATTTAGGGACTAATTTAAAAGTACAGGCTCAGCATCGCGGGCTGGCTCTAGCAAGGGTTAGGGGGGACTATTTAGTCGTGGGTGTCGCGATGACGGACCTCGGAACGCTGTACTGTGCGATGCTCTATTTATCTAAACCTCTGGACACACTGACGGGAAACCGCGCTACGGGGTATTTGCGTAACACACTAACAGTAGGAATGGCTTTTATTTTGACAGTTCCACAACATTCATTGCGTTATTTACATTGTTAAGTAGACATTTTTTCGTACCTAAGAAGCAATGTTTTAGCAATATCCGTCAAACTAGAAAGAAAAAGTATTTATTATGACTCGCATATCTGGGAGCACACTATAGGTACATAATATAATATATATTTTTTTTAAGAAAACAAAACTGAACTTAAAATTAAAACAGAAAGTCCTGTACGAGGCCAAAAGACCCATATCTCAACATGATGCTGTGACATTTAAAAGTACGTGTCATAGCGCGTGTTCTGATAATCTGCTGTGATGTCACGAACAGATACACAAATCACATTAGATCCAGATAGTGATAGTGTGTTACGCCATTAGGGCGTTGGAACTGCAGGAGTTGGGACGCGATCATCATCATCATCATTTCAGCCGAAAGACGTCCACTGCTGGACATCGGCCTCCCCCGAACCCCGCCACTTCGACCTGTTCTGTGCTTCTCGCATCCAACGTATTCCTACGGCCTTCACCAGGTCATCGCTCCATCTTCTGGGACGTGATCGTTCGCGCCAATTGTGCCAACAAACTAGTATGTACACCTCGACTTTTATTCGTATTTAAGCAATTTGACAGTTGAAGGGTCAGATCTTGACAAAAAAAAGATAGTGAGGTGGTGTAAGAATGAATGAAATTGAATGAACTTGAAATAATATCGATATTATTTATCGTCTATGGTTGGTTGTAGAGGAAATGAAAATGACTAAAGTAAAAAAAGGGAAATTACATTATTTTTAAATTTAGTTTTGTTTCTATCAGAAGAAAGTAAAAAAGGAAATAACTGTTATTAAGACTTATCTTATTAATTAAACACACACATCTTAAAAACGAATGTTTAAAGTTTTATTTAAATCTATTAGGTTTAGTATGGTATTATATTTTTTTGAACAATCTAGTTACTGAATACGCTTAAAAGTCCAAGTATAGGTGTTTAATTAGTCGCCAATAGTCGTGAGACTTCTTACAAACGACGTGCATGAATCACCCTAAGAAAGCCTAGGGTGACTTCTCAACAGACTGACTCATACTGAAAATGTACTGAGTTGCGAAGCGATGGATGTAAAAGTTTCTGATGTCTTAATGGTTGTTTTTGGACGTCTGTAAATATTCACAGTATACAGGGTCAAATTAAATCAGCTGAAAATACTTTGCCCAACGCGTTGGGTATCGATATCGAAAACGATTAAAACAAAAAAAAAACATAATAATGATTTTTTTTCCTCATCCAAATGTTGTTATAACTTATAATGACACTGTGACAAGTACATTAAGGCATCCAAACGACTCCTATGTTATACTTTTTGGAAATTCGTAAATAATATCTAAGTTCATGAAATTGCAAATCCAACTGACCGAAGACGGCCATTGACCTTTACCCATCAAACGACGAAAAATAATAAAAAATAAATATAAAAAATAATAACTTCACTAATGATTATATAATTGCCATCCCGTCTCACAGAATACGCTTATGTCCGAGCAGTGCGAACTTTGTAAGCCAATTATACTTTATGCTTCTCATTACTATCATCATAATGATCTAGCTAGAAACACATCATCATCATCTTCATTTCAGCCGAATGACATCAACTGCTGGACATAAGCCTCCCCCAATTTGGGCGAATTTGCCATAATCGCCACGCTTGGCAGGCGGATTTGCGATCACAGTATGATGGTAAAATGCATAGAGAATGCTGCTGCCCATTCTCTAGTAAGTGCATTAGTCGCCTCGTACGACACCCACGGGAAGAATTGTGATGGTGCTATTCTTTACGTCCGTCACCACAAGGAACTATGAAGAAGCGAAGTTAGAAATACACCGGCAAAACTATGGTGTTATAAGTTACGTGTCAAAGTAATTAATATTGAGACAAGTAAGTCGATTCTATACTGGTTCCTAATTGATATGTTACCTCCTCACATACACTATTATGTCGAGTTTAGTTTAACTAGCTTCTAGTCTATAGTACCACTTGTCCATACATAAGTAGTTGGCAGTTTGAGTAATCTTTGCTGTGAATGTGTACATGTGACCGATACATGACGACCGACCACCAATACATGTGACCAAAATTATGTCTGGAGTTTAAAAGAGACTGTGACCTTTGAGTTAGTTTTGGCATTTTTTCAGAGTATTCAGTTAGGAAACGCCGGTCTCATCTAGTTTTAAAAATATCATTGAGCTATAAATGTGTTTGTAAAAATCTACTTACAGGAATAAAAACGTTTATCATTTAAGCCATACACGTCTGTCGCAAGTCGAATGAGTTTTGGGTCAAAACTACCACCATGTATGTCCCAGATAACGGCCGGCGACATCGAGGCAGACCCAGGAGAAGATGACAGGACGTGCTTGATGCCTGCAGACAGAATTGGTCTACACAAGCTCAAAACAGGGAGGAGTGGAAATCTGAAAGGGTGTCCTTCGCCCTGCAGTTGGAAAACATAGACTAAAAAAAATAATAGCAAAATAATAACTAAAAAGTAGAAAATAATGAAAACAAAAAGCGTGGTGTGCCTGATATCAATAAAAAAATACCTTAAAAGCACCCCACGCTTTTTTTCCATTATTTTTTACTTTATAGTTAGGTTTTATATGGAGCGTGTTTTTTAGTTTTTTTTAACTATTATTTATTTTCTAGTTTTTAGGGTGTTTTGAATTTTGATAATAATAATAATAAAACATTTATTTCAGAATTTCTTCCATCCATTCTTTGAAACGTATGTCAGCGTAGTTTGTGACGTATGTCAGCGTAGTTTTCGAAGACCGTTTTTTGCTGTCCTGGTAACCCTGGCAAGGATAATGGCACAAATTTATGAAATTATAGTATTGTCATCAGTCCTCGATGAGTCTACAGAGTTTAAATGAAATCTGGTCGTTTAAAGTGGGTCAAAATCGCGCTATAAGGAGTCGGTTACAGAACAGGTCGAAGTGGCAGTGCTTGAGGGAGGCCTATGTCCAGCAGTGGACGTCTTTGGGCTGAAATGATGATGATGATGATGAAGGAGTCGGTTACAAACAAACATAGAAACATACAAGTGAAGCTACTATAAAGCGTGTAATAAAAATAATTATGGGTGAAAGATGTCTGGGTCATCATCTACCTAGCCTTTTCTGAACTATGTTGGGGTCGGCTTCCAATCTAACCGAAAGCAGCTAACTACCAGTATTTCACATGGAGAGACGACCCAACTGACCTCCGCAACCCAGTTACTGGATAATACGATACCCCTTGGTAAGGACTTGTCAGGTTTTCTGACAACCCACAACCACTTTCAAAGATCCACAAATTACAGCCGGGACCAACGACTTAACGTGCTTTCCGAGGCACGAAGGGATCTTGGTAGGTAACGATGGTCACCCATCCACGGACCAACCGCGGCAGGCGTAGCTTAACCTGACCGATCGGTCCGTCCGGCTGGTATTAGTTAGCCCCAAGCCCCCAAAGCAATGTTTCCTACTGTACACGAATCCTGCTTACTGCGAAAGTGTTATAAATAGTTACTTTCACTGCTCGGCGATTCAAACGATCTCGAATGTTGGTCATTTCGATTCGGACTCGACTATGTTACTTCGAGATCGCTTAGTTCCCCAAGGTGGTGGTTGGCACTGTTATTTAAGAATGGCCAGGCTTGACACCCTAAAACATTGGTCTCATTTCCGTCAAAGCATTTATTTCAAATAAGCACAAAAAGGTATGCGTAGTAGATTACGGCCCACTCCCTCTCACCGAGAGGAGGCCTGTGTCCCAGCTGTGGGGACAATGTAGCCTGATTATGATTGATGTTTGAGGCACATAAAAGGCACTTTTGAATGTCAACATTTACATTATAATAGAATTGTTTCTAGTCGCCCCTTCCAAAAGGCAGTTTCGTATGGAGAAAAATGGGCAAGAAACTCCAACGTTACTCTTTTTAAAATGGTTTCCAATTTTATACATTGATACATTCATTAAATAATTATATGTGAAAACGATGCGCCTGGAATAAAATTACTGTACCACTGTATGTAAAAAGGATTAAAACAATGGAGCAATGGCAAATAAATTAATTATAGGATAGAAACATAGTGCTCACATATTTATGAACATTGTAAAAGTATAGGTTCACGGCTACGGGCTTGTATTGTACGGGCTTTTCGTATAGTGAGAAGTCAGCTTATACTGGAACGATATAGCTTGACCTCAGTGACACATTTGTTAAGTAGAACTGTCTTATCTTACACTAGCTTCTGCCCGCGACTTCGTCCGCGTTAAATTTCTTGTTCCCCCGACCCTTCCCGTCGCGTCGAATCGCCTACCCGTGCGATTTTCCCCGTTTTTACAAACATTTTTCATTACTGCTCCGCTCCTCTTGGTTGTAGCGTGATCTTATATAGCCATATGTTAAAGAATTTTTCAATTCGGACCACTAGTTCCTGAGATAACCGCGTTCAATCAAACAAACAATCAAACTCTTCAGCTTTATAATATTAGTATAGATAAACATACATAACATCACGCTACATTCCCCGAACGGTAGGGCAGAGGTGTAACTACAGTCAGAGTAACCCACATTTAACCAATTGTTTATGTGCCATTCAATATGGAGCGAGCCTATTGCCATAGACGGGGCACAAACCCAGATTCTGGGTTGCTACTGAATTCTAAATAGAAAAACCCAATAACACTTTGGTTGACCTGGGAATCGAACCCAAAACGAGCACTAGACCAACGAGACATGCTTCCCGACCGTCTAGTTTTCTAAATCAATAATAGCTAAATGTTTCGATATTATTACGACTATGCAATCAATATTAATAATGAAATTCAGAACACTGGGTCTCTTCCAAATTCCGTTCTGTTGCAACCTCTCACTGACCACGGCTGAGGACATATTATAATCTTAATTAATATCTCGTTTATATTTTTATAGATATTGAATAGGTACATTTTTATAAAAGTTTTATTTTATTTTAAACTGTGATTCTCGCATCCACCGGATTGCTGCGGCCTTCAATGGGTCAGCAGTCAATCTTGTGGGAGGTGTTCCAACGCTACGTCTTCCAGTACGCGGTCGCCACTCCAGATCCTTCCGGCGCCATCGGCCATCTGTTCTACGAGCAATGTGCCCTGCCCACCATACTTAAGTTTGGTCATTCTTCGGTTGCTGGTGAATAAACCTTATCCTCATGACATTTAATCTGTTCTTGCAGCAGTGTAAATTTTTTAACAATAAAATTCGATCTATCACAGATCTCATGCAACTGGACACGGCGATTTCACTGCCTTATCCACACGATCTGAACATAGCTTCTTCTTCCGGTCGATTTTCAGCTGGCAGCTAGCGCAAGCGCTACTGCTAAGAGTGGTGCCCTAGGATAGATTCTCAGATCGGGCAAAGTGTTAATTTCCAAGAGACATTTCTTCGTAACACCCCGGAGTCTGGAAATTAGTGGTATGATACCCCTGTGAGTTACTAAGCCGTTGGTCCTACGCCTGATCTCTCTCCGGTCGTGTCGGATTGCCGTCCCATCGGACTATGAGAGTGATGGAAGAGAGAGTGCACCTGTCTCTGCGCACACACTTGTGCAGTATCCCGAAATTGGCTGCCATGTTTGAAATACGGTCAGGAAGTAGTCCTCCTGACCTGATAGGTAGTTCAGACCACGTTTACAATATCGATGAAATCACGATTATGTAATTTAACTTACCTCACATCAGTATATAGTTTCATATAACATTAACAAATTATGTAACTGATATGATTTATTTCAGACATCGAATATTTAAATACTATCTATTTGTTTTGTAAGTAGTATCACAAGAAATCTAACTCCTATATTCGCACGGACGTAAAATTATCGCAGCGGGATGTTTTAGCGCAATGAATCTCCTACGTACTGCTTAGGGTCGAGAGTTGAAAATCGTACACAATGTGTTGGAACGCGTACTGGAATGTAGTCTGTTGGATTTTCAGTGCTCGGCCCAATTCCGAGAGCTGAAAATTCAGTGCGCGATAAAATCCCCCCGCGATATTTTTAGGTCCGTGCTACGAGGTTGATAGGTCCAGGTACAGTTCTAACAGACGGACGCTTCATGTAAAATACTGATATTCAGCTGGACGTGGTTAGACTGGAAGCTGACGGCAACAAAGTTCGAAAAAGACAAGCAGATTGATTAGGGAGCGCACGTTCAAAAATCCTTTCTTAGTCCTGGGGGCTTACTCTTCAACCTAATTTTATTCCAATCTAAAGCCAATACGATTCCAATGTTAATTTTGCATACACATGATTCGGTACTCTTGAAAACAATAGTGTCAACATTGGAACAACAACAACGCCCGATCTCGATTCCACTTAATTCTCCAAAATGGACACCCAATTTAAACACATTTGGGCGTTAGCGTCGAACTCGAGAATACGAAACGTCAAAATTCCAATGTCAATCGATCGGAATTATAATCAAGAGTAAGCACTCTGGCCTTCCTTGATAAGGAGGTGCTAACCGGATGCAGCTGTGAACCAATATTTTACATGGAACGACTGCCTGTCTTACCTTCATAACCCAGTTACTTGGTAATACGATACCCCTTTGTAATTTATTGTCATATTTTCGAGCTTTTGATGAACCGTAAAGACTGTTAATTCAAATGTGCCTAATTCAAATTCAAATTCAAATAATTTTATTTTCTCTTCACAAACAATGACATAGAAGCTTAAAGACTATATGAAACTAGTTTGTGAGAGACTGGTGTCTGCACTAGGAAAACCTGTATAGTAGATCACCAGGGTCCCACCACACGGTATATTAACATTTTCAGTTATTTGCTAAAATGTGAAGGGATAGTGCATAATATAAATATCAGTGATGAATAAATTAAGAAACAATAAATCAAAGATAAAAAGTGGTAAAACTAGCGGGATACACTATTTAGGATAAATACAAAGAAACAATCAAATCTTTTTCTCTTTATAATACATACATACACATACATAGAATCACGCCTTTTTCCCATGGGGGTAGGCAGAAACCACGGAACGCCACCTGCTACGATCTCTACACACTTCTTTTGCCTCGTTTAGGTTCATACAATTGGTCATACACACACGACGGTTGCGAGTACTACGCACCTGACCTTTCTGAAGAACATCACCAATAAGGTCCCTATATGTCCTCCTAGGGCGTCCCCTCCCGGTGTTTCCACTCACATCTGCCTTGTAAATACCTTTTGTGAGCCGACCTTCATTCATCCTCTCAACATGACCAAACCATCTAAGCATACTTTTTTCAATTTTTGTCACTACATCTTCTTTTACACCACACCGTTCTCTTATCACATCATTCCTCAGCTTATCATTCATAGTCACACCACACATGCTTCGCAAGGAACGCATTTCCACAGCATTTATTCTACTTTCATGCTTCTTTTGCCATACCCAACATTCACTTCCATACATAAGCGTAGGCACCAGTACACCATTGTGAACAGCCAGTCGAGCCTTATTGGACATCAACTGGTTGGTCACAAACGCATGTAAAGCACCGTTTACTTTATTTCCCGCATTCACTCTTCTTTCCACATCTTTATCAATCTTTCCATCCCTTGTAAACAAACTCCCCAAATATACGAACTCACTTACTTGCTCCACACTCTTATCATTTATTTTTACATCACATACCGATACGTTCTCTTCTCTTTCAAACACCATGACCTTCGTCTTATTCACATTTATATTCATCCCCTTCACCTTAAATGCTTCATCCATTACATAATATTAGTATAGAAAACCCACCCGGGTTTCTTCAGGCTATGCCAGGGCCACAGTAACTCTTTGGAACAAATCTCGCAACCCTGGCAGAAAGTTATGACCACCTGGTACTTCGAAGGCATAAAACGTTTTCTGGCTGACACTGCTGTTTGTTAAGGTCATACCAAGTTATGACCACCTGGTACCTCGAAGGCATAAAACTTTTTCTGGCTGACACTGCTGTTTGTTAAGGTCATACCAAGTTATGACCACCTGGTACTTCGAAGGCATAAAACGTTTTCTGGCTGACACTGCTGTTTGTTAAGGTCATACCGAGTTATGACCACCTGGTACTTCGAAGGCAACGTTTTTGTCATACCACGTTTTATAGTGACTTGTATTGTCTTTGACGTTTTATGTCACGTCACACGGGAATGCAATCGAACGGGATAAAAAGTATCCTATGTCCGTCTCCTGGTTTTAAGCTAGCTCCCCACCAATTTTCAGCCAATTCGGTTCAGCCGTTCTTAAGTTATAAATAGTGTAACAAGCACGACTTTCTTTTCTAAATATAGATTACAGCCGGGACCAACGGCTTATCGTTCTATCCGACGCACGGAGGGATCTTGGTATGTAAAGATGGTCGTCACCCATCTACGGATCAACCGCGGCAAGCGCGGCCTAACCTAATCGATCAACCCATGCGGCTATTAATACTTAACTTCACATCTTATGGAAGTATATAATTATGTATTATGCAGAAATTCTAAAACATTGTGCAAAATATATCCCAATTGTTTTATTTACAGAGAATGAGGAAATTATGTTAAGAAAAGATAACAGAGATGTTGATGTAACTGACATTTAGTCCGTAGTGGTAAATGTCGTTAGTTCACACGGAGTTCAACCTACTGAACTATTGTAGAAAGGCAAGGAATCCTGCAAGCTTGGCTTAGATTTACATAGCTATTAAAGAATTAAAGATGTAACTTTATCAAAATACTAACTTCTCCCAGCGACTGCATTTCTTTCCCTCCATCTCACATCGTATCGCCCGCACTCACTATTACTTCATTTTCGCGTTATTTCTGACGTTATTTTTGCATGGCTTCACAAAGTTGTAGCGTGATGTTATATAGCCTATAGCCTTCCTCAATAAATGGGCTATCCAATATAAAAAGAATTTTTCAATTCGGACCAGTAGTTCCTGAGATTAGTAAGTTCAAACAAACAAACTCATCAGCTTTGTTATATACCAGCTTGGCCCGCGTGGAGTTCGAATATTAACCCGCGGGAACGTACTACCGGGATAAAAAGTAAAAATGTGTAAAATGTGGTTATAAAATAGATGTGTTCTTCAGTTTTTGCGTGAAAGAGTAACAAACAAATGCATCCTCACAAACTTTCTCATCTATACTAGGTATAATATTATAAAGCTGAAGAGTTTGTTTGTTTGATTGAACGCGCTAATCCCAGGAACGGAATTGAAAAATTCTTTTAGTGTTGGATAGCCCATTTATTGAGAAAGGCTATAGGCTATATAACATCACGCTACGGTTAAAAGGAGCGGAGCAGCAAACGAAAAATGAACGAAATATGGCAGGCAATTCGATTGCGACGGGAAGGCGAGCGAAAATTTGACGCGGATGAAGTCGCGGGCAGAAGCTAGATAAGAAGATAGATTATTGTCTAGTACAGATAGATAGATTCTGTAAATCGGTATTTGTTATGGTCATAAAACGTTCAAAAACTTATCGCAGTCTCATTTCGGCGACAATCAAATGTCAAAAACTTGTTAAAAATTTATGGAAGCTCGAGTTATTTTTGACAGATTGAGTCTAAGATCAGAGGGGTAATTGCGTATCAGTAGGAATCGGTATCATTTTGACAGTTCCGCAACATTCATGGCGTTGTTTACGTTTGCTAAGCAAACAATTTTTTCGAACATAATATATGAAAGAATGGATAAGCAATAAGCTTCAAATTCTGATTAAAAGTGTGTTACGCAATTAGGGTGCACACTGTGAACGTTCTTCAAATTACTGGAATTTACCCTCTGATTTAATTCAACAAATAACCTGACAGTGACCTAAAAATTGCGAAAAATCGTAATATTTGAATTGCGGACTACTTTAGAGCCAACCATACAAGAGACATGTGACTCCATTTCCTAGTACCAAAAATATAACACACATAATTTCTTAACAAACTCATTTTGATAATGTTACGTTTTTCGTAACAAGCTGTTTGTTTCATAAATTAATATGTAATACGTCTCTCGACGCCCATATTTCATAATGTCAGAACAAAATGGGACCGGTTTAGTTGCGCCGCTTCCTTGTGGCCTGCAAAGAGGCTAGACCGCTGAAGACAACTGGTTTTGAGTAGAGCAGTGGTGGCCTAGTGGCTACCACCCACGAGTAGGTTAGAGGTTCGAACTCAGTTAGGCGCTTTTTGAATCACCACTGCTCTCAAAACGTTGAAGGAAAACAGCGTGGGGAAATCGGCATGTCTCAGCAAAAAGACAATTTAAGAGTAATACACTAAAAAGGCCGAAACAAGACTGAGAATAGAAAACAAAATTAAAATAAATTATAAACAAAGTAAACTCTATTTCAGTTTAATAGACTATACATAGTCCTCCAGACCGTATTTCGGTCATGGCGGCCAATCTCAACCGAGACTAGCCATCGGCGCGGGAGATATTATAGTGCACAAGTGTGTGCGCAGAAACAGAGGCACTCGCTCCTCCCTCACTCTCATAGTCCAATGGGACGGCAATCCGACACGACCGGAGAGCGATCAGGCGTAGGACCAACGGCTTAGTAAGTCACATACCACTAATTTCCAGACTCTGGGGTGTTACGAAGAAATGTCTCTTAGAAAATAACTCTTTGCCCGATCTGAGAATCTATCCCAGAACACCACTCTTAGCAGTAGCGCTTGCGCTAGCTGCCAGCTGAAGCGAGGCCCCCTGTGCCTCTATCATACCGCCAAACTCCGGGCTGTTATCAAGAAATTCCTAATGGAAAAACCCTATTAGCAAGCGGAACCCGTTAATTTTTTTCCGATTTATAATTTGCAATTGTGTCTTTAATGCCGGAATACATCCACCAATCCACACTGGACCCACGTGGTTGATTACGGCCCACTCCCTCTCGCAGAGATAAGGCCCAGCGGTCCAAAACTCAAAACATTATAGACTGACAACCAGTCTTACTAAGGGATATCGTATTACCCAGTAACTGGGTTGTGGAGGTCAGATAGGCAGTCGCTCCAAGTAAAATACTGGTATTCAGCTGCATCCGGTTAGACTGGAAGCAGACTCCAACATTGTTGAGAAACGGCTAGACAGATAATGATGATATCGTAAACAAAGATAAACAGTAGGTAGGAGGCATATTCATTGTATTATTTTTTTGGATGGGAAATCATCAAATGACGTCTCCCGCTCTTGGGCGGAGCGGGAGGGCGTGTCAGACTTTTATTGACTAAAACCCACCCGTGTTCCTTCAGTAGCCCATGTGCCAGGGTCACGGTATCTCTTTCGAACAATCTCGCGACACTGGCAGATTGTACTTAATTACTTAATTTTTGTCGTAGTATGCCCTACATATTTAAACGAATTTAAGAAAAGAAGAGGTTCTCAATTCATCGGTTTTTTTATGTTTGTTTCGCGATATCTACGGCAAACTGTGAACCGATTTAAAAAAAAATGGATGGAGTATGCCTCGGAAGTGGTCTCTTATAAATTGTATTAACTTTGCTTATGTAGTTTTTACGTTAGCCTCGATAATATGTATTGATCTACTTTGTGGATCTTGTTGATGTTGTAATACTTCCTGTCATGTCACTGTTGTTTACATAGCGAGTAGTGCTACAAATTAGTGTGGCTGTGGGGTAAGAACTTAAATACTTTTTGCTATAAAAAACAACCGACTTTCAAAACACCACAACACACTGAAAAACCGCCGAAAAAACTGAAAAGCAAAAAAAATTGAGTGATTTTTGTTCATTGATTGTTTGGCGCCGACTCAAAATGACTGAAAGGTTTATTATTTTTTTGCTTTTCAGTTTTTTCGAAGGTAAAATTTTTTGTTAACTTTTTTTATATTATAATTTTTTGAGTCTATAATCTACTAATTACTCAAGCTTGCAAAATCTGACTATTCTGTAAGAAGTTATGCATTATAATCAATGAGTGAACCATCAATCATTCCCTGTTTTCCTACCCTTTGGGTTGGAATTTTCTTTCAAAATTTACATGGGACCACCTTAGGGATATACCATTTTCCAGTACAAAAAGAATTATCAAAATCGGTCCTCCGTTTTTTTCGTCGGTTAAAAATAACTTTAATTTCGGAAGTCATTGGTATCGATTCCCTTGTTCACAAACTAAACTAAATTTAAGTTCAGTGCATCTTTTTCTTTGTATTTCATTAAGAAGAGGACAAAAGAAAAATTTTAGTTTAGTCCTGTCAAATTAATCAGCGCCTGTCACTACTCCATACAAGTTTAGACGTGATTAAAAACTTGCCAACTAAAATTACGTCAATTTACGTCAAGCGCTGATTAATTTGACAGGACTAAAGTAAAATTTATCTTCTGTCCTTTCCTTAATGAAATAGAAAGAAAAAGATGCACTGAACTTAAATTTAGTTTAGTTTGTGAATAAGGGAATCGGCACCAGTGTCTTTGGATCTGTATTTTAGTTTAGTGCCAAGTTATAGGTTTTTTGACTCGGTAGATTTTTGTTTTTGTAAAAAAGCATTACATTATTTAATTAGCGTCCTGGTTCGGTTCCTAGGTCGGGCATATTGTAAGTAGCATTTCTATTTGTAATTTCTCAGTAGCAGCCCGGAGTCTAGATTAGTGCCCGGTTGATGGCAATAGGCTCGCCTCCTATTACATGGAACGTAAATGTGACTGGCGAAATGAGGATGTCCTTTAGGCACCCCTCTGACCAACCCATCGAGGAAATATGGCGAGGTGATGTGTTCTTGTGAATGAAGGTAAACGAAACAAAAGAAGTAAGTAAATATTGTAATAATAATATATTTATATAGGTATATAAAGGTTTTGTAGTATTTTGTTTTGATAAAATTTATTTTGGTGTACCTAATTTTATTTTAATTTATTTTATTTTAGTTGACTTATTTTTTTTTTGGTTTTATTTAATTATGTAATGTTATTTTATCTGTAAAATTTTCTGTTAATTAATTTATGTTTTGCTATGGGTGCTTATTTACCTGAAATAAATGAATTTATTATTATTTATTAAGTACATAAGGGACTTAAAAAGTAAGCATTATTAGTAAGGTACATGGTACAACGAATTCTTGGGTCAATCGCTACTCTCCTAGCTAGATCGCTGAGTAATCTGTATTTAGGAGAGACAGTTTCCACTCCCAGTTTGGGTATCACAAATTATCATTGTAGCAGGTGGCGTTCAGTAGTTTCTGTAAAGTAGTAAGTAATGTTAATAATAAATACAAAATACCACGCGTTATGCCCATGTCGGTCAGATAGAGATCTGAAACTGCAATAAACAGCAATTATTTAGGTCCAACGAAGTGAAATCGTAACGAAACTTCACGTAAATTGAATGAGTTACACATCAATGTAGTATATATACATACATAAACTCACGCCTTCTTCCCATGGGGGTAGGCAGAAACTACAGAGCGCCACCTGCTAAGATCCATACATACTCCTTTGCCTCGTTGCATTCTTACATCAGCACGCGTAGCATGACCACCGTAGAAATGGGTTTTGTCGACGGAAGAACAGACAAAATTACAGATTGTAGAAAGATTAAAGACAGAATTAAAGATTGTATAAAGATTTGTACCGTTTTATGCGGGCGTAGCATGACAATTCTATCAAATCAATCAATCAAATCAATCAAAAGTCATTTATTCAAACTAGGCTGAGAGTTAGCACTTTTTGAACGTCAAAGTTACATGAGACAGTCCCCCAAAACGCCCGCCCTTCGACACTTCCTAGTGCTTTAGCTGGGAAGAAGAAATAGCGCAACGAACTCCCCAGCAGCACAGCTGTCTGTTAAGTTATAAGAACTTGATTCTATACAATATTGTATAAGTTATTAATATAATAAAACAAAACATACATTATTCGCCATATGTCAGCTAGCACACCCCAATATACCAACAAAACATTGAAAACTAAACTCAAGCTGAAATAAATAATAAAACAAAATCGTAAACAGAACTTAAAACCTTACTAAAGCCTCCAGGCATAAAGGGCGTGCCCGCTTACATATACAACGATGCTAATGATACATATACACAATAAATGAAATTAAAAGAAAATAAAAATAAATTAACAAAAGCAGTTAAATAAAAAAACAAAAAAAAAACAAGCCAAATAAAAGCCTTCTGGCATAAAGGGCATGACAGCTTACATATGCAATGCTGAATTATGTTCACATAGCTATTACGAGCCGAGTTACAACACGTTACAGGTAGGTAATAATTAATAACAATATCAACATCACGGTCAGCAAGGCGACCAGTGACTACAAGCAGCACCCGTTCACGAGCATAACGCAAAGATCAGCCATTACCCCCCTCGCCAGAAACATACCAACCAGGTAAATGCCTACCTACCACGCACTATGGTCCGTTTGAGGGACTAAGTGCGGAAAAAAAACCACTAACAAAGAACATAGTGCCTACATTGTGGATCATCTTTAACATTTAAAATCTGAGTTCTCTATATTCCTCTGAGTTACATTTCGCTGACTGCTCGTTATGATGGATGAAGATGAGAGGACGAACGTGAGAGCTACCGAATGGCCCTCAGTAAATGATAGAAAAGTAGGTCTATACAAACTAGAAAGAAATTCAAAAAGAGTAGGTAAGTCGGTAAGAGGGGCTTTTTTTTGTGGGTGGGTATATCATCAAATGACGTCTCCAGCTCTTGGACGGAGCGGGAGGGCTTTTCAGACTTTAACTGACTAAAACCCACCCGTGGTCCTTCAGTTGCCTATGTACCAGGGCTACGGTATCTCTTTCGAACAAATCTCGCGACCCTAGCAGGGTAAGAGGGGCTTGAGGCTAAGTAAAAACATCCGCCCGGGTCAGGTTAAGCTACGCTTGCCGCGGTTGGTCAGTAGATGGGTGACCATCTTCACATACCGAGACAATTCCGTGCCTCGTATAGCACGTTAATCCGTTGGTCCCCGCTGTCATTCGTGAATCCTTGACAGGCGTTTTCGGGTTGTAAGAAACCCGAAAGTCTGGCATCCAGTCCAAGGGGTCCAAGGGGGTCCAAGGGGTATCGTATTACCCACTAAAAGTTTATGGAGGTCAGATAGGCAGTTACCCCATGTAAAATACTAGTATTCATCTGCATCCGGTTTGACTGGAAGCCGCCCCCAATATAGTTAGGGAAAGGCTAAGCAAAGAGAAAGAGAGGCTTGGTATGTAAAGATGGTCACCCATCTACGGATCAACATTGGCAAGCCTAGATTAACCAGATCGATCGACCCTTGCGGCTGTTCTTACTTAGCCACGACCGCTAAGTGCCTAACCAACTAACATTACCATCATCATCATCATCATTTCAGCCAAAAGACGTCCAATGCTGGTCATAGGCCTCTCCCAATTTGGGGAGGTTTGCCATAATCGCCACGCTTGACAGGCGGGTTGGCGATCGCAATATGGTGGCAAAATGAATAGAGAACGCTGCTGCTCGTTCTCTAGTAAGTCCCTTAGTCGCCGTACATGTATTACGTACTACCTATCCCGGTAAAAGTCAGCAGTTTCAAACAAAAGTGCAAAAGTTAATACACTCATGGGAAGAAATCGGTTGGTGCTTTTCTTGACGTCCGACACCGCACCGAACAAAATCAACATTTACTTTACCAAAAAATGTAATAAAGTACGCTCATTAAAAACACGGAAATCATTGAATAACCTTAGGAAAGTGCTGATTAAAAAAATGTTTCGTTACTCACACATAATGGTCAGATTAAGTAGATACGTCATGTTTATTGACGTTGGTAAGATGTTAATCTTAATTAATGACGTTACGTGAAATTATGTTTAGTGTTAGAGCCGTTTTGCACTGCGTCTGATCCGAATCGGAATCCGAGTTCAATCCGAATTAGGAATGTCCAGATCTAATGCGCAACAAAAGTGCGAAATTGAATGCATCTACGGGTTGTGGGGCTTTCGGGACGGGGACCGCGGTCCCAGATTCCACCTATTAATTATACGTTATAAATATTTTTAGTAGTATTTTGGGACCATAAGAAAAATTCAGTTAAAGTACCGTTAACAAAAACAGTTACGAGAAAAAAAAAGATAATAATTCATTTTCTCATAATATTTGTGTGTTAGCTACCCGGTTGAATGTAACAAGTGACCTTTGTAATTTTTTCGTATTTTATATTGTATTTCTGTACAATGCTTATGAATCGAACCCAGTGGGGTCAACCAGCGCCAGATAAGAACAAGCATGACGTTCGATTCCCGTTGTTACATTGATGATATATTAAAACGCTCATTACGAAAAAAAGGGACAAAAGTCACTTGTAGCACTTTGGCGGCTATAAAACCCGTTGTGCCTTTGAAGTACCAGGTTGTAGGGCACGCCACAATTACGGCGGTAAGTCCCCTCTTTGGGGAGTGGATAGAGAGGCGTCACGGCGTCCTCACCTTCCGCCTGACGCAGGTTCTCACCGGGCATGGTTGCTTCGGTGGGTTCCTGTTCAGGATAAAGCGGGAGGAAACGCCCGGGTGTTTCCATTGTGAGGATCGTCTAGAGGACACGGCGGTGACCTCTCGCGTCCGGCCCTGGTGCGAGCCATGGTACGGACCGAGAGGGCATGGGAAGCCGTCACCTCCTTCTGCGAAGCAGTAATGCTCGCGAAGGACTCCTCCTTCGCGAGCATTACTGCTTCGCAGAAGGTGGGAGGAGTGGCAGTCTCTGCGCCCTCGCGTCCCTAGCTGCCGCAGGAGGAGACGCCCCGGGCGTCGGGAGTCGATAGCTGACTCCCGGCCACCGTAGGCGCGAGCTTGCGGGTGGTGAGCAATGGGTAGCTCGCCGCCCAGTAAGGACCAAGCTCGGGTCGACGGCGCGTAGTGTTCCACGCGCGCCTCAAAGAGATGTCAGCAAAACTGAAGGGGTCTGCTAGGACCGATGCCTGCCAGGGTCGCGAGATTGTTCGAAAGAGATACCGTGACCCTGGCACATGGGCAACTGAAGGAACACGGGTGGGTTTTAGCCAGTAAAAGTCTGACATGCCCTTCCGCTCCACCCAGAGCGGGAGAAGACATTTGACGATTTGCCATCCAAAAAAAAAAAGTACCAGGTTGTCATAACTTAGTAAGAGTTTACCAAACAGGACTGTCAGCTAGAAATCGCTTTATGCCTTCGAAGTACAAGGAGGTCCTAACCCGGTAGGAGCTCACCTAACTTCGGTGGGTATGTATCAGCTAGAAAGCGCTTTATGCCTTCGAAGTACCAGGTTGTCATAGAGTAAGCAGTCCGTCAGCGTGATATTTATAAAAAAGGGGTTAGTACAAAGTTTTTGCTTCACGTACCTAATAATAAATAGATTACAAAACAAAACAACATTTACCATAATTATGTCAGTTAGCACACGCCAATATTACATGTATCGATATCAATCAACGCGGCCATTTTTATTACGTAAGCTTATGTCAAAATAAACAACGTGCATCGGAGCGAATGACCTCAGATCCCCTTTGATATTTTCATGAACTGGAATCATTAAAAATGAACAAATAGCATATAACCTCAACCTCTGTAAGAGGTATCATATATTGCCCCTAATTAATCGGCGTGCAATCTCTGACTGTACCACATTATTAAAAATTTTCAATAATTCTATTAATAACTCTGATATTCTATCCAAATTTTATTTTAAGGTTCCCATAAAGTCAAAGCGATGGAACGCACCGTTGCGTGTTCCATTTACCTCTACAAATTACAGGCAAAATTCATTTATAGTGCGTGCAAGTAATAACTTCAACAGCATGTGTAAACAGCACGATTTCGATCCGTTTGTAACAAGTGTGTCCTCGGCCAGAAAGTGCCTGAGCCTTGGTTTTTTTAATTAAGATTTTGTATATCTTAGTTTTGATTCTTGCTTTGAATATAAAATGTGAATTTAGTTTAAGCATTAATGTTATACTGTTTTTTTTCCTTCTATTCTTTTTTTTTGGTAACTGTATTGTGATGTTCACACTCTTTCTTTCTTTCTAATCTGTTCCTATAAGTGATGACTTGTAATTCGCTGTCAGTCTCACACACATTTTTTTTATTCTGTTTGTTTTAGCTGTAAGTCATCCAAAGTTATTAAATAAATAAATAAATAAATAAATAATCGAAGAAAAGAAAAATACGTATTACTAGACTAACTTTTGCCCGCGTTTTCGCCCGCGTGGCGGTGTAAAATGAAACCACGCTAACTTAAAAATGCGTTTAACGCAACGCCATCTTCCACCTAAGACGAGTTACTCCATAATACATTGATTTCCAGGCACGAATCTGGATTCCTTTTCTTTAATTCAGTGTTTGAAGATGAGCCGGCACCGACCACGGGTAAACAACAGAGATGAGTAAAAAAAAGAATGAACGTAGTTTTCTTTGCTAAAAGAGGCCTTATAAAAGGGTGGTGTTGGATTCACAGAAGACTGTCACCGCTGTCTGGTACACAGGCACTTGTTTACCTCAAGTTATAAATGAACTGAAAGGATTGCGACCAAAGTCACGCCTCAGTACTTAGCATTTTCATAACGACAACGTGGCGCACATAGAGCAAGTGTTACTCAGGAGTTTTCGAACCAATCGGAGCTCACAGTGTTGGATCATCCTCCCTATAGCCCAGACCTTGCACCGTGTGATTTTGGACTCTTTCCTTTCATAAAAAATAAATTAATATGCCAGAAATTTGTAACTGAAGGGGAATTATTAGGTGCCTGTGTGAAACGGAATTCAAAGGATAAATGGCAAAAGATTTTTAATAGATGATTTGTACGTATGCAATTTATAAATTTAGTAAATATTTTGAAAATGTTAATAATATATCATTTTTCAAAACTTTTGGACCAACCTACGTAGATGTAAACTTTCTTCTAGAACTAAATTCCATCTTTTGATGAAAACCGCACTAAAATCCGCTGCGTGATTTAAAAGATCTAAGCGTAAACACGCGGGAAGCGACTTTGTTTCATACTATGAAGAGATATGTAGTGATACTTAGATGACTCACGAGTGAGTAGGATCAAAGATTTTATTCTAGACTAGCTTCTGCCCGCGACTTCGTCCGTGTTAAATTTCTTGTTCCCCCGACCCTTCCCGTCGCGTCGAATCGCCTACCCGTGCGATTTTCCCCGTTTTCGCAACATTTTTCATTACTGCTCCGCTCCTCTTGGTTGTAGCGTGATGTTATATAGCCTATAGCCTTCCTCGATAAATAGGCTACCCAACACAAAAAGAATTTTTCAATTCTTTTTGTATTGGGTTTCTTTTTTTCTGAGATTAGAGCGATCAATCAAACATACAAACAAACTCTTCAGCTTTATAATATTATATATAGTATATATATTATAATACAATGACGAAGCCCCTACTTGTCACTAAGCTCTATTCAACAAAGAAAATAATGCATGGAAATATCTTGACGACCTTTCTTTTATCTTAATGCTTTTATAAAAGGTCACGAGAAGCTTCTTGACACTTTGCAGTGTCGGGTTACTATTGCCATAAGCCTTGTTTTCCATTTTCTATTGTGATAAAAATAATTAAGTGGACCGAACAAAAGAAAATTATAGTGCACTTAGGTGTTTGGCGCCTCGCAAGTGCGTCGGGAATCTTTATTTACCGGAGGATGCATCTTCAGTCCCACGAAGAAAGTTCCATTATTTTTAATCAGCGAAAAACAAGGTCAAGTCGACACGTATTTTTAAGGTTCTAGTGCAAATGGTACGAGGAATTCAAAAGTGGTTTAAATATCTTCCACTACCTTCTGCTCGCGAGTTTGTCTGCGTCAATTTCGTGCTCCCCCGAATTGTTGGTAAAAATTGTGTCTAACACTTATAGTTTAAGCTTTAGATGCTGAAAACAGTATTTTGTATACTTTATTTTTGTTCAACAGTAAAAAGTATAATGTAGTGTAAAACAGTATAATACTGTTTTTTAACAGATTAGTTGGCAACCCAAGGTAGGACTTAAAGAATAGCACCATCTCATTTCTTCCCGTGGGTATCGTAAGAGGCGACTACGGGACTTACTAGAGAATGGGCAGCAGTGGTCTCTATGCATTTTACCAACATACTGCAATCGCCAATCCGTCTGCCAAGTTTAGCAATTACGGCAAACCCCCACAAATTGGGGGAGGCCTATATCCAGCCGTAGAAGTCTTTCGGCTGAAATGATGACGGGATGTCAAAGTTCAGAAAACAAAAAAAAAATACAAACCTCATAATTTACTTAATATATGTGTTCCAAGTCTCATGTTTACAAACTCAAATAATAAGATTTATAACAAAAACAAAAGCCCATCTTTTCACCCCCTTATTGGTCGTTTTCCAAAAACCATTTCTTAGTGCTCCCCTACATTACAAAACGAAGCCGTGTGCGAAATTTTATGTTCGTAGTAACAGCAGTTTTTCTGCATTCATGTCATTCAGCCAGTTCAGTTTCATTATCTGTTATGGGATATTCCTATCTAGAATTTCTCAGTAGCAGCCTTAATTTGTACCCGAGCTTCCCATATGGGATTTAAACCATAACAGGCGAACTGTGGGTGTGCGTACTGTAGGTACACCTTTGTCCAACCCTATGAAATTCAATTTGCACGCGGGCAAAGCCGCACGCACAGACAGTTTCTTAAACTATAATCAGCACGCGCACTAAATAAACGATATTTGTAAAATAGATGCAAAGATGGAGATGTTCAGGTTATTATGATCTTGATCGTGTCTTATTAGCGCCATACACTTCTATAGAAACTTTTTGTTTTTTATTTCTTTTCTACACATTGTGAAAAAGCCGGTTACTTGCCGAGTAAATGGTTCAAATTCTAATTAGGTTTTGAGTTAGTTTTTCAATAATACGAATTTTTTTCCGCTTAATTTATGTTAATGATGATAAAATAATGTCCTGTCACTATTATGTTAGCAAGTGAAGGTATACGAATTTATATAGAATAGGAAACACTACTGAAAAAGAGATCTAAGTAATTACTTTACTTTAAATCAGTGGCAAAAAAAAACAAAAAACACCGACTTCAGAAATCAGAGCTATTATTAACAAACTTAATAAAACGAGGAGTTTCTCAATTCGGTTATAATTTATATTTTTTATTAATGTATTTTTTTGGAAGTCAGTTTTTTTTACTTTTGTTCTTAGGAACCTACCTATTAATTGCAGTTGTTCTCTTGTTTATTAAAAGCTACGTAATCATCATGATTAGCAAAGCTATGTCTCAATGTTATGAGCAAATAACTCGCCAAAATACCGAGTGTATAATCTCATCTACTTAATTATTTATTCTCTATTCTACTTAGAACCGCATACATTCAAGTTTGGGTTACATAACAGAAATAGACTAGAAATAAACCTGTAGCAATTACGGCAGTTTCACTGACCTTCAGTCACCCGAATTATTCAACACTTAATTCTGAGTTAGGCGCAATATAAAAAATTATGAATGCTATGTGTGGAAACGAGAGAAATGAAACCATTTCATCACTAAGTGTTCATATTATGATGGAAAAGTCAAGGGTACAATTTATTTGGCCGGGCATGTTATCTGTCAATAGCCGTGTGACACAATTTCACTTTAAAAGTGCTCGTCCTGAGATGATTGCTCATGGTGAGAAATCCGGTATGTCCTAGAAACGAAAATTCGAAGACATGATGACATCTACCAACTCGCACTAGGCCCTCATGGTGCATTACCTACCGGCCACTCCCTTTCACATAGATATTATAGGACGCCAGTGTGGCTTTGTTTCCCAGCAGTGGGAACATTATAGGCTGGTTCTGATGATACACGCTCGACGGTTGCGAGCAAAATCAAAGAAAAAATAATAGTTTAAAAAACTAAAAAACACGATTCCATAGAAAACCAAACTACAAAGTACAAAATAATTGAAAAAAACCGGCCAAGTGCGAGTCGGACTCGCGCACCGAGGGTTCCGTACAAACCTGCAGGTCATCATCATCATCATTCGTCATCATCGTTTATGAAATGAAATGTTTTTTTTTTTTTAATTTTTATATTTGTGTTGACTGAATGAAAGGTAAATTGTGGTTTACGATTTATGACGTATTAAAAAAAAACTACTAACTAGATCTCGTTCAAACCAATTTTCGTTGGTAGTTTTCATGGTAATGTACATCATATATTTTTTTTAGTTTTATCAATCCCTTATTTTAGAAGTTACGGGGGGGGGGGACACACATTTTACCACTTTGGAAGTGTCTCTCGCGCAAACTATTCAGTTTAGAAAAAAATGATATTAGAAACCTCAATTTCATTTTTGAAGACCTATCCATAGATACCCCACACGTAAGGGTATGATGAAATTTTTTTTTGTGTTTCAGTTCTATGTATGGGGAACCCCAAATATTATTGTTTAAAAAAAAAATGATATTAGAAACCTCAATATCATTTTTGAAGACCTATCCATAGATACCCCACACGTAAGGGTTTGATGAAAAAAAAAATTTTGAGTTTCAGTTCTATGTATGGGGAACCCCAAATATTATTGTTTTTTTTCTATTTTTGTGTGAAAATCTTAATGCGGTTCACTGAATACATCTATTTACCAAGTTTCAATAGCACAGCTCTTATAGTTTCGGAGAAAAGTGGCTGCGACATACTCGGACAGACAGACAGACAGACAGACAGACAGACAGACAGACAGACATGGCGAATCTATAAGGGTTCCGTTTTTTGCCATTTGGCAACGGAACCCTAAAAAGCGTGGGATGGTTGATACCAATTAAAATACCTCAAAAAGCAGAAACGTGTTTAATCGTTTATTTTTATTTGCTGTCCTGCACCCTAATTGCGAAACGCACTATTTATCAGAATCTGAATGGGATTGAAGATTATTTCTAAATCATTGCGTCATTTGTTCGAATAAATTGTTGGTTCAGCAAAGTAAATAACGCAATGAATGTTGTTTAACTATCAATATGAAACCAATTCCTACCGATAAAAAGTTACGCAATTAACCCTCTGGTAACCCTGGAAAGGACAATGGCAAGGACAATGGTACAAATGAAATTATTGTATTATCATCGATCCTCGATAAGTCTACAAAGTTTAAATGAAATCTGACCGTTTGAGGTGGGTCAAAATCAAGTCCAAAGGAATCGGTTACAAACATAGTTACATACAAGTGAAGCTAAAAATAACCGACTTGTAAGTATTAAGACCACTCTTTATGATTATAACATTATTACATAACGCATCGCTACGAGCTTACGGTCGAACTGCAGTGAGCTCCATTGATGATTGATTTGACATTGAACCAAAAAATATGGCTCAAATAAAATTAAATATTCATCATTTGCTCATACATGAGTACAAAACATCATCATCTGCCTAGCCTTCTCTCAACTATGTTGGGGTCCGCTTCCAGTCTAACCTAATGCAGCTGAATACCTATATTTTACATTAAGCGACTGCCTATATGACTTCCATAAACCAGTTAACAGGGTAATACGATATCCCTCGGTAAGACTGGTTGTCAGACTTTCGGGCTTCTGACCATCCGGAAAGACTGTGAAAGGCCCACAAATGATAGCCGGGACCTACAGCTTAACGTGCTGCGGCACGGAGGAGTCTTGGTGTGTAAAGATGGTCACCCATCTACGAACCAACCGCGGCAAACGTAGCTTAACCTGATTGATCTATACGTGCGGCTGTTATTACTTAGTCACAAGCCATAATACAGACATGAGTAAAAGACATACACAAATTGTCAGCGTGAGATGCTTGCATGAGATGTTAAAAGTTAAGACAAAAACTTTAAATAGTTTTTATTTTTTAATCTACCCTGCACTAATTCCAAACAAACAATGCATATTTATGCAATAGCAGAAATCGCGGTTTTCTGACAATTTTTAAAGAGTTCCGGTGTCTGTCTCCAGAACTCATCATCAAATCTATATGAATTATTAATGGGACCATTTCGAAATAAACCGCTTTCGAACAAAAAAGAATTTTGGAAATCCGTCTATATATGACGGAATTATGGCCGAAATACATTAAAAAAAAACATCCGAATTAAGAACCTCCTCCTTTTTGAAGTCAGTTAAAAACAGATTTTTACGTTTGTCTTAAATAATATTTGTTGCATGTGTACAATATTTTTACAATTATATTATAATGTGCTCCGTGTGGTGCCGCACGTAAAGAATAGCACTAGGTATCCAATTTCTTCCCGTGGGTGTCGTAAGATGCGATAAAAGGGTCTCACTAGAGAATGGGCAGCAGCGTTCTCTATGCATGTTACCATCATATTGCGATCGCCAACCCGCCTGGTAAGCGTGGTGATACCCATTTGGGGAGGCCTATGTACAGCAGTGGATGTTTTTCGGCTAAAATGATGACGAATAGTGAATATTTAATGTCACTCCAAGTCGTTTAAATAAAAATGCCATACCTAATATAAAAACAAAAATAATAAGTTACTAAAACATAGTCAAAATCTATCATCTAAAAAATTTACAGAGGAACATAGAATCTCCTCCTTTTTTTAATTGTGTTAAAAACTCATTCGAATTATAATAAGCTTTATGTGATAGAAAATTAATAAATTTATTTTTTAATGCTACATCACTACTTTCAGCTTTTACGTAGAATTTTATTCATTTTTAAAGCCACGCAAAAGACTTTTTTTTTGCTTGAAAGTGTGTATTTCTTCTGATATTCGCCGTCCGTCGCGCATCGGTCGCGGTGTCGCCATAAATAACTTGCACAAGCCATTTAATTCTAGGAACGTTTAGGGAAAATTACCGTTTATATTGAAATACTTCGCAGCAGAAATGATGAAATGGATCAATAGGTTTATACGGTAGTGTAAAAGCAGATCACGTATCGACCAACTTAAAAGGACACTGTCGTTATGTATTTGATTGTTTATAAACAAAAATCTTATACTACCAAGAGTTCTGAGTACTTTAAGGTAAGCCGCACAGAAGCACGCGGGTTCTGACTTTAAAAAAATGAAGTGGAGTGTCTGTCTGTGCCACCATAGCTTATAAACGGGTGAACCAATCCGTATATTTTTTTTCCTTTTAGAGGTTTTTATTTCAGTCAGGGGTATTTTAAATTTAACTTTTTTTACATTATGTACATAAGGGGAAGCTCTAGGATAGCACGAACAAATTCTAATATTCTTTCTTTTTTATATTTACAGGCCAGTATAAGGCTGTATGTTGAACAAAATATAATTCCCGACCGTAACACGTATGTATTTACAGAAGTATCTATAAACGAGGGCTGGGTCCTTCTTTGGCCAATGAATTATTTCCATTCAATGTGGCAATGCTGCCAGTCTTCTGGGCACGTCTCCGGATGACAGCGGACGAGTATTTCGACGGCTAAGTGTTGTTTTGTTTTTGTATTTATTTGTATTGTTAGTTGGTAAGTAATTTAATTCAGTACCTAGAGTATTTTTAGTGTTGCATCTCAACATCATCATCATCCCAGCCTAAAGACGTCCATTGCAGGGCATTGGCCTCACCCAACCATTACCATATTCGCCACGCTTGGCAGGCGGGTTGGCGATCACGGTATGGTGGTAAAATGCATAGAGAACGCTGCTGCCCATTCTGTAGTAAGTCTACTCGCCTTTATGACACCCACAGGAAGAAATGCGGTGGTTTACGTCCAGACAAAATCAGGTTAAGGGAAATTCGCGTATAACGGGGTATGATGAAATAACGAGAGCAATAAATAATTAAAGCGCTTTAATTGCTTATCGCTTTTACTGTATGATTTTCATACAGAATTAGCCTATTAATTCCTACTGAAAAGTTTTAGGTACTTATTTAATCCTTAGATATGAGAAATAGTATCTCGATATATTTGGGGTGGCTATATTTTCTTGGAAAAATCATTTGTTTTTTGGAGAGGCACCTCGTAGGTCAACCGATAAGTTTTTCGACTTGCCTGTGGTCTCCAGCCTGGGCTTCAAAAACTTAAAACTAGAGCAACTACTCGCTTACGGCAGCCCCTGTGGGGACTGACCTAGGGCGACGGACCTCGACTTAGGGCATCGCTGGTAGAAGGCAGTAGAGGACGGGCTGGATCGAAATGATTATTATTTAGGGAGAAATTTAAAGCTACAGGCTCAGCGGTGCAGGCTGGCTTGAGCAAGGGTTGGGGCGGACTTGGATTGGGACGTCGCGACAGGCCTCGGCGCGGCGAGGACGGAAGGACAATGGTCTGTGTCGGTGTATCTTTAGAGTGCTAGTGAGTTTACTACTTTCCTGGAGAAGGGTTATAGCGACATCGGGAATGGTTAGAGTATGCCTCGGTCGGCGAATCGTACTAATGCGGGAAAGAGTGCAGAGGGAGGCTGCCGCGATCAGGAGACTGTTTCGTATTGCTTGTCAACCATTTATATTGCGATTAATAGTTCAGTTCGAAATCGATTTTTCTGAAAATCAGACTAAATAGGGGGCGTCCATTAATTACGTGAGGTGTTCTAGGGGGGGAGGGGATCAAGCTAAATGTTTCTAAATCTCACTTAGGGGGGACGGGGGTCTTGGCAAATATCACGTAATTATTTTTCTCGCAGAAAACGGGGTAAAATTGCGTGAAAAATTATTTCTACTATAAAATATGGCCAAATCTGAGACAATAGTACCTACACTGATAAAAAAATTAACTTGACTCAAGAGCCAAAATCTTGAACCAAGAATACCATTTTGAAGAAAATGATTTTCTTGAGAATAAATGATTGAAAATTTCCTTGTTTTTGTTTTTTTTCTCAATAATCCAACACGTTTACAGCTCAAATAAAAGTTTTGAAGAATCTCGCGTGAGATTAGGGGAGGGGGGAGGGAGTTGAGGAAAATCTTACGATATCTCACCAAGGGGGGAGGGGGGGGGGGGGGGGGCGAAAAATTCTCAAAAATGCCTCACGTAATTAATGGACGCCCCCATATTAATCCGCATAGAGCGCGCTCAAATTAGCGCGAATTTCTCTCTACACAGGGTAGCGTAATGCTGGGTATTACTGTACATCTAATGCATGTCTACGTTCTGTGTTTTAGGGGTTCGGTTTCCTCACTTAGTCCATTGAGTGGACCATTGTGCGTGGTCCATGGCGGCCGATGCATGTCTATATAGAGCTGATACTTTTAAAATAATGGAGAACATAAATAGTGACCTTATTGGTGATGCTCAGGTGCGTAGTACTGGTGACCAGCGTGCGTATATGACCAGATGTATGAACTTAAGCGAGGCAAAGGAATATGCAAGGATCGTATCAGGTGGCGTTCTGTAGTTTCTGCCTACCCCCATAGGAAAAAGGCGTTTGTGTATGTATTTATGAATAGTTACGTACGTATTTATACTCAATAGCAGTGGAGGAAAATAAATTAAATTTAGGGACTAGTTTTTGCATGGTCAGCCAGAAATTATAATGTGTTTTTTATTTAACTGGAACTGTCCCTGGTACCACATTACAGGATGACCATGTAAACGTCTATTAACTGCTCCTAAATGACGATGTACATTTGTTATTTTATTTTTTACATACTTCTTTGATTTTTGAATTCATTATTTGACATTATATACCTACAATTCTAATTTGTACTCTTTAATATTGGTTGTCATGACAATAGTGTCATTTGGTTTAAATAGTGTATTGTCTTATTTATTAAATACTATTGTTTATGTAGATTATTTTATAGTTCTGTTGTGAATGTGAGAACGTTGCAGGCCTTGTAGACTGTAGACAATTTTCCATTTTGTTAAGTGCTTGGTGCTTGTTGACAGTCCTACACTATTCTCCAATACCTATTAATACTGTGATTTGGAACCATTGTGAAAGCCAATTATTTTTTAAAGAGTAACCGTGGAGTTTCTTGCCGGCTCTTCTCCATAGGAATCAACTATTTGGAACCGTGCACCTAGCTTCTGACGTTTCATAAGTGCCCATGTTGGTTTATGTGAAATAAAAATATTTTGATTTGATTTGTACTACCTGTAGTGTATCTATTCAATAGATATATAACACTATCTCATGCCCATAAGCGGATGCAGCTCCTGTCACTAATGTCATCTGTCAGTCAGTAGCAATGGCGGGAAACGGAGATTGTGAAGCGAGTCTGCACGTGAGCGCTTAATGTGGTGATGAGCCAGTGAAGTGATATTGGTGCCGATTCCCTTGTTCACAAACTAAACTAAATTTAAGTTCAGTGCATCTTCTTCTTTGTATTTCATTAAGAAGAGGACAAAAGAAAAATTTTAGTTTAGTCCTGTCAAATTAATCAGCGCTCCTTATAAGTTTAGACGTGATTAAAAACTTGCCTACTAAAATTACGTCAATTTACGTCAAGCGCTGATTAATTTGACAGGACTAAACTAAAATTTATCTTCTGTCCTTTCCTTAATGAAATAGAAAGAAAAAGATGCACTGAACTTAAATTTAGTTTAGTTTGTGAATAAGGGAATCGGCACCATTATCCAACTTAAATACGGAATCAACAGGATTCTACACTACCGATTAAACAAGATCTTTAAAAAAAATATTATTGCACAGCAGGACACTTCATACTATTTTGAACACTTTTATTAGCTTTTATTAGCTTGGTATCTATGTAACGGAATCTTTGAACGTGATTGTCACCCCCTTCGAATTGGCGAGCAATGGGTAGCTCGCCGCCCGGTAAGGACCAAGCTCGGGTCGACGGCGCGTAGTGTTCCACGCGCGCCTCAAAAAGATGTCAGCAGTACTGAAGGGGTCTGCTAGGACCGATGCCTGCCGGGGTCACGTGATTGTTCTAAAGAGATACCGTGACCCTGGCACATGGGCAACTGAAGGAACACGGGTGGGTTTTAGTCAGTAAAAGTCTGACACGCCCTCCCGCTCCGCCCAGAGCGGGAGAAGTCATTTGATGATTTCCCATCCAAAAAAAAAAAAAAAAAAAAACAAAAAAACCCCCTTCGAATGTCGGATTAATTTTAAACTTTGGACCCTTATCAAGGACCGCTAAAAATATATATATCTGCCCAGCCTTTTCCCAACTATGTTGGGGTCGGCTTCCGTCTAACCGGATGCAGCTGAATACGACTATTTTACTTGGAGCGACTACGTATCTGATCTCCACAACCCAGTTCTGTAATACCCCTTGGTACGGCTAGTTGTCAGAGTTTTAGGCTTCTGTCGACTTTGGACCAAAAGTTTAAAGTGTTTTGTGAAGCGCGAGGTCTTGGTATGTAATAATTGTTTATGGCAACACAAAGTATTTAGTCTTTGGTCATGATTGTCTATGTTCTCTCTGACGTCCGCCATAAGACGTGCGTGTTGTCTGTCTGTACTTTACATTATCAGTGAGCAATAAAAGTGTATTATTCAAGCAAGTCGTTTCAATCAAGGGTCAAGAGACCAGAAAATATACAGTCCACACGATCACACCGAAGGTAGCCGCCGACATTAGGCCTACGAGCTTAAACCGAAGTGAAGCCGTCCACAATGATGGTCACCCATCCACGGACTAACCGCGGTAAGGGTAGTTTAACCTGATCGATCAAGCCGTGCAACTATTATTTCTTAGCCACAAGTTGAGGTAAACGTGCAATGACGCTTATTAAATCATTTGATTAAAGTGGACAATAACGATGGCGCCGCTCGGTAATAATCATTTCTTGTGAACTAGGGCATCCACCAACCGTTAATCGAAAGTGTTGTCTTATTGGTCGATTCGCACTTATTTTTCGCACGAATCGGGCGAATCGACACATTTTTTTTAATATAGGTATGTTCCGTGTGGTGCCGATATTAAAGAATAGCATCATCTCATTTCTTCCCGTGGGTATCGTAGAAGGTGATGAAGGGACTTAGGTACTAGAGAATAAGCAGCAGCGTTCTCTATACATTTTACCACCATACTGCTATTGCCAACTCGCCTGCTAAGCGTGGCAATTATGGCAAATATTAGGTTGGGGAAAAAGTCTTTTCGCATTATAGTATGTATGAACTTGTAATAAAATCTCTTTGGCTATACTATTTGTATCTGGCTGGTTTTGGTATCATTGAAAGTTTAAATTTTAAAGAACATAATTCCAAATTCAAATTAGGAAAAATCTAATGAAGAAATTCGATACATTTTAAAATTTTACTACAAAAAAGGTAAAAAAGTAACGCAAGCCGCGAAAAAATTTGCGATGTTTATGGACCTAGTGTAGTGTCTGTGAGAGTAGCACAAATTTGGTTTAAGCGTTTTCAATCCGGAAATTTTGATGTCAAAGATGCACGTCGCTCTGGTCGCCCTATTACGGATAAAATGGATGCCATTTTTGAAAAAGTGGAGCAAGATCGGCATACCAGTAGTTACGACGTAGCTGAAGAACTGGAAATTGACCACAAAACAGTTTTGGCGCATTTGAAAAAAAACTGGGTACACAAAAAAGCTCGACATTTGGGTACCTCACGAGCTCACTGAAAGAAACCTAACGAACCGTGTACTCATTTGTGATTCTTTATTACGACGTAATGAAACCGAACCATTTTTGAAGAAGCTGATAACTGGTGATGAAAAGTGGATCACGTATGACAAGAACGTGCGAAAAAGGTCGTGGTCAAAGGCCGGTCAGGCTTCACAGACTGTGGCGAAACCCGGGTTAACTCGCAACAAGGTGATGCTGTGTGTGTGGTGGGATTGGAAGGGCATTATTCATTATGAGCTGTTACCACCAGGCAGGACCATCGATTCTGAACTCTACTGCGAACAACTGATGAGATTAAAGCAAGAAGTTGAGAGAAAGCGGCCGGAATTAATCAACAGAAGGGGTGTGGTTTTTCATCATGATAACGCTAGACCTCACACATCTTTAGCCACCCAACAAAAATTAAGAGAGTTTGGCTGGGAGGTGTTAATGCATCCGCCGTATAGTCCTGACCTTGCACCTTCAGATTTCCACCTATTTCGGTCTCTTCAGAATTCTTTAGGCAGTGTCAGGTTAACATCACGAGAGGACTGCCAAAACCACTTGTCGCGGTATTTTGACCAGAAGTCCCAAAATTTCTATAGCAATGGGATCATGTCCCTACCTACAAGATGGCAAAAAGTTATCGAACAAAATGGTACCTACATACTTTAGTTAAATGTAAATAAACTTTATTAAAAAATGTTTTGAATTTTCTTAAAAAATGCGAAGAAACTTTTTCCCCAACCTATTACCTCCCTTTGGGGGAGCCTTACGTCCAGCAGTGGACGTCTTTCGGCTAAAATGATGATGATGACGAATCAACTCGAATGAAAAAAAAATGCGTGTGAGCTGAAACATAACTCCAAAAATACATATTAGTCTATTGGGACGTTATAAATTTTATCCACTATATTGGCATGTACGCACAGTGAAATTTCCTCATATGTTTATAACATCCCAGTCTGTTATCGGAGAGGTATAGCGTTGTAGTCGAGATACAGGTTTTTCACCTAGTTCGGCTACAGAAGCACCCATATTATATTATTTTCATTATAGCCTACAATTTTTTTCTCAACGCAAAATGATTGTTGTAATGTTAATATTTTTGGTGTTAATAAATAAATAAATAAAAAAAATACATAAAATTCAATCCGTTTAAAAGCCCTAACTGGAGTTCTTAATTTATTGAAGCAGCTACAGGCAAGACTGGTTTAGCAGCCGACCACCTCCTAAGTTGACATGCGAGACGTTATTCCAAAAAAATCGTCTAATATCGAAATTAATACATTATTTCAATGAGTCAATTCGCCCAAATAAAAATACGTGCGAATAGACTTATAGGCTAATGTGCTTAGTGAGTATTAAACTAAATGATCTGTGACCACAGTGTCATGTCGTCACAGCACACATGTCATGTCTCTCGATATGTCATTAGCATTACGCTCCAGTAACAAACAGAACGCAACTGATGGCAATACGTAATCATTATGTCACTACACTGTAGTAATTTGTTGACCGTACGCAGGCTTGCCTAATGTGGATTAAAAAAAAACTCATATTAAAAGTACACTTTGTAAACAAGCATGTTACAAATATTAGAGGATTATAGCCAAGACTAGTTTCTGCCTGTGACTTCGTCCGCGTTAAATTTGTTGCTCCTCCGACCCTCCCCGTCGCATCCAATCGCATGCCTGTGCGAGGACTTCGTATTCGTGACTGTTTTTTTCTTTTTGCTCAGCTCCTAATATTCCAATTTATTTGTGGTCGGCGCAACATACAGTGCAACCTTGAGAGTTTAGACGGACACCGCACTTTGTAAATATTTTCGTTATTTCATTCCATGTTCCACTGCATATATTTTTATGTATGTTCACTGATTTCTCTGCCAACTACGGGACGGTTAAAAAAATAAGTGGGTAGGTTATCCTTCAGCCCCCCTAGCCAAGTTACAACCGTTTCGTGTCAAATTCCGTTCTCCAATCGGTAACGCCTCGGTGTCAGCAATTGTAGAAAATGATAAGTTGGTAGCCATGTTGACGCGCCTGAGTTGGCCGCTCGTTCTACAATGGTGCCGATTCTGTTGTACACCGAACTAAACTAACTAAACTATCTCTAAAATTCCTTACTTTTGGCTATGAGAATTTTAACGCTATTCTGCAAGGAAAAATCTCTAAATTTAAAAATTATTTTGACACGACTAAAAACGAATTTGACAATCAACATGTTTTTTTTTTTTTTTTTGTTTCGGAACGTGGTACTTGTGTGCGCTACGCAATGAATTTTTTAGAGGCGCGCGCAAGGGGGCAGCCTGGACGTGTTTTATTTGGAATTTTTCACTTTTTGTTTGAAAAATAAAAAAAATATTACCCACGTGTTGAGATTTAAATGTTCCGGGGTTTCATAAAGGGGGTCGAAAATTTCATTATTTTTGCGATAGGACACGCCATTTTCGAGATATAAGCAAAAGAAAAAATAAAAAATACATCACTGTTTTTGCACGTGAAGGCGAGGCGTTGGGGTGAATTTTTGTTCATGCCACTAGTTTTATGGAGAGGTATGGCGCTGTAGTCGAGATACAGGTTTTTCACCTAGTTCGGCTACAGATGCAACCCTGTTATATTATTTTCATTATAGCCTACAATTTATTTTTCTTTACGCAAAATGGTTGTTGTAATGTTAATATTGTTTTGTGTCAATAAATAAATTATCTTATCTATCTATCTTTATTCCACACCTTTTTAATCGCGATTAAAAATAGTCAGATTTAGTCAAAATAAATTATTATAGTCTAAATTTTTGGTGAAAACCGGCAAACTCAGAATAGCAAAATTGACATTTTCACTAAACTAATAACTCAGTGCAATCTTAGTGCTGTCAAACTAAAATATAGTTAAGTTGGGTCACTTTAGTCTATTTCAGAATAGGAAATCGTTGTTTGACAGGAATAAACCAAATTTTAGTGATTTTTAGTTTAGTTTAGAGAATTTTTTACAACAGAATCGGCACCAATGTCTTTAAAAAACAACACATTATAACAAAGGATCTAGCGTTGAACATTGTAGAAACGATAAAAAATCATTCTATCATTTTGAACGGTGTGTACTTGGCTACGAATTTTTTATTCGTTTGTTCTAACCACGTGACTTAACGCAAACATGCAGATCAACCTGTTATTTTAAGACCTTGCACATACTATTTGATGTACACTCATGTTTTTACAATAAATATATTCTATTCTATTCTATTCTATTCTAACGTTGAGCGACTAGCGTTAACGATTGCAGATTATCAACTTGGCTAGGGGTGCTGGGCATTTCCCATATATAATATATTTGATTGACTTTGCTTTGGTTGTTTTTGCGTTACCTTCGATAATACGTATTTTATCCAATTTATTTATCGCGATATTCTAATACTTCATGTCACTGCTATTGGCCTACTGACCTACTAAGATAGTTTTGCAGTTTGTTGGAGTTCATTCCTTAAGAATCGATTTTCATTTAGAAGCCTGGGGTATGAAAATTTATGGGGAATAAAATCAAACTTTCTCCGTTACGTTACGTTATGCGTTATGTTATGTTTACTAATCTATATATTTTTTAATCGTTCGTAAGGAGTAAACTCCAGGCGTGCGTCGGAGCTGACACACACACAATTATTATTTTTTTACTTTTTATCTATGGTACCTATCTACCATAGCTAAAAACCTAAAAAATAACCTTTTTTGAAAATAAATAAACAACCGAATTCCGAAAAAACACTACGAAGTGAAAAATAATTTTAATTTCGGCAGTCAAAAAATACAAATTCAAAGACACCGACTTCCGAAATTAAAGTTATTTTTCATTTTGTAGTGTTTTTTTTTGGAAGTCGTTTTTTAAACTGTGTGATCATAGCCCAAAGTCATTATCATCATTATTCTTTTTTTGAAGTTCAAATCTTTCCTCTCGCTTTTCTGCAATCTGTGGAAGAGATATCGTGAAAAGGGTCGGAAGTGTGTAACAGGCAGACGAGGAAGCGCGCGCCTTATTTAATATGACCAATGGGCGTGCGCAGTTTTGACAACTAACGTCGTACTATTGAAGCAGTTCTTTTCAACGGGTTTTAAATACTTGAAAATCACAAGTATGTCTCATTATTATAGTTATCATAAGTAGGTATATTGTCTCCGCTCTTCCCCAAAGTTGAACGAAAACCACTGTCTTCTATTAGTCCTAGTGATAAAGATAATTGAATAAATATAACTTTTATTAAAAAGAATTAATCATTTTTTTTTTTCATATGATTTAATGTAATGTTGCTTATTACTAAGGTGAGATATTAGATATCATACGCCACTACCAGTGGCAATGGGTCCTTAAATAAATCGCACCTTCCACCAGTCTAGGTACTATTAACTATCTCAAAGTACAATTCGCGGTGTAAGAGTCAGATGAACGTATCTACTTTTTTTTAATTTTACAGGAGTGCTAAAAGTCAGTGAAAATTCACCTCTTCAAGCTTTACGAGGTTTCCATGAGATCATTTTCTTCAGTCGATTGTATTATCTCTTATAAAAAGGTGGTAAAACTTGAAGAGGTGAGGTGTGGTGAGGTGAGGATTTTCACAGAATTTTAGCTTTCCTGTAAAATTGAGATATGTAGATACGTTCATCTGACTCTTACACCGCGAATTGTTTCTTATGTGTATCTAAGTATCACTGAAAAAATGGCAATGACCAAAGAAATCAAATCTGTCCTACAAAAATCTCTGATTCCATTTCCAACACAGGAGCACTGGGTTGGGGCCTTATCTTCTGAAGGAACTTAAAGCTAACATCAGGATCTGAAAAAAAATGTGCTGTGTTCTCTTATATTCTGTAAAGCATGTGTGCGAAAAGTACCAGGGGCCCAGAAACGAACAGGAGCGTAACTATACGTCGCCATAAAGTATATCATCTCGATGTTACCGAGAGCTGTTTTCCGGTATTGCGCAAGACTTGCAAGGTTACCGCACTCTCCGTACGCAGCGTACTATCTACGCACAGTGCACAGTGTCGAAACACACACTTTGTGTAACATGTTTTGTATGCAGAAGCTGTTTTTAATTCGAAGTTTTTTGACCACGCTAATTGACGATTTCATATGTGTTACATAAATAAAGACTTTGTAAATGTGAAGAAAGGTGAAGATAATTACCTACTTAGTGGTACTTACATCAGACATAACACGGACCCATAGACAGTAGCCCATCTCATCATCTTCATCATTTCAGCTGAAAGACATCTACTGCTGGACAGAGGCCTCCCCCATTTTGGAGGGGTTTGCCATTATTGCCACGCTTGGCAGGCGGGTTGGTGGAGTTTGTAAAGAATAGCACCATTCCATTTCTTCCCGTGGATGTCATAATAGGCGACTAAGGGACTTACTTGAGAATGGGCAGCAGCGTTCTCTATGCATTTTACCACCATACTGCGATCGCCAACCCGCCTGGCAAGCGTGGCGATTATGGCAAACACCCCAAAAAATGTACCAGTCAAATTGGGAGTGGGAGTGAGCCATAATCCACCACGCGGGCCCAGTGCGGATTGGTAAGGTGACACATGTCTTCGAATTTAGTTTTTTTAGTTATAAGTCATGCCGGCTTCCTCGCGATGTTGGTTTTCACCATTTTGAGAGCAGTGGTGATGAAATAATTTACACAAAGTAAAGCGCCTGCTTGGGTTCGAACTCACGACTTACAACATGTAAGTCGCGGCCGATACCACTGGGCCACCACTGCTTTTTATATGTGTGTACATACATATATCTATACTAAAATTATAAAGCTGATAAGTTTGTTTGTTTGTTTAGTTGAACGCGGTAATCTCAGGAACTACTGGTCCGAATTGAAAAATTATTTTTGTGTTGGGTAGCCTATTTATTGAGAAAGGCTATAGGCTATTTAACATCACGCTACGATTAAAAGGAGCAGAGCAGCAACGAGAAATGAACGAAAACTAGCAGGCAATTCCAAGCGACGGGAAGGGCCAGGAGAGCAATAGTTTGACGCGGAATTTGTCGCGGGCAGAAGCTAGTGGTTAAATAAATAAAAAATACTAAGATAAAAGCCTCCTGGTCTATGTCCGGCCCATTGGCACTTCAGCTTGCTAATTCTGCGAGCTATGTCGACAACTTTGGTTCTCTGCCGGATCCCTTAGTTTCTAAAACTTATCTATGCAATTGACACCTCGGCTAACATTATGGAGTCGATTTGCATCCTACTTGAATTTGTGTTCAGCATTACTACTTAGTTAGAAGATAGAATACATGTTGACACATAATGATAAAGAGAGATTGTAATCAAACTGCTGTTTACTCGAATCAAAACCCTAATAAGGTTATCAAGGATTAAAATTGGATCATATATGGAGCCGGTATATTTGAACCTTTATTAGGAACTGGTAAAGGACTAGGGCAGTGTTTCCCAACCTGTGGTCCGCGGACCCCTGGAGGTCCGCGAGAATATGTATGGGGGTCCGCGGTGTCATCTCTGGACCATACATAAATGCTAATGTCTCGTAATCGTTACGCTTACTTAGCGCGGCGAACGTGCGCCGACGTGCGGTTTTTTCAATCACATACCTATGTGAAAAGGTATTCTCTACTCTTGTATATATAAAAAACAAATACAGAAACAGATTACAAGTAGAATCTGATTTGAGATTACAACTTAGTAGCAACATCAACCCGAATGATTTAGTTGCAAAAAAGCAACACCAACCTTCACATTACATTTTTTCATATTTTTTATTAAACAGTTATGAGTACCTATATTGTATCTGTAATAACTAAAATAAATACCTAATCGGATTATTTTGTTTTTTTATTTTATTAAGGGGGTCCGTGAAAACTGTGCTTGATTTCCTAGGGGTCCGTGGCTGAAAAAGGTTGGGAAACGTTGGACTAGGGAATCGGAATCCTACCGAAAAGCGAAACCGTTATGAAGCTACGGAACCCAAATTCTTACCTGTTTTCAATCCCTGCTCTGCCGGTTTTCACCCTAATATCTATTGCGTAACAAACTATCTATAAATAGCAGTGTTGGCCCAGTCGTATTAGCCATTACTTACGAGTTGTTACAGGTCGTGTGTTCGAACTCAGACAGGCATTACTTTGTGTAAATTATTTCATCACCACTACTCTCATAACGGTGAAGGAATAACTTCGTGAAGAAACCGGCATGTCCTAGAATAGAACTAAAACTTTGAAGACATCTGACATCTACCAACCCGCACAAGGCACATGTGGTACATAAAGGCCCACTCCGTTTCTCCGAGAGGAGTCCTGTGTCCCAGCAGTAGGAACAATGTTGGCTAATTATGAACTATGATCACACACTATCAATTAGAATCTGAATCATTTTGGAGGATATTATAAAATTACTAATCCGATCCAATATAATCCATCACCATAATAAATAAGGAAACTATTTTTATTAGTTCAATCTATAGTAAAGTCAAGGAAAATAATTAATGAGCCAATTGGCTGCCAAATTCAACTGTCCGCATATTCAAATTATGACTGTCAACGGATGACAGTAGATAGATAAAATACAAATGATTTGGTAACACGGCAAATTGGCGATGTTGTCCATATTAATTTCCCTGATCAAAGCTTTGCAAGAAATGGTAATAGCACGAGAAATGGACGTAGAGTGTCAATTTGCTTATCAATTAATTTCCTTGAATGTACAGACGACAGCACATCAAGGTACCCGATACTGTCAATTTTTCCCAATCAATCTTGAACGTAATACTTTTGCGTTAAAGTTAATAACCTATTAAAGAAATTTGTCAGATTGTAGCAGCTTCAAGTTAGGCGTCTGTACATAGAATCTTATGAATGATAAATGATTTAATTTCTATAGGTAGGTTTGTACAAACACTTGTACACGTCAGTCATATTTTTAAAACTAGATGAGGTTGTCGGTTCTCATCTGAATACTCTGAGAAGAAAGACCGAAACAAACTCAGTCCAGATGTCACATCATGTGAAGACCATGTAGATTAGTGACTGAAATGGTATTTTGAGGAAAGAACGAAATAGATTGAATGGACCTGTCCAGTCAGTGCAGGCATTTTCACCTATCTTGCTGCATCTTTGCTGCTTTCACCGTCTAATTCATAGCATTATCCTCCGTAGTCTATTATCGTTCAACGGAAGAAAAAAAAAAGAAAATTTCAAGAAAAGAAATTGTACCATGTTCTTCAGAAAGATCAGGTGCGTAGTACTCGCAACCAGCGTGCGTGTAAGATCATCGGTGTGACTGTGTAACACTACCAATAGGAATAGCGTTCTTTTTGACAGTATTATCACATTCATTACGTTATTTACGTCGCTAGGCAGACAAATTATTCGAACATTTGAAGCAACGGTTTAGCAAGATTCAGATTGTGATTCATAACACACGCAATTAACCCGGCGTGAATGAGGTGAGAAATTGTTACACCAGCTATGAGGCGGGTAGGAGATACCCAGAATTTTGATGTTCAATTTTCAATGCTATGATTGTGTAATTAGCAATTATGCTTGAGATATAATAATAATAGTATCCAATTTGCAAACTATTCAGTTTAGAAAAAAATGATATTAGAAATCTCAATATCATTTTTGAAGACCTATCCATAGATACCCCACACGTATGTGTTTGATGAAATAAAAAATTTTGAGTTTCAGTTCTATGTATGGGGAACCCCAAATATTATTGTTTTTAAAAAAAATGATATTAGAAACCTCAATATCATTTTTGAAGACCTATCCATAGATACCCCACCCCACACGTATGGGTTTGATGAAAAAAAAAATTTTAGTTTCAGTTCTATGTATGGGGAACCCCAAATCTTATTGTTTTTTTTTTCTATTTTTGTGTGAAAATCTTAATGCGGTTCACAGAATACATCTACTTACCAAGTTTCAACAGCATAGCTCTTATAGTTTCGGAAAAAAATGGCTGTGACATACTCGGACAGACAGACAGACAGACAGACATGACGAATCTATAAGGGTTCCGTTTTTTGCCATTTGGCAACGGAACCCTAAAAAGCGTTAATTTTATTAAAATAACAAAGTATATACCTATATTTAATAATCTGCGTTTAAAAACTTCTCGGGTATGACATACCCGACCTCACTCGCGCCGGGTTAAGGTACATTTATCCATTGGCGGTGTTTCGGTAACAGTCAATGGTCAATGCGAATGATATAATAACATCAAGGGACGGCATCTTAATGACTCAACGCGTACGTGACTTTAAAAAGAATGTATGGCTCTTGATATAGTGAGGAGCGGAGCGATTAGCGATTGAAGAATCAGTGATGACCTAGTGGTAACAACCGTGACTTACGAGTTGTAGGCCGTAGTTTCGAACCCAGGCAGGCGCATTAGGTACTTTTTGTAAATGATTTCGGCACGATTGTTCTTCTCGGAGTATTCAGATAGGAAAGGCCGACCTCATCAAGTTTTAAACATAATGATTGACGTGAAAAATTGTACAAACCTACTTCATCATCATCGTCTGCCTAGCCTTTTTCCCAACTATGTTGTGGTCGGCTTCCAGTCTGACCGGATAATATAATTGGTACAGACCACGGAGTTCAGACCTACTTACAGAAATAAAATCATTTAACATTGACCAATAATTTGTTTGACGTACGGAAACAATTGACGCGCACGCTTGATGCAAGTCGCGTCGCTCGAAGCCGTGAACAAGGCTTTATCAACGCACCAGTTGAACAATCTCTATTCCTCACCAAAACACAGTACCTTGAACAACTCCATAACAGTATTACGTAAATTCGTACATTCGGCTTAGCATAGCAAGGAGTCACGTATTGCAGGCAGGTGACCATTTCTCCATCGCGAATGCGCATTTTAATGAAATTATATGAAAATACGATTCCGATACGTACCAAGTGACGGAGTGTCACGAAGGATTATGTATTGACTGTACGTGTCTGTGTGTGTCTAATAATATACACTATGTCTACGAGCCAGTTTTGTTGCTCAAGTTTAGACACTAGTTTTGACAGTAAGTGCATAATGATCTGCACCCTAATTGCGAAACGCACAATTTATCAGAATCTGAATGGGATTGAAGATTATTTCTAAGCCATTGCGTCATTTGTTCGAATAAATTGTCGGCTCAGCAACGTAAATAACGCAATTAATGTTGTTTAACTATGAATGTTAAACCAATTCCTACCGATAAAAAGTTCCGCAATTACCCCTCTGGATGGATTTTTCTATAGTTTCTTGAAATCACTCGCACTCATAATCAGCCTATAGTATTACCCACTGCTGGGAAACAGAGGGGTAATTGCGGAACTTTTTATCGGTAGGAATTGGTTTAACATTCATTGCGTTATTTACGTTGCTGAGCCGACAATTTATTCGAACAAATGACGCAATGGTTTAGAAATAATCTTCAATCCCATTCAGATTCTGATAAATTGTGCGTTTCGCAATTAGGGTGCTGGCCTTCTCTCGATGAGAAGGGGAGTGGGCCGTAATCTACCACGCGGGCCCAGTACGGGTTGGTAGATATCACATATCTTCGAACTTTTGGTTCTAGGACATGCCAGTTTCCTCTTTGAGGCAGTGGTGATGAAATTATTAACACAAAGTAAAGCGCCTGTCTGGGTTCGAACCCACGAGCTACAACTCGTAACTCGGGCCAGTACCACTGGGCCACTACTGCTCTCTTCTTGGAATAGGTATCAGCTTAGAAAATCGATTTCTTTTTGTTTTAACGTGAACACATATCGACACCGCCACATATCGCCTGTGCCTCACAACCTCATTAATAACTGTGTAAAATAATGTAGGTCCTTCAATCAACTCAGCCTATCGCAGTCCACTGCTGCACTTAGGCCTCTTCCATGCTACGCCACAACACCCTGTCCTCCGCCTTCCGCAATCAATCTGTCCCAGCCACCTTTTTGAAGTCGTCGGTCCATCTAGCTGTGGCCTGTGGGGCGTCCCACACTACGCTTGCCGATACGCGATCTCCACTCCAGGACTCGTCTGCTCCATCGGCCATCAGTCCTTCGATAAACATGGCCAGCCCACTGCCACTTCAGGCTGCTTACTCTGCAAGCTATGTCGGTAAATCCAGTTCTTTTTAGGATAACTTCGTTCCTGATTTTATCCTTCAAAGAAACTCCGAGCATAGCCCGCTCCATAGCCTGCAAGGTCATTCTATAATCTGTATAAATAAAAGGCAACCGTTACTGACTGACTGATCTATCAACACACAGCTCAAACTGCTGAACGGAATGCGCTGAAATATGGTACGCCGCGCCGACTGTAAACTGTGACGTAGGCGTCCGCTAAGAAATTATTTTCCAAAATTCACTCCCAAAAGGCTTGAAACGAGAGTTCAAAGTTTGTATGGAGTATCAAGATGAAATAGATTTGTTTACATATTCGAAAATTCACAGAAGTACTGGCGAAGAAAAATAAATTTACAATGTCATCTCATCATCATCATCAGCAGCCTATAATGTTCCCACTGCAGGGACACAGACCTCCTTTCGATGAAAGGGAGTTGGCCATAATCCACCACGCGGGCCCAGTGCGGATTGGTTGATGTCACATGTCTTCGAATGTTTGTTCACATTAATGTGTCAATAAACCCTTATAACTTTTAAACCAGCGACGGACTAATTTTGATATTTGGCGACCAATTACAACTAGCGACAATTTTTTTATGTTACCTATCAAAATTAAAAATAAGAATGAATTGATGGTGGCCACGCCAGTGACAGTCCAGCAAGCCGTACAAGGATCAAAAGGGTACATGTTTTCGTAGTAGGTAGTAGAGGAAATGAGTTTACTCTTGTTTTAACACGTTGACGGACAGAACGCCTCTCAACGTTCTCTCTGGATAAAATAATACGACAGTACCATTGATGTATTAAAAACATCAATGGACAGTACGCCTATCGACGTCAACCTTTTGGCTTGCATGCAATCAGTACGCCTTGCAACGTTATATTTTATATACTAATATGATACTAATAAAAAGAAGGGCATTCTGTAGTTTCACGACGGTTAGAATTTCAATCTTTTACTGTATTATCGAACGTTAAAAAAAAAATGTTAACTAAAATGTCATTTTGTAGTGTCTCAACACGATTAACCAGTAAGGGAATACTGTCCGTTAACGTGTTAATAATCGCATTTAAAAAATATATGTCATCTGCGTGCCACAGAAAAGGGCCTAGTGAATCAACGTCGTGGCGCGCCTACAGAATATGATTAGCAACTACTCACAGCTCATGTGAGTGGTTGCTAACGATTTTCTGTATAAATGTTCGCAAACACAATATAAAGTCTGTTTAACAAACAGACTTTCATATTGTGTTAACCACGGTTTTTTCCGCGGCCCCACCCTGACGGGGGCGTCGCGGATGTCAAAAAGCAAGCTCGTTTGTGTGCAACATTCGTGCAATTATCGTCACCCGCTGTCCTGAGTTGAATCTAGTAATATTTCTATTAAATTATGCTGATAAGGAGGCGTCGTTGATCGCAAGCGCTACTTTTAAGCATGACGTCCTGGGTTTCATTCCCAGATCAGGCAGTGTTATGGGGTAATTCTGTCTTGAACTCCTCAGTAGCAGCCCGGAGTCTGAATTTGTACCGAGTTCATTGGCAATAGATAGAAAGAAATAAAGAAAAGGTATTTATTGTGACTCGCACAGGAACATCACATACTAAAATAAACATCAAACACAACACAAAAACTTAAAAACTAAACAAATAAAAAGTGTTACATCACTGGTATTCTAGCCCAATGTGACGTCACGAACAGATACAGAAATCAATAAATAATCAAAAGGCTTCACCCCCCTTTTACATGGGACTTAAACATAACTGGTGAAATCCGGGTGGACTATAGGTACACCTTTACCCACCCCTCTGGGAAAACAGTTGTGATATGTTATAAGTTTATAACACGCGGACATTTCTGATAAATATTGAATGTTATCCTAAGAAAATACTTACATGAACTCACAACTTTTTCCTAGGGGAGTAGGCAGAAACTACAGAACGCCACATGCATACATACCCCTAACATACTCCTTTTGCCTCGTTTAAGTTCATACATCTGGTCATTCATGCACACCAGAATACACAACTTACCCTTCTGAAAAACATTAACAATAAGGTCACTATAGGTTCTACTAGGGCGTCCCCTTTCGGCAAGTCCAGTCACACCTGCCTTGTAAATACCTTTTGTTAGCCGCCCATCATTCATCATTTTAACATCTCAGCACACTCTTTTCAATTTTTATCACTACATCTTCTTTTAAACTGCACCTTTGTCTCTTATCACATCATTCCTCAGCTTATCATTCACAGTCACACCACACATGTTTCGCAAGGAAAGCATTTCCACAGCATTTATTTACTTTCATGTTTCTTAAGCCACATCCAACATACACTTCCATACATAAGCTTAGGCACCAGCACACCATTGTGAACAGCCAGTCGAGCCTTATTGGACATCAACTTGTTGGTCATAATGGCACGTAGAACACCATTTAATATAATTCCTGCATTTACCATAAAACTTTCCACCCCTTGTAAACATACTCCCCAAATAAACGAAGTCATTCACTTGCTCCATACTTATCATTTATTTTCATATCACACACCGATACATTCTCTTCTCTAAGAAAATAATTGCAATTTATTTGACAATACTATGACTTTTTTACAAGCTTTATACCTATTAGCTTCACTTGTATGTTTGTAAGTTAGTATGTTTGTTTGTAACCGACTCCTTAAAGCTCGATTTTGACCCACTTTAAACGACCAGATTTCATTCAAACTTTGCACACCTGTCAAGGACCGATGACATTGCAATAATTTCATAAATTTGTGTCATTATCCTTGCCAGGGTTACCAGGACAGTAAAAAAACTGTCTTCGAAAACTACGCTGACATACGTCACAAACTAATTTGTGCCATTATCCTTGCCAGGGTTACCAGGACAGCAAAAAAAACTGTCTTCGAAAACTACGCTGACATACGTCACAAACTACGCTGACATACATCTCAAAATTCGAAAAAGCCTAAAAAATTACTTTTTAGTTTGGTTTTCAATGGAAGCGTGTTTTTTTAGTTTTTTTAAACTATTATTTATTGTGAATAAAATACTATTAGGTGAAATAATGTTATATTTCACATCTCAGAAATGAGAAAGCAAACTAGGCTTCATCGGGTGTGATCAGCTGATTAGCTTCCACCACTTGACCCATGGTATTGTTATCTTTCTGTTCAACTTCATGTTCCTTGATCTTCATTCTTCCCCCTGCAGGTCTGTCATAATTTTAAGCTGATTTTTTACAGATTGTTGGCCATTTCGCCTACTGTTCCTTCCTGTCTTCATAACATTCATGTTCTGCAGCAAGAAGTCTCTCTTGAAACAAATATTTTAAATCATTATTTAGATATGCATAAATTAGCACTTGCAATAATTAAACTATACAGCACAAGCACAAGTACAACATTTTTATTGATTCTTCTTTCCATAGAAAAATCGAGCTGTCAACATATTTTATTTTTGTTTAGCCTATACTGTCCCACCGTTTAGTGTTTAGCCTATAGGTACTGATCAACGCTTTGTGATCCGATCACGATGGCACCGTCCATCTCAAGGCACCCATTGTGTGGAGACTTTGGCCTGGCGGTCATCCTGCATGCAGCGGACCCAATCCCATCTGAGCCTTCTTACCTACATTTATAATACCCGTTTTGAAATGCAGAAGAAAATTCAGAGCAAAATTGCTTTGAATCTTTTTACACCCACACTGCAGTGTTCCTCTTTGGCTAACTCCAAGGTAGAACCTATGACTATGTATAAACATAATAAAAGTATACTTACTCTGCATTAAGTTGAAGAATCATTTGAGTCTTCTTCTGCACTTCTGCCCGGGAATGCATCTACATTGCACTATAGTTGGAGAGTATTACCCTGAACTCCAGGTCCAGACTGTTATAGCTCTACAATAACAGTTACGATATTAATGTGTCTTCCAGTCGTCTCCTTCTTTCGGTCATCATCATCACCATAACCGTAACGCTGCCCATAACGTTCCCACTGCTGGGACACAGGCTTCCTCTCAGTGAGATATGTTACCATGCAGGCTCAGTGCGAGTTGGTAGATGTCACATATCTTCAAATCAAAAATAATCTTCTTCTTCTTTGAATTTTTGGTTCTAAGACATGACGGTTTCCTCACAATGAAACAACTTCACTATTTTGAGAACAGTGGTGATGAAATGATTTACACTAAGTAAAATAACTGCTTGGGTTCAAACCCACAAATCACAATTTACCACTCGTAAGCCATTACCACAGGGCCAGCACTTTTCCCTTCTTCTTTAGTTGGGTTTGGTAAAATGTGTGAGTAAAGGTAGTATTCATCACAGCATATGACCCAATACCACCGGTTCTACCTAATATCATCGGTTGGCAGGTTTTTACCTGACGTTTAACTCACTGAGCACTTTTTTGGAATGTTCTCTAAGACTGCTGTATTTTATTTAGACTAATATATTAAAATTTTACTACTGTACCAAGGGACTTATAGTGTGTATAAAGTAACTTATTTTAATGATAATCTATGTAATTACATTTTAGTAAATACCATAAAATTTTAGTAGGTAAAAAATAAAAAAATATAATTAGAATTTTAATTCATTCATTCATTATTTCAAACGCACTTCTCAGATCAAGTAAAAAAAGTTAAAAAAGTTTTTTTACTTGATCTGAGACGCACTTAGTGAATTTTACTTGTCAACGGACAATATGTTCATGAACAGTTATTTCGTTTTTGATGCTTAGAAAAGTTATTAATAGAACAGACTAAATAGTTATTATAAGATAAGGTTCATAGTTATGTACAACGTTGTTAACCTTATGTATAGGTATGTTGTAGTTGTTGATTATCGCTCAATAAATGAAATAAACCGTTCACATAGACTCTGTTGTGCACAACAATCAAGTTAAACTGAATTATATATGACTGAGTTCTGATTGATTTCATGCGATTACTTAAACATATCGTAATAAACACCTGGGTTTGGTCAAACGGCGAACGTCGACGTTAAAGTCCGCGTAAACAAACTAATTATCGTGAAAAAAATGACTGTCGTATGTGTTTTCATCAAGAATCCACACCACAGTAAACACCTGTAAGGATCATGTTGGAAAAAAACAGTGAAAACGAGTGAGTTTCGCGAGGAATAGTGCAATGCAGTCTAAAATCGTCATCAAGCATAATTCGTTTTATCTGTTTGTTAGACACCTCCAGCTCCTCCAGCATAAACGTCAAACTTCAAGTGACAGTGACAGTCAAAATAAACGAACAAAACAACATAGACCTTTTTTTTTTTTGGTTCTTTTCGTCCCTCTTTGGGACAGGCAAAGGGAGCTGAGCCCATACAGCCAAGTCTGATTTAGAACAACAACATAGACCAAAAAGAAGATATTATTAAAAAAAAACTTCTATGAAATCCAAACCAACATTTAAGTACATAAATAAAAAGAAAGTCTCTAACCGAAAGTGTTTTAGAAGCTTTTTGTTAAAGCTATAAAATTAAACATTTTGTGGAAGAAAATAAAGCGCAAAAAAATAAATAAACAGAACTCGAACAGTAAGTTCACATTCAGATGGACGTAATAAAATTGCGGCGAGATTATTTTGCACACTGGATTTTTAACTGTCGATATTGAACCGAGCATTGAGAATCCAAAAAAGTGCATCAGAGCGCGTCGAAAATCGAACAGTGACTTTTACTGTTCGGCGCTAACCATTGCGGTGAATATCAAGTGCGCTAAAAATCCCGCCATGATTTAATTACGTTAGTGAGAACATGGGCTAACTAAATCCCACAAAAAGATCAGCGCAAATATAACGTCTTTATTTTTAGGAGTAACTAGTTCTTTAGAGGAGTAGATATAACAACTACAAAAGAAGTCTTAAAAACCTGGCATAGGTACTTAATTATGTTGAACGTGGTAAAGCTTCACTACCGAAACAGTAAAAAACCGGCCAAGTGCGAGTCGGACTCGCGCACCGAGGGTTCCGTACAAACCTGCAGGTATTCACGGTTTATGCATAAGGTTTATGTTTATGAAATTAAATTATTTTTTAAAAATTTTATATTTGAATTGACTGAATGAAAGGTAAATTGTGGTTTACGATTTATGACGTATTAAAAAAAACTACTTATTAGATCTCGTTCAAACCAATTTTAGGTGGAAGTTTACATGGTAATGTACACCATATATTTTTTTTAGATTTATCATTCCCTTATTTTAGAAGTTACGGGGGGGGGACACACATTTTACCACTTTGGAAGTGTCTCTCGCGCAAACTATTCAGTTTAGAAAAAAAATGATATTAGAAACCTCAATATCATTTTTGAAGACCTATCCACAGATACCCCACACGTATGGGTTTGATGAAAATTTATTTTTTGAGTTTTAGTTCTATGTATGGGGAACCCCAAATATTATTGTTTTTTTTTCTATTTTTGTGTGAAAATCTTAATGCGGTTCACAGAATACATCTACTTACCAAGTTTCAATAGCATAGCTCTTATAGTTTCGGAAAAAAGTGGCTGTGACATACTCGGACAGACAGACAGACATGACGAATCTATAAGGGTTCCGTTTTTTGCCATTTGGCAACGGAACCCTAAAAACGAACAACATACAGCGTTACCCAGAACCCGCGCAAACCGAAAAAACTACTTTGCGCACCGCGGATGTACTAGAACGAAACCCTCCAACAAAACGATACGAAACCTTCAAAATTGCAATCAATACTCAACAAAAGAATCCTGGGAAAACAAGAAAGCTTAATGGAATAAAAAAGCAGTAGAAACTATAAACGACATCTCATGCATAAGCGTAAACCTCCCCTCTTATGTGTAGAAGAAGTATCCCAAAAAATGTCTTAAGATTTTATTTTACCTTTGTCGGCTTGATAACTAACTCCCCAGAGATCTACATAAAAACAGTTTGAAATACGAGGGTGGATTGAAAAGTATTCGGCCTGAGATAGATCCACTCAATACCTTAAATCAAAACTATTCACATTATTTAGTTCAGTTCAGACTAGTTAACCGTGCGAAGTTTGAACCGTGTGTGACGTTAGGTTGTGATTTTATAAATTTATTTGTCAAGCAATCCGACGTGATTTCTGAAAATGGAGCTATTTGAGCAGCGTGCCGTCATTAAGTACCTCCATAAGAAAGGGTTATCACCGAAGGCCATCCAGATATGGTCAGTACTTTAGGGGATTCCGTTCTGTCATATTCATCAGTCAAAAAATGGACAGCTGAATTCAAGCGTGGTAGGGTGAGTGCGAAAGATGAACCCCGCTGTGGAAGGCCTCCACTACTGACGAAAATATTGGAAAGGTACTGGATTTAATTATGGGAGACCGCAGATTAAAAATAAGGGAGATAGCAGAGATTATAGGCATCGCCTATGAACGAACGCACAACATCATAGTCAACGAATTGGGTTTCCACAAGGTGTCAGCGAGGTGGGTTCCGCGGCTGCTTTCAATGGAGCAAAAAAGAACGCGATTGACTATTTCACGCGACTGTTTGGAATTATTTGAAGCTGATCCGGATGATTTTTTGCATCCTTTTGTTACTATGGACGAAACATGGGTACACTACAGTACACCGGAAACAAAACAACAATCGAAACAGTGGAGAAGACCTGGTTCACCACCCCCTAAAAAGGCTAAGTCGATTTTGTCGGCAAATAAGGTGATGGCTTCAGTGTTTTGGGACTCAAAGGGTGTGATTATGGTTGATTATCTTGAAAAAGGCCGTAATATAAACTCAGATTACTACTGCGACTTACTACGTCGGTTACGCGAGGACATTAAAGAAAAGCGTCCTGGAAAGCTCAGAAGAAAAGTCCTATTTCATCAGGATAATGCGCCTGTTCACACATGTGTGCGATCAATGGCTGAAATTCACAACTGTGGCTTTGAACTGTTATCGTATCCGCCTTATTCACCTGATTTGGCACCATCAGACTTTTTTTTATTTCCTAACTTGAAAAAACACTTGGGAGGTCAGAAATTTTCGACAAACGACGAAGTCAAAGCAGCAGTAGACGCGTATTTTAACTCTAAGGAAGAATCATTTTTTTTTCAACGGTCTAAATGCTTTGCAGAGCAGGTGGCAGAAGTGTATTGAACTTGATGGTGATTACGTAGAAAAATAAAATTATAATCAATTTTAAATGTGTTTATTTTCTTCGTCAGGACGAATACTTTTCAATCCGCCCTCGTAAATGAGTGATTATGTTAACTTGGGACAAATTATCTCTCTCAATGACTAGAATGGCCAAGGAAAATAAAAATAGAGTAGTCTGTGGTTGGAAAAACATTGGTCTTCTGAAGAAAATAATGTCGAGCAAAGACTTAAGTATGCGCATATCAAGAGCAAAATTTTCAAGACTGCATTCTACCCTGTATAACATACGGCTGTTAAATTTGGTCGCTCGTCGACAATCACGGAGCAAAACATTATCGAACGGAGATGGAAAGAAGCTTGTTACTCCTAAACCAAGGGACCAAATCAGAAATACAATAAGAAGGTAAACCAAACTTATGAATATTTTGGTTTGCATCGACCAATTGTAATAGGGCTGGACAGAACACATACATTGAAATAAGATGGGAAGGCGACATAGGACTAACCCGGGAGACACGTCCAGACCAGACCGGACCAGAGTGGAAGCCTTTGCTAAAACGGACACCAATCTACGGGACACTATGGTTTGGCTGTTGACCCACATACTTTCTGCTAACAAATTGTACCCCAAGTTCGAAACATTTTTGTTGATGTGTGTTGTGTCATTTGTGTCGTTTTGATAGCTACGTACGCTTGCCTTGTGGCAGCTACCTATGGCGTGTGCTGTATGACTTGTGTCGTTTTCATAGCTACGTACGCTTGCCTTGTGGCAGCTACCTATGGCGTGTGTTGTATCATTTATGTCGTTTTGATAGCTACGTACGCTTGCCTTGTGGCAGCTACCTATGGCATGTGTTGTGTCACTTGTATCGTTTTGATAGCTACGTACGCTTGCCTTGTGGCAGCTACCTATGGCGTGTGTTGTATCACTTATGTTGTTTTTGATAGCTACGTACGCTTGCCTTGTGGCAGCTACCTATGGCGTGTGTTGTATCACTTATGTTGTTTTGATAGCTACGTACGCTTGCCTTGTGGCAGCTACCTATGGCGTGTGTTGTATCACTTATGTTGTTTTGATAGCTACGTACGCTTGCCTTGTGGCAGCTACCTATGGCGTGTGTTGTATCACTTATGTTGTTTTGATAGCTACGTACGCTTGCCTTGTGGCAGCTACCTATGGCGTGTGTTGTATCACTTATGTTGTTTTGATAGCTACGTACGCTTGCCTTGTGGCAGCTACCTATGGCGTGTGTTGTATCACTTATGTTGTTTTGATAGCTACGTACGCTTGCCTTGTGGCAGCTACCTATGGCGTGTGTTGTATCACTTATGTTGTTTTGATAGCTACGTACGCTTGCCTTGTGGCAGCTACCTATGGCGTGTGTTGTATCACTTATGTTGTTTTGATAGCTACGTACGCTTGCCTTGTGGCAGCTACCTATGGCGTGTGTTGTGTCACTTGTGTCGTTTTGATAGCTACGTACGCTTTCCTTGTAGCAGCTACCTATGACGTTTGTTGTGTTCTTTTGATGGCTACGTACGCCTGCCTTGAGGGAGCTACTAAGTCCGTGTGGACGTTAACTAAGACATTGAAACCTAACAGTCGATATTTTAGGTCAAAATAAATAAAACAAATTTATACACTGATGAATCACTTTATTGGTAATCCTTTTCAAAGCTTCTACATTATATTCCTTTTCACAAAAGCTTTATGTATTGGATACACTTAATTAGATTTTTTTAAATTATAATATGATTTAAGTAGGTACTGTGAAGTTACCAGTGGGTCGCCATTCGTAATAATGTGTCTTTTACTCATGTAAATCAATATTTTGCGACCAGCGTCTAGCGCTGGCAGCCGACTGATAATTCTACCTGTTTTAACCGCTTGCCTTTTCACAATAACACAATTTAAAGGTCTTATAAACCGTGCCATTGTCATTATCTTACACCCTTGGAATCTCAGTACCTAAATGTATACAATATCTGAAGGTTATATATGTTTGTAGATTATATATTCTACAGTTAAATAGCAATAACTACTAATAATGAACATCTGAATAATTGAAATACAATACCTACACACTATTAATTGAGAAAGTATTACTTGACAGAAAAACCGTCAAATACAGGATGCTATTCTTGGTAAAAGTGATACAAGTTTTATTTTTTGTCAATTATTTTAATGAACTTTAATCGATTTTTCTTAATTTTATTAAGGAAGTATCTTAAAATATTAGGTTGTTCACACCAAACGTGTGGTGACTTGTCGCGCTGTATTTTTTGAACGGTTGCATGTTACGACTTGTAGTAGTGCGATTGCGTAAACAATGAACAGATGTGTTTGTTGTTGAATTTTGATTTGAGTTATTGTGAGAAATGGATCAAACACAATTATAAAACTCAATCGATGATTATCAGCGTTTTCATCAAGTTTGGCGTGGGTCTCGACTGGACCGCAAAGCAAACAAGCAAGCAAGCAAATACATAAACAGCTAGTGCAACTTTTAGGTAGACAAGCCTACAGTCAACGCACAGTGGAATCATGGGTGGCTCGATTCGGGAAGAACCAATTTGAAGTTGAAGAAAGAGGAGGAGATGACCATAGAGAACCAACTTCTCGCCCGCACAGAGCCAAGATTGTTACAGTTTTTTTTTTAAGAAAAAATATAGCTCTTTGGGCACATCCTCCTTACTCACTAGATTTAAACCCACTGGATATGGCTGTTTTGGGGAATTGAAGAGAATATTGCGAGGTCACATGTTTGATAGTTGAGATCAGCTCACCAGTTCATTAGAAGTCATTTTCAGACAGTGCAAGGAAAAAGGAAAAGTTCAAAAGTATTCAAAGACTTCCAGAGCGCTGGCAGGCGGTAATAGAAAGCGAAGGAGATTTTGTATAAATTAAATGTATTTAATATATTAATAGACTCTCACATTTGAAATAAAGTATCTTTTTCTTACCACATGTTTGGTGTGAACAACCTAATATTTACATGATTTAAGTTATTTTTTGTTTAAAAGCTTTTCTGGTGTTAGGTTACCCAAATTAAATACTAGCTTTTAAAATTAAAACATTGGAGAAATTCAAGTAATACCTTCTTAGATCGGACGCGAATGCGGCGGCGACAGTAAAATGTCATCGGATAAATATTATTTCAACCAACTGTCAGAGTGACAGTTTCAGTGAAGTAGGGTGTCAATTTCCCTTACAATCAATTTTTCCGACTGTATTTCATCAACCAGTTCAGATAATTTGTCGTAGCCTTATTTTAATCGGCTTAGGCTAGCCTACTTAGTGCTTATATGCAACTCTGCGAGTCCAGTAAATATCAATAGAATAAATACGACACAAATATTGATTATAATTTAAATAAATGAAAATACACTGCAAAAATAAAATATAAAATAGAATCTTCATAAACAAAAACAAAATAGTTTTTAGTTCCGTATATTCCACACAATATGAAGAAGTATTGTAATTCTAAAGAAGATCTACGTTTCCATACCTTACAAATATGCTCTTACTAGCAGCCTAATGTTTTAAGCTGTCGACACACCTAAGACCGCGGCAAGCCTTGCTGGGCTATACTATATATCTACTTAAAAGCGAAATATTAAAAAGAAACACAGACTAGATTTATATGTTATCTGTACTTGTCTTCTTCAAAATACAACTGGGCGGCTAAGCCAAGACTTGGGTTTTTGGTGTATAGACACTGTAAAATGATCAGCACGCAAGCTATAGAGGTCTATTACTAACATCAATATCAAATTAAAAGCGAAATATTAAAGAGAAACACACAATTGTTATGTTATTGCTATGTCTTCTTCAAAAATAAGACCGGGCGGCTAAGCCAAAATTTGGGTTTTTGTTGTATAGACACTTTAAAATGATCAGCACGTAAGGTATAGAGGTCTATTACTAACATCAATATCTCCTTAAAACTGAAACATTAAGAAGGAACACATATTCTTATGAGTAACGATTCCAGCAAAAAAGGGGCCATATTAATTTGTTCATTTTCTTGAATTCAACTGCTTCATCGTTTTCGTCCCCCATCTAAAAAGGTATGAATGTTTTAGAATATTATTATGGAATCAGACATGGCTGGATAACATGGTAAGAACAAAACTGTCGCGTGTTGCTCATGTTGGCTTTACACTGGTGACTATCATAGCCGCACGATTTCGCCGCACGGCGGAAGTCGACTGTCTAGTCTAGTGACAAGTCAACTAGGTCCCAACTCCCAGGTGTCTAAAATCACTAGTCAGTAAGTAGAGTAGATTTCCACTTTTTTCGTGCAACCGGTCGTATTCGACGAATAATTAAAATCGACTGTGAAAATGTTCAGTGGCAGGCAAGCGCCGGCAGCATAGTGCAAAGGACTCGAGTGCTCGAGTCGTAATTTTAAAGACTTGACTCAATTATGCAAGAATCAGTGTGCTCAAAAGGCTCGTAGTCTAGAGTCAAGCCCAGCCCGAGTCATTAAACAGCCACCGGAGCATGAAGATGAGACTTGTAGCTCATCATTCTTGTATCAATAAAGATTTTTATTATTATTATTCGAAGAAGCTCGAATAACTCGTCAGATTTTTTTGTCATAGTTACATCATAATCACAAATATGAACTTATCACCTTCTATTCGAATCTTTTCGAATGATGAGCTACAAGTCTCATCTTCATGTTCCGCGTTTTTCTTTAAGACTGTAGTTCATTTTAAGACTCGAGTCGTTTTTAAGACTCGAGTGCTTTTTAAGATTCGAGTGCTTGACTCTTAGAGTTCGAATGGTTCGAGCCTTTTGAGCAAACTGAGTCTTGCATAATTGAGTCGAGTCTTTAAAATTACGACACGAGGACTCGAGTCCTTTGCAACAGTACCGCAGCATGAAAACCGACATTTCGAAACAAAATTTATAGTCATCGACATTTTTCGACCTGTGCAAATGAAGTGGCGATTCGGCTTGTGACACGATTTGTTAAACGAATAGCGGCACGGCGAAAATTGACCTAGTGAAAATCCGACATTAGTATCTAATATAGGTAGGTAGGTATCTACACACAAATATTGGAATTATCTATATGCAATTGGTGTGGCCAGCTGTAGGATTTGGGTTTTACATTCAGTCGAACCTTTACAGTAGGCCACACACCTCACCTTTAAAATCCTGCGGCACGAATACTGATAGCAAACAAAAAAAAATTCAAACATTCTCGATTTCCAGTAAGCTAAATCGCTCAAAATTTAAATCTGAGAACAAATAATATATTATAAACAGGTATAGTAGGTAGACACATACATGACATGCAATAAATTAAAGCACAAGACACATATAAGTCGACAGAAATAAAGTAAAATTATATTCGCAAATCAATAAAGTGAAATTTTCTAACAATGAAAATATCGAAAATATAATAAAACGTAAACTAAAAGTAAAACACTCTGGTTAGACAACGTAGGTTCATACCTTCTCGTTTAGTAGTCCCGAGTTTGATAGGCTTCTAAAGGTAAGGTGTTCCTTAGCAGTCTTGAATATCTATACAATACTGACAACGGGTTATCTACCATGTCGAAATTATCTTCTTTTTTAACCGTTATCCACACACCTCTAGTCATTTTGCATCCTGTACTATTTTTTATAGTATCAAATCCTAAAGTGTCTTTTGTTCCATATGGTCCAACAAAAAAGCAATATTCGTCATCTTTAGGAGTAGCATAAAGATCAAATATGGGGACTTCTCTTTGTTCTATACAGTCCGTAATATGCAAACGCAGAGATTTCCCAATCATGCGTGCAGCATCAGCAGCTTCTATCATAATATGATAAGTGACACAAACCTCTTCTCTAAAAAACCTGATTTGCCTAAAATCATTACCTGTAATCATGACAAACCATTTTGATACTAAGGCATCATCAGAACCTCCTGTACTATTTTCGACCGCTGTCTCAGTGATGATCGACTGTCTTGCAAAATAATCATGTTGATTATATACAGCCCACACATCCATATCAGATGTTTCCATGGTAATTTCTGGCGTATCTGTTTGTTCAGCATGTTCATTTCTCTCGTTGACCTTAGCAAGAGAGCTGTATATGCCTTCATATGCACTCCGTTTGTTGTTATTCCAAAAGGGAGCATCATCATCACCTTTTAAATGACTATGGTAATTAGAAACAGACATTTTTCTTTTTAGCCCATGTGCTTCCTGGTTTTCATGTATTAAGCCCATATTAGCATTTATATTTGCATAGTTATTTGATGTTTTGCAATTGCTACTTTTTGTTTTCAATATATTTGTTATTTCGCTAGTTGCAGTGTTAGTTTGATGAAAGGTTTGTTCTTCCTTTGCTAAACTGAAATTCATTTCACAGTCTCTCCTAGGTCTTTTTTGAGTGCTCGCCGTGTATGACCAATCAATTTTAGTCAAATCAAAGTCACATTTACATTCAAACATGCATTCCAAGCGGCCGCAATGCTGCTTAAAGTTGCGTTTTTCTGTGTCAGTTATTCTAATTACTGGGACGTTCACTCCAACCAAATCACTAAATTTTCTTTTTGATTTCTCCCTATCATGTGACACCGTTCTCACTGAGTTTAAATCTTCACAAGGAAACATGTTTATGTTCGTGAAACGTGAGTATGTATCGATAACCTTTGAAGTGTTACATGAAACATCATCTACACACCGCACTCTGATCTTTTTGAGTTTTTTAGGTAATTCAAATGTGGGGCAATATATATGTAGTTGAGTGTTGAGTTTCGAATTCTGAAATGAATCTACAACAGACACTGCTGACCCTAACAATTCTATATTAGTCTGTGTCTGCCACGTCAACGTTGGAATTTCAGGTTTAATAGTAGAATTAATATTATCCTCCATGCTTCCAATTATCTGAAACAAAACAATGTTATTAACTAGGTGTAACTACTGCACACACTTATTTTATTGTAATTTAACTTTGAAATATAATTGATAAAATTATACCAATATGGTTTGAAGGATATAGCAGAAAATACGACAGAGTCCGACAAAACCGACTCGGAGTCGGTTGAATGCAATCTATACAAAAGATATCCTTCGAATTCCCTGCCAGGGTCGCGAGATCTGTTTGAAAAAGTTACCGTAGCCTTGGCATATGGGCAACTGTACGAACACGGGTGGGTTTTAGTCAGTAAAAGTCTGATACGCCCTTGCGCTCCACTCTAGAGCGGGAGAAGGCATTTGATGATATCCCACCCAAAAAAAAAACCATATTATGATCATATTTATACGATCCATATTATCAGGGCCGGATTTAAACTTAATACCGCCCCTGGGCACCGGAAAAAAATCCGCCCCAATACTGTAATTTTACTTAAACTTATAGTTTATAATATTTTGTTTTTCAAAATTAAAATAACGAATTTATTGCAGAAACTTTATTGTATGTTATATATTCCAAAAACATAAATAAATATTTGATTTTTTTCTAACAATTATAAATTTGGCATTAAGGGTGACAGATGATTTCAGATAATCTCACCATTTTATAAGCGACATAGAACACGAGCGAAAACAACGAATGTGACATTTACGAGTGAAAATGCGAGAATTGCCTTCCAGGATCTGTTACTCCAGAGTATGGCGCAGTGGTCGATTAACATCGCTGTGGTCGCTGGGCCGTACTTTGTCCCGCCCAAGGATGACTGGGTGGAGGACCTGAGCGGCTCAGAGACCCTCATATCGTTGGCCGCCGCCGGGACGCCGACCTTCGAGGCTGTCAAGAGGGAAAGTGGTTGCGTAGCAGCACGGTTCGGGGAGATTGTAGTGGTGGGAGTATACTTCTCCGCGAGCCGAACTCTCGCCGAGTTCTACAACTCCCATGCGGAGTTGAGAGTCGTCGTCGTCAGGTTCTGTCCCCTCCCCGTGCTCGTACTCGGGGACTTCAACGCCAAGAATTTGGCTTGGGGTTCCCGGTATACGGACACACCGGGCAGGATGGTGGAGGACTGGGTTCTGGATACAGGCCTGGTCGTCCTAAACCGGGGTTCTGTACCTACGTGTGTACGGATGCGGGGCGAATCAGTGGTGGACATTTCGTTCGCCAGCCCCGCTCTGTCGCCACAGGTCATTGATTGCCGCGTCAAGGAGGGGTTGGAGACGTATTCCAACCACCGGTACATCCGGTTTGACGTCTCCGTCCAGACGTCGAGCGCGCCACTCCGGCAGACCTCGAGTGGTCCGCGGTGGGCGCTGAAGAAGCTGAACCGGGAGCTTCTCCTGGAAACCTCGAACGTGCAGGCCTGGGTGTCACCACCGGACAGGCCTGCTAACATAAACGACGAGGCGGAGTGGGTCCGGGAAGCCATGTCCGAGAATTGTGACGTGGCTATGCCCCGAGTCCAGCCAGGACGGGCTTGGCGCCAGGTATACTGGTGGTCGCCGCAACTGACAGCGTTGCGCGAAGCGTGCGTTGCGGCACGATGCCGGTATACCAGGCACCGAAGGCTTCGTATCCGCCCTCCGGATACGGAAGCCATTCAGGTGGAGCTAAATGAGTTGTACAGAGCAGCGAAGACCACCCTCCAAGAGGAGATCCTGCGGGCCAGAGAACTGGCCCGCAAGGTGTCGCTGGTGACTCTGAACAGGAATGGGGATGGCCCTACAAGGCCGTCCGGGAGAACCTCCGCCCATGGACTCCCCCGCTGACGCAGTGTCTCCGGCCCCAACTCGTGAAGGGAGTGATGAGCGCTCTGTTCCCTTCGCAAGGGGAACATAGTCCCCCACCCATGGCTCCGCCTACTGCGGTGCCTGATGCGGACCACATCAGTGACGACGACGACGGTGCTCCAGAAGTGACTGAGGTAGAGATGAGGGTGGCGGTACGAAGGCTTAATGCCAAGAATACCGCCCCAGGACCCGACGGCTTGCAGGAGCCTCCAAAGTCAGGCCCCAGACTTTTCCAGGCTTTCGGGCCTGGACTAAGGGGGCTCCCCTAGCTAGCGCATGCTTGGAGAGGGGCCAGTTCCTCAAAGAGATGTCAGCATTACTAAAGGGGTCTGCTAGGAGCGATGCCTGCCAGGGTCGCAAGATTTTTCAAACGAGATACCGTGGCCCTGGCATATGGGCAACTGAAGGAACACGGGTGGGTTTTAGTCAGTAAAAGTCTGACACGCCCTCCCGCTCCGCCCAGAGTGGGAGAAGTCATGTGATGATTTCCCATCCAAAAAAAAGGGTGACTCATAATTATATTACATCAATTTTGTCACAGGCAAACACGTCTGACTTTTTGAATTGCGAATTGGTCGATTGAATCTTCGCAATCTAAACAGCTGGCGTTAGAAGGGATATACGTTTGTAAAACAGACTATAGGTGGCAGCATGCGCTGATTCAAGTTTATTAAATTCAAAAATATAAGATTGTTCGTCTAAATTAAAATTAATTGGTGCAATCGATAAATTATAAAAAAAATAAACATTGATTGATTAAAGTTTGTTTTGAAAAAATGCAAAAAATAATTCCGATTATTTTTCAATTTTTCAAAAAAAAAAAATACTAATAAAATTTCTTTGATTCCATAAAATAGAAAAATCTCCAATTATTTTAAATCTCCAAGGATTTTTACTTAAAGTGCCAAAATTATAATTCACAAATAATGGATTAATTGAAATTCTTGAATGATCAATTAAACAGAATATTATTAATTAATATAATTAATTAATTATATTGAGCAATTTTAATAAGATTCTTTTTTTTTTATCGCTTTCAAAATGTTGCCGCCCTAAAAAATTGCCGCCCTGAGCACTCACCCCGACTTCCCCTGGTGTAAATCCACCGCTGCATATTATCATCATACTCACAGGCACAATTACCGGCCACCTATGTTATTTGTCACCCTGTTTGTTTATGTTAATTATGGCTTATCAATTGTTTTGTTTTTTCTTAAGTGGGTACTCTAGCAATAAATTAAACACTTATACCTACTCTTATTTCGTTTCCTAAATTTGTGTCACCGAAGGGTTTTTGGAATTTAGTCGTCGTTTGCCATTGTTGCAGTTGTGTTACCGTGTTAACATGTCCTGTTCTGTTCTGCCATAGTGCGCGAATATTGTTTAATTTGAGATTTTAGTGTTAGCTCATTGTTTGTGACTGTAAAAAATACCACTCGATGCAACTGGTGCAGCTAGGGCAGTTGCTTTAGCTGACGCTAGGTACAGCCAACGTCGCATCGCTCGAACACTCGGTGTACCTCGAACTACGGTACGAGATGCCATCAGATGATTTCGGAAGACAGGTTTATACACCCGCAGGCCAGGTCAAGGCCGACATCGATGCGCTTCAAGTCGAGATGACCGCTTCGTTGTCAACAACGTATGGAGAAATCGCTTTTCGACCGCTACTGAAGTTCGTACGCGTCTTTTTGAGGTGAGAAATGTCAGTGAACGTACCATTAAAAGAAGACTGGCAGAAAGAAATCTGAGAGCTTTTCGTCCAGCTCGCGTCCCACAACTGCTCCCACAACACCGCAGAGCTAGACTTTGTTTTGCGCGAGAATATGCTGACTGGACTGTGGACGAATGGAAGGACGTACTGTTCTCAGATGAGAGCAGAATAGCCTTAAAAGGTCCAGATGGATGGCAGCGTGTCTACAGGTGTCAAAATGAAAGGTTTGCTCCATGCATTATAACTGAAACAGTGGGTTACCAAGGAGGGTCCATAATGGTTTGGGGAGATATCGCTTACGAGGCTCGTACTGATCTTGTTTTCTTCGATAGAGGCAGTGTAACCACTCAAAGGTACGTGGAAGAAGTTCTTCAAGACCATGTAATACCTTTCGCACCATTTATTGGTGAAAACTTCAGATTAATGCATGATAATGCACGTTGCCATACCGCAAAATTCGTCAGTGAGTACCTTAATGAGGATGGGATTCAAGTTTTACCATGGCCGGCATGCAGTCCCGATCTTAACCCAATTGAGCACATTTGGGACAACCTCAAAAGTCGTGTCCGAGCAAGAGTACCAGCCCCTACGACCTAAAGAGAGCTCAAAACGGCTGCGGTAGAGCAGTGGCACAATATCCCCCAATCGGATATCCAAGATATCATGGATAGATTGCCACACCGGTTCCAAGAAGTCATAAGGGCCAGAGGCGGCAACACCCATTATTAATTTTATTTTTTTCTTGTAACTGAGCCAGTATTTATTAAATCAAAACTTGTCAATTTTCATCGAAGATTTTCAGAAAATCGATTTTTTAAGCATCCTTTAATAAACGACTGTTTTTCAAATACTTTTGTTATTTCTTTTTCCTTAAAGGTAGTTTTTTACGTACCTTTCATAAAATGTGGTCTAAATTTGACAATTTCTGAAAATTGAAAGAAATGCAAGGTGGGCGGTTAATTGTGCCTGTGAGTATTTTGAATCCAACCTCTTTGGAATTAACTATTATATATATGGAACTTTGGAACTTAGTAAGTAACTATACTCAAAACAAATGCTTTTTTTTTTTCAAAACCATTTTTCGTAGTGTTTCGATTATAAAATGACAAAAGTCACTCAGAAATTGGTGTCAAATAATAATTTCTATGAGAATAAAAAATAATTTGTTAGGTCAATCGTATAATGACACAACAAGGAGCTATGTTTATAGTTCTCAGTGAGCAAGGCTATATGGTATACAATATCTCGAAAGTTAAATACGAGTAACAGAGGTTAAACTTAAAGAATGAAATTGCCATTTTATAATAGTTACTTTGTAGTGCCATTAAACCTTCACATGGAAGACCGCCCACATAGGTGCATCTAATCAATAAGATAAAAAATATGAAAAACACTATAGCTCTCTCAGGTCTAGTCATGAAATATCAGCAGATGTTTACTGTGCCGAACTTCGAACAATGATGGCGAAACTGGCTGTGCAACAGCCCTGACTCGTGAATCAATCTTCACCAATATTACTCCATGATAACGCAAGACCTCACAGTGCACAGGACACCATTGTTACTCTATAGGAGCTGCAGTTATTAACAATAATTGGAATTTTTGGTGAAAAATCAATCCCTTTTACTTTTTTAAGAGGTTAAGTTTGGATACCTTTATCTCCTCTCCTAAATATACAATTTTATAGAAATTCGTACTTGAAATTCGTACTTGGGATATGGAGGAAGCCATCAATACAACTATAGAAAAAATGCAACTAATTATTGTAACTAAACTGTTAGAGTATCTTGGCTGAAATGACTCCCACTATTTTTTCACACTAGTAAGAAGTCCTGGGACAAATTTCAGCAAGTTCGTATGTGTAGAAGGAAAGATATAGCTTTTTAATCAATAAAAAATAATTCTCCTGAGATAAAATATTTTTTTACAACCAAACTATCAGAGTATCTTGGCTGAAATTACTTCCACTATTTTTTCACACTAAAAAGAAGTCGTGGTACATATTTCAGAAAGTTTGAATGTGTAGAAGGAAAGATATAGCTTTTTAATCAATAAAAAATCATTTTCCTGAGATAAAATATTTTTTTACAACCAAACTATCAGAGTATCTTGGCTGAAATTACTCCCACTATTTTTCACACTAAAAAGAAGTCCTGGGACAAAATTTAGCAAGTTCGTATGTGTAGAAGGAAAGAAACAGCTTTTTAAACAATAAAAAATCATTCTCCTAAGATAAAATATTTTATAACAACCAAACCTTCAGAGTATCTGGGCTAAAATTACTCCCACTATATTTTCACACTAAAAAGAAGTTCTGGGACAAATTTCAGCAAGTTCGTATATGTAGAAGGAAAGATATAGCTTTTTAAACAATAAAAATCATTCTCCTGAGATAAAATATTTTTTTACAACCAAACTATCAGAGTATCTTGGTTGAAATTACTCCCACTATTTTTCACACTAAAAAGAAGTCATGGGACAAAATTCAGAGAGTTCGTATGTGTAGAAGGAAAGATACAGCTTTTTAAACAATAAAAAATCATACTCCTGAGATAAAATATATTTTTACAACCAAACTATTAGGGTATCTTGGCTGAAATTACACCTTATATTTTTCCTACTTGAAAGAAGTACAAACACACTAACGCTTATTATTGCAGTGAAACATAATTTCACATCGAAAATATAGTTTGGGGTCCCACTAATTTCTTTGTCCCTGGTGACGCTCGTCTTGAGGCTGCTAGTTTCAGTTTCATCTTCTCACTTGCTCACATAGCGAAAATTACCGAGATAATACGAAGTTTACGAACCCCGAACAATGGGCTGCGGCCCGCGTGGTACGTTTGAGTATCATGCTTCATTTAGTCCAGACATATTTAATGCTACAGTACGTGGTAGGGTTGACACGCAATGCAAATATCACAATCCTTACACAAATCTTATAGTCCGGTGCCGCCGCGCGCCGGTCCCGCCAGCAAGCTGTGAGGACTCGATGTGGCGGTGGCCGAAGCTGGCACAGTATCGGCGAAGGTGGTGGCGCGGCTCCAATGGGCGCGGGCGGTGACGCGAAATATGACGGGGGTTCGGATGGGCGCACGGGGTAGCAGGCGCGGGGGCGCGGGGTAGGGAGCGCAGCGGAGCGTGCGGCTGGCGTCACTGTGCAGCTCGTACTGCGGCGTAGGGGTGTGTTATCTTTACTGGTTGCGAAATATTGGAACATCGGTAATGTTTGAAATGCATCATTTGTACACTGGAACGCTACTTCGCGGAGTGGGCGCCCTGTGTTGAACCGTGAGCGTAGACGGGGGTGAGTGACGTCAAGTGACAGATTTGAGAGAGACGCAAAATCAAGAGCCGCCACCCTCTAGCTAACGAGTAAGCGGGATACATATAAACAGTATTCACTTGGTTATATATGTATCCCGCTCACTCGCTAGCTAGCGGGTGTCAGCTGTCGATTCAATGCACGTAAGAATGACCACTAAGGTGTTTATATATCTGATACATTTAGGTTGTTTCTTGTATGAAGTAGAAGACTAGATAGTTATCATTTTACTTGATTAGGCTTTTTGAATTTTTTATGTTCGCGCAAATTTAAACGCAAGCGTCAGTCTCTTTTTTATTTAAATTCAATTTAGTAGGTACATAAATAGTGTAAAACGTTTAGCCGCCAGTCCTAAGCCTGGGTAATCGATTTTATTGAATTTGTTACAGTTTGCATATTACTCTAAATAAAAGTTCAACTTTTTTGTCATCTAAGTAACATTTTTGTCTTATTTTGAAAGTGACGCGACATAACCGACCACGATTCATAACCTTCATAACCGTTTGTGTTTTATATCTTTTGTGGCGATGTCAGAGTTCCCGGTGGGCCCAGGTTCGTAGCAGGCCTGGAACGGCCGCGGGGCGGATAGCCATCGCGTGCTGTCGACTCGACGGTGGCGGCGGTGTCTCGAACTCAACCTCGTCTTGAGCCCCGGCTGCGGTTTCGCGGCCCAATGAGTCACGTTTACCGGGCCTCCTCGTGACCGCTGCGGTGGAATATCACCGAGCTGCGTAACGGATGGTCCCCCTATGTCCACTCTGTCCTCACAAGTGCGGGCTGGTTACTTGGGTCGACACAGAGGAGACGGCTAAAAAGTTGCGGTCCACGCGGTACACAACAGTAGTCGGAATGATTACGTATACGTGTAGGCCACGAGCTTATAATCCTTGAGCTCAAGCGGTTTTTTTTGTGAGTGACATTTCGCAGGTTTAACCTCCGAGATGAGTTTGTCGGCTGCTTAACCGGACTTGCCTGTGGTTACCTTAATACGTTAAGGCTTAATACGTCAGCCAGGGCGTAAAAAAATAAAACTAGAGCGACTATTTGCTAAGGGCGCCCCCTGTGGGATGCGGACCTCGGCTTAGGGCATTGCTGGTCTTATTGGTCCCCGGGGTGGTCACGGCGTGTTATGTGTTCATGTGCGCCGTGAATGGGGGTATCCCCCAGAGGTGGGTCCGGCGACGGACAGCCGCGGCGGGTTCGCGGAAGAGTTCTTACGTGCCCCGCCATAAGCGGTGTAGGAGGACACCGTGGAGTTTTAGTCCCACATAACTGCGCTATTTCCCCGTGGTAGCGCATTTGCTGGTAGAAGACAGCAAGGGACGGGCTGGGTTGGAATGATTATTATTTAGGGACAAATTTAAAGTTTCAGACTCAGCGGCGCGGGATTGGGATGTCGCGGCGGGCGTCGGCGGCGAGGACGGAAAGACGGCGGTATATGACGGTGTGTCTTGAGCGTGCCAGGGACTTTACTACTTTCCTGTAGAAGGGTTGTAGCGTCATCGGGAATGTTTAGAATATGTCTCGGTCGGCGAATCCTACTAATGCGGACAGCTGTCGCGATCAGGTGATTGAGGTGCTTCACAGCAGAGTTGAAGATCTGCTTGGAGAGGCGTTTCATGAACTGCTGGATGGTGTGAATTCTGAGATCTAGATGGAGATTCTCGTTTTGGACATAGAAGAGGGCTCCCGTAACTTTTCTAAGGTAACGGTTTTTAAGGGTCTGCATCCTATGGATGTGTGAGGACTAAGCGAGTCCGAAGACTGCGCGACGCACTTATAAGTCATGATAAGACGTGCGTATGACCGCGGTGTAGATACGCAATTTGCACTTAAGGGACAATTTGCTTCGGGCAGTCAGAATGAACTGGAGTCTACCGAGAGCGAACGTGACGCGCGAATGAGCCCGCGTTATGTGCTCCCTGATGGTAAATGTGGTGGTCGAGGATCACACCTAAGTATTTGGTTTGCTTGGCCCAAGGGTCCGGCTTACCGTAACTAGTGATCAGACAGGCTGAGCTCATGCGTGAATGCCAGTAATATTTATAGTGTGCATGCAGGCGGCGCTATAGATCGCGCGCGTGCGAGAATGAGATGGGTGCACGTTCATTGTGGAACGTTAAGTTTAGTACCTGGATGCCCGAGCTCTGCTCGGTTTTTTTTATTAAATAATTTTTCTAAAAATGAATCCCAGCTAGATCGATTTATCGCCGCCGAAACCCCCTGTATACTAAATTTCAAGAAAATCGTTTGAGCCGTTTCCGAGATTCAGATTATATATATATATGTATATATATATATATATAAGTATATCAAGAATTGCTCGTTTAAAGGTATAAGATATTAGTTTTATATCTAGTTTCGTCATCTCCTATTGGTTGGCTGATTATTTTTATGTAAAAAGCATAGTTACAAGTTGTATGAAAATGTGAAAATACACTAAAGGAAAAAATTAAGGGATCAAAAAATAATTCCAATTTTTTGGGCAATTTTGAACAGGCCGTAACTTCGAGAGAAATGGTCGTACAAGGAATTAAAAAAAGGAAATTGTAGCTCCAAGTATCTTGTTTTAGGATTAGAAGAATTTTTTTTTTTTTTTTTTGATCCCTTAATTGTTTCCAGTTGTTTATAAGATAGGATATTAATCAATAAATTAAGCAATAATTTATTGATTAATATTAACAATTAAGGGATCACTACACTACACTACACTAGTGTATATCTCTTAATCAATACTTCTGCTCCAGCAGCCCCAAAGAAACCTACAGGATTTTAGGACTATTGATAAAATATCGAAATATTGTTAAGAAATATCGATATTTATTGCTAATATTTTTTCGACGATACATCCGATAGTTCGAAATTTAAATGTAGACATCGATGATCGCTATTTTCTTCTCGTTAATTATTCAGTCTACAAAATCATTGAACACTTAATTTACTGTACTTCATTTACAATATATTATATTTTTCCTCTTTTCCTCATTTATTTATTTACTATACCATTTTTATCTTAAAACTAATTGTAATTTTATATAGATATAGAATAAATGCGCCAATTATGGACTGGTTCTGTAATATGGACTACCCGCGTTTTTCAAAGACTGATCATAGTATCGAGCCGTTGCCGTTAGTCAGCGTACGCAAATCTTCACCCCTCCCGCGCCTCGCTAGTCACTTGTAGAGCCGGCAGAGAAAGCGCACGTATTCACGGGAGCCAGCGTTTTTATCATCGCGCGATGTAGTTTCATACCTAACATCATAAGCTCATAATTTCAACAAATATTACTCTCGTGGATTAAACCAGGAGAAAGGTGAGTTATTTTATAAATATTCATATTAAGTTGCAACATTCAATAGTTTTTATAATTTTCTAAATAACAATATAAACCTACAAATGTTTGTGTATTATAATATGGACCATGTTCTGAATATGGACTAGTGGACAATATTACAAACAGTCACTTTAAATATTGTATTTTTAACCGACTTTAAAAAAAGAGGAGGTTATCAATTCGTCTGTATTTTTTTATTTTTTTTATGTTTGTTAGCTCATAACTTTTGACTGGGTGAACCGATTTCGATGTTTTTTTTTTTTATTATTTGAACACTGGTGCTTCTTGAATAGTCCCATTTTAATTTGGTTCCATTCGGACAGTGGAATCCATGTGAAAACCATATAAGTCTTATATTTGCATTAAGTATTGGCGCGACAAATGAACGAAAAACGCGATTAGATTAGTGCGGGATATCTACCATAACAAAAAAGTTAAAAATAAAAACATTTTAGAAAAAAATAAAAACCGAGTTCCTTAAAAAAAAAAAACGGCCAAGTGCGAGTCGGACTCGCGCACCGAGGGTTCCGTACAAACCTGTAGGTATAAAGTTTAAAATTAAAAAAAATATATTTTTATTGTATGATGTAACTAAATATTTACGGTTTTCGCAATTTTTCCTTTAACTGTGCTATGAGACGTTACCTCGTACCAAATTTCCCTTGCGAGTTTCGATAATTTGCCGAAATTTGTGGCATAAACGGCTATATTTTTTGATTGCGTTAGTTTAGAAGTTTGATTTTTTCACAGCTCCAAGGGACAGTAGACTTGAGTATTTGATATAAATTTCAGCTTGATACCTGAACGCATTCCTGAGAAAAAGGGTCTTGACAGACGGACGGACGGACAACAAAGTGATCCTATTAGGGTTCCGCTTTTTCCTTCTGAGGTGCGGAACCCTAAAAAACACTACAAAGTCAAAAATAACTTTAATTTCGGAATTCGGTGTCTTAGGATCTGTATTTAAGGTTTTTTTGCCACCGGCTTCCGAAATTAAGGTTATTTTTGACTTTTTAGTGTTTTTTTTAAAGAAGTCGGTTTTTCTTTTTTTGTAAAAAGTTTTAATGTTTTAGGATGGCCTTTACAACCAAAGAAAAGACCAGATAAACGGGAATAAAAATGCAATGGCAAATGGGCTTTTTGAAAGCATCCAGAACTTACGAGTAAAACTACGCTTAAACGCTTCGAAGAAAATCGACTTTACCGAGTGAATTGGAATATGAATTATCTGATTATATTCTAGAAATAAAAAATCTGGATTTGCTCTTACACGCAGGGACATCAGATCTTTGACTTACCAGTTAGTAGAAAAAAATAACATAAAGCACTTAGATAATGAATCTGCGGGGAGATCATGGTTGAGGTTATTTCTCAAGCGCCATCCTAACCTATCCTTTCGCCGTCCAACGGGCACATTAATCGCAAGAATAAAAGACTTAAATAAAGAAATGTAATTGGTTTTTAGACTTGTTGGAGAGCTGTAATGGGTTTTTTTTTTTCTGAAGATGTTCATGGTAAGAAGTGGATGCAATGTGCAACTTGGGCATTGCGCTCATGAAGAGTGTACTGGCGTAGAAGATATGATTGATTTATATGCGAGCGAATTGTGTACCAATGATTAGTTTAACCCTAATAACTGACTGATTCAATTGTAGGCATTACACATAGTTTTTTTTTTTTTAATTAATTTTGTATCCAATCAACTATGGTCCATATTTGAAACCATGTGGTCCATATTTTGCAATAATGACATATTTTAGAAAATGTCGATTATTTCTACGATGTTGATATTTCTGTAGAATTTTATTAATTATTTTAGGTACCAAATAATTATCGAAGTGTTCAAAATATAAATTATTGATTATACTTTAAAATTCTGAGTTTTATTGGACACTATCCTTATGGCGGTCCATAATTGGCGCACTTGATAAAAGTCGTGAGTTAAAGAAATTTCTTTAAGAAAATAGATAAAATATCAAGATAACCTTTCTTAAATGAATGTGAAAAATTCTAATTGGTTAAATTAACTTGATCTCATAACTAGTTTTCGTGTTATAATCCAATTAGTCTGATTTAGTAAATAAGTATAAGGATTTTTTTCAAAAAATGCAAGGTAAAGTCGTATCCTTACGTAGTTAAGTTGAAAATTAGGTTTTTTACTGGATAGGATTGTTTTTTTTTACTATTTTATTTTAGGTTTATATGTAAAATCAGATAATGTTGAAATTATGTGAATCGGACCACGGGTTCAGAAGATATCGAAGATTTTATGTACTTAATAGAAAATATACTACACTGCATTTTCTAAGTTTTTGTGTGTGAAACTTTTTATTGAGACTAGATATGACTTGTTGTTTTATATAATCAAAGAACGCATAAGGAATGTTTATGCGTATAAATTCTAAGAAATAAGAGAAAATAAATTATATATTAAAGGCTCCCAAGATTTCGGCTTAGAGAAAATTACAGACACAATTATTTCAAGTTGATAGCATTTCAATCATTATCTGTATGAGAACGCCTACCGCGGCCCAATTGGTCGTAAGCATCGCATCCTGCGGATGTGGGCGGCCCTGGCCGCCGCCCCTAACACGACCTATCGACCGCTGTCAGGCTCAACATAGCGGGAACCCTAAGAAAAGACTTTAGAGTCAAGCGCACAAACAGAAATTGAAGGCAACAAGCGACTTGCATCGTCTTAGTCAACGGTCAAAACGGACGTCATAAAATGGTTGCGGGATTTTTTCGCGCATCGCGATCTTGGCGCCGAGATTTAAAAATCGAACCGTAAAAGAAAGGGTTCGGCTTCGACTCGCTGAGATGCACTCTGTTGGATGCCAGATTCAACACAGAGAGTGGAAAATCCAGTGCGCAATATGTTCAAGTCGGTTTTTGTCATAATTAAATGAATAACTTTTTTATAATGTGGCTTTTTATTAACAAAAATAAGAAAGACGACCCACTGACCGAATCGAGCAGACGACCCACTGACCGAATCGAGCACTTACCGTTTTGAGCTGCTCGACTCTGTACGGTTCTTTCTTTAATTACACATTTAGTTTCAACGCTCCATCTGCAGGACAATTATTGGGCACTAACTTCACTTGACAAAGCTTCCCAACGGCACGAGAAGGCGCCACTGTCAGCGCCACGCCACCATCCGACTGGTCGTCCGCGCCGACAAACGCGAAGTTCAGTAAACAAGATGGCCGCTAACTACGTTCAGTATCTACGGTTTAACGATTTTCACTGACAGTGACAACACAGATTTCAAGTTTAGTTCAGAAACGTCTAAATAGAATACTAAATGGTTTGAGTTAATAAATAAATAATGAAATGAGAATTTTCTACTGGCTTTCACTAAACCAATAATAAATAATTTTCTTTATATGGTATAGTTACCATTTAAAGAAAATGATTTATTTTTGGTATAATATATGTAAAGGATCGTCACCGTATTGCCTTTCGCCACGCCGTCAAACAGTCGTCAATTTAACGTAAGCACGAAACCAAAGCGGACCAGCAGCTCCGATACGTTGACTCGGCTACAGCTAGGCGACGCCGCGCTTACGGCTCGCCGACCGCTGGTTGACCTAGCTGGCACCAGATCAGTTTGAATCGACTTTGAAGTTGCCTTGAAAGGGGCAAGAGTGGACGAAGAGACGCAAGCACGGCGACGGAGTGGGGTAAGCGTGGGGACGACGATCCGTAAGCGCGGGGACCGCTGCTTGCCACGCGCCACATCGCGGTTCGTGAGCTTGTCCCAAGGCGAATCGTTTACGTTACGATTCCGATTCGTGTGCTTTTCAGTAGGGAGTTTCATAAAAATCATATTAAACGGCTCGAGTTGATACGGCTACGATCCGTTTCCGAGTTGATATGTGTGCTGTGGCTGTGACCCTTAGTCGTCTTACAAAGATTGTCCACTCAATTGTAAAATGAATATAATTAAATCACTCAAGCATGTACTGCACTCTCGACAAATTCAGGAAGAAGTAATCATCTGCCTAGCCTTTACCCAACCATGTTGAGTTCGGCTTCCGGATGCAGCCGAATACTAGTATTTTACAAGGAGCGACTGCTTATCTGTCCACAAGCCAGTTACTGGGTAATACGATACCCCTTGGTAAGACAGGTTGCCAGACTTTCGGGCTTCAGACGACCCGTAACGACTGTCTAAGATGTACGAAAGACAGCCGGGACCAACGGCCTAACGTGCTTTCCGAGGTACGGAAGGGTCTTGTATGTAAAGATGGTCCCCCATCCACGGACCAACCGCGGCAAGCGTAACTTAATCTGAACGATCAACCCGTGCGGCTGTTATTACTTAGCCACAAGCCTTACAATAAAATTGATATATGAGGTTTAAATGTACCTAGATGATGTGTAAATTTTAGGCATTCGATACTCTTGACCAACCAAATCCCAATCTGTTCAACCGTTTTTGCGTAATTAGAATTTACAAACTGATGGCAAACTTTAACTGTAGTGTATAAGGACACTTCTGAAGTTATGATTATGACTAAAAATCAGGATGCGGTCGTATCGGTCATTAAAAAAATCGCCAATGAAAAAGCAATCGATTTGTACGATTTGATTTTCATAACATGTAAACTCATTTAAAAAAACAATTTTCATTGAAATATCATTTTATTTATATCATATAATAATAATTATCCTTTTTTTTCACATCTCTCCGACAATGACTGCCTCCCGAAGTACAAAATATCACTCGTATCAATTAATTGGCGTTCCGATTTCGATATCATAATTATGACAGTTGAGAACTGTCACATTACGGAACGCTGGTGAACGCGCTAACAGTGCTCGCTCAATAACAAAACCCATTATAATAAAAACAGTATATCTTAGGACAACCAACACACCGTTCTTACACATTTACACCATATCAAACTGCTTACACCACAAATTTCTTCTTCTTATTTGCCAAGTTAGTTTAAGATATGATGCGACCTAAAACAAAACAGCACAATTGTCATTTTTGACAGCCCTCACGTTGATATCAGTTTAAGGCATGGTCGGCGGTAACGCAAGATATCGCCTGCCTGGCACGACGGCATCGATGACTATTCACGGAACAGCGTTATCGCGCTCACGCCAATTCGGAACGGGCAGTAGCACGATCAAATCGATGTGACTGCAATACGGAACGCCGCGAATTTCGCCTTACGTCAAACGCAAATGTCAAAATTATTAGAATTAACTCATTTGTTTGTTGTTGTGTGTGCATTTGTTTACGGCACTTAGCATAATTTTAATACTGGAACTATACGGCTTTCAACGCAGAACATCATTGAAATAATACCCGACTTTCAAAATCAACACAAAATACTTTTAATTTCCCAAAAATGGGCAAAATAAAAAAGGAGATTGTCGTAAAAGAGGAGCCGGGACCTGCCAGCAAAATAAATAAGCGGGTTCGAAGTCACGATCGTAAAGTTAATAATTGCAGTAGGCTTGGGCATAGTAGTTCGCGACTGAGATCGCTCAGTTTAGTTCACCGCTCCTTAACGAACTAGTTCGCTCTTCTAGTTCATCCGCTCCTACCTAGTTCGCGACTGAGATTGCTCAGTAGTATTGTTCACCGCTCCTTCGCTCTTCTAGTTCATCCGCTCCTACCTAGTTCGCGACTGAGATCGCTCAGTAGTATTGTTCACCGCTCCTTCGCTCTTCTAGTTCATCAGCTCCCAGCTCGAATCCAAGAAAGGCAGATCGTTCATCGTTCGCTCGTTTTCCAATAGGCCATGAATAATATTGTACAACTTTTTTAACTTGAATACAGGGCTTTAGACTTTTGGCGGTTTTGACGTGTGCATTTTTCTTTTTTGTAACTATTGTATATTTCATGTTGTGCGTTTTGTTTGTGCAGAATAAAGTATTTTTCTTTCTTTCTTTTTGTTATTGCTCCTGCTGCATGCGACAAGATTATGGAATGTTCAAATTTTACCTTCAATTTTTGGGCTCTAAAAATAGCATAAAATTTGAATGAAAATTCATAAAATGATCAATATAAATGTAAATAATACCAAGGTTTATTGTTGCAATAAATAACTAGTTCAGTAATTACAATAACCTTTTTGTAATTTTCAACTTTTTAATATTTTTAGTAAGTTTTGATAGTTCAGGTGCTTATTACTCGAAGCCGGTGTGTGTGTATGACCAGATGTATGACCTAACGAGGCAAAAGGATTATGTAAGGATTGTAACAGGTGGCGTTCCGTAGTTTCTGCCTACCCCATGGGAAGAAGTTTATGTATGTATGTAAGTTTTGAAAATAATACAAAATAACAAATGACACAAACCAAACAAAAATAATCAACTTTTATTAATCAACGTTTTTATATAAAAAAATAAATAATCAACATTCTACTATAAAGTACAGGTTAGTTCCACATTGCACATACAGTATTACATACCTCTATTATAAAAAAATATCACTTACACTTATTTTGTAACTTAATAATTGACAAATAAAATGATTGGTTTGAGTGAGATCATATGTTACCGCTTACATTACTATAATCAGTCTTCTAATAGTCAAGCATTTTTTTGTACTTTAGGTTATTTTACATTAATCAGTCGTCTAATTGTCAAGCTATTTATATATTTTTTTTTTAAATAGGAAATATATTACATATTACTATGTAAAAATATCAATTTGGAAACTTTATTCGATGACAATAGTGTTCTACGTTCATTAATGACTTGACCCGTCGCCGAAAAAACGCGCTCACAGGGCACAGATGTTGCTACGACGCAAAATCTCTTCATCACATAGGCGTAAACATGAGGGTATATTTGACGACGCTCATGCCACCACAAAAGTGGATCTTCCTTTCGATTTAAATACTCTTCGTTGAGGTATTTATCCAGTTCACGAATTCCAGCAGCAAGTTGGTTATCTGGCTTAGTTATTTTTCTAATTGTTTCATCGTATTCATCCCATATGCTTTTATCTTTATTCGTGGGTACAGATGCTGATGAGTCGCTGGAACTAGGAACAGTTTCTTTATTTTGATCCTCCCTTTGAAGTAATTGTACTCTGCCGATTTTTTGTCTGAGGGCTTGTACTGCAATTTCACAGGCTCTTTGATTTTTGAATCCTCGCGTCTTAAATCGGGGGTCCAGAATTGTGCACTCAGCGTATAAAATATTGCTCTCTATGTCTTTAAAACGATCTTCCATGTTTTTCTTTAAAACCGATTGCACAGCAAATATTTTTACATTTTCAGAGATATGCTTTTGCAAAAAACTTTTAAGTAAATTACTAAAAATAATTACTTTAGATAAAGTGACGTTTTTTTCAGCACTTATTTCTACTGTTATTTCGTAGAATGGACTAAGTAGAGGTAAAACTCCCTCTATGACCTCCCAGTCCCCTTCATTTAAACTTAAATCAGGGCGTAGAAGTGCAACCGTAGCAATCACTGCATCTTTGACCTGTACTAATCGCTTAAGCATGTCAAAAGTCGAATTCCAGCGGGTCTGTACGTCCTGCTTGAGCTTGAGAACGGGTAAATTCATTTGCTGCTGAGTAGCACCCAATTTATTTTTTCCTTGAGTGCTACGATTGAAATACTCGACAATATTTTTAACTCTCCCCAAAACATCACATATCTCTTTTGTAGCGTCTTGTACAACAAGATTTAGAGAGTGAGCGAAACATGAGATGGACCGCCATTCACCAAGTCTGACAGCACCTAAGATGTTGGCTGCATTATCGCTAACGATAGCAGTAACTTTGTGCGATATGTTCCACTCCGCCAAAACATCTTTCAAAAATTCACACAAGTTTTGGCTAGTATGTCTCTCATTATAATTAATACAACCAAGTAATGCTGAGTTAAGAATGGTGTTTTCATTTATAAAATGGGCTACAATAGCTATATAACTGTCGTTATTTCTTGACGTCCAACCATCAGTACTGATGGACAATGCCGGTGCTGCTTGAACCTTTTTTTTAACTTCGTCCATAATGTCATTGTAGACATTTGACATTAAATTTTCCGATAAAGTTTTTCGTGATGGTAGTTTATAGCCTGGGCATTGGGAAATTAATTCAATAAGTGTACGAAATTCTATTTCGTCTACAATTCTGAGAGCGTGATGTCCTTTAGCTATCATTTTGACAAGTTGCTTGTCAATCTGCTCAACTTTTCGCACTGGTGGTGGTCTCCGAATGAATTGGGTAATTGATTGTTGGGGGTCTACTCTATTTATTGATGCTGAAATTATATTCACTGATTCAGATGTACTTTGGCTTTGATGAACTAAATTTAAATTAGGTAATATCGGTGTCTGTCTTTCAACAATTAATGGGATCAAAGGATGTTTGGTTTTCATATGTCGGGTTAAATTACCATTTGACCCACACGCAATACTTATAAACGATGAGCAATAGTTGCATTTCGCTTTTTTTTGATCAGTGTCTTCTGTAAAATGATTCCACAGGGGGCTATGCTTTCTTTTTGATGACATCGTAAAAATTATCTAAAACAAAACACATTAACACTATATTACTTGACTGGCCAGTTAGTCTAGTGGTTAGTGACCCTGGCTGCTAAGACTGAGGTCGTGGGTTCGATTCCCACCCAGGACAAATCTTTGTGTGATGAGCACAATAATTTGTTAAGTGTCTGGGTGTAATTTATCTATAATATGTATGTATTTCGAAATATGTAGGTATGTTTATTAATTGTCTGGTTGCCATAGTACAGGCTCTGCCTAGTTTGGGATCAGATAACATTGTGTTGGTTGTCCTGAGATATTATGAGATATTATTATAGAAATTAATTAATAGTTAAATAGATATTTTACATTAGCTTCTGCCCGACACATCGTTTGTGTCAAATTTTTGCTCGTAGCGTGATGTTATATCCTATTACTTAGCCTATAGCCTTCCTCAATAAATAGGCTACCCAACACAAAAAGATTTTTTCAATTCGGACCAGTAGTTCCTGAGAAGATCGCGTTGAACCAAACAAACAAACAAACAAACTCTTCAGCTTTATAATATTAGTAAAGAATAGTAATGATTACAAACATGACTTACCTGATAATAACAAGCACACAGCAACAAACAGTTAACATCTATTTTTGCAAAACAACAAAACTCATCTTACGTTTATGTTGCCACTAAATGAAAATGACCATAGAGTATATTCCACTGACTGATAGACCAAATACCGAGCGCGCTCTCGTGTGTTCCCGACTTTAGTTGATAGTTCAGTTCATCATTGATAGGAGTAATATTGTTCTGTGGTTCAGTTGACGCCATCCTCGCTCGACGCTCCTTCGGTCATGAACTAGGAACTAACGAACTACGGATCGGGGAATGAGGGAACTAGTTCGAGTAGTTCATCTGTGGGATCGCTCTTATGACCTAGTTCGTTCGCGAACTACACAAGACTAAATTGCAGTGTGATCGCAAGCCCCATGGCTACGAAGAAACTTTGTAAGAAGATTTACGAACTCATCAAGCAGGCAAATACTCAAAAACGCTTCCTCAGGAGCGGACTAAAGCTCGTACAGAAATTTTTGCGGCTTGGTGAAACAGGGCTCGTCATCTTCGCCGGAGACATATCACCAATAGATATCATGTGCCACTTACCCATTGTGTGCGAAGAGAAAAATATCCCGTACTGCTATGTACCAAGCCGTAAAGACATTGGCTTGGCCATGGGCGTCACCAGAGGATGCATAATGGTATTGATCAAGGAACATGACAGTTATAAGGAATTGTACGACGAGGTTGTGGGCGAGATTAAGCTACTGCCTTATCCTATCTTTCCAAAGATTGGTGGTTAATAACTCATACACTTAATTTCTTTACTGATATACTGTATAATTTGGCTGTATTTTTTTTTTTACCTTCTATGTTATGAGGGTTTGGTTTCCGCACTTAGTCCTTTGAGTGCACCATTGTACATGGGCCATGGCTGCCGTTGGTGTTTACTCCAACCAGCCCACCTCCCTCCAGAAGTTAGTTATGCCTCCTGGGCTGTTGAGAACATCCATGTAAGATTTGGATGTCCCGAGGGTATCTGTCCTAATCTGGGTGACGCCTGTACATTCGAAGAATACATGCGCAATGGTTTCCTCAGATGCAGACCATCCCTATCCAGGCGTAGCAGACGTCTGGTTATCCTGTCATCCAGGGATGGTTGGAACAGTACCTTTCATAACCATGTAATCAGTTTAAAATAGTGAAGGTACATGTTTTTTACTGTGTGTAGTTTGCTAATTTATTTATTTTGTAAAGTAAGTTTAATTTAATTATGTAGTTGGTACCAAAGCTTTAATTTTTCGTTCCTATCTATGATTTATGCGTGTTGAAAGAATAAATTATGATTTAAGTAGAGTAAGTAAGTCTTTTCATTTTAAACAAACCTTAAGACAGATCAGTCCTATTAACATGACCTGAACGCGTAGCATGACCACCGTAGAAATGGGTTGTGTCGACGGAAACATAGACAAAATTACAGATTGTAGAAAGATTAAAGACAGTATTAAAGATTGTAGAAAGATTTGTACCGTTTTTAACCGACGAAAAAAAACGGAGGAGGTTATCAATTCGACGCGTATATTTTTTTTTTTTTTTGTTTTTTTTTTTTATGTATGACCACGCATAACTTTTTACATAGTAGTTCGATTGTGATAATTCTTTTTTTATTGGAAAGGGTTATACTCCGAGGGTGGTCCCATATAAATTTGAAAAACAAAATCAAACCCTAAGGGTCAGAAAACAGGGGATGATTGATTGTTCACTCACTGATTGTAATGTTTAACCACGCATAACTTTATACAGAGTAGTCCGATTTTAATAATTCTTTATTCATTGGATAGGGTATATCTTGCCAAGTATTATAAGTATATTAAAGCTACAAAAAATTATAAAATAAAAACTTTTTACCAAAAAATTTAACCGCCGAAAAAACTGAAAAGCAAAAAATAATAAACCTTAAAATTATGAATCGGCGCTGGAAAATCAATGAACAAAGATCACTCAAAGTGCCGACTCATAATTTTAAGGTTTATTATTTTTTGCTTTTCAGTTTTTTCGGCGGTTAAATTTTTTGGTAAAAAGTTTTTATACTAGCGTAGCATGACAATTCTATCTCTATTCTACCAAGAATAGACAAAACCCATTTCTACGGTGGTCATGCTACACGTGCAGGTTTTATAATAACTAATATTTACAAAATATCCGGATAAGCTACTGCGGGCTTATCAAGTACTACTTGATCAAGAAATAAATGGTGTCTTTAATACATGCTAGGCTGCTTAAAACGTGTTTGATTTGTTTATAATGTTTGACTTGTGTCAATTCATTTAAAGGTGTATTTATTTTATAGACGATACGCAAAGGTAGCCTCTCAAATTCAAATTTACTTACGTTGTTTTGCATTTGGTCAGAGTTGGATTGAGAGATGGATGGCAGCATTCGTCCTATTGCCATGGGAACAACTTACCGTCATGTGGTATGCATTTATTATAAATGGTGAGGTGCTTTTGGAAAAAATTTAGCCCCTCATGTTAGGTTACGGCTCCAGAGAAGTCTCGGAGGCTGATAAATAATTGAAAAATCTATATGTAATTGAAAAACGATCAGAAAACAGATTTAAATAATAAACAAAGAGGCAGAGGAGATTATGTAAGGTATGTGTGAGGATGAGTGGAAGTGTACTGTATTACATAATCATCTCATAATGTTCCCACTGCTGGGACAGCACCCTATCCCAGGCCCAGTGTGGGTATGTAGATGTCACATGTCTACATTCTAGGACAGAACAGTTTCCTTCCGATGTTTTTCTTCACTGTTTCGAGAGCAGTGGTGTTGAAAAATATACAAAAAGTATAGCGCGTGTCAGGGTTCGAACCTCCGAGCTACAACTCGTAAGTCGCGCCAATTTCCACTGGGGCTGGGCTACCAGTGCTCTTGGCACCACTATGGACTCAGTATCAGACTTAGGCCACTTCCTTACAATCTTTTTAGTCACGCTGGTTCAGAGGGCATATTATACTTTGTTTTTTGTTGTACAAGTTTTTTAGGATTCTGTACCAAAAAGGAACCCTTAAGGTGAGATTCAATTTGTCTGTCCGTCTGTCTGTCACAGCTAGATATCTCAAGAACGAATAGTGCTATCAACTTGAATTTTGGAATAGTTTTAGATGACGTTTGCCCAACTATTTAGCAAATGAGAAATAAATAAAAATACCTATGTATATGTTATTTGCAATAGGGACTGAAAGGGGTCTTAAAAATTCGAACCGGGGCCACAAGGGCATGTGGAATGTGTCAATAACGCTCTTTCATATTATGAAAGAGCGTTATTGGCACATTACCAAACATTTTTCTATTTTTTGGTCTCATAGTTTCCGACTTCTGAGGAAAATTTCATAAATACCCCCTTATCACCGAAGTTTGCATAAAGAAAAATCTGAAATTATTCTTATTTAGCTCTTAAGACAAAATTTCTCAATTGCCGGAACTCAGGTCAAGATTTACCTGATAATCCATTTTCCCAGAGACGGTGGAATGAGCCACTCTCAGAGTAGTATGTATCATAATTTAAGCGTGCCTGTTGGCTGTGGGTACATGGTAATCTGGTGTTCGGCTACCGTTATCGAACATATACCTACCTTTGTTCGACGATACTACTTTCAGCTTCCCTACCATGACGCCCCTTGTTCTGACTTGCAGACGAAAAGTCGGTCGCTTAGCACGACACGAGGACATTCGACATTCGGCGTTCCAGCATTAGTTTGACACGCGACGATTTAAGAGACCAAAGGGCTTGTATTTTTTTTCCATGGCAGATGGGTAGGCTTTTAGTATAGTGGAATACAAAATGTGACAATACGTCTTTTACACCCATCCTGCCTTCCTGGCTGGACGTGTTGGACTGGCGCTGCTAGGTACTGCGGCTGCGGAAAACCTCAACTATAACCCTACACACGCTGTATCATCGCCGCAGAACCTTTTTGTTAATAAAAGTACCATTAGTTGACTAGCTTTTGCCCGCGACTTCATCCGCGTCAAGTATTTGTTCTTCTGGCCCTTCCCGTCGCATCGAATTGCCTGCGAGTTTTCGTTGTTGCTCCGCTCCTTTTGATTGTTGCGTGATGTTATATAGCCTATATAGCCTTCCCCAATAAATAGGCTACCCAACAAAAAAATATTTTTTCAATTCGTACCAGTGTTTCCTGAGATTACCGCGTTCAACCAAACAAACAAATGAACTCTTCAGCTTTATAATATTAGTACAGATTATGCGTTGTAAATCGACTGTTTGTGGTTCAAGGCGATGCGACTTTCGTAGAACAATTTCGTTGGAAACTTTATGAACAATATTCTACAAGAGCCGCGCCGCACCTGCTTGAAGAAAACTTCCCACAACGAGCCAAGAGTATTCAATTTTTAAGAAAGCTAATTGGTTTACCTGTGTTGATTAAATGCATGCCTCGTTATTGCAAGATATATCGTCTGAGCCTTCAAGATGGTATTCTAACATGAATTGAAATGTTTATTTATGTAAGATCTTAATACACATAAGAAATTTTATGTAAGCCTATTACTTTGTAACATCGAAAACAATAAACAAAAAATTACCAGACAAGAATAAATTAACATTACAAATAGTATGTGCTGTACACATAAATAAATATACACCTTTTTCCCATGAGGGTAGGCAGACTACGGAACACCACCCGCTACGATCCTTACATACTCATTTTACCTCGTTTAGGTTCATACAACTAGACCATACACACACGCCGGTTGTGAGTACTACGCACCTGACCTTTCTGAAGAACATCACCAATAAGGTCACTATTATGTATGTCCTCCTAGGGCGTCCCCTCCCAGCGTTTCCACTCACATGTGTCTTGTAAATACCGTAGGTAATAGGTAGAACAGGCTGGTGTCCGCAACTCCACGTCTGAGCGCGTATTTTTCGTACGGGTGGGAAATCGGTTATTCGATCCACCCCAGCTCCTCGAGAAAGGCCAGCAACGCCTTGATGTTGCTGACCATCTCACGTAGGGTACCTGGGTTACCGAAGTACTTGGCGCTGTATGTGACGATCTCCGGGCAGTTTAGAAGCACGTGCGCTGCTGTCTCGTCGTCCTCAATGCAGGCCCTGCACAGCGGACTGTCTGTAACTCCTATGACAAATAGATGTTTATTAAACGACCCATGGCCAGTTATTGCTGCTGTAACCATACACAGCTGTCGTTTGTCTAACCGGAGGACCTATTTTGTGAGGCGGGCTGGATCTGTAAGTATCTTTTGGGGCTTACAAAAGTTATTTACAAGGCAGATCGGAGTGGAAACACCGGGAGGAGACGCGGTGGGTCCTTTATTCATCCCCTCAACATGACCAAACCATCTAAGCATGCTCTTTTCAATTTCTGTCACTACATCTTCTTTTAACTGCACCGTTCTCTTATCACATCATTCCTCAGCCTATCATTCATAGTCACACCACACATGCTTCTCAACGAACGCATTTCCACAGCATTAATTCTGCTTATGCTTCTTTTGCCACACCTAACATTCACTTCCATACATAAGGGTTGGTATCAGCACACCATTGTGAACAGCCAGTCGAGCCTTTTCGGACGTCATTTGTTGGTCAGAATCGCATGTATTACTTTCTTTATTCCCCGCATTTAACTCTTCTTTCCACATCTCTATCAATCTCTCCATCCCTTGTAAACAAACTCCCGAAACGTACAAACTTTTTTCACATCAGAGCCCACTGTAGCCTTGAGTCGAGTGTGATCCCAGGAAAACAGTTTCACTAACAAATTCTAGTTTCTATTGATTCAATACTGTCTCACAGTCACTACTTTTGAATGATTTGGTAAAGAAAATCATATGTCTTTAGTCTTTTCCATTAAACACTAAATGACTAAAAGAAAACGAATTTTAGATCTGCATAGAGTGTTACTGACCTCATTAAGACTTAATGCATGTTTAATTATTTAAAAAATTAAGGAGATAAGACAATAAAACCAATTTAGGTTGATTATTTATTGTTTATTTCCATTTTCTGCATTTACATTTTCTGCCTTTACTTTATCTGCCTTATTTTTATCATTTCCTCGCCCCGATGGTCGCACGTAGTTAATCCAGCCGGGATTCTTTGCACAATGGTTGCCATGCCTCCTAATTGGCTTCCCGCTCTTCAAACCATCCATTGCCATCAGGTCTTTTCTGAAATAGAGTTTTATTAATTATTGAGAGAGGCATAATAAGAACTTGCAATAATCAAGCATTCTGAATATTTATTCAGTTTATGAGAAGTGAATGCTCAACAAGCAGAAGTACAATATTCATATACTATCAACCAACTTATTGTTGATTAACCTTTTCATATGAAAATAGTTATATTACAGTACACCTGTGAAGTTTATTTATTTATCACTTGTAGAGGCTTTTCATTTACCCAGTTACCCAAATAAGCAGGTTAACACGACAGTTGTCTTATTTATAGAGGGTCCCACTATGAGATACTCTTAGATAGTCCTGACAAACAAACCAAGTACGGAAGGGATTAGACAGTTTGTAAACAAATATGTTATGACTTGTCTATACCAGATCAATTGTCCCACTTATATGGGCTGTTGAACTACAAAGTATTAGTATTATAGAGGTAAATATCTAAATAATCTAAGAAATCAAGTCTCGGTTACAAAGGTTTGAAAATTGCCATTGGCAGAGGTATCAGGACCTCATTAAAATGGTCATTATCAGAAGTTTCTTTACCCAGGGCCCACATATCTTATCCAAGTAAAAAGGATACTAACCCTGCATTAAGTCCATGAGGGTTTTGAGCCTTCCTCTGCATTTGGGCTCGCGTAGTCATCAGCAGACAAGAGTGGTTATGCTGCAGCATCCTGAACTCCATGTCAAGAGTGTCAAAACCCTGCAATATTTGTTACAATTTTAAATATGTTACCCAGTTGTTTTCTTTAGGTATAGGTAAACTGTGTGAAGATAGTGTTCACCACAGTATCTGATCATGATCATCTGCCTAACCTTTTTCCTATGTTGGGGTCGTCTTGCAGTAAACTTGGATGTAGCTGACTACCAGTATTTTGCATGTAGCAATGGCCTATCGCACTTCCTCAACCCAGTTACTGGGCAATACTGGCTGTCAGACTTTTGGGCTTCTGATGACACATAATGACTGTCAAAGATCCACAACTGAATGCTGGGACTAACTGCTTAACATGCTTTTTGAGGCATGGGTCTTGGTATAAACAGATGGTCACCCATCCAAGGTCCAACCGCGACAAAGGTAGCTTAACCTAACCGATCAACTCGTGCAGCTATTAGTCACGTCATCCAAACATGTCTGTGTATTCAAAATCTACCTACGGTGACTTGAATTCTAAGTTCGAAACAGCAGAGAGTAGGGCGTCGCGAAAATTTCGTACTAAGGGGCCACCCTCGGAATGAAAAAGGACAAAGAAAAGCCTTAAAATTGGAAAACGTAAAAGATAACTATTAGGCACTGACTTTCTGAAGCTTCTCCAAGGCATCAGAATGTTCCTCTATCTTCTGCTTCAGCTCTTTGTTTTCATCGCGTAGCTATAACACAAGCAAAACAAGGAAAATATGAAAATATGACCTTTTATATTAAGCGTACAAGGTAGCGTAATAAGATGCTTGGATATTTCGTCAAAATATGAGATGAAATCATGTTTTCGGGACATAAAAGGAGGAGCTAAACCACAATACCTCTTGAAGAGCATTCACGACAGCGTAGTTAGGTATCTCAGCGTATACGTTCGGCATGTTAGCCTTTGAAGTAAGATTTCTTTCTGCACACTAGAATTTGTTGTTTTTCAATAATTCAATGAAAACGAAGCTTAAAAGCTCTCGCACAATCACACTTCGCAAGAAAAACTTACTATTGACAATACTGACAGCAGTTAAGTATTGATCCATAGTGGTGTCCTTATAACAATATGTTCCAATAAACAAAAACTTAGTCGATTCTAATGGGGAAAAAACTTCCACTTGCTCACTACAGATGTCACTTTCTACACATTTTTTGCGAACACGTTAACTGCCATGTCGGACTATGTGTCCGACACTTTTTGTTCCATTCAGGCCTTGTCGGACTATATGACCGACAATACATACCAAATCTGAACGTGTCGTTGCTGCCTGGCGGCCATAGTTATTACTCTTACAGCTATATGAAGTGACCCGCGTGGCACAAAAATCACTGTGTCAATATAACTTTTGTTTACCATTACTCTCATACACTTTGTGGAAAGTATGAAGTCTAAATAAAAGTAAGGAATTAAATTATAAAAATAGACTCAGGTAATTCAGGTAGGTCAGGACGACTGTATATAATCTGATAAATATGATATATATGTATTTATAGAATAAATAATCTATTTAAAGTCAACACTACGTACATTTCTTGTTTTTTTCTGATTTTCACCATGACAATTAACGTGTTAACCTGTTAACTAAAATTCGCCGTTGCACAGCTGTTTACTGCAAAAAATGGGAAGCCATGTATTTGCCAAAGATGTTACAAGATAAAAATAGTCGGAAAAATTCGTATACAGCCCAGGTGATCCACTCAAGAGAAATAAGTACGTTTTTATTACTTAAAGGCACTTGTGGTGCGATATTGCGTAAATTGTAGTAAAGATGTGTGTGTTATTATACGTATCAAATTCGATTTCAGTTAGAATTAACATCAACGTTTTTCTGTCAGAAAGATTATCCTCAAGTTGGTTTGCAACTACGATCAGATTATTCCTGGCATATGCCTCTACCAAAAAACGGAACTTAATAAAATACAAAATATAGTGCCTTTTATGTGTTGGTGGATGTTTCATCGCTTGTGTTGCATGAACTTATATTAACGAGATAATAGGATTAAAAACTGAGAGCTCGTAAAAGGTGGCAGCACAGTTTAACGTCTAAAAATTGCCATTTTTTATGTTTACTTTTGTGTCGTTGCAGATTATATGAAAACTAGGTAAATATTTATGAGACTTGGAGTGTAACACTATTAGAAGACGACCTAAGGAAAATGGACTGATGTGCAGCCGTGTGTACATGTATATGTACAGACGCCAGCACACAAAGCGACTAAAATCTGTCAAATTTCTTTAATCGGTTATTAACTTTATCGCAAAAGTTTTAGGTTCAAGTTGGATTAGGAAAATTTGTAAGTTTCGGGTAGCTTGAAATGCTGGCGTCTGTACACACAGCTACACATCAAGTTATACATTTCCAGTTTTAGCTGGCCTCGCATTGTATAGGCTTTTCGGACAGTGAGAAGTCAACTTATACTGGAAATGTACAGGATATTAGGGTAAACACCGTTATCCTTGAAACCAGTGATTTGGTTTCGTTAATAGAACGTGAAACCAATGAAAAAAAAACAATCTTTTTTTTAAAGAAAATCTGTATTTTTCCACAAGAATATTTCACCCTAGGCGCGAGGGCAACAAACTTCGCCACCCGCGTTGCCCGACGCCGACGCACGGGTCGCGGTTCGCGACCCCAGTCAGCTGTCAGTCTCGGTAGCGAGCGCACGTAACGCCCGCGCCGCGTCTCGTAGCGTGGCTCATTTTTCGCGCGTAAATTGTTTTACAATGTCTTACACAAATGAACAGTGGACCGAAATGGTTCGGCTTTACGCCATTGCGGGTAATAATCTGAACGGGGCGCGTAGGATGTACGCAGAATTGTTCCCTGGACAACCTGTGCCAAACCGTGAAACGAAGTTGGCGGCGACACAAAGGCTACGTACCTACGGCCAGTTCACTGTGCTGGCCCACACAAGAACTAAATGATAACGATCGCATACCATGATACCACGGATGGTATTTTCGCAGTGACTTAAACCTCGATAACATTTCCATTTTGTCTACGGACGAAGATAATAAAAAAATGAATTCAAATCATTTAAAATCCAAAGCCATTTCGAATCAAATTTACATTTAGACTCGTCACGCAAAACCTAAGGTAGGTATTTATGCCTGTCCTAAACCAGGAAAACTATGAAGGGAAAGTTACATCACAGGTAATGTGTATTTATGTTTTGTGTGGGTGACAGGACGGCCGGCGATCGTTGTAGTGATTACGTCACTCATGCGCATATCCATGAATTCGCAGGCGGTGTGGGATAAAGTCCGTTCTAAACCTTTTTAGGAATTTTATTTTTTGTAACTTGTTCTATTATTTTATATTTAAGTCAAACTACCCATGGGTTAAGTGACAACGGTGTTTACCCTTACATCCTGTATAGCTTGACCTGTGGCGTACCTACCATGCGTACCTATATTTGCGCTGTTCGCAAATCGACTAGAAAATGAACAGATGACGGCCGGCCCAGCCGTTATTCGTTGCCCAGTTCACAGAACACTTCATTAGACCTTTTCGCATGCATACGGTCACGACAGGGTCGCCATACCTTGTAAAGTAAATATGTATGAGATGCAATGAGAGCTTTCACAGGCAAGGCGACCGTGCCGTGACCGCAAGTCACCCGTCCCTATTCACTATAAGCACGGTTTCGATGCGGCAGTCGCAGTTACTATCCTCTACGGGCAGCCGTCTTTTCAGTCATGAAAGGACTTGTATAGACGCGTTCACTTGAACACGAGCGCAACACGGCGAGCGCGGAAAATGCCATTCAACGTATTCAACCGCTAATATCACAAGGAAACGACTGCTTGTCGCAGAATGTATGACGAAATTGACGTTAATATATTCATTTCCCTACTGGGGATCACAATGGGAATAACAATTGTGTCTTTTAAAAACAAGAATGGGTCAAAATAAGCGTGGAAAGATGTATTATAGGATTAAACAGTAGTTTCGAAGACCCAAAACAATAAGTTTCGTACCTATACGTTCAACGATAAATGATTTTAAATACGTTTTTTGTATGTAGGTGTCATTCTGTATGAAGGTTTGTACCAACACTTTTACACGTCAATCTTACAATATTTTTAAAACGAGATGAGGTCGGCGTTTCCTATCTGACTAATCAGAGAAGTAAGGCCCTGGAAGAAGTAAGGAACTGGAGATTCTTTTAAACTCCAAGGACTTGATCACATCATGTGAATGAAAAAAAAATCGTTGGGTGATTTTGGCACACTTTTTTTCCATTAAAATTATTTCATTTATTAGATCATCAGTTCACTAAGTAGCCTTATTTTATTTTTGGTTTTCTTTCTATTAAGTATGTTTTTATTTGCATGACGCAATATCAATCAGCATCTGAATCATTTTGAAGATTATTTTTAATCCATTGCTTCATCTGAATTTTGACATTGCGTCAAATGAAAGCGATTCTTACTGATAGTGTACTTCCTCAATATCGCCAATACAACCCTCCAAGTTCATAAAGGCTTAAGAACAAAAAAAAAAAACAAAAAGTCATTCCTACAGCTTTATGAACTTAGAGCGTTGTATTGATGATTTTGATAATTATAATTTTGTAACTACATATGTCTTACAGGCGCGAATAATATTTTAATCAACAAACAACCCAGCACTGGCCTGCCCTGCCGGGGTCGCGTGATTGTTCGAAAGAGATACCGTGACCCTGGCACATGGGCAACTGAAGGAACACGGGTGGGTTTTAGTCAGTAAAAGTCTGACACGCCCTCCCGCTCCGCCCAGAGCGGGAGAAGTCATTTGATGATTTCCCATCCAAAAAAAAAAAAAAAAGCACTGGCCTGCAAATTGCAAAAAACGTAAGAAAATTTGAATTTCGCGGGCTGGTTGAAGCATTCACCTTAAACTTTAGATAAGATGCGAGTATTGGGTGCCTGCTGTATTAAAAAAAAAATCGTTCGGTCAGATGTGGTTACTTATTATCGGTTATTTGTATGCTGGATGGTGGAGTAGATAACACAGTTTTTTGGCGTTCAAACGCTAAAAAACTGACAGGTCATGACGTGACGCTCCGATCCGTCGTATAAATTATGTTAGTAGATTACATTGAACTAAATAACTTCCACTCATTGCATACGACTTAAGAAACCTTATTGTTCTTTTTAGGGTTCCGTTGCCAAATGGCAAAAAACGGAACCCTTATAGATTCGTCAAGTCTGTCTGTCGGTCTGTCTGTCCGTGTATGTCACCGCCTTTTTTTCCCGAAACTATTAGAGCTATGCTGTTGAAATTTGGTATGTAGATGTATTCTGTGAACCGCATTAAGATTTTTACACAAAAATAGAAAAAAAAAAACTACATTTTGGGCTTCCACTCCACATACCTACTTAGAACTGAAACTCAAAAATATTTTTTTCATCAAACCCATACGTGTGGGGTATCTATGGATAGGTCCTCAAAAATGATATTGAGGTTTCTAATATCATTTTTTTTCTAAACTGAATGGTTTGCGCGAGAGACACTTCCAAAGTGGTAAAATGTGTGTGTCCCCCCCCCCCCCCTGTAACTTCTAAAATAAGAGAATGGTAAAACTAAAAAAAAAGTATATGATGTACATTACCATGTAACCTTCCATCGAAAATTGGTTTGAACGAGATCTAGTAAGTAGTTTTTTTTAATACGTCATAAATCGTAAACCGGAATTTACCTTTCATTCAGTCAACTCAAATATAAAAATTAAAAAAAAAAAAACTTTTAATTTCATAAACATAAACCTTATACATAAATCGTGAATTCCTGCAGGTTTGTACGGAACCCTCGGTGCGCGAGTCCGACTCGCAGTTGGCCAGTTTTTACTTTCTTGCCGTCGTGTTTTTTTGTCGGTTTTTTGGCTTCAAATATCTTCAACTTAGTCGTAATAAATAATTATTGGTCAGCGTATCCGAAATACAATTGACAGCCATATTGCGTTTGCTAGAATGCCCGCCGCCATTTGTGATAAAATCATTAAAATGTCAAGCTGACAAAAGTCAAACACAAAAGTGGCCATTTGGGGCTTAGCAGCACAGGCAAAGACTTTTCCTTAGCACCCTTTGCTTCAGCTGTGTTTCAGTCTCTGTTTTTATTGTGAAATACCGTAACAATTACGCTACAAAATGCCGAAGAATATCACGACTGAAGTTCGCGAGATAATATTGAAAGTAAAGGAGTTTATGGACGAAGAAAAACGAATGCAAGTGCCAATAATACCACTGAGTAAAGTTTACGTTCGAGTATCGGCCGCTACAGGTTTGTAGACATATTATTTTTATTATAATTTACCCTAAGTAATTCATTATTTATTTTGTAACTTGTAGTTTGTTCTTCTTAATTATTAGCGTTAAACAGGACGTAAACATTCTAAATAGTTTTCGCGACATGACATGCCTTTGCATTTTATTGTCTTTGAGAAAGATACCTTTAAATAAAATAAAATATTTCATCATGTTTACAATGGTAGCATATTAAGTTTTTACAAAATGGAACCTTATAGCCGCAAACATTAAAAAGTGTGTTTCAATGTCATCTAAATAATTTGATATATAAATCATTACCCACGAATACTATTAAATTGTAGACATGAATATATAACAGTCACATTAAAACTTAGAATGTTACTGCCAAAATGTAGCAACTGCTTCATAATAACATAGAACCATATTTTGTGGGCAAGAATGATAGTGGTAATGTAGCTATTATATTTACATGATTTTTGTTGTGTCATGTGAGCTAGGTATGCACAATAACACCAAAGGTCTATGCAGAAAAAGCCCATTATAATTGAAAACCTTTACCGGCCCTTGTAAAACATGATAACTCAGATTTCTTTTTTAGTCAATGGTGCCGATTCTGTTGTACAAAATTCTCTAAACTAAACTAAAAATCACTAAAATTTGGTTTATTCCTGTTAAACGACGATTTCCTATTCTGAAATAGACTAAAGTGACACAACTTAACTATATTTTAGTTTGACAGTACTAAGTTATTAGTTTAGTGAAAATGACAATTCTGCTATTCTGAGTTTGCCGGTTTTCACCAAAAATGTTGACTATAATAATGAATTTTTCGACCCCCTTTGTTAACCCCGGACCATATAAATCGCAACACGTGGGTAATATTTTTTTTATTTTTCAAACAAAACGTGAAAAATTCCATATAAAACACGTCCAGGCTGCCCGCATGCGCGCGCCTTCGTCTCTAAAAAAATTCATTGCGTAGCGCACACAAGTACCACGTTGCGAAACCAAAAGAAAAAAAAAACCATGTTGATTGTCACATTCGTTTTTAGTTGTGTCAAAATAATTTTTTAATTTAGAGATTTTTCCTTTCAGAATAGCGTTAAAATTCTCATAGCCAAAAGTGAGGAATTTTAGAGATAGTTTAGTTAGTTTAGTTCGGTGTACAACAGAATCGGCACCATTGTGTGGTTAAAATTGTGTAGTTTTTGTACTATTTTATGTTTTTTTTTGTTGTACTTCCAATCTCTATTCAATATTCGTGTTATTTCACGAACACACTGTCCATACATTATGAATTATATTGTCGCAAAATCACATACATTTGATGTGACAAAAAATGGATATGTCAGTTGCAAGTGTTAGTGTATTTGCATATTCCTCTTATTCCTTAAAATTAAGCAAACATTGACACAAGAACTTCACATCATTGGGTTTGGCTGAATAAGACATATATAGAACATGAATGGCGATGTGAAGTACCAATATTTGTTATATTTTCCACTTGGCGTATGTTGGCATGTCCTGATACGTTGAAACTTGGATTGAATAAAAAAATTCCCACCCATAAGCAAAATATGTGTTCAGACGTGGAGTGGCTGACACCAGTCCGTTCTACCTACCTACCTTGGTTGAAAAAATTGTAGATAAACGAATACAATTAATTATGTGTATTTGAAAATGCTACCAAGGATTACCTTAAGCAGTAAGAGATTCTCTTCTCTCTCTTGATAGCTCCATAAAAATATTTTGAATAGGCTAATTAATAATAATGTTTACTTCAAAAGGGGGTAAAATATTTGGTTTGTACCTCCATTCATTAAAAAGTCTAACGGGCCTCTGCGAGTTGGCCTCAACCTTCGAACGGCTTCTAAAGGTTTACTTATTTATGTTTATTAATTGAAAAGAAATAAACTACCGTGTGTTGCCGTACGTAAAGAATAGCACCATCCCATTTCTTCCCGTGGGTGTTGTAGAAAGCGACTAAGGGACTTACTAGAGAATGGGCAGCAGCGTTCTCTATGCATCCTACCACCATACTGCGATCGCCAACCCGCCTGCCAAGCGTGGCGATTATGGCAAACCCCTTTTGAGGAGGCTTATGTCCAGCATTGGATGTCTTTCAGCAGAAATGATGATGATGATTGAAAACGAAGCGAACCCTAGATCAGTGTGTCACATGCTTGGTGGTCCACAAATTAAGCATCACTTGTATCTTGTGGCTCATATTGTCATCCTCCTACTAGATTGATACCCGTTTGTAAATCAAATTACAACCATAGTAATATTATTTGAGGTGTACTTTTATAAGTACTATTGTAGCAGGGGTGTGTCTGCCTAACCCTACGGAAGGAAGGCGTATGTATAGGATATTGGTAATACGGGCTGGTGTTGTGAGATATTGAGAAGCCATATTATGCTATTATCACTTTTCACATCCACTGCTAAAGAGTCTTTCAAGCACCTTGGTTTCATCTTAAGGAACTGTCGTGATTTTCATAACCCCATGTTATCAAGCTTATTTTTGGGGCATTGGTCCGTAGCAAACTTGAGTCTAGTGCTTGCGTATGGAATCGTTTTGAGAAGCAGTATGCGTTGGCTTTAGAAAAAGTTCAAAAAGCATTCCTTAGAAACCTTTACAAAAGCTTGTACGGGTTTTTACCTTTCTTGTATCCCACAAAGTTTCTGTTGGGTTGCTTAAGCTTTAATTCTCTAGAAGTAAGAAGGTCGCGCGATCAGATGATTGTAATATTTAAAATTCTTAGGGGGATTATTGATCCCAGACAATTACTGTCGTGGCAGAAAACACCGCTTGCTGGCTGTTCCAACTTGCCGTACTATTGCGCACTCCAAGTCACCTATTCCTCGGACATTAGCAGCTACTAACGCTCTCCTGAACTCAAACACAGATATTGATATGTTTGCAAATGAATAGAAGATGATACTGTCAGAATGTTTGAATTTTTGTGAGAAGAAAGCATGACTGTGCTAAATGAATTGTAAATATCAAAATAGTTTTATTATATGTTTAAATAGTGTAATTGGCTTCGGCCGTTCTATTTAAAATAAAATAAATGCTGTCGTTTGCTATTGCAAATTAGTATCAAACTAAAAGGAAAGTTGTGATGCACACATTAAAAAACTTAGCTGTTTCTTATAATAAGTTAGGGAGCAGTAAGATGTGGGCGACTAATTATAATCCAATCACTAATTTAATTTGAACATTTGATATTGAATAAAATAAATCATAGGCTAAACAAGAATTTTAAACCTCAGTAAACAAATGGTGCAAACGTTTGCCTTCTAACTTACTTAATTTGAGCGTTGTATCTTTTCAGGTGTATCTGAGCGCACAGTATTGAACATTGTGAAAGAAGCAAGACTCGTGGAGCAGGGTCTGCTAGACCCGGAAACTCTAAAGAAGTCCCCAAAGAAACGCGTAAGGACAAAGGGCAAGATAGAAGTCGATGAGTACGACCTGCAAGTGATACGCAGGAAGATCCACGAGTTCTACGCTTTCAAGAAAGAAGTGCCCACTATCAACAAGCTTCTCCAAATATTGAAAGAGGAGATAAACTTCAAAGGTTCAAGGGAAACTCTTAGAAAGATACTCAGGAAAAATGGTTTTCAATTTAGGAAGACAAAGAACGCTAAGGAAAAGGAACAAGCTCCGGAATCCACGTCGTCAGTGCCACCCATGGTGGCGCCATACATACACACCATGTTTAGCCACAAGAATATACAATCATAAACGTTCTCCGTACTTTGTAGAGGCGTAGATTTAAACTGGTAGGTTTTTGTTCGTTTTTGTGGTTTAATTCTAACGAAATTAGATTGTTCCTTCGCAGATTTATAATGCATCATTCAACTGCAGTTATTGTTGAGCTAAAATAAACATAGGTCTTAATGTTGAGTGGCGGTTCGGGACCGTCCGCTCCATCTTTCAATAGTGATTAATGAGCTATTGGTCTAACAATGACTAGGCTAAGTGGACTATGGAACTGGTCTATAATTTATGTTGAGAGCGAATTTTTATACTTTGATTTGTCATGTACTGGCAAAAGTAAACAAAACTATTTTCTACTTATTTATTAGCCATTTATCTCCTAACTTTGGGGACATCGTTTGTTATTAGCAGGCGAAGCATGAACACAGTCTTGTCGACGGAAGATTAGACAAGAATGACATTCCGTGTAGACTGGACGACGGCAGCAAAGTAGAAAGAGTCGGCTACAAATTTTACGAAATTCAGAATACTTTGTTTTGTCATAGGTTTTTTTTTTCTGTTTGATTCTCAATTTTTACTAATATTAAGTCACATAAGAAGATGAGCGCGTAGTGTTCAAGCGGGTATTTAAAGACAACTACAACATTTTTTTTCAACGTGTCGAAGTACCGTATTTCGAAACAAAACAATATTAGAGTAATATCGGCGTTAACCATTATCTTGGTAATGCCATATAAACTAAATTATGTAAAATAGGAGAAGATAGCTTTGATCTTCTATTAATTATCTCTGTTTGGCGTTCAAAACGCTCTCCTGTAAAATTATGATTTTGTAGATAACCGTTACTTTGTGGCCGTCGAGTAGATAGTTTTTTTAAATCTTTAGCATGGCCATTACAAAATCAAATTGTCTCCACTACCTTAGACAACAGAAAGTTGTCAGCGTGATTCTGACAGTTTGGATAGAAAACTTTCTTCTGAAATAGTCTACATCTTTACGGACGTAGACAAAGCTCGTGAGAAATGAACAACAAGAAGACAGATTGTAGAAGGATTTCTAAGGTATGATGTCAGAAATAGAGAAACGAATTGTCACTTTGTATAGAAAAGAACTGTTTCTATTCTTCATAGAAATAGAAAGCATCTTGCTAAGCCTGCAGGAAATATATTTGGGTCAAAATTAAATTATAATATGTCCCGCAGTTTGTTGTGCCTTTGGCGTAGGCCTGCTTAAACTGTCTCCATGCTCTGTCTTCCGCAACTCTGGTTCAGTATAGCTCCTGCATTAGATGAACATCGTCTTCCTATCGTATTCCCGTCTCGTTTTTGGGTGCCCCTGTTTTTTGTCCCGTCTTTTGGGTATCACAGGGTCACTTTTTTGAATCAATATTTCTTAGACTTTGGATTTTCTATTTATATTTGTGGTTCAAATTTTTTGTTCCTTAGATTGACACCTAACGTGCTTCTATTGCATGATTTAATATTAATTACATCATGATCAGAAGTAACTTACACTGTATTTACCTGCTGCTGTGGTATCGTAGTTTTTAGTTTTACTGACAGAAGCTCATCTTTTCTACTGATTTAACCAACTTCATAGTGAGTTGTATGTACACAGTAAATATTAAGTTAGTTTCTATTGAGGCTATGTTCTAAATCTCATGATATAATATCTCATTATATTTTACTCTCTGAATGCCAGACTATATTAAACTGGTTTAGGCTTTGTGTGCACTACAGGCGCGCTGCTGCACTGCACTACACAGTAATGCTGCTGCCCGGTACTGTAGACAAGGCGTTAATTTCATTCTTAATATTCTTGTATGAATTTGCATATGATATGTGTCGTAGCTATTTGTTTATAAGGTATGCAATGCCTTGATATATCTGCTACCAACAAGAATTTTGTGTGGAAGTTATATACCGCTAATTGACTTGCGGTAAGGCTTGTTGTATTAGATGTAAATAATCATTCTATGTGGTGGTTTAATATTTTATTATGAAATAGATTTAGCTTTAAAATAATATTATGTATTGGCAGCTTATGTAGATTATTTTAAGTTAGTAACATAGCTAACCTATAATCATATAATTTAGTTAGTAATTTTAGTATGTGATATTTTATTTCATTTGTTCTTAATTGATTAGAGTGTACTGAGACTAGTGCCAATTTTCACACAGTTTTTCCTTCACCTCCACTGATAATACTGTAAACGGCTAACATATCAGAATGGTTACACCTGTACAAAATTCTGGTCAAAAATTTTGTCGTATGTACTCTCTGGTAATTATCAAATCGAATTGTAGGTATGCAGATGTACAACTTGATCTCTTAATATGAAAGGTTTTTTAGGGATTTAGGCCTAAGTGAGTATGGACTCAAAAAGACATGTGCCGACCCTAAATAGATTTTGATAAGGACAGAAGATAATGAGGATTAGGCCTAAGTGAATGTATAAATTAAAAATGGAATAGTTGGCAAGAAATATGTGAATATCGTCCTCTCATAATTTTAGTTTTATTTCATTTGATTATTACTCACAATCAATGTATTCGGATTTGTTATAGACAACTTTTAATCACAAATATTTATCTTGTTGTTTCAAGTATTTTAATAATATAGTTTTTACATGAAGAATGTGAATGCATTCAACGTAATTATGTTATAATTTATTTATTTGTGGCACAGGTATAATTTGTGGAACATATAGTATCACTGTGAGCTGCCTTGCAAGGCGGACCTACGAATATTGTTAACAACATGTAACAAAATTAACGCAAGATCTCATAGACCCCAATTAGGAATTGAGTTAAAAGCATAATACAATGAACAAACCTATTGTTTTAAAGCTAACTGTTCTTATTATTAAGAAAATCATGTTCACCCTAGCATTTCTTTAAGAATTTTCTTTGGCTCAGTGGGCTGTAGATATTGCAAACTAGAAAACTATAGAAAAAAAAATCTATTTATAAATGACAAAAATTGTTTTATTTTTAATTTATTTTATAAATCAATTTCTGTCATTTATAAATAGATTTTTTTCTATTTAAAAATGACTGAAATCGATTCAGTACTCAATTATGAACAAATTACTTTCAGGACTTGTGACTATTTTGTTACACGTTGTATATAATCCTGTATTATAAAGGATAGCGGGGCATAGAAGCACAACCAACCGGTTGTGACAATGAATTCAGCACCTGATTCTGAAAGACCTGTGTTGAAATTTTTGTTCATTGTTTACACCTAACCCAATTGACAAAAAGATGATCAAATTAGTTAACAATAGACGTCTGAAACAATGTTAATACTTGTTATATTTTCGAAGGGCTTGAGGTTGAGTAATAACAGCAGCACGGGTCGCTCGATTAGGTTAATCTATGGTTGCTGCGGCTGCTCCGTGGATGGGTGACTATTTATACATACAAAGACTCCTTCGTGTCTCAGAAAGCACTTTCAGCCTTTGGTCCTGCTGTCGTTCATGGATCTTCGACAGTTGTCAGAAACCCGAAACTCTCGTCTTACCAAGGGGTATCGTATCACCCAGTAACTAGGTTTTAGAGGTCAGATAGGCAGTCGCTCCATGAAAAATACTGATACTTAGCTCCATCTGGTAAGACTGGAAGCCCACCGTAACGTTGTTGAGGGAAAAGGCTAGGCAGATGATGTAGACATGTTGACATGTCAACTTGTGTTTTGGTGTAAACGCTGTGTAAGAATGCCTATTTCCAAGTGTCAAAATTTTCTAACTACCTTGTATTGTCTCAGTTTACTCTTCCTAACTCCTGTTCAATACTTTCAGTTCGTTTCTGAACGAATACTACTTGTCAAACATTAGTGATATACGATAAACCTAGATTTTTAAGTTATTCCTATAATATAAATTAAAAGTAGTGTATAGATTTGTATTATCCCATTGATTTTAGTGTTTAATAAAACTCCACTAGAATTGATTAAATTTTTGCATTTATTTTTAATTCATCACAAACAATGTTACAGAAATTCAGTGTGACACATTTTTCTGAAAAGTATTCACTACGACATTACGAGAAATTTTTAAAGTTTTGTTACAACATTTATCTCTAAAACACAAGAATAGTGACGTGCTAATTGTGCGCATATCAATTTAACAATCTACTATCAAAGGACACTTTGCCCTCCTCTGCAAAGGAGTACACAGTTAACAACTGGAAGCCCGATATTACAAATCTTAATTTAACAATTAATTGTATTTTCTGAGTTGAAAGATCCAAGGCAGTCCATGAAATTTCTTAAGTTTTTGGAAGTTTACAAGGTCAGTGTCAATCTGTATGTTGTACAAAATATGTTTCGCGGCCGTAACAAAACTGGCATTACAGAATTATAATCATCAATACTACCCTCTAAGTTCATTTAATCACAATGAGCATTTTAATGATTATATAAATCTCTAAGTTACGTGATACGATACCTAATCATATTTTGTTCCACAGACAACCTGACACAGACCTGCAAATTTAAAAATAATCGTAAGAGCATTTGAACTTCGCAGGGTACCTTGGACTTTTCACCTTAATACACTGCTGGCAATTATTACTAATTTGAACTATGAAAAATTGAGATCAGTAATTATTCCCGTCCAAAATATAATTGTTTGTTTTCTCGTATTGTCGTAAAGAATAAGATATCTCCCTTACCCTACGCACTGTTGATTAAAATAATGCAAGTAAACATTTAGCAAAACCATAGATATCCCAAGCCAATATGAATTTGGTAACGTTAACTTATTTACATTTTCTTTCTCAAACTGATCAAAGTAAAATAGTTATAGCTCTGATAAGCATGTAAGACTTGCAAGCAATTAATCAACAGTGCCTCCCCAAACCTCCTCCGTCCTCCAACAATATAATACAAAAATTACAACAACGCTCTACCAAACTGAATAAACAAATTCACAATAACAACAATATAAATAAAGAGTCAATCAACTATACAAATTATAAGCGTACAACGAAATTATATGATTTATACACACCAAGGTTACATAGGAAAACCTAGCGAAAATCTAATACAAGCATATAATATTTTAACTACGGTACTTGAGCTTCACTGAACTCCTTATCAAATAACTTCTATTCGTCGACGCTCTAACACTTATATCACTAGTTCTCACTACATTGATTTGATATAACATTACGTTATATTTTATATAATAATTTTTATCAATATAAGCACATGTTAGGCACAGGTCTACTTCATACAGCGCGTGATAACAAACTTACGGATCGTCAGGGAATTCGTCAGTAAGTGTAGTGTTGTAAAATATACACAGTTTAGGTATTAGTATAGGTAAATAGGTACTTATTCACAGACCTACACTGTCCCACCATACCCATTAACACTAATTATTTTTAAAAGGGTGACCGTGGACTTTCTTGCCGGCTCATCTCCATAGGAAATGACCGACTGACACCGTGCATCTAGCTTCTGACGTTTCATTAGTATCCATGTAGGTTTATGTGGTTTTTTGTTTTTGCAAAAAGGACTTATAAGCTGTAGTGGGATAGCTTCTCAAGATAGTAGCCGATATTAGATATTCACTCAATGTCTTTTAGAGACATTGAGTGAATATCTAAAATCGGAGCATTCCACAAGGCCTACAACGCAAGTCTGTACCGCACATTGTATAAAATCTACCTTTGATGGCTATCAGACGTTGTGACAGCGAAGCGATAGGGAAGCGTCAAGGTATCCCTCAAAATTCAAATCTTAGAACGTTATTGACAATTTGCAGGCCAGTGTCAGACTATATGTTGAACAAAATATGATTCTCAACCCTAACAAGTATGTATTAACAGAATTATAATGATTAAAAATTATCAATACAACTCTCCAATTTCATTTAGTAGTTTTTGAATGAAAATTGCATAAATTATATGAACTTAGCAGGGTGTAATGTTGATTCAAATAGTTATAAATTCTGTGAAGGCATATTTACGGTTGCGAATCATATTTTAATTATCATACAAGTTTATACTGACTTGGAAATTGTAAAAAAACGCAAGAACATCTGAATTTCGCGGGTTATCTTAGCGCATGACCCGTAATGCAAGGGCAGCATTACAGACTATTTACTTAAATAATTGTATCTGGAATATAGGAGTAATGCAGTTAAGCGACAACAGTATGAGATATACATAGAACATGTCGACAATTATACAAACAAATATGTTCTTTTTAAACAATAGCGCAAACCTTTAACGTAATTTTAATATATTTGTATGAATTCCTTTAAAGTAGTTGTTTAATTTTGTCTTAATATATATTTAAGGCCTTACTATGGATTGAAATTAACAGACGGATTCTTATTACGCCTTTGGGCGTTTGGTGTTTAAATTTCACTAACAAAAGTGCAGGCTTATCAGATAAATACAATATGTAAGTATCAAATACCTAAGCGTGCGATATTTGAAATAAATTCGCCACAATATATTTATATAACTGGCTTAATATATACATTTTTCATAATAATATATATCAATAATTGTTTTGACACAATAGTTGCCTCAAAAATCCTATTTATGGTGGATTACTGAAATGCTAGTCCGCCATGAGCTGTTCATATATGCTTAACTACAATGGCGTTCAATCGTTGTTACCTCTAATAGAAGTTTGATAACTATGCCATAGACATAAGACCGTTGCCTTTAAGTATTCAAAATGATCATGAACTGCCATTTTATCCGGAGATACATTTAGGCAAAAAAAAAATAATAAGAAATTTTTAAAAAATTTGGATCTGTACTAAAAACTATGTCTTACATATTTATACAATATTATACATAAAGTTTATATATCTTTATATTAAAACTTGAACGAGGTTTTGTATCAAAATGGTGTCAACGCTTATGCAGACTGACCTCAAACGAAAGGGGGATCAGCTGCTATTTTATACAGGAAAAATTTATAATCAGTGCGAAAATGTTTTTTGGTGGTTCAGTATCAGTAATCGAACACATTTCAATTATTTTTTCAATACTTAAAAAAAAATATCCGACCTTAAATCAGTAAACTGTGGACACCCTACATATTTCATAATATGATATCGAAATAGTAATAGGTCAGTAACCGCGCGCCGCGTAGGTACTTCGAACTTCTTAGAATTTTGCCCGATCGAACAGCTGGTAGGTACAAGTAACTACGCTCGGTCGTTCACCTTCGCCGCGCGCAAGTTACCATAAAAACCAGTTTCAAAATAAACATCTTTCGTTAACGATAACTTAATTTTTTTGTACTAAGATATATAAGTTTAATTTGTTAAAATTTGCGCACTGCTTAAAAACTTATCCTGTATGTATATTTTTATATATATGTTACGTGATTATTTCGCTCACCGGGTTTTCAACGTACTGTTCAGCGCCGAGAGTTGACAATCGAACAGTGTGTTTTCGACGCGCTGGAATGCACTATTAGATTCTCAATGCTCGGTTCAACACGATCGAAAATACAGTGTGCAAAACAATTCCGCTGATACTTTTACGTACATGCGTGCATATTGAAAGAAAGGGCAGACTAAAACAAATTAGGTAATATACGTAACATATGAATCGGTAAGTATATAATATTATACAGTTTGTGTATCAAACATAAAGTATCATGCATATGAGTTAGCTAAATGGAATTTAGTCCTGACATTACTTTGTCTATAATTGACTACTGAATCGATTTCATATGTATTTTATCATAGTGCCCGCTGATTGAGCCGAAGAAAATTAAATCTTATTTTAAGGCAATCTATATATATAAAAATGAATCCCTATTTCCCTTGGTCACGACATCACGCGTGAACGGCTGGACCGATTTCACTTTTTTTTTGTTGTTGTTCTGTTTGTAATTGTCAGAAGGTTCTTATGAAAGAAAAAAATTAAAAAATTGCGCGGAAAATTAGAAAATTTAAGAACACTTATTTAAGAATACTTAACAACCATATAATAGGACAATGTAAACTTTTTTAATGTAACATTATGACATTTGACATAGAATTGACAGAATGCGTGCTCAAATATCATCAAAGAGACAGGACAACGTCTGTCGGGTCAGCTAGTATATATATAAAATATTGCCTAAAAATAAGCATAATAACTATACCCCTTGATTAAATTGGTTCAATTCAAATTCAATAGCTAAACTCTCAATATAAATTATCATTTTTCGCCGTATTAGGTGGACTGGTAGTGTTCTCAACACTTGATTCACTACTTGACGAGACCCACTATGAATGAAATTTTATACTTACACCGCATTCTATGTCTTATGTGTATATGACTAGAATCCATTAAGTATTAGTCATAAAGATCAATTGACGTGTGCCAGCAGGAATGTAAGAAGCGACTAGAAGAAACGTTAGCGAGTAGACCAGAAGGGATTTTATCGAGCAATGAATTTTCAACTGTCGGTGTCGAACCGAGGATTGAGAATCATGTATCCCAGCGTGACGAAAAAGACACTTGAATTTTCGACTCTCCGTGCTAAGTAGAGCGTTAACAAATACATTGCGCGAAGAAATCCCGCGGTCATATTTTTCGGTTCGAGCGAACGTAGGATTTACAAATTACGACTCATTTATTATAATAACAATTTTATTTCGTTAATTTTGTTCTCCGTCCCCAATATCTTGACCTACCTCATTCTTTAGGGCCATTATGACATACCAAAAGCGTTAAGATTTTCCAAAATTTACAATTTATTATTGCCTGAATTTAGGAACATGACTTTTTAGGGTTTCGTACCTAAAGGTGCCGGCGGGACCCAATTACTAAGGCTCCACTGTCCGTATGTCAGTCATAGGCTGTATCTTTTAAACTGACATAAGTAGACACTTGTCATTCTCACAGAGTGTGTACCACTATGCTATAACAACAAATAAAGTTAAACATTACAGGGGGGTCCCCATACAAGAAACGTATTTTATATTAAAAGGGGACCTCATATAAGAAACGTGTTTTATTTATGTTGTGTTTAATTAATATGCGGTGGTACGGAAACCATCGTGTGCGACTCCGACTCACACTTAAACGTTTTTTTTTTTAATTTGGAATGTTTCAGAACAAAAATATTTTAATATGCCATTTCGTATTACTGTCAAAAAGTATAGTTTTATAAACTCTTACTTGCCCGAGTCAATTTGATTTTAACACTTCGTTTTGTTGTTGCATCGACCTAGCTTTAAATCTAGTTTAAAGCTTCATACAGAGCTGTTATTTATCCCTAATGTTCATAGCTACGCAAAAATACTATACACTTTGAGTAGGTATCGCGTTGGGATCAGTCATGTGACTATTTAATTATTTAGAGAAATGTCGTGTTAAATGGAGCTGCGTTGAATAAACCTGTATAAACAACGTGTTCCTATTGATATTCCAAAACTCTAGGGTATTGAGGAGACCATAGGGGTTATTCTCGTACTTTTAAGAACGTTCACAGTCTGACCAGTCTCAATTTGTCAAAAATACGTAGAGTTTCCATACATTTTTGACAAGATTTTGACATTTAATTGTCGCTGAGATGAGACTGCGACTACATTTTGAACTTTTTTAATTACGAGGATTGGCCTTCATGACAGAGAATCTACTGGCATACGTTTTTATTTTTTTAATTTGTGTTTTTTTTTTCTTGAATTTGGGTGTAAGTTTCATTGATTTAACAACATTTTCATTCAAACCAATAAATCAAATACAAAGTTAAGAAAATACGACGTTATCATATTTCACTTAAGGCTGTTCGAATTATCTTTAGTACCTGGATGCCTGAGCTCTGCTCGGTTTTTTTTTTGGTAAAGACATTTTCTAAAAATTAATCCTAGCTAGATCGATTTATCGCCCCCGAAACCCCCTGCATACTTAATTTCAAGAAAATCGTTGGAGCCGTTTCCGAGATTCAGATTATATATATACAAGAATTGCTCGTTTAAAGGTATAAGATATATAATTCTACTGTACGTGTGTATGTCACTGAACTCCTCCTAAACGGCTGGACCGATTTGAATGAATTTTTGTTGTATGAGTTTGGGTGGCACCCTGGATGGTTCAGACTCACAATTCAGCCCAACAGATGGCGCTGCTATCGAGTTATAGGAAACAGGACAACGTCTGTACGGTCAGCTAGTTTTGTATAAAAATAAAATCATATGCCACTCGATTCTTTGACATGGTCTCACTAATACCCTAGAGTCATGTTATATGAAGAGGAACACCTTGTATAGGCAACTTAGTAACATTATACACGAATAAAAAAAGCTTTATAGCCACACAGGTAAACATTAAAGGACATGTCGGCGATGATAGCACGGTAATATTAACTATATAATATAATAAACATTTATTTCTCTCTCCACAAAGGCTGGCTTAGAATTAGAATGAATTAGACACCAACAGAGTGGATTCACAATGGAAATATTACCAAAAAAAGTTGGAGAGTTGAAGAACCAGAAAAGTTACAAATTGAAAAATATGCAGTTAGCACTGCACAAGTCGACACCTTGGAAAAAGCAAGTTTTGAGGCCACAAGATCTGACATACTGTCTGCGACAAGAAGATAAAGTCATCTGTTTCGAAGACTATGCAGTTTTTTAGTACGTGGTATAAATTAACTCCTTTTATGTATAATTAATTATGATATTACCGCGCTATCAACATCGGCGGGGTAGGCAACAGGCAACTGAACATAGTAACTCAGGCTAAAGATTTAACACAAGCCGTCTTCTTCGTCACTCTTCTTAACGTACGTGACGGGCGCGTAGGGAGATTCTTCAATGTTCTCGTGAGTAATATCCTGGAATATAAGAAAGAATATGTTAGCATAGTTAGCATAATATAGGCCATGCTCGATGTTTCTTGAATGAGTCATCATAATCATCATGTCAGCCAAAAGACTTCCATTGCCGGGCATAGGTGAACCCCAAGCGCCACCACTTTGACCGGTTTTGCGCTCCCCGTATCCAGCGATTCCTGTGACCTTCACCAGGTCATCGGCCCACCTTCAACACTACGTCTTCCGGTACGCAGTCGCCAATCTTGGTCTTTTCAGCCCCATCGGCCATCTGTTCTGCGAGCAATGTGCCCTGCCCACTGCCACTTACACTTTGGCAATTCTTCGGGCTATGTTGTGATACCTTGGACCTCCATTGCTTATCTGTCAGTGAATGAATGAATGAAAGATTTTTACGAAGTAGACAGGACGTACCGCTGTGGTAGTGGACTGCGCATTGGGGCTGACATAGGAGGGGGCTGCATTTTCCCTCACAGCCGCCCTGGGGGCTGGCTCCATGGCTTCGGGGAGCGGTACAGTGGCCGCCAGCCTCGCGTACTCCACGTCCATGTTGCGGATGAAGGGGCTGGCCAGCGCGCGCTTGGCCGACTCGCGGTCTTCCTCGTCGTACGCCTGCAGGATCTGCTCTAACGTCTGCATCTCTGCCACCTCGCAGTTGCTGCCCCATTCCTAGAAAATTATACGTTATTTTTAACACGCTTTTATTAGCTTCAAACGTATGTTAGTATGTGCTTATGTAACGGAAACTTTGAACATGATTATGTCCCCCTTCAAAACGTCGGATTAACTCGTTTGGCGTACTTCTCAGAGACCGATGACAATACAATCTAATATATAAAATTCTCGTGTCACAGTTTTCGTTGCCATACTCCTCCGAAACGGCTTGACCGATTTTGATGAAATTTTTTGTGCTTATCCGGTATCTATGAGAATCGGCCAACATCTATTTTTCATCCCCCTAAATGTTAGGGGTAGTCCACCCAGATTTTTTTTTTGATTTTTTTTAAAACTTTTATTTTATTATGATTGAGCATTGAAAAATACATACAACTCTAAATTTTCACTGTTTTTCACCCGGCGAAACAACGTTTGCTGGGTCAGCTAGTAGTTTTATAAATTTGTGCCATTATTTAATTGATATCAAGCATACGTACGCTTTTTTCCATTATTTTCTATTTTTTGTTTGGTTTTATATGGAAGCATAGTACTAGAAACTATAATAGAAAAGCCAGATAGTTGTACTGATGATTTTTATCATTCACAATCTGGCTAGCCGGTCGGCTTCCAGTGGAACCTGATGCAGCTAAATACCAGTATTTTTTACATGTAGCGACTGGCCTATCTGACCACCACAACCCAGTTGGTTGGAAATACGATGCCCCTTGGTAAGATTGGTTGTTAGACTTTCGGGCTTCTGACGACCCGAAGAACTGAACCAATGGCTTAGCATGCTGTCTCAAGCACGGTGGGAGTTTGGTATGTATGATCACCCGTCCACGGACCGAGAGCAGTTAGAGTGCTTTAACCTGATCGATCAACCCCTGCGGCTGTTATTTCTTACATACAAGCCCCTCTGATGATTCTTATTAAATACATATTACATCAGTTTGTGATATTTCGATCAAAATGTTGCGCCGAGTCCAAATAAAATGGGATCCAGCTCAATCAATTTGTAGGGAACTGAATGATCCAATATACGCGCCACTGTCCATGAGACATTGAAGTGAGAATAAAACCTACCTTGTATGCTTTCTCAGCAGCCACAGCGTCGCCCCTAGCGAGCTGGACCAGTACTATGGCAACAGTGAGCCTCCCGATCGCGCCGGTATTACCCGACTCCTGGTGGAAGCCGATCTCGCGACGAAGGCTATCCACGGCTTGGTCGTACCTGAAATCAGTTGAAGAATTCCATTAGTTTCATTTATTGATTGGTCAAGAAGCCAACGGCCAACAAAATGGTGAATTATCAACGCTTCAAGAGTTAGACAACATGGACACTTAGTTTTGGTGTTTCTTGTCCATTCTTCTTCAGTCCTTTTGGAAGAGGCAACCAGAATCAGTTCTACATATTTTGATGTTCCAAACTTCAGCGTCAAATGTGCCACTGCTAGGACTCAGGTTTCTTCTCCGTGAGTGGGAGCGGCCCAATGCGGGCTGACAGATGTCACATGTCTTCGAATTTTTGGTTCTAGGACATGGCCATGATATTTTCCTTCACCGTTTTGATTAGTTCTACTGGAAACAGAAGCAAAGGTTGTCTTATGACCCTGTTAGTTACACGCAAAACCCAAAACCAGAACACAGCAACTATTTGAGCACAGAAATAGGCATGGTTTTATATAACACAAGAAGATGAGGTGCCGACTAAGAGCGATGAGTGTATGAGTTCTTCGTCGGTTGAGCGACACGAAACGTTTACACTGGCGTTATAAAATCGAGGCGGTATTTTATTGCTCACTTGATTTTAGACTCTGTGTGTTGAACCGAGCGTCGAGAATCCAACAGTGTGCATCTCAGAGCGTCGAAAAAACACTCTATTCGATTTTCAACTCTCGGCAATAAGTATAGCGTTTAAGATCCAGTGCGCAAAAAAGTCCCACTAGGAATTTATTCCGTCTGCAATAAGATGAGCTTATACCATTGTAGCTTGACCAGAATGCGGGACGCCTTGCTGATGTACTCCGACCCTTGGTGCTGACTGCTCTCGGTCTGGAAAACAAATGACAAACGGTCTTTAAGTTCATGCTTAAGTCGGTTACTGTTTGGTCCCTTTCTTTCACCTGTTTGAGCTTCAAATTCACACCAAACTAGTAACAATTGTCTGAGTGGCCAGCGCAGCAGCAAGAGGATGAATGATGAATGGTATAGTCTATGGTAAGCATGTATGCAGCTGTATCGTCGTCTCATCACGACGACGAAAAAATTTCAACTCAGGCGGTTAAGAATCATGTACATGATTCTGAACCGCCTGTGTTGAAATTTTTTCGTCAGTTATCAATAAAATCGACTGTTCCATAGACAACTGCAATACAAAAAGGCACATAAAAAAAAAAACGATTTGATGGTGAAAATCTTTTTAATATTTTGTGAGTGTTTATAGTGAAACACGTTACCACCGACAGTTTATTTATTTATTCTCATATACAGTACATATTTAACAATAGATAAATGTAGGTTTTATGTATTTATTTGATCTCCATCTACAACTACACAATTAATCAACTATTTGAATTTAAATTATTTTAATATTGTCACATTGTCAAACTGAATGTACCTGGATTAAAAGTAAATGCACATCATTTACTAGCAATCCAGGTACGAACATTAACGTTGACAATATAAAAAAAACACGAAAATAATTCTAAAAAAAAAAAAAAATTCAAACGATGAATAATAACAATACAATTGAATAATAAAAAGAACAAAAAGAATTTTCATAAAATATACAATGCCGACTAACAAAATATTACGACTTACACTTTAAGACGGTTTAATACATACATGATACCAGACAAAGTACTGCTAAATACAATGATTTACATACTGAACTTAAATATATACTGAACTTACACATAAATTGCCTATAAACCTATAAGATGCAGAGGTGCTAAATAAACAACTTCTTCTTCGTCGTTACACTCTTGACAGAGTGGTCGTGGTCGTCATATCTGGTGTGGTGGCGAGCTTCACAATCCGTCGCCATTCCTCTCGTACTGCAGCCTTCTCGTATCAAAAAAAACAACTACATAAATGATAAATGATTTTATTTCTGTAAATAGGTTTGTAAACACTTTTACAAGTCAATGATATTTTTTTAAACTAGATGAGGTCGGCGTTTCCTATCTGACTACTCTGAGAAAAAACACCGAAACAAACTCAGAGGGTGACCTCTGAGTCCTGAACTTTAAAAGAGACTGTAAAGTCTCTTTAAAAGAGACTGTAAAGTCTCTTTAAAAGAGACTGTAAAGTCTCTTTTAAAGTTCAGACATAGCCTTGGTCACATCATGTGAAGACCATGTGGATTGGTGTCTGAAATGGTCTTTTAAGGAAAGAACCACACAGATTGAGTGGACCTGTCCAGTCAGTGCAGTTCAACTCAACGAGCTATCGAGCACAACGATTCGACGGACAATACCAAAGAAAGGACATTTGGGTAGGCCACATAAATTACTCAAACTGCCAGATCATGATTACAACTTACTTAACAAATAAAAAAATACCCACATAGTCTTCGCATTCACGCTTATTCTTATAACATATTATGTTTTAATAAAATGCAAGGCAACAGCCACATTCCATGCGTTGATGAATGTGTATGAATTCAGTACATTATTATAAACCCCTAACCCAGCGGAGAAAATTTACGTCGCTTATCAACAAGAACAAAAAATTGCTATTTCATAGAAAAGTGCAATACCTACGTGATTAAAATGTATGGCAGAACTGTTTTCTTTTTAATAACCGACAAAAAATTTCAACTCATGACATGATGAACTTCAGAATCATGTTTTGAGTCCATTGTAACGGATTGCACATAGATATAGCTTCTATAAAAATTACATTTCTAAGAATTATAGAACCATTAGTCGTCCAGTTGTCGAAATTCCACCATAATCCATTAAGATCAAAAATATTCGGTTTCTTCACTGTTCCATATAAACTTTATCTGCGCCAAATTTCATACGTACGTAATTTTCGTAAAAACGGGTATAAAAACTTGTTGCTTCTTGTATTATTATATAGATAATTTATTTGCTGTAAATAAATAAATGTTTTATTAGTTATAAAAGTTGGTAGTACACACTACTAACACCTATTTTGATACAAATTTTACTAAACTACGAACGCTATAAAACAGTAGAAAAATAACAGAAAAACATGAAAAAAAAAAACAGAGATGTTTGCCACATAGAATAGCGTGCAAGTATATGAATAATAATGATAGTTCAAGTCAAAATATTAATGGTTACGAGAATTTGACAAGCAATAATAAATTATTAAGGACTATAGTAGGAATATATAAGCCAGTCCCATAATTCTCGCAATTCGCCATCTATCACCTACAAACACCATCAAAAATCATGCAAGCATTCTTAACACATGCAACGAGCGTAGCATTACCACCATAGAAAGAACTTTGTCTATTCTTGGTAGAATAGAGATAGAACTGTCATGCTACGCCAGCATAAAACGGTACAACTCTTTCTACAATACCAGGATTAAAAACCTCCTGACATAAAGGGCGTGACGGCTTATATGATACTATGATGGATTATGTTCACATAACTATTATCATTTTTTTTCTGGGTGGGAAATTGTCAAATGACTTCTCCCGCTCTGGGCGGAGCGTGAGGGCGTGTCAGACTTTTACTGACTGAAACCCACCCGTGTTCCTTCAGTTGTCTGTGCAGGGCCACGGATTAACGCACATACAATAACACACTCAAATAGTATTATTGGAGTGTGATTGGATTGTATATACGAAATTAAATTAATTTTTAGTTATATCTACAGATTTTTTTTTATTTTTAGAATATAATTAAATAAATAATCATGTGTAGAATACCGATACCCAACACGTCTGAAGTTTTGCTAGTTAATTCAATTTAACCCCGTAGATATCTGACATAGTACCTAAATGACAGAATAGAACGGCTGTGAATACTTACGCATCCAAGGTGCAGCTGATGCACGAAGATCAGCAGGCTAGCAGACAGGGATCAGCTCAGACTTTATCTGAATGATCGAATGTTATGTTTCTCATACCAGGCAAAAGCTTCCAGTTAGTAAATAGTATTCAGCTGAAGATTATACCAGGTCAAATTAAATTAGCTAGCGAAACTTCGTAGACGTTACGAGTATCGCTCTCAAAACATTATAAAACTTAATCTTTTTTTAGTGGTGTCATCGACCGCAAATAGTCTTTACTTGTGCACCTAGTCTTTTTTTTCCTGTGTAAAGACCACCGATGTCAATAGTATCGTATCGTGTCTCAGTTCATACCTCAAGTAAAATAACACAACCAGCGATCGTTGATCACCCAATATAATAATAATCGCATTGACAGTTTCGCTAGTTTAGTTAATTTGACCCTGTATATTAGCAGCTGACTTATTCAGTTTCAGTTAGTAGATAGAGGTTTAGCACTCGACATTTTAAGTTACAAAGACCTTTCCAAGTATCAGCTTCAGAAGCGGAGTTAGTCAGCAGAACTTGATGACCTGCACTTTAATTGCGCAAAAAACTATCAATAAGAATCTGAATAATTTTGAAGGATATTGTTAAACCACGAATGATGTTTTATAGTCAAAATTAAAGAAATTCTTAATGTTAGTGTGTTACGCTTTTACCCTTTTGATTCCAGCGAGTAAACAGTACATGTTTCCTCATCGTTTTATTTTTATGATCGTAAACCAACTATAAGATACCAAAACCATTGTTAATTTGTCGTATGTTCGTGTGTTACCGTGATGACTGACTGCATTTGAGAATGGTAGAAGTGAAAGTGTTGCATCGATGTCAAGACTCATGGGACTATGGCTGGAACCCGATGTTAATTACACAACCAGAACATTAAGAAAGCATGGTGGTGACATGTATGCCTTATCTGAAAGTAAAGGCCACCGCGTTTGCCCATTGCCCAGCTGTGGGACAATAACCGGTTTGCTTAGTCATGTATTTCCAAATTACCGTCCAATTTCATACCAACATACCAGTCTACATTTAATAGTACCAACAAACGGGGCGAGCGCAGGGGAGAAACGGGTACAAACTTAAAAATGGATTTTAACGTTAATATAATATATTTTGATTCTAACAAACCTTTTTTGGTAGCAAAGTATATTATTACAATGTTTAAAATGCCTTTTAAAGTTTCGTCCCATACGCCCCGTTTAACGTTACCTAATTATTTATGTTTATGCTGCCCAAAGACCAATGTACCGCTAAACTGTTTAAAAGAAAGCGTACTAGACTAGGCTGTGAGTAATTCCGAGTGGCAATGACAATGATTATGCATAAAATGGATAAACAGAATGCAGTCATCTCTCACTCAGATCTGTGGGTCTTGCGAGCAGTTTTACAGTAGGAAAGAATTATTGTTAGTAAAGTCCGTTGAAACTTATTTTACCTCTAATGTTGCGTCACTGTCAAAATCAAAGTGATCATTCTAAGGTTAAGGTAATAAGGTTGCTTTTGGTTTACCACCACTGACAAGTTCCTAAATATCACACTGATCTTTATTTCCGTTTCAATAAGGTTGCTGTTGGCTTGCAGTTATCAGAGGTAAAATAACTTTAAACGGAGTATTAAATAAACACTGCTACAAGGACCTTCCGATCGAATGACGTTCGTCTGTCAATATTTGTGAAATTGTATTTTTTTTAATCAAGAAGGCGGGTTCATTACTAAGTCATCATTAAACCAGGCCGTAGCGCAGCACCCGTCGTCGAGACCGAAGCACGCTGCGATGATGTTGTGAAGGTTTTCAAACCAAAATGACCTGATGATTTTAGTGACATTCCAAGCGAGGTGATGTGATTTTCAGTAGTGTTAGATACGCTGTGTCTCCTATGAAACGCTATCAGGGACTAGTGATAAACTACTTTTAAAGTAGCGAATGTTTCAGAGAGACAACATCAGTACCACAGTATAGTATGAACAGTATAGAAACTAGGCCTATTTGATAAAATAATTACTACCCTTGGTCAAAATTTAAATTCAGAATGGTGGCTGCGAACATTTTCGCTTTGTTTTATATCATACGTGAGAAGGAACAGCACCGCGACTATCGCTTTGGGGTCTCGTAGATGCGCGCGTCTGTGTGAGTGGTTTCGAACGTTTGTACGTAGATCTGTATTGTTCATATTTATATTGTGTACTTTCCACAGCAACCATATTGACGATGTTCACGAATGATGTCGTTTATAGGAGACTTCACCGTTAACCCAAACTCGTGTATGGCGTGAGTTAATGTAGGTATAAGTATTTACAGTTGTATTAAGAATTATTTTTGTCAATCAAGTTTTGTATCAGTTAGTTGGTGTATTCAGTACCTATGACGTGCAAGCAAGCTTTACCAGTTCCGTCCTTTTGCAGGCTGAAGACTTTCGCTACACAAACCTAAAGCGCAAAGTTTCAAGAAACCTGTAGTACAGAACTGGTTACTGAACACCTTTTGGCCGAGAAGTGCGAGAATAACTCATCATATTATTAACTCTTGAAGCAGGAAAATTAATAGGGCCAGGGACAGGGACGAAAAAACTGATTGGAGGCCGAAAACGAACTACACTTTAATATCGATTGATTACATAATGGGCGGCGCCCTGACTAGTATGAAAAGACTCTTGTAGTCTGAAAGGTTATATAGAGACTCGAAAATTCAGTAAAAACTTACAGCTAACATGCAATTATATGAAATGCGATAATGAAATCCATATTTTGGACTTAATGTCGGTTACGCTGCTTCTGTATATCCATCAAAGCCATAATGGCACCGAGCGTTACGCGGTATCTGTAACAAATGTATTCAATATATTGTGTAAATTTTTAGTAAGACATGTCCGGTTAGTCACTCATAAAAAAGCGTTATGTTATTAGTGTCACGCATAGCATCATTGTGTCATTATTTTAAGCAATGACTAATGTGACCGTTAAAATATTAAATTCTTTAAAAATAATGACAGAGGTGAATTGGTGAGTAGCGAGTGGTGACGGAGACTGCTCTGTGACCCAAAACTGCGCTCACAAATTAGTTTCCAAAACATGTGATTTTGGAAACGTAATTTTACAACCTAGACATGACGTTCCAGTTCCTACAAAAAATATTATTTCTTTACTAGCTTCTGTCTGCGACTTCGTCCACTTCAAATTTTTGCTCCACTGACGCTTCCCGTCGCATCGAATTGCCTGCCGGTTTCCGTCCATTTTTCGTCGTTCTTTTTGGCCGTAGCGTGATGTTATATAGTTTATAAGCCCTTCCTCAATTAATAGGCTACTTAACACAAAAATAATTATTCAATTCAGAACAGGAGTTCCCGAGATTACCGCGTTCAACCAAACAAACTCTTCAGCTTTATAATATTAGTATAGATGACTTTTTCAATAGTACTAGTCATTCAACAACGATTTTAATTTAGAATAGAAATAAAGTCGATATTAGTATAAGATGAAATACGATTAATTAGGCCTATGGATTTGAATAAATAATTATATAGAAGTGTCTATTTGTAATGTTAAAATAGCAGTTTTTTTTTCTAAATTAATAATTTTAAAAAAAAACAGTTTTTACAATATTTGTCTGTCTGTTTGTTCCGGTTATTATTCGAAACGGCTGGACCTATTTTGACGGGACCTCGGGCAGATAGCTGATGTTATTAGGAGTAACATATTGTTCTTTTTGTGTCTAAAGCACATACCCGTGGGATTATTTACGTCATACACACGGGCGAAGCGGCGGCCACAGCTGGTTTCAAAATTTTGCAGTAAAATTGCCCGTCAACCACTACCCACAGGGTGGCAGTGTGGAATTCAGCACATTCATTCCAAGATTCTTCCCTTTATTTTGTGGGTGGGAAATCATCAAATGACGTCTCCCGCTTTAGGGTAGAGAGGAACAGTGGGTCAGAAGTTTACTGACTAAAACCCACACAGTGTTCCTTCAGTTGCCTATATGCCAGGACTACGGTAACTCTTTCGAACAAATCTCGCAACTCTGGCAGGTTCTTGAGCCTCCCTAGCGTAGATTTTTTTAAGGATTAAAAAAGAAATATGGTAGTTCAAAGATAAAACGGATGTTTTGTACATTACTTTAGTGAATATCATAATCAGGCTATTATGTTCCAGGATATCGAGTTCTTTGCTGTTTCTTCAGCGAAATTTAGAAGTATTGCACTTAAGGTTATATCAGAATTGAGAATCTAACATTCTTGCAATCCTAAAAACGTAATTTAAATTATAATCATTTTTTTTTCTTTCTATTTCAATATTATTACTTGTATAAGTTTTAGATAAGTTTTACTATTATCTTTAAGTATACTCACTATTCTAAGTAATTTGTATCGCACGTCGTTCATGTTTGTTTAACTTTTTTATATTATGTGGAAAATGTCGCTGGTTATACATTAACACTTCCGTTTTAGTTTTAAGTTCTATTCCATAATATTGTAATGTGTAACCGTTTATTTTCCCAAATAAAATAAAATAAAATAAAAGCTGTGTCACATAACACCACGTGGGCCCAGTGCGGATTGGTAGATATCACATGTCTTTGAATTTTTGGTTCTACGACATGCCCGTTCCTCACGACGTTTTTCATCACCGTTTTGAGAGCAGTGGTGATAAAAATATTTACACAAAGTAAAGCGCTTGCTTAGGTTTCCTACAACTCAGTAAGTCGCGGCCTGCACCACTGGAGCACCACTGCTCTTTGATATAATGTATGGTAAGTAAATGGTATACTATATTATCACTGACCTCTGTAGCTCAATAGCCTTCTCGCGAACCAATGTGCCATAGTGACCTAGTGCGATGTTGTAGCGCATGCGAATACGATTTTCCTTTCTTACAACCTTTGCGTAATCCTTCAGTAGTGCGAGTGCTCGAGCTGTTATCCTTTCGGCCATCACTGAAATATTTATAAAAAGTTAATAGAACTAATTTAAAAGACATCAAACGATATGGGTGGAGAAAAAGCTTCCTACAGTTCAACCAGGAGTCGTCGTCGCTCCAGTTGACTAAGTTGAGAAACTCGAAGATGGGGTCGGCCATCTCTTCGATAGGGTCGACCATAACGTCCGCAGGGTAGGCGAACTCGGGGTCGGCGATCTCGTCCACGCGGTCGACTCTTACGGCCTCAGGGTTGACTCTCACGGCCTCGGGGTCGACTCTCACGGCCTCGGGGTTACCGTACGTTTCCATAATTTCGGCGTACTCGTCTACAGGCTCTGTGTTCTCGTGCACGGAGTAGACTCTCTCGTACTGCACGTCGACCAACTCTTCAATAAGGCCGTCTACAGGTTCTGCGCTTCCGCCAGCGTGGTAGACTCTCCCTTCAGCTGGGACAACGATATCTTCAATAAGGTCGTCCACAGAGTCTGAGCTCTGGTCCACCGGATCAGCGCTCTCGTCCTTGGGGTCAGCGCTTCGATCGCCATCGGAGATAGAAGCGGGTACGGTTGTAGCAGGTTCGTTTACCAACTTTGGCATAATGGAAGCTGGCCCAGGCTGAAAAAAAAATGTACTGTACACATCTAACAAGCTTTAGAAAATTTATGAAGCATGAAATATCCACGATTGGTACCAGCAGATCAAGGGCTGTGAAAGATTATCGCGATAGTGTCACTATTGCAATTAATAATGAAGCGTGATAAGTTGTGGCGGTGTAAGGGCCGCTAGCTGGTAAAGCGGACAGATCTCGTTAACGCCAATAGGTCCATGAATTATATTGAAGCTGCAGACATAAGCAGAATTGTGTCTTACCGGCCGTTAGCCTGAAGGTAAATTCGCGAAGATAGACAGCAAAATTTAAATTTTCGTAAGTTTTTGGCAACTTGCAGGTCGACTTAATAAAACGTTCATGTTCAAGTGATAAGAGTTCAATACAAATAAATTATTCAAACCCGTATCTAGTCACAAATTCGTCAGAACAACTTGTATTTGTTGTTACAGTACAATTACACCATGTCGCTGTGAGGTGGCAATATTTGATGTTACTTGACAGCTCACTTCACCGACGTTTTCAAGGTGAAAACGACATTTTAGTCTTCTCAAATTTGGCTTTGTCTCAAGTTAGTTATCTATAAATACAATAATTTACAGTGGAAATGTATACCTTAGCCTCCAGCAGGACTTCGACGTCAACTGGCTGACCCCAGGCCCCCGTATCTCCCGGAGCCTCAGTGATTTCCGAGGCTACCGCGGCCATCAGAGGCTGCTTAGCCACAAATTCTTTCTTTGCGTCGACGTGATTTAATACCTCTATGTCGGAGCTCTCTGAGTCCCCCCAATCGTCCGTAACCATCTGGGCTAACATTTTTACGTTTTTTTCCTTTTCCAAATCCTAAAATACATAGTAATTATAGAAATTAAATCATCACATTTTATTAACCAGTATGAGTTCGAACCCACCACTTTACATAACTCCGCTGTGGTTTTCTTTGGGGTCCAATAGACGTTGGAAACATTGGTAACAAGAGGCCAGTCGTCTTCTGCTTCATCCGGCGACAGATTTCGCTGGTGTTTTGGAGGATTTGAAACGTACCTCAATAAAAACTGCTACAAGGAAGACTCGCAATATCGACCCTATACACAGAAAAAGTAAAAAACTTCAATTACAAACTACAAACACTGTCAAAGAAAGTAGAAGGGTCGTCACTGAATGCCCGACAGAGAGCGGTTCTATTGTTTGCCATCAGTACGTCTACCACGAGTTATTATAGAAATATAACTCGCTAGCGTTAAACTCGTTAGTTAGTAAACGTGAATCAAATAGATTTCGATAATGTTCTCGCACAATGAGTTTTACGCAGTCACGCACGCGCTAAGGTAAGCTTGCTAAATTATTTCGTGTAGCTCCCACTCCTTATGTTTTGTTTCTTTCTTGCTCAGTAATGAGATGAGAGAACGGCTTGTATGGTGAAAAACTAGTGTTATCACCATGCTAAAATATTATGATATTATGACCGTAAATATCATGAAATAACCCGACTAAATTGAAAAGTTGACGGTGAGTGGACTACTTTTTGTATTAGTTGTTGTTAAATTTTAAATTCTTTTAGAATAAGTTGCAGTCCAGTGTCGTCTATTCATTTTATATTTTTGTTGAAGTTGTGTGGGGTCGCAGCATTTTTGAATGAAATTAAGTGAAGTTAGCAAAAATAGAAAATACAATGAGTAAAGTTTTATTAAATTTCTATTACTATATATATTTTCCCATTGGTATCCAACATGAATTTTCATTTCGACTTGATGAAATTCACGTGTTTGTTCTTCAAATTCGCCGGCCACTAACATATTCCATGCTTGTTAAGGGTGGATCTACATTTTCGTCCTTCGAGCCGGATATTATGCAGTAGAGAACTCGGTTAACCGGACTAATTGTTGTCGATAAGCATTCGGATAATAGAAAATCCGGATAGTTGAATATATGAAGATTATATTATTGCATAAATAATGCTAGGTACGTATTGAAAACAACAAAAATCTATTAAAATCATACTAAACAAACATGTTTAGTAAGAAATTATTAAGAGGTGACATATTTTACAGTAATGCAAGTCCCCACTTCTCCGTGCATGCATGGATTTGACTTAAAGGTATAAAGTTATTTGATCGTAGTTTGTAGTCCGGATAATCGCGAATCCGTATATTAATCTGATTACGTTAGGTTTTTTACCTATCGAAATCTATAGTAGTCATGGTACGAATTTTACTTGTTTTGTGACCGCTTTTGGCGCGGTACAATTCATTTAAAAAAAACGGAGATGCTAGCGAGTTTTGGCCGTCTAAACTCTTGGTAGAGCTACTGAAGTGTAAAAAACTTTTTTTTTAATCAACTTCGGTGGCTTATACTCAATATTTGAGCATTTTTTCAGGGAAAGTATGGCATAGTGAGCTACTAGTGTACTCACCATGTTTGTGCTCTTTGGGATCGTCTGGTAAGGGAACTTATCATTGCAGCTGAAATGTAGGGTCTGATTAGGGAGAGCAGGAAGGTGGACTGTGTAACTCTTGGGGGAGGGGGAGGCTAGTAATATATACTCATCGTGTTTGTGCTCCTTGGAATCGTCTGGATGGTAACTAATCATTGCTGCTGGTGTCCAGGGTATGATGAGGGAGAGCAGAAACGTGGATTATGTAACTCTTGGGGGGCTACTGGTATACTCATTGGAATGGTCTGGATAGGTAGCAAGTCAGTAAAAGTCTGACACGCCCTTCCGCTCCGCCCAGAGCGGGAGAAGTCATTTGATGATTTCCCATCCAAAAAAAAAAAAAGGCTCGTTTTTCTCAGCATTTAAGGAAGCCTAACCAACGGAAACACCGTCGTATATGCGATACCAGTAACATCTCAAAAAGACGGACATGCCAGAAATTAAACAGCAATGTTCAACAGTAAACATGATTTTATTAATTGTTTGTAAACATTTAGTCCAGTAGGTACTGTAGGCTTTACTCCAAATCTTCTTAGGTGTATATTTCGAGAGCCATTCATTCGCAAAAACAGGGTGGCATGAGCATCGTCGCAAAACTTGTTGAGTTACCATGGAATCGGTACGCGATACTGGAGTTTTTCGTCGGTTATTTAAAAAAAAAAACAGTGCTACAAAAGTGTAAGTAGTTTTATTTTTATAACCGACAAATAATTTCACCGTAGAGCCATCCAGAATCATGGTCAACCAACTACCAGTTGACAGTTATACCGAACTCTGAACTCTCTCTCTCTCTCTCTCTGTTCGTATCCGATTTTGCAAATGTTCTTACGATTTTTGCAATCTGTAGGTCAGTGTCCGTTGTTGATGCTGATCAAAATATATTAAGATTCCAACCGCACCAATAGTGTATTTATATAATTATAATCATTAAAATCATCAACACATTTAACTCAGAATTGGCCTTAAGCGTCATGATATCATGATTTAGTCATTCAATGAGATAATTTGAACAAATGATTTTACCGATTATAATAAATAAATACGTGCCGTTAGGATTCGCATCCGACTCTGGTTATTTATTTTGAACAGCATACAAAACTAATACCGATCTGTAAAGTTAAAAAAACGTAAGAAAATTTGTATATCGCGTACCTACTACCTTAAAATAAATAAATATTAGTAACTAATCAAAGATTCGTTTACGGCCAAAAGTATTTTCGCTTTCGGCCATGAACCAGCCTCAGTTTCGGCAAAGACGAACATAAGAAGTACGTAAATTTGTTGCGCATCATTCGGCCTACTTCGTAAAGCTGGCTAAAAGATGACTTTTGAATAACTTCGGGATGAATAGAGTCCGCTCTCAGTTTCACTCGGCAGACATAAACGGACAAAATTTTGTATCGAAGTTTTAAAGCTAGGCTATATTGTTTTTCTCTTCACGCGTGTTTATATTTCCGCTGTGTGGAATGGATTTTTTAAATGTCCAATTCATTTTAGTTTTCGGCCGAAAATAAGACTAGGGCCGAAGCTTCTTTTTTGTGTTCGGCCGAAAATCCATTCCATTTTCGGCCGGACACTAATAATAATGCTATTATAACATCAATAAATATTAATAATAATATATTAAATATTTTATAGAATTATAACTTAAATAATATAAAGTATAGTATACTAATTAATTAAATACATTTTAGGGCCCTTCTATTTTGCTGTACATGGCAGAGCCAACAATAAGCACGTATTTGTAATACCTACCACACAACTTCACATTTTGGAATGCAAATAAATATTGAGTATAGGACTCATTTCAAAATGTGAACTTGTATGAAATAATATAGAACACCTCTAAGACTTGCCTAAACGAGGTTCAATGTGAATGAGCTGCGGTTCAACATTTTTAAATTGGCGTATCTTAATGATTATATGACATAACTCAGATATTTAAACGGACAACAAAGGGCAATTTTGCGTAAATAAATTAAAAAGAAAAATATTCCATGTCGGACTTGATTTAAGAATCACAGTACAGTAAAAGCTCCTTATTCGCTTCAGTATTCGTGGATCAAAAAAATACGAATAATTTTCAATCGTGAATTTTCGCCCGTAATTTTACAAAAACAATTGAAAAATTGAAAGTAAACTCGGTTGTTGAAACCTTCTAAACACTGATTCTTGTGAATGTGCCACTTATTCGCTTTAGGGAGTGATTGTGTAAGAATTGAACCTGAACCAGGTTTATCTTACTTTCGTGAGATAATTTTAGAAGACAGCTTAAATTAAATTATTCTAAGTTCAATACTCTCTTTAGAAAGTAATGAACCATTAAAAACTAGACTTATTAACATTACAATTATTAAAAAAAAAATACTTATCTTTTTCGTTACCGCCGTACTCCTTTAAAAATATATAGTTACACGGTTTAAAAAAACGGGAGCCAAATGATAAGTACCGACGCACACAAAAAAAAATATAAATAAAAATAATCGGGAGGCAAATAATAAATAACGACGCACACCAAAAAAAATTAACATGGAAAAAAAAAACGGGAGCCAAATAATCAATACCGACGCACATGAAAAAAAAAACAAAACCTAAGCACTATAATTTATAACACGTATCAGGTATAATATAACTGTCTACCAATACGGTTCAAAAGATAAAGCACTGTAACAGACCGACACAAACGGAAAAAAAAGTACACCAGGACCTCTTTAATTCGAACCCCTCTGTTATCCGAACGCCATACATGTCTTACCAAGTGGATATTTCTTTGCCAGAAAAAATGCTTTTACGTAAATTCCGAGACAAAGTTTTTTATTTGTCGTAAAATACCTCCTGACAAACATTGGATTTCCTTAAAAAAGTTAAATAAATGGAACGTTTATGGATAAATATACATTTAAAATTTCACAATACTATTAATTTCTTTTCATAAAATATACCCTATAAATTCTCTGTACGAACGCTCCAAGAATCCGAACAGGGGGTAAATTTTCGGATTTCGGATTAAAGAGGTCCTGCTATATAATAAAATAACACACGAAAAAAAAAAAAAAAATCTTAGATCTAAATAATCATACAAAAAATAACCGATGTCAATGAAGAAATCCCAGTAGGTATAAATAAAAACGTATAAACATAATAAAACAAAAAATATATATTCAATCGATGACAGCGAGGCGACGAATGGATGCTGAAAATGAATAAATAGTGGAATATTCTCATGAGAAATTGCGAATCACAAACTTGAAATATTCAACGAACTACGTATAAGTCTATCACTTACAGAGGAAACATCAGCGGCCTGCTGGAACAGCTTGACGGCGAGCTCCGGAGAGGCTCCCTCGATGATCTTGGCTCCCTTGTCGAGCACGCTGGCACCGCTATCGCCGGAGCCATGCTGCTGGTACAGACTACCAGACTCCATAGCCAGGTCGAAAATCTGCAAGAATTTTTTTAATTTTATTTATGCCTCGAAGGTTTTGGGCGAGGCCGTTGTTCAGCGGTGGGACAGTGCTAGTTAAAAAAATAGCATTCATTTTCTCAGGGTAACATGATATTTTTTAAGGGTGCCGATATCACGGTGGAATTGTTGTATAAGTGTAATAATTTCAATAGAATCATCATCATTATCATCATTTTAGCCGAAAGATGTCCACCGGTGGACATAGGCCTCCGCCAAGCACCGCCACTTCGACCGGTTCTGCGCTTCTCGCACCCAACGGTTTCCTGCGGCCTTCAATAGAATGCGCGTGACATTTTGTTTTCAACATAGTTGCTTTCTGTAGTTCAAAACACATATAAAACATGTAACATAATTAACACAATGACCAAAACTTTTTTTTTAAACCTTTAGTATTAAGAAAATCGTGTTGACCATAGATAGAATTACTTTATGCATTTAAATTTGAGTTTCTTGACGCAAATAGACTATGGGCAGTGTGTTTTATATCAATTCAAATAAACAAGTTTAAAGATCATACACTTTTAAGTTATTAATATACACTATGACTTCATTTATTTTTGTGCCTTATATATTTAGTATGTATGTATCTATTATTTAAAATATAAATATCTGTTTTGCAATTTTAGTACATTGTGTGTGTACACCATCGACATACCCATTTTATGTCCAGACTTATCACTATCCATTCCATGGTTGCCTGGAAGAGATCGCATAAAGCGATAAGGCCACCCATTTATATTTTGTAGTCACTGTAACGTTTTTTTGTTTTGTATTTTAATGGTGTACAATAAAGTATATATAAATAAATAAATATACATTAAATTTATTATTTAGGCATTACGAGATTTTCAACATGCACGCGGGCGAAGCCGCAGACCAAAGCTAGTGTCATATACAGTCAAAACCGTTTACGACGATTTCGTTACAACACATTGTTTATATCGACCAAATCATCCCGGTTGAATACCATATGACTACCTAATAAAGTATATCGCTTTTTACGAGATCGTTTTTGAAAACATATTAGACTTAATCTTTGTGAATGTGAAGACTGTGTGGGTATGATTCTATTTTCTTCTATCTTTCTTTATTTGTCAAGTATGTAGTAATTATGATCTGGCAGGTTAAGTAATTTATGCGGCCTACCCAAATGTCCTTTCTTTGGTATTGTTCTCGAATCGTTGAGCTTCTCAAGTTCTGAGTTGAGCCACACGATTAGAGACAAATGCGTGCACTGACTGGACAGGTCCCCTCAATCTGTGTGGTTATTTCTTCTAAAGACCATTTCAGACAGCTATCTACAGAGTCTTCACGTAATGTGACCAAGATTATTTCTGGACTTTAAAAGAGACTGCGACCTCTGAGCTTGTTTCGGCCTTTCTTCTCAGAGTAGTCAGATAGGAAACGCCGACCTCATCTAGCTCAAAAAAATATTATTGACTTGTAAAAGTATTTATACAAACCTACTTACAGAAATAAAATCATTTATCATTTAGACAATGCCATGCGAATTCACCTGTGTGGATGTCGGAAATTTTGTATTTTACTTGAATAATAACAATGACGTTTACTTTGAAAATAAAGGAGGATTTTCCACACAACTTCATCCCCTTCTTCAGCTCTTCGGGAGTAGAATTTTAAGACGCTGAGATAAGTATACATTAATTTTTAACCGTCAGCCTAAACACATGAAGAAACTAGCTTTGAAGCTGACGAATTTTCATACAAACATGTACTCCCTATTTCATTCTTATACGGGAGGAGTTTCCTTAAATCAAACGTACAATAGAAGGAAAAAAGAACAGAAAAAGTGAAATATGAATATAACTAACTTAGAATTAGTTTATAGTAGGTACTGCCGTTTGTGTGTGTATATTATAAAATATGTATGTGAATATATTGTTTCTAGTAATATCTATGGACTTTTGTGTAGACGAATTTGTACCTTCAAACGTTACTGGTATAATTTTTTTTGCTAGCCTGCACTGTCCCACTCCTGGGCAAAGGTCTCCCTCCACTTCTTCCAACTATCGCGAAGCCGCGCGTCCTGCTGCCAGTTTTGATGGAACCTATACAGGTCGTCCCGCCATCTCCTACGTGGTCTGCCGCGACCCCACTTCACTGTCTCAGGGCATCAGTAGTGCTATTCTGTAAAAATCTCACCGTGATAACTTGAGTGAAGTGAGCTTAAAGTGAGCTGTCATTAGTGTCGATCCCTAGCATCAAATGGAATGACAGCTCGCTTTTGGGTCACTTCACCTTAGTTCTCACGGTGAGATTGTAACAGAATAGATCGGCAGTTCTGTGCTACTTGGGCCCACAGTTTACAAACATGTCCTGCCCCGTTTAGTTTTTGCCCGTTCCTTCGACGTCGGGTCGTTATAATAGATTTGGGACTGTAGTTAAGGTAATCCCATAGAATTACTTTTTCACGAAATAGTCGATCAATGGGATTAAATGAACATAGAGGGTTGTATTGATGATTTCAATTAGGACATACGTGTTACGGTCGCGAATCATAATTTATTCAACATACAACCTGACACTGACCTGAAACATTGAATTTTGAGGGGTACCCTGGCTCTTCCCCCTTAGTAAAGGAAAACAAAACCAAAGGAATAAACAAAATAATGAAATGATATAAGAGTGTCACTTCGCGTGCGGCTTAAATCATCATCATCATCATCAGTCTATAGCAGTCCACTGCTGGACATAGGCCTCCCCAATTGCACGCCATTTAGCTCGGCTTACATAATCAGCCTATAATGTTCCCACTGCTGGGACACAGCACGCAGGCCCAGAGTGCGGGTTGGAAGACGACACACATCTTGGAGTTTTTGATTCTAGGACATGGTGGTTTCGTCACGATGTTTTCTTTCGCCGGTTTGAGAGCAGTTGTGGTGATATAATTTACACAAAGTAAAACGCCTGTTTGGCTTCGAACCTATGACCCATAACTTTTAGGTCGCGGCTGTTATCACTGGGCCACCACTGCTACCAGTTTATTAGATAGAAACTTAGAAAGTAGCACAGTAATCTGAAACTAACTTGAAATATTCAGAGAATACGTTGAAAGTTTAACGTGGGAGCTACCCAGAAATTTGCAAGCACAGATTTCTACGAAACTGCGCTTGAAAGCTCACCGTAGGAGAAATAGCAATAATAAATTTATTCAGCAGAATACAGCCTCGCTGCTTGACAGCAGAAATTGATATTCCTGTGATGTTTTAATCAAATTTATCCATCACATTTTAAATTAGTTGGATTTTTAAGCTCTGTTTTTTCGATCTTTCTTCTGAGAGTAGTCGGATAAAAACACGCAACTCTTCTGGTTGTCAAACGTACTTATTTTTTTAAGATGATTAAGTGATTTTATTGACTATTTCCAAAAGTAAATCTATACATTTATATTTATACGTGAAACAAAAACTTTGTTCCCCTTTTTGCGAAAATTCTGCAGACGGAGTAGTTTGAAATTTGGAACAATTAAAGTTTATGAGAAGGAGTGTCGTCAGAACCCCGAAAGTCTGACAACCAGTCTTATCAAGGGGTATCGTATTACCCAGTAGATGGGTTGTGGAGGTCAGATAGGCAGTCGCTCTATGTAAAATACTGGTACTCAGACACATTCGGTAAGACTGAAAGCCGACCCCAACATAGTTGGGAAAAGGCTAGGCAGATGAAGGAGGAGTGCAGAAACTAGTAGTTTTTTAATTATTGTCGAATTGGTGATGTTCTTCAGAAGGTTCAGGTGCGTAGTACTGGGAACCGGCGTGCGCATCAGATGTATGAACATAAACGAGGAAAAGGAGTATGCAGGGATCGTAGCAGGTGGTGTTCTGTAGTTTCTGCCTACCCCCTTGTGAAAAAAGTGTGAGTTTATATCTATATGTATAAAAGGAGAAACTGACTGACTGACTAACTGACTGATTGTTGATATATCAACGCACAGCCTAAACCGCTGGTTTAAGGGAGGTGAAATTTGGAGGGTGTGTTCTTTGTGAGGAGTAGGTATCCACTAAGAAAGGGTTTTTTTGAAATTCCACCCTTATGAGGGTGAAATGGGGGGTTGAATTTTCTGTGAAACTTTTAACTCTGAGGGTCGATTGACACAAAAATTAGTACACATACTCTTCAATTATAGTTATGAGATACGTGTATCACAGTTTTTCCAAAATCATCCCCTTACAGAGTCAAATAGGGTTTCGAAGATGTCGATAATAAACATTATAGAAGAGCTAATAGTTAAAATCTACCCAGATATTAGTAATATTCACGACTAGCTCCTGCCCGCGACTTTGTCCGCATACAATTTCTTGCTTCCCGACCCTCCCCGTCGCATCGATAAACTAATTATCCCTACAGAGTTAGGCACAATTCTGACCATTATAGAAGAGCTAATAGTTAAAATCTACCCAGATATTAGTAATATTCACGACTAGCTCCTGCCCGCGACTTTGTCCACATACAATTTCTTGCTGCCCGACCCTCCCCGTCGCATCGTATCGCCTGCCTGGGCGAGTGCTTCGTATTCGTGACTTTTTTCTTTTTGCTCGGCTCCGTAGGGTCCTATCGTGATGTTATATAGTATATAGCCGTCTTCAAATAATAGGCCATTCAACACTAAACGTAGTTTCAGAGATTAGAACATTCAACCAAACAAACTCTTCAGCGTTATAATATTTAGATTTGATTACAATTAACGACGTTATAGTGAGCCAACCTTAAAAGATAGACATATACTATCACGGATTTTTTTAGAACTTTTATGAGAAACAATTTTGTCATACATGATTGTTGTGTTACTTTAACCGTTTATGCAGCGCATGCAACTGTAGCTTTCAAAAGGATAAGTATTCCCCGTTTTCCAACATTTTCATTGATGTTCTGCTCCTATTAGTCGTAGCATGATGTTATATAGCTTATAGCCTTCCTCGATAAATAGGCTACAAAACACCTAAAAAAAAAAAATCAATTCAAGTAGTTTTAGATATACTCTTCAGCTTTATAATATTAGTATAGATAAATCTGCAGACCTGGTCGTGAGAGCGTGCCATCATAACACCATAAAACGACTAGGCCACAATCAACAATTAAATTATTTTGAGATCGTTCAAAGGAGTTGAAAATCAGTATAAATCAGTGGACTCAGAGATAAACAACGATGACGCCATACTTTCATAATCAGCCAATAATGATTCCATTGCTGGGACACAGGAGTGCCATACTTTACCCGGTTGAATTTCTTAACACATTGAAGCCTCCGGGTCACCCTACTCACATATTAAAATTGAGAATTGGCGCCCAGTTATGTTAATGCGTAATTTCAAACCGCCAAAATTATGCAATGACACCAGGTTGTGTGTAAAAACATTGCAACGTTATCGAGGCAACTATACTGACAGGTTGTTCCCGAGAGGAGTCTGTATTTATTCCGAGGATTCCTCTAACACCATCGAACTACCCTTTCGAGTTCAGAAGCGCGCAGTTTCTCTTCAAAGTCTGCTTGCCATGACCATAGAACTATATACTTAAGGGGAAACTGTTTTTCACATGGTACGTTATACGTGGCCTGCTCCGGAGTAAGCTCACGGAGCAGCCTGGTGATTCTAGCACCTGAAGGGAAAACAATAAATAATGCTTACAAAGCAAACTGCGGTAGGTATATTATTTCGTTGTAAACAACATTAATTGTTTATATTACATGCATATATTCCGGCCAAGTGGTGCAATGGGACCAAGTTGCGTGAAAACAACGGGATATGATCTTAGAGGGGACTACTATTCGCACGGCCAGTTTTCCGTGGCATGCTCGAGAATGAGCTCATCTAGCAGCCCGTTGTATCAACACCTGAGGGCAGAACTTCTTGAGTAGTATATAAAGAGGTATTTTAAGAATAAACTCAAAAATATATAGTAACCTGTACCCTGCCTGTGAACAAAAATGTAGGGAATAAAGAGGATTTTATATTTTCGCTTTAAAATTGCCTTCAAATTTGGCATACAAGTAGGTAATTTGCCGTTCCGTTATATATTCCGTTACTATTGTTAGGTTTTAGGATTTATTTATCCTACAGCAATCATTTATCAATCCGAGCGCCGCTCCTCAGATAACACAAAGCAAGCAGTGCGATAAGACATTGTTTACCTGGATTAACACATAGGGTACTTTTAGTCCCGGTAGTACGATCCTGTGGGATATTTTTCGACATTCACGCGGGCGAAGCCGCGGGCAGAAGCTAGTACTGGATAAGTTTTTATCCAGTGCGTATATTATAACCATGAATTCAGCATACCATTGTACACCCCTTTACGCAGAAATTTTTCGTCGGTTTTACAAATCGGGGTCAAAATGTATGGAACTGCTGATTTTTTTTTTTTTTTTTGTATAACCGACGAAATTTTTTTACGGTGGGGGCCTAGAATGATATGCTGAATCCATGGTTACAGTTTGCGCAATGGATAAAAAGTGATCCTGTATGTTTCTATGTACTGTCGAATTTCATTGTTTTTCATTATGGTCGAATTCCAACCACTGGTCGACCACTTGTATATGTTCTATGTATGTTATGGGGGTTTGGTTTCCGCACTTAGTCCTTAGAGTGGACCATTGTGCGTGGGCCATGGCGGCCGTCGGTATTTACTCCAACCAGCCCACCTCCCTCCAGAAGTTGGTTTTGTCTTCTGGTCCGCTAAGAACGTCCGTGTAAGATTTGGGTGTCCCGAGGGTATTTGTCCTAATCTAGGTGACGCCTGTACATTCGAAGAGTACATGCGAAACGGTTTCCTCAGCCTCCATGCAGGCCCTGCACAGGGGGCTGTCCGTTATGCCTATTGTGTAAAAGTGCTTGTTTAGCGGGCAGTGTCCTGTGATGGTGCCCGTCATCAGACGCAGACCATCCCTGTCCAGGCGTAGCAGACGTCTGGTTAGCCTGCCATCCGGGGATGGCATAGCTTCCCTGGACTGCCTGCAGCCTGGTGCTGAGGTCCACAGCTCTCCGCTTATGTGTGGGTAAATTCCTGCAGCCACCTGCGTAGCTGGTTGAAGGGGATGGGCACGATGGGCTCGGGGCCGCAGACTGACGCGCTGGATGCCTTTCTGGCCAGTTCGTCAGCAGCGTCATTGCGTAGTGATTTTCGGAATCGATGTACAACTGAACATCCTCCTTTGCGAAGTAGGTTAAAAGTTTAAGTTTTATTGGTGTCTGTGCTAATGAAAAAGCATTTTGTACCACAGACACAGAAACTGCTCTAGTGTCTATACCTATTTGAGGTTCTAGCACTAAACTCTAGACTACTAGAATTATTTTGTTCATTCGTACCCTCAAAGTAGACTGCGGCAAGAGAGTTCATTTCCGTAACATTACTCGCTTCCCGATACAAATACTAGGGACCCGCCGTTTTTTAATATTATTACTTATGTTTACCCCCTATTTCTACCTAGCCTTTTTCCCAATCATGTCGGGGTCGGCCTCCTCTCTAATCGGATGCAGCTGAATACCAGTATTTTTACATGGTCCGACTGCCTACACAATCCAGTTACGAAGTAAAACGATACCCCTTTGTGAGACTGGTTGGCAGACTTTCGGCTTCGGACCACCCATAACTACTGTCAAAAATCCACAAAATACAGCCGAGACCAACGGCTAAACGTGATTTCCGAGGCACGGAGGGGTCTTGGTATGTGAAGATGATCAGTCGCCCATCCACGGATTAACCGCGGCAAGCGTAGCTTAACCTGATCGATCTAACCATGAGACTGTTATTACGTAGCCACAAGCACCTCACAGGTATATGTACTTATATGTGATTATCATGAAAAGTTAATTTAGAGACAACATTATTCGATACCCTGTTCTTAATTTTCAGCATTTTAAAGTTTGATCTCAGTTGATTGGCACAAGAATAGAGCGGACTATGCCCAGCAGTGCGGGAAGTCGGTCAGTGGATGATGATAGGACCTTAAATCTGAATCATATCGCTAATCAATTGCTTCATATGTTTGAACACTTCGTCTGCTCAACAACGTCATAACAAGAGGTCGGAATTAGGTAGAGTTATTTATGTACTTACACTGATTTCATACAACGAAAGAAAAAAGTAGATACGCCCCAAATCCCGGGATTAATTTTGAAAAGCAGAAAAATCTCGTGATCTATTTATAAAAAAGGCGAAGTACAAGTATGAGAATTTGCTTACGACTATTAATAATTTGTATTGTGAATTTAATACTAATAAAAATTGTATATTAATTATCTTTGTTTTATTTGTCTTATTTATCTCTGTGGTTTTTATTATTATTTATTTGTAATAATGTTGGTCACACGGGATTGTCTATTAGAAATCCCGGGAAGATCCATATTAATATCAACATTTCGATGCAAGTACATAAATAACCACCTAATTCGGACCTCTGGTAATAACACAACGAATGTTGTTCAACTGTAAAAATGACAGCCATTCCCTACTGTTAGTGTATTACGCGATTAGCACACAGATTTACAGATTATTGTAGTTATAGTTTCTAGAACTTATTCTATCACGATATAGACTAATCAGGGCTAATTAATATAAAGTGTAGTTTTTAATGATATATTTTATATCTGGACGGCACCAAGGAAGCATCTGCCTAATGAAACGATTAAGACCACTTGATTGAGAAGGATAGGCTGAGAAATGATGTGATAAGAGAACGGTGTGGTTTAAAAGAAGATGTAGTGATAAAAACTGAAAAAAGTATGCTCAGATAGTTTGGTCATATTGAGAGGAAGAATGAAGGACGGCTTACAAAAGGTATTTACAAAGCAGATGTGAGTGGAAACACCGAGAGGGGATGCCCTAGGAGGACATACCTTATTGGTGATGTTCTTCAGAAAGTTCAGGTGCGTAGTACTCGCAAACGGCGTGTGTCTATGACCAATTGTATGAACCTAAACGAGGCAAAAGGAGTGTGTAGAGATCGTAGCAGGTGGCGTTCCATGGTTTCTGCCTACCCCCATGGGAAAAAGGCGTGAGCTTATGTATGTATCATTGAAGTGATAGATGTCACAGAGGCAAATTCTTTAAATGATGATTGACAAAACAACGCTACAGGTACCAGCAGTATTATCCCGAAACCCACGCAATATAGCAGTTTCCAATTATTCTGTGAATTGAAACGTATGATGGGCCGGGGGGTAACAGCCGCCCACCCCACGCTCGTCGCAGCATGGCGGACGCTCCGCCTGTGCTACCTAGCAACGTGAGCACACCCCCCCCCCCCCCCCCCCCCCCCGCAACACTGTACATTGTATGATGCTAACGAACGGCATTCATTACTAATGAACATCACATAAAGGGCGTCGGACTGGTTCTAGAACGAATGAAATTATTTTCTAATAAATGTCGCTTGAAATATAATAACGTTTATTTGGACTCAATAAAATATAGTCTAATACTGTAGTATTCTGAAGAACTAGGATATAAATAATGTGGGTCAGTAGACGGCTTAAACTGAATTTCAAACCAAGGAAAACCTGTCTCTTGGTATCAGTGCTCTTCCGTGGTAAATTAGGTGTAAAAACCTATAAATCACATACATTTCAAATGACTATGATGACTATGAATAGTCACTCTATACTCTTTCAAATGGTTGAAAGTACCTTTTTGTTTCTGAGCTTCCCCGCAATGTCTGCTAGTCAAGTCAACAAGTGGGTGTAGTACAAAAAAAAACTAAACCACTCACTTTTCTATATTCATATTTCAAAAGAGGTAAAGTTTGGATGTAGCAAGTAACATCCGAAACTACGCATCCGTTTCGAAATTCTATTAAAAAGCCACACTATTGGCGAATGATAAGGGATATTTTAATGGTATGTGAACTAGATGCTAGATAATAACAGCCGCGAGGGTCAATCGATCAGGTTAAACTTTGCTGGCGACTAAGACACCTTCGTGCCTCGGAGACCACGCTATGCTGTTGGTTCCGGGACTGTCATTCATGGATTTTTAACGTCTTTACGAGTCTTCAGAAGCGCAGTCTGACAACCAGTCTTACCCAGTAACTGGGTAGTGGAGGTCAGATAGGCTGTCGCTCCATGTTAAATACTGACATTCAGCTACATACAGATAAACTGGAAGCCGACCTCAACATAGTTGGGAAAAAGTTAGGCAGGTGATGATTAGAAGGAGGTAAAGTTTGTATGAAGGAAGCAACATCCGCATTCCAAAATTCAAGTTGAAGGCCCACACCATCTGCCGGGGTCGCGTGATTGTTCGAAAGAGATACCGTGACCCTGGCACATGGGCAACTGAAGGAACACGGGTGGGTTTTAGTCAGTAAAAGTCTGACACGCCCTCCCGCTCCGCCCAGAGCGGGAGAAGTCATTTGATGATAGGCCCACACCATTGCCAAATGTTATATTTTATAGTATATGGCTTACATGCGAAGTCGCGGACTGAGGCTAGTAATAATTCAAAAAACAAATACGGTTAAAAGGACTCAGTTATTTTGACTAACTATTTAAGCCTATTTTATCTGACCAAGATTATGTCTGGATTTTAAAAGAAACTGTGTTCTCTCGAGTTTGTTTCGGCCTTTCTTAGCCTGATAAGAAACGCCGACCTCTTCTAGTTTTAAAATCGGTTCAACATGTTAGTCTTTCCAGAAACCTTCTTACAGAAATAAAATCATTTGTCATTAGAAATTTCAGAAACGTCAGGTACGTAGTACTGGTAACCGGCGTGCGTGTATGACCAGATGTATGAACCTAAACGCAGCAAAAAGAATATGTAAGGATCGTAACAGGTACCGATCTGTAGTTTCTGCCTACCCTCATTGGAAAAAAGCGTTTTAATTGAATATTATCTTAAAATACTTAACACAATTTGCTAATACCTTACTTTTTAATTTGTTAATTTTTTACTGCTACGTAATTTTATTTATATGCTGTTGGCAAAACCAGTGAGCAGTGGTGACCCAGGTCGGGTGAGTGAGTAACAGCTGCGATTTACGAATCGTACGTTTTTTTTTTTGTGGGTGGGAAATCTTCAAATGACGTCTCCCGCTCTAGGGTGGAGCGGAATGGCGTGTCAGACTTTTACTGACTAAAACCCACCCGTGTTCCTTCAGTTGCCCATATGCCTAGGCCACGGTAAATCTTTCGAACAGATCTCGCGACTCTGGCAGGCGAGTCGTACGTCTTAGTATCGAACCCAGATAGGATTACTTTGTGTAAATGATTTCATCACCCCTGCTCTCAAAACAGTGAAGAAAAACATCTTGAAGAAACCGGTATGTCCGAGAACCAAAATTACAAAGACATGTGACATCTACCAACCCGCACTGGGCCCGCGTGGTGCTTTACGTCCTCCTCGCACAGTGAAAAGGCCATTATAGGCTAATTACGCTACGGCAAAACATAGAGAGTCAACTGAATTGTTACACAACACCAAATATTACATTTATTCAGTTCCTGATCCTCGTTTGAGGAAGCGAAAAGGGGGAGCGACCAGACAGGTGAGTGTTTCAGGAGGTGGGGGTGCAGCAGCCCGACAATTGTTGCATATACATATTTCAATAGGTACGTTAGGTGCAATGCGCCGTGCCTGCGTTGGGCTATGGATGTCATTATCTATCTGCCATCACCCCCCTCTGCAGACAGGAGATCGATAAATAAACACCGGCGGGGGGAAACGCACGTCGGGTATACAACATAAATCTGACACAGGTAGGTCTGTGTCGGAATATATGTTGTTTGAATGACGATTAAAACTAGTAGAACTAACGACTGACGATTGAATAGGGAACATGCAACAGTTTTAACCGACGAAAAAAAAACGGAGGAGGTTATCAATTCGAAGCGTATATTTTTTTTTTTGTTTTTTTTTTATGTATGACCACGCATAACTTTTTACATAGTAGTCCGATTGTGATAATTCTTTTTTTATTGGAAAGGGTATACTCCGGGGGTGGTCCCATATAAATTTGAAAAAAAAAATCAAACCCTTAGGGTCAGAAAACAGGGGATGATTGATTGTTAACTCAGTGATTGTAAAGTATTACCACGCATAACTTTATACAGAGTAGTCCGATTTTGATCATTCTTTTTTCATTGGATAGGGTATACCTTGCCAAGTATTATTAGTACATTAAAACTACAAAAAATTGTAAAATAAAAACTATTTAACAAAAAATTAAACCGCCGAAAAAACTGAAAAGCAAAAAATAATAAACCTTAAAATTTTGAGTCGGCGCTGAAAAATCAATGAACAAAGATCACTCAAAGCGCCGACTCATAATTTTAAGGTTTATTATTTTTTGCTTTACAGTTTTTTCGGCGGTTTAATTTTTTGTTAAAAAGTTTTTATTATTTTTGTTTTCACTTTAAAGAATTCCATGTAGAATAGACCACAAATATTTGAATTTTATTATTAAAATCATCGGTTGATTATTTTATTATTTATTAAGGCGATGCTCTTTCAATTTTTGATAAAAAGAATATTGAAAGATTTAGGCCAAGAAAATGCAGAATGAAAAGATGGATAATTTCTCCTGTGCTCGTAACGCGTAACAAAAATTTGAATTTTATTTTTAAAATCATCGGATTCATAAAGGCGCTGCCCAAATGTAAACGGAAACCGTAAAACGCTCAGTTTTTTGTTGCACAGTTAGGCGTATTGCAAGCCAGAAAAATAATGTGTGCTCTATCAATTTTCAAAGTTATAGAATCATAACAATACAATCGTAAAATTGAGCTAAAAAAAGTCGTATAGCTTTCAAATTTTCGAGTGTAAACTATTATATTTTATGAATTGATATAATAAAGGAAACTCAATCAACAAAAGAAAAACTAAAAAATATTCCACTGAGCCCTACATTTATTTTTCTATGTAATTAAAACTGCAAAACTACTTTTATCTTTTTGCTCATTCGATTCAACAACATCAAACGCATCGCTGTTTTGAATGTTATTTGTTGTCGCGATGCGCTATTGTCAAAGACCTAAAAATTTGCTTTTTACTGAGCCTTAAATCCCAGACATTTCCTTAATGTGGACAAACAAAGCGATCAAAATCAAAAAGCTACAGGTTGTAGTAACGCTATGTTTAGTACATGTATGTATAAAATGAAGAGCGACTAACAAAAGGTATTTATAAGGCAGATGTCATGTAAGAGAACATATAGTGACCTTATTGGTGATATTATTCTGAAGGGTCAGATGCGAGGTACTGGTAACTGGCGTGCGTGTATGACCAGATGTATGAACTTTAACGAGGCAAAAGAAGTACGTAAGAATCGTGGCAGGTGGCGTTCTGTAGTTTCTGCCTATCCCCATGGGAAACAGGCATGAGTTTGTGTATGTATCTATACAAATATTATAAAGCTGTAGAGTTTGTCTGTTTGTATGTTTGTTTGATTGAACGTGCTAATCTCAGGAATTATACTGGTCCGAATTGAAAAATCTTTTTGTGTTGGGTAGCCTATTTATCGAGCAAGGCTATAGGCTATACCGGTTGACATTTTTTACCGTCTCGACCTTCATGTGGTGTGTTGTGTAACTAGAATAGAAGGCAGGAAGGCCTTCAGATTCATCGTAGGTGACTAAAGGAGCGCGGGACGCGGGTGGACAGGGATGCGTGTGCGGCTCGTGCGCCTACGAAAGATCAATGAGGCCGCCTATCGGCCGGCTTCAAAGGGTAGGACCGCGCTCCGAAATCAATGATACATGCCGCGCATTGAGTAGGGTGCGTATGATTTGAGTTTCGATGGATTTTAATTTTTTTTTGTTTTTTTTTTTCCAAATTTCTGTTTTTGTTGTTCTAGTATGAAAATGTTACTTTAAATGTGTAGTATTTATTACTAGATCAATTTAATTACATGTTATTCAAAAACAAAAAAAATAAAAATTTCTATGCCAAAAGCTTCTATTCCGTTCACCTATTACCCCCATTTTTTTTCAAGACGCTAAAAAAAGTCACCCAGTATAACATCACGCTACAACCAAGAGGAGCGGAACAGTAATGAAAAATGTTGCAAAAACGGAAAAATCCCACGGGTAGGCGATTTGACGCGATGGGAAGGGTCGGGGGAACAAGAAATTTAACGCGGACGAAGTCGCGGGCAGAAGCTAGTCTTTTATATAGCTTCTACCTACGACTTCGTTCGCGTGAAAATATGAACCCCGACCAGTCGTATCGTACGGTCGTACCCTATCGCCCGCCCGGGCTATGATTTCGTTTACTCTTAGAGGGTTCTTTCCGTCTTTTTTTATCTTGCTCGGCTCCTAAGGGTCGTAGCGTGATGTTAAATATTTTACTCAAGAATTGAGTTATAAAATGTAAAAAGAATTTATTCAAATCTGCACCCTAATTGCGAGACGCACAATTTATCAGAATCTGAATGGGCTTGAAGATTATTTCTAAACCATTGCGTCATTTGTTCGAATAAATTGTCGACTCAGCAATGTAAATAACGCAATGACTGTTGTTTAACTATGAATATTAAACCAATTCCTACCGATAAAAAGTTCCGCAATTACCCCTCTGATTGGTAGTTCCAGAGATTACTTCTTAAAAACAAACTTATAAACTCTTTATAAATATTGGTGTAGATGTATTTATTTCGTTGTTTGTGCACAATTTGTTATCTAAAGATACTGATGACATAATGGCGCCAGCAAAATTCACAATACCCTCCTACGATATATCTATGCATCTATATTCTGCAACAAAGACACCCCCCATTGTTTTGTCTACGCAATCACTGTCACCTTCAAGGTCGTCTGAAAGAGATCTCAGAAATCGATAAAGCGCGCCTTCGTTTTGTAGTGTTTAGTGCATTTTTGTTATGTAGGTATTTTCTGTTCTGTCTCGAGGGTTTATACCGAATATTAGAGATCATTGAGATATTGCAAACTTCATAGTGATAAAAAATGACTGGACTCGAAATTCGTTAGTTTTTAAAGTAAAGTTACCGAGTGTTTAAGTAAATTTAATCATTGTCTTAGTTATGTGAAACTATGTGACGGTTGGTAATCAAATGTTAACTAACATTAGGATTGGAAGTTGCACTGGATCGGCTTTTGGTCAACTAGCGGCTGCTCTATTTAAATTCAGACACTAAATAGAAAATCCTAGGTTGATTTAATTTGGATACATAATTTAAAACCAGCCAACAAAAAAAAAAACATTAAATATACGAGCTATTTCAGGAGAGCGATCGCAGCCTATATTGCTCAGTGATTACGCGTCAAGGGGATCTCCTAGGTAACCCCACAAGATGTCTGGTTCACATACCTACCAGAACCGTCTGGACTTAATAATGGTAGCAAAACATCGATCCTTAATTAGGGGTGTTTGTGCCGTGACTTGATAAAGTCTGTCTGGTGTTATTTGTACTGTAAATCTTACTTAGTTTATATTAAGTTTAGGTCGAAGCGTCTCCATTAAACCGCGCGAAATTCTATTTTTTTTTTCAGGTTTTTTTTTCAATTATCACGTCATTGACAGGTTGTATGTCTGTGAAAATATGATTCGCGTCCGAAACAACCCACCCACTGCAATACTATTTCATGACAAAAAAAATCTACGGGATTAAATGAATTTAGGGTATTGATAATTTTAATTTTGTAAATACATACGTGTTTAGATTTTTTTGCCAGATTGAGACATTATTAGTATCGATTTATAATCGATAATAATTAATATTATAAATGTGAAAGATTGTAGTTGAAAATCGGCACACTAATAGTTTATAACTTGTATTAACACATAGAATACGTGTTAACCCGGTAGCACGAGGCCGTGGGATAATTTCGGAGTTCCACGCGGGCAAAGCCGCTGGCAAAAGCTAGTCGATAATAAAAGTCTCAGTGTGGCATAAAAAACTTGTAACTAACGTACATTTGTGACATGTCTGCTAAAATGAGACTGCGACCATGAGCGAATATGAACGCTTTGAATGTAAGAAAGAATTGGCGTTCAAATATAAATCATAAAACAGCAGAAATTCAAGCTGTCTGTCCTTCGAAGTACTCGTGGAAGTTATCAAAAGAATGAGAACAGTATCACTCTTACCTTTATGATCCACGTCCTCAGTGAACGCCCTAGTTCCTGATTAAAAACCTCATGAAACATGTGAGCAGAAAGAGAAAAGTGTGAGTGACTCTTACCTGCATAATCCATGTCCTCACCGAAAGCCACCGCTCCTAGACAGAGAGTAGGGAATGACTCACCTCCTGGGGCGTAGCAATTTCTTTACAAACAATCATAGCGTTCTCCAAAGCCTTGGCTGCGTGGAAAAACGCATTGATCTTCTTGAAGCACTCCGCCGCTTTTAGATGGCATTCCTTAGACTTCGGCAGCTCTCGGGCAATGCGGTAGCATTGTGCTGAAAAAATATTGGCTATGTAGAAAATGGATTTTCCACGACAAAAGGCGGATGTATAAATAAATTATAACATAGTGTTTGGCTTAATGCATTAGAAATACATTAAGTTTTAGATTAATTAAGGCTGGGCGACCACTACTTTTAATTAATTGTGTAAAACTATTTTTGAAACTCCTATTCAGAGCTAAGCTGAAATTCATTGTCAAAAGTGTAAGAAGCAATTACGAGTTCGACTTTGCACGTAATCACTCACTACCAATGATACTTAAAAACTTGAGTAACCAATGACAGATCTTTTAGGGCCGGCGCTCACTGCCGGCACGGCATGGCATGGCAAAGGATTTTATTACTAATCAAGTTATTTTGAATCTTATTACAATTACTTTAGAGTTCATGTTACTTTATTTCGATACCACGATGCCGCGACGTGCCGCGGGATTCTGTGGCATGACGCGACGCGCCCCGGCATGCCGCGGGATGCTGCGGCATGACTCGTTATGCTGCCGTCACTCGTTTCATTCCACGGGTTGCCGCGGCACACCGGGTCACTTTGTGTCGAGGAATTATGATTGTTAAGCTAGTTGAAATAAGGTTCTAACTTGTGCAGCTTAATACTAAATCCCAGTCAACCATAACGTCACAACCAACTTCGAATCCGCGCGGAGCAAAACTGATTGATGCCAGAGTGGCTGAGCTTTCAGCAGAATGCCACGGCATGTCACGGGATACCACGGGATGCCACGGAAAGCCGCGGGATGCCGCAGCACAAACTGCCGTGCCATGCCGGCAGTGAGCGCCGGCCCTTAGCCATTTCGCATACATTCTAAAACTCGTCGACTACGACAAAGGGAAAATAAATTTGCTAAATTAAACTGATCCGGACGTTAAGAATAGCAACATTCCATTTCTTCCCCAGCATGCGTAGCATGACCACCATAGAAAGAACTTTGTCTATTCTTGGTAGAATAAAAATAGAACTGTCATGCCACGCCAGCATAAAACGATACAAATCTTTCTACAATCTGTAATTTGTCTATTCTTCCGTCGACAAACTGGTCGTAAGAGGCGACTAAGGAACTTACTACAGAATGGGCAGCAGCGTTCTCTATGCATTATACCACCATACTGCGATCGCCAACCCGCCTGTCAAGCATGGCGATTATGGTAAATACCCCAAATTGGGGGAGGCCTATGTCCAGTAGTGGATGTCTTTTGGCTGAAATGATGACTCAAGAAACTTACCAGCAACGGTATACTCGTCAGCCGCCGAATCATAGTCCGGCTTCCAACGGAAGACGCTCGTCTTCAACCTGTCAAACACATACGCATTCATTAGTATCATCATAATGTCATATTATGACATTTCATCAAAGCAGTACTCAAAAGGCAAGGCTACTAATATAGTTACCAAAAAAAGGACTGCAAAAATTACGTAAATTTAGAAGTGAAACTAGCTTCTGCCCGCGACTTCGTCCGTGTTAAATTTCTTGTTCCCCGACCCTTCCCGTCGCGTCGAATTGCCTACCCGTGCGATAATCCCCGTTTTTGCAACATTGTTCATTACTGCTCGGCTCCTCTTGGTTGTAGCGTGATGTTATATAGCCTATAGCCTTCCTCGATAAATAGGCTACCCAACACAAAAATGATTTTTCAATTCGGACCAGTAGTTCCTGAGATTAGCGCGATCAATCAAACAAACTCTCCAGCTTTATAATATTAGTAAGTATAGATGAATAAAAGGTCGCCTAATTCTAGAAGCATTTTAGCTATTAATTTTTGTTTTAAGTTATGCGGAGTAATGGAATCCAACGTCGTTCAGGAACCAAACAACATTTATTTCAAATTCAAAGTCCTGAGTGACTGACTGACTGATATATCAACGCACAGGCTAAACCGCTGGTCCTAGAGACATGAAATTTGGAGGGTGTATTCTTTGTGAAGAGTAGGTATCCACTAAGAAAGGGTTTTCTGAAATTCCATCCCTAAGAGGGTGAATTGGGGGGTTGAATTTTCACGCGGGCGAAGCCGCTGGCGGAAGCTAGTTTCTATATAAATATAATACATTTAACTTTGAATTCAAGCTTAGCAGCAACTGGTTCGTTGGACGCACGAGGATTACAATCCTCAGCACGAGATCCTCCTGCGTTCAATTACCAGGTCGGGTAAAGCGTTATTGGGTTCTTCCGTCAGGAATATCTCAGTAGCACTCTGGATTCTGGATTTGGGCTCGGCTGATCAATAGGCTCGCCCCTAGGTAATAAGGGCTGGTATCTTCAACTCCACGATAAAGCGCATATTTTGCGTCGGGAAAATCGATTATTTAATCCACCTCAGCGCGTCCCAACATGGGAGTTCATAACTGGCCAAATGTGGGTGTACTGTAGGCACACCCCTGCCCACACCTTTCGGGATGAACAGGCGTGACGTTATGTGATAACTCATTTAAGGGAGTGTTATTAGTAATTTAGTTTCTTTTGACGCTTTGGCAACATAGCTAGCTAGTAAAAGTTATCTGTATACAGGGTGCGGCGTAAGTAGTGGTCCACCGTTCAGGATTCGATGAACCAGATAATTAACTATAACAATTAAAATTTTTAAACATTTTTACCCAAGGGTTCCGAAAATATTTCATTTTTGTCTTTTATTTACGAAATTTCTACCTTTTATTACATATTTGTTTGTAGTTTCAACAAAAACCATTATTTTTTCATTTTGATTTCTGTTAATTACTGCTGAATACTAGAGCTATCATGATAAATTATGATTTTTTATGTAAATTCAGCTCTTTTGAAGAAAAAGTTGGTTCTTCTGTAATTTTAACCCCAATTTTTAACCCACCATCAAGTTCAAGAGCAATTTTTGTAAAAAAAAAATGGGTAAAAACGGTTAAAATTTTTAATTGTTATAGTTAATTATTTGGTTCATCGAATCCTCAACGGTGGACCATTACTTACGCCACACCCTGTATGTATATAAAATTCAAAGTCCTGAGTGACTGACTGACATATCAACGCACAGCCTAAACCGCTGGTCGTAGAAACATGTGGAGGGTATGTTCTTTGTGAAGAGTAGGTATCTACTAAGAAAGGGGTTTTTTGAAATTCTATCCCTAAGAGGGTGAAATTGGGGGTTGAATTTTATGTGAAACTTTTTATTCTCTGGGTCGGATAAGACAAAGCAAACAGAACGGTAAGACATTGTTTACCTGGATTAACACATAGGGTACTTTTGATCCCGGTAGTACGTTCCTGTGGGATATTTTTCGCAATCCAAGCGGGCGAAGCCGCGGGCAGTAGCTAGTAATTTATGAAACTGTAGCATAGCGAGGAGTATTAAAACACGAGTGTGTTTAAACTTTTAAAGCCGAACCGTAAGCGACATTTTTAATTAACAGTATCACACGAGTGTTTTAAGATTAAAGCCTTCTTCAGACTAGCGCGACGCGATTCTTGCAAAATAATTTCCATGAAGTTTACGTAGAAATTATTCTACGACAATCGCGTCGCGCCTGTTTGTGGGAGCCTTAAAACTCCAGGGCCTCCTGCGATGTTTGAGCTTTCTTACGTTTGTTGCAATTTTCAGGTCACTGTCAAGTTGTATTTTGAACAAAATATGATTCGCGAACGTAACAAACATGAGTTTACACAATTATAATAATTAATAACATCAATTCCACTAAATGAATTTTCTTGAAATGGTCAACCAATTGATTTAAATGAATTTAAATTTAATTGATGATGAAATGAAAAGATGATTTTAAAGATTATAATCCTGTAAATATCTACTTTAAAGTATTCCGATCGTGGATCGTATTTTAAGAGGCTGTACGCGTAATTTTGTCCAACTCACCGACTTGATTTCACAGACGAGCTTTTACGGTTAAAATACTGCATTCCCATTAGTTTTAACGCGCAATATGAAAGATCATTTCAGATTTTATCTAATGAATGAGCTCCTTTGATATTTTTTTCGCGAATTATAATGCGAGATTTAGGTTACTTTGAAAGATTATTTACACCCAATTCTTTTTTTTCACTAATTGGGTGGATCTTGAACTAAAGTTTATTTTGTGTTGTTTTAATTATATGAACTCAAGTTCTAAGTAGCCGAAATCAAAACCAAATCATTGCCCTAAGCTTGGACTAAGTTAAATATTTTTATCCTTCGTTTTTTTTTTATATGAAAGTGGTAAAAAGAAATCCGTACATTGTGTAGATGTTAAAACAATTCGTTAATAAAAGTTTTAGAATAAAAGTTCTATTCTAAAACTTTTACAGCAAAATTTACAAAACAATCGGATTGAGGTCGATAAATTAAAACCTGATGATATAGAAAAGTTGCTCATTCATTGGATCAAAATGATCTTACAAGTGGATCAAATACAGTACTTTGAACTGTAAAAACACGTCTATAAAATCACAGAGGAATCCTACAAACAGGCGCGACGAGACAGCGCAACAATCGAAGAACAATTTCTATGTAAACTTCATGGAAATTGTTCTACAATGATCGCGTCGCGCCTGTCTGAAGAAGCCAACCAAAAATTTCGCATACGGCCGAATCAACATACAACCGGGTACAGATACGCAAAATTAAAAAAAAAAGAACGGAAGACCATTTTAATTTCGCGGATTTCCATAGAGCTTGGCCAGTTATGTGCAGTTTCATACACTACTTTATCTACTCTCATATGTTGGGATTGAACCTACTACATAAAATATCAAGTTGAAAGAGTCAGAAATAATTTTGTAATACTATATAAATGACGCGCCCCCATATTAAGATCACCCAGCGATCCATTAGAAAAAAAAAAAACGGTCGAATTGAGAAACCTTTTTTTGAAGTCGGTTAAAAATGATAGAAACTCTTTTCTTTCATCTTTGATTTGCTTGTTAGAAAAATCCTTTATAACCTTACGTTTTCACAAAGAAGAATAGTAATTTAAAATACAAACTTAGATCATATTTTAGAATTTCGGTATTGTTTTCAGTAAAGTATGTCAACCATTATCATCTGCCCAGCCTTTTCCCAACTATGTTGGGGTCGGCTTCCAATCTAACCGGATGGAGCTGAATACTAGTATTTTACATGGATCGACTGCCTATCTGACCTCCACAACCCAGTTACTGGGTAACACGCTACCTCTTCGTAAGAGTGGTAGTGACTTTCGGTGACAGTTTAAATTGACATACTGTCAACATTGGCACATTTTAAAGTTTTAAATTCGAATGTCACGATATGAGAGTAGATTTTCAGAAATTAAAAAAAAAAATACTACATAGCAAACAGGTTTCGCAGTGCAACATTCAGCGCAAAATAAAACATTTAAAGCATAGCTTAATACATCGAATGCATTAGACAATGGTTCACGTTCCATCTTTAAAGGGTTACATCTACAATTCTACAAGTTTGAAATAATCGTAAACATGGTCATTTTTGCAAGCATTTTGGAGCATAGTTAGGGTTGCTATAGGGATTTAATACAGGTCGGACACCCATGTCCGAAGTTTCGTCTCGACACCATTCGGTCGATGGCATCACCCACCCTCTCCACCGGCGCGGCGCCAGTGCACCGCGCGTGGGTGGGAGACTGCACCGCCCACGCGGCCAGACAGCTCTTTAATACCCACTTATTGATTTTTGACGTTGTGCTTGTGATTGAGTTTTTATAATTACTAATATACGTCTTAATTTCTTCGAGATGGGACACTTTCCTAAACCCTAAACAGTCCATCTACAGTACCTAGTTTTATTAGGGAAGGCCGCGAATTTTTTTTCGTTTTTCGCACTTTAGGTATATGTCGATGCCAGATTGTTGATTAAAACATTTGTTATGAAATAGTCTTTCAATGGAATTAAAAGTTCTATTGCTGATTTTAATCATCATAATTACGTATGACGAACACGAATCATATTTTGTTCAACATACACTATCTATACTAATATTATAAAGCTGAAGAGTTTGTTTGTTTGGTTGAACGCACTAATCTCAGGAACTACTGGTCCGAATTGAAAAAATATTTTTGGATTGGGTAGCTTATTTATTGAGGAAGGATAGGCTATATAACATCACGCTACGATCAAAAGGAGCAGAGCAGCAATGAAAAATGGACGAAAACTGGCAGGCGAAGCGACGGGGTCAGGGGAGCAAAAATTTGACGCGGGTGAAGTCGCGGGCAGAAGCTGTACATATAATAAACGTACGCAATTTTGAATTTCGCAGTCCCACCTGGGGCTTTTTCCTTAAGTACTGTTGGTATACATTGTTTTACTGAACATCAATTATTCCTGTCGTATTCAGATGTACCTAACCCATAAGGCAGTAGATTAGTAGTGTAAAGTTCAGTGCTGAACCCCAGATCAAGTAAAATAAATATGCTGGAGATTACCAGGTTGCCCTAGTATATCACCAGTTTCAACGTTAAAGTGTTTCTGGTTAATCTAACAGTCTTTACGTTTCTTCGACTGTTTCACCTCTCCCTTTCATAATTAAATATTTATCTGTGTTACTGTTGACATTACAATATATAAAGGTGCCAGTAACAGTCACAATACCCCCATACTAGTTGATACTGTATTAGAAAATGGTTTTACATGTTTAAATTTGGAATAATCACTGACAGCTGCCATGGTCTGTGCAGAATGGTACACTTGAACGACTTGGTGCAAATAAAAAACCATTTAACATAGAACAACTTTGTTTTATGATGTGTTTCATAGATTAACCAAAAATGCTTTGACCTTATGGTAGTCAATGGATGTCATCGATGCAAACACTGATTGATGGTTGTATTATTATATTCCTAATTGAAAATCAACCAATCCATGTTTCCGTCTCAAACATGAACATTGGACATGAATCTAGCCATAACTTTAAAATTTGAAATGAATTCAATTCATTACACAATTTAATGGCATTCATTGTAAATTTACACCATCATGTAGCTTCTTATATTTGTTTTGTGACTTCATTTGGCTGCAGACTATCAAGTCTAAGCGGATACACCCGAACTGGAAACTTCTTACGGAGGCTTCTGCCAACCTGGACGTAGTTGGTTTAGGCTAGGCAGACAGAAATGTAGTACTGTGAAAAAACAGTATAAGTCTAAACTATTTCAATTAGCGCTATCCATTCAATGCTAAACCATTGTAAAATAAAAACAACTGTTTATGCTTGCATGCTTTCCGCAGCTTTAAATGTGCACATCTATCAACATTGTTCTCATTTGTAGATTTTCAACATGATTCATGTCACTATATGGTTATTTAAAAGCATGTGAAACTCCACGGTTCTTGCCATAGGTTCCTACTATGCCTCAGAATGGGCAAACGATCGTCTTCCCGATAGACCAAACCCTAATTAATTGAAATACCTGTCATTAGTTTAACTGAAACTAGTTTATGCCAGCGGCTTCATGAGTCACTCTGTCTATTGATGTAAACCGCATTAAAATCCTTAGCATAGTTTAAACAATTTAAGGTACAGACACGGGAAGTGACTTTATTTTATAATATCAACACTTTGAGATGTTTGATTTATAGAAATTTTCTGTACACATCAACCTTTTCTTTCGACGAATAAATATGGTAGTGATATTGTCTGTTTCTAAATTCTCAACATTATGTATACCGATAATAGATGATAGTAAGATAAGGCAATAATTTTGTCTATTCGGTGTTTACATGTTGGTTGGAACACTATTCCAGACACAAAGGATATAATTACTATTAACTCTTTACAAAATAATAATTTGAATGGAATTAAACAAAAAAAGAATGTAATTTTGGTCACGGATTTACAATAACAAATAAAGCCGAACCTACATGACAGCTACAAAATAAAATACTTTTTATATGAATTACTCTACAGCAGATCAGTCAAAATCCATAACAAAGAAACAGCACAATGCACTAATTTTAGACTTGTAACTGATAGATACACAGTACCTGAATTTACAAACAAAAAATAAACGTAAGTTTAAAAAAAATAACACTAATATCACTAAAATACACAAAAAAAAGTAGGATTAATGATTTCCACTTACGCTTTCTCAGCTGTCTTGCAATGTTCTTGCGCCTCGAACACTTTACCCGACATGGTGATTTAAGCTCAATGAAAAATGCGATATTTATTTAATTCGGATGTATTTAACACTGTACTAGATGAGAAATCAATTAAAAGCGGAGAGAAATCACCAAACCCGAATAACTTTCGTTCGCTAATGGCCTTTTGCGTGTCCGCCTGACATTTACCGACCGACGCCTACAAAGTTACCAATACTAAAAGTCAAAATTCTACCATATACTACTATTATGGCGCTAAAGTTGAATTTTAATTTCTAATAAGTAGTTTATTTTATCTGAAAAAGAGGTGTTTAGTAGTCACTACCCCCTTATATAAATTGTGTACAAATAAATAAATAAACCATACTTTTTTGCATTATACGTTACCTTAGCGCGAGAATCATGGTCATTAAATCGTTTTTGCACTTAATCGTAAATAAATAAATTATTATCGTCACCCAGGCTCAAACTTCTGTCAGTATTTTCAATTGCATTATGTAAGACTAGCTTTTACCCGCGGCTTCACGCGCGTAGATGTCGGAAGTTATTCCAAGGGAACGTACTACCGGGATTAAAAGTACCCTATGTAGACATTATGGTCATTTTAATCGAGGATACAAACTATATATGTGCACTAAATATCAACCAAATCTGTTTAGACGTTTATGTGCTAATGTCATTAGCATTATTTCAGCAAAAACCCGCTGTTAAATCTTAATAAAGTCTTCTGCTGCTTAGAATCTCATCTTGCATGCTACTCGTAAACTATGTGAAAGTTTTAAATGAAATTGTAAATGAAAAAAAAAAAGAGTTGTGGTTGGACAAATGCCTCACCCGAGGGCCGCCACTTCAACCGGTTCTGTGGTTCCCTCCTACAGTGGATTCCTGCGGGCTTAACCAGTACTCTAATTGCGTAACACACTATCAACCAGAATTTGAATCATTTTGAAGATTATTTCTAATCTATTGCGTTATAATGTTATTGAAATCATCCGGGTTGAGATAACTTTAAATTGTCTGCTTAACAATGTAAATATCGCAATGAATATATGATGAACTGTCAAAATGAAAGCGATTCCTACTGATAGTATGTTACGCAATTACCCCTCTGGTCATCAGTCTACGTTAAGGGACACCTTCCAGTGTTACGTGTTGCGGTACGCGGTCACCTCTCCAAAACCTTTTGGCCCATTCTTCAGGCTATGTCGGTTACCTTGATTCTCCTGCGGATCTCTTCATTTCTGAGTCAACCGCTTAGGGAAACTCCAAGAATGGCTATTGCCATAATCGACACGCTTGGTTGACGGTATAGCGATTGCGGTATGGAGGTCCTTAAGAATCGAGTGTTGGGTCGGCCTCCAGGAATTTTGATAACCTTTGTTTTATTAATCTTGAATTATCATTATTGTCATCAGAATCTGCCTCACCATTTTCTATTTTGGAGTCGCCTTCTAGTCTCACTGGATGCAGCTGAATACCTGTATTTTACATGGAGCATCACCTATCTGACCGCCATAACCTAGATACTGGGTAATATGATATTCCTTGATAACACTGATTATCAGACTTTCTGATAATGACTTTCTCGTAATGACTGTCACCCACGAACGACAGCCAGGGTTAATATGCTTTCTGCGGCATAGAAGGGTATCGATATCCCAATTGGGTACCCATCCATGAACTAATTGAAGTAAGCGTACTTTACCCTTATCAATCGACCAGTACGGCTGTTATTACTTAACCATGACTATGATTTAAAAAGATATGAATAGAATAAAGTATTGTGATATTAATACAAATAGTCTCATGAGCGTAGTGCCCGACAGACAGACAGGCATGTGCAGTTTATGTTTAGATCCGGCGCAGACGCAATAATAAGTGCAAAAAGTGATTTGTGTATAGGGTTGCCGACTGAGCTTATTATCAATATTTTCTTTTTATAAGACATTGAGTTCTTATCGAATAACTTTACTGGCACTGGATCAGAGGGGTAATTGCGTAACTTAGTATCAGTAGGAATCGCTTTCATTTTGACAGTTCAACAACATTCATTGCGTTATTTACGTTGTTGAGCAGACAATTTTTTCGAATATATGACGCAATGGATTTGAAATAATCATCAAAATGATTCGGATTCCGATTTAAGCAATTAGTGTTCTGGGCAGCATTTGTGGTACTGTTACTGTCAGAATTTCCCACCGGAGTATTCTACGTTATGATTTTTGCTGTCTGGAGTTATTAAGATTCAGCACTAAGTCTAGCTTTTTATTATGTCCAGGTCATCCAACCATATCAGTTCTATTGGGTACGGTTATATAATGCTTTTGCAACAAATTCCTTTTTGTTAATTTGGGCACTGAAATACAAACTGCTTTCCAGCAGTAAATTATTAACTTTATATATTTGGATTGCAAAGATATCGTCCCGCTGTGTCTGTACCATTATTTACCTCCCATGAAGGATAGTTATGCAAAGAATACTTAGTAAAATTATGATGTGAACCCTGTACACAACTGTAGCAGTTAATAGGACGAAATAAAGTGGTATTTGCGCACTGTGTAGGTGGAATGAAGCTTGCATTGTGTATATATCGCACATAGTACTTATATTCTTTATAGTCAACGAATTGTGCAACTTGTAAAGATTGGCATTAACTTATGGAGAAAAGTAGGTGTATGCTTGATGGGACACGTACAGATATTTTAAAATGTTCATTGGTGCTTTCATCGTACTAAGCATATTCTGAAGAAAATTGAAGAAATAGGAAAAGATAATATCAAGTAGATTCCGTTGAATTATTTATTTGCAGTACTGTCTGATCGTTTTAGTGTTCCAATATTTATTAAAGTTGTATATCGATAGCTATCAGGAGTTTATGGCCCTTAATTTATCTTGGCTGCCGGTTGAATTTACGCAAGTATAAGTGGAGATAATGACTTGAATACCTCCCTAACCATATACCTAAAATAACTATTAGGTGACTAATAGATGTTTCGAATATTCCTCTGAAGAAAAGATAAACTGAACTGAGTGAAAAACTTAATTTTCACGTGGGAAACCTATTGTCCCCTTACATCGATATACATACATAGGTCGCGGTTAGTTCACCCACTGCAAATAAGTCTAAAATCGCAAAAAAGATATTGGCGATATAACTACAAATTTAGGGTTTTTTCCTTTACTGGTGCTTCATGGCATTGCTTCTTGTCAAATTTCATCATTCTAGGTCAACGGAAAGTCCCTTAGTGGTTTTAATTCCCTTGCGAGCGTCGTTCATGCGCTATAAACGGTGCATAAACGGCCTTATCTTCAGACTGCGTTGACTTAGAAGTAAGTATGTTTTTTTCACTGCTCTAAGGGGTAGCAAACTTGAGAATTTGATATTAATTTCAGCTTGATACCTTCACGCGTTCTTGAGAAAAAGGGTCTTGCGAGACGGACAGACGGACAAAAAGTGATCTTTTAAGGGTCTCGTTTTGCCGACTGAGGTAGGGAACCCTATAACTTTACATGCATGTAGGTACTTATTATGATGACTTGAACAACATTTTTGTTTTGGCTGTGTTTTTTCTTCCACTAACCATCTGTTTTCACCATGCATCCAAAACACAGCAAATACCTACTAAGATTTATAATAACTGTATAGGAATAGAACATTAATGAATGATTTATTTTTGTGTTTTAAAGAGCATTATTGCATCTATCTATAGTATAAAGTCGAAAATGAAAAAGCACAAAGAATGACGCATCTTTTCTTTGCAACAATAAAATGAAAGAGAAACCCTCTCACTATCATTTCTTTAATCTCAAACACCCGCAAAAAACGTATCAGACAGCGTACTCCAGGTACAGTTACGTGCAGGTGAACCAAACGGTGCGTGGTAGAAAATGGTAATAATCATAATAACAATAGTAACACTGTCGTGGGATTGCGCCAGAGGCTGCGCGCGCACCCCACGCTGTCTGTCAACCCGCCCGAGAGAAACTGAGGGCGAGGGGGACTTGTATTGAAGCTATAGAAATAACGGCTTTATATTTTTCTTGTTTAACAAAGACGCAGATGCCCTTGCAGTGCTACGTGCTTATTATCAAACTAGATTTTTGCATCTACACTTAAAGCTGAAACTCTGTTTCATATGTTTTGTCGTTCGACTGGAGATGAAAGTTATGCCGGTTTTTACTCCGAGTGTTTGCAAAGTTGTTCGTGGGAACGAATTGTAGGTCTGAATTGCACTCAAAAGTGCCCTATTTGCTACCTAAGATACGCGCCGTGGATTAGTAGTAGTAGAGTAGGGTCCTGGGTTCGATTCTCGGGCAAGGTGTTATTGGGTTTTCCCATTAGGAATTTCTTAGTAGCAGCCCGGAGTTTGGAAGTTGGTGGTATGATACTTCCGTTCGTCGAAAAGCACATTAAGCCGTTGGTCCTACGCCTGATCTCTCTTCGCTCGTGTCGGATTGCCGTCCCATCGGACTATGAGAGTGAGGGAAGAGAGATTGCCCCTATAGTACCTCCCGCGCCGATGACTAATCTAGGCTCCGTTGAGATTGGCCTCCATGGCCGAAATACAGTCTCAAGGCCCAATATGTACGATACGATTAAGTATAAATTACTAGCTTCTGCCGCGACTTCGTCCGCGTGGTGGTGTGCACTCTACAAAAGATAAAAAAGGACTTTTTGAAATCGTATCCACTTCATTAATTCATAATCAGTCATTAATGTCCCCCTGCTGGGATACCGGCCTCCTCTCTGTAAAAGGTCGTAATCTACTAGTTGGTGGATGCCACATCTCTTTTTGAATTATTTGTTCTAGGACATGCCCGTTGTCACCCGATGTTTTCCTTCACAATTTTGGGAGCATTGGTAATGAAATGGTTTACTCAAAGTAAGAACCTACGATGAACAAATCATCCATACCATACCACTGCCAAATTACCTAATAAGTTGGAAAAGCCATGTTAAGGTAGTCCACCCACCAAACGAATAAGCGTGGCCATGCAACATGACAATGCTGCCGTCTGTCGTTGGAGTGGGCTCTGTAGGCCCAAAAACCATACTAACATATATCATTATGAAGATATACCTATAAAAGGGATGAGTACCGAGATGACTGCTAATCTAGGCTTGCTCATCATCTGCCTAGCCTTTTCCCAACTATGTTGGGGTCGGCTAACAGTCTAACCGGATGCAGCTGAATACCAGTGTTTTACATAGAGCGACTGCCTATCTGACCTCCACAACCCAGTTACTGGGTAATATGATACCCGTTGGTAAGACTGGTTCTCAGACTTTCGGGCTTTTGACGACCCATAACAACTGTCTAAGATCTACGAAAGACAGCCGGGATGGGTGGGAAATCAAAAATTACGTCTCCCGCTCTGGGTGGAGCGGAGGAGCGTGTCAATCTTTTACTGACTAAAACCCACCCGTGTTCTTTCAGTTGCCCATGTGCCAGGGCCACGGTATCTCTTTCGAGCGAATCTTGCGACCTGGCACCACGGAAGGGTCTTGATATGTAAAAATGGGCACCCATCCACGGACCAACCGCGGCAAGCGTAGCTTAACCTGAACGATCGACCCGTGCGGCTGTTGTAACTTAGCCACACGCCATTCTAATCTAGGCTTTCTAATATTATAAATGCGAAAGTAAGGTTAGTTGACTTGCTTGTTACATTTGCACGCCTAAACCACTGAACCGATATCCTGAAATTTTGCATATAGGTTGTCAGGTGCACGAATATGGACATAGTACCTTCCATCCAGAAAAAAGTACTGTTCCCGAAAATAACGATAACTTTCTTATGATAATAGATGGCGCCACCTGTCTTTCAAATCATGATTGAATTATATTTATACTAGACTAGCTGACCCGACAGACGTTGTCCTGACTCTTTGATGATATTTGAGCACGCATTCTGTCAATTCTATGTCAAATGTCATAATGTTACATTAAAAAAGTTTACATTGTCCTATTATATGGTTGTTAAGTATTCTTAAAAAAGTGTTCTTAAATTTTCTAATTTTCTGCGCAATTTTTTTATTTTTTCTTTCATAAGAACCTTCTCCTGACAATTACAAACACAACAAAAAAAAAAAGTGAAATCGGTCCAGCCGTTCACGCGTGATGTCGTGACCAAGGGAAATAGGGATTCATTTTTATATACATATATAGATTTTGCTTCGCTCACGTTCATTTAGAATTTGACAATTCAGGTTGTACTCTGTTTGTATTCATATAAAATTAAAGCTTTATATTTTTCTAATTTTTCTCAATAGTGAAAGAAAATACACATAATATAACTTCACGCCCTTTTTTCCCATAGGGTTGATCAGAGATGTACCAACAGTAGAACCACATTTAGCCAGCTATATTTAATTCCGATGTTACAGCCTAATATCATCTACCAGGCAGAAATCTAGACTCCGTGCTGATACTGAGAAAATACCAGGTAGAAAAACCCAAAAACCCTTAGTACGACCGTGGAATCGAAGCCAGGACATCGTGTTCAGCTGTAGCGCCTGCGAGCACTTTTATTTTATTTATTTGGCTGACCTACATGCATCACTTATTTGTTGATTGAAATTGGGTGTACTAGGACCATTAAGGCACGAAAAAAGAGGGTTTTTTTGGATACTCAATTGGCTTGCTTCTGAGAATGTCAGCTTTCTCTATCTTTTGCTACGTCCATGACGTATGATCCAGTTATACACGATCTCGTCCTCCCTGCGACTGTGCGATTTTCTTCGTTTACGTTTGCCAACCGGACTCATCCAAGAAGTCATCTTGCTAGCCCATCTATCGCCATGCAGTCTTGCAACATGGCCTGCTGATTTCCACTTAAGTTTGAGTGAGTGCGTTAATATTCATACTGTAATATTCATTTTTTTCATCAATCAGCCTATAATGTTCCCATATCTAAATTCACTCCTTAAGGCTCCTGCAGACTAACGTGACGCAAAATCGCGCGCGATTCGGCGATTTAAAATCCGTAGAACAATTTCTATGAACGTGTCGCAGCGCGACAGGTCGCCCCTGTGTGAAGTGTCGCGTGCGTTTTCATAGAAATTGTTCTACGGGTATAAATCGCCGATTCGCGCGCGACCGTCGCGTCGCGGTAGTCTGAACGAGCCTTTAAGCGTTTTATTTTTTGTTTTAGCTGGGAAATCATCAGATGACATCTCCCGCTCTGGGCGGAGCGGAAGGGCGTCTCAGCCCAAGTAGCACAAAAGTGCTGGTTAACAGCATTTTAACAGTGCACAGTGAATGCATTAGTTGCTGAATAATAAATAGCGTAGACAGCGCATCCTCGATGATATAACTCTAATTTGGGCACAAATTATTCAGCACATAGCTGATTAAGAGTTCCAATTGATAAAAAATTGCATTATAATAACATTATAGTAGCATTTATGTGTGTAACAGTCACCTCAAGAGCTGAATATTGCCTGATTAACAAGACACGTGTGACTTACTATACAGCAAGGAAGACGAATGTGTACATTGTGTGTACTTTTAAACAGCTGAAATGACACACTGAGCGAAATTGTGGAACGCAATAACTCAATATTATTTATTTTTCTTTAATATGAACTGTCAAATTGTAAAACATGAAGTGTATCGTTGTGTGCAAGATCTCAGGAGCCATTGTGAAAATAAACATAAAATTTAAGGTAAGTTAAACTTCGATTTCCTGCTATTATATTTCAAATCTTATTGGGAAGGTAACTTTACTGTCAAATACCATACATATTTAGTTCAAAATTTTCACGCGCCTTCGGAATACCACTAAATACTAAAAGAAAAGTAACAAAAATTAAATGAATATAAAATAAATTTGTTTGTTTTAGTACAAAGAAAACAAAAAAAAAAAATTGTTTCCGTGTAATTAATTTGTAATCCAAATTAATTACGATTGATACCCTATAAAATAAACAAAAATTTAAAGATAAAATTTTATAATAATACACAGTAACGCAGTGAATATGGCGGATGGCAAGTGAACAGTTTTAATGTTAATATAATGCTAAGGTCTGTACGGGTGTTCACATGTGGCCTTTAATTCAGCAAAGAGTAAAATAGTTTGGCACTTGTGGAATACAAATCAGACATGGATCGATTAGGAGAGTTATATTGGTTCACATTTGCATCAGTTACCTTGATAACTACCTTTATGGATCCAAACTTTTAGGGTTCCGCCGTGGTCCGTTTAAAGCCATTTTGTTCCTTTTTTTAGTTGTTATTCGACGATAAGTATTTAATTAAAATTGTAATTTAAGTAGCTGATATTATAATTTAGTATGTATAATACATAAGTTATTGATTTATTCAATATGCGACGAAATACCTATAACTTAGTAGATACCTATCTAAAAATAATGTATTCTTCTGGCCTAATAATAATAAATTACTTCCATATGAAATTGAAATTGACATGCCATACGCACTATTTATGCGTCGCGAAAAGTATTTTTTATAAAACATTTCGCTTGATCTGCAACATGGTGCATGCAACGCTATCGTTCACACGCCCGCGCTGGCGCGGCGGGCGGCGCGGTGACGACGTCATGTCGCATTATTTGTTTACATAGATCATCAGTTTATCGCTAAATCGCAACTGGGTTGGTCGTTCGTATTCTACGATAGATGAACAATATCATTTCAATTTAGGGTTGCGAATAAAAGTAAATAAGTTGCGATCGACTTAATTCCTGCTATTTTGGTAGGTAGTAAAGACAGTGGGTCTTCTGTGTTTGTGTCTGTAGATGTTATGTATATAATTATTATGTTACGTTATGTTTAGGTATTTAATATGTTATTATATCTTGTGGTTTTTTTTTCCTCAAAAACTGTATAGGTAGTGTTGTAATTTTAAGGAACTGATACTTCTATTATAATAAATATATTTCTCTTGTTTTTTACAGAACAAGCTTTTCAAAATAGTTCAGACTATAGAGAGCGATGTTGTCGATCTAACAGTCGTTCCTGCATCGTGGAAAACTAAGGAAATTCTATGGTGGCCACCGAGAAGTACTTTTATACTCCTTGAAATTATAAAAAGATGAAAATTCAAGGCGTGGACCAGGATGGTACACCGTAAATTGTTCTTTAAAAAGGGAAAATGAAATAAACATAAAGAAAATTACGTTGTTTTTTTAGATGCTAGCTGTACTGGTATTTCCTAACTGACTACCTCTGACAATAATTGGCGAAATCTTAAAAACTCTCGAAATTAATTTATGTATTATAATTTTAAAAAATCTTGGATTTCTCTTAATAAATCTTCTTCATTTTTAAGAAAGTACCAATATTAATTTTGTGGCAACCATATTAGTCCCGAAAATGTGTAGGTTATAAGAAGATTTTTGTAGCAGAGAGTACCTACTCAGCCTAATGTCACCAAACACACTGATCTCTATTTATAAAGGCTTTTTTGTATTGTTTTGTCAATATGTGCAATTATTATTTATTGTTACTTTAATTTAAATCCGACGTAAATTTGACATTTGCTTTTATTTCAACTAAGTGACATATATTTTTAGTTTGTTAATAACATTTTATTGTTTTCTGCTGCAGCATTGTTACTTTTATCTTAATTTTTGTAATATGGGTTATGTCTGAAATAAATTGATTTCATTTTATTTATTTTTTTATAAATATAACATACGGAACCCGTCGCGTCCAATGTTCCATTCGCGCATGCCGACACTTCGATGCATGCTGTTATTCGAGTGTATGGTAACAACTGACTAATAGGGGAAAAGTGAACCTGTATGCAGCATAAAGCATTAAATTTTTGTTAAATAAGTTCACAAAGTAACTGATTACATTATAGTGGGTTACATGTTCTCTCTTAAAATGCAACGGTTGTATAGTACACGTGTGGGCTATTATTCAGAAAACTTACAGCTGATAGGGTACTGCACCACTAAGCGCTGAATAACAGTGACTTTGTGGCGTGTTTGTGGTGCTTAATAGAATTACTGTACAGCAAATAGCATTATAGTTGGCCACGTTTTTTTCTAAACAGCTGTTACACCCCGGGTGAATACTAATAACTCTATGTAAATGCTCAGAGTACCGCTGGGGCCTTATGTGACAATTTATAATGCAGTTCTGTGCTACTTGGGAGACTTTTACTGACTAAAACCCACCCATTTTCCTTCAGTTGCCCATGTGCCAGGGCCACGGTAACTCTTTCGAACAAATCTCGCGACCCTGACTCCTTTAGCGTTAGCAGTACATTTCGAGGCATATCTAGTACTGTGTCTTGAAAATACTAATATCTAGGCCACAAACAAACAGAGTATTTATCGATATCCGTGGTATTTATTATACACTAGCTGACCCAGCAAACGTTGTTTTGCCGGGTGAAAAACAGTGAAAATTTAGAGTTGTATGTATTTTTCAATGCCCAATCATAAAAAAATATAAATTAAAAATTTTGTCTAAAAAATAAAATTAGGGGTGGACTACCCCTAACATTTAGGGGGATGAAAAATAGATGTTGGCCGATTCTCATAGATACCGGATAAGCACAAAAAATTTCATCAAAATCGGTCAAGCCGTTTCGGAGGAGTATGGCAACGAAAACTGTGACACGAGAATTTTATATTATTATACATCTACTGATTTGTGGGACACTGTGAAACTGGTTTGTTGGACAGAGGGCTCGATGGGCCAAATTGAATACTAACCTATTGCTGGGACCCAAGCCGCCTCTTTGTGAGAGGGAGTGGGCCGTATTCCACCACATGGGTCTGGTGCGGGTTAGTAGATGTCATATGTCTTCGAATTGTTGGTTCTAGGACATGCCAGTTTCCGCACGATGTTTTCCTGTACCGTTTTCAGAACATTGGTGGCTCAATGGTTAAAGGCTTCGATTTATGAGTTGAAGGTTCCTACCTAACTGTTAATATTCACAACTAGCTGCTGCCCGCGGCTTCGCCCACGTGGATACTGGAAATTAATCCACGGGAACGTGCTCCCGGAACAAAAAGTAGCTAACTTACTTACTTCGTATAATATCAACTATATGCCAGTGAAAGCCCCATCAAAATCGGTGCAACGGTTTCAGAGATTAGCCGGAACAAACAGATAGACAGACAAGCAGACATTTTTGTTATTAAATTGATTTTTTGATGTAAGTACCGTATATACTTTCAAATGTATTTAGTGAAAAGCTGTTTATTTGAAACTAGCTGACCCGACAGACGTTGTCCTGTCTCTTTGATGATATTTGAGCACGCATTCTGTCAATTCTATGTCAAATGTCATAATGTTACATTAAAAAAGTTTACATTGTCATATTATATGGTTGTTAAGTATTTCTTAAATAAGTGTTCTTAAATTTTCTAATTTTCCGCTTAATTTTTTAATTTTTTTCTTTCATAAGAACCTTCTCCTGACAATTACAAACACAACAAAAAAAAAAAAGTGAAATCGGTCCAGCCGTTCACGCATGATGGCGTGACCAAGGGAAATAGGGATTCATTTTTATATATATAGATTACGAACAGAAACTTCAAATTTATTTATTTGTATAGATTTAATCTCATTAGTAATTGTTGTGCTCAATGGGCTGCCGGATGTATAGAATAGCACCACTCCATTTCTTCACTAGAGAATAGGCAGCAGCGTTCTCTATGCATTTTACCAACCCGTCTGCCAGGCCTGGCGATTATGGCAACCCACCCTCTCCTTGGAGGCCCATGTCCAACATTGGACGGTTTTCGGCTGAAATGATGATGATGATGATGACGTAATGTAAGAACGAAATCTGTGCCAGACAATTATTTCTAAAAGAGTAGATATAACTGTGGAGTTTCCTGCCGGCCCTTCTCAATAGGAAACGACCAATTGAAACCGTGCACCTAATTTCTGACGTTTCTGAAGTACCCAAGTAGGTGTATGTGGATTAAAGTGTTTTGATTTACTACTGAAAAGGTATACTGTTCCTTGTGGTGTCGGAAATAAAGAATAGCACCATCCCATTTCTTCCCGTGGGTGTCCTAGAAGGCGACTAAGGGATTTACTAGAGAATGGACAGCAGCGTCCTCCATACATTCCAATATCATACTGCGATCGCCAACCCGGCCCAGCGTGGTAATTATGGCAACCCCCAGGGTTATCGGGGGAGACCTATGTCAAGTAGTGGACGTCTTTCGGCTGGAATGACGAGGTACTTCAAATACGAAGACGAAGACGACGACGAAGACGTTTCGGCGAACACTGGCCGGTCGTTGTGAGCGCTTGAGCTGCTAGATTTTGTGTATAATTGTTTCGTGGAGACAAAATGATAAGGAAATTATAAAATATTTTCTCAGCATGCCCTAAACAACAATAAAACCTATCTTTTGGTATGAGTTTTACATGGTTTAATGATGTAATCTCTTCAAGGTACACGTTTTAAGTGGCGATTTAGTGTCAACTTTATGATTATTTTTTATCGAGCCAATTGTTTTATTTCACTTTTCTATCTTCACACAGCGCTTAACAATATGTTCAATTTTCCTAAATTATTTTTTTTTCCGAAACTAGCCATTTTGCTAGATTTACGGAGGTTTAAAAAAGTTAAAAAAGTACTGCAACCTCGCCTTAATACATCGATATAATATCGTATGTACAACGTAAACTAGCTACTATTACATACCTACGTACTCCATTTTGTTTGCACAGCAAAGTTTTTTCCCACGGCGCTAACTCCCGCTTGCATTCAGATAAGCAAAACTGACAAATGTATTCTTAATAATTCAATGGCTGACATGGAATTTGAATTTCGAAGCTTAGAAAAACAAAGATTATGATTCTGGATCTCAGTTCAGTAGGTCAGTTATAAAAAAATGCTGTTTCATTCATTTTGACTGCATAGCTGTATTGAGAGCCTTATAAGAATATGTGTGTCGGCGTTTCCTGAGGACGAAAATGACGTGGCAAAGAAATTGTTATGCAGAACGACAAAGATTAGTAAGCGATTGTAGGTGTCTATTAAACAGGTAATTTTTACGGACGAAAAATTTCTACGCGACGTGACTCTAGCATATGACTTTTTAAACTGTACCTATGAATTCAACACATCATACAACCCACATCTAAAATGATCTGCTGAATTTATGTTTTTTGCGCGTCAGTCTCCGCCACCATGTCTAGTATACAGTTATGAGCTCGTGGAGCTTCACACATTGAATTTAGTACCGATCTTATTACAATGATAAATGATTTTATTTCTGTGTAACACTTTTACACGTCAATGATATTTTTAAACTAGATTAGGTCGGCGTTTCCAATCTGACTACTCTGAGAAGAAAGGCCGAAACAAACTCAGGGGTCACAGTCTCTTTTAAAGTCCAGACATAATCTTGGTCACGTCATGTGAAGACCATGTAGATAGCTATCTGAAATGATCTTTCGAGGAAAGAACCACAGATTGAGTGGACCAATCGCCGTAGAGATCAGACTCTACACATGTAAACCTACATGTTTTCTAGACTTTACCTAGAATTCATAGGTACTATTACTCTAGACTTTATTTAGGCATTATGCCTTGTTTGCATATTTTAGGTTGAGTAAAGTTTGTTGTGTGTTTGGTTGTGTCTCGTAGTGGTGTTTGTCTACCTACTATGGTATATGGAATCAAGTTTATCTAACCCAAAGACTATATTAACCAAATGGACAGCTGTGCTGCAGGGGAGTTTGTTGTGCTACTACTTCCCAGCACTAGGAAGTGGTGACAGGCGGGCGTTTCGAGGGACTGTCTTATGTAATTTTGACGTTCGAAAAGTGCTGATCCTCAGCCTAATTTGGAATAAATGACTTTAGATTTTGAAAACACAATGACTTTTTACCAGCTCTGTGTCACCATTCTCAGTACTCAGCAGTAACGCATGTGACTTCTACATCCGATGAAGCAGTGATATACAAATCTCAGGTAGAGGGGCTTGTACTAGGTAATAACATCTGAACTGATCGATCGATCTGGTAAACTACTACTCTTGCCGCGTTTGCTCCGTGAATGGGTGACCAGCTTTACATACCAAGGCCCACCCGTGCCTCCGAAAGCATGATCAGTGATTTATTCCCATCTCTTATATATTTATCAAGTTCATTGGCTGGCGACACTACCTCCATAGGCGCCGTAGCCACATAAATAGCCATTAGATCGTCTTCTGCTTGGTTCTACACTAAACTATTTTAACTAATATTTTATGTAGAATAGGGGGTAATTTTCGGACCTACTTACCGCAGAGTTATTGCGCAACCATTTGCCTTTTCCTAACTATGTTGTGGTCGGCTTCCAGTCTAACCGGATGCAGCTGAGTACCAGTATTTTACATGGAGCGACCGCCTATCTGACTTTGACCACACCCCAATTGCTGGGAAATATGATACCCCTTGGTAAGACGTTCGGCTTAACGGTTTTCCGAGGCACGGAAGGATCTTGGTATGTAAAGATGACACATCCACGGACCAACCGCGGCAAGTGTAGCTTAACCTGTACGATCAGCCTGTGTGGCTGTTATTACTTAGCCACAAGCCGCAGGGTTATTGCGTAACAACTAAAAATAGCAATGGCGTTCATTTTGACGGTTTATCATTTCAGCCGCAAGACACCCACTGCCGAACACAGGCCTCCCCCAACTTGGGGGGCTATGCAATAATCGCCATGCTTGGCAAGCGGGTTGGTGAAAACAGTATGGCGGTAATTGCTTAGAGACTGCTGCTATCCATTCTCTAGTAAGAAGAACCTTAGGCGCCTTTTACGAGGACGCGGGAAGAAATGGCATACTGCTATTCTTGACGCCCGGCACCACACGGGCGCCGGACGGTTCAACAACATTCATTTCTTTATTCGCATAGTCTTGCAAGTCTTGCAATTACCTATTAGTCTATTACTATTTATTAAAGTTTACTTTAAATCTTAGAAAAACGTATTAGAATTGGAACATTGTGAGCTTGAATTAACATAGCCATAGTAAAGATCAAGCAGATTAATAAATAACTGAAGATTTGATAAGAAATTCGAAAAATCAACTGACCTATATGTCGTTTTCCATGGAAGTAACTGTTTCTTAATAAACATTTATGATTTATAAGCTTACATTTGCTAAAACATGTAAAAAAACAAATTAATTACAATAACTTGACTGTATTTTAAAGAACAATACTTATCTGTCTAGAAAGAGATTGAACCCTCAACTTATAAGAAATTTAATAAAAGAGTTTTACGATTTATCATTTATTTGAATAAAAAATAAAATACAATACAAATCAACAGCTTTATCATTAGGTTATGATACTTTATATCAATTTTTTTGACCAAGAATTAATACAAAGTAACCATCTGGCTGACTCATCACTTAACCTATTTCTATGTTTTCTAATTACTAATGATGCTTTAGAAAATAACCTCTCAGCAGGTACTGAAGTTGCAGGTATTGAGAGAAAATCACGGGCCATTTTCGATAAAATCGGATACTCTGTCTCATGCGTCCTCCACCAATCTAAAATGTCTTCCGAGCTGGCAGTTCTTGGTTTTCTCAGGTACTCCTCCAACTCGTCTATCACTAAGCCTTGAAGACAAGATCCAGATGACGTCGAGGGACATTCATAGAGTTTATCAAAGTCTATTACGTCTTCATCTTCATCACATACTTTATTTTCTTTTTCTGGTAATTCCAGAGATTTGTTCAGTGAGTGTAGACTTTTATATCTTCTATACATCTATACATCTATACAAATAAATAAAATTGGAGTGTCTGTTTTTATCTATACATCTATACATCTATACTCTATACAAATAAATAAAATTGGAGTGTCTGTTTTTAATATTAAGATAACCACTTTTTACTAAGTGTATATGGATGTATACACGATACATATACCAAAACAACATTTTTTACAATTTTTGTCTGTCTGTCTGTCTGTTCGTTCCCGCTAATCTCTGAAATGGCTGGACCGATTTTGACGGGACTTTCACTGGCAGATAGCTGATGTAACAAGGAGTAACTTAGGCTATTTTTATTTTAGAAAGATTCTTTTATTTTAGAAAAAAAAATAACTATCTTCGAAAACTACGCTGACATACGTCTCAAAATTCGAACCCTGGCTGAATCCTACGAAATAGATCAAAATAATGTACTACAGTATTGTACACCTTAAAAAGGCCCACAAAAATGTCCTGAATGGTATATGTCTATCTCTTAGGGATAACCCACAATAATCATTTTTTATCTTTTACTTTTTACGAGAAATAAGGGCTTATTTACGAAGCGATTTTAAGCAATACAGCATTAATCCTTATCCAATTAAGTACCTTAAATACATTGTGCATTTAATATAGATCAATATGGCCCTTTACAGCATGTAATTTAAATGAATATCTTAGAAGATATTAGAGATTTAAAAAGTGGGCGCAGAGCGCGTTGGCAGGGGCCGGGTAGTACAGGATAAGTAGGATTGTAATTCATATTACTTTGGCTTCATTCTCAATCACGCAAAAATGGCTGAATGGATCTGGATCCAAAATAGCACAAAGAGTCTATATTACCTATATAACCTGGAATAACACATTCTTAATAACCTGGAATAACACATTCTTATCGCGGTAGTACGTCCTCTTGCATTAATTTCCGACATCCACGCGGGCGAAGCCGCGGGCAAAAGCTAGTTCTTCATAAAGTTCATTGAACTTGCGCAGACTTTCTGTTTTAAGTTGCTTCCCCCACATTGTCAGGTCAAAAGTCTGAGCCTTATGCCTTGGGTCTAAAATTAAAGAAGTACAATAAATCCAGTTGCTCTTCTTGTAATGTTTAAGCATTTTGTCTCGAGCTGCTTGGAAAGCTAGAATGAGCCTTTCATCCACTTCAGATCGATTAGGTTTCTCATCTAACTGTTTTACCATGGATTCAATTTTATCTAGCAAGAGATTGAATGATACAAAGACTAGCGGTAATGTAACATATTTGTCTCCACCAAGTTTTGTACTTAAAAGTTTAAAGTTTATTAGAAATTTATGTAAGTTTTCGAGTACCTGCCATTCATTAGCTGTGATTTGAAAATCATTTAATTCGGTGACAGAACTGCACAATATGTCAATGCCCGCTCTCACTTTTAAACCAAATCCAATCATATCATGTGTGGAATTCCATCTCGTTGGACAGTCAAGAATGGCATTTAGATTTGATGGCACGCCAGCTGCTTCACAAGCAGACTGAAACTTCTTCTTCACTATCTCACTTCTTTTTATTTTACTGGAAATACTGCGTAACTTTGTTACAGATGTACGCGAGTCAGCAATATTTGGATTGCATTTGCAGATTCTTCATCTTCCTCATCCTCAGTTTCGTCTGCATAGTCTTCGTACTGCTGATCTTGCGCGTTAGTGTCAGACTCATAGTGTAATGCTAAGGTCTTTAATAAATCTTGTACACCAAGGTTTAAAATGTGAGCAAAGCACCGGAAATGTTGATTGTCTGAATCAAAGTGTGGCGGCAGCTGTTTGCCCAGTTCATACATAAATTTGGTATTTGCAGTTGCGTTGTCGACCGTGATACCTTGTATTTTATCAATTATGCCATATTCCAATAAACATTCATGGAAAATCGTTGCAATATCTTCCCCAGTATGTCGACCGCGTGATGGTATAAAATCAAGAACTACAGATTGATACTTCCATTCGTTGTCTATATAATGAATAGTAACCCCGTAGTAACTCCTACCAGCAATTGACGTCCACCCATCAATGGTAAAAGACATTTTAGATGATAATTGTTGAAGTCGTTCCTTGAGATTCAATTGGAGCTCTTCAAATCGCTCTTTGACTTTCCTTCTAAGTGTAGACCTTTTAGGAAACACCATATTAGGGCAAATACGTCGAAAATATACTTGTGTAGCTTCGTCATCGAAAAATGAGAAGGGAAGATATTTTTTCACCACCCAATCAACTGTAGCTGTCGTGATGTTGTCACTGCTGTTTTCCGATTGAAACAAAACAATAAATCTTGTGTTATTATTTAAAACATACTAGGTTTGAGCGTATAAGAGGAGGAGGTTTGTTGTTGTTAAATCGAGAAAATCGTTAAATTGATATTTGTTATATTAAGGTTGCACTGTACTGTAATTTACCAAAATAAAGTACTTAGTTGTTACTGGCCGATTAAATGAAAATATGAGTGTTTATAAAAAATATTTAAGACGATAATTACATACTTAATATGTCGCACCCCTAGATGAAAACACCACTAACTCAAAAATACTTACGTAAGTTAATGGCGTTTTTGAAAGTATCGCATGAATAGCTACGCGGAGTTAAAATTCTTTTAACTGTTAAAAAAAATATTCTTACCTGTCCACTTCTTCCAGCGGTTACTAAAAAGCTTGTGATATCTCCACTTAATTTTGGTTTAACAGGAAGAAATATTTCTGATTCCTTTTTGTGGAAAGATATTAGATGTTTCCTTAAGCCTGAAGTGTTTCTGTTTTTCATTTTTATTTCAATCTTTTTATGTTGGCACAATTTACAGAAGGCAGTTTGGAATGCATGAATTATTTCGAAAAACTCCTCAAATTTGCTTTTGGGTCTTTTAGATCTGTGACTCAAACTCTCGTTACTCGGACTAGAATAATTTGAATCTTCGTCACTCATATTAAATTGTACACGTGATACGTTTTTAGAAAACAACGAGAATTAGTAAAAACAATTATTAAGTTAGACTCGAAGCACAGCTCAATTGGAAATGACTGGAATTAAAATAATTCCTTTATTTATAGTACGTTTCCTTGCTTTCTACCGCGCCGCCTCGCCACGTGCCGGCTCTATGAAAAGGATGCCGCCGCAAATCAAACAATGCCGCGTGCGGCGTACAAACACACACTAAATATTACCTACTTGTACAGACGCGACGCGTGAATAAAATAGAATTAGTGCCAATCACTATTCTTTACATATAAGTGAATGTTTTGGCGTACATCTATACTAATATTATAAAGCTGAAGAGTTCGTTTGTATGTTTGATGACAGAAGTTTTAAAATAAATAAATAAGTCCTGAACGTCACTATACCTCCAAAGCTACTATTCCTCGTGGACGAAGTCGCGGGCACAGCTAGTAAATACTTACTCTCATCATCTCTCTCAGAGATATTCGGGCTGGTAAGTAATACAAAACTCTTATCGCAGGCTTTTTATTTTATTAGTAGGTAAGTACCTACGCTTTTTATATTATTTTATTAGTTTTGTAGATTTTTTTTACACGTTTCAAGTATATTTAAAAGTGGCTACAATATTTATTAAACGGGTGATATTTGAACACTTTTTTGCTATTTTTTCTTGTAAAAACTTAAGAAATATAATGACTAAATGTACAATAATAGTACCTAAGTAATTAGTTTAAAACCATATAAGTAATCAATATTATAATATATACTTACTAGAATGAATTAATATGACATCTACTACCTATCCTTACCATTTTATCCTAATCATAATACTACTTGCGTGATCAGTATAATGTATTCATTTTCATTCTAAGCACTCTGAAACTTATTTATTCTTTGGAACACCTGTAGGTACTCTTAAAAAAATTCGAAATTATTTTGCATGAGTATACCTACGCCCTATGGCGGCAATCAAATAGTGTCACAAATGTTATGATTTCGGCGTGGCGGCAACGATTGTTTTAGATTTCAAAAGAAGCCGCCGGCGGCGCGTGTATCATAACCATGTACTTCCGAAAAGCGGCAAATTTCTTTGAGAAGTAAGTACAAAACCTTTGATGCCGCATTATCAAAGTGCCGATGGTTAAAACATAACTATGCATGCACTCAGTTTGATTTTAATAGATATTTTTTTATTCGTTATGTTTATGGTATTAGTCGTAATGCGCATAGGTCCAGTTTTTCATATTCTTTGATACAGTTTTTTGCGTCTCATAGAATTCCTAAGCGTACCTACCTATACACCGAACTGTTACACCTAACTACTCAGTGAAATAGCGCTAAGTCCTAGCTGCAAGACGCAAGAGTCTTGCAGGCTATGTCTTGTTCTTGCTCAAGTCTTGCACGGTCAGTCTTGGTCTTGGTCTTGCTAAAAATACGCGGTCTTGTTCTTGGTCTTGGTCTTGCAAAAACGCAAGAACAAGACCAAGACTGCAAGACCAAGACTGAATTTGGGCAACACTAGTTACGTAATAATGATGCTGATCCGAATCCTTAAATATATAGTCTCACTAACGGGAAGTTATCTACATTCACCTTGAGTGTCGTAGGGGATACTTATAAATATGTCTGTCCCACGCAGACCAAGTGAATAACATACCAAATTCATTGCCCGGTGGAATACAGGAAGTTTTCCACCGCATATCTGCCAACTTGGTGTGCCAAGTTAATATTTTATTTACAACAGGTAACAATCACAGCACCGTGGCCAGAAATAACATAGACAAAATAAACATTTCAAAAGCGAATTATCTGCGTTTTTTTATTTGCTTTTTTACTACTCATTCTTCGGTCGTTTGCCAAAAAGAGTTAAAAATATATTTATTTCGCTATGTCACTGCAACGCGGGGACATAATTTCAATACATGAGCGTGGAGAAAGGCGGTGTTAGATAGTAAATCTTCTTGTTGTTAGTCGTCAGTTAGCTTCTTCAGCAAATGACCGAACTCAGCAACATCGGAGAACGTCCTGGAAGAGAACGTAAGAGGACTTTTAGAACTTCTTTCAACCGACACATTATCAAACAAAGATTAGTCGCTTCACCATACCACCATATCTATGTATATCTAATAATCACTACATAGTATCAATCAAAGTCGCTTCCCTGTGTCTGTCTCTATGTATGCTTAGTTAGATCTTTAAAACTATGCAACTGATTTTGATGCGCTTTTTTTAGTGGTTCAAGAGGAACGTTTATACGTATAATACGCGGGCGAAGCCAGTGGAAAAAGCTAGTTACTTATATAATAGGTTCTTCGATATTATTAATTATTGGAGTAGACAGTTTGATTTTTTGAGGTGCTATTTTACATCGAAATTTCAGTAATGAATTAAAATATAAGAAAGAAAGTCCCTCCAACTTAGACCCATTTATAGACATCATAGGTTAAAACCGGCCCGGAAAGTCCCATCGGAAAAGACCCTATGACGCCCGTCGAATGGGAGTAATTTCCGGATAAATGGGTATTCACTTTATTTAAATATGTATACATTAAGGTGTTCTCTTGCTAAGAAGGAACATCAGATTATGTAAAAGGTACAGTATCGATTATCTTTCTTTTCCTTCATCGATCCCTTAAAAGGGGAAAGTTCCACAAGTTATGTTGAACAAAATATGATTCGCAACCATAACTAATTTGGCTTTAACCACCTAGCCTTTTCCAAACTATGTCTAGGTCGGCTTCCAGTCTAACCGGATGCAGCTGAATTCCAGTAATTTACATGTAGGAACTGCCTATCTGACCTGCACAACCCAGTTACTGGGTAACGCGATATCTCTTGATAAGACTGGTTGTCAGACTTTCAGACTTCTGGCGACCCGTAACGACTGTCAAAATTCTACAAATGACAGCTGGGACCAATGGCTTAACGTGCTTTCCTTGGAACGGTCACCCATCCACGGACCAACCGTGTTAATCGTACTTTAACCTGATCGATGGACCCGTGTGCTCTGTTATTATTCATCCACATTGCTGACTGTTTTTTTTTCCATAAATTCGTGTTTTGTTGCAATCGTTGGATCGTCGAGTTAGCATTCCTCCCGGCATACGAAACATTGCTTTTTAGATCATAATCCTTCCAAATTTCAATAATTATGCTGTAAATATGTATAATGTTCCAGATTATGGATCGTGGCTATATAATAACAGCCATACGAGTCGATCCTATTATCCGTGTGGTGCCGGACGTCAAGAATAGTACCACCCTATTTCTTCCCGTGGGTGTTGTAAGAGGCGACTAAGGGACTTACTAGTGTATGGGCAGCAGCGTTCTCTATGCATTTTACCACCATACTGCGATCGCCAACCCGCCTGCCAAGCGTGGCGATAACGGCAAAAACCCCTCAAATTGGGATGTCCAGTAATAGACGTCTTTCAGCTGACATGATGATGATGATACAAGTCGATCGAATGGTAAGTTACGCTTGCCACGGTCGTTCTGTGGATGGATGACCATCCATTACATATCAAGAGTTTTCCGAAGCACGGGCTCCTCCATCGTCCTCGTCCCAGCTGTTAGCATAAATAGATGATTGATAGTCGTTACCAGTAGTCAGAAGCCCGAAAGCCTGAAAACTAGTCTTACTAAGGGGTATTGTATTACCCAGTTACTGGCTCGTGGAGGTCAGATAAGCAGTCAGAATCCATGTAAAATGCTAAGTTGCATCTGGTTAGAATGGAATTCAATCCCAACATAGTTTTCCCAACTAAACAAAAGGGTAAAATCAGTATTTTACTCTGAAACAACCAAATTGAATAAAACAATTATAAATAGATATGAAATTCTTAATGTATAGTGCTTGCATTAAACGCAGCTAAGTCATTACTGCGCCGAATCGAGCCGAAGTCTAACGAACACGCCCGAGCTATATGCCCTTTAAAATTAGGTCATAGATTATTGATTCTAGTATTAATAGAATATTAAATACGGACTCTGTCAGACCGATGAATGAAGCTCGAATTACTTCATCAATTGGAAAAGAACGGATAATCTTCAAGAAGCTGATCAAATTTATTTATCACTCTCAATTATATAAAGGGTATAACAAAACAAAATCGGTTCAAACGTTTAGGAGTTATGATGCGGCAGACGCAAAGATACACTTATATAGCGTTCTCAGGCGTCCGGATAAAGCCGGACACAGTCAGACTTTTTCGTTGCGTGTCCGGCCATATTAGACAGTGTGGGGCCTGTCTGAATTTGTGCGGCATTTCGTAAATTTATTGGAATATTGAATAATTCATAATAAAGACAAATGATTCATTAAATGTTATTGTTGTATCGTTAGATTTTAAGAGGACTCTATGATAAGTGACGAAAAGCCTTATTTTACTTTGTTTATTGTCCTGTTATACTAAGAAAATTAAGGGCGTCCGCCTTTTTTACCCAAAACGGCTTTTGTCCGGCTAAACTGGCTGGTCTGTCCCGCTTTAAGAACTGGCAACGCTAGACCGTCGGAAGGTAAAATATGTTCGATAAATGAAAACGTAGCACCGTGTACCGTAGCAACTAGTTCGTAGAACTAAGTGACTACGCGCCTACGAGAGCTACGGGACAAGCTAACATTATTTTTTTATATTTTTTCCTCTAAATCTTGTACACTACAAGATTTAGAGGCAGATGCTTATTTTGAATGAAACGTTGTAAAAAAGAATACACTAAGCCAACAGTAGTAAATTTTCGAAACATATAAAGTGCCTAAATATAAACTACTTTTTTATTTTATTACAAGTGCAAGTGATGATGTTTCGGAATTAGAATGTTAGGTAGCGACCCGCCTGTTCTAGGTTTATTAAATCTGTTTCGAACCATTACTCTATTAGTACATAAACATTCTAAGTAAAACTGATATAAACATAATCTATTAACAACTGTAACATGTGAGTCCTTCCAATTTACCAGAATTAGAAGGACCGGACGTGTATCCGGTGTTAGTATCTTCGACACACACCCACGACAGCGGAAATCAGAAAATAGAAAACAAGAAAATAGGTTATAGTCCGGGGAAACACAGTAAGTAACATCCTGTAATGTGAGTTTTTCTATTCGAATGTATTTCCAGAGTTTATCTTGGATATTACTATAATCGGTGAAGACATCGCGAGGAAACCAGAGGGGTAATTGCGGAACATTTTATCGGCAGGAATTGGTTTAATATTCATAGTTAAACAACATTCATTGCGTTATTTACGTTGCTGAGCCGACAATATATTCGAACAAATGACGCAATGGTTTAGAAATAATCTTCAATCCCATTCAGATTCTGATAAATTGTGCGTTTCGCAATTAGGGTGCAGGACTTTGTGCTTAGTTAATACAACGTGTGAATGGATATCCCATAAATCTAAGGTTTTAATGTCACCAGGTCAAAATAATTATTAGCGATTTTGTTTAATTTAAATTAAATAATGAGTTTTTTCTTGACGAGTAGAGGTGGCTGACGAGCGGGGGTAACCTAGTGGTAACGGCCGCGCCCTAAGTGTTGTAGGTCGTAAGTTCGAACCCAGACAGGAGCTTTATTTTGTGTACATTTCTTCATCAGCACTGCTCTCAAAACAATGGAGGAAAACATCGTGAGGATACCGGCATGTCCTAGAACCAAAAATTTGAAAAACATGACATTTACCAACCCGCACTTAGCCCGCGTGGTTGACTACAGCCCACTCCCTTGCACCGAGAGGTGGCCTGTGTCCCAGCAGTGGAAACGTCGCAGGCTTGGCTGATTTTGCTGTGTACCTACCTCACACAAAATCGTAAATCGGAACTTATTATTACTTTATTACATATAAACAAATAAATAATTAAGGTCGGCCATATTAGGCCTAAAATTATAAGTGTAAAAAAATGTGTGAGCCTGGTCGGGGAAGGCCTCCTTATAATTTTTTTACTATTGCGCCAAATCTCTACCACCATTCCTTTATCTTGAACAAGTATACGTTTTATGACAACAAACCTAATTCACAATAATCGTGTTAATTAATTACTTTGGTTTAGTATTTTTGTTTTTTTGCCACCGCTTACCGAATTTAAAATTATTTATCACTTTTTGGTGTTTTTGAACACGTTTTTATTAGATTCGCTTGTATCTATCTACCGAGCTATCTACGAGTATGTATGTAACGAAATATTGGATCTCGAATTTCACCCGCTTCGAGACATTAGACTTATCCAGGACTGATGACACACAAAATAACAATTATTAGATATTGGTGCCATGTATGTACCTGGCAAAAAATAATGTTTCAATATTTAATAGAAAACAAAACGAAAGTAGAAAATAATTAAAAAAAATCGATTTTTGGATAGAGTGATTAATAAATGAAATAATTTTAATGAAAAAAGGGTGGAGTCCTTTTGAGGTATTTTTATAATGACTCTAATCAGTATCTGTTGATAAAATAATCACATCAAAACGTGCTATCAAGCAGCCCACACTTTTTAAAATTAAAATGAGTTCATTTATTAATCACTCTATTCTTATTTTGTTATTCATTTTATTATTTTCTACTTATTAGTTTGGTTTTAATACAATACTCCAATGTTGCGTGCCACTGGTACCGATTCTCTTGTTCACAAACTGAACTAAATTTAAGTTCAGTGCATCTTTTTCTTTGTATTTCATTAAGAAGAGGACAAAAGATAAATTTTAGTTTAGTCCTGTCAAATTAATCAGCGCCTGTCACTACTCCATACAAATTTAGACGTGATTAAAAACTTGTCTACTAAAATTACGTCAACTTACGTCAAGCGCCGATTAATTTGACAGGACTAAACTAAAATTTATCTTTTGTCCTCTTCTTAATGAAATACAAAGAAAAAGATGCACTGAACTTAAATTTAGTTTAGTTTGTGAATAAGGGAATCGGCACCACTGTCAGGTCGTCGTTTCCTTAGATAAGGTTGAGCTCACGATGGCTGATGCAGGTGGGCCCTGAGCCTTCAGTCGGGACAGGATTTCTTAATCAAACTGTTTCTGGTAGCTTTCTCAAACGGCCAATCCGAATGCTACCTAGCTTTTTGTTACATCATATTTATTTAGAAATAAAAAACATATTTTTTGTATCGAATATGGCAAAACAAATGTTAAACCAGCAATATTAAACTAGTTTCCGTAAATATGTGCATATTTAAGTAGTATGTTTGTTAGCGTGTATCGGGTAACCCTACTTATTACATCGACTAATTCTCGGATGCCACTTAATCGATCATTCGTTCATTATGACATTCACTGTCCACATCTATGGAAGGGGAAGGTGACTGATAGACGGCCTTCTTGTTCGAGACGCCGAGCAGCGAACAGACATTCGATTGTCAGCCTTACAGATCGGCATTATTTAAATTTTAGCGAGTAAGTACAGGACTTATTATTTTGGTGATAACTGTGTGATTTACAAATTTTGTGGAAAAGGAATTAAATATTCTTGTGTTTGAATAATGTTCATAGTTTTATTGCGAACCCTTTCATTTCTGAGCTGTGGTTTACATATGCCACATGTCTATACAAATAAATGCATTTATCGTTAAACTAGCTTCTGCCAGCGGCTTCACCCTTTTATTATACAAATAAACCATCCTCTGCAATCACTCTGTCTACTGACGAAAATCGCATTAAAATCCGTTGCGTACTTTAAAAGATCTAAGCGAACAGACGCGGAAAGCGACTTTTTTTATACGATGTAAAGATTAGTATCTAGGTTTAAAAACGAATTCATTGAATTTTGAATGTAGTTCAATTATTTCCTTATTTATAATTCCCAGGAGGTCGATATACGTTATAAAAGTATGTATTGGTTACTCGGAAGGAAATCCGTTCTATCATTACATAATAAAATAACCCTATACAAGCATATTCTGATGCCAATATGGACGTATGGTATCCAACTTTGGGGCTGTACTAAACAAAGCAACATCAAAATCCAAAATAAAGTAGGTACTCAGGGATGCTGTCAATGCACCCTGGTACATAAGAAATGACGACGTTCACCGTGACCTAAAAATGGAATTCGTCACCATCATTATCCAAAAATTTGCTGAAACCCACGAACACAAACTTCACCGACACGTGAATGTTGAGGCAATCCAGCTGCTACATAACACCGACTTAGTGCGAAGACTAAAAAGAACTAAACCTTTTGAATTAATGTAGTGTAAAAAGTGAGTTAATAATAATAACAATATTGTGCTATACATATAACACATGAACATAGTGTTTAAAAATTGTATTAGACTCTAAGAAAGTGCTACGGACTTGTGTAAGTGCAAATGGACACTATTCTTAGTTTTAACATAATCTATTACGTAACATATTAAGTTACAGATAAATTGCTTATTAGCCTTTTTGGCTAGATCGTAATTAATTACTAAGAATTTTGTTCTTACTAATAAACCATTAAAAAAAATCAATAAAATTATTATATATATATATATTATTATTTTATTTATTTATAAACTATCAGCCTTATTTATAAAAATCTCTCGAATCACTGATTAGCCACTGTTTGGCTTTGCAATTGGTTAGCTTTTAAGCAATGATTAACTTTAACCTTATTTTTATAACCGATTAAAACATGGATAAAACACAAATTTATAAAATTATTGTATTGTCATTGGTCCTTGATAAGTATGCCTTTCGAGCGTTTTGAAGGAGGTCAAAATCATGTTCAATGTTTCCGATACATAGGCACACACTAACATACGTTTGAAGCTAATAGAAGCGTGTTAAAAGAATTTTCGTCTCAATTCGGTTGTATTTTTTCAAATGTTGATTATTTTAAAACTTCCCGCATATCGACCTGTATAACAAATCTTATGTAAAAAGATATAATTATAAAGTGGCCTCATCTTTTCAATTATATGCAATTTTATCACTTAATGTAAGTATGTTAATAATATTGTAATATTTTTTCACTGTTATTCAATTAGCAAGTGGAGGCATACGAATTTGCGCGGGGATGGTACCGCAAACAAAGGGTGAAAAACCAAAGTTTATTTAAAAATAACAACTTCCACAAAAAAACTCTACAAGGAGAAAAATAACTTTAATTTCTGAAGTCGGTTCTTTTAAGTGACGATTAAAAGTGATTCCGATAAACTGTTTACAGAATTAAATTAAATTTCAGGTGTTGGTGGTGTTTCATGTGGTGCTGGACGTAAAGAATAGCACCATCCCATTTCTTCCCGTGGGTGTCGTAAGAGGCGACTAATGGACTTGCTAGAAAATGGGCAGCAGCGTTCTCTATGCATTTTACCACTATACTGCGATCGCCAATCCGTCTGCCAAGCGTGGCGATTATGGCAAACCCCCCCTCAATTAGGGGAGGCCTATGTCCAGCAGTGGACGTTTTGCGGCTGAAATGATGATGATGATGCGTATTTTCTATGAAAATTGTTGTAATGATTTCAGCCATAGAAATATGATTACAGCATTATTGGACATGTTATTCTGTTGTCCCATCAATGTAATTTAGCATTTGGGAACTGAGAGTAGGTACACACTTAGCACATTTTCTCACGAATCTAAACAGACTCAAATAAGCTTAACAACTCAAATACAGCGAGCAATTCTATTAAGAACACAACCAAGCTAGATTACCTGTAACAACCAAAGCAATATCAACTCAAAATTACTTGTAATAAAGTTCTAAATTCGCTTGTGATTATAAATGGCCGGTGGCTATCAAAATGTTTTATTATATTATATTCTTAAATGAAGGGGGGTCGCTAAGTACACACGTGCATTTAAAACACCCTAACAGTTATAACTGTGCCCTTTTTAACCCCTTTTAAACTACAAAAGGTATTATTTTAAAACTGCTGTTTTGAGCGTAAGGAGTTATGCTACAGTATAATCGCACCTTTAGAGTTATAGGGATCTAATTAGACATTTTAAGATTTCGCCTTTATAATTCATGATCATTATCATTTCAGCCGAATGACGTCCACTGCTGGACACAGGCCTCCCGCAATAGGGGGTTCAAAATCGCCACGCTTGGCAGGAGGGTTGGCGATCACAGTATGGTGGCAAAATGCGTAGAGAATGCTGCTACCCATTCTCTAGTAACTCCCTTAGTCACCTCTTACGACACCTACGGGAAGAAATGGAATACTATTTCCTAATTGAAAATTTCAAGATTTCACCTTTAGATTTATAGAAACCCATTTAGAAATATCAAGATTTCATTGTTAGAATTATAGACATTTTAAGATTTCACCTTTATAATTATGATGACTGCTGAGCATGAGGTCTTGGGTTCAATTCCCAGGTCAGGCAAAGTGATATTTATTTATTTATATATGCTTTATTGTACACTAGAAAATACATAAAAACAAGAACATTTAACACAAAAAAAACATACAATGGGCGGCCTTATCGCTTTCTGCGATCTCTTCCAGGCAACCTTGGAATGGACAGTGATTGCGTGGACATAAAAATGGGGTTGTCACTGGTATAAAATACAGATACAGTTTATTATCTATACTAATATTATAAAGCTGAAGAATTTGTTTGTTTGATTGAACGCGCTAATCTCAGGAACTACTACTCCGAATTGAAAAAATATTTCTGTGTAGGGTAGCCTATTTATCGAGGAAGGCTATAGGTTATTCACGCTACAACTAAGAGGAGCGGAGCAGTAATGAAAAATGTTGCAAAAACGAGGAAAATCGCAAGGGTAGGCGATTCGACGCGACGGCAGGCCTGTCTCACTTCCATACAAGCGGCGCAAAATCCCCGAGATATTTACCTACTATTCTGGAAAACAACCTAATTTCAACCTTTTGCATTGCGTATAGCGTTCATAGTACAATAACTGTCTGCCGTCTCGCTTCAATCTGCTAGGGCTGTCAGAGAGGTAGAATATACAATAGTAGGTACTTTACGGTATTAACAGTTTACTTTTGATCCGCGGGTGCGTGCGCTGCGTGTGCGACAAGTCGAGCGAGTGCAAGCCTATTGAGACTAGTACGGTGGCCGGACGCTTGCGTTTATCATACCTAAACTCGGGAGTGAAACTTCTGTACCGTAAGGTACTAATATATATTCTGTGGCGACGGTAAGGGTCGGGGGAACAAGAAATTTAACGCGGACGAAGTCGCGGGCAGAAACTAGTAATAAATACATAGATATAATAATATATATCCTGTATAATAAATACTTATATATGTTACCGGGTTGTGTTGATATTGGGTTTTTACATTAGAAATTTCTTAGTAGTAGCCCCGAAGTCTGAATTTGTATCCTGTCGATGGCAATATGCTCGCCCCCTATTACATGGGACTTAAACATAACAGGCGAAATGTGGGTGTACTATAGGTACACCTCTGCCCAACCCTTCAGGGAAACAAGGCGTGATGTTATGTTATATTAATTATAAAAGATAATTAGAAATTTTAAGATTCCGCCTTTAGAACTATAGATATTTTAAGATTTCATCTTTTGAATTTGAAAACAGAACATGCTGGACACGATTTTAAGTGCGTCATTGTTTGTGGGACAGCACCACATTTACGATATCACATCTAAATTCGTACAAAATAATCTAAGTTCCACGAAAAATAACAAAAACTGCTGAACGATTACGGACATTCGCCCAAGGAATAATGAACAAAATTATTTGTTGTTTTTTTTCCTTTACTTTTTGATATCGATATAACCTAACACTTGAGTAAACTCTGATTCATCTGTCTAGCCTTTTCCCAACTATGTTGGGGTCGGCTTCCAGTCTAACCGGATGCAGCTGAGTATCAGTAGTCGCTATAACATGGAACGACTGCCTATCTTACCACCACAACCCAGTTACTGGATAATACGATAAGCCCTTGGTAAGACTGGTTGTCAGACTTTCGGGCTCTGAAGACCCGTAACGACTGTCTAACATCTACGAAAGACAGCCGGGACCAACGACTTAACGTGCTTTCCGAGGCACGGAAGGTTCTTGGTATGTACAGCTGGTCACCCATCCATGGACCAACCGTAGCAAGAGTAGCTTAACCTGAACGATCAACCCGTTCCGCTATTATTACTTAGCCACAAGCCCTTCAACACGTGAATAAACTATTGCTAGGTAATTTAATTTGACCCTGTATATTAAGGAGCAGTGGTAACGCCAGCAACTTATGAGTCATTCACTGTTCCATAGAAATACTTACATAACAAAAATTCCATATCGTTAAACTTATATCTTAACGGTAGATGTCAAGTTGACCACCCTAGAATGCGACCCCACAATCTGAAACTAAACAATGGGGTACCTTGGCTTAGCAAGCTACCGATAGTTACCGGCGTGGGAATAGAACCCACTCCCTCGAGCTAGGGGAGTGCGTTCTCACGTGAGGCGACACCTGCGTCCCTCCGCCCGGTAATAATATTCTGCGAACATTCGAGGGTTGCTTTGCAATGTTGGAGGAGAAACTGCGTAAGATTCATTGTTCTTTATTATTTTATTACAACACTAGCTTTTGTCAGCGGCTTCGCCCGCGTATTACACATATAAACCTTCGTCTTGAATCACTCTGTCTGTTGATGAAAACTGCAATAAAATCCGTTGCGTAGTTTAAAAGATCTGAGCGTATAGACACGAGAAGCGACTTTATTTTATACTAAACTAGCTATTGCCAGCGGCTTCGACCGCGTATTATACGTATAAACATCTTGAATCACTCTATCTATTTAAAAAAACCGCATCAAAATCCGTTGCTTAGATTAAAAGATCTAAGCATACATATGGACAGACAGAGGGAAGCGACTATGTAGTGATTGATGATAAATGATTTTATTTCTGTAAATAAGTTTGTACAAACAGTTTTACACGTCAAGTATATTTTTAAAACTAGATGAGGTCGGCGTTTCCTATCTGACTGCTCTGAGAAAAAGGCCGAAACAAACTCAGAGGTCACAGTCTCTTTTAAAGTCCAGATATAATCTTGATTGGAGGCGTTTCCTATCTGATTACTCTACGAAGAAAGGTCGGAAACCGCTAGGGTCGCGAGATTTGTTCGAAAGAGATACCGTGGCCTGGCACATGGACAACCGAAAGGAACACGGGTGAGTTTTAGTCAGTAAAAGTCTGACACGCCCTCCCGCTCCACGCAAAAGCGGGAGACGTCATTTGATGATTTCCCACCCACAAAAAAAAAGGTTGGAACAAGCTCAGAGGTCACAATGTCTTTTAAAGTCCAGACATAATCTTGGTCGGATCATGTTAAGACCGTGTGTATTGGCGATCTTTTGAGCAAAGACCCCCACACAGATTGTATGGATCTGTCCAGTTTCACGTGCCTCCGCTCTCGTATAATACAAGTTGGCAAAAAGACATCAACGCGCAAACAAAAAACATGAATTCAGCCAAGATTCTAGACCACTTAGCGTAGAAAAATTTCGGATATGATTAAAAGAAACAATGCTACTTCATAGAAAAAACTTTTCAACAAAAAAAAAAAAATTACAGCCGAAAAAACTGAAAAGCAAAAAATAAGAAACCTTTTTTATTTACCCGTAATAACTAAGTTAGTAAATTAATTTAATTTGGTTATTTCTATAAAATTAAGGTAATTTTGTCATCTTTTTAGGGTTCCGTTGCCAAATGGCAAAAAACGGAACCCTTATAGATTCGCCATGTCTGTCTGTCTGTCTGTCTGTCTGTCTGTCTGTCCGAGTATGTCGCAGCCACTTTTCTCCGAAACTATAAGAGCTGTGCTATTGAAACTTGGTAAGTAGATGTATTCAGTGAACCGCATTAAGATTTTCACACAAAAATAGAAAAAAAACAATAATATTTGGGGTTCCCCATACATAGAACTGAAACTCAAAATATTTTTTTTCATCAAACCCTTACGTGTGGGGTATCTATGGATAGGTCTTCAAAAATGATATTGAGGTTTCTAATATCATTTTTTTTTAAAACAATAATATTTGGGGTTCCCCATACATAGAACTGAAACACAAAAAAAAAAAATCATCAAACCCTTACGTGTGGGGTATCTATGGATAGGTCTTCAAAAATGAAATTGAGGTTTCTAATATCATTTTTTTCTAAACTGAATAGTTTGCGCGAGAGACACTTCCAAAGTGGTAAAATGTGTGTCCCCCCCCCCGTAACTTCTAAAATAAGGGAATGATAAAACTAAAAAAAATATATGATGTACATTACCATGAAAACTACCAACGAAAATTGGTTTGAACGAGATCTAGTTAGTAGTTTTTTTTTAATACGTCATAAATCGTAAACCACAATTTACCTTTCATTCAGTCAACACAAATATAAAAATTTAAAAAAAAAAACATTTCATTTCATAAACGATGATGACGAATGATGATGATGATGACCTGCAGGTTTGTACGGAACCCTCGGTGCGCGAGTCCGACTCGCACTTGGCCGGTTTTTTCATTGATTGTTTGGCGCCGACTAAAATTACCTAAGCTTGCAAAATCGGACTATTCTGTAAGAAGTTATGCGTGGTCAGGTCATACATTACAATCAATAAGTGAACAATCAATTATCTCCTGTTTTCCTACTCTTGGGGTTGGATTATTTCTCCATATGGTACCAACTTCGGGGTATATCCTTTCCAATAAAAAATAATGATCAAAATCGGAGTGCTCTGTAAAAAGTTATGCGTGGTATTGCATAAAAAAAAAATATACGCGTCGACTTGAGAACCCTCCTCCGTTTTTTTTATCGTCGGCTAAAAAGTGCAATAGCCAAAGTGGACAAAATACAAAGTCAAAATTAAATTATTTGGCAAAACTTTAATCACGTGTTGAGTATCGATATGGAAAGAAAAAATAAAAATAAATAATTACAAATAAAATAAAAAATGGTGGATGGTGGTGGTGGAGATATGTGATGCCCGTAATTGGTCAGCTGGTTTTGTAAACCTTCGGGAAACTTAGATATTTTTTACGAATAACCGACACCTGGGTGCTTACTCTCGAATATAATTCCAATAGATCGACATTGGTCAAACGTCAGTTGGTTGAGTTAAACGTCAGGGATTGGCTAGACTCAGTGAGTCCAGCCAATCACTGACGTTTAACTGACAATTCAAATGTCGGACTATTGGAATTATATTCGAGAGTAAGCACCCTGTGCGAGTGTTAATTCTAAGCCACAAGCGCCATCAGTGACGTAAACGGCTACACATCAAGTTGTCGCTGAGATGAGACTGCGACTAGATTTTGAACTTTTTGGCCTTCATGACTTCTAACTATAGAAATAAAGCAATCGGTATACGATCTCATTTATTTACATCAATTCACTTTTTTTTTTTAAAGTGATGAGTGAAGAGCTGTTGGACAATCACGACTTGAAACTTAATATACCAGATTGTTTACGATCTCATTTATAATTTATCTCATTTCACAAGTTCTTGCTGAGCTTCGGCACGATGAAAATCTACTTAGCTATTCGAACTCAAACATCTGCGCCCATTAATATTTATCTCATTTAAAACGTTACGAGAGCAGAAGTGAACCAGTGAAACGGCTCCGACTGACAAGTTATATCTTTAGATTGAACCCAGGCAGTTGCTTCACTTTGTGTAAATAATTTCATCACCACTGCTCACAAAACGGTTAAGGGAAACATCGTGCGGAAACCAGCATCACCGAGAACTAACAATTCGAAGACATGTGACATCTACCAACCCGCACTGGGCCCGCGTGGTGGATTACGGCCTCCCTCTCACCGAGAGGAGGCCTGTGTCCCAGCAGTGGGAACGGTATAGGCTGATTATGTATAGGTACTACCTATATCTAGACAACGAGGATTTATTTAAAGAATCTTTAATACGTTAACTGCCATGTCGGACTATGTGTCCGACACTTTTTGTTCCATTCAGGCCTCGTCGGACTATATAACCGACAACACATACCAAATCGGAACGTGTCGTTGCTGCCTGGCAGCCATGTTTATTACTCTTTCAGCTCTATTAAGTGTCCCGTAGAACGCAAAAACCACTGTGTTCAATACTGTAACTTTTGTTTACATTTACTCTCTTACATTTTTTGGAAAGGATGAAGTCAAAATTAAAGTAAGGGATTAAATTATGAAAATAGGCAATGGAAATATGGAATAAATAAACTATTTAAAGTAAAACAACACTTAGTACATTTTTTGATCTTTTCTGATTTTCAACAAAGCAGATAACGTGTTAAAACTGTATTTTAATTAATCGTATAGTTAGTCCCTTATTTTAAATTTTGCTGAAATAAACGAGATATTTCGACGATCTAACGTTTAATTTTACGATCACACGTTCGTAATAATATCGCGGCGGAATTTTATCGCGTAGGTACTGTAATTTCAACGCACTACTTAACAATGAGAGTTCAAAATCGAAGTGTGTTTATTCGACGCGCTGAGATGCAGTCTGTTGGAATGCTCGGTTCAACACGGAGAGCCGAAAATTCAGTGCTGCGATATTTTTACGTCCATGTTTACGGTGACCAATAAATATTCATTTAAGCTTTTATTTTATGATTCTCTATATCCTGATCTATCAATCAATAATAATAACACATGGAAAACGCAGATTGGTACCTACCGTTCTACGTATTTTTATCGCTGTATACGTAGGTACAAACTTCCCAGACGTAAACAAAACATAGCACCTGGGATGACGTCACAATAAACTCTCAAAAAGAATAAAAAAGAAAGAAAAAATTCTACGCAAAAAAGTGAAGCTTGTGCCGTTTCGGTTTGGGTAGCACACGACCGACCGATACTCACTACCTGTCACTGTAGACAACTAAACACGATATTATTTAATTATTTATCTTTGAACTATATCTGTCCGCACAAAATGATGAAGAGTTTTATTTATTATTAAAAACTAGCTTAAGCCAGCGGCTTGGTTTGGATTTGATTTTTGATTTTGATTTCGTAGGGCGTGGCATGAAACCTTGCAGTTCATTACAGAGCTCAAGTACAAGCTCTTTCGAGAGCCTATAACGCTTAACAAATGCATTGCCTGGCATGTCAAATGGTTTGATTGAGTTTCTCAATACATTTCTTTGAATTTTGGCATTTTGTTTAGCGTTGTTGCTACGACTATCTTCCTCGAGAAACTCAAAAATTTCATCTTCATCACACATCTAAAATAAACGGTAAACACAATGCGTTTATCGGTTTTTTAAATTTTACAATAGTTTGAAATAACACTCAAATTATATTATATGTTCATTTTTACAATAACTTACGTTTTTGTAATTAAATTTAATTATAACAGGTGAATAAAAGTTAGTCACGCACGCCTGCTAATTATGACGGCAGGGCAGTTCAATTGTTGAATGCCCAAATGTCAAAAAATACTTGATGGTAAGGATATGTTGCATGCCAGCCTGCTGAAATGCTGTGACGTAATCGCTCACCGGCTTAGGTCACGTGATCGCTGACTCGCCTGCTACTTGGCGCGCTCATGGTACAAACTAGCAGGGCAGGTTATTTTTCGTCAATAATTGACCTGCTATAAGAGCTCATGGTAGGCCCCCAGGTCGAAAATTATACGAAAGGGACGTACTACCGGGATAACAAATATACCATATGTTAATCCAGGTTATAAACTATCTGTGTGCCAAATTTCATTCAAATCCATTTTGACATTTTTGCGTGAAAGAGTGATAAACATCTAAACAATCAAATCATATTTTATAACTAGCTTTTGCCCGCGGCTTCGCCCGCGTGGATGTCGGAAATTAATGCAAGAGGACGTACTACCGCGATAAGAATGTGTTATTCCAGGTTATATAGGTAATATAGACTCTGTGTGCTATTTTCGATCCAGATCCATTCAGCCATTTTTGCGTGATTGAGAAACAAACACCCAATCATACATATTTTCACATATATAATATTATAAGTAGTAGGATTATAACTCATATTACTTAGGATTCATAGTTTATGAGAACATCATGTGTGTTGGTGTTTTTAAAATAAAAGTAATAGTATTCAGAGTTAGAAGACTGCGACATAGGGCTTGGTTTAGTTGAATATAAGTCTTCCTGGTTTTGCTTAACGCTCCTATTTTACCTATACACTCAATCATTTACCAGACACCGAACATAATTATAGGAATAGTACTTTTGCCAGTGGCTTGGCCCGTATAGCTGTCGGAAGATATCACCCGGGAACCTACTACCGGGATAAAGTAGGTATCCTATCTGTTACGTATCCATGATATAATATTATATCTTTGTGCCAAATTCGATCTAAATCCGTCTTTGCATCATTGAGAAACAAACATCCAAAAATCTAAACATCTAAGCCATTTCGCGGTCTCTTACTTGGAATAATACTATTAGGTTTATTTTGAGTATAATGAACACACATGATTTCAATTACTATGAAGCCAAAGTAATATGAATTACAATCCTACTTATCCTGTACTATTACCCGGCCGCTGCCAACGCGCTCTGCGCCCGCTTTTTAAATCTCTAATATCTTCTAAGATATTCATTTAAATTACATGCTGTAAAGGGCCAAATTGATCTATATTAAATGCACAATGTATTTAAAGTACTTAATTGGATAAGGATTAATGCTGAATTGCTTAAAATCGCTTCGTAAATAAGCCCTTATTTCTCTTAAAAAGTAAAAGATAAAAAATGGTTATTGTGGGTTATCCCTAAGAGATAGACATATACCATTGAGGACATTTTTGTAGGCCTTTTTAAGATGTACAATACTGTAGTACATTATTTTGATCTATTTCGTAGGATTCAGCCAGGGTTTTTCGAATTTTGAGATGTATGTCAGCGTAGTTTTCAAAGAAAGTTATTTTTTTCTAAAATAAAAGAATCTTTCTAAAATTAAAGTAGCCTAAGTTACTCCTTGTTACACCAGCTATTCGCCAGTGAAAGTCCCATCAAAATCGGTCCAGCCATTTCAGAGATTAGCGGGAACAGACAGACAGACAGACAAAAATTGTAAAAAATGTTGTTTTGGTATATGTATCGTGTATACATCCATATACACTTAGTAAAAAGTGGTTATCTTAATATTAAAAACAGACACTCCAATTTTATTTATTTGTATAGATAATACTTGCCCGCAGCTTCACTCGCGTTAAAGATAACAATAAATATAGAAATGTATCCTTTGTTACTTCTAATACCTCCAAGAATGTGTACAAAGTTTCATGATGATCGGTTAAGTAGTTTTCGCGGGAAAGCGTAACAAACAAACTTACATTCACATTTATAATATTAGTAGGGATAGTAGAAGTGTTAGTAATAATAGTCGGATTGCACATCCCTTCACTTCTGCGCACGTCTACGTGTAAAGCCTGTGTTATAGCTACTTGCTTGAGGGTCTACAGGTCGAGGAAAGATTTATTGGGTTTTTCGTGAGGTTTTCCATCAAGATTTCTTAGTGGCAGCCCGGAGTATGGTCTTGGTGTGCGTCTGAGCCTAAAACAACTAGTGTAACGTGGGTGTAGTTTAGATATATCTCTGTCTAACCTTTCGGTGATTACTGGCGTTATGTTATCTTACACATTTCCAGTAGTATATCAAGTGTAACAGAATAGATGCAAGTCCTGAAAGTAGATCGTTCATAATTGACTAGATACTGAATCGATTTCAGTCATTTTATATTATTGTTTTTTTTTTTTAATAAATTATGTATTTTGCTGTACTTACCGCAGATTGAGGCAAAAGGCAATCTTTTCCAAGCAACAAGACCCAATTTTAAATGCATAAAGTAATGCTAGGGTCAACATGCTGACTTCTCGTTATACGAAAATCTATGCAACGCGAGGTCAGCTAAAACTGGAAATGTGTAGCTTAATATGTCGCCGTGAGTACATAAAATTTGCCTTAATTAGCGCGAATGGGTTGTAGGTAGATATTTTAATCAGTTACGTACGTAGATACTAAATTATAAGATAACTAGATGCCTTCTTCCCGTGGAAGACAACCACGATATACTAGAATAACTGTGCTTGTTAGTTTTTTTTTTTTATTCAGTACCTAGATACTCGTTGATAAAAGAACAGTCAGTTTGCTGTCATCACACGTCTTCTGCGGCTAATCATCATCATCATTATTTCAGCCGCAAGACGTCCACTGCTGGTCATAGGCCTCCCCCAATTTAGGGGGGTTTGCCATAAGCGGCTGATGATAAATATTCATAATGTCTTTTAAAATATTTTCTTTTCTATGAAATGATACAAAATGTTTATTTAAGTAAGACAATATACGTAAATATTTTGATGGAAAATATTATAAAACTAGATAGCGCCGGAATTTCCTAGCAGACCGATCTCTGAGAAGTAAAGCCAAAACAAACACAGAAGTCCCAGTCTCTTATAAAGCCTATTGTTTGTCGTCTACAAAAATCCCTTAGCAACAACGGTAGCTCAATTAATTATCCGTACCACCCTCGAACACCCTCCAAGCAAAAGTCCAACACAATAACAGTATTACGGGCCATTCAAGATACTAACAGTAAACACAAAGAAGTACGAAGTAATAATACTTGTATGAGGTGTGTTCGCCGCCCGCTGCAGCCGTGTGTGTCCCACGTCTCGAGGTTCTCACGGCCCGGCCCGAGCGCACCTGGCCCGCCGCCACCGCCGCCCGGCGTCGAGAAAAAAAATATGACGTAACGCTGTGACGTCATGCTTGTTGTGATGTTTTTTTTTTGAGAGCGCGTGGCGTGGTCCCGTTAGGATGTGTAGGAAGAGTAGGAATATAGTAAGATGCTGCGAAGATTCCTTTCGGATAGTTTTTGTAACTGTGTCTCTGTCTCGTATAGGGTCACAACAGCTTTATGCTGAGCGATGGCCGTTTTGTGTCGCTGTGACGCATATTACCCTCACTTGTTCTTTATGTTTCTTCTTTGCGTCATTATTTAGTACCGAGAAAAATGGTAAGATCTACTGGCCTGCTGCCCGTGGCTTCGCTCGCGTGGAGGTCGGAAATTATCAGCGGGAACGTGCTACGGAAACGGCCCTATGTCACTCCTTATAACATCAGTTATCCGCCGGTGATTGTCCCGTCAAAATAGGTCCAGGCTTTTTGGAGATAGCCAAAACAAACAGATAGACAGACCATGTTTTTTTTGTCATGTGTCTTTATTGGCTACAAACTATTTATTTTAACGTTCAAATTACATTTAAAGTTTCGTCCCGCTTCCCCCGGCATCAGCATCCCGTTTAGTAAAGTATTTTTGGAGGCATTCCTAAGAAACTTGTTTGGGTGACGCCTATTTCCAGCAGTGGACATCTTTCGGCTGAAATGATGATGATGATGATCAGATATTTAAATACGATAATAAACTACGGGGGTTGTGGAACTACACAACATTCAAATTATCGAATACTCCCAGTCGCCCCCGCGGGGATTGCCACCGGAGGCAAATGGGAATAAAACTTCCCAGTCACCACAGGCGGTGATTGAGAAGTCATTGCCCCCACTTCAGTTTCGCTGTTCATTGCTTTCTCCATCGTAGAGAATAAAAGGATCAGGCAACTTATCCTAAACCTGCCTCTACTCTCTAAAAAAACACAAAGTGCATTGAAATATTTTTTTATTTTGATTTCGATATGAATAAAGTTGTTAAAATTAAACATTTAAACTGGTATTTTGTAACACAGATAATCAGACTCTTAAAGACAGTAATTAAATTAGGAAAGTAATGTTCATGGAGAAATGACAGTGGGACATTTTCTCGAAACTTTACGACACTCATTGTTACGATTCTTTCTGTGATTTGTAATTATATATAATGGTTCATTCGGTATTTTCTAGATTTTGAGATTTTGTGTAATATAATTATTGTAAATACTTTGATTAATTTGTCTGTGTGTCTAATAAAAAAAGCCTGATATCTATGAATATTTACAGCCTTGTTTGTAATACGTATTTATTAAGAAATTATTACTATGTATTACTTTCCTAATTTAATTACTGTCTTTAAGAGTCTCATTAACTGTGATACAAAATACCAGTTTAAATGTTTAGTTTTAACAAGTTTATTCATATCGAAATCAATATTAAAAAAAAAAACATTTCAATGCGCTTTGTCTTTTTTAGAGATTAGAGGCAGGTTTAGGATAAGTTGCCTGATCCTTTTATTCTCTACGATGGAGAAAGCAATGTAATAATAATAATCCTTCCATGCCGTTTTCGGCTACGGCGACCGTTTCATTACTAACCTACTGGCGTCTATCATGGGCTCTCATGTGGCTAGCAAAACCGCCTTTGTTTACAAAAATTCTTGTACAGAGTGGACACGTGAGAGCACCATTAACATAATTGTAATTGATTGCCGCTGGTGGGCGGACTTTTAGTTCGTCACGCTTAGAGTCTAATTTTGAAAGCCGACGAGTCTCAAAGTCAGAAACTTTCTGGTGTACCAATGACCTCCACTCTCTGCGGTTAGACGCAAGCTTTTCCCACTGAGATGGATCTACGTCACATCCCTTCATGTGTCGCTTAAGCACATCCTTAAATCTTAAGAGTTGTCCGCCATGTTTCCGCTTGCCCTCCTGAAGTTCTGAATAAAGGATGCGCTTTGCCACTCTCTGCTCCGACATGCGCGCCACATGGCCGCACCACCGAAGTTGCCTTCTCATGAGATACGCCTCGATGCCTCCCACATTTGCTAGTCTCAATACTTCAGTATTGCGCACTCGATCAGACCAATGAATGTTAAGAATTAATAAAGCAATGTACAGCGAAACTGAAGTGGGGGCAATGACTTCCCAGTCACCGCCGGTGGCGACTTGGAATTTTTATTCCCATTTGCTTCCGGTGGCAATCCCCGCGGGGGCGACTGGGAATATTCGAAAATTATTACGTTTATTTCAAGCGTACGTTTTAACATCAACGTGGCAATGAAGTTTTGTTCTTGGATAAGTGACCTTTGGAAAGGAACTGGCCAAACCTTACAATAGTAACGAAGTTACGGGTCGTAAGTATAAGTAAATAAGAATTTTGCATTAATATTCAAAATTATTATTTAGAACACACCTTGCATGATATCCATTTTACACTCACGCTATTTGATATTGTTTCGCAGGTCGGATCAAAACCCGGATCGAGCTGCATCCGGCCCGCAGGCCGGGCGCTGCCCATGTATGCCCTAGTTTAACATTAGTTTGTGACTTCAAGTCACAGCTATATGAACACAATGCAGCGTTGTTGTATGTAAGCGAGCACGCCCTTTGTTCCTGGAGGATTTTATTTAGGTATTACAGACTGTTTACGTTTTTCTTATTTATTTTTGCTTGAGTATAGTTTTCAATGTTTTAATTGGTAAGCTGACATATGGGTATTATTTATTATTATAAAACTTTAAATTTGATTTCATTTCTATATTTACTGTTGGATATACCTACCCTGCATAAATTTTCCCAAGTTTGGTTGGCGAAGTCTAAAACGATGAGAGCAAAAAAAAAATCTTCGGGGCCGAAATTAATTTTCCAAACCAATGTCTGCATTTTTCGATTTTTTAACATACAATAATAAGCTTATGTTGCATAAATTATGCTCTTATTTTATATAAATACATGAACCACTAACTGTATACCCCATTTTATAAAAAAAATATGCGGACGTAAAAGTATGAAATCTGGCACAATTAAAGTTCATATGGAGAAGAAATGCAGAAAGCGAATATTTTTGCATAAGAATGCATTTCTATTTATAAAGTCAAAGTCAAAGCATTTATTTCAATTAGGCCCAAAAAAGGCACTTTTGAACGTCAACTGTTACATGAAAAAAAAATTTGATCCTAGTTGCCCTTTCCAAAAAGTAGATTCGTATGGAGAAGAATGGGCAAGAAACTCCACCGTTACTCTTTTAAAATAGTTTTCAGTATTTATTTACAATATTTATACAATTATATGTGAAGACGATGCACCTACAATAAAAAAAATACCATATAACAGGTAAAAGAACTGAAAATGAAGCAATGAGAGATAAATTGATTATATGATAGATACATGGTGCTCACATATTTACAAAAACATTTTATAGGCAATAATACGAATTTCCTAATATGTTTACAAGTTACAAGTGTATGAGTTACAGTAATTACAGAATGTAAAACAGTGTCATAGAAGAAAAAAAAATCTATACAATTAAGTTATCAACCAGTTTGATAAACTCAAGACAAAATCATTGCAAAGGCAAGAATGCGAATTTCCTAATGTTTTTACAAGTTACAAGTCAGTGTATGAGTTACAGTAATCACAGAAAGTAAATCAGTGTTATAGAAGAAAAAATAAATATTATCTACCCAATTAAGTTAGCAACCAGTTTGATAAACTCTAAGACTGTCCTATGGAGCGAGACCAGCATGTTTCCAAGCGTTCTTATCTTGGATGTAGTCCTCTAATTTGTAATAAGCTCGTTTACAAAGTGTACTTTTAATATGACTTTTAAACCTCCTTTCATTTAATTGCAATATATCAGAAGGTATTTTGTTGTAACATTTAACACAGTACCCCATAAAAGATGTATGTACTTTTGCTAATCTGAAAAATGGTTGATCTATCTTGTCTTTATTTCTAGTATTAAAATTATGGCTGTCCCTTATTTTATTAAAAATATGTAGATTTTTTCTTACATACATAATATTTTCGTATATGAATTAAGGTCAAATTTCAAACACTGAGGAACATCTAGTTTTTATAAATACAACTGCAGCCGCGGGGTTCGTGCCGGCGGCTCAGTCCCTGACTTCCTGCCCAGCGCGTTGCACTGACCGGGGGCCGGGGGCGAGGCGGGGTGCAACGCAATCGATAAGCGCCATCAAATATTAAAACCCCGACGGATGGCGAGCTATTTATAGACATGGAAACTAGTAAAGGATTGCGTTAGGAAAATGGACTGGGCGCCGGGCGTAGCGATCATAGTCCGTAGCACTCGTAGCTCGTAGCCCGTAGCACATTATTGACGTAGCATCTCGTAGCTTCAATAGACAATTTGGCAGTTTTTTTCATTAGAATTCTCGATTTCTATAAACGATAAGTGCAAGACATACATGCCGCCTGGAATCCCAGAGCAGTAAGGCAGAGGTAAACCAATAAGAACACCCACACTACGCTAGTTATGCAAGGTGCAGTTTTGAACCTGCAAAACATTTCAGCAGGTTGTTATGAGACGCGTAAATAATCATATAACAATACGATAACAGTAGGACGCCTTCAGGCTAGGTGGAGCGACGATCTTCGCAGGGTGGCTGGTAGCAGCTGGATGAGAGTTACCGAAAATCGAGCTAAATGGCGTGCAATTGGGGAGGCCTATGTCCAGTAGTGGACTGTTATAGTCTGATGATGATGATGAGGATACAATACCAAGTCAATAAGCAATAATACTTTTTATTTTAGATTTTCAATTTTATTGTTTTTTCAGAATAACTCTGGATGGGGAGCGCGGCTTTGGATCTATGAAAGAAATATCGGTTGCGTTTGTTTGTGTGTGTGAAAGCGCAGTTTAAGGAAACATACATACTGGCCGCGTTTTAAAAAAGGGAGTTCACACTTACCGATTTCCGTAAATAAGAATAAAATGAAAAAAAAAAAATACCTGCTCATTTTATTGTTGATTCGGGTCGAGAATCACTAACATAATTACCTCCTGAAATGTTTTGCAGATCCACAACTGCACCTTGTATTTAAGTCCCATGGAATATGGGGTGAGGAAAATGCTTTCAACAGGGCGTGAATCCAGGCAAGTACTGAGAAATTCCTATTGGGTAAAACCCAACTCAACCCTCGCACTTCCTCCTTACGAATACCTAACTATTGTTATTAATTTCTCTTTAACTTTTGTGTTACTGTTGACTAAGATAGATCTGCCTAGCCTATTCTCAACTATGTTGGGATTGGCTTCCAATCTTACCAGATGCAGATAAGTATCAATGTTTTACTGACTTCCAGTTTAGCTGACTTCCGCAACCCATTTAGGTAGGTAAACGATACCCCTTGATAAGACTGGTTGTCAGGCTTTCAAGGTTCTAAGAACCCGTAGTAACCACAGTCAAAGATAACAGCCGTGATCGCCGGCTTAACGTGAGAATGATAAAAATAATCACCCATCCATGGACCAGCCCCGGCAAACATAGCTTAACCCGATCGTACCGTGCGGCTTTTTTCTCGACTTAGCCAATAACCCCTTAAAAATCATGAAATTTGACCTCCCCCAATTTAAAGGGGTTTGCTATAATCGCCACGCTTGGCAGGCGGGTTGGCGATCGCAGTATGACGGTAAAATGCATAAATAAACGCTGCTGCCCATTTTCTAGTAAGTCCCTTAATCGCCTCTTACGACACCCACGGGAAGAAATGAGATGGTGCTATTCTTTACCTCCGGCACCACATAGAAGATTTTATAATAACATCTTATGTACCAACCATCCACCTTTCTATGCAAATAAATGATTTTGATTAAATATTTCATTAATTGAATCTCATCAGGTTTTTGTTAAATGATAAATGATTTTATTTCGGTAAGTAGGTTTTTACGAACACTTTTACACGTCAATCATGTTTTTATAACTAGATGAGTTGGACGTTTCTTAACTGACTACTCTGAAAAGAAAGGCCGAAACAAACTCAGAGGTCACAGTCTCTTTTAAAGTCCAGACATAATCTTGGTCACATCATGTGAAGAACTGTAAGTTGCAGTGTTACCACCCAAAAAGCTCATCGACGTACAACTTAGTATATAACTAATGCGGAGAACTCCGGATGCCGGCAATGCGGACGTTGCTGTCATATATAGATCACGCATAGATATATTCACATTGCAGGCATCAGGTCGGGCGATCGATAGAGCAATACGCACTACGCCGTCGCCGCCCCGCCTCTCAAACTAAATACGGTATGGATACTGATGAACAACATCTATAGGCACTCAATGCGACTGCCGACAGAACTGCAAAACTTTAAACTATGAAGCTTTTGCCAGTGGATTCAACGGGGTGGAGATGGGAAATTATCCCGCGGGAACGGACTACTGGGATACAAAGTACCCTATGTATTAATCTAGGTTATAAACTGGCTTTGTGCCAAATTTCATTCAAATCCGTTCCGTAGTTTTTGAGTGAAAGGGTAACAAACAGCCATATATCCTCACAAACTTTCACATGTATAATATTAGTAGGATTATTGCTTCTTAAAAAACGGATACAGCATTTTTTTTTTCCGGCCTGCACATTCATATGGTACGAAATGGATGATGTCCTTTCATAATTTGTAAATTTGGAATTATAATTAAAATATATCAGCTGCCACTAAACCTCAAAACTCTGACAAACAGTCTTACCAAAGGGTATCTGTGTTACACAGCAACTTGGTTGTGGAGTTCAGATAGGCAGTCACTCCATGTCTTTTACATGGAGTGACTGCCTATCTGAACTGGTGTTCAGCTTCATCCGGTTAGACTGGAAGCTGATTCCAACAAATGTAGTTACATGGCAGGCAGATTGATTTACTCAACGAGCGGCCGTAGCACAGCGTAGACATAGCATGACGGTTTTCCTCCTACTAAAAATTACGTAATAAAAAAAAAAACAAAATCGACATATGCCATTTCACATAAACCTACTTACATATTTTTTTTACCTTGTTATATCTGTTGTTATTTTAAGATGAATTTATTAAATTAGTTCATTTTATCATAATTCCAATGGCACATATGTTTTAGATAAAACTTTGAGATATACTCGTAGAACTTGTTTTAAGCCCACGTGGCGATTCCGCGTGGCGTCACGCGGGTTACCGCAAAAGATGGAGACGGATCGCGCCGTTGCGTGCATAAAGGCCCAGACAAATCAGAGGATACGAGTTTAAAAGAATCTATATTTAAACATGATACAAAAAAAAACTGTTTTAACCAAACGGCATGATTGTCATGACAGTCACCAATAAGGAGTTGAAAATAGAATTCTAGGTAAAATGAGAAGATTATGTCGACAAAAAGTATGTAAAAAATAAATATTCTGTGTTAGTTCCGACGCATGACTGAAGTGTAGGCCTTTTTTTTTTTGGATGGGAAATCATCAAATGACTTCTCCCGCTCTGGGCGGAGCGGAACTTTACTGGACGACTTTTACTGGCTAAAACCCACCCGTGTTCCTTCAGTTGCCCATGTGCCAGGGTCACGGTATCTCTTTCGAACAATCTCGCGACCCTAGCAGGCATCGGTCCTAGCAGACCCCTTCAGTTTTGCTGACATCTATTTGAGGCGCGCGTGGAACACTACGCGCCGTCGACCCGAGCTTGGTCCTTACCGGGCGGCGAGCTACCCATTGCTCACCGCCCGCAAGCTCGCGCCTACGGTGGCCGGGAAAGTGTAGGCCTTACGAACGATTATAAAATACCTATATATTAAAATTCAAAGTCCTAAGTGACTGACTGATATTTCAACGTACAGCTTAAACCGCTGGTCCTAGAGACATTAAATTTGGAAGGTGTGTTCTTTGTTAAGTGTAGGTAATAACTAAGAAAGGGTTTCATGAAATTCCATCCCTAAGAGGGTGAAATGGGGGTTGAATTTTCAGTGAAACTTTTTATTCTCTGGGTCGAATAAGACAGCGCAAGCAGTGCGATAAGACATTGTTTACCTGGATTAACACATAGGGTACTTTTAATCCCGGTAGTACGTTCTTGTGGGATATTTTAAGACATCCACGTGGGCGAAGCCGCGGGCAGAAGCTAGTATAATATAGATTAGTAAATATAACATAACGCGTATCGTAACGGAGAAAGTTTGAATTGACTGGCCATAATTTTTCATACCTTATACATATATATATGAAAATAAATTCTTAAGGAGTAAACTCCAAAATTGAAATGCGGTTTAATAATAGCGACAGAAATCTGAGATAGGATAACAAACGTTTATAAGTGCCGTAGCATTTGTTTTAACCTACTGCGACAGGCTACGCCGTAGCAAACTGTTTGACATTATTGTGAAATATTTGAATGAGTCGTGTTTTCGTTTTCTTCAATTTAAACTTTTGTGTTATTTATTTTCCTGTATTAAAAAGAACTAAAGTTCTTAAGAATTAATTACAATCTAGCATAATAGACTAAGAGAGCAGTGGTCGCATTGGTAAAGACCCCGACTTACTAGCTGTACATCGTAGGTTCGAACCCAGGCAGGTGCTTTACTTTGTGCGAATAATTTCACCACCACTCTGCTCTCAAAACGGTGAAGGAAAACATTGTGAGGAACCAAAAATTCGAAGACATGTGACATCTATCAAACCGCACTGGGCCCGTGTGGCCCAATCTCTCTCACCGAGAGGAGGCCTGTGTCCCAACAGTGGGAACACTATAGGCTGATTATGGTAATAGACTAATAAACAATTTAACTCGAACTTAATATTATATAACCATATAACATTAAGTTCGAGTTAAATTGTTTATTAGTCTATGTAAGAATGATGTCGATTTTACACTTTTATACAATTCCTTAGCACTTTCTTTTGTTTTTTTTATGCACCTGTAGAGATGGGCAAAAATACCCGACGAGGTGGATCACAGCGAAGCTGTTATGACGATCTGATAATGTTTGCAGGACTAACATGATCAGAGATCGCATAAGACATGATAACAGGGTGGTTTGGCCCCATTTCTTACCGTGGGTGTGAAAAACTGCGACTAAGATGACTAACTACTACTTACTACAGAATGAGCAGCAGAGAAATTGTCACTATCTATTTAATATTTACTTGTTCAAGACGTAAACCTATTTACAATTTTTGAACATTTAATTAAATTAGACTTTACAAGTTACTAGCAAGATACTAAACATGCGCAATTGGGCTTCATCTAGGAGAATTCCTGTGCTATAAGCACCAGTTACTTCCATCTGCACCGTGATCGAGCTGCCGTTATAAGTATGGTGTGGTCACAAAAAAGCACTACAGTGTGAAAAATAACTTTAATTCGGAAGTCGGTGTCTTTGGTATTTTAGTTTTTTTTCTACCGACTTCCGAAATTAAAGTTTTTTTCACTTTGTAGTGTTTTTTTTTAAATGCATGTATACCGAAAGGTAGAATAGTTGGCAGTGTTTGCACGATAGGTAGTTATAGAACTGTTTATCATTTCTGCCTTTCAATAATATTGTTCTTGATAATTTCTGATGTCACTATATACCAAAATCGCACTGTGTAATAGAAAACACTACAATATACAGGATAAGTTTTTATCCAGTGTGTAAACTGTAACCATGAATTCAGCATATCATTCTAGACCCCCCAGCGTACAAAATATTCGTCGGTTATACAAAAAAAAATCAGCTGTTCCATACATTTTGACCCCGTAGGTATTGCATTTTTCTATGCAACAGCTGTTTTTTTTTTGTAAAACTGACGAAAAATTTCTACGCTAGGGGGTCTAGAATGATATGCTTAATTCATGGTTACAGTTTACGCACTGGATAAAAACTTATCCTGTATAAATAAAAATATTTATTATATATTATTTATTGGACTTAGTATTCACACGTTGGACCAGGATTTTCTTAAGGTTGTTCGTCCATTTAGCTGGGGGGCGCCCCACGCTACGCTTGCTGGTGACAATCATTTATTTTAAAAGGTTAAATCTGTAACAATCAGTTATATTCGGTCCCTATTGAACTCAGGGAAGTAATGGAATAATTTGACTGTTGTCATACACTGATATATTGTGTTCTCACTCATCTGTCTCGTTTCCTACGACATGTATGGGAAGAGTTGATTGACCCATAGAAGAAACAGAATGGATTGGCATCCAGCATCAATTTTTATTTGAACATTGTAAATATTCATGTTGACTGTACTTTTTTCAAATCTTTTTTTTTTTTGCTCTGAAACCTATTTATTTTTTAACACACTTTTATTCGCTTCCTATGTATGTGTGTAACGGCATCTTTGAACTTGATTTTCACCCTCTTCAAACGTCGGATTCATTTGAAACTTTGCACACTTATCAAAAACCGATGACAGTACAATAATTTCATAAAGTGCCAATACGTCAGGACCATTAGCAAAATGAAAAACAAGAATACGCGCTTTTGTAGCAAGGCGAATTAAAAAATATTAAGAAAAAAAAATAGTCCTTAAAAATCTAAAAATCCTCCTGAATCACTCTATCTATTAAAATAAACGCATCAAAATCCGTTGCGTAGTTTTAAAGATCTAAGCATATATAGGGACAGACAGAGGGAAGCGACTTTGTTTTATACTATGTAATGATAGTGATAAATAATAGTTTAAAAACTCGCTTTCACAGGAAACCAAACTAAACAGTAGAAAATAATTGAAAAAAAGCGTATGGTGCTTGATATCAATTAAAAAAATAACTCAAAAAGTACCCTATCAATTATTTTCTACTTTTCAGTTTGGTTTTCTATGAAAGCGAGTTTTTAAACTATTATTTATCACTATCACTACATAGTATAAAACAAAGTCGCTTCCCTTTGTCTGTCCCTATGTATGCTTAGATCGTTTGAACTACGCAACGGATTTTGATGCGTTTATTCAAGAGGACGGTTTATACGTATAATACGCGGGCGAAGCCGCTGGCAAAAGTTAGTTTAAAATAAAATTAACGTAAGTTCCCCTTCGTTTCGGAAATTAGCTGGCACAAATAGACAGGCAGAAAACTATTTTAAAATTGTTTTTTTTTTTTGTTTAAATATACTTTCAAACGCATTTAGCACAAATCTGGTATTGAAATCACACACAATTTATTTATTTAGTAATAAATGTGCAAAAAAAAAAGTGAATGTAATTAAATTATAGATTCGTACTCACCACGTTACTTAGCCGTATGTTTTTAAATATCTATATTTAACACCATTCTATAGCATATTTTATACAAATAAATAAATTATTATTACCAAAGTAAGACCGTTAGTGGGAGGTGTCGGAACCAAGAAAGGGTGACACCTACTCACTGCGTCGTCGCCGTCGAGCGTCGCCGCGGCGCACGCGCACCCCTACTTTCCCACGAGTCATACATCTGTCCTCTCCCGTACATCTTAAGAATTGAATTTATTTTCCTCCCTGCACTGATTTCGAAGGACCCCAGTTCCATTCGCTCGTAAGTTTTCGAAGGAGTCACATCTCTACCAGCTCTCGGTCTAGCTCGGGTAAGTTCGGGCCCCGACTCGGAATTTTAAGTGGCGTGTGCGCATGTTCTTGAGAAATCAGTGGCGGAGTTCAAATTTAGAATGTTTTCTTCTATCAAAATGGAAACACAGAATTTTGTGAAATTTGACAGGGATCTCAAGACAAGTGAGTTTTAAAATAATTACCTGTTTTATTAAATAATGTTTTTCTTTAGTTTCTCGTGATAGCGACTGGAATTGTTTTTGGTGAATTGATTTAAATTTATTTTTGGAAGTAACAGATAGTTTACGTAAATACCTACCTTATAGGAAAACGTAATAATTTCATTTATCTATGAAAATAATACATTTAATCTGTTGCAAACAAGCTTCTTCGTGCGCGCTTATCTATCACACATCTATACAAATAAATTGAAGTGTCTGTTTGTGATGTCACAATAACAGCTTTTTACTATATATACGGTCCATAAAACAAAAAAACAACATTTTTAAATTTTTTGCCCCTCAGTTTCTTCCGCCTAATCTCCGAAATGACGGGACTGATTTTAACGGTACATTCACTAGCAGATAGCTGATGTTATAAGGAGTTAACTTAGGCTAATTTTATAATTATACTATAAAAATTGGTACCAAAGCCACAAAGTAAAAACATTTTTATCTCAACTACTGGAAAATTAATTGATAGGTATATGCTTTTAACACACTTGTATCAGCTTCACCTGTATGTTTGTATGTTTGTTACCGACTCCTTTGGACTCGATTTGACCCCCTTCGAACAGTCAGATTTAATTTAAACTTGGTAGACTTATCAAGAACCGATGACAACACAATAATTTCATGAATTTGTGCCGTAATCCTTGCCAGGGTTACTAGGATAGTAAAAAAAAAATCGTTGTTCGAAAACTACGCTGACATACGTAACAAAATTTTAAAACTACGCTGACATACGTCTCAAAATTCGTAACATTCGCTGACATACGTTTCTAAAAAAATAAAAATCCGACAGCGATGCGGAGCTCTTTCTTTTTTTTACCTTTATTTAATTGTACATAATATAATTATTTTAGTGTTAGTTTGTATATTATATTGTTTGAATGGAATAATGACAATTAAAAATATACATATATATGTTAAATAAATAATAGTTTAAAAAAACTAAAAAACACGCTTCTGTAGAAAACCAAACGAAAAAGTAGAAAATACCGGGGAAAATGCGTGGGGTGCTTGAAATCTATTAAAAAATACCTCTAAAAGCACTGTGATTTTTTTAGTTTTTTAAAACTATTAAGTATTTATTTTTTGCTGATTTATGTTATTTTATAAACGTGTTTTAAAGTTAAAATACTGTAAGTTTTAATAGACCACAGGAAAGATATTTCAATTTTGATAAAATAAATTAACTACTTTTTATCATTTGATTTTCATTAATCGACCTCAACCTGCACCCTAATTGCAAAACGCACAATTTATCAGAATCTGAATGGGATTGAAGATTATTTCTAAACCACTGCGTCATTTGTTCGAATAAATTGTCGGCTCAACAACGTAAATAACGCAATGAACGTTGTTTAACTATGAATATTAAACCAATTCCTACCGATAAAAAGTTCTGCAATTGAATTATTTATTTTTGACTCCATTTTTGAGTGAAACGATCTTTTAAGATGTGCATTAAAACTAACGACTAACTAACGAAAAACTAACTTAGGGAATGCAGTATTTTAACTGTAAAATCAACTAAATCACCGAAATCGACAAAATTTCATATACCTACGGTCTCTTAATTCAACAACACAATTCAGCAATTAAATTAGGATGACTAGTTGTTTAGTTTTGGTAGAGGTTTAGGTAGTAATTAACCCCCGCAGAAATAAAACCGTAAATAATATTTTATTTAAAGAATAAAACTTTTTGTGACAGAGTACGTCTTAATGTAGCTTAAGTGAGAAAAGTTTTGGCGCTAAGACATAATAATATAATATCTCAGGACAACTAACACAATGTTCTCTGATCCCAAACTAGGCAGAGCCTGTACCATGGCAACCAGACAACTGACAACATACTTATGTATTTTTAATGCATACATACATATCATAGATAAGATAGCCCGCGAAATTAAAATTTTCTTACGGTTTTTGAAATTTACAGGCCAGTGTCAGGTTGTATGTTGAACAAAATGTATGTATCCGCGACAGTAACACCTATGTATATCATTAAAAGCATCTATACAGCCCTCTAAGTCCATTTAATCCGTGTTTGAAAATGTTGTAATGCCATATTTATTTCGGATTCGTTAAATCATATTTTGTTCAACATACAGCCTGACGCTGATCTGCAAGTTGCAAAAAACGTTCGAAAATTTGAATTTCGCGGGCTGCCTTACCGCCTTAAAAGTTCAAATTTGGAAGTCTTGTAACGGTCATCAGCATCCGCCTAGTCTATGCCGATAGTTGGGGTCGGATTCCATTCGCACCGGGTGTAGCTGAATACCAGTAATTTAAATAAAGTTATGAATTTTGTTGAACTGTCAAAAGCTGTATAGGTATGTACACTCATCGCGTTCAGTACAACAATACATTCAGGAAGCTGTTGGGGCAAACTGGATTACTATATTATTGACTATTTAAACCATTTACATGTACCTCTAATAGAGACTTAGTGTTTTAGTCATAGTGAACTACTAAGTATCATAGTTTGTAAGTAAATTGTAACATGAGTTTTGATACTTGAAAATATATGTTTTATTATTTATATGTACAAGTTTTTGCCACCGGCTTCGAACACTTAACAGTACCGATATTATAAAACTAAAGAGTTTGTTTGTTTGGTTGGTTGGTTGAACGCGCTAATCTCAGGAACTACTGGTTCGAATTTAAAAATATAGCTTTTGGTAGCCAATTTATCGAGAAAGGCTATAAACTATATAACTCACGCTACGACCAATAGGAGCGAAGCATCAATTAAAAATGTTGCAAAAACAGGGAAAAGTTGTTCCTTTTGAGACCTTCCGTTGCGTACGCTGTGCAAACGGTTAAGTAACGCAAAAATCATGTATGTTGGAATTGAGTTTTAAAACAAAGTCCGCGATAGCATATGTCTATCTTTTAAGGTTGGCTCACTATTAGCTTTTTAATTGTAATCAAATCTAAATATTATAAAGCTGAAAAGTTTGTTTGGGTGAACGTACTAATCTCAGAAATTACGTTTAGTGTTGGATAACCCATTTATCGAGGAAGGCTTGAATCACTCTATCTATTGATGAAAACCGCATTAAAATCCGTTGCGTAGTTTAAAAGATCTATGTGCACACAGGCGGAAGTGACTTTGTTTTATACTATACTAGCTGACCCGACAGACGTTGTCCTGTCTCTTTGATGATATTTGAGCACGCATTCTGTCAATTCTATGTCAAATGTCATAATGTTACATTAAAAAAGTTTACATTGTCCTATTATATGGCTGTTAAGTATTCTTAAATAAGTGTTCTTCAATTTTCTAATTTACCGCGCAATTTTTTAAATTTTTTCATTCATAAGAACCTTCTCCTGACAATTACAAACACAACAAACAAAAAAAAAGTGAAATCGGTCCAGCCGTTCACGCGTGATGTCGTGACCAAGGGAAATAGGGATTCATTTTTATATATGTCGGCAGCAATATTATTTAACAACTGCGAGAGACGGCGACTAGATGGCGCTAGTGGAACGTGCACCGGAAGCATCATAGACAAACCTTCACTCTTTCGATCATTTGACGTAATGTACAGTTCAGTAAAATATCGTAACTACCCTCGGCCACTAGCGACCGCCTTTATAAGGAGCTGCGCTGTTGAGACGGCACGCATTTCAAACGGATGCGTCTTGGTGCACGGACCACTGTCTCTCGACAGTCAGTACTGCCCGGTTATTGGATGTGGAACACTGTGTACACAGTTAGTACTATCCTTATTGCGGTGGGTGCATGGACCACTGTCCCTGACAGTCAGTACTGCCCTATGTGACCGCCCTCACTGCCTTTATTCGTTATTTAATTCAGTTTTATTTCATTTCTACATTTCCTAGATTTAAGATAACTGATTGTTCAATTAAATTAAAATTAGTGTATTGTATTGCCATAACTGAGTTTTGCTTCTGATGTCTGGACCAAACCCGACATCAGAAGTGGGATCGGATTTTCCGCCCACCTCTGGCACTTCATCATCACAAAATATGCAGGAAGATATTCCGCTACCCACAAATAGTTTAGAAGCATTTCTTTCAAAATTAACTGATGCTCTACTACCCCGGTCCAATTCAGCACCACAACCTTTCATAGCGTTAGTACCTTTTGATCCTGACGACCCCAATTCAGACATAGGGGGCTGGTGTCGGCTGTCAGACACTATAATTAAAAGCAAAAATTTGAAAGGTGTCGATTTAATCATGACATTGACCCATTGTCTTCGAGGCCGCGCAGCTACATTACTGACCAAGATACCTCCCAGTCAATATCAATGGGACGATATACAGGAGACTTTAAAAGCTCAGTTCTCTCGCCCTATGCTTATTCAGGATCACTTTGACAGTATCCTCAAATTTCAACTTAATTCTAATGAGACCCCTGCTCAGGCATGTTTACGTCTTTGGCAATTGATTGAAAATATCCCGGACGCAAGATTATCTGAAAAGGTTGTGACAGGCTTTGCCATTTCTATATTATCTCAGTGTGATGTTCAAATACGTCGTGAACTAAACTCAACTGTGGTAAATGACAAATCCCAGCTATTTCGAGTACTGCGAGGTATTATGAACTGTAATAGTATGACATTTCCCTTTATTTTTGATTCCGGTTCAGAGTGTAGTTTAATTAGGAAAAGTTTTTCACACCTTGTTGTTGGACAAAGATCGCATGACTTTATCAACATGACTGGTATTGGAAAGAGTATCATTAGTAGCACAGAGCAAATCATTTGTAACATAAAAATTCAAAGCGTTGAAATTAGCGTCACTCTTCATGTAGTTCCAGATGATTGCTTGCGTGATGCTATTTTATTAGGTAGAGATATACTTGAGCGCGATATTCTTGTTGAAATTTCAGAGAGCGGTTTAACATTCAAACGGTGTGTCGAGACTAATATGTGTACCAAAACCAAACCTATTTTTGACATTGATTCAATTAATACTGACTTGACAGGATCTGACCGAATAAAACTTTTTAACATATTAACGCAATATGCAGATAATTTTATTGAAAATTTTCCAACAACTAGAATTAAAACAGGACAGTTGAAAATCGATTTAATTGATCCTCATAAAGTGGTACATAGGAGACCGTATAGGTTATCCCCTCAGGAATCTAAGATAGTTGACGAAAAAATCGAGCAATTGTTGGCGGCAAATATTATTAGGGAAAGTTCATCCCCGTTTGCAAGCCCCATCATTCTTGTAGAGAAAAAGGACGGTAGTACACGCATGTGTGTTGACTATAGGGAATTAAATAGTAATACTCAACCTAATCATTATCCTTTACCTCTGATCAGTGAACAAATTGATAAACTTAATGGTGCTCATTATTTTAGTAGTATTGATATGGCCTCTGGGTTTCACCAGCTGCCTGTACATGAAAGTTCCATAGAAAAAACTGCATTTGTTACCCCAAAAGGGCAGTTCGAATATTTGGCTATGCCCTTCGGTTTGCGCAATGCACCTTCCATTTTTCAAAAGGCTATTAATACTGCTCTACAGCCTATGAATGATGAAAGAATTCTAGTTTTCATGGATGATGTCCTTTCAATTTCCACAGATATTAATGAGGGGCTTGACCGTTTAGACAAATTACTTAAAACTCTGTCCAATGCTGGTTTCTCGTTTAATTTAAAGAAATGTTCGTTTCTGAAAGTTCAAACTGAGTACCTTGGGTATATAGTTTCAGCTGGGGAGATTAGACCAAATCCAAAAAAAATACAAGCCTTAATTAATGTTCCAACGCCAAAAACTGTCACTCATGTTAGGCAGCTCATAGGGCTGGCAACGTATTTTAGACAGTTTATTCCTAACTTTTCCCAAATAATTCGCCCTTTATATCCCTTGACAAAAGGAAAAGGCAATGTTAAGTGGACCCCTGAGCATGACCAAATACACAAAAAAACTTATCCACATTTTGACGTCTGAACCAGTTTTAAAAGTTTTTGACCCTTCCTTGCCCATTGAACTCTATACCGATGCAAGTAGTGCGGGATATGGTGCAATTCTTATCCAAAAACATAATGATACCCCTCATGTAGTAGCATATTATAGTAGGAAGACCATAGATGCAGAAACGCGATATCACTCTTACGAGTTAGAGACTCTTGCGGTAGTAAAAGCAATCGAACATTTTCGTCATTATTTGCATGGACGAAAATTCACCGTATTTACCGATTGTAACTCCCTTAAAGCTTCTCACTCTAAACGTGATTTGACTCCAAGGGTTCACCGTTGGTGGGCTATATTGCAAGCTTATGATTTTGATATCGTGTACAAAGAAGGTCGAAAGATGGCTCATGCAGATTTCTTGTCTCGCAATTTGTCAAACACAAATTATTCTGAGCCCCGCAAAGTAAATTTCCTTGAATTAGATAAAGGTTGGTTAATTGTAGAACAAGAACGCGATTCAGAACTTTCTGAAATAATAGCAAAAATCCGTAATAATCAATTACCTGAAGAGATATCGCATACGTATGATTTAAGACAAGGAATATTGTATAGGAAGATAGAACGTAGAGGAGTTTCTAGTTGGCTACCTATTGTACCACGTTCTTTGGTTTGGTCCCTTATTAACCACGTTCATAATGAAATAAAACATTTTGGTTTTGACAAGACTTTAGACAAACTTTACGAATTTTATTGGTTTTCTGATATGGCTAAATTAGTCAAAAAGTTTATTAATTGCTGCGTAGTATGTAAAACTGCTAAAGGCCCTTCAGGTGCACAGCAAATGCAGTTGCATTCAATTCCTAAACATCCAGTCCCTTGGCACACAATTCACTTGGATTTAACCGGAAAACTTTCGGGCAAAAGTGATAAAAAAGAATATTGCTCAGTTTTAATAGACGCCTTTACAAAGTTTGTACTGCTGGAATATACACCGGCCTTAAGCTCTTCATACGCTGTGAGAGCAATTAAGAATGCTGTAAACTTATTTGGTGCTCCGAAGCGCATTATCGCAGATAGAGGACGTTGTTATGACTGCAATGAGTTTAAAAACTTTTGTAATAATAATGGAATAGAGCTCCATTTAATAGCAACTGGTTCTAGTAGAGCTAACGGGCAGGTTGAGAGAGTCATGCGAACTTTGAAGAGTATTCTTACTGTTATAGAATGTAATTCTAATAATGCTTGGAAGGATGAACTAGGAGAGATCCAACTTGCTCTTAATAGTACTCGTTCCAGGACCACAGGTTTTACGCCTATGGAACTGATGTTTGGCATTCAAGGTTCCTCACTTAGTCTAGCTAAAATAACTCCTAGTTCTTCTGAACCACCTATAATTAATGTTGAAACGGCTCGTTCATCCGCATCAGAAAATATTCAAAGAGTAGCTAACGCTGACACTATACGGTTTAATAAGGGAAAAGCTCGGATTAAACCTTTTGCAGTAGGTGAATTTGTTTTCGCAAAATGCGAAGCAAGACATCAAACAAAGTTAGATAATAAATTTAAGGGGCCTTATAAAATAGTCACCGTATTAGATAATGACCGTTATGAACTTAAACATATTAACGGTTCTAACAGAATTTATAAATATGCACATGAAAATTTAAGGGAAGTACCTAAAGGGCAAGAAAGTTATTTAGAAATTTGCGAAAATTATAGTGATGAAAATGATGAACGGACCGTGACGGCAGAAGATGAGCTCAGTACGTCTTTTGTGCCAGTAAATAATGATATGATCTCAGACTCGGAGGAAACTCTTACTGTAAGCTCTCGTACATTGACTGCAGATGATGCAGAGGAAACACTTTCTGTAAGTTCTCGCACCTTAAGTGTAGATAATTCCGATGCTATAATGGAATCTTTGGAATGATCAATTACTATGTGGTCTCTTCTACTTTTGTGGAAGATGGTTGTTTTAGCAAATAGAATATAAAGATCTTTCCTGTTGTTGTGGGAGATGATCTGTGATGCTCTGCAGGAATCTCACCTGCTTTAGTGGGTGACGATTCAGACCAGAATGTTTGAACTGTATTGGTGTTCTAATAAGATCTCTTGCTGTTATGAGCAATGATGTGTGAGATGCTGCAGGAATCTCGCCTGCTTTAGTGGGTGACGATTTAGACCAGCTTGTTTGAACTGTAGGGGTTTTCTGTTGTAAAGAAATACCTAGACCAGTGATATTTGCTATTAAGCTATGTAACGATGATGATGATGTGAATTAATTAGTATTATTATTATTTTTAGATGAATAAATGCACTCGAGGACGAGTGATTTGTCAGAATGGCCGTGTCGGCAGCAATATTATTTAACAACTGCGAGAGACGGCGACTAGATGGCGCTAGTGGAACGTGCACCGGAAGCATCATAGACAAACCTTCACTCTTTCGATCATTTGACGTAATGTACAGTTCAGTAAAATATCGTAACTACCCTCGGCCACTAGCGACCGCCTTTATAAGGAGCTGCGCTGTTGAGACGGCACGCATTTCAAACGGATGCGTCTTGGTGCACGGACCACTGTCTCTCGACAGTCAGTACTGCCCGGTTATTGGATGTGGAACACTGTGTACACAGTTAGTACTATCCTTATTGCGGTGGGTGCATGGACCACTGTCCCTGACAGTCAGTACTGCCCTATGTGACCGCCCTCACTGCCTTTATTCGTTATTTAATTCAGTTTTATTTCATTTCTACATTTCCTAGATTTAAGATAACTGATTGTTCAATTAAATTAAAATTAGTGTATTGTATTGCCATAACTGAGTTTTGCTTCTGATGTCTGGACCAAACCCGACATATATATATAGATGAAAAATATATACAACGAAAGCCAATCCTACTTATAATTTCGGGAGTCAATTGCGGACTCCCGGCCAACGTAGGTGCGAGCTTGCAGGCGGCGAGCAATGGGTAGCTCGGCACCCGGTAAGGATGAGGCTCGGGTCGACGGCGCGTTGTGTTCCACGCGCGCCTCAAAGAGGCGACCGCAGTATGCTAGTATGCTGGTAAAATGCATAGAGAACGCTGCTGCCCATACTCTAGTGACTCCCTTTATTTTTGTTTTTTGGGTGGGAAATTATCAAATGACGTCTCACGCTCTAGGGTGAAGCGGAAGGGCGTGTCAGACTTTTACTGACTAAAGCCCACCCGTGTTCCTTCAGTTGCCCATATGCCAGCGCCACGGTAACTCTTTCGAACGAATCTCGCGACCCTTGCAGGCATCGGTCCTAGCAGAACCCTTCAGTATTGCTGACATCTCTTTGAGGCGCGCGTGGAACACTACGCGCCCTCGACCCAAGCCTGGTCGTTTCCGGGCGGCGAGCTACCCATTGCTCGCCGCCCGCAAGCTCGCGCCTACCGTGGCCGGGAGTCCGCTATCGACTCCCGACGCCCGGGGTGTCCTGCAGCGGCTAGGGACGTGAGGGCGCAGAGACTGCCACTCCCTCACGCGCCCCACCTCCTCCTTCGCGAGCATTACTGCTTCGCAGAAGGAGGTGACGGGCGACGGCTTCCCATGCCCTCTCGCTCCGTACTATGGCTCGCACCAGGGCCGGACGCGAGAGGTCGCCGCCGCCGATCGCCTCCACGAGGACACGGCGGTGCTCCGCCCAGGCAGGGCGCACCTCCACCGTATGCTCCACCGTGTCCTCCAGATGATCGTCGCAATGTAAACACCCGGGCGTTTCTTCCCGCTTTATCCTAAACAGGAATCCCCCGAAGAACCCATGCCCGGTGAGAACCTGCGTCAGGCGGAAGGTGAGGACGCCGTGGCGCCTCTCTATCCACTTCCCAAAGAAGGGACTTACCGCCGCAATTGTGGCGTGCCCAGCGTTGGGTTGCGACAATCGTACCCGCCATGTTGCCATGAGGTCCCGCCTGATCCTAGTAAGTCCCTTAGTCGCCTTTTACGATACCCACTGGAAGAAATGGGATGGTGCTATTCTTTACGTCCGACACCACACGGAACCGGAACTTAAATAGTTACATTAATTTTGGCATAACTCATCATCTGCCTAGCCTTCTCTCAACTATGATGGGGTCGGCTTCCAGTCTAACTAGATGCAGCTAAATACCAGTACTTTATATGGAGCAACTGCCTATCTGATACCGCTTGATAAGACTGCCTAACTTTCGAGCTTCAGGCGACCCGTAACGACTGTCAAGATCTATGAAAGTCAGGGCCAACAGCCGTGCTTCGTGGTCACCCATCCACGGAACAACCGCAGCATGCGTAGCTTAACCTAATCAATTGACCTGAGCGGCTCTTAGCCTACTATATTTACTTATTTTCTATCTACAATATATAAAACTGTAAGGGCCGAACCGCACGAAAGTAGTTGAACTTAGTTGGCTTTCTAGCTAGGCATCATGTCAGTTAGGTTACAATAACCCGGTAATTAAGCGCTCCGAGTTCTAAGAACCTGGGACTGACGTTTGACCTTACTATTGTTTAGCAGCCACTTACAAATTCATCGTTCACCGAATCACCGCTGTGGTCACCAGCGATGTATAATCAAGACTAACATGTTTATTAGTTAACGGATGTCGGTATGTACGCGCATGCGTTTGCGTGGATGCATCGCAATGTTTTCGCTGCTGCGCGTGCGCAGGTGTGCGGGGGAGGGAGCGGCAAACGGGCAGTCGGCCCGGCACTGTACAGCGAGGCGGACGTGTGTCACGCGTGAATGCTTCACGTCCGCGAGCGCGGGGGCGGTTGGACCGGTCGCACGACCCGACGACCTTACGTACCGTTCACTCACGCACCTCTTGTGCTAAAACTTAGTGCATCAAAAAAATACACACCAAAGGATTGTGTCAATTCGCCTGTTCTGGATTCATGCATCTGATCTTCGACGTTGGAAACTGCATTCAAGGCATCTTGAGATATGTACGTATATTTTTTTATTAGACCAGGCTAGTAACCGGTAGTAGCCATAATAACTGTTTTTATACATGCCTTTGGATATTCTACATGTTTGAGAGATGCTGGTGGTCAGTAGTTAGCAGTTCGTTTGGGGTGCTCATGGCTTGCAAAGGGAAGGTGTAGGGTGATCAAATGCATTTGTAGAACATATGTTAAACACACACAGTGAATATGACTTATCCACCATGACATGTATTGTTGCCAAATCAAAAGATAAGTACTAACTAATGACTTTGTTATGATCTTCAATTAATTCTGTTATTTACTGTGTAATGGATTATAATTACTAGCTCGCATAGTGATCAAAATTAGGCCATGTTTTATTTTTTTAATTAATGTTATGTATTTCTAATAAAAATATTAGATTTCTGCACTCCTTCTCCATATAAACTTTAACTGGGCCAAATTTAATACTTTTCTATCCGAACTTTCGTAAAAAGAGGTACCTACGAAGTTTTTGCTTCACTTATTAATATATAGATTAAAGTAGGCATTCCAAAAACAACAACATTCAAAAGAATCATAAATAAACTTAAAAAAATACTTGTTGGACTACTAAGTTGGTACTTAATTGGTAAATTAATCTATCTACATATACTTATATACCGTACCGTGTGGTGCCGGAAGTAAAGAATAACACCACCCCATTTCTTCCCGTGGGTGTCGTAGAAGGCGGTAAAGGGACTTACTAGAGAATGGGCAGCAGCGTTCTCTATGCATTTTACCACCATACTGCGATCGCCAACCCGCCTACCAAGCGTGGCGATTATGGCAAAGCCCCCCAAATTGGGGGAGGTCTAAGTCCAGCAGTGGACGTCTTACGGCTGAAATGATGATGATGATACTTATATATACATAGGTAAATATTACGTGAAGCCTATCTACATTATAGGTAAGTAGGTTGTAATCATGATCTGGCATATTGACTAATTTATGCGGCCTACCCAAATGTCGTTTCTTTGGTATTGTTCGTCGAATCGTTGAGCTCCTAAAGTTCCGAGTTGAGCTCCACGATTAGTGGCTGATGCGTGCACTGACTGGACAGGTCCATTCAATCAGTGTGGTTCTACACCTGATCCGATCAAAATTGTGTCTGGAAATTAAAAGAGACAGTGACCTCTTAGTCTTTCTTCTCAGAGTAGTCAGATAAGAAACGCCCACCTCATCTATTATCTAAAAATACGATTGACGTGTAAAAGTGTTTGTACAAAACTACTTATAGAAATAAAATAATTTATTTCTTACGAAAAGCATACATTTTAATTTTCAAGCTAAGTTCCCCATAATCAGCCTATAATGTTCCCACTGCTGGGACACAGGCCTCCTCTCTGTGAGAGGGAGTGGGCTACAATCTACCACGCGGGCCCAGTGCGGTTTGGTAGATATCACATTTCTTCAAATGTTTGATTCTAGGTCATGCCGGGTTCCTCATGATGTATTCCTTCACCGTTTTCGAGAGCAGTGGTGATGAAATGATTTACACAAAGTAAAGCGCATATATACATGCGGGGGTTCAAATTCACAACCTTCAACTCGTAAATTTCAGCTTTTGCCTGTATGGCAAACTGTGGAGAGCTGAAACTTTCATCCTTTATTTACTCCCTTTATGACTAGTTTTGAGACAAAAAATAACTTATATCCTTCCTCAGAATGCCCTCAGTGTAGTTGTCAAATTTTATCGAAATCTGTTCAGTGGCTTAGGCGTGAAAAGCTAACATATAGGCACACAGAGTTAGTTTCGAATTTATAATATTAATATGGATATAGGCATAGTAGGTACTTATAATAGCAGTACCACCTATACAATGTTGTAAGTGTAAAATGACATATTGTTTATTTCTGTTCCGTGTGTAATTTACACGGAGCCATTGTACAATTCATTACCTCGTCATCATCATCATTATCTGCACAGCCTTCTCCCAGCTAAATTGGAGTCAGCTTCCAGTCTAAATGGATGCAGCTGAACACCATTAATTTACATGAAGCGACTGCCATCTAGTGTTGCCAGATAGGTACAGGCTTATCATTTCCAAAAAATTCAAACAAAAAAAAACCTCTCTTTGATTTATATATAACTGTTTTTTAAACTTATAAAGTGTGAAGTGAAAGTGAAAAGAAATATGTATAAAAAAATCAGTTACATAAATTAAATAGAGATTTTTATAGAAAGGCATTTTTTCAGGGCCAAGGCCACCATTGTGCAATTTCCAAGCAATAGACGTCAAAATTGATCCGAATCTGCAGTTCTGTTAAACTTTTCAGCAAACCGAATATTACGAATTGGAAACTCGGTATACGGAATCCGGTACAATTAAAGGTAATTCTTGGACTCGGGACAAAACGTAAAATTCCGGGACAATCCCGGATTTCCCGGCCATCTGGCTAGTCTACTGCCATTGATCTCCACAAACCTAGTTACTGGGTAAAACGATACATATACAATCATACTCTAAATAATATCTAGTTTAGGTACCTAACTATAGTAAGATTTTTTTAGTTTAAAAACACCTTCGCGCAGACATCATACGAGCGTCATCGCTTCTACCTGCGCCGCAGTCCAATTTTAAGATCAGAGAGTCTTGATGAGGCCCGCTAGTGTAAAATATTTTTGGTAGCACTTGGAACTGGGAGCAATCAATTATTCTCCTTAATGAGAGGAAACCAATCTCCCGCGAGAACGCGGCTTATCGACGCATAGGCATACTTCGCTGCCGTTTTAAACATCAATTTCCGCAGATAAAATAACTCCTCAAATAGGTGGTTTACTTTTAAAACAGGAGATTTCAAATTTCCGGGAGAAGAACTGACGTATAAATCATAGGAGACTGCAATTTTCTTTTTTACTGTCAAGAAATGACATTGACATTGTGTTTCTCTTTATGTTTGGGTTTTACAACTCAATGATCATACGATCCTTAATCACATAGCCCACCAAAAATTTGACATGCATGCCTTAACAGAACTTTCTTTTGCTATATAATGTTGTCAGAACTGACAGACCACATTCTACGTAGATTAGGTACGTAACCCAACAGAACAAAATTAATTTCCGTCAGATCCTAAGGACAAGATTTTTCCGCAGAAGTTAATTTATTCTTTCACTCAGCGATAGATAATATGTTTAGATATACAAGACTTCCTTGCTCATAACGAAACATTCAATACCTAAAAATCAGCAGAATACCAGTATTTTCTATGGAGCGACTGCCTATCTGACCTCGACAACCCAGTTACTGGGTAACGTTTACCCTTGATGAGACTGGCTACTAGACTTTGGGGCTTCTGACGACCAGTAACGATTGTCAGAGATGACAAAGATGTCAATGATGACCGAAGACACGAAAGGATCTTGATATGTAATTATGTTCACCCATCTACGGAACAACTGCAGCAAGCGTAGGTCAACCTGCAGCCTAATTGCGTAACACACTATTAATCAGAATCCGAATCATTTTGAGCTTATTGCTAATCCATTATTTCAAGTGTTCGATAAAGCTGTCTGCTTAGCAACGTAAACAACGCCATGAATGTTATGCAACTGTCAAAATCAAAGCGATTCCTACTGACAGTGTATATCCCTCGGACCGAATCATCATCATCTATCTCTCATCTCTACATAGTATCAAACAAAGTCGCTTCCCGCGTTTGTACGCTTAGATCTTTAAAACTACGCAACGGATTGTAATACGGTTTTCATCAATAGACAGAGTGATTCAAAACGAAGGATTATATGTATAATACGCGGGCGAAGCCGCTGGCTAAAGCTAGTTTCTAATATAAAAAGGTTCCTCTGCTCACAACGAAACATTCTGTTTCGTAACCATTTTGTAGAAACGAAATATGTACAGAACATACACGTCTGGTTTTCACTACCCCGGGGTATCGGAAAAAATAATTACTGACCCGTCAAACACACGCCTCTCCAGTTTGAACAAACTTTAAAAGCCTTTTTTATCTCTTGTGATGTGGGTGCTGTGCTGCACTGCATCAGAAGCTTGTACAGTATTCACGGACAAAACACTTTAAAAATGTTCGTCGAACATTATCGCCAAGGAACTAAGTGGGCCTTTAGTCAAAGGTAGCATACATCCTATTCTTCTCTTATTCTACCTGGTTTTGATGGTGGATTCTTAAGCAGTAGCCTGCATTGGTTTTCTGTATAGGTAGGCACAAGGCCGCCTATTCTTGTCTAGCCAGACAAACGCGGGTTTCTTTTAGGTATGATAATTTAGTTCATTTCTTAATAGTTTCGGGGCACACATCAGAATGTAATCGGGGTTACTCAAAGTGGGGTTCGCGAACCCCTAAGGGTTCGCCATGCGACGGTAGGGGGTTCGCGACAAACTTTACGTAATGGCGGCTGGGTGACTGACAGGCGCATGCGGAAAGCATGAAGGCTTGAAGGCGCGCGCGCGACTGTCGCTCGCTCATGGCGTGACACGGTGCGCGTGACCTTTTTTCAATTAATAAACTTTATTGTATTGTATATACAATGTTATCTTTTGGAACGAAGTTCCTTATCGCGCGTTGTGAAAGGGGGCTAGACGGAAAAAATTCTTACGAAAAGTTGTCACGACATGCTTTAACCGACTTCAAAAAAAGGACGAGGTTTCTCAATTCGACCGTATATATTTTGTATGTTGTTGTTTTTTTTGTTGTGAGTAGAGAGGGAGAGAGGGGGAGAGGGAGGGAGAGAGAGAGAGAGAGAGGGAGAGAGAGAGCGAGGTAGAGAGAGAGGGACAGAGAGGGAGAGAGAGGGAGAGAGCGAGTTAGAGGTAGAGAGGGAGAGAGAAGGAGATAGGGAGAGAGAGAGAATATTTTTGTTGAGTGTATACAGGTTTTTTGTACATAATAAATAATTAAAAAATTATAACTGTTATGAATCCTGGAAAGGAACTTCGTTCCATCCGGGTGTCCCTTGACACCTCTAAAGTTTTTTTCTTGTGGGGAACTTCGTTCCATCCGGGTGTCCCTTGACACCTCTAAAGTTTTTTTCTTGTGGGGGGGGGGGGGGGGTTGGGGGTTCGTTGTCATCTGGAAGTTGAATGGGGGTACGTGGAGCCAGAAGTTTGAGAAACCCTGCGAATCCTGCGATAGACTACTGATGATTTTTCGAGGTAGGCACTGCTTATATGCAATGCATGCTACTGTTCTTAAGATACCTATAACTCTACCTATATCTTACCTACGTTAACCCGTTGATCCCGGCTGTCTTTAGTGAATCTTTGTCATTCATTTCTGATCGTCAGAAGCCCGAAAGTCTGACAACGAGTCTTACCAAGGGGTACCGTCTTACCCAGTGAGTCGTGGATTAAAGATACGCAATCACTATATCTATACTAATAATATTACTTATGTTTGTTTGTATTGAACAGCCGGCGTAGCATGACCAATTCTATATCTATTCTACCAAGAACAAAAAAAGTTCCTTATGTATTTTAATTCCGTAAAAATGTTTCTATATCATCAATAGTAAAGAGAAATAGTCATCATACTTGACATCGTACTCTTGTCGACTGAAGAATAGAAACATCTCTTTTCTTCAGGACAAAGTCGCGGGCAGAAGCTAGTGTAAAATATTGGTATTCAGCTGCATCCGGTTAGACTGGAGGCCGACCCCGACACAGTTGGGAAAAGGCTAGGCAGATGCTGTTCTTATTCTACACGAGATGTCTTCAAATGCGCTCCAAATTCCAAACAAAAAACCGTTAGCTAATCTTTCTGCATAATGTTCTCATCAATTTAAATTCAAATAAGTTAAGTACATTTCGAATTAGACTGGTAATTCGTATCAACGTCGACATTTTTAATACAGCTCCACCCCAAACGCATTTCTTAACGCCTCTCACACCGAAAACTATAAAGAAAAAGTCTGTTGTGCCAGTGTTCGTTCCCTCTATTTCGGGGTTCTTTTATGACTCGTCTGAGACACGTGATTGGTCTAAGATTTCTTACCAAGTACCAATAGAAGGTGAGGGATAACATTGGCCATTTAAACAAGGACAGATGCGTTCAAGCTGCATAGAATCTACTATCGGTATTTGCGTGACTTCAAACTACGTTTAAAACCATCACCTGCCCTTTAGCGAAGCATATCGTAAACCTTGTTTAAAGGGAACATAATTACGTTATTAATTCTGCTTATATCTTAATTATTTTAACATAATGTACCGTGTGTATGAATGGCTAGATATAGTCCTGCTTGTAATACGAAGGGGCCAATCTATACTAATATTATAAAGCTGAAGTGTTTGTTTGTTTGTTTGATTGAACGCGCTAATCTCAGGAACAACTGGTCCGAATTGAAAAAATATTTGAAAAAATGTTGAGTAGCCTATTTATCGAGGAAGGCTATAAGCTATATAACATCACGCTACAACCAAGAGGAGCGGAGCAGTAATAAAAAATATTGCAAAAACGGGAAAAATCGCACGGGTAGGCGATTCGACGCGACGGGAAGAGTCGGGGGAACAAGAAATTTAACGCGAACGAAGTCGCGGGCAGACGCTAGTGAGTTTATAAATGGATTTTGATGATTTCTTTTCGCTGGTCGTAGTCATTGCAGTACAGAAGAGTGCATTCGATTGGTGCAGCTCAGAGTAGCAACTATCAATATGCATTGGTATATTAGTTGCTAAATATTCCTATATTGCATGGCTAAATTCGTTTCTAAATATCCCTTAAATTTAGCACGTTAATTTATAACTTGATTTCGTATAAAATGGAGCGATATAACGAAAGAAATGTTTTAATAATGATACCCAATACGTAGATAAAGTATGGCCATATCATTTAATTTTACCCTGCATACGGGGAATACTGAATTATCAAGGATTCAGTCAGTTAGTCAGACGTTGATGCTAGTTAGTGTAAATTGGTTCCCACAGCTCTAGACAGGAAATACGTAGTAATCGAGGTAACATAAATAAATATACATATAGATACAGAAACTAGGCAATACCTTACACATTTATTGTTGCTTTGACAAATTACTCTACCATCATATCACAATGTGAATGTGAATGGCTAACGACACGTAATCATACTCTTCAGAGGATACACATCCGACATTTATAATTCTGTATGGTATTATCCACATTATTAAATTAACACGTTGGTCGCCATGTCAGACAATGACCGCCAGTAAATGTTTCATTCAGGCCGCGTCGGACATTGGTGACCGACAGGGTATACCTTACTTTGACTTACGCTTACAGGCCACGTTTTCATCAGTTTGTGATTCGTCGCGTCGTCGGTGGCGAGGAAAGGGGCTGGGTTTGTGGTTGTCCGACAGAGTGATCCGCGTGGCGCAATTGAAATAATTATTCCGTTCAGGCCACGTCGGTCTAATGTGTCCGTCAGTAGTATATAAGCATTATATACAAGCTATCACTATGTTATCACATCATAATGCTTATAATACACCTTACAACTCAAAGTAATATTTTTTTTAAATGGGTGACCATTTTTTGAATTTTTTTTATAATTCTCTTTGGCAGCTAACGTGTTAACGGAGTAATTTTATGACAGTAAGAAGCTTTTCTACCTTTCGTTCGCGTTCTAATTCGCACGGATGTAAATATATCGCGGGGGGATTTTTCGCGAACTGGGTTTTCAACGCTCGGTGTCAAGGGTTGAAAAAACTTTTTTACACAAAAAAGGGTGTTTTTATTTTCCCCGCACTAATTCCAAACAAACAATGCATATTTAAGCAAGAGCATTATTTGCTGTCATTTTTTAAAGAGTTCCGCTGTCTGTCTCCGGCACTCATTATCAGATCTATTTGAAATTTAAATGGAACCATTTCGGAATAATAAACCCGTTTCGAACAAAAAAGAATTTTGCAATTCCGTCTATATATAACGGAGTTATGGCCGCATACATAAAAAAAAAAAATAAACATCCGAATTGAGGATCTCCTCCTTTTTGAAGTCGGTTAAAAATAGAACAGTGTGTTTTTTCGACGCGCTGTGTTCCACTCAGTTGGATTCTCAATGCTCGGTTCAACCTCTATAGTTGAAAATTCAGTGCGCGATAAAATCCCGCCACGTCCGCAGTGGACCGTGGTACGTGGTCTTAAGCGGCCTGGCCATTGGATCGGAGAAGAGCGGAGAGAAGCAAAGCTGTGCCTATATTAACCAATAGCGGAGCGGAGTTTGAATGCTGCGTCATTTCAACCGAAAGACGTCTACTGGACATGAACCTTCGCCAAAGGGGGTGTTGCCATAATTTTGTTCTTTTGTAATTTTTTTATAAGTAGCGTCTAAGCTTTAGGGGAGCGGGGGACACGTTGTTACAATGTTTAGATAATTGTCAATACGACAAAAACTATCAAATAATTTATACATTTGATTGCTTTTATCGTTAGTATGTCTATTCAGCTATTAAAATATGATTGAAAAGTTATTAAAAATTTATTAAAAGTTATTAAAAGGCGTGTAACTTCTTACCCCTGTAACAACGTGCCCCCCACTCAGGGGAGTGGTAAAACAGCATTTTACCAAATGCCTATTAGGGAATAGGCATTTGGTAAAATGCTGTTTTTCTGACATTACAAAAAGTCGTTTCAATTGTATTTATTTGTAAAGATTATTGACTGGGTTTGGTTTCGCTGAAAAGCCGCTTCGAAAGAATCGTAAGCCTCATAGACTTATAGTAAAAACATTCCTCTGTTGTTGGAAAACTCGATATCGTTTGGAAAAATACCGAATATATAAAGGTATGAGGTACCCACGAGTTCGTATATAGAATTTCGTTGGGACCAATTAGTAATTCCTGGGAGCCACATCGATATTGATACTCATTATCTGATCTGTTGCCATAACAATAATACAATGTCGAAGACAAATTTTGATATAGCAACAGCGTTACCTACACTATGGAATTTTCCAGGCTTACGTAAAATATATTCGTTTCTAATAAAAATCCTATTCCTATTCCATTGTCTTAAGAGGCGACTAAGGAACTTACTAGAGAATGGGCGGCAGCTTTCTATACGCATCTTACCAGTATACCTACTGCGATCGCCAACCCGCCTGCCAAGCGTGGCGATTATGGCATACCCCCCCTCCCCTCCCCCAAATTATGGAAGGCCTTTGTCCAGCAGTGGAAGTTTATCAGCTGATATGGTGATGATGAATAAAAATTCTCCAAAATCGTCCTTAAGAAACCGTATACGAATTTGGCCATATTTGTAGATTTACTCGATTTAACAGACGTGCTTTTACTGCAAAAATACTGCAGTTGCATTACTATAAATAAATGCATAACATGAAAGATCGTTTCAGTTATTATCTAATGAATGAGATCCGTTTTTTTTTTTTTAAAAATCTTGAGAATTATAATGCGAGATTTAGGTTATTTTGTAAGATATATAATTCTACTGTACGTGTGTAGTGTCACTGAACTCCTCCTAAATGGCTGGACCGATTTGAATGAATTTTTTTGTATGCGTTTTAGTGGCACCCTGGATGGTTTAGATTCCCAAATCAGCCCGACAGATGGCGCGGCTATCGAGTTCTAGGAAACAGGACAACGTCTGTACGGTCAGCTAGTATTTTATATATTTTTTCGGGAAGTGGATTGATTTTGAACCAACATTTTTTGTTGCTCTTGTTACGAACGCGAGTTATAGTAGCCGAAAACAAAAAAAAAAAAAACTCAAAAATTTTACTAAGTTAATATATTTTAATTGTACTATGTTTTTTAATATTACATTTATATTAAACAGTGATGACTTCCAGAACAATACTTTGTAATTATTTCATACTATTAGACGATGATTCTTAAATATGTGATGTTCTAACCCTCTTACAGCTAAATTCAGAAAACAGTCGCCGGTTTGAGGTCAATTAATCAAAATCAAATATAAAAATTAAAGGAGCTAATTCATTAGAGCATAATTGAAGTGATATTTCATATTAAAACTTATAGAAATACACTATTTTAACTGTCAAATCACGTCTATAAAACCACGTCTATCAGCGTAATCGGTAAAATGTTGCATCAAATTAACATTTTGTTCTTTTTTTTTCGCAGGTTGGCCACCAGCTCCTTTCGGGGTGTCGGGCGCGGGGCCCAGCATGCCACCGACGAGTGCAGGTAGCATGGACGCGCTGCCGCCCGCGCACACCCCCATCTTCGAGCACAAGAAGCACCGGCTGTCACGCCTGCTGGATAAGCTGGCAGTCCAGCTCAACAACAACAACAATTACCCCACGCCATCCTGGCTGGTGCACGACACCCCGCAAAGGGGACACGAGGACGTCCCCTTGGACCTCAGCGTGAAGTCGCCTCGCGAGACCGTAGGAGTTTTCAGCTGCCACGCTTGTGGGCAAGAATTCGCGATCTACGACCGGTTAGTGAAGCACATCGCGTCGCGGCACCGGAGCAAGCCGGAGGGCGTGCGCGCGTACGAGTGCGAAGTGTGTTATCGGAAGTTCGCGCGGTCCGATATGCTGACGCGGCACGCACGGCTGCACAGCGGCGTGAAGCCGTACTCGTGCGCGTCGTGCGGGCAGGTGTTCTCGCGCTCCGACCACCTGGCCACGCACCAGCGCACGCACACGGGCGAGAAGCCGTACCGCTGCCCGTCGTGCCCGTACGCCGCGTGCCGCCGCGACATGATCACGCGCCACATGCGCACCCACAACCGCCGCCCACAGCCTGCCTGAACAGACTGATGGAGCAGTCGGCTCATCTACATTGTTTGAGACTGATTTTTTCATTCCAAAGTTAAACTATTGTTTTAATTGGTGTTCGTTATTAAGAGCCCTCCAGAGGCGAGATTCTGTAGTAGGTAAGACAAGACATATCTCATTGCTACGCAGAGCCGATTTGACTGCGATTGTGTGTTGCTAGCTTGCGATTTTTTTTTTTTTTGCCACAGCGATGTCAAATTAGTCTGCTGTGCGCAATGCGATGTGTCTATCTTTAGACCTTTAGAAATATACAGGGTTATTTGTAAAACACCGGCAACCTCTCAGGTCTATGTTATTAACATCATAATAAACAACTTTTGTTCTATGACTTTTAAAAATTCATCATATTTTAGTGCATCAGATTTTCATACAAAAATCGGCTGCCTGTAAATAAGTCAAGTTCAAGCGCCCCCGCCGCCCTAACCCCGCTCCCCTTGCTAATATACTATCGCTTTCTTTTGCTTCGCATAGACTCCGTAACATTTAGAGCGTTCAATTTAAATATTTTTATTTTTGTTTGAAAATCTGATGCACTAAAATATGATGAATTTTTAAAAGTCATAGAACAAAAGTTGTTGCTTATGATATTAGTAACATAGTCCTGAGAGGTTGCCGGTGTTTTACAAATAACCCTGTATATCGGTATTTTTGTTCGATTTATAATTGTTTATTCAAAGATGAATGAATTGTCTATGCCATGTGTTTCGGAAATCCTTTGTACAATGATGTTGTAATGTTAAGTTCTGTGCCATTGATATTACTGCTTTTTTATATTTGCGCTGTTATATACTTAGTATCTTTTGACAACTTATTTTTTAAAATACGGGCATGAACAAAACAGTTCTTATTTTTTATGAAGACAACACACTTGCCTTGCTTACACTGGTAGAATTTCGCTATTGGTACAACTGCATATGTAACACGTAAAACACTATTAATTACAATCCGAATCATTGTGACGGATATTGCTAATCCATTGCTTCATATGTTCGAATAATCGTTTGCTCAACGACGTAAATAACGCAATGAATTTTGTTGAACTGTCAAAATGATAGTAGCGATCTACTGTCAGTGTGTTAAATCAATACCCCGTGGGCCTGGTACAGATGACTGAAGGAACATGGGTGGGTTTTAGTCAGTAAAAGTCTGACACGCCCTTTCGCTCCACCCAGAGCGGGAGACGTCATTTGATAATTTCCCACGAACCTAAAAAAGGGTCTAGCGTAGTGCGGAGTTTCAATAGATTAAGAGGCCAACTTAAACTGGTTTTGATACTTCTGAAATGGGTCAAGCCTACTGTATTCACTGCTGACTTTTCGCTTCCTTTTAAACAGAATAGGGTGAGTGATAAGTATCCTAAGGTATGTCGCAAAAACGCCGACAGCAAAAAAACACGTTTCTTGTATGACTGACCCCTTTAATTTTTAACCTTTAATTATTATTTGTTCTTGCTCAAAACTGCAAGGATAACATCTTGAGGAAACGGGCATGTCTTAGAACCAAAAATCTGAAGGCATGTGACATCTATCAACCCGCACTGGGCCCGCGTGGTGAGTTATTGCCCACTCCCTTTCACAGAGAGGAGGCCTGATTCCCAACTGTGGAGTTATTATAGGTTGCTGATAAATTATTTGTTGTAACAGTGGCAATGGAATTACACACGCATAGAAAATGTCAACTGTCTACCTATTAGGTTCCTGACAGGCGCGGTCCGAGGGGGGGGGTCCTAGGAGTCATGACCCCCCCCCCCCCCCCTAAAGACAGTCATGCTGTCGAAACCCTGAACGATTTACCTATCTTACTATCTTAAAATTGTTTTCGCTTGAGCCACGGATACCCCGATGGACATTTGCAAAAAGATTATAACCCGGGACATCATGCTGATCAGTAGCGCTTGCAACTACTAGACCAAAGAGGATGTAACTTCCTAAAAATATTCTTCAGTACTCATGGTGACCCCCCCCCAAAATGTTAGGCTGCGACTGCGCCTGGTTCCTGAGATAAAGTCCGTTGACAGACAGAAGAACAGGCGGACAGCAGAGGCTTAGTCCCCTTGGCACCCTTTGAGTACAACAACCTAAACACATTACAACTACCATAATAAGCGATATATCCACCAGTGTAAGCAAAATCTAGAAGTTTACGAATTTAGTAAGCATTTTCTTAATAAAAGTTAAAGTTTCAATCTAGTTCTAAAATTGTTGTGAACCACTGGTTCTATTTAAACTTAAGTATTTAATATAACTTACATTTAAGTTTTCCTATTTATGAATATCAAAAAGTTTAATGATAAAGTTTTTAAGTCAAAATATTTTAAAATTTCTTTTTTTTAATTGTTGCTTGGTATTTTACATTCCGTTTTTGAAAATATCAACGATTGGAATTTTGTTTTATATTTTCGTTGAAATTATGATACGTAATGATTTAATATCACAAAACAGACACTTCGAATGTCATATCAGTACAATTTCTAAGTTATAGGTTGGTACATAAACGCGATCGTAGTTCCAAGAGCTTAAGGAAACAGTATGGCGCCTTGCAGACACTGAATACGTCCTTGTATATTGTTTAAATTAAAAAAAAAAACGGATATTTTTTTCGATTTCAATGTGAAGTTCTCGGAGATTATGGCGGAAACTGTTGTCACTTCATCTCCCCAGGAAAGCACCAGGAAATTGTAAATGGCATGCGTCTTGGGGGTTTGTATTACGTTATTTGAGGTATATAACTGCTGTTACTCAGACTGGTTTCAATAAATTTCATTTTGAATTTGAAGAGCAAAATATTCTCATAAATGATCTGACGGATGACGCCATATTTATTGGTATGCAAAAAAATTTTTTTTATCGAATAAGTCTATGAAATTCTACGGTAAAGCCAAAAAATACCTACAATCCGTTGACAGTGGCAAGGCAAAAGCATCGTTATTGTAACGATTATAAAGATCACTGGTATTTAAAGACTTGTTAGTAGCAGCACCCTAAAAGCAACATTGTTGCAACGAAAACCACGATCACTATGACATTGATTTTGACAGTGACGCAAAAAAAGGTAAAATAAGTATGAACGGAATGTAGTACGCATAAAGTTAAATATTTCTGTTATTTTGATTCATTTGTTCACTTGAAGTTTTCCGTTTCTGTAGGTTTTTCCAATGGTTTTAGCGTACCTATACCTGTTTTGCTAGATTATATACTATTTATGTGTGTTTTTCTTGTGTTACTATTGTATATAGCCTCGGTGTATACAATACACATTCGTTTATTAATTTATTATTATACAATATCATTGTCTATTCTTAATGTTTGAATTAATTCTAAAAGTATGTCTAGTGTGTTTTCTTTGGTGTTTACTGATCTAATATTTCGTATACCTATAGGTTATTTTGACAACTCTATAAAACTTATGTTGTTTACAATTTCAATTGTTATTTACCACACTTATTTTAAAGCGTTAATATAGGTAGACTTGGACATTTTTAAGCAGAAATAATTACGGTCTCTTTGATAAAAGACCTTATCGAAGGTTTAAGACAGGCATTAGTTAAAGTGCTCGATAAGCCTATAAAACCCTTGATAAAATGTTGTATTCATAAACGTTCTATGTTTTTAAATTAAAATGTTGCCATTTTAATAAAGCCATTCAATAAATTGACCAACACATCGAATCACCAAACGAAATTGTGGCAGACATTCTCGTTTGACTAACCGCATAATACATTATTACTTACTGTGAACTATTTTATTGTCAACAGTTTCGACACATCTGACGCGGTGACGGCATTGTGATTTAAATTTGGCAGTTAATTTGAAATTGTAACTGTCAACTGATTGCTTCGAAACTGACATTTGTTGACACAAAATATTTGTATCTTTTTATTCAACTGCAGTAGAGTCAGCCATTTTTTTTCCTTAAAATAATGTTAAAATAGGTTTTCGGCTTTTATAACTTTATAGTAGGTTTATTGAACGTTTTAGTGCTAAAATGTTAACCGATAATGTTTAAACACTTATGCCTTAAAAAAATACCAACTATAATTATTCTAAGTCGTCAGATTTTGTAAAAGTTCACGATATCTTCTTCAGATTTCACTGTTTTCGACATTTTGAGTGACGCCCCGTATGATAAGAACAAAATTACTGACATTGAATGTCACGTCATTTATGTTCTTTTTTAAATTTGAAAGCTGTTTTACTGCGCATATTACTGCTATCTGAAAACTGTTTTAAACACTTCTTCGGCGTTCTCTCATCACGCCCCATCTTCTCAACTATCGAGTTTCGTACTAGCTGAAACCTCTAGACTCCCCTATCATTCGTCATTTGCCTATATATGTATTAATACGCAAAGAAAACACTTTTACCCCTATTTTATGAAAATTATGCGGACAGAGGAGAATGAAATTTGACAGCATTTATATGGAGAGTAGTGCAATTTTTTTTTAAATTATGGTCCACTTTCAACCACGGGTGACTACTAGTAACTATAAAAAGTAAGGAAAACTACCATGATTTTAATAAAAATATCACAAAAGTCAAGACTGAATCATTCTCCTGTCCTTATCACAATTTATTTGAGGTTGGCGCAACAAATCTTTTTCTTCCATCAGTCGTCATCTCAGCAGTCACCCCATTTCTATCCTTATTATAATTCACAAAGTCTATCCACCGTTTCTTTGGTCTCCCTCTACTCTTATAGCCATCAACATTCATACTCAATACTTTCCTCACAACATTTTCCTCAGACCTGCGTACCACGTGCCCATACCATGATAACCGATTCCCACACAACTTTTCAGTTATAAGTGCCACTTTCAGACTTCCTCTTGTGAATTGACACCAATTATTTTCACAAAACTCTGGATTGACTTTTGTGAAAGTACTTGCTAAGTAAATTGGATTGAATGACTGAATAAGTCTCTCCTAACAACAGAAGTCCGCACTTACCTACAGGAAGCATTATTTGATTTAATTCGTTGATGATCGTCGTCGTCGTTTTTCGTTTCGTTGATTCGTTTCTTCTCGCGCTTTCGTCCGCGTAACATTTATTCAATCCAACAGCATCGCATCGCCTGTCCGCGATATAACTTCGTTTTCTCTTAGCGTTTCTTTAACTCGGCTCCCTAGGGTTTTGGCGCGATATTAAATAGCCATATAATATAATACATAGCCTAGAATGAATGCTGTTGAACAGTCTAAATAGACTTCATTCCTCGTGTCAGTGTGTTACGCTTTATCTGACGTTTTGTTCTTGCTGCTATCTTGTTTTTGTCCAGAACATTATCGTGTTTTTCTTACTACTTTTTACACCAATCAACATGGTATTCACATGATCTGACCAAGATTATGTCTGGACCATTTATCTATCACATAATTAATTTAGGTCTTACCATTGCTTTATTTTTCATTATTTTGACCTATTATGGTTTAGTAATTCTATTCCATCTGCATCGTCCTCAAATGTAATTATACAACATGTAACATAATTAACGCAACACCTCATACACCCCAATTAAAATTTTGAATTAAAAGCGTAATAAAATGTGCAAATCAATTTTTTTTAAGCTAACTGTTATTATGACGAAATTCGTGTTGAGCATCACTTTATGCATTTAAATTGAGTCTTATTGGCTTGAAATAAGAATGAATTCTTTGGCTCAATCGGTGGTTGGTATGGTAAAATACATACTTAACACAAAACTATATTAAACCTGACTGAAATCGATTCAGAACTCAATTATGAACAAACTACTTTCAGGACTTGCGCTTATTCTGTTACACCTTGTATAAAATGAATGTAAGTATACAAAATATTGTAAAACATAATAAAAGAGTAACGGTCGGTTATCTGGCCCACCCTTCTACATACGAAACTACCGTTTGGAAAGGGTAAACTGTACCCTAATTTCGTAACTCACTATTATTCAAAATCTGAATCATTTTGATGGTTATCGCTAATCCATTCTTTCATATGTTCGCAAAAACCGCCTGCTTAGCAACGTAAACAACGCCATGAATTTTATGGAACTGTCAAAATGAAACCGATTTCTACTGATAGTGTATTACGCAATTGCCCTTAGAATCAATTCTATTTTTGTTGTTGACGTTCAAAGTGTCATATAAATATGCTTATTGGAATAAATGTTTGAAACTTTAGACTTGACGGAATGTCTAAAAACTAGTAAGAAAAGTACGAGCGCAATGATATACTTACCTACTTTTAAATAGGCTATGTTTACCTCATTTTATGTAATACTGTGTGCTACTGATTTCTTTTTTTTTTGTGTTTTCCGTGTATAAAATGAAATTGCAAAGTCCAAATCCTTTGTTTGAACTTTGCTGTTTTATTTAAGTTACGAGAAAGCGCCAAAGTAGCCCGCAAAATTCAAATTTCCATTGACATGGCATTGTCAGATTGTATGTTGTAAAAATATGATCGCCACTGTCACGAATGTGGCTTGCCAAAATTAAAATCAAATAAATTATAATAAATATATTATAAATTATAATGAATGGGTTGTATTCAAGATTTTAATTTTGGCAAGCCACATTTCTTCATTTATACAATATCCCGTTGATTGCGTACTTGTTTCATGGAATTGTCATTCAGTGGGATTCGCGGGCTACCTTAGTGCTTCCCCGCTGATTTACTTAATTTTATTGAACCTCCTAAGTAGATTTACACGGGCGTAACAAGATCGTGGCGGATTTTTTTCATGTAGGTACTGATTAACTCCGACATTTGAAAGTTGAACTCTTGTGGTTTTCAACGTGCTGACACTCACTCGCGTTGCACTCTATTAGATTCTGAATGCTCGGTTCATTACCGAAAGTTGAAAGCCTAATGCACGAGAAAATCCCGCACGATTTTGTTACCTCCGTGTTTTGTTTTTTTTTTTATCTATAGACAGCAATGCAATGCCTTTTCCGCCACAGTGCCTTACCCAATTGACAAGTATGTTTAAAAATAATTTGATCATACATAACCTATGACTTTCCCTTTATGGAATTAAAATAATGGTTTTCTAAAGACTTTCGGTTTATTTTGTATTGTATTTTAGTGTATCGATATTTTAGGTAAGTTTGACAGTTATTTTTGATTTAAGTTTTACACTTCTAAAGGATGGGTTTGATGAGTCTTAGTTGTATCAGAAAACATGTTTACACATACATGCCCCGTCGCATCGTATCGCCCGTCCACGCTATTACTTCAATTTCACTCAGTGTTTTTTTACATATTATCTATTTACTCGGCTCCTAAGGCTCTTAGCGTGATGCTAAATAGCCAATAACCTTCTTCAAGAATTGGGCTGTCAAGTGCAAGAATTATTCAAATGCCACTGGTAGTTCCAGAGATTGGTATGTTCAAAAAACAAACAAATCTCTTAAGATTTATTATTAGTATAGATTATATTGCCCGATAAGTCGCATACACAGACAGAACGCGTGAGAAAAAAAAGAGTGTGTCTCAAATTCCGCTGGCATTGCCCGGATAAAGATGCTCTGGTGCAGACTCACTCGATCTTACAATTGAAACTAAGTAGGTACTTCAAACAGACTGGGATGTCGATGTCCCACGTACATACTGTGACCATGGATTTATGACCCATTTTGAAGCGATACAATTGCTCATCGGATATTTAAAAAAATGTTTCCATACATTATGACCTCATGCATTTTTTAAATAAAATAACAGACGGGCTAATTCTCATAATTTTAATTGAGAACGTTCACAGTCTGATTTCGGTATCAATCTGTCAAAAACACCTCTAGTTTCCATACATTTTCGACAAGTTTTTGACATTTTGTTTATCGCCGAGATGACACAGCGACTAGATTTTTGAACTAGAAGAATTGCCACTTTTGTTTTTTAAAAGCTTTTTTTTAATAACCTACTAGTTGGTAATAAAAAAAAAAAAAAATAGAGCGCTGAAGTCAAGGTTTCAATTTCCGCGTTGAAGTTTATGTATTATCTGGACATGTTTGTCGAATAATGGGATTTCGGTTTCACACATCGAGTTAAATCTTCTTTATATTTTTTTTTGATCCTTCTAAGTACTTAGACAAACTTTGCGTCAGCAAACACGTTGATTTTGAAGTGGTCTTAAAAACTTGTTGAAATTAGGTGTATATTTAAGATGGATTTTTCATATTATTAGCATGTACTGATACATTTTAACATAACAGACATCCTAGCTAGCAGCAGACCAATCAATAGTTAACATTTAAATAACTGAAAATTTATTCGATTTTTGAAATATTTTAGAAAATAACGAGAAATATATCGCGGCCAAATTTTATATATTTTTATCATTCAATCTTCAACTCTCGGTATAGAGTTGTAGGTACATTGAGATTCCAACAGCGCTCAGCGCGTCGAAAGAACACACTGTTCGATTTTCAAATCACGGTGCTAACTGAAGGGCTTGTGGCTAAGTAATAACAGCCACACGGGTTTATCGTTCAGGTTAAGCTACGCTTGCCGCTGTTGATCCGTGGATAGGTGACCATCTTTACGTACCAAGACCCTTCCGTGTCTCGGAGAGCACGTTAAGCCGTAAGTCCCGGCTGTCTTTCCTAGATATTAGTTGTTACGGGTCATCAGAAGCCCGAAAGTCTGACAACCAGTCTTACCAAGGGGTTTCGTATTATTCAGTACCTGGTAGTGGAGGTCAGATAGGCAGTTGCTCCATGTAAAAAACTGATACCCAGCTGCATCCTGTTAGACTGGAAGCCGACCCCAACATAGTTGGGAAAAGGCTAGGCATCTGCCTGGATGGCCTGATCACCACGGATGGGCTTTAGTCAGTAAATCTAAAACGCCCTTCCGCTCCACCCACGATACGTCCGTGTGAATGTGAACTAAGGGCCCGTTTAGGAAACGAAATACCTTCGCGATAAATACTTTGGTAGCTACACATATAGATACTTACTAAGATTTGTAACATTGAAATATGGACAATATTTAGTATTTTTATGAACAAAGTACAAGTTTCATAAAGTAAATAGTGAAAGACAACGTGTTTTTAGCAAGAAATGCGGAAATTTAAAAAGTTAATAAGTAGTTAGTAAGTCACGTTTTCTACTTTAAACCCAGATGGCGCCCTCTGTAGCCCCGACCACGCAGTCTGGTTCACAGAAAACATATTTTTTTAAGTGAATTAAAACGTAGGTTCACAAATAATTAAGACCACTTTAGAACTAAATTGTGTGTAAGTTGTTATTTAAAATATTAAATTTAAATAAAATAAGTTTTACTGTGATAAAAAAATATTTTTGTTTTTAAACTGTAAGTAGGTACTGTGTTTGGCAATATTTATTGTCGTAGAATTAAAAAAAATAAATGGATGTAGATATGGTCTTGTTTTATTTTAAAGATTTTATCCATGACTACAAAGAGAACGCTCATAATCAGCCGGTAATGAGCCCACTGCTGGGACATAGGTCTGCTCTCTGTCAGAGGGACTTTGCAGGTTGGTAAATGTCACAAATGTCTTCGAATTTTTTGGTTCTAGAACATGACAGTAAAAACAACAACAAAAACAGAAAAAGTACAGAAAACCTTCCTCAGATATCTCTTCCAAAGGTTATACCATTTCTTACCAACTATCTTTTAGGGACGTTGGGCTTTAACTCGTTGGAGGTGAGAAGAGGCCTTGATCAGCTCTCGGTAGCCTGTAAGATCTTACGGGGACGTATCGACTGCCCAAAGCGCCATAGCCTTTTCTGTCGTTTATTTGTGCCCGATAAATACATTGGACACCGTCAGAGCCGCCGGCATAACCTTCTTGCGCAACTGCCATCTAAGACTGTAGCCAGAGCCGAATCCCCAGTCTGTCGCACCTTAAAAATGCTAAATGCCCTCCTGACTGCCAACCCTGAATGTGATGTGTTTGTTGATGAATGGAATAAAATGATGCGTTTATGTCTGGTGTTCTGTGAGAGAAAGTATGCAAGGGAGTCCACTGTTCCATATTAGTTGTTAATATAGGTAATTGTTTAACTTTTTGAAATTATTGTCAACCTTTTTATGTTTCTATGTTAATTAATTTAATTGGTGTTGTACCGTTTTAATTAACTATAAATAAATAAAAAATAAAATGACCTCTCGATGTTTTCCTTCACCGTTTTGAGAGATGAAAATATTTACACAAAGTAAAGTGCTTATCTAGGTCCGAACCTATGACCTACAGCTCGTAAGGCGCGGCTGTTACTACTGAGCCACTACGGCTCACTATCGGAACCCTCTGCCTGTACTCATCATTACAGCCGCAAGACGTCCAATGCAGGACATGGCCTCCCCCAATTTGGGGGGATTTGCCATAATCGCCACGCTTCGCAGGCGGGTTGGCTATCGCAGTATGGTGATAGAATGCATAGAGAACGCTGCTGCCCATTCTCTAGTAAGTCCTTTAGTCGCCTTCTACGACACCCACGGGAAGAAATGGGGTGATATTATTCTTTAAGTCCGGCACCACACGCCTGCACCCCTTCCTGCCTGTACTAAAAGACTTATTTCATACTAGCCTTTCTGCCCGCGACTTCGACCGTGTCAAATTTTTGCTCCCTTGACCCTTCCCATCGCATCCAATTGTCTGCCAGTTTTCGTATATTTTTCATTGCTGCTCCGCTCTTTTTGATTGTAGCGTAATGTTATATAGCCTATAGCCTTCCTCCATAAATAGGCTACCCAACACAAAAATATTTTTTCAATTCGGACCAGTATTTCCTGAGATTACCGCGTTCAACCAAACACACAAACTTTTCAGCTTTATAATATTAGTATAGATACCCAGCTTATTTTTAAGTTGGGGTTAGTTTTCAATATAACCTGATGCAGCTGTATACCAGTATTGCACGTGCAGCGACTGCCGATCTGCCCTCCTCAACCCAGTTACAGGGTGATACAATACCCCTTGCATAATAATTAAGAGATATTTATTTATTTTATCATATTTTGTTGACTGATTGATTCATGTAGCCAAATCCAGAATAAATCGGACGTACAACAAACAAAGTTAACCCAAAATAAATAAAGTTGGGTATACATAAGCGCATATGCGGATAATACAATAGAATTACTATGAATTTTACATTGACTTCAAGTAAAGACTGGCTAAGTAAGCATGCTGAAGTGGCAGTGGGCTGGCCATGTCTGTCGAAGGACCGATGTCCGATGGAGCAGACGAGTCCTGGAGTGGAGACCGCGTATCGGCAAGCGTAGCGTGGGACGCCCCCCCGCTAGATGGACCGACGACTGAGGCAGACTGGATGCGGAAGGCGGAGGACAGGGTGTTGTGGCGCAATTTGGGAGAGGCCTATGTACAGCAGTGGACTGCGATAGGCTGAGTTAATAGATTTGAAAGACTGGCTGGTTGCGCTATCATAGACATAGAAGTGTATCGAGATCCACTCAGCGGCTCTGCGATGACGTAGGTAGAACTCTAGATGTACGGCAGTAGACCGGGAGCTGCACACATAGCCCGGCGATTGACGTCACTCACTTGTTATATATGAAGAGTACTTTGGTGTGTATTTCTTGCGGTACCTGTTCTACCTATAACCTGGGAATGCTTTTTTCGCGTCTGGAATAGACGTGGCGGAGATATGGGTGGGACAGCCGTTTGAATAATATTGCTAGTTTGTGAAAACAATATTTAGATTAAGGGATCCATTTGTGAAATATTAAGCTTTTAAGTGCTAATATTAGTTAGAGTCTATCTCCACCCCCTACCAAATAAATGGTTATGTTTGGGTGTGTTTAAAAAAATACGGTAGTAGTATCTAATAGAGTTAAAAGGAAAACTATCACAGCTAAGCAGGGTCGTATGTTCTTTGACGGGATTAGAGTTGCTATAAAAAACGTAAACAGCCTATAATGTTCCCACTGCTAGGACACAGGCCTCATTTCTGTGAGAGGGAGTGGGCCGTCCACTAAGTGCTAGACAGATGATAATTAAGACTATTATATTTATTTATATGATTTTTTTGCCCTACGTAGGCAGAAACTACAGAGCGCCACACAACAAGTTTTGTTTTCAGGGAGATAATCTTCAGCTCCACAAAGCGAGCTCGATTATTTTGCACTTCACTTCGTATTTAGGTTGTTCTTTGTCAATTTAAACAAGGAGTAACTTTGTTGACTTATGTATAAAAGCTTAGGTGCCTGCCTATTAAGAATATGTAGGACATGAGAGCGAACAAAGTGGGCAAGATAACTTTACCCTCGAATAAGATTTTATTTCGTCTATGCATACGGAAAAGGACTAACTGTGTCGAGATATATAAAGAAGTTTAAGAATTATTAAGATAGAGTAGGATACAAGAGCGAGAGAAGCAACCTCGATCATTTTAGCACCCCGTCTAGGGCCTGGAAATAGGAGTTTGGTACTTTATTGACTATAATGCAGAAAACGATGTGAATCGAGAGATTGCAGTTTTTAGGAACTTGCCTCGAATAGGTGTAGTTTACTACTATTTTGTGTGGCACTTTTGGATATTTTTTTATTTCTGAATGTTTTCTGAGAAAATTTATTAATTACGAACAGTGTTACTGGCAAGACAGTAATATAAATCACTAACTATACAAATAAATACAAAAACAAATGGACGCTTAGGCGTCGAAGTACTCACTGCCATCTGGAAACGTGCCCAGAAGACTGGCAGCATTGCCACGTTGAATGGCAATGCTAATTCTTTGGCTAAAGAATGAATCATCCCTTTGGCCACGTGAAGTGCCTATATTCTATTTTGAAGCCATGGAAGCACAACTGCACCCTCTTCACCCCACTCCCGGCGCACAACGCCCATGGCCACCTGTCGCGATCAATACGCGTATATTAATCCTCTATCTCCTTTATGCAGATAAACTATCCGGATGCCATCGCAGTTACAGTGCCGCTGGTTTGGTTAACCTTTCGACCGGTTAAGTTTGTACCGTGTAAAATGGGGGGACCCATATTGCCAAAACCCGGATTTTCACTGAGAAAGGGCATTCAAGATTCATACCCAAAAATGAAAGCCCATCAGGAATTAAATATTTGAAGAAAAAAAAAACATCCATTTGATAGATTAGCTTATCCAAAAAAAAAAAACTCGCCAAATGAGCCCAAACTCGATGGGTTTATCTTTTTTTTAAAAGAAGTTTTCACGGCCTTCTCCCAGCGCCATTATCGGTCTGCTCCTTGGTATATAGTACTTATTGTAACCAAAGATACTTATTTACACCAAAGAGCCCAATCGAATATCAGGAAGTGGTTCTAATTTAGCTTCCACGATTCGTGCCGAACACACATACATATACCTAAGCATCGCAATTTGAATAAAAGCTTGTAAAAGAGACGATTTTATTATAGGAAATAATACCTTCAACATTGTTAATCATTACAGCGAGAGTAGAGTATACAGCCTTTCCGCTACATACTACGAGAGTGGATCATAAAATTCCTGGGATCAATATTAAAAAAAAACGCCAAAATTGAAACAAACAATCTTTTATTTTTCAACATAATCTCCTTCTCATCATCATCATTTTAGCCGAAAGACCTCCACTGCTGGACATAGGCCTCCCCTAATTTGCGTCGCGGGGTGCTATTATCGCCACGCTTGAATTGGTGATCGCAGTATCTTGGTAAAATATATAGAAAACGCTGCTGCCCATTCTCTAGTAAGTCCCTTAGTCGCCTCTTATGACACCCACGGGAAGATTGGGGATGGTGTTATTCTTTACCACACCACACGGAACGAATCTCCTTCTAATGTTATGAATTGAGAATAACGCTTTTCTAACTGTCTTATTCCTTGCAAAAAAAATATTTGTACAACTAATAAAAACTCCTCTACGGTAGCCATCGTTCGTCGTGAAATTTAGTTTCACAAATATAATCTACTAGCTTCTGCCCGCGTCTTCGTCCGCGTCAAATTTTTGCTCCCGTGACTCTTCCCGTCGCATCGAATTGCCTGCCAATTTTCGTCCATTTTTCGTTGCTGCTCCGCTCCTTTTGATTGAAGCGTGATGTTATATAGCCTATAGCTTTTCTGAATAAATAGGCTACCCAACACAAAAAGATTTTTTTAATTCGGATCAGTAGTTTCTGAGATTAGCGCGTTCAACCAAACAAACAAACAAACTCTTCAGCTTTATAATATTATTATAGTATAGAAGTATAGATTAATATTTTGGGAATAAGTGAACATCACTAGGGGCTAAGATCATTTCAGACAGCTATCTACATGGTCTTCACATGATGTGACCAAAATTATGTCTAAGTCCAGACATAGTTTTGGTCACATCAAAAGAGACTGACCCCTGAGTTTGTTTCGGACTTTCTTCTCAGAGTAGTCAGATACGAAACACCGTTATCTAGTCTTAAAAAAATTCAGTGACGTGTAAAAGTGTTTGTACACACGGCGACAAATCAAGCTAAAGCATTTCTAGTATGTGTAAGCTGACTTTTCACTGTACGAAAAGCCGATACAATGGGAGGTCAGCTAAAACTGAACTAACTAAAATAAAATCATTTATCATAAATTCATAAGTTCAAAGAATATGGTGGGTGGTCAAGGAGATTGAAGCCGGCACAGCGGATTGCTTTGAGTGCTACTTTCAATCGATGAGCAGAAGCGTTCGTGAAGAAAGAACCCGCCTAACGATAGTTTTCCTCGAGGCTGTGTTTGATTGACACTCTTTACTCAGTATTGATCTATTTTTTAGCCACTGATCTCGGATCCAAACGAGTTCATTAACTCGGCTCCGAGGTGTCTAGAGTGTCCTTCTCTAGTTTCCATCGGAGTAATTCCTGTCCGACGCGTCCATGTCGCGGAAGTGGGCGCCACTTGTCCTAGTGGGCCAGGGCAGGCTGGTGGCGAAGTTCGGATGGGGACGCAGAGCTGCGGGGTATATAAAAAAAAGCTTATTGAATAAATGTCTATATGCTGTGGAAGAACTGTGAAATTTTATTGAATTATAATCATCATGGATTGTTAATTTTTGTTCATTCTGATTTATTAATGTAACTATAAATTTTAATATTATTATTTTTTATTGATTTTATTAATTTATGCTAATTTGTCTTTAATTTATATAATTATTGTTATTATTTTAAATTTTAAGGTGTTGTCCATATTGTTTAATTTACTTGTCGATTGAAGAAAAGTTAATTAATTATTTTTAAATGGGTGATGAAATTTATTTTAGTGTTTAATGTACTGTGATTGTGTAATTTTGTATATAAATTCAGATACAAGGTACTTGTTTATGATTAAATGACTATGACTATGATTCGCTAAGTAATTTATTTCTGTATATTAATTTAAAAAAGAAAACATACATTTTTACACGTCATAAGAAGTAACAATAGCACAATAACTAATTATGTTTAAAAAGGGGTTGAACTGACTTACAAGATGACGACTCATCATCATCATTTCAGCTGAAAAACGTCCACCACTGGACATAGGCCTCCGCCAATTTTAGAGGGGTTTGCACTAATCACGCTTGGCAGGCGGGTTGTCGACGAACTGCCGACCAGTAGAGTGGTATAGAAGAAAACGACATGTTGCGCCGACCCCAAATAAAATGGGAAAAGAGCAGGAGAATGATGATGGTGAAATATGATGATGAGGTCCTTAGAGCAAGAGCAAAGGCAACGCCAAACGACAAAGGTAATTGCTACCATCGATACGTGTCAACGGCACCCGGCGACATGCCATCTTCATAGTTCAGAGTCATTATCGCTTGTCGAAGGCTGCAGTTACCTGCCGTTGGCAACATGCCGCTTGTGTGTAGAGCTCTTAGTCGTTAGGCAACTAAAGACGAGTTTAAACAGAGATGTGCTAGGAGATTGGAGAGTGCGAGAAGGCATGTGTGACTCTTCCCTCCAAACCTATACTTACTCAATTTTTTTTTCAGTTCTATTCTCATATCGCACAATCCGAATTTTAAACTTCAGAATGAGTTTATATTGACATCTACATCTAGCCTTATTAATATAATATATGATAAAGATGCTTTTTAAGCTTTGTAAAATGGTAAAGTTTGTAAGTTTTTTAATAGGAAGTAATCTCTGGAACTACCAGTCAGATTTGAAAAAATATTTTCTCATTTGATAGCCCAACTCTTGATTAAGCTTATAGGCTACGAACCTAAGGAGCCGAGCAAAAAATAGCGCGTGCAGGCGATGCGTTCCGTTACGACGCGACGGGTCGGGAGAAACCTTTTCACACGAACGAAGTTGCGGGCAGATTTTTAGGCGGCAGTAGTTTATGAACACAATGCCGTAATTTTTACTTAGAGTCATAATTATAAGACTTTTTCTCTAATAAAATAATTTCAAAAGTACTGCGAGAGGGATGTGAAGTGTTCTTAACGTTATCTATACCTAGATTTTTTTAAAAATGTCTTGTTTTTTGTGTATGTGTAACCTACAAACTGTGTCTAATTAATTTCGGTAATTGGTTGTAAACCGTTTTCATTATACATTGCGAGGATCGCCTGGGGGACACGGTGGAGCATACGGTGGAGGTGTGCCCTGCCTGGGCAGAGCACCGCCGTGTCCTCGTGGAGGCGATCGGCGGCGGCGACCTCTCGCGTCCGGCCCTGGTGCGAGCCATGGTACGGAGCGAGAGGGCATGGGAAGCCGTCACCTCCTTCTGCGAAGCAGTAATGCTCGCGAAGGAGGAGGCGGGGCGCGTGAGGGACTGGCAGTCTCTGCGCCCTCACGTCCCTGGCCGCCGCAGGAGGAGACGCCCCGGGCGTCGGGAGTCGATAGCGGACTCCCGGCCACCGTAGGCGCGAGCTTGCTGGTACGCGGTGATGGTCTGGTAAGCGTTTTCTAGCTGACACTCCTTTGTTTGCTAAGCTCCTGCAAAGTCATGGTAACCTGGTACGTCGTCGGCATAAAGCGTTTTTTACCTGACACATACCCAGAGGGTACGTAATACACTATCAGTAGGAATCCCTTTCATTTTGACAGTTCCACAAAATTCATGACGTTGTTTGCGTTGCTAAGGACAGGCAATTTTTTCGAACATATGAAAGAAAAGAAAGAAAAATATGAATGATGATGAGCAATAAATAACCTTCATAATGATTCAGATTCTGATTAATAGTGTGTTGCTCAATTAGGGTAAGGTTAGGCGACCTCATACAGAATTATGACTACCTGGTACTTCGAAGGCATAAAGCGTTTTCTAGGTGACTCTTCTTTGTTTAGCGATTACAAAGATCATAAAGCTGCTACCCAATTTATGACAACCTGCTTCTTTGAAGGCATGAAGCGTTTTCTAGCTGACATTTTTTTTTTGTTGGTGGGCAGCCCACCCGTACTCCATCAGTTACCTATATGCTAGGGTCACGGTAACTCTTTCGAACAAATCCCACGACCCTGGCAATTAGGTGAGGTGAGCTCCTACCGGGTTATGACAACCTGGTACTTCGAAGGCATAAAACGTTATTTAGCTGACCATCAGTTTATGTGAGATCCAACCCAGTTATGGCTGTGGTATTTAAAGACAACGCGTTTGCTAACTGATACTCCTGTTTAATAAATAGCTCATACCTTACGCGCTCAGACGTGGGGTTGCGGAGACAGCCTGTTCTGCCTAGCTCATACCATACCAAGTTATGACCACCTTTTTTTTGGAGGGAAATCATCTAATCACGTCTCGCGCTCTGGGCAAAGCGGGAGGCCCGTGTCAGACTTTTACTAACTAAAACCCACCCGTGTTCCTTCAGTTGGCTATGCCAGGGTGAGGGCCACGGTAACTGTTTCGAACAAATCTCGCGATCCTGGCAAGAAGTTATGACCACCTGATATTTCGAAGGCATAAAACGTTTTCTGACTGACACTGCGGTTTGATAAGCTCATACCAAGTTATGACCACCTGGTACTTCGAAGGCATATGTGTGTATGTTTGTAATGAATAAACTCAAAAACTACTGTGCCGATTTCAATTAGACGTACAAACTTAAGTCGCAGAACATGCCAGCAATAAGACGTACAAACTTAAGTCGCAGAACTCAAGTATTCTTAAATAAGTGTTCTTAAATTTTCTAATTTTCCGCACAATTAAAAAAAAAAATCTTTCATAAGAACCTTCTCCTGACAATTACAAACACAACAAAAACAAAATAAGTGAAATCGGTCCAGCCGTTCACGCGTGATGTCGTGACCAAGGGAAATAGGGATTCATTTTTATATATATAGATATAGATGTAACGTCGCGCCATTTTTACACGCTTTATATTAGCTTCACTTGTATGTTTGTATGTTTGTTTGTAACCGACTCCTTATAGCGCGATTTTGACAGATTTCATTTAAACTCTGTAGACTTATCGAGGACCGATGACAATAATATAATTTCATAAATTTGTGCCATTATCCTTGCTAGGGTTTCCAGGACAGCAAAAAAACTGTCTTCGAAAACTACGCTGACATACGTCACAAACTACACTGACATACGTCTCAAAATTCGAAACACCCTAAAAAATAGAAAATAAATAAGGGGTGCCTGATATCAATAAAAAAAATACCTTAAAAAGCACCCCACGCTTTTTTTCCATTATTTTCTACTTTTTAGTTTGGTTTTCTTTGGAAGCGTGTTTTTTTTTTTTTTTTAACTATTATTTTTATAACATTACAAAACTATTTCATACTCTTATAACCTTGATCTTTTATTTAGTACTTAGGTTCAAACCCAATGTAGAGCAGATAAATTAGCTTATCAGACTGCACATATCTAAGTATTAAAATACTCGTGTGATACTATTAAATTATGCAACAGTTTCATAAACAACTATTATGACATACATTTTATATTATGTGGTTTCTTTACCTCACACACTAAAAGATTACTTGTTAAAATATTAGGAAAGTCATCCACTTTTACTACATTTATTTGTAATTATTTGAGCACCATGTAACCGTCATATAAATAATTCATCTGTCATTGCTTTATTTTTACTAGCTTCTGCACCCTAATTGCGAAACGCACAATTTATCAGAATCTGAATGGGCTTGAAGATTATTTCTAAACCATTGCGTCATTTGTTCGAATAAATTGTCGGCTCAGCAACGTAAATAACGCAATGGATGTTGTTTAACTATGAATATTAAACCAATTCCTACCGATAAAAAGTTCCGCAATTAGCCCTCTGGTCCATACGAGTTCTGCTAGTGCTGTGCACTTTTGTAAGTGACGTACTCACAATATATGACTGTAAGTGATTTTGGAAAGAAGTTCCTTATCGCGCGTTGTGAAAGGGGGCTAAACGGAAAAAAATCTTACGGAAAGTTGTCACGACATGCTTTAACCGACTTCAAAAAAAAGGACGAGGTTTCTCAATTCGACCGTATATATTTTGTATGTTGTTGTTTTTTTTGTTGTGAGTAGAGAGGGATAGAGGGGGAGAGGGGTGAGGGGGGAGAGTTGGAGGGGGAGGAGAGGGGTATAGGGGGGCAGGGGGAGAGAGAGGGGGAGTGGGGGAGAGGGAGAGCGAGAGAGAGAGGGAGAGAGAGAGCGAGGTAGAGAGAGAGAGTGAGAGAGAGAGGGAGAGAGAAGGAGATAGGGAGAGAGAGAGAATATTTTTGTTGAGTGTGTACAGGTTTTTTGTACATAATAAATAATTGAAAAATTATAACTATTATGAATCCTGGAAAGGAACTTCGTTCCATCCGGGTGTCCCTTGACACCTCTAAAGTTTTTGTTTGTGTATGTCCTAGTGGACAAAAAGAGTAACGGAGTGGCAGGGCCCCCATGGAACACGTAAGAAGGGGAGACCCTACGCTAGGTGGGTAGACGATCTAAAAAAGATAGCTGGAACAAACTGGATAAAAACAGCCCAGTCTAGAGATGACTGGATAACTTTGGAGGAGGCCTTCACCTGTAGAGGGGTTCTTGTAGAATAAAAAATACAATTAAGTATGGTTAGGAATAAATAATATTATATAAATGCACTTTAACATAGCTTAGATAACAATTACTAACACTGTTTAAGTTTTATTTCATTCTCTACTGTGTAAACTAGTTAAGGTTGGCAAGAAATATAAGGCTTTTTATTTTATTTTATGTCCTAGTGAGTACCTAATTCGTTGAATTGCCATATCAATAAATAAATAAATTACTGAGTTCCTATGGCCTTCTTCCAGCTCCATCATCAGACCCTGGTCATCATCTAGCACCAAAGTACCCGTCAAGACGAATCAAACGAGTCCAAACTCGATGGGGTTGTGTCGCTTAATTACTGAGTTCCTATCGCCATCTTCCAGCTCCATCATCAAGCCCTGGTTACCATCTAGCACCAAATTATTCGTCAAGACGGATCAAACGAGTCCAGACTCGATGGGGTTGTGTCGCTTAATTACTGAGTTCCTATGGCCATCTTCCAGCTTCATCATCAGACCCTGGTCATCATCTAGCACCAAAGTACCCGTCAAGACGAATCAAACGAGTCCAAACTCGATGGGGTTGTGTCGCCTAATTACTGAGTTCCTATCGCCATCTTCCAGGTCCATCATCAGGCCCTGGTTACCATCTAGCACCAAAGTACCCGTCAAGACGAATCAAACGAGTCCAAACTCGATGGGGTTGTGTCGCTTAATTACTGAGTTCCTATGGCCATCTTCCAGCTCCATCATCAGACCCTGGTCATCATCTAGCACCAAATTGTTCGTCAAGACGGATCAAACGAGTCCAAACTCGATGGGGTTGTGTCGCCTAGTTACTGAGTTCCTATCGCCATCTTCCAACTCCATCATCAGGCCCTGGTTACCATCTAGCACCAAATTGTTCGTCAAGACGGATCAAACGAGTCCAAACTCGATGGGGTTGTGTTGTTTAACTACCGAGTTCCTATGGCCACCTCCCAGTTCCATCATCAGATCAGCTCGATTTCATAATACAATAATTTTGCATTGCCATCTGATTTACACACATGCATGCATTTCAGCTCAGTCGGTAACCGGGACCTGGATCTAGTTTAATTTACAAGCTTTGATTTCAGTAACTTCATCTAATTATACTTGCTGCGTGTAGATACATCTATTACCTACTGTTTAGACTGAATTTGTACGCCTTGCAAGACAGCCCAAGGCGATACAACATTCATTTTATTTTATAACATCACTAACTTTTGCCCGCGTGGATGGCGAAAATAAATTAATTTACAATTGTCAACCGAAACTCACACCCTATTTTACCCCTTTAGTAGGGGAGTTTTCTAAAATCCTTTCTCAGCTATCGTCTCCTACCTACTCATAATCTACCTCTGTGCCAATTTTCATCTTCGGTGCTCCGGTAGTTTTTGAGATTTCGTGAATAATCAGTGAATCTGTAATGATAATTCACGAAATCTCAAAAACTCTCAAATCAAAAATCTACTAATCTCAAAGTATAAATGAGTGACCTTTCGGTTGTATATTCATAGATGTACCATAACACTGTTACAAATAATAAAAATTGATTTAGAAAATCAGGAATAACAACTTAGCTGCATCATTAGACTCTGCTCATTAATCTACGTCAAACCCGACAGATCTGCTGAAGAGTTCAGGAATACCATTCTAGATAACTGCGTGATTAGACCCTGGCCAATTACTTCAAGTGAAACCCGACAGGTCTGCTATAATTTAATTCCATCCTAGTTATATGCATGATTAGAATAATAACAATACTCCAAGCTGAATGTTGAAGATCTGAATTTTCGTCAACATTACACTGTTGAAGTCGGCCTGCTTGGCCTTATTCCCAACTATGTTATGTGGCGTTATGGCGTTCAGACTAATTAGAGTATAACATGCAGGCTGCATGATTAGACCCTGGGGCTGGTGACCTGGTCTATACAAAGTCCTAGGCTATTGCGTCTTTTTTTAACCCATTTAGAAGACACATTACTTTCTTCAAACCTTAGTTCCTCTGTGATCGAAATATACCCTGTGCCTGTAAATTGATGTTTCCTCTATCAGCTGTTGAGGAGCTCTAGAAGGCTAGTTGTACCTTCTGGATAAGTGGATACATTATTCATCAGAGAATGTCTTCATAAGACGGTCAGTAACTGTAGGTGAGAAAATCAGAAACAACTTTTATTTCACTACTGACTTTATTAATCACAAATGCGTTTAAAACACCAAATACATTTATAGAATATTATGATTATAATGTTTAAACATATAATATATACACACAATATTAAATATGTTTGTAAACCAGATTTGGTATATCATAATAGTTCAAAATATAAGGTGAGTGTCTGGAAATTCCTGCACCCTAGTCAAACATTGGGCTACAGCTACTAAGCAGCAGCCTACATCAAAAGAATTATAATAAAAAACTATTTGCCCTAATGACAACCTATAATAAAAGTGTATCCTAAGCCTAAGTATGATGAGCTCAGGCTTCTTCTACCTTAAAAAACATAAGAAATTCTCATTACACATTATACCCTAATGGCCTACTTACTGCACACCAAAAAGTTCCATAAAATCTTATGCTAAAAATACAGTATAGCCCAACTTACGTTTTGGCTATTTCTAGTATTATTAGTTTATTAATTACTGGTATGTGTATTCAAATGTGTAACCTATTGATAACATACAATGTAGAATTATAATTAATACTATACTTAATATTAAAAATGCGAAAATAACTCGTATCTGTTATGCTTTCACGACGAAACAGAACCGATTTATATGAAATTTTGTATGGGGTAAGTTTGAACCCGAAGAAAGGACATACGCTACTTTTCATTCCGCGACCCCGTCTGCGTCCGCGATCACCGACTTTTAAGGGGACGAAGTCGCGGGTTGATTTTCAGAAATTGTAAGACCTAATTAGCAATGGTTATAAATACACATTATTGTATTATTTTGTAAGTTAATTAGTGAATGAAGCGTTGTCATCTGGTGAGTATGTACACAACAGATAAAATTCTTAGTATTTCCATTGGTAAATATTAACAAAAATCATTCATTTGTACGGAGTGACAGCAAAAAGTACACACATCAATATTTAAGTTGTATTAATAACAAAACAAATACCAGAAATTTAAATTTAAAGAAAAACGAAACAATGTTTCGAATTTAAAAAATTGTTCATGATTACAATAGTTTAAAGGTTTTACTACTTTTTAAGTTTGACACTTATCCTAAACAGGGTAGATATAACAATAATTACCATTTCAAATGATTACCCTTTGAGTTTAATATTTAAAATATAACCAAAAGGTATTTTTATAAAAATCCAGGTAGACTTATTTGCAAATTGCACTAATATAAATAGACATCCATAGATTTCTAAATAGTTTTGATTAATAGTAAAATATTTGAAAACTAGCATTATACAATGTTAGCCCTATTACCACTTAAGTACACAATGAATAATTCTTAAATGTAGTTTATACAGTCTTTCATTTCCAATAGGCCATCAGAGGCCTTAATTTTAATCACAATCCAGAATCAGTCCTCACTCTTAGTCTATATCACCAAACAGAATGTTATTTTCAAACAATATTGGGTTAATTCCGACCCTGTTATTGTCATGAATACGCTTCCTTTTCACAATGAGGTCAAATGGCCCTGGTGCATCTGTAGCAACAGGGCCATTTGGGGCCCTGTCTTAGAATCTTCGAGCCTTGACTCGTGCTCGAATGAAACGCTCAGACTTATTTTCTTCTAATACTCTTCCAGCACTTGGCAGTGCAAGCCAAAAGTCATTCTCTATATCTTGGGCAAGTCCAGGCGGCATGTTCTGGAAGAAGTCTTGGCCAGCGCAAGTACCTGCGAGCACCCTTGCAGCATTAATCAGCAGCGAGTTTTGCCATGAGGAAGCATAAGTTAGCCGCATGGCGGTCTGAGCAGCAGTTGATGCTATCATTGGGAACAATGTCTTGTGATTTCGGAGACCGGTGAAAGATATTCCTTGTGGCTCACGGTTCAAGTAAAATTCGAGCGTTCCATGAAACATATTGACCATCACACCAATTATGGTTCCCTTGCAGAAGCCAGGGCAGTCATCAATTACTTCCCCATTTTGGCAAATAGCCCCAGTATATGACAATCCATACGAATCTTCATTAGCCCCAAGACAAGTTGTGTAATCCGGAAAGGTTTCAGCTACATCATTGGTGCCAACTCCTATCATGACATCTGTGCCATATGGCTGTGTCAGCATTTTTATCTCCCAATAATAGTGTATATTCTGCTGTAAAGCAATAGCTCCCTTGACTACAGCAGTCCCAGAGCTATACAATGGATGAAACACCACTAATGTATCGTTTTCATAGAAGTCCACCCACTCAGCATTGCGCTGATTTTTCTCCCACTTCCATGAAACTACTCCAAATTCTTCTCCACAGTCGCAATCAGGATCCCCCGGATCCTTCTCGCTATCGCCGTCCCAACAACCGCAAAATGGCTCCGGCATAACCTCGTTCAGCCACGACGCTTTTTGTTTCGATTGGTTTTCAGACATTATGGTGTTATGAAAGTTACAAGTTCGTAATCACCTCTTACACAAGTACACCGAGCACGACTAGACTGACCACTGAGCACAGTGAGCACTGAACGACGCGGCGCACCGGGCGAGCTCGCCGGGTGCCGGGTTAGAGCAGTGAGGGGTAGCGCGAGGGGCGTGGAAGGGCTCGGTGCACGAACGGGGTGCAGGGTAGAAAAATCAATAGCCCAACGACCATAAATAAGTTTGGGGTTCACATTTCGAATCAAACAATTTTAATACAATACGCTCGCTGCTACTTCGCATCAGTTCAGTGTTCCGTCTCCGTATATCATAAAGTACTCCTTGGCCTCTGAGTCTGACTCTCGGTCTTCGTGCAAACTGTCAAAACAAAAATAGTGATTCAGTTGTCTATAGTAAAATTCGGTAAAATTCGCAATTTGACCATAGACTTTTCTTTACTACATAATTTATTCTGCATTTAAATTGCATTAGAATTAAATGCAACTTTTTGGGTTTTCTAAGTTACTTCCACAAAGTCCACAAACTTTCCTGGTACTTCTAGAAAGATTTTAGGTAAATTTTAGGCATTGGCAATCCAGTCCAACTGTATGGGTGCCACACAGTTTGATGGATGGGATGTGCAAAACGTAAAAATCTTTTGCCATGTTTAGTTTATAAATGATTAGTCCAAAATTGATCAATTACCTTTTTTACATCAAACATATTCAGCTCTTTTTTCAATTCATCTATTCTTTGTACGTCTGCTGCTATACATACCTACAAGTAACCTGAACCATTTAATCAACTTTAAATATTCCGCTTTTTAACATTAGAGGTCTTTAAAGTTTCAAGTGCTCATGGAGTAGGTACAAAACAAAAAATAAATGGACTTTTCATGTTTAAACTCTTCTAAACCAGACTTTGTATATAATTTTTCAAAGATTATCATTTTTCTATGTACCATAGTACGGTACATATAAGTAGAAGTCAGTTTATGGGGGAAGTGCCAGGGTCCCAGGGTAGCCCGTGAAATTCCTTTTTCTTACTTTTTGCAATTTGCAGGTCAGTGTCAAGCTGTATTTTCCACAAAATATGATTCGCGGCTGTAAAAATATAGCTTCACATAATTATAATCGTTAAAATCCTGAGTTAACCCTCTAACTTCATTTAATTTCATTGAATGGCTATATTATAAAATAGTTATTCAATTTCATTAAAGTTCTTTTAAACCTTTTACCAAAAATTACCATTCCTTTAGACACCGCCACCTAGTTACATAAATCTACAATTATAATTTCAGAATAGCAACACCTAGCGCTGATTTCCTTTGATTTCTGAGTTTGTTCCAGTTTGTAGTTCTCGCAGCCGCCATTTTGGCGTCACTATCGCACCGTGATAGTGAAATAAATTGATTGAAACGCCCTCATCGAGAAAATATAGAAGCTCTACGAAGATACAGGTATAATGTGTGCTGTTTCCTCCATATTATGACTATGAATACGTATTAAATGACTTTGCATGGGATTATTAATCATTCCAATGAGACGCGAAAATATTAGTCAGTTTCCTCGTAGAATCAAATACTTGGGCTCGGTTATTGATTGACGCTAGCGCCGTCGTGGCTAAACTTGGTTTTCAATCTGTCGGTGACAGAATTTTTCGTGTAATTGCTTAATTTGTTATGTTTATCGTTAGATAACAAATAAATCATAAAGGACAAGTGAAATTAGTTGAAAGTGTCTAACTATGATAAGATGGCGATCGTGAATATGATGACGATTCAGTGTGTTACACGTATGGCACGTACGTATCTATTTCATTAAAATACGATGTTTGTGAAATTTTTGAGTAAGTGGCGTATTATAGGAGATTCTTTAATTCTCTTTGTTAAAAAATCTTAATTTGCACATGTCATAACTAACACCAAAACGATGATCGTACATAACTTGTAAACGTAAATGATAATAACAACGATAATCTATACAATAATTGTTGTAAACAGTGCAGCAGTGGACAGTACAGTAGAGCCCTAAATTCTAAGCAGGATTTCAAGAAAATAAATAAATAGTTATTAAATTAGGTTCTGTTAAAATCTTGTGATAAGTGCCATAGATTTTTTCAAGTGATGTGATATGAATTGCTTGGTGCTATCTTACTTTGACTTATTATTGACATAACATGGACTCTGAAAATGAATGTAAGAAGTTTAATATTACCATAGAACAACCACCCAGTGCAGTGATCCATGCAGACCTCTGCCTAGAGGCGAAGAGGCCCTAGCCGAGTATTAGTAAACATAACCTTTACCCAACCTAAAGCCGTTTGTTAAAAATATCTATCTAATATTATGTGAAACAAAAAAGTTTTACCTCTTTTTGCAAAACTTACACAGACGGAGGAGTTAGTTAAAGTTTATATGGAGAAGGAGTGCAGAAAGCTAATATTTTTACATAATAATGCAATAAGAAAAAAAGTTGAGTTTAAATTATGCTTCAATTTGACCACTGGGCAACCAATAGTTTTCCTAAATAACTTAAAAACAACGAAACGCTCATTAGTGCTATTTTAGGTCCTCTCTTAAATCAACACTGGTATGAAATATCATGCCAGTTGGTCCTGTGCAAGCACCAGAAGCACGGAGACATCTAGTGCATCCCTGGGTTCCTCTTAGACCCCAGGGTATTAACTAGCATGTTTTGCTACTCCTGTGTTGTGAATATTATCTTGTGTTTTATTTATTTCTGATGGGTAAGTTGAATTGATTAGTTGATTTGTTATTACAGTCTTATTCAATGGAATTTGTTCGATTTTTAATCAATTTAATTATTCAGTAAACTGATTTCACTTGATTTTCATTGTTTTTTTTTTTAGAGTGGGAACACACACATGGGAAAAAGCCTTAAAAAAAAACATCCAGAGGTGAAACAGAACCCTTTTGTACCCACTTATCGAAGGTTATGCTATATTCAATGAATTATGGAAAAAAAACAAAATTAAGTCTGGCGTGTGCCAAAACCCCAGGTGCAGGGAATATACACAAGCTATATGCTGGGTGCATATATAGGCATATAAGCATTGTCTACCTCCATAAATCACCACAAGTCTGTCAATTACATTTTAATGTGTCCTGAAATTATTAAGAAACTAACTTAATTAATATACCTAAAAGAAACCCCCGTTTGCCTGCCTAGACAAGAACAGGCGGCCTAGTGCCTACCTGCAATTAGTGATGGTAAATTCCCGAGAATATTCTCATTGCGAGAACTTTGCTGTTAAGTTCTCGAGAATATTCTTTTGGAAGGGAATTTACGAGAAATTAAAAATTGGATGACTGTATTGAATCGGTCTATTTTAAGAGTAATAGTTTTGAGTGCATTTGAACGATTTACGAAGTTTACCTTAAAATAAACTACTCTACAACTTAAATTGTCAGTAAATTCTCCTGAGCGAGAACATTCCCGAGAATATTTCCGAGAAAATTCTCATAAATTCTCTTAAACTTCGTTTGGTATAAATGTTAAATTAGGATTTCTATATTAAAACAAACTTTATGTGTTACAAATTTTCAGCTTTAATAAAATAAAAACCAAGTTTACGGTGTAAATAATTAAAAACAAAATAACAATCACAATCCCAACAATTCTTGAAATAAAATTACTTATACTATTTGTTCATTGACAACAGTTGATCCATGTCATCTAAGTTGATATGGTCTGTTTCCGTCAAGATTACTGGCTCATCAAAATCAAAATCAAAAGTCATTTATTCAAACTAAGCTGAGAGTCAGTACTTTTTGAACGTCAAAGTTACATAAGACAGTCCCCCCAAAACGCCCGCCCTTCGACACTTCCTAGTGCTTTAGCTGGGAAGAAGAAGTGGCGGAACAAACTCCCTCATCGTCTGCCTCTTCTTTAAATGTGTTCTCTTCTGATTCTAAATTGAGTGTAGGCTCTTCTATTTCTCTTGTGGCAGATGTACTTGGTTGTGGTTCTTCGGACTCTTTGTTTATTGGTTTTTGTTTATTTATGATTTTCCAATTGTGAGCAATCAGGCAAATTTTGGCTGCTCTTTCGGTATTTAATTTATTACGTTTTTTTTTAATATATATTTAAAAATGTGGAAAAAGAGCGTTCCAGAGAATCAGAAGTTGCTGGAGCAGTCAAAATTTTCAGGGCCATTACTCCTAATTCTGTTTTAGAATATAATGTTTGTAACCACGCAACGGGCTTAAGTTTTTCAGCAATTTCCACTCTGAAATCTCATACAGTAACCTTTTTCGAGTAAAGTATAAAATAATAACAAAAGAAGTTGACTTTAGACCCTGAAATCAACATACATATCTATACTTAATATTATAAAGCTGAAGAGTTTGTTTGTATGTTTGTTTATTTGGTTGAACGCGCTAATCTCAGGAACTACTGGTCCGAATTGAAAAAATATTTTTGTGCTGGGTAGCCTATTTATTGGGGAAGGCTATAGGCTATATAACATTGCGCTACGATCCAAAGGAGCGAAGTAGCAATGAAAAATGGACGAAAACTGACAGGCAATTAGATGCGATGGTCACGGGAGCAAAAATTTGTCGCAGATGAAATCGCGGGCAAAAGCTAGTATCGTATAAAAATTTAGCAATTTTACTTCCAAGTTTAAATTCTCGTAAATTCTCTGTCAAAAAGAATATTGCAGAACGTTCCAGAATATTCTCGATCCGAGAATATTCTCAGTGAGAGAATATTCCAGTGGCGGATTTACAAATTTGCCGCTTGTAGGCTATTCAGTTTTTGCCGCCCCTACTGACTTTTGAAATTCAATACGTTAGTTTAGTTCACAATCATATTAATTACATTTATTCAGAAATTGCAACTTTATGATTTTGTTGTCCTCATTATATCGGCTTTTTCCCGTCATTAGTATGATTGTGAACTAGGTGATATTTCTGTCTGTTACTAGATTATTTTTGCAACCCGCTAGGTAGTGACGAGTATACTGTTGACCTAAAAACAGCAGCATGTACTAATCATAAGGTGGGAAAAGGCATGCCTTAAAAATACCTATCTACATAATTATGAACACAGCTTACACAAAATAATGTGTAGTCGGCAAAAGTTGTTTTTGTTAAATATTTTTATTGCATTTACAGTTTAAAATAATACGAACAATTTCTATTAAATAACATGTTAACAATCCGGTTAATGGTGACAATGAGATCAAATAAGTTTTCATCATCATTTCAGCCGAAAGACGTCCACTGCTGGACATAGGCCTCCCCCAAGCTCCGCCACTTCGACCGGTTTTGTGCTTCCCGCATCCAGCGGATTCCTGCGGCCTTCACAAGGTCATCGGTCCACCTTGTTGGAGGCCTTCCAACTCTACGTCTTCCGGTACGCGGTCGCCATTCCAGAACCTTTCGGCTCCATCGGCCATCTGTTCTGCGAGCAATGTGCCCTGCCCACTGCCACTTCAGTTTAGCAATTCTTCGGGCTATGTCAGTTACCTTGGTTCTCCTACGGATCTCTTCATTTCTGATTCGATCGCGTAGGGAAACTCCAAGCATAGCCCTCTCCATCGCCCTTTGGGTGACTTTCAGCCTTCTAATAAGGCCCATTGTGAGCGACCACGTTTCGGTTCCATATGTCATCACTGGCAACACACACTGGTCAAAGACTTTCGTCTTGAGACACTGCGGTATGTGGGACGAGAAGATATTGCGTAGCTTCCCAAACGCTGCCCAGCCGAGTCGGATTCGACGATTGACCTCATTCTCGAAGTTGGACCTACCTAACTGGACAGTCTGTCCTAGGTACACTTATTCGTCCACAACTTCGAGTGTAGCGCCTCCGATCTTCACTGGAGTGGGTATCACACGAGCATTGGACATGACCTTTGTCTTGTCCATGTTTATCCTGAGACCCACTCTTTCGGAAGCTCTACTAAGGTCATCGAGCATTGTACTGAGGCCCTCCATAGTCTCAGCCATGACAACTATATCATCGGCAAACCGAAGGTGAGTGATGTACACGCCATTGATGTTGATGCCAGCCCCTTTCCAGTCCAAAACCTTGAATACATCCTCCATTGCAGCGGTGAACAGTTTCGGAGAAATAACGTCTCCCTGTCTCACCCCTCGCTGCAGAAGGATAGGTTTCGAGGTCTGGTCCTGAAGTCGGACTGACATAGTGGCGTTTTCGTACAGATACTTCAGCTCGATGTACCGATAGTCGATCTGGCACCGTTGAAGAGACTGCAATACAGCCCAGGTTTCGACCGAATCGAAGGCTTTTTCGTAGTCCACAAACGCTAAACAAAGAGGCAGGTTATACTCTTCGGTCTTCTGTATAACCTGCCGCAGCGTATGGTACCACATGGTCCACGGTGCTAAAGCCTTTACGGAATCCGGCTTGTTCGGGAGTAAAAATAGAAAAAATAAGTTTTACATTATCTTTTTGCGAGATATTAAATTCGCAAAATCATTAATTATATCATCATATGAAATCTTGTTCATTAGTCCTGACGCTATGCACAAAAGAGATAAAGCTTCTCTCACCTGAACAATTTTCTTTCCCTTCCCGCGCCGCAACCCAAAAACTACTACGCAAATACATATGTACCTAGTAGAAAATAAAAACTTAAATGTTGAAACATATTACACGTTAAATTTTATTTTTATAATTAGGGTAAAAGTTACTAAATTTAAATTGAAATTAATATTGGAACGCTATTGGAATATTTTTAAAATTCATGATCGCATAAGTACCTATATTTTACAGTGCGTTTATTAATCTTTTATATACGGATTACGAACGTAATGTGTATACATATAATTATAAGTTTTTTTTTTTATTATTTGGGCTAAATTTGCCGCCCCTCTAAATCTGCCGCCCTAGGCTCCAGCCTACTTAGCCTATTGGTAAATCCACCGCTGGAATATTCTCTCGACCCATCACTACCTGCAATGCACGCCACTGACTGGGAAATGAAAGTTTGATTTGTGTTTGAATATGCTTGATTAACTACTCATCTCAATAAAATTTAAAGTTATTAAGATAATGTTTTATTTTATTTAGATGAACAAAAATATATGTTGCTCCTCAGGCTACTAATAGTGCTCTTCCAGGGATCGGTAGGGATTAAGGATTTAAAAACAACATTAAGTTGAATCTGAAATAATTTTCAGCCACTGTTTTTTTATGACTATAATAATACTGTGGATTTAGACTACAAATCACTAGCTTATCAAAGGTTTTAATTAATCATTTCTTGTATTTTTATGACTAAACAAGCAGCTTAAACATTGAAACAAAATTCATACCTTGATTTAGAACTAAAAAGACCTGACTTAAAGTGTTTATAAGATGAAATTAATAAAAGGTATTTAAAAAGTATAACATAACATCATGCCCTGTTACCCTAATTGATTGGGCAGAGGTATACCATCATGTCATGTTGCAATGTATGATGTACTTGAATATTATTAATAATAAACAAATAATACCTATAGATAGTACATCCACACTTCACCAGTTGCTTTAAATTATGTTAACTTTAATACTGCAAATATAACAAAAATAATGTTAAAATAATGATTAAACTATTAGATGTGCGTATCATCATTTAACAATTTAGATGTCTACCTCCAGTTTAGGGTATTTTTTTAACTGAAGTGGATAAATCAATATGTATTTATTCCTAATCAAAGACTATATTATAACCACTTGACTGCGCATACAGTGCCCCGACGCTCGAAAACTATTAGTATTTTGTCGCCTATGCATAGGCTGTGGTTCAAGTAGCCATTTTAGTTGTGACCAATTGTTAGACCTCTGTGCACGCTAAATTATTGCAAATAATATAACTAAATCTGCAATTATAACGCATCAAAATACCTTCATGCGCGGTGAAGTGGTGTGGGAAACATTCCAAGACTTCTAGTTACAAAAATGATCGCATAACTTTTCATCAGTAAATAAACAGTACGAAAAATTATTGTGATTTAATCAGATTATGATCCACCGTAGGGGTCTATTTAAAATGGTTGTTGGGTAAACCAGCACACTGTGTGAGTCCCGCGTTGATGTCTTTTGGAAAAGTCTCGTTCTTTCATTAGACAATTCTAATGCATCTATCCCTTACTTTCACTTTGTATTTTTATCGTAAAAATTAGTGCTGTTTCCTTTAATAGCTGAAAGTCTTTATCGAAAATTTAAATTAAAATGAATGAAAATTTTATTCAATTGAAATACTGTGGCTTCTTTAGCTTCGTCTTGACAATCCGTTTGTAAACTGGCGCCAAAACTACCGTGACCATAGTACCTTCTGCCTTGGGGATGATATTCGACACCGTTTCTGATTGCTATTTCGTCGAATATGATAGTGGCGAAAGTTTTGTTCTTGGATTCTCTAGTTTTCATTTTATTAGTGATTGATTTTGATTAAATATGATTTCTTTGATTTTAATTGAGTATTTATCACAATTTTAAAATCCATTTTATCGATATCGACTATTTTCCCTTAATGAAGTAGAGCAGCCCTACGATGGGCATACCTTCGCAACTTGACCTTGAATTGACCAATTGCAGCCGCACGTTCTTCCTCTTCCCCCGGCCCGCAGTGGTGAGTCGTGTGCTAAGCAGAAATCGGCCTATACGCTCTCTAGTGGTTATATTCTCTTTGTTCCTAATAGATAAGACGTATTACTCTAACGAAGAATTTTTAAATGATACAATATGACATTACCAGTCCATAGAATTATAACCAGTTCTTTAATATAATTTACCATTGACATGCATGTAAAAGATAAATTTTATTTGATTAATTATGTACAAATAATACAATTAATTGACATTATTTTTAATATGACATTACTAGCCCTTTTAATACTTTACTATTGACACGCATTTAAAAATAAATGATAATTGATTAATCATCTATTCCAATACATAAAATTGACATTATTAATACGAACGTGCATTGTATAAATTCAGATTTATTACTACAAACTTAATATATTTGTACACCAATTTTCATTGGTAGGGCATAGAGCTCGACTAGAATGTTTACATAAGACCTTTATTACCTGTGTTCACAAATAAAGACTGATTGATTAATTGAAATCAATACATTTATTACAAATAACTTGAAACAGATTCAGTATCGCTCGATACTGTTTTCTCCACCACTTAAAGTTTTTACACTGGATTGATAGTGTATTTAATATTACCTTTACATCATTATTATCTGCCTAGTCTTTCTCCAACTACGTTGGGGTCGGCTTCTAGTCTAACCGGATGTGGCTTAGTACCTATATGATGAATGTATTTTGCACGGAGCAACTGTCTATCTGAACTCAGCAATCCAGTTACTGGATGAAAAAATATCCGTTGGTACGACTAGTTGTCAGATATTCGGGCTTCTGACTACCCGTAACAACTGTCATAGATTTACGAACGACAGCAGGGACCAACGGCTTAACGTGCTTTCCAAAGCACGGACAGGCATGTAAAAATGGTCACCCATCCACGAACCAACTGCGGTAAGGGTAGCTTAACCTGATCGATCCATCGGTGCGGTTGTTATTAATTATTAATTAGTTACAAGCCCCACAATTTAACACTAAAAAAACATTTTGATTGGATATCTTGATTTGGAACAAAACAAGTAATAGCAATGTTACCTAGGCAGGACCTGCATCTGTATCTGTAGCCTGTAGATTTCTTCCACAATAATGTTGAGTCACATACACACTTAATTTACGCGAAGACTTGAACCTGTAAACAAAATAATGTTTTTCTGTAGGTAGGTACTTTATATTAAATAAATAATAGTTTAAAAAAACTAAAAAACACGCTTCCATTGAAAACCAAACTAAAAAGTACAAAATAATGGAAAAAAAGCGTGGGGTGCCTGATATCAATAAAAAATACCTTAAAAAGCAAGCGTGTTTTTTAGTTTTTTTAAACTATTATTTATTTTCTATTTTTTAGGGTGTTTCGAATTTTGAGACGTATGACAGCGTAGTTTGTGACGTATGTCAGCGAGTTTGTGACGTATGTCAGCGTAATTTGTGTCGTATGTCAGCGTAATTTGTGACGTATGTCAGCGTAGTTTTCGAAGACAGCTTTTTTACTGTCCTGGTAACCCTGGCAAGGATACTGGCAGAAATTTATGAAATTATTGCATTGTCATCGGTCCTTGACAGGTTTGCAAAGTTTGAATGAAATCTGGTCGTTTACAGTGGGTCAAAATCGCGCTATAAGGAGTCGGTAACAAACAAACATACACACAAACATACAAGTGAAGCTAATATAAAGCGTGTAAAAACAAAAACGCCCGACAGAAGTGATAACTCTATCTAAGTTGAAGTTTTTAAATATTGTATTTTTTTATAATCACTTTAAAAAAACGGTGATAGTTTTAAGTTATAAGCTCATTGTCAACAGTATATTATGTCTACCGCACACTAAACACTGAGTAGAGAGAGAGGGGGAAGCGTCTGTCCGAAATCCGACTAGCGCTGTGGGTTAGAGTGAGAGGGGAGGAGCCTGCCTACCGCTGCCGTTTGCATGAGAGAAAGGAAAGCCAGACAGACTGGCGCCGTAACGCGTTACGTAACGAAGTGTTTTACCAGCGACCATATAACCCATAGACGCCTAATGCTTGATCTAATGCACCAAAACAATTCTGTCAACTAGCTGAGGTATGAGGAAGCGGGGTACTGCATTCTGATTGGCCCTACCAAGGTCATTACGTATCACTAGAGATGGGACAGGTTTAAATAAAACACGAAGGTATCGATGTTTGTGTTAAAATTGTAAACGTTTATTAATACCTATATTGAATTGGCTTTCTAACTTCCTATTTCTTAATATATTTTTTTTTTATATTTCTTAACATATTACACTATGTGTTGATGGGAACCAGTTCTCTCGCTTGGTTGCAATAACCCATTTATTTTTTACATCAGGATCATGTGGGTACCTAAAATCAATCATAGTTTCACAATTAATTTAATGTCTATTGTAATTAGTGATTCAAAAGATCTTCGTATAAATAGTATGTATAGGATTTTGGTTTATCGAACAATTTTATTTGTGTCATAAGATTTGGTGCATCACTAGTTATGTCTACCAAATAATAGAGGAAAAGAGATAGCTAAAAAATTACATTCAGAAGAAAGAGACGCAACCATAAAAGACATGAACGAGAGTCCTTGCACCTTTTTTCACCTACAAGTTTGACCAGTATAAGATGAACTCCGATAAATAATAGGAAAAAAAATATTGTAATTATGATTATGTAACTATTGACTTACCGATGAAATGTTATGCCATCCTTACGGAAACTCGAAGTTTGGCTATTGTTACCACACCAACGTATTGTGCAAGGGGCCATTATAATATTTATTTTCACCAATTTTAATTTACTAACGCGGAAGTGTTGGCTCACAGAAGTGGTCAATACTGAAACGAAATTGTTGAGTGGTATCCTGTATCAGATCTATAATTCTGATGTGTTGACAGACATCGGTCGCCTTTATTAGGCGTCTATGGGTTATATGGTCGCTGTGTTTTACCCTCCCATAAGAAGTTATCATTTCAAAAACATGTCATAAACATAGTTCGTTTCACGAAAAAGGTGCAGATGAATGATATGGGCACACTTACTTTGGCTCCTATGTAATAGGAGCCAGATTATTGCCACCATCCTACCTACTAGTACCTACTAAATCACGATTTGAAATTCTCCATCTTATTACTGTGTCTAAAATCATGACCAATAATAACACCAAAAACAGTGAACAAACAGTCTGTCGGCTATGATTTATGTAATTTTCTTTTGATCTGTTTATTGCAGCATTAATTGGGATATCCATATTTAGTAAGGAACTTTAATTTTTCATCTCAATTTATTCTGGGCTTTAATAATAGTTAATATTGTAGAGCTTTTGCCAGCGGTTTCAGCCGTGTAGAGGTGTTGTAGCGTGATGTTAAATAGCCTATAACCTTTTTCAAGAATTTTAGCATTTCGACTGTTACTTCCAGAGATTAGTGTGTTCCAACAAATAAACAAACTTCAGAATCAAATGAGAAAGTGTCTCTTTCCAATTATTTTATGGCTTTTCGTAAACAATTTGAATAAGGGCAGGCATCCAAGAAAAATACAAACACACTTTGAAGTGTCACGGTCTGTGAGTTATTGCGGCCTTTATAAATAATTTAACAAATCAGATCGCTTTAAATGTTTTCGGATTCAAATATTTTTTTTCGAAAATCCAATCTTAATAAAATTAAAACTATCCAAAATGTTTAGTAAAATTAAATTTTGTTTGGCGGCGGCCCCTACACCGCAATAACATTGGCGGCCAATGTTTTCGCGTACCAAACCTGCGCAAATAAATAACAAATACTTTAAAATATGGCGCAGTAAAAATTAAACTCGTTTGAACCTGTTGACCAAAATTAACCCTAAACGATCGATAAAAATATTGAGCAAATCCTGTTATTTATATTAATATTATAAAGCTGAAGAGTTTGTTTGTTTGGTTGAACGCGGTAATCTCAGTACCTACTGGTCCGAATTGAGAAATTCTTTTTGTGTTGGGTAGCCTAATTATTGAGGAAGGCTATAGGCTATAGAACACCACGCTACGATCAAAAGGAGCGGAGCAGCAACGAAAAATGGACGAAAACTGGCAGGCAATTCCATGCGACGGCAAGGGTAAGGGGAGCAACCATTTGACGCGGAAGAAGTCGCAGGCAGAAGCTAGTTGTGTAATATAATGATGGATCGTTTACAGTGTAGGGCACATTCAACTGTGCACAGTATAAACTGAGTTCCTGTTTTCAAATAAAAGAATATGCAATTTTTTTCGTTGCGTCGATGCAGCATTGTAACGGTTGCATTAGGCTGAGCTGTTGCAAATGCGTCGTTGTATTGACCTTGAGCCACCCTCCTGACTATCGATCCAACAGAGTTCCTAAAAACACTCGCCAATCAGATGGTGGAATTTAATCTGCGACTGGCCAATCCATCGCGAATATTCCACCCTTTGAGATGAATTATTAGGACAACCGGTGTTTTCGCCACGTTCGTTGTATATTATTCTATAACAGCGTTGGTCAGTTTGACCGTGAACGCGCTAGTTGACGGTGATTCAAAATGTTCAGGAACGTTGAGTCTCTTCGTTGAATCGTTTCTTTTTCTTCATTTTCTGTCATCTTGTCATTCGTTTCTCACGATCTTTGTCTACGTCCCTTTAGATGTTGATTATTTCAGAAGAAAATTTACTACTCAAACTATCAAAATCGCAGTGACAACTGTTAGTTGTTTAAGGTAGTGAAGGCAATTTGATTTTGTAATTGCCATAACTAATCGAGTTGATTTAGATTTAAAATAAAACAACAACCGTAAGTTAATAAATAAAGTTTGGATAAATTTAGTTTATTGTTGTCAATTTTTACATTGTGTGAACTGTCACTTTGTCTATTCTTCCGTCGACAAAACTCCTTTCTACGGTGGTCATGCTACGCATGCTGGTAGTTGCGTCGAAATGCAAGCCAAATGCAAATGTTTGGTGTTTGTTTGTTTCGAGATCTGGCTCACTAACTCATCATTTCAGCCGAAAGACGTCCACTGCTGGACATAGGCCTCCCCCACGTTACTCCGTAGTATGTTGATGTAATGAATGAGGTCGTCTAAATACCTACATTGAAAATGTACTCCAAGGGTTTTAAGTGCTGTAAAGGCAAGACACTAGAATTTGCTTTAATTAGTTTTTTTTTTTATAACAAGAGAATGAACTGAATCAATATAGTAGTCAAGTACAGATATGCTTACACGGGTAACTTTGTTTCTTTGTTCTGGGCAATATTGGTCAAATACGACGTTATATACTTATCTGTGATTAGCGAAGGTTTGATGGAAGTTCTTGACCACATAATGGCAGGTGGGTGGGCAGGGGCCAACGCCCTGTTTGCTATCCAATATATAATTTTTGAAGAACCGTGCATTCATATTAGTTCGAATCGACCGGGCTCGTTGATATATTGTAATAGTAACCAATAAAACCAGACAATATGTTCTATGTTATGGGGGTTTGGTTTCCGCACTTAGTCCTTTGAGTGGACCATTGTGCGTGGGCCATGGCGGCCGTCGGTATTTACTCCAACCAGCCCACCTCCCTCCAGAAGTTGGTTATGTCTCCTGGTCTGCTAAGAACGTCCGTGTAAGATTTGGGTGTCTCGAGGGTATCTGTCCTAATCTGGGTGACGAATGTACAGGACATTCGAAGAGTACATGCGCAACGGTTTCGTCAGCCTCCATGCAGGCCCTGCACAGGGTCTGTCCGTTATGCCTATTGTGTAAAAGTGCTTGTTTAGCGGGCAGTGTCCTGTGATGGTGCCCGTCATCAGACGCAGACCATCCCTGTCCAGGCGTAGCAGACGTCTGGTTAGCCTGCCATCCGGGGATGGCATAGTTTCCCTGGACTGCCTGCAGCCTGGTGCCGAGGTCCACCAGCTCTCCGCTTGTGTGTGTGTAAATTCCTGCAGCCACCTGCGTAGCTGGTTGAAGGGGATGGGCACGATGGGCTCGGGGTCGCAGACTGACGCGCTGGATGCCTTTCTGGCCAGTTCGTCAGCAGCGTCATTGCCTAGTGTCCTTTTATCCATTGCAGTGTCACTTTGTTGCGATTATAAACTGTTACCCGTTCTAATGCGTTGTGACATTCTAGTGTAAGGCTTGAGGTTATGTATCGTTTGGCTAGGGATTGGAGCACTGAGGCGCTGTCGGAGAGTATACGTATATGGGTGTCCGTAACTCTTCTGGCTTCTATAGTATACGCCGCCTGTATAATGCCCACGCATTCCGCCTGGTAGACGGTGTTGAGCATTCCCAGCGGGCTGGATATTTATGTTAAGGTCGTGTGAGAAAACTCCGACTCCGGTCCCAGAGGTGGTCTTTGAGCCATCAGGGTAGACTCTTAGCTCTTCCGGGCCCGAGTGGTCGTTTTGTTCTTCTGTGAGTATAACGTTGTAGTGCTTTTGAACGTAGTGTAGTTTTGGGGTTTTATCGCAGGGTGATGCCATCATTGGTTGTCGCTTGATCGCATCGTCCCTAATGCGTGAGAGCTTGACCCTCGAGTCATTGCTTAGGGTCCCTGATATGTTCAGTCTTAGGGCAGCCAGGGCAGCCTCCTCCCGCACGATTAGGTGTAGAGGTGGTAGCCCGAGCATTACATGTAGGGCAGTGGTGGGTGTAGTTCTCATACGCCACATATACCTAGGCCAGATCCCAGACCTAGGGTGACTACAATGAACCCATTCCGTCCCACAAGGGGTAACCTCTGCTCCAAAAAAAAAAGCCCACCCCCAACAAACCAGACAATAAATATACCAAACATTTAGTTTGTACAAGAGGTGACGTGTCGATTAACAAACAGCCAATTAAGATATTATGCTGTTTCGTTCTGAACATTAAACGTTAGGGTATACAACTCTACAGTATATACAATTTTGTTTTCTTTGTTTTAGCCAGGTCGACAGACCCATCTGTCAAAATCAAAGAAGAGCTTCTGGAAGAGGCGGCGAAACCGATAAGCTTTGACAGCAACGAGCTTTCAAACGTAGACCTAGACCTCATCAACTGTAGTGAAAATATTGGGTACGGTGTTGGCAGCCCGGCGAGCTCGGCAAACCTAGACAGCGAAGAGGACTCAACGATCAAGATACAAGGGACAGCCCCAAGAGCTCGGTGAGCCTGGCAAGCGCAGGCAGCGTGGACGTCTTTCTCCGAAACACCTTCATTCAGGTTGGATTTTTGTGCTATGTTTCAAACTCAGACAGCGACGATAACTTAGACCCACACTCGATACACTGAGACAGCACAGATGTGACAAACTCAGACAGTGACGATAACTTAGACATATACTTCTCCGAACAGGGTGATTTTTTTCGGGACGTGCTCCAGGCGTGCCTGGCAAAACCCAACAGCGTGGCAGACTCAAACAAGAACGAAAAATCTACCATCGCTCAGAAGAAAGAAATAATTCAAGCTAAGGCGGTAAGCCAGGAGACCCTGGCTAGTCAAGATTGCGCAAAAAAAGATAACGTTAAAGAAGAAGAGAGATTGACCAAAGAACCGACCATGCCATTACCAGATAAGGAAGAGATCAAGCCAACATACATAAGTGAGGGATCAGTAATCTCAGGTGATGAGTCCCTTAGAAATAAATATTTATTTTAGTGTTAGAAATAAGATTTAGAATAGGGAGTCACTTTATGTAAGATGCTCAAATTTACCTGCATCTGGTAAGACTGGATGTTGACCAGAAACTAAATTCTTATTTTAACGACCTCTGCTATAAAACCTAAGGCTACATTTTATATCTTAAAAAATGTTATATGACTTGGATTAGTTTACAGGAAAAGTTAATCAAGTGGGAACGGGAGTCAGTAGGAAGGGTGATTTTAATTTTGGGAGACTTATGGTATCCGTAACTGCCATCAGATAAATCTGCAGTAAAGTCTCGCAAAAACAACCAATCGTTGGTTGATTTTGTTGATTGGCTGATCATTGGAAAAATATAGAGAAAATCTATGCCAGGAATGAGGATAGGTAAAAAAAAAAATGGTGGCATTTGTCATTAGATTTGACAGCTGATGTCATTGAAAAGAGCATTCATAATCATGGGGTTTGGTATTTTCTTCTCTTGCGGGATGGGTTGTTAATATATTTCTTTAAACTCTGTAGTGAATCCTGCAACGGAGGACGAAGGCTTGCCTGCGGGAATGGTCGAATACTACGTAGACCAAGATGGCAAGTATTACTACCAGTCTGCTTTGGATGCAGAAGTACAAGACGTGGAAATGGAAAATTCCGACGAAAACCTAGATAATGAGGTAAGTGACCTTTGGAGTAAAAATATTACATTTTCAACAAGTTGTAAAGTCTATTATGGGGGTAATAATAAATAATCAATTTATTTCATAAGCCTGATAGAAACTGGTTAACAACTGCATTATTTAAATAACTATATCCTTATATTGGAAGGTTTAGAACTTGCTTGTTATGTGAAACTCCTGACGCCCAAATTACGGCATGTCCGTCTCAGGGGTCAGCGTACCTCCCTGGCAGTCACATTTGTGATGCTCAATGGCCTAATCCGAAGGGATGCAATAAGTTAGCTAGTCCTAATATACTTATGTTTTATGCAACAGGTCACCGACAGGTTGTATGTTGTTACCATTAGAATCAGAAATTTAACTCCCTTAAGCTAGAATTAACCTCAAATGCCATGAAAGTCATTCAATAGGGTATTATGAATTTAGAGAGTTGTATTGAGGATTTCGATATACTGATCTGCATTTATTTATTGCAAAAAAGGTAAGAATAGTTGAATTTTGCAGCCTACCCTGAAGCTTTCGTTTCTACCTCTGTGCCAAATTTCATATTTGTAGGTCCAGGTTTTTGAGATTTCGTGATTAATCAGTGACTGAATGAATGAGTGATTTTTCGCTTTTATATACATATAATATTATATAGATGACTAATATATCATCATCATTCATCAAAGCAAATCATTATTTTACCGACAACTCAAGTGTGATTCACAAGTCTTATAATTTTCTGATAGTTATTACAATTCCTGTTTAAAATCCAAGGCTTTATTTAATTTTGTTATTTATTAATACCAACTATGTTTACAATTAATTTTATATTTTGATTTTACATAGGATTTTTCATGTTCTGTGTAAATATATCACATGAAGATGTACATAATCAGTGTATATTCATGTACATTGGGTTTGAATTAAAAATTATCAAGGGGATATGGTTACTTAGGTACATAAAATAATTTTGCCTGGAGGAGATCGCAGAATGCAATAAACCCATTGTTTCTTTTTTGTTTGTTTACTTTTTTCTGTTTCTTTTATTTATTTTGTTTACTTTTTGTTTATAATTATAAATCAAGTATTATGAAAATAAACAAAATATTGCTTGTATTCATGATGTTGAAGTGATGGAACTTTTTTAATTTGTAATTATATTATACATACCAGGATTGTAGCTCTTTAATAAACAGCCGTGGACAGACTACAAAAAATAAAACCGGGCCATCGCATATAATCATGAAGTTTTTTTAAATTACTACATCTCGCATTATACCACCATCTCACATAGGGTATTCATATAAACAACATCACGACTTCACGTGCAAGCATTAATTGAAATTCAATTGTAGGCGACCGCTGAAGGGTCGGATCCGACGCTTACTGATCAGGAGGAAACTTACCAAACGGTCACATTGGTCCCTTCTGAGAATAACGGTGAGGTTAGCTACGTGCTGGTGGTGCAAGACGAGGCCAAAGGGGTCGTGAACATCGATCTCAAGGTGGACCAGGTACGGGGGCAGGTTAAGGTGCATATATTTTTCTTTTTTAACTACCGTACTAATAATGTATTTGTTAAAATAAGTCAACTTTTTTTTAAGGCCCACAACACATTGGTATTACTTAAGGGGGGGTTTTTTCCAAATTTGCTTGTTTTAGAATCAAATTTAATAGTCAAACTAGTGTATTTTAGGTCCTCGAAGAAAAATATGTCCTGGATATAGTTAAAATAATGGTTTAAAGCACTAACACTTTTAATTTGCTCGATGAAAAATTAATCCGACTCGGTGGATTTCAAAACCATGTTTCGTTTAATTTCCTTTATTTTTTTTAAAGTTATTATGTTTTTTTTTTTTCTTAAGTTAAGTTTCCGATTTTTTTATTATTATTTTGAACACAGTAAAACACATAGACATACGATATAATTTGAATACAAAGCTGTATGGATTGTGACTACTTGTAGCCTGAAATAAAGAATATGTTATTATTACAGCCCAAAATAATATGGAAATGCCATATACCACGCGGTAATAGTATTTTAAATTTTGAACAAGAATTCCTTTTATAACGAACGAAATTACAAACTTTGGTATTTCCTATTAAAATTACGTTTTGGGCTACCAAAACTACCGCCAAACCATTACATACCATAACAGGTATTGATGCGCCACTTCTTCCCAGCTAAAGCTAGGAAGTGGTGAAGGGCGGGCGTTTTGGGGGACTGTCTAATATAACTTTGACGTTCAAAAAGTGCTGTCTCTCAGCCTAGTTTGAATAAATAACTTTTAATTTTGATGTTCGATTCGGCGCGCAAGCGAATAGAATGTTTACGAGTACCTATGCTGATCCCCATGTTTTGTTACGAAAACAACACATACTAATGTATCCTACTTTTACTGGTAAATGACCGACCGTAATGAATGGTGACGTTCAATTAGTCTGAGGTGGAGGAAAAGGGCAACGATGACGTGTACACCTTCGAGGACGAGGAGGCGGCCGAGGAGGAGGAGGAAGAAGAAGAGGAGATTCCCGACGGCAGGCCCAAGACCACGCAGAAGCGAAACACCGGGCACATGCGGCCAAATTACAACTGCAACTTCTGCGACTACACCAGTCATCGCAGGTAACTGTCAGCGCTACCCGACTCCGCTGTTATTTACTCGTATACTATTTTATGAAGCAATATAAAAAATTAAATCTATTAAACTACCCGTCTTATTACCAAACGCGATCAAACTTTATTTCTACCCTAACCTTTGAACCAGTATTTACATTTTCAACTTTATCTCGATTTGGGAAAAGTTCTTAATACTGTAAAAAAAGTCCACTGAACAATCACGTTTTAAAAAGTATGAAACAAGAAAATGAAAGACCTGGTCGTATGCCACCTGCTCTTCCAACGGACGACTTTTCTTCTAGTAATCCGCTGGATGAGACAAGCACAGGACCAGTCGAAGTGGCGGTGCTTGGGAGAGGCCTATACCTAGCAGTGAAATGATGATGAAACAAAACTTAGCTACTCTTGTTTGTTCGTTCAGGTACCTTCTGCTGCGTCACATGAGGTCGCACTCTGAGGACCGTCCGCACAAGTGTACCGTGTGCGAGCGCGGCTTCAAGACCCTGGCCTCGCTTCAGAACCACGTCAACATGCACAACGGCATCAAACCGCATGTCTGCAAGTACTGTAACACCCCCTTCACCACCTCCGGTGAGTCATTTAAAACTAGTCTTTTGTTATACAGGTTTGACGATTTTATTTCTGTAAATAGGTTCCGTGTGGTGTCGGACGTAAAGAGAATAGCACCATCTCATTTTTTCCCATGGGTGTCGTATATATTGTAGCCAATGGCATTCAAAACTCTTTCATTAATCTTTACGAATATTATACAGGTGAATAGTTTGTTTGTTTCGTTGAATGCGCTAATCTCAGGAACGACTGGTTTTAATTCAAAAAATCTTTTAGCGTTGGGTAGCCCCTTTATCGAAGAAGCCTATAGGCTATATAACACCAAGCTATGACCAATAAGAGCGGAGCAGCATTGAAATATGTTTGTAAAACGGGGATTTTCTTTTCTTGAGAGCTTCCGTCGCGTGCGCTGCGTAAACGGTTAAAGTAAAGCATAAATTATGTGCGACGGAATTGTTCCTCTTAAAAAGTTCTAGGAGGAGTAAGAAATTTAACGCGGACGAAGTCGCGGGCTGAAGTTAGATATATATAAATTGTATAGAAGTCAAGAAGCAAATTGCTATATTTTTATGTTACTTTAATAAATTACTCATGTTATGTTTTCCTGGTGGAACGTAACGCAATATCGAAGGCGTAGTCTTCGAAAATGCAGGAAGTCACCTCAAGAGACAATTAAATTATTAATTAACAAACTGCTTCAATTCTCACCAAGGGAAATTAGAAATTTCAATAACTGCTTGAATAAAGCGCAAAATAATTTAATTTACGTGATTTGGGACCGAAACAGATACCAAAGCAGTATCGTGCCAAGTGACGTCACAATGTGGCTGCCACAATTGCGTTTGAACATAATAAGGGTGGGAATTGTAAAATTTCAATAATGTTTTTGAACAAAAATTCCTACAAAATTTGACCTTTAATACTTTTCTTGGGGTTATATTCAAAATCAAGTCATTTATTCAAATTAGGCTGAGGATCAGCACTTTTCGAACGTCAAATTAAAGTGCTTCATTGATTAAGATAAAAAAGAAATTACATGTGAATTCACTATTGTCACTGTTTTGACAGGCGAGCTGGTCCGCCATGTGCGCTACAAACACACACACGAGAAACCCCATAAGTGCACGGAGTGCGACTACGCGTCCGTCGAACTGTCGAAGCTCCGCCGCCATATTCGCTGTCACACCGGCGAGAGACCCTACCAGGTAAACTTCCTACTTGTTTACATAACAGCCTTGTTTCCTCAAAGGCTTGGACAGAGGGAAACCTATAGTACACCCCCATTTCGCCAGTTATGTTTAAGTCCCATGGCATGGGGGCGAGCCTCTTGCCATCATGACACAAATCTGCACTCCGGGCTGCTACTGAAAAATTCCAGATAGAAACACTTTACCTAAAGTGTAATTGCATTTATTGCAATTTCCAGGTCAGTGTCAAGATGTATGTTGAATATAATATGATAAGTGACCTGAATAAATATGACTTGAAAGAATTATAATCATTAATATCATCAAAACAATCCTCTAAGTTCATTTAATCCCTATTAATGACTATTTTTTTTAAGTAAAATTTTCTGTTCTGCCGTGGGCTAGGATCTGGTTATATACAATACAGGCATTTTACGCCTAACTCAGACATCAGTTCCTCACATAGCTAAAAAAACAAATGTGTCAAAACCAATGTGTAACCTAGAATAAGCCTGTCATTGTGAGGAGTAATAATTATTGTTGATTTGATTTGATTGATTATTGACTTTAAAGATTATAATTCTATGCATAAACATGTGATACGGTCGAAAAACATACAATCTAGCCTGCAAAAATTTGAATTTACTCGAACCTTTTACCGTATCTAAGGTGTCTATGTAACATATGTTGTTGTACCCTCCACAGTGCCAGCACTGTACGTACGCGTCCCCGGATACGTTCAAGCTGAAGCGCCACCTTCGCACGCACACCGGGGAGAAGCCCTACAAATGTGACCATTGCAACATGTGCTTCACACAGTCCAACTCGCTGAAGGCTCACCGGCTGATCCACAACGGTCAGTACAAACACATGAACCATATTAGCGCTACAATGTTCTATTGGCACGTGAATGCAATTGGTGGACAATACAGAATGATAGGGATGGGAGGATGGGTGACCATATTTACTTAGCAAGACCTCTCTGTGCCTTGGAAAGTACGTTAAGCCGTTGGTCCCGGCTGTTGTTTGTGAATCTTTGACAGTTTGACAACCAGTCTTACCAAGGGGTATCTTATTACCCAGTTACTGGGTTGTGGAGGTCAGATAGGCAGTCGCTCCATGTAAAATACTGGTATATTTAGCTGCATCCGGTTGAAAACTGGAACTCGACTCCAACATAGTTGGGAAAAGGCTACGCAGATGATGTTGAAACAATGACAGGCACAATTTTACAAATATTTACCATGCTGCCAACATCATTCACGCACCGAAAGATCTTACAGCACTATCATAAGCTTTTATCCTTAAACCGAGTTAATACAAATGCAAAAGTAAAACAGGATGAAATTTTGGTATTTCAATATTGAAATACCTAAATAATACCTGTTTTGTGTTAAAAAGGACTCTGGGTTTACTGCAATATAATTAGTGTCCGATCGAAAAAGGTTTGAACCAAAAACGAAAAAGAAGCTTCTTCTTTCGACCTAAAATGCAAATGATTAAACATTAAAACTATGAATATTTCCACTGTACACTAAAATCTTATTGGTTCTTTTTACACCTATGGAGAGAAATAGAAAATATTTATGAGCATGAAAAGGAATAAAACACTATAATTGTATTAGAGAATTACAAAATTTCTTGTTGTATATCGATTTTATTTACCAATGCAGCTTTTTGGCTGAAAAAGAAACTTTGCTGGGCTACTAAATTATAATAAACGATTAAGTTCACTTGTTGGCAACAAACTATACTATTTTAATGCGGAAATTAATTTTACAATTTCGTCGTGGCGATGAAATTATTTACAGAAAGTAAAACCGTGGCTAAAACTTGCCCGACTTTCAAGTTGTCTTACTAGAATCCTTACCTGTAGTAAAAATATGTAAATTGTTATTATGTTGTAAAAATTTAAAAAATTAATCATTATTATTATTGAGTAGTATCCGAGAAGCCTGTTTACTCGTGCGAGCTCTGCCCGGCCAAGTGTGGCCGTAAAACGGACCTGCGCATCCACGTGCAGAAGCTGCATACCTCCGACAAACCGCTGAAGTGCCGCCGCTGTGGCAAGTCCTTCCCCGACCGCTACTCCTGTAAAGTGCACAATAAGGTAGGTAACGTGTCGTTATCTAACTCAAAATTGGAAATGGAGTTTCTTGCCCATTATTCTCCATATGAATCTACCTTTTGGAAGGGGAAACTAGAATCAATTCTACGTTGACCTTCAAAAGTGCCTATTTAAAATAAATGCTTTGACTTTGAAAGCATTCGTTCCATACTAGTTTTTGTCAGTGGGTGAAAACCCGCGTGGAGGAACGTACTACCGGGATACATTTAATTTAAACAATCTGTGTGCCAAATTTCATCAAAATCCGTTTGATCATTTTTGTGTGATTGAGTAACAAACATACAAACTTTTTCATTTTTAATGGGACAGGGCACTAAAGCCAAAGCCGTCAAAGTTTACATTAAAATATAATGGACTCCAATCATTCTTTCCAAAAATGATTTAATTTGGAGAACAATGGGCAAGGAACTCCATTGTTACTCTTTTAAAAATGTTTTATCCGCATGAATTAATTGTATGTGAAAGAAAGAAAGGGTTTGTAGAGATATGATATCAGATATGAAGTTGCTTCACGTAAAATACTAGTACACAGCAGCATCAAATTAGACTGGAAGCCGATCCCAACATAGTTGGGAAAATGCTAGGAAGAAAATTGATAGATTTCAGAAACTCAATTCTTCTGCACTATTCATGTACTACTTTTTAATTGACTGTCTTGAATATTGATAATAATTCGTTTTAAATGTGGAAACTCGAGTTATGGTTTTTGGCTGTACACACGTCGACACATCAAGCTATACATTTCCAGTTTTAGCTGAGCTCGAATTTAAAAAAAATCCGGTCAATGGGAGATCAGCATATACTGGAAATGCGTAGCTTGAAAATTAAATAAATATGTTGTTACACAGACACACGAGGGAGAGAAGTGCTACAAGTGCGACCTGTGTCCATACGCGTCGACCACGCAGCGCCATCTCAAGACGCACATGCTCAAGCACACCGATGAGAAGCCATTCGTCTGTGACCTCTGCGACCAGTCCTTCAGGTTGGTACCAAACACATGTAGAATAGTCTTTATTGTACACCAAATAAAGTGCAATTTCTTATTTCTAACTACAAAAAATGATCACATTTCTGCAGTTCGTGGCAGTAATTTATGTTCAATCTTAGACTTGATGCCGCCAACTGTATCAGACTGTGTTTGGTTTAAAGCAGTCGGGTAACAAGGGTAATACAAAGTCAATAGCAGGCCCATTCAAGAATAAAAAAAATACAATGTGCAGTGATCTTATTGTCGAAAGGGAAACAACCACTATCTATACAAATAAATGAAATTGAAGTGTCTGTTTGTAATTTCAAATTAACAGTTTTTCACTAAATGCATATGAAAGTATATACATAAGAAAATCATTGTTTTTCAATTTTGTCTCTCTGTTTGTTCCGGCTAATCTCTGAAACGGCTGGACCGATTTTGACGGGACTTTCACTGGCAGATGTTATAAGGAGTAACATAGGCTACTTTTTGTCTGAGTAGCACATCCTTGTGTGATCATTTCTGCACACCACGCGGGTGAAGCTGCGGGCACAGCTAGTTTGAAATAAATTTTAATATTTTATTTAATTCATTACTGTAAGGTAATGGCAAAAACCAAAAAGTAATAACGTAATGTCTTTGCTATGTTTTCGTATTCAAAACATCCATATAGCTAAAATACTGATTTATTATGGCAAATTCACTTTTTACTAGATTCCGCTCGCGGCTTCGCCCGCGTTGTATGTCGATAAAAAGTAAAGTATGTTCAAAGTCAAAGTATTCCCATACCAAATTTTATCAAAATAGGTCCTGTCGTTGCAATGATAAGCCGGAACAAACACAAGTTTAAAAAATACATGCCACAATAATACTATTAAATTATGAATATAATCAAATAATGTAATCCATTTATTAGACCTATAAATTCATTAAAATCAATATCAATTAAAATAAATACGGTCATAAAACAAAATCAATAGGTATTAACACTAGAAGCGCTGAACATACCGACTGAGGTAAATTTGGATAAAAAAATATGTATATTGCAATTACGTGGTTGAAGTCTCGTATAAATAATAATCATCATATTTCATGAAAAGTCATAAAAAGTTACGATTATATGCATAATAAAATATTAATTAAAGCAGGAAGAACATCGAAATTGGTCAAATTTGGGACGCCCGCACTTCTAGTGTTAATTATCATTTCAATTGGTAGGTAGGATAAGATCTGTTACTCTTAACTGTTCTTATTGCTATGCAACAAAGCCGCACTATTAGGCAGGCGATTTTGCCATAGCAAAGATAAACTCGGAAAGCTATAAAAATATATGATTTAAATCATCATCTTTTTTCTGCACTTATCGTATATTATCGGTGCAACATATGTTTCTCTACCATACCTCTCTCTAGTCATCTCAGTAGTCACCACCTCTCTAACTATATCATTATTAACACAGTCCATCCATCATTTCTCATAGAGATCGAAATTCATACTCAAAACTTTCCTCATGACATGTTCATCTCAGCTGCATGCAATTATCTTTCATTCATCCCTTTTGTGACTGAACATTCTGACCCATACAAGATAAGAATATTATTAATATGGTATAATTGTATATGTTTATAAATTTTAGCGTCATGTATTTATTTTATCATGTTTTATTTGTTTTATAATATTAATAACTTACACAATATTGTATAGAATCAAGTTCTTCTAACTTAACAGACAGCTGTGCTGCTGGGGAGTTTGTTGGGCCATTTCTTCCTCCCAGCTAAAGCACTAGGAAGTGTCGAAGGGCGGACGTTTTGGGGGGACTGTCTTATGTAACTTTGACGTTCAGAAAGTGCTGACTCTCGGCCTAGTTTGAATAAATGACTTTTGATTTTATTTATGCATATGTTAATTTCTTGCATTATGTGTGTAAATATGTATATTTTAGTTTAAGTCTTCACACATTCATATTTTTTCCTTCTTTTTCTCACTACACACACATTCTACATTTCTTTTTTCGCAGGTCGGCTGGAGGATTATTTTTTTTAAGAAATAAGGCACTATCGTAATTTTTTTTATTTGCACCATATCCCATAAATAACATTTTTTTTCTCATGGGTGTCGTAAAAGGCGACTAAAGGACTTACTAGAGAATGGGCAGCAGCGTTCTCTTTGAATTTTACCACCATACTGCGATCCCCAATACGCCTATCTAACGCGGCGATTCTCCCCTTGCCTATGTTCAGCAGTAGATGTCTTTCGGCTGAAATGGTGATGATCACGTAAAATATAATTATTAAAAAATATGTATCATGCCAATTTCAGGCAGAAACAGCTGCTTCGTCGCCATCAGAACCTGTACCACAATCCCAACTACGTGCCAAAGCCGCCGAAGGAGAAGAATCACTCCTGCCGCGAGTGCCACCGCATGTTCGCGCACAAGGGTAACCTCATCCGCCACCTCGCCGTGCACGACCCCGAATCGGGGCATCACGAGCGAGCCCTCGCCCTCAAAATCGGACGGCAGAGGAAAGTGCGGTTCGTCGATGGAGAGCCCATGCCTGTGAGTATTGTATCATTTACTCTTCAAACACGGACATAATAATATTAATTATTCGGGTTTTTGTCGCGTTCTGGATCTTCAATGCATTGCTTAGGTACTACCTAGATTATAGACCACATTGTAACTAAAATCCTAGTATACAAGTAGGTACTAACATAGATATATAGGTCTATAGCCACGTTGTAACTAAAATCCTAATATATCAGTAGGTATTAATGTAGGTTATAAGATATATTTGGATTTTTGTCAGTCACCTTTTGCTGTCTGATAAATAAATAAATAATGATAATTAGGGAAACCGTACAGGGTTTTTTCGAAAATCAAAAATCATTAAATTTTACAAAATTAACGACTTAGTATGGTCCTAGGTTGCCAATTTTTTTTTTGTGCAAATTTTTGAACTCAATCTATGTGATACTTTCTTCAAAAGACCATTTCAGACACCAATCTACATGGTCGTCATATGATGTGACCAAGATTATGCCTGGCGTAAAACTTGTCGAAGGCTGGCAGCGAAGGGGTGGACTCGGTGATGGGCTTCTTCAATGAGACTAACTTGTTCGATGATTTAATTTAATGACTAAACCTACGCTAATGGTTGCGCTCACAAATAAGAAAAAATGACACACTATTGTTGACCGGTGTCGTCGATGAACTGGCTGGCGGCGCGGGCGCCTCGCGCACACCGCGCCGCGTTGCTTCCCCGCGCCGCTCTGCTACCCCGCACACGCCATAGTCGCGCTCTCCGCTGCGTGTCGCCTCCCGCGCCGTGCCGTATATGTGTGTGTGTGTATAAAGTCCTTGCTCCTCGCACACATGCAAGGCGTCAACACCTGGATTTTAAAAGAGACTGACCTCTAAATTTTGACCTTTCTTCTACGAACAGTCAGATAGGAAACGCCGGCGTCGTGTAATGTTAAAGGGTCAAAAAAAAAAAGATTCAGATTGTAATTCATAATGTGTTACGTTATTAGGGTGCCAGTGTTTAGACTGGAAACCAATCCATGACCAAAAAACAGTTTTGTGACAACTATGTGGAACAGATATTGTCTAGCTCTGAATTGATTGCTCTGGTAAACTACTATAGTTTTTCCAAATAGTTTATAGAGGTGTAATGTAATGGTATGAGGTGTAAAGTTTCTATAGAAAAGGGGGAGATCGTGCTACCAGTCAAGGGCACAACCCTTGACTGGTCGCACGATCCTTGGCCCTTGCTCCAGTGGGCAAGTTATGCCGGGACGTTGCATGTATGCTAGGGAAAATGTTGCTTGCGCGATCCAATATTTTTCGTAAGACATAATGTTAGTATGATGCGTAGTTCGTTTGTAGCGATGTAGGTGACTCCACGCGTTCATCATACGCATTGCAGCAAATATGTTACGTGCATTCAACCAATCATTTTACTTATACTACAGAATACACCTTGTTTCTAATTCTTTTTTAAAAGATTTTATTTTACTTGACTTTATATATCCCTGAATTTGTCACACACGTTTGGTTCTCGTGACAATTCACTATTAAAGCTTTTTTTGTTTCATTATTATTTGCACCATGTTGAATATTGCTTGTTGATGAGCACGGCTCAAATCTTGTAGCGAATGATACATTTAAAGCTAAGCTGCTTAAATGAGTATAGTCAAACAATAATTGAATAATAGTAATTATTATAGTTAAACGAATGTAATAAATAGGCGAACAGATTATTTTGCCACATTTGTTGCCGCTCATTGTTTTGCACGTTGCCATATTGTTGCATTATGATATCCTTATTGACTTTGCTACCCAAACACTGCATTGCTTTTTTCTGTCAGTAGCCATTTTGAAGTGTATGTAATCTAAATTATGCCTGTAGTAGCCATTTTGCCTTATTTTTCACAAAAACAGTTTGTGGTCTAAATAAATATTGATGTTTGTATAGCTAAATCCTATTTTTTTATTTTTTTATTTTATATGTGAGCAAAGCGATAAGACAATTATACTTTTTTTGCCTTGGCTGAAGTTATGTAGTTTTTTAGTTTAGTTGTTGCTTTGTTACCCGTTTTCTGTTCGTTCGAGTCCTGAAAAAATCGTTAGATGTTGGTAATCTAAAGGGGTATTTTGGGAGGTGCCTATGGTCAGCACAGGAACTGACTTCAGATTAGATTTTTAAACAAAATTTACCCTGAGAACCATGATTTTAATTAGCTTAGCGCACATTTGACTTGCCATTTCAATTTGAGTTAAGTGTTACGCCTAATAAGCATTGCAATTATTTTTTTTTTGAAATTTACTTTGCTTTCGTTATTTATATAATTGTTATGCCATTAAAATTACCTTTCTGTTAAGAAATATTCAAGAAATGAAAGTGAAATTATTTGTGGACTCTTAAATGTAATGAAAAATGTTTTGGCTTCAACGCCGTTGTATAAAAACGTCGAAGAGAAAATAAATAGTTTATTTCAATTCAACAGTTAGAAAGTTTAAAACAAACAAAATTGCGTTTCCGATTTGCGAATGTTTAATAATCTTAATGGCATGATAATTATTTTATTTTGCACGTTCGTGCATTTCTTTTGATTATGTTGCTGCTTGCCATGTATCACTCGATGTGCACGCCAATTTATAATTTTTGCTTAATTTGCGTGTCCTATCTGAGAGAAGGCCTTCGTGGGACCCCGTTAGTGGATCTGATAAGGTGTTATTGTTCACATGAAATAAATTAGTTCAGTAACACCAGAGACTGAGGAAACTTTGGAAGTATTTTCTATTAATAGAGAGACAGCTAGATCAAGCCGGTTTTTATTAGCTTTCAGAAATGCTAGAACGTTAGGGCTTCAATTGGGAAACCAAAATGTAGAAAATAGTTTTTGGTTCCATTTCCGTACTGTTCCGTTACCAATAATAAAAAAAAAATGAGTTTTAACTCATTTTTAGGGTTCTGTACCAAAATGGTAAAAAGGAACCTTTATGGTGAGACTCAGTCTGTCTGACCGTTTGTCTGTCACAACTGGATATCTCAAGAACTACTAATGCTATCAACTTGAAATTTGGAATAGTTTTAGATCTCGTTTGCCAAACCATTCTGCAAATAAGAAAGACATTTTTGCAGCAGGGATTGATCGGAGGTCTTTAAAATTCGAAGTGGGGCTACTAGAGCATATTGGATATCACATGAAAGAGTGTTATTTGCACATTCTCAAACATTTCGTCGCTTATCTTTCTAACAGACGTATCTGTATTTTCGTCAAAAATGAGTTATACTAGTTAAACCAATTTAGAAGACGAAACGATCGGTCTAATAAACGTACCTGCCAAAATGTGTTTTCTCGGTAACGCTTGAAGAGACAGAGAAGATACAGCGTCTATTAGACCGATCAAATAAAATCAAATCTAAAAAACGCTTGACCGGTTTTTTGTACTCTCAGGGTAGTTTGTTTAGATAATTGACACTGACGCTTCGGGCGACGCGATAATTGGTGATATTGACAATTAACGTCAATTGTCCTTGAATTCATATAATGATATTATACTCTTGAGTTATTGTCAATAATAAAAAAAAAACGTAATTGCGTTTCTTTGGAAAAACATGTTTACAATCCAACAGAACATGTTTACAATAATGTTTACATCCTATTTTGTACACACATTCATGGCCAATAAATGCATTCTGATTAACAAAAGATTTCTTTACAAATAGTTATTTACAATATTTTTACGTGACGTTGAGATTATTACTAATTATGAGCTACTGTAATTCTAAATTTCATACAACTCCGTATGCGTAATTTTCATAAAAAGGGGTACATAGTTTTTGCTTGACGTATTATACATATAGTTTTTTTTTTTTTACGTGACTTTGAGAGTATCACTTATTATAAGAGCTCTAACTCTACTTTAAATCTGGTTCTTAGTGCAGTTTCAAATCTCGTTGCGCTTACAATAGCCGTTAAGTGAAATTATCAAAAAATAGTTTTTACAGTTAGCGTGTATTGAAATAAGGATCAAAAATAAAAATGTTAAAAGGACAAATACCTAGTGTTTTTTGTAAGCGCAATGACGAAATGGTGTATAGTATGATTATTCTTTTTTTTAAATGATTTATTTATTTAATTTAGTTCCAAGATTAAGATTCATGATTCATTTTTATAAAAATATGAAATAATCGGTCAAAAGCGAGTCGGTCTCGCGCACCAAGGGTTCCATACCATCTATAAACAAATATTTTGATAGTATTATTATGATTGGATATAGTTGGATATAGTATTGCAGTTTTAGGTTAGCGCCATCTCTTGACCGATAGTGAAACTAATGTAATTTTTGTTGAAGATTTCTGGAAAAGTGTGTTTTTTTAGAGATATTGTTTTATTTTTCTTGCAATCTTTACATGAAATTTAATCACATAGAATAATTTCTGAATATTCTCTATGCAAACGTCGGAGATAAGCGGAGGAATGGTGTTTTTATTACCTTTTTTTGTCATAATTCCAAAACTATGCGGCCTAAGTAAAACGTTTGAGAATGTGCAAATAGCATTCTTTCATATGATACCCCACATGCCCTCGTAGCCCCACTTAAAAATTTTAAGACACCTATTTAGTTCCAGCTGCAAAATAAAAATTCTTATTTGCAATATACTTGAGAAACCATAATCTAAAACTATTCCAAATTTCAAGTTATAGAGAAATCCAGTTGTGACAGACAGACTGAGTCGCACTATAAGGGTTCGTTTTAAACATTTGGTACGGAACTCTAAAAACTACCGTTTCATACTAAAGTGGAATATCTAGGCAGTCAGAATTATGAAAGAGGCAACGAAAAAACAAATCGATGAAAAATTTCAAAGCACATGGGTCCACAAACATACTGGATTTAATACTCAATACTTTATAGCAATTCATAAAGTAAAATATGCTTTGGTGGTAAACATTGGATATAGACACAATCGTAGACCCTGTCGGCCACAGAAATAGGAAATACAGTAGGTAGATGACGACTTATCGTTTATCTTATAATCTAACTTATTCTCAATTCTCAAATAAAAATTAAACATCAATAGAATACACGCTTTGGGTTTTCTAGTTTCAGAGATTTAAATATTCGCTAACACTGTAATGACATTTACTTAATTAGTAGATTTTTAATTTGTTAGTAAATAGATGGATTTTTTTTCATTTCTAATGAATTCTGGTAACTTACTATATATTTTTATTGACAAAACCAGTGAGAGAGCTTGTTGAAATTATTTTTAGGCGGGATGTTGGTATGTTTAGTCGTATTTTGTTTACGATAGCCGGTTGCGCTTGTGCAGTTGATTTGTGCATGGCATGGCATAGGCTACTGTCTGCCATCTTCAAACTGTTGTAATATAAATTATGATTAAATTGTGAGCAAAATTCCCTGATTAAATTTACATGTAATTTTTACCATCTATTTATTTATTCATTTATTGCATTCCATATTGCGAAAAAGATGTTAAAAATGGCAGCAAAAGGATACAATTAAGATTACAAAAAAAAATCAATTGAAGCTACTACTAATATAAAATAGTAAAAAATCTAGTATTTAAATTAATACATATAAAAGTAAAATTAGAATAAAATCATACTTAATATTATAAATGTGAATGTAAGTTTATTTGTACCGCTTTCACGCGAAAGCTACTTAACCGATCATCATGAAACTTTGTACACATATTCTTGAAGGTATTAGAAGTAACAGCATCCATTTTATGAAAAAAAAAACGATTTTAATTTTATTTTTTGCGGGCAAAAGCTTGATTAGATGATTACAAATTATTATGGATCCAGTAATAGTGATTCAATTTCGGAACTTGTAATGATCTAAGACAAGATGTCCGTGCATATGATCAGACAAAATAATTTAAATTCACAGAACCTTCGCGTCCTGGACTCTGCCGACTCTGAGAACATGATCAAGCTGGGTCTCACCAAGAACGACCTGAAGCGCGGCGAGCTGGTGACTGTGGGCGACGGCGACGGCCAACAGTACGTGGTGCTGGAGGTCATCCAGTTGGAGGACGGCACGGAGCAGCAAGTCGCTGTCGTGGCTCCAGAGTACAACATGGATGAGGATGAAGCCGGTGAGTTAGTTAAACGAATCCCATGTAGAACTGGGTGCTTACTCTCGAATATAATTCCAATAGATCGACATTGGAATTGTCAGTCAAACGTCAGTGATTGGCTGGACTCACTGAGTCTAGTCAATCCCTGACGTTTAACTCGACCAACTGACGTTTGACCAATGTCGATCTATAGGAATTATATTCGAGAGTAAGCACCCAGTTCAGCTGGGCTGTTAAGAATGAAGCTCCAGGCTAGCGGGCCAGTGGACTCAAGTCAGTCTTCCACACTGCCAGGTTCGCGAGATTTGTTCGAAAGAGTTACCGTGGCCCTGACATACTATATAGGCAACTGTAGGAACACAGGTGGGATTTTCAGTAGAAGTCTGACACGCTCTCCCGTTCCGCCCAGAGCGGGAGACATCAATTGATGGTTTTCCACCCACAAAAAAAGGCTAGTGGGTCAAAAAAGGCTAGTGGGTTCGTGTCTGGTTTTATGTTAAAACAAAAAACAAAAATTCGCGACCTTAAAAATATGGCTATACGACATTATAATCATTAAACTCCTTAATTCAACCCTCTAAGCTCATTTAATCCAGTTCATTAAATTACTATAACATGAAAAAATCATGTAATGGGATTAAATAAACTATATTAAATACACCCTTAGTATTGATGATTTTTTTACGTAACACGTATGTAATTACATAATTAAAATCATCGGTCGCGACTTTGATTTTATTCAACGTATACACAGACCTGGAAATTGCAAAAACACGTAAGAAAGTTAGGATTTCGCGGGCTACCTTAGTGCATTTACCTTATCAATGCTAATGGTGTAGCTGTCCATTCTATTATGTAAAAATGTCATTGACGAAAGTTAGGCAAAGTGGGTAGTTTTTTCACGGTTTGATCTATCAGGTTAAGTTGGTCCGTGGAAGAGAAAGAAAGAAAGAAAATACATTTATTTAGCACAAACTCAAAAGGCACACAAAATAATACAGCAAAAAAAAAATACACAGTATTAACAAAAAACACAAATTAAAAAGAAAATCAATAAAAAGTGTACAGTGCGATGTTATAAACTAGCATTTAAGTGTGCCCCACGGCTGCGCTAAAAAGGTTCAGTTCAGCAAAAAATTTCAGACAACTAGTGCCTGACGCTGATTTTCAACTGGACCTGAAGTGTGAGCGGACGGATGTAACTCAGTTTTGTACAAATACTGCTACGTGGCGAATATATGCATACTTAAATAAAATAGATGAGTAGTGAAATGTTGATGTTGTTGATGAAGAGTGATCTTCACATGCTAAGACTTCTCCGTGTCTCTGGAATCTTGTTAAAAGGTTGGTCCTGGCTGTTATTTGTAGATCTATGACACTCTTTATAGGTAGTCAGAAGCCCTTAACCCTACAAGGCTCAATTTTTTTTTTGTGCTGTGCTGTGATCAGAAAAAAGGGAAAACTTTAAAAAATAAAACAAAGATCGTGAGGAAACCGGCATGCCCAGATACCATAATTTCCAAGACACGTAAATTGTACCTACCCGCACTATGCCCGTATTACCCGGTTACGGCCTACTCTTTCTAACAGAGGAGGCCTGTTTTCCAATAATGGGAAGGGGTAGGCTAATTATCTTAAACCATTATTAAATGGCATGATCGAGCGTCAGTGGTGGTTATGATTCAATAAAATTTGATGTTATGTGGCCATAAGAAAAGCCATTGTTCATCATGACTCTGTAGAGAACATACCAATGCTACTCATTCCACGATCAACACCGTCATATGGGACTTAAACATGCTAAAATTTGGGTGTTACTATAAGTACACCTCTGCCTTACTCTATAGGGATTACAGGTGTGATGTGACCTCCAGACTCTTCATCATCTATTTTGCGGTTTATAATTGCAGTATAACTCTTGTACGCAGTGTGTACCGAATCATTACTCATACTTAGAAAAAAATAAGCACCTTTACAAGTTAACAGGTACAGAGGGGTAATTGCTTGCTATCAGTAGGAATCGGTTGCATTTTGATAGTTAAACAACATTAATTGCGTTATTTACGTTGCTGAGCCGACAATTTATTCGAACAAGTGACGCAATAGATTAGAAATAATCTTCAATCCCATTCAGATCTGATAGATAGAGCGTTTCGCAATTAGGGTGCAGGTAACTGAATTATGGCATAATATTTGAATAATATTTGAATACATTTTACGCCGACACATATTTAATACGTACAAAAGTCATCATCATCATCAGCAGCCTATAAAGTTCCCACTGTTGGGACACAGGCCTCCTCTCGGAGAGAGGGAGTGGGCCGTAATCTACCACGCGGGCACAGTGCGGGTTTGTAGATGTCACATGTCTTTGAATTTTTGGTTCTAAGACATGCCGCAGTGGCGTGCAGTCCATATAGGCAAAAAGACACTGCAGACCCTAGGGTCTAGACCCTAGATCAGGACTAGTTACTAATATTTCAAAAATAAAAGAATTATACTAACAGTAAGTAATAAAACCATTCAAAAAGTTTAAACGCCTAATGTAAATATAATAGCAACGTTAATACCGTTCTATTTACTACGGCAACGCATTCATAACAGTGCAGGCAGCGAACGATCGTGTCTTTATTTCATTAATAAATGTACGCATGTAGTGGTAATTTCTTCTACATTTTCGTGTCTATACATTGCACACATAAAGCGAAATCCTGCCGCAGGATAACCAATCACAGGCCACAGCAGGCACAGCAATCACGCCTGTGATTGGTGAGTATTATCACAGCGCGCTGTGAGTATTATGCGATCAAGTTGAATATGTACGTAGCCTCAGGAACATTACGATTCGCAATGATGCAATTTTATTTGTCAACGTTTTAGTTATCAAAATTTAGAAATTGTTTGTTTACGAAAGGATCCATATTGATTTCGTACATGTGAAGCGCGCTGTTTTATGTTTTTATTTTGATTGAGTTTTCTTGTGATTAATTCATTTACAAACGTTAATATTTAGGTAGATTTGTTGCTTATTTCAATTAGTTTTTTGAATTGTTTTAATTTTTACTTACTACGCTGTTTGTTTGTTTTTTTCAAAATGTTGTTCGATTGTGAGGTTTGTGTTGAAAATGTGTGTTTGTTAAAAAGTGTATCTAAATGGAAATGTGTACCTGAGTAACGAGAATTATAACCCAGCAAAGAGGTAATGCAACTCGTAAGTTTCATAGTAATAATTAAGCAACTAAAACCGGCTATGTTGTTGTTTACACACATTTTAAATATTTTTTTCCTTGCTAGTTTAGTAGTTCGAGTACAGTGTGGAATTGTTTGGGATTTGCAGATTTACATGATTACTATCCCGCGGCTTGCTCAAAGATTTTGGTAATTATCGTATTGAGAGAAGTATTACGAAGAAGTTTTTCATTAAAACGTATTCTTACGTACCTATTTAAGAAACACACAAAGTCAACAACAAGTACCTACACATCTTTCTGTGCTTTCGACGGAAAAAGAATTATTGGTCGAATGAAGACGCATACCAACTTTTTATGACGATGGTTTAAAATCATATTTAAAAAAAGATAGGCGCGTAGATATCATTTATAAATGAGTTTGTTTACTTTATTATTTTTGCTGTTACCCGTACTTAATTTACCTATTAAATATATTTACATATACGAATCACATGAAGGGCCTTTTTCAACTATCACTCACCTGGATCAGATATTTGAGGTGGCCGAAATCATTTATTAGCATTATCAGGAAATCGCCATTTCAAACTTTTAAACCACCTAGTGAGGTTTTCTTCACTAACTTGAGCAATTACTAAAGACGTTTTTTTTTTTTGAACTGCCTACCCGCTGATAAAACCCTGTGCACGCCACTGACATGCCGGTTTCCTCACGATATTTTCCTTCACAAGTGGTTGATAGAAATTGTACTCTTATATGTCTATTGGCACATTAACAATTTATTTTTACAATTTTTTTATTTTGACATTTGTTTAACAGAGGAAGACGAAGATGAGGAGGAGGAAGAAGAAGAAGAGGAGGAGGATGACGACGAAGGACAAGGGGGTAGGAGCTTTATAATGAAGCAGTCGACTGTCGCTTCAACCAGCATCAAACTGGAGAAGGAGGTCGACACATGCTTCGGATTCGATGATGTAAGTACCACTCCACTGGTAATACCCTATCACCACCACAGTTCATCCCCGACTCACCTCGCACCAGGAATACATCCATACAGTGATAGACATCGTGAATGTAGTCAAGGAACAGTTTAAAGTAAGTCCAAGCCATTTAAAGATCTCGAAGATAGCGAGGAGACCGGGACTGGTGCCTGGACTGACTGGACCAAGGAGATAGTTTGGGCGCTCGAATGGCTGATGGTGCGGATTTCTTTACACCTTGGAGTCCCTAAGGTGACCATCAATACGCAAAGGCAAATCAAACTCAAACATTAAATAGAACATGAGCATGCGATATCGGCGGACACGATGTACGGTACGGTCCTGGCCGGGGTTCCTAAGGATTCTGACGAGAAAGAAGGTACTGTCAAGTCTCACTGTGCTTTTTGTATATAGACGAACACAAACTTTTTTATTTACCATGCGGACTCGTGAAACAGAAACGCATATGTTTTTATTTATCTTGCGGATTTATGAAACAAACGCAGTTTTCATTTTTCAGGACGATTTATGAAACGGAAAAGCAAACGTTTTTATTTTTCTGGAGGATTTATGAAACGAAAACGCAAATGTTTTCATTTTTGTGGAAGTATGTATCAGAATTGCAATCGTTATAATTTATCCTGTGAATTTATGACACACAAACGCAAACGTATTTATTTTTCGGGAAGATTTATTAAACGGAAACGCAATTTTATTGATTTATCTGGAGGATTTATGAAACGGAAACGATTTTTTTTATTTATCATGCGGATTTATGAAACAAATGTTTTCATTGTCCGAAGGATTTATGAAACAGAAACGGAAACGTTTTTATTTATCTTGCAGATTAATGAAACCGCGTCTAAAGGTGAAACTATTACTACAACTAATTTTTGCCCCTGGCTTCGCCCACGTGGAAAAGTATCTTATGTCTTAATCCGGGTTATAAACGATCTGTGTGCCAATTTCCATCGAAATCGGTACCTTAAAAGTATCTCATGTCTTAATTCGCGTTATAAACTGTGCCAAATTTAATCCAAATCCGTTCAGCCGTTTTTGCGTGAAAAAGGAACAAACATCTATCCATCAATCTATCCATCCATCCATCCTAGCATCTATCCATCCATCTATCCTCATAAAAGAACACATAATATTAGTAGGATAGTACGAAGTTGGTTATGAACCGACACTCAATCTTTTACCAAATCAAACGTATAAACTAACCTAATGAATCGTACAAACAGTTTGGGGTACACACGGCTACATATCAAGCATACATTTCCAGTTTTATCTGACCTTCCGTTGTATAGGCTTTTCGTACAATGTTAAGTCAGCTTATACTGGAAATGTATAGCTGAATTTGTTGCTGTGTATATTGGAGTAGCATAACTAATCATATAAAAAGTTTGGTGTACATTTAAGTAGTTTAATGAACATTTTGAGGCACATTGCTTGCCTAATTAGTTATCGCAAGCGTTTTTGTCGTCCAATTAATCGTTAATAGAAACCTTTTTGACAGTTTCTTTTATAAATTATCTAACTTTATTGAGGTTCATTTCCGAAACGTGGCTTGGGAGTGTGTTGTATAATAAGTGTCAATTTTTGCACTTGTTTGAATTGCAGTTTTTGTAGCCTAGTCGTGATCACTAAATAATGTTTATACATACATAAAGTCACGCTTTTTTCCCATAACCTTTGTGTCTAGAATTTGTGATATGAATGTTGCTGTTTAGAACATAATTAAATATGATTTTTTACATGAATCATGAATTCATGATGCAATTGTCATTATGTTTATTACCTTGAAGGACATCATTCAGGTATTGATCATTTTATAGCCAAAACAATAAGGGCCGGCCAGAAACGAAAATACAATTATATTCTGGGAAATAACGACCGCAATTTGTTATACCACCACAACGATAGTATACAAATAGCCTTTCTTCTGCAATTTAAGTTTGACAATTATCGTATAATAAAAAACATTTCCCTGCATCTTTTATCCTTATTTTTTAACCGACGAAAAAAACGGAGGAGGTTATCAATTCGACGCGTATATATATTTTTTATTGGTTGTTTTTTTTTTTTTAATACCTGTAATGACATCAGGGCGTTCCTTTCACTTCCCAAAATCCCGGCTTCCAAACAACCGAGAGCCTTCAAATTAACAAAAATAACACCTGTTAGCGTCACGTCCAACCATGTGTTAATCACGTCCTGAGAATTGATGAGAATAAATAGCACCGGCCGCGTTATCTACCCAAAGAATTATATTTGTATTCCGCGCAATTTTCATCATGCACCGTTGCCAAATGATCGCATTAGTGATCTCGCTATAGCGTTAATAATAATAATAATAACCCCGCAGGGCAGCATGTGGCGTGCTGTTGGGCAGTAGCGACCCCACGGACCCTATCTCCCGGGAGAATTCTTGTTCCTCATCTCTGGCTTGCCTTTATTGGCCGGCTGGAGTGAACACTGAAGAGGTTCAGAGCTCCCACCTCATTCTTGCCTTTATTGGCCGGCTTGAGTGGAGATTCGCAAGAGCAAACGTGCTCGGGGAAAGGAAGTATTCCAGTAAGTGCTCGTAGGGATCTTGACCATCTTCCGGGCTCTGGGATTGTTCTGAAAGCCGTGGAATACCTCTCCACTTCTCAAGCACCTCAGGGAATGTTGCCCCCTTGTCGCTAGGACACTATGTGTCAGCGACGGTTTCCGGGGGCCCATTATTGAGTGTGCAAGTCACCCCCTGCCATTTAATCCGTGTTTATACAAAACATTGATGCGGCAGGGGCCATAGGCCTTCCATAGTTCTTGGTAACCAGTCCATTTTAGCCAGCCAAATAAATAGTCCAACATCTTGGTTTCCATATCCTGCAATAGTCCAACACCAACCGGAGGTTGTCCTTGGGTGCACTTGCACAGTGCATACGGGGATAATCGTCGGTTAGTGCCTCACTTCATCTAAATTTTCTAAGGGGCCTCTGCGAGTTGGCTTCGGCCCCTCGTACGCCTTCCAAAAGACCGGGATCCTAGGATCCCGAGATATATTAACATATATGAAAATAATAATAATAATAATCATTTATTCGCAGACGTTAAAGTCCATAGAATTAGTAGAAATTTTTAAAGTTTGACATCAAAACATAAGCATTCATTAATTACAAAGGCGTTAAGCAAGAACGAAATAAATGAAGACAAATGATGAATGAAGATAGGTAACTCCAAGTGTGTGGTAACAATGGGTATTATTCCTGCACGCGTAGCATGACCACCATAGAAAGAACTTTGTCCATTCTTGCTAGAACTGAGATAGAACTGTCATGCTACGCCAGCATAAAACGGTACTAATCTTTCTACAATCTGTAATTTTGTCTATTCTTCCGTCGACAAAACCCCTTTCTACGATGGTTATGGTACGCATGCTGCTCACACGCGCCGGCTCTTAAAACGGGTTGTAACGTTTGTAACTGATTAACTGTGTTCCGATCGTCAAACCCAGCTTTTGATGACATGCATGGAACGAAATCTCTGTCTTTGAGCGGTTACTAGTGGATTTATTTATTGTATTTTTTCATATTTTCTGATTCGTTATTGACGCTGATACTGATGTATTGTATATTCTCATCGTAGTCCGGTCAATTTAGACATCCGAATAATAATAATAATAGTAGGTTACATTAGGATTATTCAAAACACCATTATAAATGAAATGTGAAAAGTCCTCATCGATCCGACACCTGGTAAAAAAATTACTCAGGTCAAAGGTCACAAAAACGGGTTTTCGCGATTTTCAGCAAAAGGGTAAGTTTTATCATAAAATTCGTTCAGACAAAAATTGTAGATTATTTGATCTACAATTTTACAAATTACAAATTATCTATCAAAATGTCCAAATACTTTTTTTCCTAAGAGCCACCGTTTTTGAGATATAACGATTCAAAAAGTTGAAAGAGTTGTAATCGTCATAATATACACACGTTTCCATGCCACCTTTGAGGTACTGTAGTTATCGCGTTTTTTTAATGTGGTTTCCCCGGTAGGTCTATTCCACTAATCTGTGATTCTGTATAATTTGAAACTAATGAATACAATTAAAGATAATATAATTAAAGATATTGGCAAGGGATGAAAATGACAAAAACGGTGTAAATAAAAAAAAAATAGGGAAATTTATTCATCGGAATCATAATTCTCTGATATTTCTGCTTCCTCTTCTCCTTGTTCATCTTCTTCATCCTGGGTGCAAGTAAATTGCCCCAATAATGAAACATCGCATGTCTCTTCGTTAGCATCAAATTAATTCTTAATTGTTGGTGTCGTGTGTTCCCAGGAGTCGGATCGATGAGAACTTTTCATATTTCATTTATAATCGTGTTGTGAACAATCCTACCAATTTTCAGCTGGGTGCGAATTTTTGTAACCTCACCCTTATTTTTGGTGGTCTAATTTGACCGGACTATCATCGTTAGAATTAGATAATTGTAACATTAAGAATAAAGCGTGTAAGGGAAACGCTTCCGAAAATGAAGACAGCTGATAGGGCTAGTTATTCTCGATACGCAACCATAAAAAAGTCTGAATTTTAATACAATTTTATATTTAATTTTTATAGATTTTTGTACAAAATACTGAGACAGTTACATAAACGATTATTTGAGATTCAAAACAAACACATAAACATTTTATTTTCCGTTTTACAAGTCGATTTCATTGATTTGATTTAGGCATCCTTTATAAAATGCCGCCAAAATAAAATAAGTAAATTACAGAAGCGTCAAAAGTTTTAAATTGATGGACTGTGTGCATTTAATAACAGTTTTGTAAGTCAATAATAGATAGTGAATGAAAAAAGTAAAAGATTGCCAACTTTTTTTATCTTTATTATTTATGTTACGACCGAAATTGTACCAACACTTATCGCAAAAAAAAAATGATTTGATTAGCTAAGTTTACTACTACTGCTGATTGATTTCATTTGATTAGCTATGATAATTATTACTACTATGATGAAAACACTTTCATTACTTGTACAGACAGTATCAAACAATAAGCGTGCAGCAATCAATTCAATTTGAGGCAATTGTTCCTTAAATGGATTAAAATGTGTGCAATCATCACTCGGAAAGATTTTGTGGAGATTTAATATTGTTTTTTGATTTCATTAATGAACATTGTCCTTTTTTATGGATGGGAAATCATCAAATGACCTCTGCCGCTCTGCGCGGAGCGGGAGGGCGTGTCATACTTTTACTTACTAAAACCGACCCGTGTCCCTTCAGTTGCCTATATGCCAGGGCGGTAACTCTTTCAAAGAAATCTCGTGACCCAGGCAGGATGAAGATTGTCCTAAGGATGCCTTTATGGAACTCTTAAAGTTAGCTAATTTAATCGTGACATTCCATTCCTAAGACAAGTTGTGCGGGGAACATGCTTTTCATCTTTAAAACATATTCACACTTTTTTTTTAATACTCTAGTTCAAGAGCTGTTTTCCGAATAATCGATAATCTAGATAGAAACAAGAATAATCGTTTAATCAGCCTTCCGTGGGCTCCGATTTTAGTCATCTGTCTGTTGTAAGTGTGTTGTCTGAGAAATGAAAAGTAATGATCACGTTGTGAGTGAATTATAAATAATATCAACAGCATATACAATGCTTACTTAGACAGTCAATTATTTGTGTACAACCTTGTATCCAGATTGTAAATTTTGTCCATAGCGACAGTTGAAAGCGAATTGACTTTAAGAGCTCTATTGTGCCAATAATGTTATATTATTTTACACGAAACTGATGTATCTTTCTCGTTCTGTAGGTATCTTACAAATGAAATATCTGTGATCTCTACAAAGGATTTCCAGAATTATATGTATATTTAAGTATAACAATGACGTGTGTTTTCCGGAGGATAAGACAAAATTTTGTTATATTTTATTTTAAGAAAATAAGTAGCTACGTAATAGCATTTACTTCATCATCAGTCTATAACTCCACTACTGGACATGGACCTTTCCAATTGCACGCCATTTGACACGATTCTCAGCAACTCTCATCAAGCTGCTACCAGCCACCGTGAGAAGATCGCCGTTTCACCTAGCCTGAGGGCGTCCACACAAGAACACATCTACTACGGTCAACGGTTTTACGGCTAATGTGGCCGGCCCATTGCCACTTCAGCTTGTAAATCCTATGAGCTATGTGTAACTTTGGTTCTCTGCCGGATCACCTCAATCCGGAGTATATCGCTCAGAGATACCCTCAGTATAGCCCGTGATTACTTATAAGTATGAAATACGAATAGGACTACCGACTGTGCCCTTCTTGAACGAACGGCTAAGTCGGTAGTCGAAGCTTTGCCCACTTACCAGGCGAATCGAATGGTAGTTTCTTTTTATCATAGAAATTAACATTTAACACCATCTTGTGTCAAGTATAAAAATGATATACAGGCCTATAGGCAGAAAGTGTTTTTTTTTTTGCTTTACTATTAATTTACTACAATTTCCCAGTAATAAAATAGGAGTACATAATGAGTACAAATTTATAGGCATGCTCTCGTTTCATCAGCATGAGCCAGCTGAAATTCTAGCGTGGTCGTGCTGGGAAGGTCCCTTCCCAGCACGACCACGCTGGCCACGACCTGTATATCTACGATAATTGAGGGGTACAAAATTTCTAATTAGTGGTATAGAATAGTACAAATTAAAAGGATTTTATTACCATCTAAAGTTATAATGAATGCGTTCATGGTCGCGCTACGAAGTATAAAACTACAAATTGATGGTACTAAACAGTCATCTGCCGGATTGATTTGAGTTGATATAATTTCTTCTTCTTGACATATTTCTTTCTTAAAGATGAATGTGTTATTAAATAAATACCTTCAGAGGCAGATTGTGAAGATATTGTTATAAAACTATTTAAATTTCTATTACAAATTAGTTTGTAAGGAAGGTTCGAGAAGTAAGAGCAACAATAGTTAGATTAAAGTATATAAATTTAAATAAGATTAATTTTAATAAGATTAATTTGAATTAGATTATTAGGTATATAGTAAATTAGAATATTTTATATATGATTAATTATACCTCTCCAAGACCCCAAACCTTGCACGAATCATCTTTTTTTTCTATTTACACTTTTTTTACCATTCATTCGATACCTTTTTCCGTATCTTAAATATACGATTACTTTGAATATTCCCTTAAAAATTGTAAATATACTTGTTTATGTTTATTTATGTGTATTTATGTTTTGTTTCGATTTTTTTTCGTTTCTTTTTTTTTTTCTTTTTACTTTTTTCTATTACAGGAGGAAGAAGAGGATCCCGAAGATGAAAATTACACGGACAAAGTGGTGCTGAGTCTAGTTTAGTATGGGTGTTTTGTTGTGTATATGCCGGACGGCTATCGGTATGGACTGGCACTGCGCGTGCGGACTTGTGGCCACCTAATATACATTTATGATGTTCCAAGCGGGCTGGCCGCCTCTGTGCTGGTAACAGGAGGCGAGGCATCGGTACATAGTTTATAGGATCCTCTCAGTTGTATTTCAGTGTGTGCCTTTATATATTTTTTTACATCCGTATGTTTTGCACTAATACCATACAGGGTTAGTTTTTTTTTAGAATTATACACTCGCCTGCAGTAAATGTGTAGCCCGGGGAATTTATGCTGAATTTTAGCCTAGCTTTAATAATAAATTTAAACAACGCTTTTTATTAAACGTATGGGCTATAGATAAGGTATGAGTATGTTACCCATTTGCTCGTGAAAAGTTTTACGAAAACGTAGATGTGTTCTTAAAACTTTTCACGTCATCATAATGTCAATTTAACTTTTTTAAATTAGCTTTAACTATCCCACTGCTGAGCAAAGACCTCCCTTAAATCCGCCAACGCATCGTTTTCCACGGCCACCTCGATTCAAACCTTGCAATACGCGTCTAGGTCGTCTTTTTAATTGCTAGAAACACATTTTGATAAACTCGTTTGTATGGAGTATTTGTTGAACAGATTAGGTTTTACAAATGACTCAGTAAATCAATAATTTAACTATCGATTTTTTTAAACACTCTTTTGCAAAAATATTTTACAGCTATTTATTTTACCTTATTGAATTTTGTAATGCGCTCTCCAACTAAATTAAATATATTATAAAGGAAATAAAAATTGTGTATGTTGTACAAACAAACCGGTCCTTACAAACAAAAAAAAAACAAAGGAGCCAAAAGCCTCGTATTCAACCAATAAAAGTTTTTCAGTTTTTACCATCGCCGGATACAAAGGGCCAGGGGACCAAATTCAAAAGTAATTTACTGGAATTAGCACATAAAAAGTTATCGAACATCTAAACACTTAACACGCGAGCAGCAAAGAACCGGTAGAACTGGCGGTGCTTGGGGGAGGTTTATGTCCCGCAGTGGACGTCTTTCGGCTGAAATGATGATGATGAAGAAATACTTGCAAAAGTCTAGTTTTCAGAAAGTGTTATTCATAACCGTATTTAGTACTTGAATTTTCTATAAACCTCCTATAAAGTATAACGGTCTAATTTATAAAAAAATATCGAACATTAAAAAAGTGGTTTTATCTTATCGAAATTTCCATGATTTGCAAAATGATTTAATTCTGAAAAAAAAAAAAATTGTTTTAATCATTCTTTATTTCCTATTTTATAACTTTCCATTAACTTTTTAGCATACATTTGAATCCAAATGTGTTTTTAATTTTATCTCTTAATAAGTTTATGCACGGTTCAAATTTAATTTAATTTCCCCAGTCTTATTGCTCATAAATGAAAATTAATGAAACCTATTTAACACATATAATTTAGTCGAAAATTTTGTGTAGATAGCTTCAAATTTCGTACGAGACGAATTTAGAATGGGTCACATTTACTGAAGCCGAGTGCATATAAAAGGATAAAGTTATGCAGTACAACTGTATCGTTTAGTGATATGGACTGTCTGAGATGACATCCATACTATATAGGCATGTATGTAGATGTAATAACATGTTGGCATTACCCAGTTGGTATAATAAGCATAACTGTTTGTTGTCGTATCTTATTATTATATTATTCTCATAACTTGATTCCATTACACAAATACACGGTTTATCGAAACGCTCGCCTCCTGTCTCTTACCACTGCCAGAAGAGATCAAATATTTAATTTGGCAGGAGGGCACATAAGGCGGGTCGCTTAAGGGAAATACGCTAAGGTAGCATGAGCACGCGAAATGCAAATTTTTAAAATACGATTCGCAACCGTAACAAATATGACTTTACAGAATTAAAACATATAGCTTTACAGGATTAATAAAAGATTTGAATCAGTAATACAACTCTTTAAGTTAGAATTGGCCTCATCATTTCAATAGTAATTCAATATGTGATAGATGTTTTTATTCCGTCGATGAATATTTTGAGTATAAAATGTAAACTTATTTATTGTAATTATTATGACATCTACATATTGAAACATTTCATAAATCTTGCTATTCTTGTTTTATTGACATACATCTTCATTGCTCGCTATTTTTAATATAAAGTATTATATTAAATGAACAGAAATGTATTTAATTTTACGAATTGCATTGTAATCGAAATTTAAGTTATAAAATTATTATTAGTATTTTATGTTATTACCTACTCATGACTAAATGTGTACCTACTGCATGGTATAAGATGTTAAATCAAAACATTTGCACGGCTGTTATGTCGAATATAGTGAAACTCATCTTTAGATCTTAAGAATCTACCTAGGAGCTACCTATATTCATTCATGAACTTAGAGGGTTGTATTGGTGATTTTTATGAATATAATTCTTTAAAGTAGGTACATATTTGGTACAGCCGTATCAATGATGTAATTATTATAGCGAAAAACATTTTTATTTTTTTAATATAATGGCTCACGTGGTACATTTTTTACCAAATAAAACTTGTACGTAAAATACTAATACTAACTAACTAATACGTTATTCCGTAGCAATAAATAACAGGTTACAGATTATCGAGTACACTGGCACAGGATAAGTCATTAAAATACAATTGAGTCTACTCGCCCCTTCCAAAAGTTAGTTTCGTATGGAGAAGAATGGACAAGGAACTAATATTTTAGATAGATTAATTAAATGTGTTAACGATGCACTTATAATAAAATTACTATTTGGTAGGTAAGGGGTGTAGGTAAAAATAATTAAAAAAAAATGGAGCACACATAATGAACAAATGCATAAAAAAATAAGTGTTTTTTCTGACTTGCAAATTGCAAAAAACGTAAGAAAATTTGTATTTCGCGGACTTACATGACGCTCACGCTAACCGAGGTGTAGGTTACTTAGAACCCTTGAAGTAAACAAGTAATTTTCAATACATTACCCAGAAGCCATGCCGGTAGATCGTTTCACGCGTCGATTGTACCAAATAAAGTAGATCGCAATCGATTATTACAAAATTGAGGCCATTAACGAAAGTACGTAACTAGGCATTATGAATAATTTATTTTATAGCTTTATTAGTGACTTATGTGGAAATGTTACAATTGCGCGATGCGGTACATGTGTTTTTTTTATTAAATGTTTTTATGTGTCATCGTAACTGTCGCGGCGGGATTGTTTCGCGCACTCCATTTTCAACTCTCCGTGTTGAACCGAGCATTGAGAATCCAACAGAATGCCTCTCAGCGCTTCGAAAACCGAACCGTGTGTTTTACCCTTCGATTTTCTATGTGTAAAAAAACCCTGCCGCGATGTACAGACGCCAACACATCAAGCTACCCGAATCTGTCAAATTTTCCAAATCAATCTTGGACTTAATACTTTGGCGATAAAGTTGAAAATTTATTAAAGAAATTTGACAGATTGTAGTATTTTTAAGTGCCGACGTCTGTACTATCCAACCATGCCGCGTGTTGTCGCCTCGCTGCCGCCTGCAGACGTACTTACCCCGCAATCGAACGACACGGTTACGCACTTTCGTTGTCTCACAATTGTACAGTTATTTTTTTTAAAATCATTACGATTACATTCCGTTTGAATACGGAAATAAAAATTTGTAGTGATGAACTCGAAGCTAGCGGCTAACTGCATTATTATTTTTTGTTATTGAATTGTCTGAACCGGTGTTGATTTACCAACACGTTTCTGCAATGTTGAGCGTCTGCTGTTGTTATTTTGTAGTTAAATCTGTGAAACTTTACTAGATAAATGTTTGCCGCTACGTCGTTACGGGTCGGCAGAACCCCGAAAGTCTGACAACTAGTCTTACCAAGGTATATGGTATTATAACCCGGTAACTGGTTTGTGGAGCTCATATTGCTCCATGTAAAATATTGGTACTCAGCTGCATCCGGTAAGACTGGAAGCCGACCCCAACATAGTTGGGAAAAGACTAGATAGATAATTACGATTTTTTAATTGATTTCGGAGGCTCTATCGAACAAGAATGTTAACGTATAGCCGCTAGCTTCCTGTATGACTTTTTAATAAGCAGTGAATGCTTGGGTATATTGTAGTCGCCCAAGTTGCAATGTAGTTATGTGTATCTTACCTTCCAATGTGCCCAGGTGTTCAATGTCGTCATCAGAATAATCGAGGAAACACTTTAAGATTACTATATGTGTCTGTAAACCATCGTAGAATAATCATAGTTTCGATTTACAAAACCAAGAAAATTTATGTATTTGAATTAAGTCGTTAGTTGTTAAATCATAAAATATTATTGTATTTTTCTCTAATTGACCAAACATTGATTTTGAAGGTGGTTTCTTTATAATTTATGAAGGATTGAACTGTGAGTTGCCGTGGTAATTCTTTAATAATGTTATTAGTTTTAATACAATTATAGGATTAGGTTAGATGTTAAGAAGGATAACGCAGTTACGATGAGTAGTCAGTAGCTACTGAGGTTGCAACGGGTGAGTGGTGCGGGTCGGAGCCTGCTGTCTGAACCGACCGACCCCCACCTACCATCCAAAACGAGATCAACTTTCAATCTTGTATATTATTACTTAGCTTTCCAGTAAGTTTTACGATTTATGGTGTAACTTACCCTCTATTTAGCCCCGTTACGCATTTTAAAGTCAGATATTATAAAAAGTTTAATTGTATAGATGTTGAATAAAGTTCTGGATGCATGTCAGATCGTAATTTATTTTTTTCGTTTTATTTTACCTGTAAACTAAGAAACACTTAACCCCAATAATTAACACGTAAGTACCCATGTGTATAAACCTACTTTACTTTACCTACCTGTTTAAGACTTAGCAAATTAACCAACCAACAGATGAGTCGTACTGCTTCCGGATTGTTCTTCTCAAAATTCGTGGAAACTTCAGGTTCGTAACTTTTTGCTTGCCGATATCGCCGTGCGCGCAGCTCTATCGCTGCTACCAAATCATTTTAGTTGAGCACAACTTGAGTTACATGTCGTGGGGCTTATTCCCCATGACAATACGCAAGTAAATTCTATTCGCGGAACAAGTCGCCGCCGCCAACAAAATGTATACGATTTATAGAGTATGTCCGCTTAGTCGCGCAAACATAAATACATTTTGTTGGTGGCGCGACCTTGCTGTCGTGGCGACCCAGTGAGAGCTCTTACTGAAACCTGACAGACCCAGTAAGTAATGAAATCTAGCGCTTGGGAAAAGGTTTTAGTTTCTAGTATTCTCCCCCCCCCCCCCCCCAATCTCCCTTGAGCTCGTCAGAATGGTATGAAGAATGAAAGTTAACGATGTCGCATGCGCGTCGTGGACTGAAAGTATAGAGGTCGAGGTGGGCGGGATACTCTGCGATTTGTGAAGACTTAATCCTAGATCTTAATATGTTTTCTTACCTGCCTATTATAGGATGATGACAAAGAATCAGAGGGGAAATTGAACTGCTCGGCTCGTCTCTACAAAAATCGGAAACAAACCAAGGTGCGTAATTTTGCGGCGTGTAACACTTGGTACTCAACCGCTGTCACCAGTCATTCTTGTTTCATTTCCACGTGTGTGCTTCCCAATTATTGTAGTACTCTTTGAGAGGCAATTACGATTAAAACTTTTTTTTGGTTACCTATTATAGACAAAAACAAAGGACGGAGCCAGGGCCTCAGCATCCTCACACCCGGAGCTAGAAAGAAAACGGCTGAATGCAGTGCTATCTCAGGTGCGTAAATTTGCGACGGCGAAGATCGTCATGCTCCCCGCTCTAAGCAATCAATTGACGACAACAAACATTCATGCTTGATAGTGATATGTGACGTAGTAGCCTACATCGTCTGAACAGGGTGCTTACTCTTGATTTTAATTCCCATTTCGACATTGGAATTCGAACTTTTCGTATTCTTGAGTTCGACGCTAGCGCCAAAAATGTATTTAAATTGGGTGTCCATTTTTTAGAAATAAGTGGAATCGAGATCGGGCGTTGTTGTTGTTCCAATATTGACACTATTGTTTTCAAGGTTCTGAATTACGTGAATGCAAACTTAACATTGGAATCGTATTGGCATTAGATAGGAATTCAAATTAGGTTGAAGAGTAAGCCCCAGATCTGTCTTATTATTAAAAACCGAAGCATGCTGTTATATGAATTCTTGCAATAAATACTAGCAGCTTAGCATGATGTTAGTTGCGAAATTGGTGCAAAGAAACTAAAAGCTTTATCCTCCTAAGTTAATTTCGGTAAAATTGCGAGCTTGCCTCACTCGCTTATGATTTTAGCGAAATTAACCCAGTGTCCCAGTCAGGATTTTCCAATTTTTTAGCTCATTTCGGTAGCTCTAGCATTATCTTAATAAAGTCTTAATAAAAGCATAACCTATGCTGGTCCAGAAAGGTCGAATTTTCGCGAGCTCGCTCTTCGATGTTAACGGATCCTTGTAAGGGTTCCTATCTTTCATTTGCACTTTTTTTTTTCATTCTCTAAGGTCACAAAGCCCTGAGATAAGCTCCCTTCGAATTGTCAGTCGGTCATCATCTGCCTAGCCTTTTCACAACTATGTTGGGGTCGGCTTTCAGTCCAACCGGATGCAGCTGAGTACCAGTATTTAATGCTATTTTTTATAAACCTGTTCTTTACTTCTAGATCGCTTCGCTTGCATTCTCTAAAATTTGAATGAAATGATCTGCATGAGCCTTCTAATTGTAAGTCGGTATGATATTTTATATATTAAAAAAAAAAACGGAATTTCGTCGCAGTCGGGTAAGGCCAAACAATTTTTTTGGAGCTCGTGGGCATGCCGGGGAGAGTAAGAGGTAATAACTTCATATGGTTCGTCAACAATGTAGTCGAAGGAAAAAAGTTGAGCTTGTCATCCGAGAAGCTCAACTTTTTTCCTTTATATGGACGGATACTCAGTCTTATTTCACTCAATGACTTAATCATAGTAATACGGTCTTCTTTTCTTACCTGCCTATTTTAGTCTGAGGACATTGAACGGGTCTCGGTCCGAGCAGCGGCCAAGCGTGTAGCTCGTGTCATACCAATACGAAGGGTGGAATCAGGACCGAGTAAAACGCAGGTGCGTACCTTTGCGACGAATATTATCAATATCAAAATATTTTATTTCTCATAAACTTACATGAGCACTTATGAAACGTCAGAAGCTAAGCACGGTTCCAATTGGTCGTTTCTTAAGGAGAAGAGCCAAAGTCATGATCAATCGGGCGGGCAGCTCCGTCGCTCTCTTCACTAGGCTATATCGTTACAACAGCCTATCCGAGTATTGAAATAATACATATAATAATTCTTCTTTAAGGCTAGGAAGCGCCAGCATTTTTTTGCAATGCGGGTGAATGTATTTTTGTCACAGGGTTAGTTCATTTTTCACACACTTTGGATCTGTATATTTGAATTAGTGAGAAAATTGTTTTTACTACCCAACATTTTTTAAGCGCCAGAATGAACTTTACCAAACTTGGAAATGTAAAATGGACTCTACCAGAGTTCGATATGTAAAGTATAAAGTTCGAAATGCCAAAACGTTTAAGGTTGTATCGTGTTTTGTGATAAGGCGGGTAGGGTTAGCAAATAAACTGCGGTAAGGTAGCCTTCAAGTAAATAGAATAGAATATTTATTTGACATAAGGTACACAGATACAGAGTAACACTTAATTTATTGTGCAAATAGCCTGGTGCAAGATAAATTATATCAATGACCCCTATGCTAGGAAAAACCTGTGTTACACGGCTCATCCATCCGTCCAATATGGGTGTTATAAGATAAGATAATTTATTTATTGACACAAAAAATATTAACATTACAACAACCATTTTGCGTAAAGAAAAAAATTGTAGGCTTTAATGAAAACAATACAACATAGGTGCATCTGTAGCCGAACTAGGTGAAAAACCTGTATCTCGAGTACAGCGCCATACCTCTCCGATAACGGACTGGGAGGTTTTTGGCCAACATTTAAAATTTTGTTAAAACTAATATACTGATTTTTCATACACAGTAATTCTAAAAGCTACTTGGAATTTAGTAAGGTGTACATTAAAAAAAATAAGTAGACTAATACAATTAATTTTAGTATAAGAAACGGGGAACAAAGTAAAAGTAGTTTGAATTAACTAATAACAGAGAAAAAGGAGTATCTATTTGGGTGCCTGGTGTGTTAGTGTTTGTTTAGTTGTGTAGGAGTAGATGGTATGTATGGGTGTAAATATGTATCAGTGACTGAAATAGGACTTCCTTTCCGCAGGAGCTGGCGTGAATTGCACTTATTTATTTAAAACATTTTCTATTTTCAGTCCAATCGGCGCACGGGACACACACATACATCAAGTCTTGCGTTGACACTGTCGGATCTTTTGGCGTGCGAGTCAGATTCATCATCATCATCATTTCAGCCGTAAGACGTCCACTGCTGGACTTAGGCCTCCCCCAATTTGGGGGGCTTTGCCATAATCGCCACGCTTGGCAGGCGGGTTGGCGATCGCAGTATGGTGGCAAAATGCATAGAGAACGCTGCTGCCCATTCTCTAGTAAGTCCCTTAGTCGCCTTTTACGACACCCATGGGAAGAAATGGGGTGGTGTTATTCTTTACGTCCGGCACCACACGTTAACGAGTCAGATTGAATGAAACTAAATGTGCACACGCATCAGCGAGCTCCCACCGTCAGGCAACGAGTGTGCTCGTATGTGTTTTTTAATGCTAAAACTAGAATTAATACGAGTTGTATAGGGTAAAATGAATAAGGTATCTATTTGAAACGAGAATTTAGGTTAAATAAGAACGTTGTCAGATTGGGCAGGAATAATGGCACGCAATCACGAAAAGAGATAAATTAACCTTTTGAACGACAGCGCGTAAACGCATCGGCCCCCCTTCCACGCCAAGCCACAAGATCAGCGCAAATACCTACAAAAAAAAAATAGGGATTCCAACAACTTATCGAGAAGTTATCGATAATCAATTAATCATTGCGTATCGGTTCATTTTTTTAAATAGAATATAGCTCGTTGCATTATTCTTTTATTTAATTTGACCCTATTTAGTATCATACTATCATTAAACACCAGTCACAAAGTTTTAAACAACCTAAAAGCAGACATTAGAACTACAAACTAATAAATTAATAATGATAAGGTACATCACTAATTTCGTTAGTGACGTCATCCGCTGTCGGGATGACCCGACTCTGGCGTGGCTGGCACGACATTTGACAACTTCCTCGCATGCGAGTAGGGATGTGACATTGTGGGATATAATAAATAATCATCATGTAGTATTTAAGACAATTTTATCGATTTACTTATAATTATTACTCTTATTCTTCGTAACTTGGCAAACTTATGTCATCCAAGTCCTTTTGCTGTCGCACATTTCTAACAACATTCAGTAAATTGACATAAGTTACTGAATGTTTTTCTGGCACTCGATCCAGTTCAAGAGCGATGAGTCTTCCGAACGCCGCATTTCGTGGGTCGATAGGTCCTGGTTGGTTAAAATCAGGTAAATTAGAGACGTCACACCTTAATTCATTTGCGTCCCATATGCTCCGTTGATACATGATTGCACTCGTTATATCTTCTGAGAAACTTGTGTTTCTTTTGTTTTCTTTGCACAGACTTGTTCGTGAAAGGAAGAAAAGAAAAAAGAAAGAAGTCGTAAAAACGACTTACATCGCTTAACAAACTTGGTGAGGAAGGTCCGACTATATAGACAACATAATTATCACTAGTAATAAAACGATAATTGTAATTATGAAAACTACCTGTTACTTTACTCTATGGTGAAATTATTATAATAAATATTATGCGTTAGGAATACTCAGATTCGAATAGTTGTCATTAAAAAAATATCGTCAAAGTAATAGTATGCTACTTTTAATAGAATATTTCATAAATGAAATATTATTTACCTTATTTACCCATTACTAGCTGTCGTGTCTTGACGACTGTGGCGTGGGGAAGCACACTTTTTTTACGAATTTTGATTAGCAATTTTTGATCATAGTTTTTTCTAGTAAAATGTAACTAATGGATATATATTTGTGCCGTTTTACAATATTTCATTAATGTTGTTTTATATAATAGGAGAAAGAAACACAGAAAACTGAAATTACTATATTTATTTTGTACTCAAAAAATGTCGTTTTCTTGTCGTCTATAGACGACGGTGGCGTGTTGGGCACGTTTTCATTTGTCGGCTATACACGACTGTGGTGTTCAAAAGGTTAACGAGTAACTAGGGTCCTACTTGTCCACCTATAGGTGTTTTTGTATGAAATTTCATTTGATAAATGTTTGTTTTCTATTTATTTTTTATTCGAAAACTTTAGTTTCTTACTAAACTTCTACCATCTCAGACGACCCTGTTTTTTGTTTGTGTGTGTGAGAAATCATCAAATGAAGTCTCCCGCTCTGGGTAGAGCGGGAGGGCGTGTCAGACTTTTACTGACTAAACCCCACCCGTGTTCCTTCAGTTGCCCATATGCTGGGGCCACGGTAACTCTTTCGAACAGATCTCGCGACCCTGGCATAGACGACCCTGGTTACTTGTCTCTTTTGGAGAGTGTAAGTTAATTACGAGTCGTAATTTACTTTTATGGGAAGAATCATTAAATGATTGTGTAAATTGCGAAGAATTTCTAAAAATGTAAGACTAATTGGAAAGTTTGATTCCTTGTTCGCTAGGTTATCATGTTCTGAGGTGTAAGTTTGCTTTGTTTGCAAACAAAATAAAAAGTCTTCATTGGATAGGCAAAAGTCGATACCCGTGATCGGTCAGCGAACCTCAACGACCGGCCGTGCGTTGATAGCTGTTATAGTAATTTTTCATGAATCAATTAAGATATTTCTAAACGAATTTCACTATACATGTCATAGTGTCATTAAAAGTTTTTAAAATTATAGCAAAAATAAAAAATATAAAAAAATATTGCCAGCCATTTAATCCTGTATAAGTTTCTTTCTCCTCTGTTTGTTGTCTTATGCTCTCGATGTGTAGGAATATGTGTCTTAATCATGTAATACGATTACTGGAAAAAAAATGTTGTTAGGTAATAAGTGTGGGTCTTCCAATTTCGGACACCCTGTCGCAATTTTGTATGTGAGCGATGGTCGTACAGAAAAAATACCTAAGAAACTAACACCTTTGTCCTTTTCTATGACGATTTGTGACCGGCATGACGGTTCTGCAAGGATGAGCCACAAAAAATAGTATTAGTAATTTAAATAATAAACAATGTAAAAGAATAGTCTTATGAAAGTTTAACGCCTTGCGGTCTTATTCATAAAAAGTTATCGAACATCTAATAACACGTTTTTCAAGAAGTGTTATTCATAAATGCATTTTAGCACTAATACGTATCTATAAACCTATTACAAAGTTATAAAAGCCATAACCCTACTAAAACAGTATTTTAAGGATAAAATGGCCGACTTTACAGCTGTTGTTTAAATAGAAAATGACATTTGACATACAAATTTTAATGTTGTGTATCAATTTGGAAGCAATCAGTTGATACTTAGTTACAATTTCAAATTATTTGTCAAATTGTAATAACAATGACGTCTACGCGTCGGAAGTGTCGAAACTGTAGACAATAATGGAAATAAATAATAGTTTCAAAAAACTAAAAAAACACGCTTCCATGGGGTGCTTTTTAAGGTATTTTTTAATTGATATCAGGCACCCCACGCTTTTTTTCCATTATTTTGTACTTTTTAGTTTGGTTTTTAATGGAAGCGTGTTTTTTAGTTTTTTGAAACTATTATTTATTTTCTATTTTTTAGGGTATTTCGAATTTTGAGACGTATGTCAGCGTAGTTTGTGACAGTTTTTTTGCTGTCCTGGTAACCCTGGCAAGGATAATGGCACAAATTTATGAAATTATTGCATTGTCATCGGTCCTTGACAGGTGTGCAAAGTTTGAATGAAATGTGGTCATTTAAAGTGGGTCAAAATCGCGCTATAAGGAGTCGGTTACAAACAAACATACAAATATACAAACATACAAGTGAAGCTAATATAAAGCGTGTAATAAAATAGTTCACAGTACGTAATATTGTCTTTAGACACTATGATTCGATAAGTTGGTCAATTTGTTGGATGACTTTATTAAAATCGCAATATTTTGATTTATAATATTAGTTATAGACCGTTTTTGAATACAACAATTTCATCAAAGGTTTTATATTTATAGCTTTATCAAGCACTATAGCTTATCGATGTCTTTGTTTTTTTTTTAATATGAATAAGACCGCAAATTTTCAGTGTGGTATTTGTTAGTAAGTCAAGTTCTTAGAACAAAATTTATGTTTCGTTTTTAATTTGGTTTCACTTTGATTCTTTGCAATTATCTTTTGGAACTGGCATGTTGGCTCTGTCAGAAAGAGCCACACAAATTGAGTATTCGATTTTCAATAAACAAATTACAATAATTTTCTGAAATAAAACAATACTTTTAAGGAAGTTTAACCTTTGGATCTCCACTGTGATTTTATTACGCTTTTATTAGCCTCACCTGTATCTCTGTTTGTTTGTATGTTTGTAAATATGTAACTATGTTTGTAAGTGTGTATGTTTGTAACCAACTCATTTGGACTTGATTTTGACCCATTTCAAACAGTCAGATATCATTAAACTTTGTAGACGATGACAATACAATAGTTTCATAAATTTGTACCATTATCCTTACCAGGATAGCAAGAAAATAAATAAAAAGTAAAGAACACTCACAACTATAAAATAGAAAATAAATAATAGTTTAAAGAACTAAAAAACACGCTTCCATAGAAAACCAAACTAAAAGGTAGAAAATAATTGGAAAAAAAGAGTGGGGTGTTTGATAACAATTCAAATACTCAAAATCACCCAACGCTGTTTTTTTTTCAATTATTTTCTTCATTTTAGTTTGATATTTTTGTTCGTAAATCAAGTTCTTAAAACGAAATTCGCCCCATACATTGTCCTCACATTGTAATCCTTATAAAATCTATTAAACGTGTAGCTTCTCCATATAACCATCGACTACAGAGTTCTTTTTCCATTATATCATTTTACTACGCCTTTCAAATTACATTACTGGTGCGAAAAACACATCTATTATTATTCGTCATCCCTATTCAGGTACCACATATTGTTAGCTATATGAGAGCGCATCAGAATGTTGATTGGTATTTCCAGTGTTGTATTATTTTCTCAGTTGTAATTACCAATGTATATGTTGTATGGATATTATCTTAATAAATTAATCACTGTATGTTGTGCTATTTCATTTCCTTGCTCCTCTAAATTGAAAGAAGTTTCTGGATGGCTCGCCATTTACGTAGACATTGGGCGGTATGACGTAATAATAGCTCGCTTTTATCGCGCGCTATATTTTCTTGCAACTGTCGGTGTTGAACCGAGCATTGAAAATCCTACAGAGTACATCTGAACGCCTTGAAAAAACACTACGATTTTCAACTCTCGGCGCCAAGTAGTACCTTCAAGTTTAAGAACTTGGGATTACACTACACAATACCGTTCACACACACGACAGCTCCTTAGCTCGGACCGTGATTAGCTAGGTCTGACCGGGCCGGGCCGGAGCCACTCACCCTATCTATAGGAGGTTCGAGACAGCACGTCTTACGCAGGTCAGCTCACCTACCGGAGACACCGCAGAGATGTCGTGAAGAAAGCGACGCGATGTACTACCGTCGTGGAGCGCCTAGAATAGCAACCACTCACATGGACGCGTGTTGTTAAAACCTGACGACAATGCTATCGTACTACAGTGTTAAAATACGTACCGAAGTAGTCCCCGTCGCACGGACGTAAAAATATCGCGGCGGCAAACTCTTGTGTTGAATCGAGCATCGAGAATCCAACAGAGTACAAACAAGCGCTTGAAAAAAACACGGTTCAATTTTGAACTCTCGGCGCTACGACAGTACGTTCAAGTTTCAGTGAGCAAAAATATTCCGCCGCGATTTTATTGTAGTTCGGGAACGTGAGTTTACTATACAGTACAAAACCGCTCACTCACGACAGCTCCTTAACTCGGACAATAACCAGATAGCTCTGGGAGCGGGACGGGTCACAGCCACACACTACCTATCTATAGGAGCGTCTAGTCAGCATTTCTGTCGCAGGTCATCCCTCGACGGGTTTCCCCCAGGCAACTGACTGTTTTACTTACCTGGCAGGGACATATCGCTGAGATGTCTTGATAAAACCGACGCGTCGCTGTGCTTTAGCGTTTTTGAGCACCTATACAAAGAATAGCAACCACTCACATGGACGCGTGTTGCTAACGCGCTCTCAACGGGTCCGTTTAGAAAGGCCATCGTATATCTTCCGTGGCCGGAGGGCATAGCCCCGTGACCGCACGCTACGCCCCTAGGCGGGGGTGTTGCGACTTCCAAGAACTTATCATTATTTAGGTACATGTAGGTATTACGCACTCACCAAATTAGGTAGGTCGTAGGTATAACATTCATCACACAATAACATCACCCCTGTATTCCTAAAGGTAGTGCACTGCAGTAGTGAACCATCAACAGGTACGTTAGTACCTGTTTGTTTGTACTTAAAACATAATTGCGGAAATGTGGGTGTAGGTTACTACACCCACATTTCCGCAATTATGTTTTAAGTCTATTGCCACCAACCGGGCATAATCCCAAATTATACTGCTCGACCCGGGAATCGCACCCAAGACCACATGCTTAGCAGTAGCGATGACGACTGCTTGACTTTTAAATACCTTACTACTACAATACTAACCTACTACACACAACAGTAGTAAAATATCTGTCGACTTAGTTAATAAGAAGTGTTAGTCCCCGTGTAGAGCAGTGGTGGCCCAGTGGTAACGACCGCGACTTACAAGTAGAAGGTCGTGAGTTCGAACCGAAGCAGGCGCTTTACTTTGTGTAAATTATTTCATTACCACTGCTCACAAAACGTTGAAAAGGAAAACATCTTGAGGAAACCGGCATGTCTAAAAACCAAAAAAATCGAAGACATGTGACATCTACCAACACGGACTGGGCCCGCGTGGTGGATGACGGCCCACTCTCTATCACAAAGAGTAGGCATGAGTCCCAGCAGTGGGAACATTATAGGCTGACTTTGGTACTATAGCATTTATTTACTGTTCTGAATTGAATCTTGAAATTCAAAAGGCACCCACTGACATCATCCAAGCTGAAAATCATACTTACTAATAATTCAACATTAAATAGAGGAATCTTAGCAGATACTCCAGACACCACCTGCATTACAGAATTTACAGAACACTCGATGCTTACTTGCTTCTCATTTCAAGTGATAGTAGAATCCAGAAACTTTGGGTAATGATCTCTGCGTTATGCTCGTGAACGGGTGCTTCGTGTGATGACTGCTCGTCTTGCTGACCTCAAGATGTTAATTATTACCTACGTTTTTAGGGTTCCGTTGCCAAATGGCAAAAAACGGAACCCTTATAGATTCGCCATGTCTGTCTGTCTGTCTGTCTGTCTGTCCGAGTATGTCACAGCCACTTTTCTCCGAAACTATAAGAGCTGTGCTATTGAAACTTGGTAAGTCGATGTATTCAGTGAACCGCATTAAGATTTTCACACAAAAATAGAAAAAAAGCAATAATATTTGGGGTTCCCCATACATAGAATTGAAACTCAAAAAATTTTTTTTTATCAAACCCATACGTGTGGGGTATCTATGGATAGGTCTTCAAAAATGATATTGAGGTTTCTAATATCATTTTTTTTTAAAACAATAATATTTGGGGTTCCCCATACATAGAACAGAAACACAAAAAAAAAAATTAATCAAACCCTTACGTGTGGGGTATCTATGGATAGGTCTTTAAAAATGAAATTGAGGTTTCTAATATAATTTTTTTCTAAACTGAATAGTTTGCGCGAGAGACACTTCCAAAGTGGTAAAATGTGTGTCCCCCCCCCCCCCCGTAACTTCTAAAATAAGGGAATGATAAAACTAAAAAAAATATATGATGTACAATACCATGAAAACTACCAACGAAAATTGGTTTGAACGAGATCTAGTAAGTAGTTTTTTTTTAATACGTCATAAATCGTAAACCACAATTTACCTTTCATTCAGTCAACTCAAATATAAAAATTAAAAAAAAAACATTTAATTTCATAAACGATGATGACGAATGATGATGATGATGACCTGCAGGTTTGTACGGAACCCTCGGTGCGCGAGTCCGACTCGCACTTGGCCGGTTTTTATTTATTTTACGTCGATGGTCCTAGTTTATCATTTGTGGCCTCGAGTTGTAACAGCTATGTGAACATACAGCATTGCATATGTAAGCTGTTTCGCTCTTTATGCCAGGAGGCTTTTATTTTGGTATTATGTTATGTTTACATTTTTTTGCTTGAGTATAGTTTTCATTTTATTTGTTGGCGTATTGGGTGGACTAGCAAATGATTTAAGTTAGTGTAATGGTAATTACTTTTTGTACCTACTAATGTATAGAATCAAGTTTATGTAACTAACAGACAGCTGTGTTGCTGGGTAGTTTGTTTCGCCACTTCTTCCCAGCTAAAGCACTAGAAAGTGGTGTGAAGTACATGTGTTTTGGGGGACTGTTTTATGTAATTTTCACGTTCGATAAGGCTGATCCTCAGCCTAATTTGAATAAATGTTTTTGATTCTTGCTCTCTCTACGTTCTTCTTGAATTAAGTACCTACCAGTAGATAATTGAATTAGTGTTTTGCTATTGTTAAGAATTTAAGAATCTTAATTTATGGGGTTAAGTATCTATAGAAAAGTGTTTCCTAATTTCACGTTTGCACGAATGCAACAATATCTTCAACACACTATCTAGCGCTACTTGAAAATTGTTTATAGTGTTTATCGGACGCTCTGCACGTGTAGCATGACCACCGTAGAAATGGGTTTTGTCTATTCTTGGTAGAATAGAGATAGAATTGTCATGCTACGCCCGCATAAAACGGTACAAATCTTTCTACAATCTTTAAGAATTAAAGATTGTAGATCTTTCTATCTGTAATTTCTAAATCTGTAATTTTGTCTATTCTTCCGTCGACAAAACCCATTTCTACGGTGGTCATGCTATGCGTGCTGGGGTGCGCTTTGTTGGACTCTCAATGCTCGGTTCAACACCAAGAGTTCAAAATTCATTGCGCGATAAAATCCCGCGACATTTTCCTGCGTGTTTATGTGGCGTTAGTGGTAAGGAAAGATTGTGTACCTATTAAGGATTATCTAACTACTGAAATAAAAGAAAAAGGCACTTTTACAAGCGTTTTTATTTCGTTTTATTACACAACATCATCATTGACACATACTTAGTTTAAATATTACATTAGGTTGATATAGACAGTGATATACCGCAGGAGAAAGTGGTAAACAATATTATTAATCTTAAAATTAAATCCATAAAAAGAGACATTGACTTAATTAGAAGAGGTTTTACAAAAACCCAAGATATGCATATAGGTTTTAAGGTAAGTTTTGAGATAAATTCACGATGGTGGGAAAAGAAAGTATTCCCCGTTTGCATTATATTCCTAGCGAAGCCTACGCCTCGTGATTGGGGATCCCCCATTTGATCGTCACAGCACGTCGGGTCCCGTCTTGTGTAAAGTTGTGATGTGTCGTCGCTTGACGTCCAGATTGGATCAGAAACGGGACAGGACATACTGTGACGTACAGAGGCACACGTACAAGTCACGTCATGGCATGTTGTTGAGATTAGGCGATACGGTGTGAATGATAGAGGCAATAGGCTCGCACCCCATTTAATTGCACTTACCAAATATGCTGGTCGAAATGTGAATTGAAAGGAAAAAGAAGGGAGAAAGTGATAGGAAGAAAGGAAAGAGTCCGCGGGCCTTATTTGCACCAATAGTTACTGTCTGAAAAGACATCGTGCCACTATTTCCTATTGTACGGACATTTAGATTGTAAAGTACAATCTTAATTACAATAACATTTATCATAGCCAAAAGGTTTAGCCCTGAATGCGGATAAATTAATAATACATTAGAAAAGATCCTGCGACATTTTTACAACACACATTATTAGAAAAGGGTAAGCAGAGAGCTCGGGATCGAAGGAACATTCGTTAAATTGATAACCTAGCAGATGGCCGCGCTGATTTTTTTTTTTTAAATCAATATTGTGGATATCCATTTCTTGACAGGAATTATTGTATTTATCGGTTTACATTTTATTAGTGCCAGAACTTCTTGACGGGCTACAGTTTTCTTGCCCCGCAATTTAACCAAATCGTTTTCAATTCGGTTAAGGTTTTTACTTGAGCATTTCGCAAAGTGCATACCTCGATAGGAGATGTTTCCTTAGGAAATAGATTATGTAATAATTATCAAATAAACGGATAAAGTAGCCTTTTAGAGTCGTTGTACTTTTGAGTAGTCTTTCATTGGACGAAATAGAAACCCGACAACTGCCTACCATGCACAGACAAAAACCATACTATTGCTAAGTAATTAATACAAACATTCACTTAAAACTATTAATGGGACACTCCTGAATTAGGAAACTTTCCACCAAACACAGAGAGTTCTTACTACACCAGACCACATACGGTATTTTTTTCTGTCATAAAAACGAAAGAGGGTATCCTTCTTTCTTGGAAAACGACTAATGTTTCGCAATAAATAGTAACTGAGGCAGTAGTTACGGCTTTGGTTTTTTGGTCGGTGATTACTGTGAAGATGGAAGAGAAATATCTGGCAACAATACAGTTAACAAGCTTTTGGGTCCCACCCGAAATTGTGACGTCATAAATGTGAACCGTACCTCTCAAGAGACCAGTTCTCGTATCTTCAGTGTAATGAACGCGTAAGGCGGGAGAGCATTCAGAAGCTGAATTTTCGTTTCTGAACAAAGTGTCTCATATTCTGATCATAAAGTTTCAGCATACGCCTTCACTCCACCGCGGATAGAGTATAATCAATACATTTTTTAAATTATTATGGCATGGGTCCAGATTCATAACATTCACGCCCCGAAAGTGATGTAGATGTGTATTAGCAGGGAACAAATATAAAAGGGGTGACAAGACACAGGTGATAAGGATTTTAGAGTAGGAAAAAGAGGGACCAAGAAAAGTGGGGGGAAGGGAAGTGGTTGTGTTGACGAAGTGCAATAACAGGATAAGATACTGATCATAAGTTAACATAGAAAGTTGTGGCGGTATAAACGAGAACCCTACCCTTCAAGAGACCAGTTCTCATATCCTCAGTGTAATGAACGCGTAAGGCGTGCGCATTCAGAACCTGTATTTTCGCTAATGAACAAAGTGTCTTATATTTTGATTATCAAGTTTCAGCAAACACCTTCACTCCACCGCGGATAGAGTATAATAAATAGATGTTTTCATTACAAGGAGGCAGGAGGACATAATTCAGCACTGCATATGTAAGCAGTCACGCCCTTTATGCCAGGAGGCTTTCATTTTGGTATTATGCTATGATTACATTTTTTTTTTCATTGACGGCCTCGTTGGTCTAGTGGTAGCAAGCGCTACTGCTGAGCATGAGGTCCTGGGTTCAATACCCAGGTCGGGCAAAGTGTTATTGGGTTTCTTCCATCTGGAATTTCTCAGTAGCAGTCCGGAGTCTGGACTTGTGCCCGGTTGATGGCAATATGCTCGCCCCCTATTACATGGGACTTAAACATAACAGGCGAAATGTGGGTGTACTATAGGTACACCTCTGCTCAACCCTTTGGGGAAACAAGGCGTGATGTTATGTTATGTGTACTTTTTTTTTTTGCTTGAGTATTGTTTTCATTTTATTTGTTGATATACTAAGTTGGTTGGCTGACATATCGGGCTGGCAAATGATTTAATTTAATGTTTTTGTCTCTTAATGTTTGTGTAGAATCAAGTTCTTCTAACTGGACAGACAGCTGTGCTGCTGTGGAGTTTGTTGCGCCACTTTTTCTTCCTAGCTAAAACGCTAGGAAGTGGTGAAGGGCGGGCGTTTTGAGAGACTGTCTTTTGTAATTTTATGGTTCGAAAAGTGCTGACCTCAGCCTAATTTTGAATAAATGACTTTTGATTTTGATTTTTAAGGCATCGGTCCAGGTTCATAATATTCACGCCTGGAAAGTTGGTGATCAGTGTATAAAGAGAAGGAATTTGGACAGGGAGAAGAAAGGAAGACTTGGGCTACCGGTACTCGTCACTCACCGTACGAAACACAGCGACACTAGGTCGCTACTTGACGCCGGTCTCCTGTGAGAGCGTGGTACTTCCCCGGTCGAGCCAGCCCATATACGAGCTGCAGCCAACCATTGACTACAGCTAGGCTCTCCCACGATATGCCCCTAAATGCTATGCCGCGATAGTGTCAAGTATGCCAATGGATAAATCCTTTTAAGAGGAATCTTATGCTGACTTCGCTCCATCGAGATGGTTAGTGGAGCTAGTTCGCAGTTGTTAAGAGGTCTTCTTCTTTTCTCTTCTTTTAAAGATATTTTGCTTAAAATATCTATCCATTGGTATACATGTTGTAGCTGTTCACGCGGTAAATTCCAGTACTTCGAGGAAAAATTTTAGCGGGTGAGATTCGTTGTTACGTCATAGAAAATACGAAGTTGCTTACAAGATATAGAAGGAATGAAGGAGTGCCCATTATTCCTATCGCTAATACATCAATTTAAAACTAGACCCGTAGGTCCTTAAACTATTGCAAGTGGCACAACCACTTGCAGCAAGCTATCAGTGATACATGTAAGTTCTTAACAAGGATTTACCCAAACCTCCTATCACTTTTTTAAAAATCTTTAGTTGATTTTCGCACCGCCTCGTTAGTCTAGTGGTCGCAATAGTTACTGCACAGCATGAACTCTTGGGTTCGATCCCCAAGTCAGACAGTGTTATTGGGTGATTTCCATAAATACAGATGGTTTCAAAGTTCACTTCACAGAAGAAATTTTGTCATATTTTTAGTTCGATACACTGATAGCCTCGAAATAATCTTAATACTATGTTCACGTATTTCACCGTTTAAATCTAGGCCTTAGCTTTCACGTACACATATTCTACGACAGATATTATATACTAGTACACATCGCAAGCTTTCAGTGTTAAATTTAAGATTTTGACAAACATTTATCCAATCGCTATCTCCATCGCAATCCCAAAAACCCAATCAACAAATTGGTTGATTTCCACAAATACAGATGTCAAGTCATTAGCTTCGTTCTTTCATATGTCTAGCTCTCTTGATACACTGATAGCGTTCAAGCCACTTACCACTATGTACGGGTGTTTCACCGTCTATATCTAGTTCTTAGCTCCTATACACGTAGCATCCATTCATCTACCAACATCCCTGACCGCCGCGTTTCATTTAATTGTCACTCCTATGCAACTCCGTGACCTTATCCGTGACCTCTTTAATGCTCTTCTTTAAGAGAAAAAGATGAATCCCATTTTATCTGTAAAACTTTTTGTCACCGTGGTGACGAAAAGTTTCCTTATCATATTTCTATTCCGACTAATTGCTTAGTGTATCTACCTACCACTGACGCCCTGCCTATAGCTTTGCCCCACGTCAGGTCCCGCATGTTTTGCCCCCTCTTCACGTTAATTTCGCCTTCTACTTCCTCATTTCACTCTAACTGTATGTTCTCCTAATGTATTCATGCTCACAACATACGCCATTTCACCGCATAGTAATTTCACCGCGTTCTAATTAAAATTGCGCTTGGAAGACCCCAACATTAATTTCGAGCCAAATATTTTCGTAACATTGTTCCAACTCCCAAAGTTCCTATTTGCACCATTGCACCCATTATTCTCCATTTTTATTTTTCTTAAATTTTTACGCCCGTTTTCTACCATTTTCTCGTTATATTTTTTTTTTATGTCAATGAACGTATAGATGTCAACGTGTTAAATCCTAAAAGTATAACTGTAACAGTAAATAAACATACAAGGATTGAAAGAAAAATAATCAAGGGAGAGGGGATAAGTTGTGATTTCGAAGAAGCGAATTGACAAGAAAGGTTTTAAACAAGCAGAAAGCCGTGTCGTCATAAATTAGCACCGTACTCTTCAAGTGACCAGTTCTCGTATCCTCAGGGTAATGAACGCGCAAGGCGTGAGCATTCACAAGGGTTTTTTTTTTGTTCCTTAACATCGGGTCTCGTGTTGTGACCATCAAGTTTCAGCATACGCCTTCATTCTACTGAGGATAGAGTATAATTCATTGATGTTTTTATTATCAAGGCACGGCTCCAGATTCACAACATTCACACCCGGAAAGTGTGAGGACTTAGAAGAGGATGAATACCGAAAGGGTGAAAGATTTAGGGAGGGAGAGGAATGAAGGAAGTCATAGGCTCCGGTACTCGACACTCAGATACAGAGTATAATTATTTGCAGTTTTCATTATTAAAGCAAGGACCGAGTTAATATTCACGACCGGAAGGTGTGTGGAAGACGATCAGACTTAGAAAAGAATATAAATCTGGTGAAGGGTGTGGGCGGGAGCGGCAGGAAGAAAAGCGGGGAGGGGAAAGAGGGGGTGGAGAAAAATGGAAGACATGGCCTTCCGGTTCTCGACACTCAGATAGTATAAGTAATTGTTGTTTTTTTTATTCAAAGCATGGGTCGAGTTTCGCAAAATTTACGACCGGAAAATGTGTGGAAGACGATTAGACTTAAGTGGGAATAAAATGTAAAGCGTTCAGGATGGAGTGGGGGGTTTATGGAAGACTTGGGCTCCCGGTACTCGACATTTAGATATAGAGTTTGATTAACTACTGTTTTCATTATTCAAGCTTGGGTCGAGTTTAACGAAATTCACGACCGGAAAGTGGGTGGAAGACCATTAGACTACAGAGGGAATAAATATATAAAGTGTAAATGATATGGTTATGGAAGAATTGGGCTTGTGGTACTCAACACTCCGATACAGAGTACCTACAAATAATTGATGTTTTTTTTTTTGTTATTAAGGCATGGGTCGAGTTCCGCAACATTCACGCCCTTAAAATGAGAGGAAAACGATTAAATTCATCAGTAAATATAAAAAGGGTGACGGATGGGGGTGGGGTGGGATGAAGGAAGACTTGTGTTTGGAATAAAAGACAAATAATCAAGGGAGAAGGGGATAGGAAGTGTGCTTTCGAACAAGCGAATAATTAAGAAAATGTACTGGGTAGGTTATTTAAAAAGTAGAAAGCCGTGTCGTCATAAATTAGCACCGTACTCTTCAAGTGACCAGTTCTCGTATCCTCAGTGTAATGAACGCGTAAGGCGTGAGCATTCTGAAGCTGTATTTTCGCTCCTTCATAATGTGTCTCGTGTTCTGACTATCAAGTTTCAGCATACGTCTTCATTCTACCGCGGATAGAGTATTATTAATTGGATGTTTTCATTATTAAGGCATAAATCAAATTTCACAACTTTATCGCTCGGAAAGTGCGAGAAAGATGATTAGAGTAAGAAGGGACGAATATAAAACAGGTGAAAAAGGGTGAGGGTGTGGGGAGGTTGGGAGAGAGGGAGAAGGAAGACTTGGGCTACCGGTACTCGTCACTCACCGTACGAAACACAGCGACACTAGGTCGCTACTTGACGTCGGTCTCCTGTGAGAGCGTGGTACTTCCCCGGTCGAGCCAGCCCATGTGCGAGCTGCAGCCAACCATTGACTACAGCTAGGCTCTCCCACGATATGTACTAGACGTGAAGTCTTTGATAGGAATGTGTATTTTGGTGGAGAGGGTGGGAGGGTGAAGAGCAAGCGGAGCGGTATGGTGGTGAGGAGAGCGTGACTTTTTTCAGGTTAAGGTAGGTGAAAGTGTGGACTACCTAAATGAAAGGGGGACGAAGGAAGACTTGAGTTTGGATTAAAGTAGAATCAATGGAGAAAGAGGGGATAAAAAGAGTGCTTTCTAAGAAGCGAATGATGAAGAAATATACTAGAAAGGTTCAAGCACAAAGCCGTGTCGTCATAAATTAGCACCGTACTCCTCAAGTAACCAGTTCTCGTATCCTCAGTGTAATGAACGCGTAAGGCGTGAGCATTCAGAAGCTGTATTTTTACTCCACAACGTTTCTCATATTCTGATCATCAAGTTTCAGCATACACCTTCATTCCACCACAGATAGAGTATAATTAATTAGATGTTTTCATTTTTATGGTATGGGTCAAACTTCACAACTATCACGCTTGGCAAGTGCGAGAAGGATGATGAGAATAAGAAGGGACGAATATAAAACTAGTGAAAGCGGGTGAGAGGGTGGAGAGGCTGGAAGAGCGGGGTAAGGAAGACTTGGGCTACCGGTACTCCTCACTCACCGTACGAAACACAGCGACAGAAGGTCGCTACTTGACGCCGGTCTCCTGTGAGAGCGTGGTACTTCCCCGGTCGAGCCAGCCCATGTACAACTGCAGCCAACCATTGACTACAGCTAGGCTCTCCCACGATATGTACTAGACGTGAAGTCTTTGAAAAGACAAGGCATAATTTGGTGGAGGAAAAAAGGAACGGAACGGGGTGGTGGTAGAAGTGCGAGGTTTTTGTTTTAGGGGAGATAGGTGCAAGTTTGTACTACCTAAATTAAAGGGGATGAAGTCTTCCACTTGGGTTTGGAATAAAAGAGAAATAACCATGGGAGAAGGAAGGGATAGGAGGTGTGCTTTCGAAGAAGCGAATGATTAAGAAAACATACTAGGCGGGTTATTTAAAATGCAGAAAGGCGTGTCGTCATAAATTAGTACCGTACCTATCAACTGACCAGTTCTCGTATCCTCAGTGTAATGAACGCGTAAGGCGTGAGCATTCTGAAGCTGTATTTTCGCTAATAAACAAGGTGACATATATTTTGACCATCAAGTTTCAGCATACGCCTTCACTCTACCACGGATAAAGTATAGTTGATTGATATTTTCATCATGAAGGCATCGGTAAAATTTCACGCCCAGAGAGTGCGAGAAAGATGATTAGAATAAGAAGGGACGACTATAAAAGAGGGTAGGGGGAAGTAGGAAGAGAGGGAAAAGGAAGACTTGGGCTTCCGGTACTCGTCACTCACCGTACGAAACACAGCGACAGAAGGTCGCTACTTGACGCCGGTCTCCTGTGAGAGCGTGGTACTTCCCCGGTCGAGCCAGCCCATGTGCGAGCTGCAGCCAACCATTGACTACAGCTAGGCTCTCCCACGAGTGGAGCGGGGTGGTGGCGCAAAGAGTGCGAGGTTTTCATTTTAGGATGAGGTAGGTGCAAGTTTGGACTACCTAAATTAAAGGGGATGAAGGAAGACTGGGGTTTGGAACAAAAGAGAAATAATCAAGGGAGAAGGGGATAGGAAGTGTGCTTTCGAACAAGCGAATAATTAAGAAAATGTACTAGGTAGGTTATTTAAAAAGTAGAAAGCCGTGTCGTCATAAATTAGCACCGTACTCTTCAAGTGACCAGTTCTCGTATCCTCAGTGTAATGAACGCGTAAGGCGTGAGCATTCTGAAGCTGTATTTTCGCTCCTTCATAATATATCTCGTGTTCTAACTATCAAGTTTCAGCATACGCCTTCACTACACCGCGGATAACGCCCGGAAAGTGTGGGAAAGATGATTAGAGTAAGAAGGGACGAATATAAAACAGGTGAAAAAGGGTGAGGGGATGGGAACGCTGGAAGAGAAGGAGAAGGAAGACTTGGGCTACCGGTACTCGTCACTCACCGTACGAAACACAGCGACACTAGGTCGCTACTTGACGCCGGTCTCCTGTGAGAGCGTGGTACTTCCCCGGTCGAGCCAGCCCATGTGCGAGCTGCAGCCAACCATTGACTACAGCTAGGCTCTCCCACGATATGTAAAAGACTGGATGTCTTTGAAGCACAGTGTGTGTTTTGTTGGGGGGAAAGAGGAAAAGGAGCAGGGTGGTGGTAGGTTTTTTTTTTGGGTGAGGTAGGTGCAATCGCGAATTCCCTAAATGAAAGGGGATTTAAGAAGACGGGTTTGGAATAAAAGACAAATAACGAAGGGAGAAGGAGGGGAAGAGAATTTGTGTTCTCGAAGAAGCGAATAATTAAGAAAATATACTAGGTGGGTTATTTAAACAAGCAAAAAGCCGTGTTGTCATAAATTAGAACCGTCCTCCTCAAGTGACCAGTTCTCGTATCCTCAGTGAAATGAACGCGTAAGGCGTGCGCTGTATTTTCGTTTCTGAACAGCGTGTCTTATATTTTGAACATCAAGTCTCAGCATACGCCTTCAGTCCACGGCAGATAGAGTATAATTCATTTATGTTATCATTATTATGGCACGGGTCAAATTTACAACATCCACGGCCAGAAAGTGTGAGGTAGTTGATCGGTTTTACAAGAGTTTGAATACAAATAGGATAAAATATGGGACCCGGATAGGACCCGGACTGTTAAGGGCTTACTTCGTGAAGGTGGGAAATTAAACAAGGAACTGAGAGTGATAGGGGCGGAAACATACTTAATGATAGCAAGGATTTTTTTATTAATTAGTGTGTTTGAATTTAACACATGGCCAAGGTACGAAGATTTTTTTTCGTATGAATGTTTCATCATCATCATCATTTCAGCCGAAAAACGTCCACTGCTGGACATGGTCGAAGTGGGAGCCCAAGGACCGCCACTTGACCGGTTGAATGTTTACGAGGCTATAAAGTTTTACAGAATTTTCAACCTGCCAACTTGTCAAAACAGGAACAAAAATGTACTAGGGCCAACTTGTCAGTCTGCACAGCTTGTTGTTCTGTTGTATCCCAAGCGTAATTCGAGACTTCAGACCAATTCGTCACTGTACACAGCCTGCATATTGTTGTATCTTAAGCGCGATACATATCATTAGATCATCCAGATAACTACGTAATATATATCTACCCAGCGAGACTAAATACTCAATGCCACTCAGACCAAATTGTCACTCTATACATTATACAGCTTATTATGTTGTTGTCATTCTAAATTGTCACTCTATGCAGCTAGTGTGATGTTGGAACCCTAAATTGATCACTCTGTACAGATGGTATGACGTTGTCACCCAAGCGCAATTTTAAAACCCAATTCTCACTCTCCTACTTTTTCTTCCCAACGAGACTAAGACCTTTTTGTCCCTCTATATACTTTCCACCAAGAGAACTATTTTACCATGCTACGATCTCGTCACTAATACGCTATTCAAGCCAAACTCTCCCCAATTAAAGTCGAAAAAATAAATTTTCAGCCAATATGTTCTTAAATTTAGAGGCCAGAGTGAATTTCGAAATAATCACCATTGTTTCCTTTTTGGTGATCGCAGTAAGATGTTATTAATGCAGTAGAGGACGCTGCTGCCCGTCCTCCCGGTACTCCCTTAGTCGCCTCTTACGACACCCGCGGGGATACAGTAGGGGTGGTGCTATTCTTTTATAGCCGGGCACCACACGGCCGCGCGTGTGCAAAAAACTTTGATTCAGCGGCTGCAGTGATCCCAGTATCACCTCGCTGAATTAACGTTTTTTGAACGTAAATGTTCACTCACATTAGTGAATGAACGACAATTTACAATTTCATCATTCAATTATTCATCGCGCTACTTTGACCGCATTAGTCGCTTTTTAGTTCGTGTTTATTACACAAAAATTGATTATTTCATTTTAGGTTTGCTAAGAGGACAGCTCGCAGTATCCATAGATTACCGTTTATTGTGAATTTACTTAAATATCTACCCGCCTATTTCTATTCGGGACCTCTATTCTCGCCAAACAGTAATGTAATTATGATTTTGAAAAAAGAATGAAGCGTGACGTTTCTATACTTAATTATACGATCCTACAGGAAAATATAGCTCTAATAATATTGTAGAAAACGTTCCTAAAGGTTTAGTGAGTTGCCGCATTTTCTTTTAAATTATCGTATGATTGACCTAATTTTCCGCTTTTTGCGACACAATTTTTTGTAAAAAGCGGCGGTCAAAGGTTTGGAAATTAAAAACACAAGATCGTCTAACAATAGGGTCGGTAAAAAAATGCCTACCAACTTCTCGAGATCGTTCGATTTCTTCCTCATAATTCTAAAACCTCTAAACAGGCCGCACCCTGTGTTGTCACGCATAGTCTTCTTAACGTAAGTCTTTTCACTGAATAGTTCATCTTTCGCATGCACACGTGACGTCTGGGATACACACGCTACGAAAGTATGTCTAGTTGTAATTGTTTTATTTATAATGCACGATTTTGTATGGTCTGGTAGATGGTATATTCCAGGCCTGAAGGCCTTTACTTCTTACAAAAGCGTGCACCAAGATTGTTAGGTGAAATTGAGGTTTTGCAGTAGCATGTTGAAGCATCCAATGTCTTCTTCGTCGCACGGTTCAGCGACCATGGATTCCAAAACCTCCTCATTATCCTTGACCACCTTGTACATCGGCTGCCAGGTACCGAAATTGAGTTCCATCAATTGGTTCGCTTTCTTGGTGATGTATAGAGTCTCCACGATCCACTCCTTGATAGGTATCGGCTGTGCCGCACTAGACAATAAATATTATCATCAGACTATATTTAACGAATGGCGGGGCAAAAGGCTGTTAGGACTGCACTGGTCTATACAGTGGCAAGGTACTAAACGATTGACATCAATACCTGTATTACGTAACAGACAGTTAACTATCAAGACCTCAAGAGCCACGTTCACGATGATTTACCCATCATATTTTTGATATACCTAATACTGCTATATTCAACGTACGAATATGTAAATGTGAGCCATAAAGTGTAATGTTTTCGACCACATTCGTGCAATATTGTCGCACACAGGAAGCTATCAATAAATCAATCTAGACACTTTAAAGCTGCTGGGGTTCCGATGTGGGGACTAAACTCCTACCTACTACAGAACCTGTACATACATGAATGGAAATTTACAATTCGAGGGACGAATAAAGGCGTTACGTTTTGTTATAACAATGTGTACTTACTCAGCCTCTGGGTTGTTCAAAAACCTCATGATGCGTCCCAGCATCAGATTCGACAGCTTCCTGAGTTCGTTAGTGACCTGTTGTATTTACAAATGAAAATATGATATTAGTATTGGTTTCAATAAAACATGGGATTGTTCGATAAGAGTATAAAATACTTACTTCGACGCTGAACGATCCATACTGGTACTCGAAACTCTGTATGTTTTGTTTCACCAAGTCATAGCTCTTCGAGTACTCTTCTACAAAGAAAAAAAAAACACAACACATTAGATCTGCATCATTAAGCCGTGAATGCATGGAAATAAAAGTTACGCAACATGTTTTTTTACTAGGCTATTTTAGATTAAAATAGAGAAATGTTTCTAGGTTTTCTTTTTAGTTGTTCTGTAAGCCCATGTCTATTTAAGTTTTTTAGACGTTTTTTGCGTTACTTCCGGATTTTTTTAGATTACAATTGAGCCAATTTTCTTGTTTTTTCTTGAGTTACTTACCAATAGCGTTATATAGCATGGCCAGGTCGTCGATAGCCTTGCGCAGTACGTTATGGTGTCTGTACAACACTTGCTGCATCAGTTTGTACGCCCGCAACATAAGCCTGCATTTTTCTTCTTTGGTTTTAGCTTGCATGGCTACAAAATAAATAGAGTGTTAACACGAAGACTGGGCGTAGTCGGTTCATTCTACTACACTCCAGTATGGCCTAACTGAATTAGAATACTTGTTTTCCTGACTATTAAAAGGATACTTAATAAAACGTTATGCGGTCAATGGCGGTGGCCTCAAGGTTTTTCGAGAATACATTTACCTCGGACAAACTCTGCAGATTGTTAAGAACAACCTTGAGAAGGAGACTAACAGGAGAATTCAGCTGGACTGGGCAGCATTTGGGAAGCTTCGTCGAGTCTTGTCGCCGCGTATTCCGCAGAGCCTAAAGATTAAAGTCTTCAACCAGTGCCTCCTGCCTACAGAGCCGATAAGTGGACACTCACGGTACGGTTGGTGCATAAATTTAAAGTCACTCAGTGAGCTATGGAACGAGTTAGGTTTGGAGTATCTCTGAGGGATAGAATCCGGAATGAGGTGGTTCGGCAGAGAACCGAAGTTGTTAACGTAGCTCATAGGATTTACAAGCTGAAGTGGCACTGGGCCGGCCACATTAGCCGTAGAACCGATAACCGTTGGGATAGATGTGTTCTTGAGTGAAGACCGCGAATTTGCAAAAGTAAAGTAGGACGCCCTCAGGATAGGTGGAGCGACGATCTTCGCAGGATGGCTGGTAGCAGCTGGATCAGAGTTACCGAGAATCGAACTGAATGGTGTTCAATTGGAGAGGCCTAAGTCCAGCAGTGGACTGCTGTAGGCTGATGATGATGATGATGATGATGAACAACTTTTGAGTATTTCTAGTAAAAGCTTATCCTCACATAAGAACCTTATTGTTGAGAACTTTTTTAATCATTTAAAACATAAAGACGTTCTTTAAGAAATTTTTGAACAACATGTTTTTGGTACCTTGGAATTCCTAAGCTGGAGTTTTAAACTACGTTTAACAATTAATCTATGCCCCAAGGTGCCGGTACAGGTAAAAGCAGGGAAAGCGGTTCAAGATAGAAACAATAGAAGAAAGCGATTGTCTGTAGGCACCTCAGGACTTTCACGACATTTAAAGGACAGTAGATAGGTCTCTCTACAAAGCGTTGCGCTAGCGTATCTCAACAATACTAAGAAATGACTGAAAGTAGCATCTAGTAAAAATAGCAGCTATAATTCAGGTATAGAACACATAAAAAAATTAAATTATGAACATAACGCAAATCAATAAATAACTTAAACAAAAGACCCTAAAAAATATATAAAATAACAAAATTAACATAACTCGACAGTATCAAAAGCAATACCCGCTTTTTAAATACAAACGTTAGGAAAAGGTACCAGAGAACTTATCTACTTGGTACTCGGTACTTAGTACCCTGCTATTCGGTACTAAGTACTGTGGTACTCGATATCAAGAACTTTGGTACTCGGTATTAAGTACTGTGGTACTCGGTACTAAGTACTGTGGTACTCGGTACTAAGTACTGTGGTACTCAGTACTAAGTACTTTGGTACTCAGTACTAATTGTACGTACTTTGATACTCGGTACCAAGTAATTTGGTACTCGGTACCAAGTGCTTTGGTACTCGGTACTTAGTATTTTGGTACTCGGGACTTTGGTAGTTAACTCGTGGTACCTTTACTTTGTTACCTTGTTAGGCAGTCAGCGATTTTTAACAGGAAATTAGGAGACATTGACCTAAAAAAATCTAGCAAAAATCGTTACCTGCGTGCACAGTATCGTGACCGCAGCTTCCGATGGATACTAGCACGTGCAGTTGAACGGGTTTTTTGCACTGGCAAGTTACTAATACGGGACATATAAGAGGGGCCAATTGATCAGAGTATACAAAACATCTGAACACGATGATTGTAGACAGACGCGACGAGTCGTACTTAACTCGCTTCTAAACTCATTTGCACAATCATGGCGGAACCGGCACCGACTAAAATACTATCAGGTCATTATTACAAATTATAAATTGCTTGTTTTTAGCGAAACTTTTAATGCGATGTGGTGCCGGAATTCCCCTATTATATTATTGCCAATTGGTGTTTGATTTAAATTATAAAAACATCCCTCTATATAATTTTGATTACATGCCCTCCGCTGTTACAAATGAGTCGTTTCCACAGTCAACGTGTTTATTGGGTGTCTAGTTCAATTTCAGGACGGAATCCTGAAACTGAACTAGGCAGGTAGTTTATATCATTAGATCAAGTTCTATCACAGGTTTAGTGTTTATTTGTACTACACAAATAAAATGTTTTGATAATGCGTTTTATTTTAGTTTCAACGTTTTGATACCTCCATCCACCACACCACATACCACACATCACACTACCACTGGATTAGTACTGATGGCCCCCGTTCATGATCCCCCCCCGAAAATAATAATACAATTTTCGTTTAATTACTATCCCGATTCGTCCCGAAATTTGAAGAATTTTAAAACGAGAAAATGAAACCAACTAACGAAATATTATTTTGAGGACCCAATTCTGAAACCTCGGTACCATTTCCAACACACCCACTATTTCTGTGATTAAAAACAAAAGAGCATGATGTGAATAGACAGTATGTCTATCTCTTCCACACGTTTGTAGAATATAATGTTTTTTGTACATCTGATGATGTTTTTTTTTTTATAATTTTGGTTAAAATATTGTACTGTAGCTAAGAGATTTGCACCTGCTGATTGTTGATTTTTATAATTTAGACTGATACTATAAGGTGTTTCATACTTTTCTAAAAGTCAAATTTTAATTGAGTATATAGATTTTCTTATTTCTAATCAATAATCTTTTAGAATAAAATTTAAGAAATATGTGATTATTCGAAATTGATGAAAGCCGAGATGTGATTTCAAGAATAATTTTGATCTGAAATAAAGATACTTCTTATTAGCTTAGTACTTTTATCTTTGACCTCGATTTCGTGTGATGAAACGCGATTATAAAGTATACTAGTTCCGGGTCGAGCCAAGAACGGGGGAATCGGTATTAGCCCCTACTCAACCAACACCTTACCAATAGTTTTTAACTTTTGAAATCGACTCGTACCCATAACAGCTGGCAGGAACAGTAACACTAGTCATCTCCTATATAAGGTGTATCGATTCATACACGAAATATTTTAAGAGGCACACCTCTAGGTGGTAAAGAAGCTATAGAAGCAAAAATATTTTTTTTTATCTAAGCGTTTGTGAATTTTCGTAATTATAATTTTAAAACTGCTTGAGACGTTTTGCATAAAACCTTTACCCCAAATTCTATAAATGGCCCGCCTGACGCTACGAGAGCGGCGACCGGACAGCGCGAGCGCGGGCACTATAGAAACTAGAGTAATGGATGTTAAAAATAAGAAGGAGCCAGTATTTCTTATGTGCGTCAAATAATTTATAAATATTAAATTTTGAAAGAAATACATTTCGACAATTTTTTTTTCGTTGCTATAGCTTCTTTACCACCTACAGGTGTACCTCTTTAAATATTTCGTGTATGAATAGATACACCTTATATAAGTACATATTATAAATATGTCTACCACTCTTATATGTTCCGAATGTGAAATGAGACCTATAAAATCTATTATCGCGACAATCTAAGAAGTCCGATGTGACGTTTCTCATGACGTTTTTTTTTTTTTGACTAGCTGCTATAAATTCGTAAGAATGTCTACGTAAGAAATTAAAAATCAAATTCGTAATCCTAAATAATTACTATGTGTATGGGTACATTATGACAACGAGTATCATTCGTAAGCCTCAAGTTCAACTTTATATTTAAAAAAATGCGCTCAAAAACACGAATTAATCGTTGATTAATATTTCGACAGGACGTTTTTACAAAGTCATGCCTATGGGTTGGTTGCCGTAGTGTCTTGACCGTTCAAATCCGTTTTTTGACCGAATAAAGTTGATTTATCGAAAAACCGTTACTTTTACAAACATTACATTTAAAAAAGAGATTGCTGTATTATTAAATATTCAAACATATAAAAACAAAATCTGATCACATATGTGATTTTTAGCCTTATTTTGATATTGAACATGAATATTTTGATATTATAATGCCACTGTGCACACAGTGCATAATATACAATATATTATTATACATAAACCTTCCGGAAGAAATTAGTATGTCGGGTTTTAGTTTATGTCTTGGTTTGGTTTTGAATCTCGCCCAAATTTAAACTTCATTGGAATTTATGTAATAGCTGTTAAATATAATAAACTCGTATGTGTAATAAAACGATATACCTCAAAAATCTGTTTTATGCTATCTAAATACAATAGTCGATTACAAATTCCATTACAAATCGATACGTCTCAAAAATCGGATTTTAAATGAACCGATTTTTTCCCCCCTCCAGGGCCGGATTTGGGGGAGGGCAACCGGGGCTACAGCCCCGGGGCCTCCACAAGTGAGGGCCCCCCACAATGCGAATTAAAAAAAAACATCTTACCACTAACTAATAAGAATTATATATTCTTATTATTTAATCATTGGTCTTGTAATAAATTATTGAGCACTACAATTCAAAAAATTTATTCATCAATTTGGAAAATTGTTAGGGGCCTCCACACATTTCTTGCCCCAGGGCCTGCAGACCTCTAAATCCGGCCCTGCCCCCCTCACTACACAAAGTATTTTGATAGCTGTCAAATCAGACTTCTTAGATTGTCGCGACAATAGTGAGTATAACTTATAGTGATATGCCGGATATCCGTACCCGCGGACATTCGAAGGAGAAGAAAGATCCGTATCTGTTACTTTTTTGGCGGATCTTTTACCCTATTAATTTTCAATATATAGCCGAAATTATATATAACGCATTAGGTAGCAAAAGTAAATTACATACAGATTTTTTTTTCTTAAAATCAAGTATTAAGTGACTAAATTATAAACAAAACAAAAGAAAGACCCGTGCAATGCAAGTCAAAACATGTCCTGTCAAGCAAAGCGTCAAAGTGGCGTCGACTATCGTTTCAACCCCACGCCCATCGACACCGCTCGAGTAAGAAAGTTAAGATCCGTATCCGTACCCTCGGATATACATTTTTAACGATCCGCCACATCACTATAAGTTGTGAACCTAAAAGCCTGTGCCTAGCACACGGCTACATATCAAGCTATACATTTCCAGTTTTAGCTGAGCTCGTATTGTATAGATTTTTCGTACAATGAGAAGTCAGCTTATAGTGGAAATGTATAGCACGATTTGTCGCCGTGCTTACAAGAATTAATAATGTTAATATATTAGTAGAAAAAATGGCTGATGAGTCGATTCGCACAAATAGCGTCGCCTGAATCAGGCGAATCGTAACTTTTATAACATTTTCTATAGGCGACTCGCACGAAATTAATTTAAATGTGAGCTAATCAAAAATTCTAGAAATATGAATTAGGCAATTGAACTGGCACTATATTTTAGTGTACTTGTTCCATACCTTTACGTTTTTTCTATTATTTTTATTCAATAGGTACGTGCTGATTCGTCGAGTCGCCTATATTAATTTTATATTATTTAAAAGTGACGATTCGCCCGATTGGGGCGAGTAAATTTGTGCGAATCGACTCATAAGCTAAAAAAAATTATCAGTAAGCGGCCACAAAATGTGTTTCGTGGCTAATCTGTAGTACTGTGTCCGTATACCAGTAGGCTTAGTAAGAAGATTTGTAGTCTACGGAAGAGTAAAAATCGTACTCGAAATCTCATCTTTTTGAGTCGAGGTCAAACCTAGACTCTGGTTTACTCGTCAACAGCGACTTTTTAATAGCAACGTGGTAGTGATATGTATTACTATCCAATTTTACAAACAAATATACAGGGGGTCAAGACTTTTTTGAAGACTTAACGAATTTTTATATAATTTCTTTTATGTAGAGTATTCCTGCAAAAAGTTTTCCTTCCCAAACTGTAAAAATCGGACAAAAACTGTACGTCATGTTTGACGTTATAAATACCGCGAAATTTAAATATTCTTCGGATTTAGAGGTGTCAGGTCGTATTTTGATTAAAATATGATTCGTCACCCTAACAAAAATGATAACCATTAAAATGATCAACATCCTTCTAAGTTCATGGATTATTTGTCTAGGATAGTGAAGACAGTTCTCTTAGCTTTTGATTTTGTAATCGTCATGCTAAAGACAGAGGAAATTTTCCTACCATCTACACGTCAACGTAAATTTTGTCTTCTCTTCCGTTCACGAAACATTTCTTTGTGGTCTTCGTGCTAAGCCTGTTGGAGTAGAAGAATTGAAAGATGGCACAGGGGCAGTTAGTACCCTCGTCTGAATAAAATTGATTTTGCATCGATGAATCTGGGATAACTGGAATTTCCAAGCTGACCCAGTTGTTTAAGGTAAATACGATAAAGCAGTCCGCGAATTTCAAACTGTCTTACATTTTTTTGCTATTTGCAGATCAGTTTCAAGTTGTTTGTAATATGATTCGCGACCTATGAAATTACATGATGAATAATCATTAAAATCGTCAATACAACCCGCTTAGTTCATTTAATCCCTTAGATATTCAATGGGATGAAGTGAACATAGCGGGTTTTATTTTTATTATTATTCTATAAAGTCACTTGTTAGGGTCGCGAATCATATTTTATTCAACTTACAACCTAACATTGACCAGCAAATACTAAAAAAACGAAAGAAATGTTAGAATTCCGTGGACTAACCCTGGCGCTTTTCCCTTAAAGCACGAGCAATAATAACGGTATGACGAAAGGAAGAAATAAGCCAATTTTACAGCGTTATATAGAAATTTTTAAGAAAGCTATACGAATTACGGGTGCGCACTGCCCTTGAGCAGTTCCTAGTGTGTGTTCTACGAGTTGTATAGTTCGTGTGACTTATAAGCGAGGCGGGTGTCGTGACGCGGACTGTAAACTTACCTATGGCTTGCATTGCTTCTGCGGTCTCGGCAGCGTTCTGAGCTTTTTGTTGCGGGAACTCAGTGGTACATTGGTGGCAAGACATGCGAGCCCCCTCCCACATGACAGGTCCCTTGCATGACGTGCATACGTACGCAGAGAACATTGACTGGTGGAGAACACGGCAGTCAGGGGATCGGAAAATATAGGTCACAAATAAAAGGCAGTGACGTTCTAAAATACTCTCTGCGTGTCTAGTTTATGATTGTTTACCTACAAGTGGACTACAAGTGCCTCTCTAGAATCAACAATTTCTTTTACTGTTTCAAATTAATGGTCAACTAATTAATGCTTTCAGTGTTCGAGTTGCTATTAGAAGTTACTCTAGCTATCTGAAGTGGGGGAGGCAAGTGCCTAGTACTTACCACAAAGTTGTTTCTGGTTGAGTCGACACAAGCGCGGCATTTGCATTCGAACCCGTACTGGTTGAGCAGCCTCTGGCGCCGTACTTCGGTGTTATGTCGAGCGTAATGTGGCCCATAGCAGTTCAGTACCTCTTCTCCTACCGGGAGTTCGGTGATCGCTTTCACGTACAAGTGATTTTTATAGAACCTGTCCATGGAATACAACTGTTGATGTATTTTGTTCTACTTGAAGAAATCTATATATTAATACGTAAAGCAAAAACTTTAAACCCCTTTTTAAGAAAATTCGAGGACGGAGGAGTCTGAAATTTGACATAGTAAAAATTTATATGGAGAAGGGTAGTAGAAAGCTAATATTTTTATATTTAAACTAGCTTTTGCCAGCGGCTTCGCCCGCGTGGAGGTCGGAAATTATCCCGCGGGAACATACTACCGGGATAAAAAGTACCCTATATGTTATTCCAGGTTATAAACTATCTGTGTGCCAAATTTCATCCAAATCCGTCCAGTAGTTTTTTCGTGAAAAGGTAACAAACATACACATACACATACATCCATCTTCACAAACTTTCGCATTTATAATATTAGTAGGATTCATTATGAAGACGTGAAGAATACGTACAAACTGGTGATGTTCGGCTCGCACGAGTGATTCATCATGGAGGCGCTGGGATATACAGCGCTGCCAACCTTACGCCAAGGGTTTCTGATGCAATTGGCTAGGAAACAATCTGTTGAAATAACGTATCACTGATCATTATGTCATAAACGTTTTATTAAAAGCTGTTATGATAGATAATTTTCACACGTTTTTATTACCTTCATACGTATGTTAGTGTGCCTATGTAACGGAAACATTGAACATGATTTTGACCCCCTTCAAAATTTGTGCCACTCTCCTTGCCGGGGTTACCAGGATAGCAAAACTACGCTGACATACGTGACAAAATTCGAAACACCCTAAATAGAAAATAAATAATAATTTAAAAAAATCTATTATTTACTATTTCTGTAAGTAGGTTTGTACAAATACTATTATACGTCAATCATATATTTTTAAACTAGTTGAGGTTGGCGTTCCTAACTGCTAACTACTCTCCGAAAGGCCGTAACAAACTTAGAGGTCACAGTCTCTTTTAAAGTCCAGACATAATTTTGGTCACATCATGCGATGACCATGCAGACTGGTGTCTGAAGTGGTCTTTTGAGGAAAGAATCATATAGATTAAGTGGACTTGTTAGTTAAGCTCACTTGTAGGTCCTGAAATTTTGCTATCAATATGAAATTTTGGCATACACGTTTAGTTCTCGTAACAATGCACAACAACAACTTAAAAAAATATATCAAGTAGATTTATCACCATATATTGCCAAAACATTATCTTTTAATACACTATTTAATAAAATTATTGTATGATACATTGCACAGTGGGTTAGTATAGGGCCACCTGGTTTATCTATTTATCTTACATAGTGTCGCGGCGACTCATTGCCTGCTGACGGCTAAGACCTGTTCCGGTAATAGGATAAACTTACTTGGAATTTCCCGTACAGGGCCAGCATTGAGTTCCATGACTGTATTGGCGTTGGTCACGAGCTGGCCCAGAGTGCGGAAGATCAGGCCTGCACACAGCAACTTCAATTCGTGGAACGGTAGAGGGTAGCGCACTTTTTTCGCGAAATATTTAAAGAACTTGGTATGTTGTTCAAGGTAAATTGTCAGCATAGTTGATGTCTGGAACAAAGCCTGCTATGTACGGAATGCGCCTTAGATCATTTCTAAAGATGAAACCTCTACGGTAGCCTGAAAAATTCTATACTGCAATTTGCAGGTCATTGCAAGAAAGAAGGAATATACATGAGAGTGATCAGTTTTGCTCAAATACTTCTATTTTGCCGTGTGAAAGAATGAAAACGTTCCTCACCACTGCGTACTGCATGAAGTCAACATTAGCCGGTATGTCCAAGTTTGTCGCGAGTTGGAACATGCTGTAGAAAGCCGAATACTCTGTACCGTAGACACCGACGCTGTCAACGTTCGCGTACGCTTCTAACAACGCGTCCGCGGTCGTGGGTTCTTTCACATCCTCGGGCAGCGGGGGAAAGCTCAAATAAGCGTATTTAAGCAACACCCTGAAAAATAGCTAGAGTCAATTCTGGAACTGGATAAAAACTTACCAATTTGCATTTATTTCAAGGTTATTAAGATCCAATTCTTTATGAGCGTGTGATCGCTTTCCGAATTAACCATACACCGACATAGTCGCTTACGGCTAATACTTTAAAGTACCTACTGTTAAAAACCTTACCTGAATGCTAAGTGCGCGATCCCTATATTCTGGAATATATTATATCTTAACCCAGCACACTCCCAGCGGTGGTACATTTTTTTGTTTATAGCATAGCAACCGTCGTCGCAGTAGATAGCGCGAGAGCACTTGCAACACCTAAAACAAGTATGGTAAATTACATGATGTTGATGAACGTAATATAAGATAAAATTCAACATGTGTCCGATTGCGTGCACTGTGGCGATCAGTTGGTTATTATGAGACAAGTAACCAGGGGGTTACTCTCTGAGCACGAAGTCCGTCCTCCGTATTGCTTACGCATTAGTTCGGTTTTCGAATGACCGACAATCCGATTTGACAGTTACACCTAGGCCCGATGTGTTTGACAATTATTTCGACGAATCAACTATTTCCGAACGTGCTCGTGTCCTCGTTGTCTTCGAATTCAAGAACATTCATCGGTTTCTAACGAAACTTCAACTAAAGCCGACGACCCCAGTTACTTATCTCTTTTGGTGACTGTTTAAGTTCAGTGATCGGAGCGTTCACGATGGAATATCGAGAACGCAAACGTGTACGCTCTGACGGACACTTGTTAAACCCGGTGATGTGGTGGATACTTGCCCGATCACGGCCTGATCACCGCTGCAGCAGTGGTCGCAGTAATAAGGATGGGGCAACTGGTTAGTTGGTAGTTTGACGGAAGCGAACGGTTCCTCAGAGAAAATTACATCCCCCCTCTTCACTGGCTTTTTAACGAGGACATGGCGTCCGACTTCGTCATTCCGGCTGCAAAAAAAACTTGCGTTCAAAATCTTCTCTATATTTACCCAATGCAATGGTGAAAACGACTAGGTTAAGCTACGGTTGCCGTGGTTGGTCCGTGGATGGGTGACCATCTTTACATACCAAGACCGGCTCGGAAAACAAGTTAAGCCGTTAGTCCCGGCTGTCGTTTGTGGGTGTTTTGACAGTCGGTACAGATCGTCGGAAGCCCGAAAGTCTGACAAGCAGTTTACCCAGGAGTATCGTAATACCGAGAAACTAGATGGGGTGGTCAGGTAGGCAGTCGCTTCATAAAAATACTGGTATTCAGCTCCGTCTGGTTTAATTGGCAGCCGACCCCAACACAGTTGGGAAAAGGCTAGACAGAATATACAGATATTGCTCCAATGTTCAATTCAGCTAAAACACGGTTGACAAAGAGGGCAGTAATAGAAAGTAATTTATTTAAGTTTGATAAGACCAGTGCCCTCATCCAATAAAAAAAAATTACAAGTTAGCTAAATAAAGTACACTTTCACGAAGACCTAAAAACAACATAACCACTTACCTCTGAAAATATACACGATCAAGTAAATTAAAAAAACAATGTCTAACAAAAATATTTGTTCCGAGTTGCGTGAATTTTTTTTTTTTTTTTTGTGTAGTTTCTTACTTGTTTTTATCTATTACATATATATCTAATATATAAAATTCTCGTGTCACAGTTTTAGTTGCCATACTCCTCCGAAACGGCTTGACCGATTTTGATGAAATTTTTTGTGCTTATCCGGTATCTATGAGAATCGGTCAACATCTATTTTTCATCCCCCTAAATGTTAGGGGTAGTCCAACCCTAATTTTTTTTTTTTTTAACTTTTATTTTTTTATAATTTGGCATTAAAAAATACATACTACTCTAAATTTTCACTCTTTTTCATCCAGCAAAACAACGTTTGCTGGGTCAGCTAGTAATTATATAAAATTCTCGTGTCGCAGTGTTTGTTACCAAACTCCTCCGAAACGGCTGGACCGATTTTTATGAAATTTTGTGTGGATATCGGATAAGTCTGAGAATCGGCCAACAACTATTTTTCATACCCTTAAATTATAAGGGTGACCCAACCATAAATATTTTTTTTTTGACATTTATTTTTATAACTTTTATTTTATTATGATTGGGCATTGAAAAATACATAAAACTCTAAATTTTCACTCTTTTTCAACCGGCAAAACAACGTTTGCCGGATCAGCTAGTGTACTACAAAATTCTTAAAATATTTTTGTTAGACGACATAATTCAATACTCAATACTCAATTACCACCTTTAGAATTATCGAGACCAAATTAGAAATATTAAGATTTCAACATTGATTCATAAAATGACTTTGCGACGAGTCTTATTAACACAGAGGCCTATATCACAATAGGCCTCTGTTTTGATAAGAGTTTTACCACTTGTGAGTCAAAGTTGAAATCTTAAAATTTCTAATTATATAGGTCTCTATAACTCTAAAGGTGCTAGTACATATTTTTATCTCTATGGATAACTAATTAGGTCTCAATTAGAATATGCAGTACCGGTGTGCAACCCTTTCTACAATAAATATATTGAGTATATAGAAAGCATACAACGTAAATTTTTGAATCATGCACGACCTGTTTTTGCCACTACTTCCAGTCGTACAAATGCTGGCTTGCGTGCTCCTCTTCGTCGCCTTACGAGCAATATTAATAAGATTTTTTGCAATCTGGATCTGTTTGCTTTACCGCATCAAAAGTTTAAACTCATGGTACTCAACATATTGAAAAATGTATGTGAAATTGTTGTTTCACTTATGCGGCACTATTAATGGCTTTATGTTTTGTTGATTTTTTACTATTAATATCTCTCTCTACTCTTTTTAGGGTTCCGTTGCCAAATGGCAAAAAACGGAACCCTTATAGATTCGTCATGTCTGTCTGTCTGTCTGTCCGTCTGTCTGTCTGTCTGTCTGTCTGTCTGTCCGAGTATGCCACAGCCACTTTATTCCGAAACTATAAGAGCTATGCTGTTGAAACTTGGTCAGTAGATGTATTCTGTAAACCGCATTAAGATTTTAACATAAAAATAGAAAAAAAAACATAATATTTGGGGTTCCCCATACATAGAACTGAAACTCAAAAAAAATTTTTTCTTCAATCCCATACGTGTGGGATATCTATGGATAGGTGTTCAAAAATGATGTAGAGGTTTCTAATATCATTTTTTTCTAAACTGAATAGTTTGCGCGAGAGACACTTCCAAAGTGGTAAAATGAGTGTCCCCCCCCCCCGTAACTTCTAAAATAAGGGAATGATAAAACTAAAAAAAATATATGATGTACATTATCATGTAAACTTCCACCAAAAATTGGTTTGAACGAGATCTAATAAGTAGTTTTTTTTTAATACGTCATAAATCGTAAACCACAATTTACCTTCCATTCAGTCAACTCAAATATAAATATGCTAATGTATTATTATGCTAATGTATTAATATGCTAATGGATTATGTATTATTTAAATATGCTAATTTATAATAGGACTAGTTGTCACAGTGACACTATTTCATTTTTTGATTGTAATCAATTTATTACTGATTACAAACTAACGAATTATACTTTGTATTTGCCACGTAGTTGTAGGAGACATATTGCTAATCTTTTAGCATACAATTTACACCGTAACAATGGTACCTGTAGCATACCATCGATTACTGTTAGTAGTGGTACTAACGCCACTTTTGATACACCTAGTAATTTAAACTATTAGGTGCGACAACAGGTAAGCCGCATGTGTTGAATGTTGTACATCAAAATATGCAGGGTTTGTCTGGCAAAGAGCTAGAGTTAAGTTTATTTATTGAAAACTATGATGTTCAGGTATTATGTTTGACTGAACACTGGTTGAAGGAACATGAAGTAGCGTTTATGAATAATGATTTTTTTACTGTGCAAAGTGCATTTGTGAGGAAAAGTGCTATTCGCGGAGGATCATTAGTTTTTGTTTCGAACAAGTTGAAATGTAAACAACGGTTAGATCTAGTTAACCTTTCCATTGAGCGCATTATTGAGTTGTCTTGCGTTGAGTTGGAGCGTTATGTCATAATATGCGTTTATCGTCCCCCCTCTGGGGATTTTATTCGTTTCGAATCAGTAATGGAGGATTCACTCAATAAATTAAAATCAATTAATAAATGTATAATTTTATGTGGAGATTTCAATATTAATATTTTAGATGTTACTCCATTAAGTATTAGACTGCTCAATCTGTTTAGGTCTTTTAATTTAATAAACTTGTTCCTTGAACCAACTAGGGTCACGGCTTCTTCGTCGACTTGTCTTGATAATATATTTAGTGATTGTGATGCCAAAAATAAGTTTGTTTTAAGTGACTTAACGTCTGACCACTGTGGATTATTAGCCAGCTTCCCTTTGCCACTACTTAAAAAGCCGCATAAAATATTATGCAGGCCTTATACAGCTAGTCGTTGCAATAAATTTAAAAATAATATAGCTCATAGGATTACACCATCTATAGTAGAACGCGAGAATCCTAATGAAATCTATGGAGCCCTATTTGATATTGTGCAAAAAGAATACGAATCTACTTTCAAGACCAAAACTATTGATATTAATAGCACTTCCGTTAGCTTCAACCAATGGGCTACTCCAGGAATTTATAAAAGTAGAGCAAGACTATACGAGTTATATGGTTTGAAAAAATACAGATTTGATACTCCTTTTTTAGAGTATGTCAGTAATTATTCAAAATTGTTTAAAAAAATCTGCGCTTTAGCTAAATCAAAATTTTTAAGCGATACCATAAAAAAATCCAATAATAAAATAAAAACCACTTGGAAAATTATTAACAATGAAACGGGTAAACCGGTTAAACAGGAAAAACAACTAGAGATTATGATTAACAACAAATTGGTTAATAAAGCTGCCGTCATAGCTGAGGCATTTAATGAGTTTTTTGCCAACATACCTATAACTACGACTTGCTCCTTAAATTCGTCCTCGTCTAAAGCTGAAAACCTTTTGCATAGTTGTGTGCCCGGATGTAGTCGCTTATTTAGTTTCGAACATGTAACGCCTCGTGATGTGGTTAATATTTTTAACACACTTAAGTCTAAAAACACTGGGGATTTCTGGGGCATCTCCATTAAACTGTTAAGTAATATAATAGACATCGTAGCCCCCTATCTAGCTGTTACTTTTAATAAATGTGTTGATTTAGGATCTTTTCCTGACCTCATGAAGAGTAGTAAAGTCATACCATTATTTAAAACAGGTAATAAAAATAACGTTGGTAATTTCAGACCCATTTCTATCTTACCTGCATTTAGTAAAATATTTGAAAAGTTAATACTCAAGCAATTGCTAAGACATTTTAATTTAAATAGCCTCCTTCATAATGAGCAATATGGCTTTACAAAGGGTCGTTCGACAACAGATGCGGGTGTTGCTCTGCTGAAACACATTTTCAATGCTTGGGAGAACTCGCAGAATGCTATTGGAGTTTTCTGTGATCTCTCCAAAGCTTTTGATTGCGTTCACCATGACACACTTTTGCGTAAACTACGTCATTACGGTGTTCAAAACGAAGCTCTCAATGTCATAAGTTCTTATTTGCAAAATAGGCACCAATGTGTAGATGTCAATGGAGTAAAATCTTCCGGGCTACTAGTTCAGTTAGGTGTACCTCAAGGCTCAATACTGGGTCCATTCTTATTCTTAGTGTATATTAACGACTTACCATTCTATTTAAAGAATATCTGTGACATTGTACTATTTGCTGATGATACCTCACTTATCTTTAAAGTAGACAGGAATAGAAAAGATTTTGATGACGTGAATAGTGCGCTCTCAATGGTTACGGATTGGTTTACCACAAATAACCTAGTTCTTAATGCTAAGAAAACAAAATGTATAAAGTTCGCTTTACCGAATGTTAGGCATCTGGGACCCAACGTCGTCTTAGATAATGAGGTGCTTGAAACTGTAGACTCGGCAGTTTTTCTAGGCATAACAGTAGACGCGAAACTACAGTGGGGCCCACATATTTCAAGCCTAGCCGGGAGGCTCAGTTCGGCTGCCTACGCCGTCAGGAAAGTTAGACAATACACGGACGTTGATACAGCTCGATTAGTCTATTTTAGTTATTTTCATAGCGTTATGTCCTACGGCATTCTGCTGTGGGGCAAAGCCGCGGACATTCAAAATATTTTTGTTCTTCAAAAACGAGCTGTTCGAGCTATATACCAACTAGGTACTAGAGTTTCTCTGAGAGAGTTGTTTAAAGATATTGGTATTCTTACGGTGGCATCACAATTCATCTTCGCCAACATCTTATATATTAAGCAAAATATACATCTGTACACTAAGAACAGTGATATTCATAATATTAATACTAGAAATAAGGACAAGCTACGTGCTCCCTTTCACCGGCTTCATAAGGTTCATAATTCATTTGTTGGTCTTGGTATTACCTTTTTCAACAAGCTTCCCTCTGCTTTCATAGATTTGCAGTTTAATGAGTTTAAAGCTAAAGTAAAATCCAACCTTTGTTCAAAGGCATACTATTCTATCAACGACTTCTTAAACGATAAGAATAGTTGGTCGCTGTAATTAGCTCAATGTTTATGTTCTTTCAACCAGAATCAGAATTAGCTTTCCTCATCATTGTGTATGTAAGCGGGCACGCCCTTTATACCCGGAGGCTCTTATTTAGGTTTTAAGTTCTATTTACGATTTTATTATTTCAGCTTGAGTTTAGTTTTTTTAAATGTTTTGTTCGTATATTGGAGTGTGCTAGCTGACATATGACGCATAATTTGATGTATGTTTTGTTTTATACTATTAATTACTTACATAATACTGTATAGAATCAAGTTCTTCTAACTTAACAGACAGCTGTGCTGCTGGGGAGTTTGTTCCGCCACTTCTTCTTCCCAGCCAAAGCACTAGGAAGTGTCGAAGGGTGGGCGTTTTTGGGGGACTGTCTCATGTAACTTTGACGTTCAAAAAGTGCTGACTCTCAGCCTAGTTTGAATAAATGACTTTTGATTTTGATTTTGATTTTGATAAAAATTAAAAAAAAAAACATTTAATTTCATAAACATAAACCTTATACATAAACCGTAAACACCTGCAGGTTTGTACGGAACCCTCGGTGCGCGAGTCCGACTCGCAGTTTTTTTTAATTGTTAACAACGCTAGTCTTAAAATTTCCTAAATTGTCTTATTGTGTATCTGTGGAGAACGTGGTTGATTTTACATTTGTATAATTTCTGTATACATTTTATTTTTTGTTCTTCTTAATGTGAAATTTTTTGTTTTCCCGAATAAATAAAATAAAGATGCGATATATATAATACACACAAAAAAAGTTTTTCAAAAAAATAACAACCGTTTTCCTTAAAATAAAACACTACAAAGTGAAAAATAACTTTAATTCGGAAGTCGGTGGCAAAAAAAACTTAAATACAGATCCTAAGACACCGACTTCCGAAATTAAAGTTATTTTGTAACTTTTTAATTATGGTATGTACCTACCCCGAACTAACCTAATCGCGTTATTCGTTCATTTGTCGCGCACATACTTAATGCAAATTTAAGACTTATATGGTTTTCTCATGGATATCATTGTCAGAATGGAACCACACGGGTAGCACCAGCTTTCAAATAAAAAAGGAATCATCAAAATCGGTTCACCCAGTCCAAAGCTCTGAGGTAACAAACATAAATAAAATTGTCGAATTGAGAACCTCCTCCTTTTTTTGAAGTCGGTTAACACGTTGAGTGCCGATCACGCGATATCGCGAGATTCGTCGGCTCTGCATTATGGCCGATCACGCGATATCGCGTGTTTGCTACTAACAATTTTGTACGCGCTCTAAATCTGTGGCCATATGGGATTAACCATCAATCTGTGTTTAGCACTCTACTGTATAATAATTAATGTAATTAATGTAATCAATGTGCTATGTGTATAATTTATATAATTAATATTTGCACGCTTGCTCGCAGGCAGAATACAATTACTCTTAGGTTATAAGATCTCACCTTCCCTAAAAATGAATGTATTTCTTGCAAATAAACATTTGATTTGATTTGATTTGAACGTGTTAACAATAAAATGCTAGATGTAATGTTGTTTTCCTCGCTGGATGACCGACGGCTCCAGGGCTGTCCCCACCGCCACCTATGAGGTGTTGATGTAATTAGCTTACAACAACACCTCGCAAGGGGGCAGGGGGGATCCTGCTGGCTTCCCGGCGCTGCAACACAACGATGAACACCTCCACCTCCATTATCCATTAAATTTCATATAAATTGGATACAATATGAAAATTTGCTGGACTGGGACGTTAACTCCGTTTTATAATGTGACGTAGCGATATGATACGATGTAATGCACACACACTCACAAACCGTAATACACAGGGTCAGATTAAATTAGCTAGCAATACTTCACCCACGTGTTTAGTATCGATATCGAAAACTAATGGCAAAACCGAAAAATGTTTATTATTCGATCGGTGAATGTCAATGCCCGTAATCGACCAGCTGTTTTTGTAATTTTTCGTGGAACATAGATACTTTTAGCGAATTTCCAAGAACCAAAAGCAAACAGTAGTTTGGTTGCCTTAGTATACATGTAACAGTGTCATTTAAAGTTTTGAACAAAGTTAGAAAGATGCATTTTATTTTATAATTTTTGAAGTGAAAACTTCTTTAGCGGCGTTGAGCACTTTTTCTGTAATGGGTATAAAATCTTAAACTCGCGTCAGGACACGTGACCTGATCGAAAAAGCGTAGGACGGATGGTTTTAATTTGGAAAAGCGCCATCTATTAAAACGAATACGAATCACTTGGCTAGCCTTGGTTAGTATGGTTATGGAATCATAGATGACGCTAATATAAACTACTAAACACGAAGAGTTTACAGTAAAATATATGTCATTAAAAGTGTGTCTAATTCTAAAAAAATAAAATCGTAATATAGCATAAGCCATAAAATAAATATTACTTATGAATTAAATAATTGTAACAAATAACTTTTTCTAAGACAGCAACTCGATTATAGATGGCGCTCAAACTAATCATTCAATTTTGAAGTGAAAACTTCTTTAGCGGCGTTGAGCACTTTTTCTGTAATGGGTATAAAATCTTAAACTCGCGTCAGGACACGTGACCTGATCGAAAAAGCGTAGGACGGATGGAGAGTAGACAGCTATCCCCTCTCTACGGCGCGGCGAAAATGTATGCCTGGGCCTACTGTTTCGTTTAGGCGGCGCAGGGCGCTTGCGCGAATGTTCGTCTATGTTACAGCGTGCCACGCGCATCCATGGATGGTGACAGCTGATGGCTCGACCGTCTGTGTAGTGATCACATTGTTGTGTATTCGTAAAATTCGTGAATATAAAGTGCTTAAAATATGGAAATTGAACAACAAATTATTCCCTAACCATTCCAAAATATCAAACATGCTCAACGTTAATAATCAAGTTTTCACTTCTGCCGGCACTCCCGGAGTGCAATTTTTTTTTTTATTCCATTAGTTTTCGATATCGATACCCAACACGTGGGTAAAGTATTGCCAGCTAATTTAATTTGACCCTGTAAATCATTAGCCTAGCCTTTTCCCAACTATGTTTGGGTCGGCTTCCATTGCAGCGGATGCAGCTGAATACCTGTATTTTTACATGGCGACTGCCTATCTGACTTCCACAACCCAGTTACTGGGTAACACATATCCCTTGGTAAGACTACTCAGAGTTTCAGGCTTCTGACGACCCGTAACGACTGCAGTTCAGCTAGCAACCGAATCAAATAATAAATTTATACACTTACACTAGTTCAACAGCATTGCTAGCACTCCTGAATTTAGGGTTCTCTCCCTGAAACAGCTTCGGTAAGCGCTCCACGGACTGCGGTACGGGGTCGAAGTTCAGTAAATCCAATTTATTTTCCATCGCGTGGAACGTATTGTCGAAATCAACTGTAAACATATGCTTGTATGAATATTTACTGAGTACTTAATGATATAATCAAGTATTTATTTTTTATATATATGTACTTTTAGAAATGCCGCGCAGTTGAACTCTGTTATTGTACTTTAGGGCTTCATTCATAGCGTCAACACAAGGCTCTCCTAGGCCCATTTGGTAGTAGCATTCAGCGCGACGTAGGATTAACTTGTGCTGAAGTTCTGGTGGGTACTCGTGACGTAAGGCGCGCTGCACGTCAAGCAAACAATCCTGTAAAAGTAACTAGTGTGAAAACAAGAATTTGTTATTGATATTTCTTTAAAGAAAATCTAGTGTGATTGGTACCTCAAAACGTTTTAATCTCAAAGACACTGCTGATCTATTAGCCATAGCTATTGAGTACAGAGGGCTATCTTTTTTCGCGTACAGCACGCTCTTATTGTATAAACTGTAGGCTTCATCATACAGCTGGAGTTTGAACTTCACGTTTCCCCGTTCACGCCACAGCGCCGAAAGTTCGTCGCTCTTCCGAGATGTGTCCTCCGCCCATTGCTTGTCGTAGAATCGTTTCATCTGTAGCAGCCATTCCGTAAAGATTTTCCTAATGAATAGAAAATTTTACTTGAATTGTTATATCGGTTATAGTGGTAAATAAAACTAGTATTATGTAATCAGCTTCGAGGGCTAGTGGGCCCAGAGCCTTAATGCATACTGCAGTACAATGTATTTATGGATGTCCCATTGTCTAATACACATGTGGGCAATGCACATTTTCATAGTATTTGTGCATGTGATAGTCATACTGTGGATGTGATATTGTCACCTGACGTTTTATTAAATAATGTGGATGTCGTATTGTCTTATATGCATGAGTTATACACTGTTCATTTGATATTTTCATAGTGTATTTGTCGGGCACACCCGCATACTCCAAAATATTTCATTCCAAATTTTGATGTTTCGATTTTCAAAAGTCTGAATTCCTAAGACCTAAGAATTATAATGTTTATTATTAAAAATCTTGAAATTTAAGTTCCTAAGATAATTATAACAGTATCATTATCTATGAGTTAAAGGATGCTGTAGTCGGGATTGCATGTAGAATTGTAGAATTTAAAATTAAGCTTGTAATCTGAAGGGTAAGGCAGAAATGTGCCTTTAGTACAGCCATATATTTAGGCGTTATGTTAAAGACCCAGGGTGTGGCACGCCTATTGCTATCAACTGGGTATGAATTCAGACTCTTGTTACTGAGTAATCACTTCTGGAAATACCTAATAACACTTCGTCCGACCTGGGAATCGAAGCCAGGACCTGCTGATCAGCAGTAGTGCTTGTGACCACTAGCCCCACTTTTGTTATCAATGTTACAATTTATTTTATTTCGAGGCAGGAATTGAACCTGCAGCCAATTTTGCACCATAGCCTCTTTGCACAGCATTTAGCAAGTGGTGCTGATGGCCCGTCATGTCCTGTGCATTATACGGGCGTCCACAAGCAATAATGTTGTTAAGGTGAATGCTCCAACCAGCCCGCAAAATTCATAATCATCAAAATCGCCAATACATCCCTCCAAGTTCATAATAATAAAGGCTTAGGAACAAAAAAAAAAAAGAGAAAACATCATTCCTACAGCTTTATGAACTTAGAGCGTTGTATTGATGATTTTGATGATTATAATTCTGTAACTACATATGTCTTACAGGCGCGAGTAATATTTTAATCAACATACAACCTAGCACTGGCCTGCAAATTGCAAAAAACGTAAGAAAATTTGAATTTCGCGGGTTGGTTGAAGCATTCACCTTAACTCACATCTGGTAGATTTTCACTTTTTGATGCCAACATAATCATATTCTTTTGTTAATTAAAATACCTTACATTAAATAACACCATGCCTTGTTTCCCTTAACGGTTGGACAGAGGTGTTCAAGTACACCCACATTTTGACAGTAAATCTACCAGGACAAATTGAGACTCCAGACAACTACTGAGAAATTCCAGATAGAAAAACCCAATAATACTTACTAAGGTTGGACTTTTAATCCTATTCAGTAACTTGACAGTTGGAGGGATACCAAGTTGACAAAAAAAAAGTGAGGTAATTAAATGAACTTGAAATAATGTACTTACATGCAAACTTTATATTTTAAATTTAATAACTTGTCTTAAAACACAATATATACTATATCGATATATACATCGTCTATCGTGCCAGAGGAAATAAAATGACTATAGTAAAAAAAAAAGTAGAATGACATGATTTTTATATTTGGTTTTGTTTCTATCAGAAGAAAATAAAAAAGGAAATAACTGTTATTAAAAAATATTACTTATTCTTATATTCCACATCCATAAAACGATATTTTTTAAGTTTCATTTAATTTGAAACCATTTTTATCATTCATTCTTTATGCGAAATCTTTCACTACCCCAACACTATTAGTTATAGTATGGTATCATTATTTTTCTTTGAAATGTCAAGTTACTGAATAGGATTTGTCCGATCGTTTTAAAAGTTTAGTTGCCACAATACAGAGCTAGCAAACAGTCGCGTCATTTTATTTATCAAGTCTCCGAAAAATATCTACAAACCATAATAATAAATTTTTCTTTCTTGTGTTAAACTTCTACTACTTAGGGTCTGTTCCCTAAATTAACCTGAGATTACCAGGCACCAGAGTAAAGTTCTAAGATGGTTAGTCAGAGATGCCAAATCATTAAGTATGAATTATAGGAATGCAAGCTTGCTAGCATTTCTGATAACCAACTTACTGATAGAATTTTTAGTTTCTACATCATTTCTTATGACCATTATTAATTTAAGATAGAATTTTTATTATTTCATTTTACTTTTCAACTTGTCATGATCATAATTTTGATTTGTTCCATCAAAGTGTATTGGAATTTTAATATCTTAACCTCGTAAGGCCCAACGTACAACATATTGAATAAGTGACATGCAGCATTCCAGCCCAGACTTAAAAACAAAATCTCCTAAACGCCCAATTTACGTTTAAATTAATACGAAATATCAACTTAAAAGTAGTTGTATTAAATTCCTTTCTAACAAAGAGTACCCAGAAAATTAAGTTATTCTTAAAGCAAGCTAGATGAATGTGCTTGGGCCGGAACCATGTTAGACGATACTGTTCATTGTATTGTACATCGGGTGTTTAAGCTCATCATGCGAAACTTAGCTTGGGCCTTACGAGGTTGAAAGAGCATCACAAAATCTTAATATATATCAGAATGTAACTCACTGACTAACTGAAAATCCTAACTTATAACATAAGTACAACAAATGTGTGGGTAAGGGCCAACGCAGAATGACCCAGGATGCAGTTTTCACTAGTCTCCTTCACAGCAACTGTAGTTCAATAGTTAGGTGGGCTAGATCCTAGATGACCTGCGCGGACCTCATCGATCGCCGCCCCAAGTGGTTAGTTATAAATAATCCTGCAATTAGAAAATCTACTTACTGAATTCCTTCATGGTGAAAGATGTAGTTTAGAGTCTCCGTCGCGCCTGTAGGTCTGTTGTCTTTTTTCCGCTCCTCAAAAGCGATGATGCACAGAAGAACGTCCCATTGTTGAGCAGGGTCTTCTGGCAACGCATCGCTCGACATCTTGGATCAGGTGCGTATTATGTTGGCCAGTTGAAAGTAGTACAATCCAGACGCCATTGTTCACTTAGTCACTTGGTTTATTCACTTAGGAAAAAACTGTAAGCTGGAAGCCCACGGGAGCGTCAAGAGAACACAACCAGCTAGCTGGAGCGCCGTCTGAAGACTGGAGAGGTCGGAACCCTGGCGGCGGAGCGACAGAATACTGCAGTGAAACAAAATATTGATCGTTCACAGCTGCGCGTTCCGTTCTACGCATAGGTTATTCGTTGTACGCATGCCCGGCGGCACTTGGCGAGGGGATGCGTCAGTCCGCGGGAGGGCTAGACTTAAACTAGAGCACTAGATATACCTACTATAGATATTCTATCGCGGCCCCACCCAAAGACCACACCCAATGGTTATAACATGACATACGATATTTTTCAAGTTTTGTTTTGTTGATAAAATTTAAAGTTTGACAGGGACAGGGCAATGAGCCAGCATGGATAGTGCCAAAAAGCCGGTTGTCGATTATTCGAACTAAAGATGTTTATATAATCTGTCTTTTCTTCTGTCGTTTCGCCAAAATTATTTCATTTGACATTAGAAATTGGCGGCAAAATTTGAAAATCTATTCTCCGGTTAATCTTTGTTTTTTTTTTTTTATTTAAACATTAATTTTATTAATGCTTTAGTAAAATGAAACTGGATCACAACAATACTTTAAACTAGATCCTGAGAGAGTCTCCGAAAACCGAAAAAAAATTAACACTTAATAACATCTACTATCCACTAAGTGAATAAACACTAAGCAAAAACCTCTATAACAGCAAAATTTAAGTCCTATTTACATCATTATAGAAGAAATGAGTGGAGCAGGTCCAACAGATCCATCTTGATTTGCTTACATGACCAGATTTTGAATGAATTATTTACTATTTAAGTATGTATGAAGCTCTTCGATTTATAAAAGACAAAGACGTGTTTGGCAAGGACGATTTTATTTACGAGTAATATCGGTTATCGGCCGGCCTTTGGCCTTTGGTACGCACCGAAAAGGAATGAAAACATCATCTAGTTTTAAAATATTGAACTACGCATTAGAATGGTTGTTAAAATCAATTTGCAGAAGTAAAATATCTTTTCACGATCACGTGACCGGCGTTACCGCGTTTTAGAAGAACAAAACAGAGTTTTCAGTTTCACGACCCGTCACAACAGAGACAGGGTGTCTACGCATTTTCACTAACCTTTTTCTTATTCCTATCACAAGTCGTCATCTAACTGATCTAACAAAACATTGACCTACCATAGATACGGCTAGTTTCATAGACAAACATAAAACGTTCAATATAAACAGAAAAAAAAACAGATATCTTAACTCAGTATTTGTTTTGTTTTTGCCTAAGATATTCTATTTTTCCTGAACGCCGTACACTAAAAAAAAACAACAAATTTTAGTTCTAAAGTATAACAAAAGATGGCGCCCCTAACGACATGCTTTCCTTCTGAACGTCGCCGTCGCAGCTTGGGCGCCAGACGGTGGACGCGGAATTTTGGTACATAATATATGTTTGGGTTTTTCTAGCGTGTCTGACTGTGTCTGGGACGGGCTAACTTGTAGTATCGTCTAGGATAGTTTTTGTAAAATTAAAACTGATAAAAAAGGTATCTTAGTACCTAGATACCTTTTATATATAACACCTACTGTGCTTCATATGCTGTGATTTATTAGCTAGTCATATAATCTAGGTACTTACACTCCTAGTTACCTAGATGTTCCATAATCACCATTTACTTAGATAAAAGTGGTCGGATTAGTCAAATGGTGATACCTACGCCTGTACGCTTGTATGTAGGTACTGACGCTAGCATTAATATTTCTGTAAGCTGAGAGCTATTTAAAACGAGTTTCTCGTGGAATATACCTAAAAATGGCAACTCTCAGCATCATCATCGTCACTTCAGCCAAAAGACGTCCACTGCTGGACATTGGCCTCCCCTAATTCGGGGGGCTATGCCATAATTGCTACCTACGCTTGGCAGGCGCGTTGGCGATCGCAGTATGCTGGTAAAATTCATAGGGAACGCTGCTACCCATTCTCTAGTAAGTCCCTTAGTCGCCTCTTACAACACCCACGGGCAGAAATGAGATGGTGCTATACTTTACGTCCGGCACCACACGGTACCCACCCAATGGCAACTCAATGGAAAAATTTGGTTCTGACTGTACCTATATAGATTACTATCAACACGCTAAGAATAATGTCGCAATACCTACTGACTGCTCCCTTCATCCTACAAAACGTGGTACGACTTATATAAGAGAGGAAATATTAATTTTCTAAGTAAAACTGCTTGTTTTTCCTAAGTGAAACCTACTAAAAAGTTTTTGATAGAAATGAGTTCGTCACGTTTGTGGAAGACTTAAAAGTGGTGATTGAAATGAGAATGGTTTTAAATTGCGACGCCGCCGCGCCGGCGACACATTTCCACATTGAAGCTGAACAAATAATTTTATGTAAGTTGGTATTACTGGAAAGTTCTGAGCCTTTGTACTTTTTATGGACTTCGAACAATGTTGTCCATCTACGGATATATGAACCAAAACCAACCCATCCCATAATAAGGATAAGGGAAAGTGCTTCTTACATTCCAACACCTTAATTCAAGATAGGAAACTATTAACCCATAATACTGCACCCATAGTTAAAACACACTGCTATGGATTCTACCTCGACTGAAATAAGAGTCATAACGATTGCATTATATATTTATAAGGTTGTATTACCCAGATTTTTGAAACAAACAAAAAAGAACGTTATCGCATTGTTTTAAAGACACTTTCTAAATGCAGTTATATGTTAGTTCAGGTATGCTAGGATAGCCTGTGAGTACTGCATATAAATTAAACAAAAATAAGCCTTATGCAGTTGTGTTAAGGATGATGTAAGACGTAGTTGGCGAAGTGGTATGTTTGTGGGGTGATACAGGAATGGTTTATGTTCCCTAATGGTTTGATGGACAATTGTTAGCCTTTAACGCCTTCGATTGTCACTAGTTTGGAAGCCTGGCTTTGCTTGCTCCTACATGTTATTAAGCCTTCGTATCTCTTTTTTTTACAGGTGGCCGATGGGGCTGAAAGGGTCTGGAGTAGCGACCGCGTACTGGAAGACCTTGAAACGCTTACCAGAGGGTGGACTGATAACCGGGTGACGGCCGCAAGAATACGCTGAATGCGAGAAGCACAAAACCGGTCAAAGTGGCGGTGCTTGGAGGAGGCCTATGTCTAGAAGTGGACGTCTTACGGCTGAAATGACGATGATGATATCTGGATTTGCAATGTACTGCTTAGAACCGAGGGTTTAATATCCAACAGTGTGTTTTTTTTTTATGGAAGCGTTAGAAAAATAATGACAAACGAAATCGCAGCAGGTCTAGACGGAGATGGCGGGATGAGCTGGACTTTTTTAATAATGATTGGTCCTTGGCAGCTCGGGGCAGAGAGACGTGGAAAGTGAGTAAGAAGGCCTGCGCCTAGCAGTGGAATATTCATCAGCATCATACTCCTGCCCTTTTTATCGTCAAATGACTTTTCCTGCTCTGGGCGAAGCGGGAGGGCGTGTCAGACTTTTACTGACTAAAACCCACCCGTGTTTCTTCAGTTACCAGGGCCACGGTATCTCATTTGAATAATCTCGCGACCCTGGCAGGATTCTCCTGCTCTTATCCCAATTTATTTGGGGTCGGCGCAACGTATGTTTTTCTTCCACGCTTCTCTATTACTCGTTATTTCAGTAGTCACCCCCTTATATCATCATTCACAAAGTCTATCCATCGTTTCATTGGTCTCACTCTTCTCTTAAAGCCATCGACGTTTATACTCAAAACGTAATTAAACATTACTTAAACATTATTGGCATATAATAAAGAAAAACGTGTACCGTGTGGTACCGGACGTAAAGAATAGCTTTATCCCATTTCTTCCCGTAAGTGTCGTAAATGGCGACTAAGGGACTTACTTAGAGAATGGGCACCAGCGTTCTCTATGCATTTCACCAAAATACTGCGATCCCCAACCCGCCTCTCAAACGTGGCAATTATGGCAAAACCCGCCAAAAAAATGTTTCGGTCCAAGTGGCGGTTCTTGGGGGAGGCCTATGTCCAGCAGTGGACGTCTTGCGGCTGAAATTATAATGTTGATGAATAAAAAATCAGTAAATAATATTATGTGACAGAACACAAGGACAACTAATATTTTCTAACATAACAAGTCTCCTACATTAAAAAGTGGGTGAGTGAAAAGTTTCTAAATCCTTTTATCGACGGATGTCAGTGACTTCTACTTGCAGCACTTTTGGTGCGTAGTACCACGATAAGGCCAAGATGGCCGCCGTGACTGGAATGCTACTCAGGTGGCACTTTGCTATTTCAAGGCTTGAGTGGCATTATCTTAATGAAAGGCAGCATTTAAAGGTTCGAGGATATTAGTGAGTCAAACGTCGATTGTACCATTTTGAGTCCTGGCGTGGTACGAAGTTTCAACATACAATAAATAGAAGCGGTGAGTACCTACTGTCAAATGTTACCTTCGACATGTGGCTCACTGAACGTATGTACGTATAATGTTGTACAAGATTTGACTAGTAAGCCAACTGGTAATTCATAATCAGCCTATATTGCTCCCACTGCTGGGACACAGGCCTCCTCTCAGTGAGAGGAGCTGTAATCTACCACGCAGACCTAATGCGGGTAGGTTGAATACATGTCACAAGCCTTCGATATTTTTTACCGGTACATGCCGGTTTCCTCACGATATTTTCCTTCACCGTTTTAACAGCAGTGGTGATGAATTTATTTATACAAAGTAAAGCGCCTGCCTGGGTTCGAACCCATGGCTTACAAATCGTAAGTCATTTATTTTTGCAGCCATGTTTACATTATACGTATTTTTTTGCTTATGCTTGAGTATAGTTTTCATTTTATTTGTTGGTATATTGGGTTGGCTAGCTGGCAAATAGCAAATCATTTAATTTAATGTTTTGTGTCTCTTAATGTTTTACTATATACCATTGTATAGAATCAAGTTCTTCTAACTGGACAGACAGCTGTGCTGCTGGGGAGTTTGTTGGACCCTTCTTCTTCCCAGCTAAAGCACTAGGAAGTGCGCGACGGGTGGGCGTTTTGGGGGACTGTCTTTTGTAATTTTGACGTTCGAAAAGTGCTGATCCTCAGCCTAATTTGAATAAATGACTTTTGATTGATTTGGGTCGGGGTCGATACCACTGGGCCACCACTGCTCTCTACTGGTAATCGCATAACGCATAATCAATCACAATCACAATCATTTTGAAGGATATTGCTAACCACAGCTCCATTTTTTTTTTAAATAACCTACACTGACCCTCTGCCGAGGAAAGGCTTCCCGCATGAGGGATATGCGGGAAGAAGGCATTCTTTTCAAGAGACATCGTCATCTTCATCATTTCAGCCGAAAGACGTCAACTGCTGGGCATAGGACTCCTCTTGGGGGCAGGGGGTTTGATCGCAGTATGGTGGTGAAATGTGTAGAGTAGTAAGTCCTTCGTCTCCTTTTACGACACCCACGGGAAGAAATAGCCTGGTGTAATTCTTTACACCCGTCACCACACGGAACTAGAGTAACCTCGATCTTACCCTTGTAGTATATACCCATCTAGGTTGTCTCGCCACATCGTCCTTTCTTCGTGGCGCACTCCACCCTCAGGTACCCACCGCGACCGTTAGGAGCCTCTTGCCTAGCGGTCACTGTGCTTGCAGCTGACGTGCCGCAATGCTTATCATCATCATCATCATCATTACAGCCGTAAGACGTCCACTACTGGATATAGGCCTCACCCAATTTGGGAGACTTTGCCATAATCGCCACGCTTAGCAGGCGGGTTGGCGATCGCAGTATGGTGGTAAAATGCATAAAGAACGCTGCTGCCCATTCTCAAGTAAGTCCCTTAGCGATTTTTACGACACTCACGGGCAGAAATGGGGTGATGCTATTCTTTACGTCCGGCACCACACGGGACAATGCTTCATATATGTTCAAATTGGTCTGCTAACGTAAATAGCGCAATGAAAGTTGTTGAACTGTCAAAATGAAACTAATTCCTACTGATAACTATGTTATACGATTACCCCACAGGATTGGTCAGTATATTCTTCAGGTTTATAACTCCCTTTGAAGGGGTGTGCCAGGATCAAAGACTATATTCTCTTTGGCCAGGATCAATGCCTGCCAGGGTTTTGGATTTGTTCGGAAGAGTTACCGTGGCCCTGGCACAGGCAGCTGAAGGACGACGGTGGGTTTTAGTCAATAAAATTCTGACACGCCCTCTCAGCCCAGAGCGGGACGCCTCATTTGATGATTTCCCTGTCAAAAAAAATTAATAAAAATATGTCACTCCCTAAATGATAATTATGATTCAAACATTATTCGTGTACTTAGCGAAAGTTTTGTAAACACACGAGTGTCAATAACAATGTTAGTATGCGTTGTTGCCTTCATTTCACAGACATTCCTTGGAGACTTTGGACAGTGTCCAACTACATTCATGTCATTATGCACTGCCTTTTACAGAAAGTTAACTTGTATTCACTATTCGTCCGTACTTCATTATGACAAATGTTTTTACGCTGTAGAAACTGCTTGAAGAAATACAAGTACGTATACAGGAAAAGCCTGCATGCAGTCGACTTCAAGTCAAACCGAACGCAGCTGAACATCAGTATTTTGCAAGGAGAGGGGTACCTTAACGGGAAAAAAAGGGGTACCTTGTCACCCAGTAACTGGGTTGTGGAGGACAGATAGGTAGTCTTGTATCTTGCTACGCTACCTATAGAGCTTATAGCCTTCCTCGGTAAATAGGCTACCCAACACAAAAATATTTTTTCAATTCGGACCAGTAATTCCTGAGATTAACGCGTTCAATCAAACAAACATACAAACAAACAAACTCTTCAGCTTTATAATATTAGTATAGATAGATAATTGAGAGGTACAAATTTCTAATTAGTGGTACAAAATAGTACAAATTAAAAGGATTTTATTACTATCTAAAGTTATTATGAATGTATTCATGGTCGTGCTACGAAGTACAACACTGAAATGATGATGTGATCATTATAGGAATATAACTTATCTGTACTTTGTGGTGTTTTCAAATAGCTGCCGTAAACGGATCAGGTGCAGTGCCAAGAGACGCAACTACATAGAATGCAATCGATTGATAAGATCGTCTGTTCAGATTAGGCCAATATATAATGCATGGCTGCTGTACGTCTTCGATCGACCGATTGAATTTTGTTGCGATCAATATCGACTGGTTCACGTCGACCGACCGCAACCTAGTTGGATTGTATTCCAATCGGACGCCGAACGAGGCATTTTTATTTTACACTTTTAGATTTTAAAACAAATTACCCGAAACGCGCGGCTTCGAAAAGAAACGAATGAAATGGCCAAATGTGGGTACCTTGCCTTCGGGAATTATAGGCGTGATGTTTTGCTTATGTGACACGAACGGGATTCGAACTACCTACCTCCTTCCTAACTCATAAACCGCAACATGCTCCAGACTACTGAGCTATCGTGGTCTTGCCAGACGCATGCCTCAAAAAGATCAGTCTATGAAAAAACTACCAAAATAAATGATATGTTTATGTAAGTAAGCAGATCATATAGGACGCTTTTACAATATTTTGTTGGTAAATATTTTTAAAACGAGTATAGATGGTGGTGGCATTTCTGTTAGCTGACTAATCCCTGAAAAGAAATGCCGAAACAATCTCAGAGGTCATGGTCTCTTTTAAAGTCCAAACATTATATTATTAGAATTTTATGAGAGTCTAACAATCCAGAGCTATGTCTGGAAGGGCCTTTTGAAGAAAGAGCCATTGCAGCGTTGAGCTGACCTGTCCCTACAGACGGCATATATGTATCACTTACCGTGTAGCTCAACCCTATTTTGTAGACCTCAACGACCCGTCACAAGACGCTACCAGATCTGCAGGATATTTGCGTAGACTATATACAAAATACTCAAAACCGCCAGACACCTATAAAGTCATGTATTTAATCTAGCCTGCATAGACATACTACTTACATTCATAGTCAATATTGTTTTCAAGTTTACATATTTATTACGTCCTTCCAAGAATTCTTTTCCCAAACCAGCCCTCGCATTACGCGTCTAGGTCATCTCGCCACCGGTTTCTGGACCGACCGCGGCGGTGACGTCGATCATCAGGCACCCATTGTGTGGAGACTTGTGCCCAACAATCATCCTGCATGCGGCTGGTGCGACCCGCCCGACCTTATTCGAGCCAGGCAGGTTTCTTGCCTTCTTGGGAGAGGCCTTTGCCCATCAGTGACACAGTAAAGCCGGTGCAAAAAAAGATTGAGATGTGAGTGCGCCGTCGTTGTCCTTACCATGTTTTCTTATTTCAGATATGAAAGCATCTGGAATTGTGTTACCCAGTTTCTGGGTTTTGGAGGTCAGTCTAGGCTGTTACTCCATCAGTCGGGGATCGCGGAAGACAGTCGGGGATCTCGGAAGACATATTGGTTCCCGTGGTCCCCGACGTAGGTGTGGGACGGAACACCGGGGTGATTTTAGTCAGTAAGAGTCTGACAGACCCCTCCGCCCATCCCAGGGTGGAGGACATCCATGAGGATTTCCACCTCGACATTAAAAAAAAGGCTGTTACTCCATGTATAAAATACTGGTATTCATCCGCTTAGACTGGAAACCGACCTGGGGTAGGCAGATGACTCATCTAGTAGTATGAAACTTAATAACAAAATGAGAAATTATTCCTCAAATGTGTACTTTCCAGACATTAATGTTCAGAAAACCCCACATTTGCAAAGCGAGATCATAAGATCTAGAACCCGCTTTATATCCCTATAAAGGGATATGCGTTTTGCGTGCTAGGAATAGGAAATGACAGTAATTAATTTGATTACTATCTTATGTATTTACATAGGCAGTTTGGTAGAGCACTGATGGCCTAGTGGTAAGGCGCTTTATTTTGTGTAAATTATTTCATCACCAATGCCCTCAAAACGGTGAAGGAAAACATCGTAAGGAATCCGGCATGTCTTAGAATCAAAAATTCGAACACATATGACAACCCGCACTGGGCCCGCATGGTGGATTATGGCCCACTCCCTCTCACCGAGAGGACGCCTGTGTCCCAGCATTGGGAACATTATAGGCTGCTGAATATTTAAAAAAAATACTTTACCAAATAATATTCGTGTCATTGTTTTAAAATATTGACGTGTAAAAAGATCTTCTTACTTATTTAACATTTCATTTTAATTCAATAAAATTCCGGTGGGAGGTGGCCCGGTTAGACGGCCGCCGTGGCTCACGCACAATGGTCCACCTGAAGGTCTAAGTACGGAAACCAAGCCTTCGAACATAGAACATAGAAGACCATAGCGTGATGGTACTCTACTTTTAAATAATAGGAGCTAAATCGTCCGCCATCACGATCTCTAGTTACGCAACTTTGTCGAATCGATTCTCTCGAGAAAGTGAATTAATATCGAATCTCGTTTCAATTGGGTTTCTATTTTAAAGAAATTTCTTTGATACAGTTTGTGGGTTAATGAGGTAACTGTTCTGTGAAAATAATGTACTTGTTTTAATTTTCAAATGATATTGGTGCATTTGTACATATTTCTTAATTTTTTTTTTAATCTGGTTTTGGTTGCATTGACACGCAAACTGTAACGTTGTTATTCAGCACATGATTCTAGACATCCTAGCGTTAGAAAAATAATTGCTATGTCATAGAAAAGTTCAGTAACTAAACTGTATAACACACTGTTCGATTTTCGACGACCTGATATGCACTTTGTTGGATTCTCAATTCTCGATTCAACACCTTTAAGTTCAAATTCAGTGCACGAAAAAATCCTGCCGCGATGTTGTTACGTACGTTTGTCCACTTAGGTCACACTTTGGGGACTCATTGATATCTAAGGGGCTAAGGAATGGTAGTAATACGCACGGCCTTACATCAAGCTATACATTTCCAGTATAAGATGACATCTCATAGTACGAAAAGCCTATACAATACGAGGTCAGCTAAAACTGGAAATGTATAGCTTGACCTGTAGCCGTGTGTACCGCACCCCCTCGTTTCACGAAGAGCTTCATAACAATTAATTGTTATAATAATAACAGTAAAAGGAGCTAGCAAAATAATAACCACACGGGTTAATCGAAGGTTATGGAGGTGGGTACGATGGGTGACCATTCATAATATATCGAGAATCTTCTGTGCCTCGGAAAGCATGTAGTCAGAATGCCGAAAGTCTGACAACCAGTCTCACCAAGACGTATCGTATTACCCGATAACCGGATTATGGAGGTAAGATAGACAGTCGCTCCATATGAAATACTGCAAAGTCAAAGCACTTATTTCAAATAGTCACATAAAAGGCACTCACACGGGAGTCGATAGCGGACTCCCGGCCACCGTAGGCGCGAGCTTGCGGGCGGCGAGCAATGGGTAGCTCGCCGCCCGGTAAGGATCAGGCTCGGGTCGACGGCGCGTAGTGTTCCACGCGCGCCTCAAAGAGATGTCAGCAGCACTGTAGGGGTCTGCTAGGACCGATGCCTGCCAGGGTCGCGAGATTGTTCGAAAGAGATACCGTGACTCTGGCACATGGGCAACTGAAGGAACACGGGTGGGTTTTAGTCAGTAAAAGTCTGCGAAATCATCATATGACTTCTCCCGCTCCGCCCAGAGCGGGAGAAGTCATATGATGATTTCGCATCCAAAAAAAAAAGGCACTCACAAGCATTTACATTAAAATAATATTGATTCTAGTCGCCCCTTCCAGAAGGTTTTTTCAAATAAGGAAAATTCAACTTGAATTCGACCCCAACATACTTAGGAAAAGGCCAGGCTGATTGATTAATTAATAACAATACTTGAAACTGAACTATTGCCAAAAATATTGTAACAAGTCGAAGATCAATTTTCGTACCGTTCATAGTTCGTGCTTTCATACAAAAGACATCAACGCTCACTTTTGTACGAAGTTCATTTTCTTAAAACATGTTACCGAGACAGAATATATACAAATATATGTTTTTATTAAAAAAAACCGTTACCATATTAATAAAAACACCAAAACTGTATTGTGTGATAACAAAAACCAAACATGACTAAACAAAAATTAACAAACTGTACAGCTCATGAAACTAATCAGGTGCTATTGAAACATTGTGATACATTCTCTGAGGTCCAAATCTCCAGACGTCACCAATAGCCTACTAACCAATAATTACCGATACAGCTATGTAGGTCTGTATAACAAATACACCGGTCGACGAACGCCATATAATCCTAAGCTATCGTAATTAGAATACCAAGTTATACCTACTAACCCAATTATTTTGCGTTTCAAAACACGTATGGAATACCCTGGAGCGCCAGAAATCGGTTATTCAGCGCGCGAAAGCTCCGCGGGAGGTGAAGAGGGGGGGAAGAAAGTACCTGCGTGCGCGCGCGCACCTGTTGTTGCGATGCTCGCCCAGTCGCAATCCGACAGCCCGCTACGCTGCACGCGCCATGACCGCGCGCCCCACGAAAACGCCGCGAGTGTCTAATATTATTACAGTGTGAATTATCAAAATGGATGTTCTGTATATCTGTGTTATCCTGTCCCTCCTTCAAGGTTGGTTCATTTTATTTATCCTTTATCATTATATCCATAGTGTTCATTGCAGCTGTACTACTTTCTTGGGAAGAGTTGTGTTGTGATGAGATTTCTCTATGTTTTTGTGTGTTCTTCATGGTTTAACTATTGTTTGTGTTTGGTTGTTATTTGCAATGGTTTTCCGCTCGGTTGATGGTGAATGTGGGGTAATTTCCTATGGGTATTGAGGTCGCCATGATGCCTGTCACAGGTGACTGTCTGCGGTTTGCGTCTCAAACTTCATGGGACGTGGATTCGATGATTGCGCTAGGCTCAATTTTCATCTCGAGTTTCCTTACTGTTAGTACTATTTGCATGATAAATGATATTGCCTATGGATTGGTCATTTATACTTCATGTAGTTCATATTACAATTGGTACAAAACCTTCCTACTATATTACGCAAGCATACTAATAACATACCATACTAATATGAAAATACAAACTGAAATTTGGCATTCCCTCTAGAATGAATTCCCTTTAAAGAACCATACAATCCAGAAATACAGTTCCTTCTGAAAACAAGTTAGGCTTGAAAATTGTCTTTTTATCTTCTAGGATTTTCTTCAACGCTTATGATTTCGAGGACCTCTTAGCCCTTCCAATGTTCACAAGACCAGCATCAGTTCAAAAATGATTCTTCATTTATTGGCGTATTCTGCTTTCTTTCCGTCTTTCGTTTCCGACTAAAGTAGGTCAAATATTGTTTCGCGTCTCTCTTTTTAAATTACTCCGACTATGTCTGACAGAAATGAGAATATCGCGTTTGTGTTGCAATTGCTTTAAATTAACTTACGTATTTATATTTAAACACTTATTGGTTAAATTTTATTAAAAAAGCCAACATTGAAAATTGGACATTCATTTTTCAAAAATTGAAGTGATCTGGGAGTTTTTACACGATGACGACTAATAAAGAAGTGTGGAAGAAAAGACTTGTAGCGCCGACCATAAATAAATTGGGATATAGGCAGGAGAATGATGAAGAAGTCAACCAGCAGAGAAGACAGAGTACGTAAAACTAATAACGACAAATTAAGCACGAAATTGGCCAGCCCAGAATTGATAACACGTACATCAATCATCATTAGAGATCGGATATTCAGATGCATATTCACCTAAAGTTGAAATGTTGGCTAATATGGAATGCGCGTTTTAACCGTGTTTTGTGTGTTCTTTTAACTAACACATACCACCCTACACACATATATATTTGCATTTGGGGTTAAACATTAATTTTAAATAAATATGATCCAAGAAACCCGGCTTTAATAAAAAATACGAAGCCGTTTCCGTGCTTTCACAGCTAAATAGTAACATTAGGTAAATATGCATCCGAATGTCCGATCACTGATCATCATACATACTTCCTAACATAATCCCCAATCTTCGTTAACTACGATACTTTGGCATACCATTTCCTGATTTACAAGTCAAACTCGTCAGCTAGCGTGCTTTCTCTTTGGAGATGTTCTGAGGTCGGAAGATATATTGCCACTCCACAAGTCGGCTCAGAAGTGTCCCATTCGTCGAATTTTGTCAACAACATGAATAAAAAATCCTTCATGTCATCTTCAGGGTCAATAAACATCATCTGCTTAGTCTATTCCCAGCTAAATTGCAGTATTTTACGCGGAGCAACTGCGTTTCTGGCCTCCACACAAAATAGAAAACACTGGTTGTCTACCGTCAGACTTTCTTACTATCCCAAACATTCAAAATCAAAATATTTTATTTCACATAAACCCACATGGGCATTTATGAAAGTCAGAAGCTAGATGTACGGTTCTAATTTGTCGTTTCGTATGTAGAAGAGCCAGAAAGAATCTCCACGGTTAGTCTTTAAAAATTATTTAATATTTGACTACATTGATCTTTAATGCTACAAATGCTTATAATACATTTAATAAGCATTGTTAGTCCAGTAGTATCGAACCCTACTTACAAGTTGTAGCTCGTGAGTTCGAACCCAAGCAGGTACTTTATTTTAATGAAATTTCATCACTAGTCTCAAAACGGTAAAGGAAAACATCTTTAAACATCGGAAACCGGCATGTCTAAGTACCAAAAGAAATCGAAAACAAATGACGTCCGGACTCCCTCTCAGAGAAGAGGCCTGTGTCTTAGCAATGGAAACATTATAGGCTAATTAATAATGATATTATAATAATATCTTTGAACAACCAACAAACCGTTATCCAATCCCAAACTAGGCAGAGCCTGTACTATGGCAACCAGACAACTGATAAATATACTTATATATTTCTAAATACATACATATTATGGATAAATTACACCCAGACACAGAACGAATAATTGTGCTCATCACACAATTATTTGTCCTGGGTGGGAATTGAACCCACGACCTCAGTCTTGGCAGTCATGGTCACTAACCACTTGACTAACAGGCCAGTCAATTACCGATTGCATGTTGTGTTTTCAATAACAATTAAATTATGATCTTAACACAAATATAGCATAAAATCATGCAAGAACACTGACCCAGTTCCCTTCCCCCATGTTATGTTTTTTTGCCTATTATGTAGAACTGAACAAGAAATCTCCCGCTACATGCGCACGCGTCATCGTTGAGCGGCCAGATTTACAAGACGCGAATGATAACCGTATATTAGGCCGCTTTGAGCCGTGACAAAATGGCTATACGTAATGCGCATGAGTTCAGAATTGGCAGTAAACTGTCAATAATTGTGTAACTATTAACTTTATTCTTTTCGCGACTTCGTCCACGTAAAATAATGTTGCTCCTTCGTCCACCAAGTCGCATCCCATCGCCTGCTCGCGTTTATACTTAATTTTCGTTTAGCGTTTTTTCTGAATTGTTTTCTTTTTACTCGCTCTTAAGTGTGCTCATCAACAGCAGCCTATAATGTTCCCACTGCTAGGACACCGACCTCCTCTCGACGAGAGGGAGTGGGCCGTAATCCACAACTTGGCCCAGTGCGGGTTGGTAGATATTACATGTCTTCGATTTTTTGGTTCTACAACATGCCGGTTTCCTCTCGATGTTTTCCTTCACCGTTTTGAGAGCAGTGGTGATGAAATAATTTACTAAAAGTTGCGCCTGCTTCTCGTAAGTCATAGCCGTTATCAGTGGGCCACCACTGTTCAGTGTTAAGTGTATTAGCGTGATTTTAAGTATCTTTCCTCAAGAATTGAAATATCAAACACAATAAGATTATTTCATTGATCCGACTGGTACTGTCAGAGATTAGCGCATTCGAACAGACATACTTTTCAACTTTAATATTAGTATAGATTTGTTTGTGGAATACGATAGTGATATCTGTTTCAATTGAATTTATAGTTTAGCCAGTGAGAAATATAAAGCTACTCAGTTCTAAGTTTCAAATAGGCATTTATGTTCGAAAGTCTGCCTTTGTAAGGCTCACTATACAAATAAGTACAACAGATCTATTCTGCAAAATTCTTTCGCAGTGGAATCTTAAGTGTTGTGTGCTTACTGTGATCTGTCATTCCACCAGGAAGGCTATTAATATCGTTACGTTCAAAATCTAGTCACAGTCTCATCTCGGGGACAATCAAATGTCAATGTCAAATGTCAAACTTGTTATAAATTAATGGAAACTCGAGGTAATTATGACAGATTATGAAAAATTACGAGAATCTTCTAGCGTTCAGAATTCAAACAAAGATTGACAGCCCATCCCATGCTAACTTTACTCAATAATTCACGGCAACATTTTTACAGAAGATTAATAATAATACCAATCATGTATTTTTCTCGAGTATCCCGTATTTGGCATACTGTTGCGCCTGTTTCTGATTATTGAGCGACTTGAAAAAGGAGGACATTTTCAATAAGTCCGTATTATTTGTCTATACAATTATGTGGTACGATATCTTTGGGGATGGTGTATCGTTTTCGAAAATTTTATTTTTTATCTGGTAAGCTAATGTATAATATTATTCGCCGTCCGGTAAGGACCAGGCTCGGGTCGACGCCGACCGCGTTGTGTTCCACGCGCGCCTCAAAGAGATGTCAGCAGTACTGAAGGGGTCTGCTAGGACCGATGCCTGCCAGGGTCGCGAGATCTGTTCGTAAGAGTTACCGTGGCCCTAGCATATAGGCAACTGAAGGAACACACAGGGTGGGTTTTAGACTGTAAAAGTCAGACACGCCCTTCCGCTCCACCCTGGAGCGGGAGACGTAATTTGATGATTTCCCACCCACAAAAAAAAAGCTATACCTTATACATTTTCATTAACTTTGCTTGGGTAGTTTATGCGCAGCTTCTATAGTAGTAGGTATTATAATCCATTTAGTGTATCGTGATGATGTTTTAATTCTACCTGTCTCTGTTGTTTACATAGCTACTAATGATATGCAAGTTGGTGTTGAATAGGTACATACAGTGGGGCGAAACATAGAACAGTTCAAAATCATTTCAAAAACTAAGAAAACTAATCTTTATCTCAATTGGATAAAGTTCCTGTCAGAATGACAGTTGTCATGTACTGTCTTCATTTTGAAACATTCCTTGTGTCATTGAGTTAATATTTAATCATAGTTGTTAACATCATTTTGTACAGTCCGGTCGTCCCGATATTATTGACGCTGACTATACCATAAATAAATGTGAAAAATAAAAAGTTTTCCAACTAAAAAACAACAGACTTCCAAAAAATTTTCACTGTTGCTTTTTTTAATACAGTTATTCTATGCTTTGTAACAAAATCTTTGGAATATGCCTCTTGATCAAGGCCATAGCTGCCGCTCAGTTCCTTTATAGACCGGTAGGGTTACGAGCGTGTTTCAGTGTGACTGCTACCTTCTAACCTTACCTGGGCACTAACTGGAGCATGACGCCGTCGGAGTGTGTGTAAGTAACTGTGGGCATGTCGGCCCGTCATCGTTTAGCACTATGCTAACTAACATTTCCCGGTTGACAGTTAGACATTCGTCGCATATTCCTCATTTTTGTAGCGTTGTTGCGTCTTTTTAAACGAATTTTAAAAAACCAAATCGAGGAGATATTTCCTAAACACGGTCAAATTTAATTTTCTGGCGAAATTTTTAAGACGTCATTAACTTGAATATCTAAACAATATCAAACTAAAAAAAAATGTTCAGTGCTCATAATTTCAATTAACTACACTACTTGCGGCCATTGACCCCGTAATCATATGTCTCTCGAAGTTTGACTACCTAAAGTTTTATATTTTTAATAGATTTCATACATGATTTCATATATCAAAAGTCATCAAATTTCTAATATTTTGCCAGCTAATTTGATTTGACCCAGTATTATTAATGCATATCCGAATATCGTTTCTGTGTGAGATTAAGAAAGAGTCTCGTTTAGTCTGATTGGGAAAAAACTAAATGTGGTAACTACTTTTAGGTACTAACTTTTAAGTATTAACTACTTAATTCATAAACATTAACTGAAATAAAATAGACTGTCTGTCAAAATAAGGTTGAAAATAATAATTATTTTTGTTTAATGTTTTTATAAATTAGTTAGGTTGTTAAGTTTATGTAGTTTATACATATAGTTTACACAATTTTCATACTAAAATGATAAAACAAAAAAACTTTTAACCAAAAAATTTAACCGCCGAAATAACTGAAAAGAAAAAAATAATAAGCCTTAAAATTATGAGTCGGTGCTTTGAGAGATTTTTGTTCATTGATTTTTCAGCGCCGACTCATAATTTTAAGGCTTATTATTTTTTGCTTTTCAGTTTTTTCGGCGGTTAAATTTTTTGGTAAAAAGTTTTTATTTTATAATTTTTTGTGGCTTTAATGTATTAATAATACTTGGCAAAGTATACCCTATCCAATGAATAAAGCATTATCGAAATCGGACTACTCTGTATAAAGTTATGCGTGGTTAAACATTACAATCAGTGAGTGAACAATCAATCATCCCCTGTTTTCTGACCCTTAGGGTTTGATCTTGTTTTCCAAATTTATAAGAGACCACCCTCGGAGTATACCCTTTCCAATAAAAAAAGAATTATTACAATCGGACTACAATGTAAAAAGTTATGCGTGGTCATACATAAAAAAAAACAAACAAACAAAAAAAAAATATACGCGTCGAATTGATAACCTCCTCCGTTTTTTTCGTCGGTTAAAAAATTAATAAAGATTTTTTTTTGGGTTATCGTCCGCTGTTATTGTAGTTACTTGAAATATCAATTAAACATCGGGTTTTAATGATAACAGAAACTTCTTTTTTTTTTTCAAGTATTTAGATTGGATTTGTAGAGAAATCATATAAATTACTTTTTTATGCCGTGGGGTTCCAAAATTGATATTATTTTATAGTACGTTAGAGAAACTTCAAAATTCTCGATTTTCTAAGCAACTAATAATGTTACAAGGCGTTATAAAGAACTAAAAATGTTTCTTGGACTACAGAACCCTAAAATATGGATAATAATATATTGTTTTATAAATACTTCCATGACTCAGTGCCCTAACTGTCGTCTCCCCAAGTTTCTTGCGCGTACCGGATGTGCGACACCCTCGCGTCCGGTGGAGACAACTGACCCCTTGTAACCGAATCATTTCGGGAGCTCATACATTTTGGAACTACCTCGAATAGTTTCTTTGTAATTTTATACCTGTTTTTTTTTAAACTGACCTTGGTATTGGTTCCAGGTACGCACGGCAACAAGTCAAGCTATTAATTTCCAGTATAAGCTGACATCTCATTGTACGAAAAGCCTATACAATGGAAGGTCAGCTAAAACTAGAAATCTATAGGTTGACCTGTAGCCGTGTGTACGTCCTCGCGCAACCTGGTTACTATGGATTTAAAACATGATTCTGAACCCCAGCGTTCACATTTTAGATCGGTTATTTAAAAAAAAAACCGTCCCTGTGGAAGCGGCCGCGACCTACGAGTTAAATTATATCATCACCTCTACTCTCGAAACGGTGTGGAAAAACATCGTGAGGAAACCGTTGAACCAAAAACTTAAAAAATAATAACAACGACTTCCTTAAAAAAAAAACACTACAAAGTCAAAAATAACTTTAATTTCGGAAGTCGGTGTCTTAGGTCTGTATTTAAGGTTTTTTTGCCACCGACTACCGAAATTAAAGTTATTTTTGACGTTGTAGTGTTTTTTTTTTTTTTAAGGAAATCGGTTGTTATTTTTTTAATGTTTTTATTTTTAATTTTTTAGTTATGGTATGTACCCTGCACTAATCTAATCGCGTTATTCGTCCATTTGTCGCGTACATACTTAATGCAAATTTAAGACTTAGATGGTTTTCACATGGATCCCATTATCAGAATGGAACCAAATTAACCACACGGAAAGCACCACCTTTCAAATAAGAATTATCAAAATTGGTTCACCTAGTCAAAAGTTCTGAGGTAACAAACATTAAAAAAAATACAGTCGAATTGATAACCTCGTCCTTTTTTTGAAGTCGGTTAAAAATTCGAAGACATATGACTCCTACTAACGCACACTGGGCCGGCGTGGATTATCGTTGCGACCCTCTCACAGAGAGGAGGCCTATGTCCCAGCAATGGGAAGACTATAGGCTGCTTCTGTATTTAAAAAAAAAAAACACTTGTTTCCAACAAAAGCGAAATACCAACGCGGTCAAAATGTATGGAACAGTAAATTTTAACAACTCGTAACGGTTGTAAGTTTGTTTGTAGGCAGTAATCTCTAGAACTGCCAGTCCAATTTGGAAAATCTTTTTGTATTTGATAGCTCAATTTTTGAGGAAAACTATTTGCTACTTGACAACAGCTCTAAGAAGTCGAGCCAAACCTAAAAAAGCCTGACAGAACACCAAGCGAAAACCAAGTAACAGTGCGGGCAGGCAGAACAATAAGTTTCAAAGTTACGGGTAGAACTACAAAATTTCTTTTTTAAAACATAACATTTCCGACATACTTGGGTACAAAAAACTATGGTATTTCATGAAAAAGGCTCGATTATCGTAACCCAGTGTGTCTGACTGCATCAGCAAGAATGTGTTTTTTGTTGCCCGTCTCCCCGTCCCCCTCCCCGGATGCCTTATGGTTGATGGCTACAAAAAATTGTTGTTGGCGTTCCGTTTCCTATGACGATGTGACGATGGCATTACATTTATGGGAATTAGAGAATTCCTTTTGCATATGCTGTGGACTGTAGAACACGACTATAGAAAGAAAAAAAACATTTATTTAGCACAGAGTGTACCTTACACAATATACAGCTGGTAGGAAGAAGAAAGTACCTAAGAATAAAATAAAAATAAAAATCTTTATTACATAATATAGTATTAAGTCTCATTTCGTGTTTGTATACTTAGATCTCAAGGATTTTAATGCGGTTTCCATCAATAGACAGAGTGATTCAAGGAGAAGGTTTATATGTATAATACGAGTATGAGGCGATGCCGCTGGCAAAAGATAATCAAAAATAAAAGTGTAAGGTGCGATGACAAACTAGCATTATAGTGTGCCTCACGGCTACGTCTAAAAGGCTCAGTTCAGCAATAATGCCAGACAACCAATGCCTGACGCTGGTTTTCAACTGGACCTAAGGGTAATTGCGTAACTTTTTATCGGTAGGAATTGTTTTCATATTGATAGTTAAACAACATTCATTGCGTTATTTACGTTGCTGAGCCGACAATTTATTCGAACAAATGACGCAATGGTTTAGAAATAATCTTCAATCCCATTCAGATTCTGATAAATAGTGCGTTTCGCAATTAGGGTGCTGAAGTGTGAGCAGATGATAATTGTTTGCTTTAAAACCAGAGTTATCTGTGGACTATTGTTTTTTTTTTTTCTAATAGAATGCACAGTCTTTACTCGAAGTTGATCTAGACTCTCTACTCCCTGATTTAGGATATATTAAGGGCTATTAAAATAAAATAAAATATATACATGCTAAAAATAAGCTGTAGCTGAGTAAAAACCTAATTATACTACATATTTTAATTGATACTTAGCTACAACATAGTTTTTAAATGTACATTTTATTTACAGCCAGAACTTTGTATAGCCTTATGTTCCTTCACAAACAAGTGAACAGTTTCATACATTGTTGTGAAATGCTATCGCGCTTGTTAATAATTGTTCCGCTTAGAATTCTACGTATTCCTATAACCACAATTTTACAGCTCCCTACAACCTCTACAAACAAAGGTATCAACTGTCACTCATTGAAATGTGTGACAGCCTTGATTCACTAAATAGGTCCGTAAACACAACGATATGGGGTCTAATCTATGAGCGATACTTAGGACATGGGGTCTATGGGTGGCTGATCGTCAGCCTAATTTAAATAAATTACTTTTGATTAGATTAGATTTTTTTTAAAGATAGCACAATCTCTCAAAAAATATTGTCGGTCCATGCGCCAAACACCCTGTATATGTGTATTCTTGATTTAAACTTCACCTAAGGTTAAGTTTAAATCAAGAATCTTGGCCTCCCTCGCTACACACTGATGAAACGTAGTCGAAATCTCTGAATAAATGCAGATTCAATCTTATTTACTCTGGAAGAAAATAAGTTAATTTTCTTTTTCATAATCAATTGTACAGTTAACTAAGTGGTAATGGTATTTGTTGTCAATGTTATATTTACCTGTTATTGGCTTCGAATATTGCTGTATGATTTACTAGTTGTATGTTTATGTAAGTGAATCTTAAATTCAATCAATACAGTAACACACCTAATATATTTTAATTATGATAAAACACATATCAAGACTGCTTTTAGTATGTAGACAACCTGATATTTTAGGTTTTAATTTGTCCAATCATTCAAGGAGTATCTTTATCGACTTCGGCAGAAAAGCTTAACAATAAATAACAGTAAAGAAAGCAAGAGCGAGCTCAATAATGCCGTTGTTGTGGAGTTCACCGCGAATAGACAGACAGACGCGGCGAGGGACTTTGTTTTAAAATATGTAGCGTTGAAGTGGGAACCTAAGAAAGTATAAAATATTTGAGTGAGGCTGTTCACAGTTGTAGAGTGACCCGGTACGTGGTAGCCTCAGATCTACTTTCACTATCTGAGTAGAGAACTAGACGCGGTTTAATCGTGTGTTTGGATACACTTCGTGGCACGTAAACAGCCGAGTAGGAGTTCGGAAGGTCATTGGGGTAACGACTGCCGGTTTGAGTAGATTGTTTTATTTTTACGACATGCATGCATAGGCAGTCTGCATGAAAGTGTGAATTAAATCGAAATAGTTACAGTCAACTAATGATATTGTTACTTTTACACAATTTTGGTACAAATTCATACTAATATTATAAATGGGAAAATGTGTGTGTCTGTTTGTCCGTCTTTAAGTGGAGAACGTTGAAGGGATGGAGAGTGACAAAGGCTACTTTTTTCTCCCATGGACAATTGTATGTAGCATGTTCGCGTGTGTCCAATGCCCAGAATCTAAGACATTCTATCCCCAAATGCGTATAAACATATAATACAGGACATATAATATCGTCTACTACTGTAGACGATATTATATGTCCTGTATTAAAATAACATTCTGTGTTCATTCATCATTCATGTGTTTTAAATCCGGAAAAGGGAACCGTGTTACCTCAAACGCGAGCGAAGCCGCGGGCAAAAGCTAATGATAAATAAATATATTAATCAATATAAAAATGCCTACTTAATCTCCTTCGAATGTGAAGCATTTAGATTAAAGCATTTCTAACTTTCTTATTCTTTACGAAAAAATATATTTACCTACTTATGTGTACATGGAGAAGGGTAGATCTTAGACAGTCGTTACGGGTCGTCAGCAGCCCGAAAGTCTGCCAACTAGTCTTACCAAGGAGTATTGTAGAGTGGAAGCCGACCCTAACATAGTAGGGAAAACGCTACGCAGATGATGACTTATGTGTACATAGACCTTCCATGTACACATAGGTAACAAGTGGTACATGTATACTAATATTTTTTGGAGATCAATTGTATGCGTAATCTCTGAAACCAATTGGATTTGAAAAGATTTTATTCTATTTAGTAGCCCAATCATCATCATCATTTCAGCCGAAAGACGTCCACTGCTGGACATAGGCCTCCCCCAAGCACCACCACTTCGAGCTGTTCTGTGATTATCGCATCTAACGTATTCCTGCGGCCTTCACCAGGTCATCGGTCCATCTTGTGGGAGGTTTTCCAACGCTCCATCTTACAGTACGCGGTCGCCACTCCAGAACCTTCCGACCCCATCGGCCATGTGTTCTGCGAGCAATGTGCCCTGCCCACTGCCACTTAAGTTTGGCAATTCTTCGGGCTATGTCGGCTACTTTGGTTTTCCTACGGATCCCTTCATTTCTGATTCGATCGCGTAGGTGGAGGACGCGCACAGTGATGACATATGGCACTGAGACGTGGTCGCGCACAATGGGCTTTATAAGAAAGCTCAAAGTCATCCAAAGAGCAATGGAGAGGGCTATGGTTGGAGTAGCCCAATACTTGACGGAAATTATAAGCTATTTAACATCACGACAAAGTCCTGAGCAAAAAAAAAAACTAAAAATCGCAACATGAAAACGAAGTAACAGCACGGCCGGGAAACGAGGTGCGACGCGTCGGGACGGGGTTAAAAGTTCACGCGGACAGACAGAACACAGAAGCCTGAGATACATAACTTTTAAACGTCATAAATATTTTTTAAAGATAGATGAGGTTGGCGTTTCCTATCTGACTGCTCTGAGAAGAAAGGCCGAACCAAACTCAGAGGTCACAGTCTCCTTTAAACTCCAGTCACAATCTTGGTCACATCATGTGAGCACCATCTGGATTGCTGTGCACCACACAGATGAGGTTTTACTATAAAATAAATGTTGTATCAATATGCGACGCTTAGGAAAGGAGAGAGAGTGACAGAGAAATTGGGATGAATATTAGTAATTACAGTTAACAGCCGGGCAAGTCGATTGGTCGGATTCAGCTGCGCTTGCCGCAGTTAGACCGTGGATGGGTGACCATCTTTAAATACCAAAACCCCTCCGCGCGTCGAAATCACGTAAAGCCGTCGCTCCCGGCTGTCATTTGTAGATCTGTTTTGACAGTCTTTACGGGTCGTCAGAAGTACAAAAGTCTGAGCACCAGTCTTACCAAGGGGTATCTTACTACACAGTAACTGGGTTGTGGAGGTCAGATAGGCAGTCGCTTCATGTAAAATACTGGTACTCAGCTGCATCCGGTACGACTGGAAGCCGACCCTGAAATACTTGGAAAACGGCTACGTAGATGTTGTTAGTACTTGTAAAACATAAAATCAACGTTGGGCAAAAAGTCGGGCGGGCGTGGGGTGCGGCTTAGTCCTACGCGTTGCACTGGAGCGCCGCCGGGGAGTGGCGGGGTGCAGAGTTATTGATTTCAGCGAGCGAATGTTGAACATCCGGGCGTATTTACGACAAAGGGCTGAACAAGCCGGGCAAGTCTAAATATAGGTATAGCCTTTATAAATACTGGTAACTGCGTAGTCATCCATCCATCAGCAGCCTATAATGTTCCCACTGCTGGGACACAGGCTTCTTGTCGGTGGGAGAGAGTGGAAAATCCACCACGCAAGCCCAGTACGAGTTGGTAAATGTCACTTGTCTTCAAATTTTTGGTTCTAAGACATGCCGGTTTCTTCACGATGTTCTCCTTAACCGGTTTGAGAGCAGTTGTGATAAGATAATTAACACAAAGTAAACTGCCTGTTTGGATTCGAACCTACGCTTGCACCTTCGTGTACGTAATATGGCAACTTCCTAAATATAAGAGGACAATAATGTTAAAAAATTTAAATTCCTGACAAATACTGTACTTCTACATCTTGTGCCATAAAAAAGCGGAGTTTCGACCCAACGGTACCCGGTGCACATGTGCCCATCACTAATCACAATAGGAGCGTAACCACAATCGAGCCGCGATCGAATGTCAGCCGCCGACCGAGCTTGGGCAACTTCCCTTAGAAAACGGTCGCTGTCGAAACCTTACGAGTAATTAGTTGAAGCCAAGGCGTTGTTGCGTGGTCTACAGAGGACCCTGAAATAGGTAACGTAACCTGATGCCGATTTTAAATAGATACACGACGTGGGGCTTCATCAAAATTATCTTCATCAGCCTATAATGTTCCCACTGCTGGGACACAGATCTCCTCTCAGCGAGAGGGAGTGGGCCGTAATCTAACATGCGGGCCCAGTGCGGGTTGGTATAACACAATAATACTGGTATTCAGCTGCAGCCGGTTAGACTGGAAACTAAGCCCAACATAGGGAACCCCAAAATTGGGAAAAGGCTAGGTCGATAATGACACGTCGTGTGAAACTAGGGTATTTTTTTTTTTTTTGTAAAAGACTTTGGATGATGGGATGAGCTGGACTCTTTTAATAAAGACTGGTCCTTGGCAGCTCTGGAAAGAGAGACGTGGAAAGAGAGTAGGGAGGCCTTCGCCCAGCAGTGGGATAGAAACGGCTCATAAAAAAAAGAAAAAAAGAGTGTTTAAGACGAAGAATATTTTAATGATTTATATAGAAAAAGTAAAGAACTTGAAATAATGTAAAAAAAAATCCTTGAGGAAGTGTAACTATTAACATTAACTTTATATGTAGGTAGGTGCGTAGAAATAATCGCACACATGCTTGGCGTGCAAGCAATGGTATGCATAGGGAACGCTGCTACCCATTCTCTAGGAAGCCCTTAGTCGCCTCTTACGACACTCACGGGAAGAAATAGAATAGTGCTATATTTTACATTCGGCGTCACACGGTACATGGGACTTCCCTTGAGGTATATAATACCACAAAAAAAACATCAAAATCGGTTCATAAATAACGGAGTGAGTCTGTGAGGGCTAAACATACGTAAAAAAATGTCTAAATACGGTCGAAAAAAAAACCTCCTCTTTTTTTTTCTTCTGTTATGTCATGTTTTTTATTAAATAATTTTACAATCCTGTCTTATAAACGACCCCATAATAAAATACAAATGTTTCAAAATAAACAGCAAACAACAAAACAAAAAACGAAAGCTACATAAATGAATTACATAACGGAACATTTTCGTTGCGCCCGGGAGTTCAGCTCGAGGGCTGGGCGCCCCGCGAGCCCAGTACATCAGCTATTCTAGCCAATAAGATCGATATTGGGAGCTCTAGTGCGCATGACCTAGCTTTATCTAGAGCAAAAACCCTGCACCCTGCACCCAGTGCGGGCAGAGTTGCAAAGTATTGATCGGCTATTTAAGGACTCAGAGGACGCACCCAGCTCGCCCGGGATTTCCTTTGTCTTACAAACTATGATTTTTATCAAGTATTGGCTCAAGATTAAGGCGCCTTAGGGAGCCTTACTGACTCCTTCGGATGTCTTAAGAAGTTTCATTCCAAAAGGCAACATTGTCACGTTAATGCGAGATGAAGGATTTCCTTTGTCTTCAAAATTCTAATTTTTATGAATAAAATTGCCAACATTAGGGCTTCGAAATTCTTGCACACTTCACAGAATGCCGCGAGAGCTAAAAGTGCCATTCTAAAAGGCAGCTTTAGATAAATTAAGGCGAGATGAAGTAGTTTCTTTGTCTTCGAATTTTTAATTTAGCCAAAATTAGGGCTTAGAAATCCTTGCACACTTTGCTGTGAGAGCTAAAAGTTCTATTCTGGAAGACAGCAGTGAACATTTATACAGCATGAAAATATTGGGCATTTTCTTTGTTCTCAAAACTTACAAACTTAAAAAATTTGTTTCTAATCAGTGTTTTCTAGCGTAGTTGGCATCGCCTGTCAATTTCAAAAAGATTTCAAACCTCATTTTAAAAACTAGCATCGATTAAGTTAGTAATCTCACATGTAGCTGAGCTTCATTTCCTTCGTCTGCAAAAGTATGTACTTTAGCATTCTACGGGGAAAAATCAGTCTAGGTATTATTATACCCTCCTAATATGTCGTGAATACTAAAAGTTATTCGAAAATGGATATATTCGAAAATCCGTTGCGATTTTGAACTGATTTTTGCTCTCCAAAATCCCGACTATTTTTACTTCTTTTTTTTAATTAGAAAATTAAGGTGAATTATCATTACAGCCCGACTAAAAGAGTTGGCAGAAAAAAGAAGTTAAAGAATATGAAATCGAACCATATCTGCATGCTTTCTTTGTTCTCAAAACTCCCTAATTAGAATGTGTAAAAAAGTAAATTTTCGTTTTGTGTACTGTTTTCTGATTGCAATAGGCGCCCCCTTAACATTGAGTAAGGTTGGTAGTGAAAATTTAAATTGCGGTTTCTTTTAGAGCTTATCAAGAGTTCATTTGTCTGCAATAGTATAAGTTTTAGTAGGTTCTTGGGGAACAAAATGGTGTAGTTTTACGCATAAGCCTTCTCAAATGATATGGCGGCAATAAAAATTATGAAAATCGCCAAAACTCAAGACTCAAGGCAGGTCCTTTGTTCTCAAAACTTTCCAACTATGTTAGTTGGAGTTTTTTTTTTTTTTGGATTATTTACTTTATTTAGAATACATAAACATTTATGCATTTCTCAAAAAAATCAGGATTCCTTTGTCTGAAAAAAAAGGACTTCATAAAGTATATTTTTTTCAGTAGAAACTTAAAGTAACGTCACTTTCGGTCTGCAAAATGTCATTATAGGAAAAAAAAAAACATCATTTGAAATCGAACCAATAGAACTAGGGCGGTTTTCTTTGTTTGTTGATACTTACGAAAGTAATGTTTTTGCTTCTTTTTAACCTTCAAAAAAGGAGGTTCTCAATTCAGTTTTATTAAGAGAAAAAAAACCCAGTACATGTACCCGACATTTTTTAGACATTATTTTTTTTTTAATAGCAAGAACCCTATATCTATCGTTATAGACCCCTTCTTAATGAAGACTATCCTTGAGGCATTGCTGAAGGATAGTCGTATGCAGACTGGTAGTAACGTAAATGCTTACTTATTATTTATTTATTTATTTAATACTTTAAGCACACAAATGTACAGAGGCGGACTTAATGCCATAGGCATTTTCTACCAGTCAACCAATCAGTTACTTGTTGCGCGGCGTCAATTCCTTTGTTTGCAAACATAGGGATAACATGTTCTGGGTATTAATTTCAAGAATAAGTCTTTCATGCCTTTAATGAGACTAAACTGGCCATAATACACCACGTGGGCCCAGTGCAGCTTGGTTGATGTCTCATGTCTTCGATATTTTTGGTTCTATGACGTGTTGTTTTCCTTCATCGTTTCGAGAGCAGTGGTGAAGTGATTAAATACACAAAGTAGAGTGCCTGCCTGGATTCGAACTCATGATCTACTACTCGCGTCGGGGTAAATATTATTTAGGTCTAGGTAACCATCTTAATCGTTGGTACAAGGAACCAAAATTTAGTTGATGGATTTATAAATATTCAAATTCAAAATCATTTATTTGCAAATATGTGTAAACAATATGCAGATGTAAAAGAGAAATAATAATAATAATAAAAAGAGAAAAATGTTTTGTACGCCAATTTTTGGCAAAACATAGTGCACATATTTTTGACATGGACTATCTGTTTAATATACCTATGTTTAACAAAATAAATGATTGATTGATTGATTGAAATATCTAGAAGAGCTGAGAATTCATTTTTAATACGCCTTTGTTATTCCACTCATATCTATCCTTCTAGGTCGGGGTCAATTCTTCATTAAAACACAGAGATTGCAAAATCTCCTAAAAAACCGGAAAAGAACCGATATTTAATGGTTCCGAACCGAAACTGGAACTTAAATTGAAACCTTAGAGAACCTTTATTTTATGGGTGGTTCTTTAAAACAAGTCCATACGGTACTACAGTAAGTGTAGATTATTCAAACTACTATTATGACAACATTAATTTGCGGACACTGTACAGTACAGACTTGCGCTCGCCAACATTGCGACAGCGACTAGAAGGAAAAAAATAGCTTATAATAGCTTGGCTTATCCAAAAACTACTCACTAAAACCAAACGAATGAGCCCAAACTCGATGTGCTAATCTTGTTTAATTACGAAGTTCCTACGATCATGTTGCAACTCCATCACCAGGACAGTTCTATGGTATCATATTATTGTATTGTCAGCAAAGATACGTACGTACACCAAATTTGAGCCCAACTGGACATCGGGAAAAGATTCTAATTTAGCTTCAAAGATTCGTGCCAAACACACATTCATACAAAAATCGCAACTTATTAGAAGCTTTTAAAAATTCAGGCACGCACCAAACAATATATCCTTTCTTCCTTTAGAGAACCTTTATACGTAACTGGTATATTGGAACCTTAAATGAACCGTAACCTAGACTATAAACGTACCTACCGAAAAGAAGAACCGAAATGACAAACCAGTACAAAAATTCGTACAGGTTTTCAATCCCTGTTAAATTATGCCTTTAATGGAACTCTAAATACGATCCCTCCACTGTGAGTGGCACGAAGGTCGAACTAGGGATGGGTGTTACCAAGCAAAAAATAATTGCCAATTAATTTGGATCACTGGCGTAAATAAAGTTATACAAATATGTCGTAGGACTATAGAAGAATAGTCTTTTGCCGAACATTCTAGCTGTTTTGATTAGTTTATAACGTAATTAGGTACCTCTCTCATAATTTCAGCCGAAAAACGTCTACTGCTTGACATAGGCCTTAAACCTCCCCCCATTTCTGCCAGGGTCGCGGAAATGGTCGAAAAAGTTATCGTGGCCCTGGCATAGGCAACTGAAGGAACACGGCTAGGTTTCAGTCAGTAAAAGTCTGACACGCCCTTCCGCTCCACCCAGAGCGGGTGACGTCATTTGATGATTCCCACCCACAATAAAAGGCCTTCTCCAATTGTCGAGGGGTCATTATTGCCACGCTTGGCAGGCGAGTTGGCGAACGCAGTATGGTGGTAAAATGCATAGAGAACGCTGCTGCCCATTTTCTAGCAAGTCCCTTAGTCACCTTTTACAACACCTACGGGAAGAAATGGCACACCTACCAAGCATGGTGATTATGGCAAAAAACCCCCTAAATTGGGAGAGGCCTATGTCTAGCTGTGGACGTCTTTCAGCTGAAATAATGATGACGATGATATTTTCCATCGACTCAACATGAAGAGGACTATTCTTCTGAATGCTTGCGACATGTATCCAAGCGTGAAGTCTGCAAGGCGTCAACTAGCTTCGAAGTTATTATATCTGAACCTTCGTACGCTCGTGTTCCACTCAGCTGGAACATTGTGCAGCGAGCGAACTGCTGAGGAAGACGGCTTAACATGCTCCAGTGGATTCTGCACTCAACTGCTTTATGCCGACATTAATTTGCTAGGTAATGTTATTCTTGTATTATTGTTGTTTTTTGTACGTCTCGCTAGAGGGTTATGCTACGTCTGCCACGGTCGATTCGTCGATGACCATACATTACGTATAAGGAACTTGCTTTCGAAAAGCGTCTGTATTAAAAAAAAAAACAATTGAGGAATTAAAACAAGCCATACTTTACGCTTGTACTTTTTAGGGTTCCATACTAAAAGGGTGCAAATGGGGATCCTACTAATATGCCCATACTGTCTTTTCTTCTGTCTGGTTATACTCAACAGCGAAATTCATTCTTATCTAAGTAAAAACGGCGATGTGTGTGTCTTACGCCATTTCAAAATTGACGCTCAGCGGGCGGAGTTCGAGTAAAAGTAATTCGAGTAAAAGAAGCCGAGTGAAAGTACTGTAATTAACGTTTAGTTATCTGTTATTTTGTAACACGTGACGCCACCTACAGTCCGTTATGAGAAACTCATTGTTTGAACTGCACATTTTTGAGGTTATGCACGCGAACGGCGAAAATCAAGGAAAGTATTCAGCAAAGTTAGCAGCAGTTGGCGCGTGTCGGAAGTGGTTCTGATGTAGGTAGCTGCTTATGTCGGTCCATCATTTCAGCAGAAAGACGTCCACTGTTGGACATTGGTGTTTGCCATAATCACCACGCTTGGTAGGCGGGTTGGCCATTGCAGTATGATGGTAAAATGCAAAGAGAACGCTGCTGCCCATGAGACATCCTCATCCATTAAAACAAGTCATAACTGGTATACAATTGCCGAAGCAATATACAAAAAATATGTATATAGACGAATTGAGGACCTCCTTTTTGTTGAAGTCGAACTCGGTTAAAAACTCACTTACCTTATCTATCCAATCTTCCAGGGTAGTATTATGCCTTTTTTTATTGTGTGTGGTTGATCATCAAATCACGTCATCCGCTCTTGGTGGAGCGGGAGGGAGTTTCAGATTTTTACTGACTAAAACTCACCTGTGTTCCTTCAGTTACCTATATGCCAGGGCCACGGTAACTCGTTCGAACAAATCTCGTGACCACGGCAGGGTAGTATTATGCCTAAGTTCCTTATTATATGGTTAGATGGGGAAGTAAGCAGAACCTAAAGACAGTGAAACTGCATTGATTGTAGGCTGCAATATCCTGTCGGTGAATGACAATGATTTCCGCACACAACTGTGTTACATGAGAACCTTAGTAATACGGATGTATTACTAAGGCTAGTTGTACACACGGCTACATATCAAGCTATAGCCGTCCCAGCATAAACTGATCTCACATTGTATGCGATTTCCGTATAATGAGAGGTCAGCTTAAACTGGAAATGTATAGCTTGATGTGTAATCTTGCGTACGACACTGCAGGCTGAGTGGATGGCGGGGATATAGGGAAGGTGCGTATTTACGCGACCAGAGGGGTAATTGCGGAAGTTTTTATCGGTAGGAATTGGTTTAACATTCATAGTTAAACAACATTCATTGCGTTATTTACGTTACTGAGGCGACAATTTATTCGAACAAATGACGCAATGGTTTAGAAATAATCTTCAATCCCATTCAGATTCTGATAAATTGTGCGTTTCGCAATTAGGGTGCTGGTTTACATACCAGGTATTTATTTGTAAGTATGCCAACCATTTGACGACCCGAAATACTCGCAAGACTTAAAAGAATTTTACAATCGACACTCGATGCGATTCTGCGCCTTTTTTATAGTTTGTTACGGATCAATGTTCTATGTAACTATATTTATTTTGCCAACAAGGCTTATAACAAGCTCTAGTTTTTGGCGCTGGTGTATAGAGGTGCGTGTGGCCACTTGGATCCCGTGGTACTGTAATTTAGCTAGTAAACATTACAAAACATCACGACCGTATTTACTATAAGGGTTAGGCACAAGTAAACATATTTACATTGTAGTAAACCCACATTTCGTCCCGTGGGTGTCGTAAAAGGCGACTAAGAGACTTACTAGAGAATGGGCAGCAGCGTTCTCTATGCATTTTAGCACCATACTGCGATCGCCAACCCGCCTGCCAAGCGTGGCGATTATGGCAATGCCCCCCAAATTGGGGAGGCATAAGTCCAGCAGTGGACCTCTTGGCTGAAATGATGATGATGATGATGAACCCACATTTCGCCAGTTAAAATGGCGGGCCATAAGTATGAAACAAGAAAATATCCTCATCTAAAAGCCGTTGTAGTATGCCACTTCGCTCTAAAGCATTTATGATCGCTTACTTCGGTTAGAATAAATTGTTATGTTAAAAAAATATCTTCACAACTTTATGCCCTCTATGGGGCGCCATGTTCAATTTAATGTGACGTCACAAAGCTTATAACCAGCAGACCATCAAGATATTTCCAACGATACCTCATTTGTCAATTTATGATGAGGAGTTTAGAAGTTACCTATGCGAGAAGAAATTATCTAACATACATCATACTCACACATACATACTGGTCAAAATCGTAACCTTCCTTTTTGCTTCGCCGTAGTTGGGCAGTGAGTTCAAACTTTTCGATATTCAAAAAAAAAATTACTGTTAGACGCAGATAAAAAAGGTTGCCTTTTAGGTGATAAACGGGAAGAGCTATAACTAACTTTGTTAATGCCCTCAAAACCGAATAAAAGTGCAGGTAGGTCCGTATCTATTTTTAATTCATAGTACTCTGTACCGGAATCAATACATTCGATACCCCGGTAACACCAGTCTCATCAATAGTCGACGTAACACGAGTCATTTGCGTGTCGCTCTCCACCGCCGCACAAGTTCGCCATCGACCTGATTACAACCAACTAACTGCGCATTGGACTCATAACGGTGCAAGAATGCGGCCCCGCCCGATAGCCAACACCTCACATATTACGGATTTCGGAATTTATTTAAATGGGACGGCTTATATTACACGTTACAACTGTTTTTTCTACGGATGTTTTCTTAAAGAAAGGTTTTTATTTTTGTTAGTGTTTTGAAGTTAGATTTGACGTGTCAATGCAGTTTTGTTCGGCGCTATAAATGTGGAAAAAGCTTTGAAGGCCTATTTCTCGTAATTAAAAACGTTCACAATCTAGTCGCAGTCTCATCTCAGCGACAATCAAATGTCAAACACTTGTCAAAAATGTATGGAAACTTGAGGTATTTTTGACAGATTGAGACTGATCGGACTGTGAACGTTCTTAAAATTACGAGAATTTCATTTAAGAAACTTTCGCCAAATGATTCATGTCGGTGTCATACATAGAAGAAAATTGTCTCCATAATGCAATGATTCACGTATTTCCTGGTTTCTATGCAATAAACATTTTTTGAGGCATGTCCATAAAAACTCGTCGGTCACACGGCCTACAACAAATTGTCCTATGAAAAAGTTTGTACGGAACCCTCGGTGCGCGAGTCCGACTCGCACTTGGCCGGTTTTTGTTACATTATTTTCATTGGACAGGGTCAAATTAAACTACTAGTGATATTTTTAACAGACGTGATTCGTATCGAAAACTCAACAACAACAAGAAATTAATGTGATGTTTTATTTGTAAGGTCACTAACCTCAATCAGTGTAGTCAGTTTAAAAATCCGTTTTTGTTGTTTTAGTGTTTTCACTTCACAGACATGATGGATACCGATATTTAAACAAATGATAATAGATTTTCTCAACGCATATTAATGCGTTGAGAAAAGTGTCCTTGATTACAAGGACACTAGTTTGGTCAAAAATAAATGATTTACGTGTATTTATTTTCGTTTTTTTAGACAACTACCAGGGGTCGATGATCCCCAACAAAAAACCTTTTTTTGTTTAAATTATTTTGTTGTGTTCAGATATCTATTACCCATCACGTCTGAAAAGTTTCGTTACCTTATTTAATTTGATTTGTGAGAGACCTTTGAGTTAGTATCGATTTTTCTTCTCCTTAGGGGTTTAAACAGGAAATGTCGACTCCATTTGGCAGGACTTTTGGCAAAACATTCTAATTAGCCTGTTTTTATTAAAGGTGCGGTTTTTTTTTTTTGTGTGTGGGAAATCTTCAAATGACTCCGGCTCTGGGTGGAGCGGAAGGGCGTGACAGACTTTTACTGACTAAAACCCACCTGTGTTCCTTCAGTTGCCCATATGCCACGGCCACGGTAACTCTACTAAAGGTGCGTTAATGTTCTTCCGGAATCCAATTTACAAAAAAAAAAAAAATGTTCATCTTCTTCCCACTTTGTTGACGTCGTCTTGAAGACAATCCAAAATAACCGACATAGCTCGAAGAATTGCCAAACATAGTGGTAATGGGCAGGGCACATTGCTTGCAGAACGGATGGCCGACGGGGAAGGTTCTGGAATGGCGACCGCGTACTGGAAGATGTAGCGTGGTGGACCTATGAACAGTTGCAAGCCGCAGCATTCCGCTGGATGCGAGATGCACAGAACCGGTCCAAGTGGCGGTGCTTGGGGAACGCTTATGTCCGGCAGTGGACATGAACGCTCTTCTCCTATTACTTATAAAATGGTGACATTATCAAGACCCCTCCGTATCTAGGACATGCCGGTTCCCTCACGATGTTTTCCTTCACCGTTTGAGAGCAGTGGTGTTGAAATCATTTACATAAAGTGTTTGCTAGGGTTCAAACCAACAACACGTAGGTAAGTCGCGGCTGTTACGACTACGAGAGTTGCCTTCCTGGCCAGAAACAATAACAACTTAACTAACCGTCTCTTCAAGCTATCGTTGTAACAATCAACCCTATCTCTGCTAAATCGGCTAAGCCCGGCCGATCCGACCCGAATGACTCCATTGGGAAAATCTAAAGTTTCTCACAATACCTCGCAACAGTTATACCGGACAAATTGCAACTCTAAAATTAAACTCTTAAGGTTGTTAACGCTGTGTGGCTGTGCAAGCTTTCACATTGCTGATGGGATTGCGTCAAGATTATCTTACTCATGCTATGAAAGTTTTCTTAGAAGGCGTACGGAAGCGTTCTTGTCGTGTGTGTAGTTTTCAAGCTGGTCTAGTTCATAGCGTTGGTGACTTCGTTTAATATTCTTTTCGGTATTTTTTTAGTGAGGGGCTTATTGTGTCTAAGTAATAACAGCCAAGCAGGCGCATTACTTTGTGTAAATTATTTCATCGCCACTGCTCCCAAAACGGTGAAGGAAAACATCGTGAGGAAACCGGACTGTATTAGAACCAAGAATTCGAAGACATGTGACATCTACCAACCCGCACTGGGCCTGCGTGGTGGATTATGGCCTGCTCCCTCTCACCGAGAGGAGGCCTGTGTCCCAGCTGTGGGAACAATATAGGCTGATGATGAATAACAGTCTTACATATGATGACGATGTGTGGCCATTTCATCTATACATACAAAGACCTTTCGGTACCTCGGAAAGCACGTTGCCCCGTTGGTTTTGGTTGTCATTCGTGGATGTCAATTGTAGCGGGTAGTTAGAAGTCTGAATGTTCGTCAACCAGTCTTACCGACCGGTGAGATAGGTAGTCGCTACATGTAAAATACTATGACTTAGCTGCAATCAGTTAAACTGGAAGCCGATTGCAACATAGGTGGAAAAAGGCTACGCAATTGATGGGGAAGATTTTTGTAGCGATGATCGAATTTTAGAGAAAAACTTCTTTGGAATTATTGTTTTGTTTGGACATCGTTAACTCAATCAACTCAGCTTATTGCAATCCACTGCTGTACATAGTCCTCTCCCAAACTGTGCCACAACACCCTGTCTTACGCCTTCCGCATCCAGTCAGTCACAGCCACCTTTTTGAGGTCGTCGCTCCATCTAGCACTTCAACCTACTGCGACCTGATCATTTCTATGTATGTCAGTCTCTAAATAAGCCTACGGAGACAAATCCTCTATATTTTTTAAATAACTAAACATAAACTCAGTTCTTCATACCGTATCGAAAGAAAGAAGTTCAGATATCTTAGGTCTAAATATCAGCTCTGCAAACTCCACTCCTGACGCAGTCATAAGATCGTCAAATGCACAGGTGACAGGGAGTTACATCATCTTTCAACTCAATTGAAAGTTGATTTATAAACATCACTTTTTAAAGTCATCATTCATCATTTCAGCCGTAAGACGTCCACTGCTGGACTTAGGCCTCCCCCAATTTGGGGGGCTAAAGGTTTTTGGGGGGTTTAAAGTAATTTCTCAAAATTACTCGACGCTGTGTTTCACCTGAGAGCAAAATTCTCGTAATTTTAAGAACGTCCACATTTTGATCTCGGTTTCAATCTGTCAGAAATACCTTGAGTTTCCGTACATTTTTGACATTTGACTGTCGCCGAGATGAGATTGCAACTTGATTATGAACGTTTTTAATTACGAGAATTGCTCTTCTGATCCATTTTTCTTTAAAAAAGTGTAGTTCTACTTACTTTGAATATAAACCGTCCATTTGAAATCAACCCAAAAGCATATTAATATTAACTGTGCTTATAACCCGGTCATTGGGACCGGTTCGCGCAAGGGCAGGGTTAGGTCGCTGGTCACTGGTCACGTGGCCGTAACCCTGAGAGAAACCAACCAGCGCAGCGCTCGCAAACATAATTACTAGACACTAAACTGTGTTTATATCTAGGAATATATTATGCGCGTGCGCCTAGATCATAATCCGGGAGAAACTAGACACTTAGAATACGTGAATGACTAATATTTTTTATGGTTCCGCATAAATTAGTCTTGGGAATGTAACTATTACTAATAATACTTTCCAATGCTATTTCAACCTATGAGATCTGAGGTTGTTTAAGCTCCTACCGCATCTAGGTTTGAATTTCTTTTATTTTCCCTAACATTAAGGAATATTTTAGGCTTCTGAACGAAAGGTTTACGTCAACACTACATATTGCCTATAATGTTCCCACAGCTGGGACATAGTCCTCCGTCCTCTGAGAGGGAGGGGACCTTAATCCATCATGCAAGCCCAGTGTGTGTTTGTAGATATCACATATCTTCGAATGTTTTGGTTCTAGGACATGCCGATTTCCACACTATGTTTTCCTTCACCGTTTTGAGAGCAGTAGTGATGAACCTGTCTGGATTCGAACCTACGACCAACAACTACCTACTAAATCCCCCTGCTACTCTCACTGGCTTGTAATATTCTTAGCGTCAAATCTCCAGTGAGCAGAAATTGAAGGGAACTGTCAAGTGTCAGTCCCTAGCATCAGACGGAAGAGCAGACCAGCAGGTGAATACTGTAGGAAAAGCTAAACTAACGAACCAACTGTAAACTGTCACCTCGATCTTAGGGGTAATGGCGTAACGTTTTGACAGTACAACTACATTCATTTACGTTGTTGAGCATATAAGTTTTTCGACAATATGAAGCCATGGATTTGGAATAAAGATAGTGTTAGCTTGATAGTGGTTACCCAGTTAAGGTCATCATCATCATGTCAGCTGACAGACGTCCACTGCTGGACATAGGCTGCCTCCAGGCTCCGCCACTTCAACCGGTTTTGTGCTTCCCGCATCCAGCGGATACCTGTGGGGAATCACTTATGGAGGCCTTCCAATTCTACGCCTTTCGGTACGCAGTCGCCACTCTAGAACCTCTCGGCTCCATCGGCCATCTGTTCTGCGAGCAATGTGCCCTGCCCACTGCCATGTAAGTCTGGCAGCTCTTCGGGCTATGTTACCTTGGTTCTCCTACGGATCTCTTCATTTCTAGTTTCTCCCAATTAAGGTGCTGTCCAGTAAATGATTATGGTAGGTCTCCTAATACCATAGATCTATAGGTAATACACAGTTGTAGGCATGGGTTTAGGGTCTCGAGTAACGCCAAAAGTTGTAAGATTTCTTCATAAATTTCTCGGTGACGATTTGCAGTTGGATTGTACTATGGTAGGTTTATATCTACAAAAGCAGGTGCTACAAGTGATCATTAGCAAAGGCTCTTTCTTGGCATGAACCCAACTTTTCACTGGGCAGCTCCAACCAGAATTGGCACTAAATGAAAACGTTAACACGGCCATAAACATGCCCTGTTGCATGTAGAAGATGTGCGGTTCTTACAAAATGAAAGATTTCGACTTAACGCTGGCGTTTGTGGCGAGAATCTTAACTGTCGGCCCAAGTATCATCATCTGCCTAGTCTTTTCCCAACTATGTTGGGGTCGGCTTCCAGTCTAACCGGATGCAGCTGAGTACCAGTATTTTTACAAGGAGCGTTTTTTTTTTACTTTTACTTATGATTCATATCTACCCCACACTAATTTGTATACCACTACTTGCTACGCAAACATCAGTGACCGAACGTATTAGAACATCATGGAAATAGCCCCAGTTCATCCACTTTGTGTATACAAAATGGATTAAATACATATTATAGAAGCTAGCGCAAAAACTTTCTAAGCAAAATTAATAAAATTTAAATGGGACCAGCCCTGAGGCATACTCTACCCTATGGTGGAGGAATCGGTGAACATAAAAAAGATATATAAAATCGAATATAGAAAGTCTTCAGAAGGGTCAGGTGCTTAGTACTGGTAACCGGCGTGCGTGTATAACCAGATGTATGAACTTAAACGAGGCAAAAAGACTATGTAAGGATCGTCGCAGGGGGCGTTCTGTAGTTTCTGACTACCCCTATGGGAAAATGGCGTAAATTTATGTACGTATGGATATATAGAAAGTCTCTTAAAAATAATAAATAATAGTTTGAAAAACTAAAAAACACGCTTCCATAGAGAACCAAACTAAAAAGTAAAATATAATGGAAAAAAGCGTGGGGTGCCTGATATCAATAAAAAAATACCTTAAAAAGCACCCCACGCTTTTTTTCTATTTTTTAGGGTGTTTGGAATTTTGAGACGTATGTCAGCGTAGTTTGTGACGTATGTCAGCGCAGTTTTCGAAGACAGTTTTTTGCTGTCCTGGTAACCCTGGCAAGGATAATGGCACAAGTTTATGAAATTATAGTATTGTCATCGGTCCTCGATAAGTCTACAGAGTTTAAATGAAATCTGGTCGTTTAAAGTGGGTCAAAATCGCGCTATAAGGAGTCGGTTACAAACAAACATACAAAAATACAAGTGAAGCATTAGCTTTATATTAATAAAGCGTGTAAAAAGTACAACATTATTAGCTGATAAGCGTTACAATATGTACCATCTCTTGTATTAACGTTTGTTTCATAGCATGCATCCTTGATAAGAGATTGTAGGTCTTGCAGCATCAAGGTGAATGAATGATTGTGGCGTAAACAGTACCTACATCCTACTGATAAGAATTACATAACCTTTCAAGAGGAGCTTTGTCATTTGACGATTGATAACGAAGTTCTGTAGTTGTTTTGTTCTGCTTAGACTATTTTGTAAGGAAGCTTAGTAACTGATATTTATATCGAAATAAGTGATTACCGAAGCAAAGAAAATATAATACAAGTATTAAGTAAATGTACCATTGATTTCATGATTCTTATCGTCTTCTTTGTCGGTGATTTAAAAAAATGCTGTTTCTTAGAAAACTGCATTATCTCGTTGTTTCGCTATGTTCTGGATTGTTGTTCTCATAGTCGTCTTCGGAGTTCTCGCTGCTATTAGTTTCCTTTGCAGATATCGCTAGGCGGTTTTTTGATCTTATTAGCAAAATATAAACATTTTAGTCTAAGTAATCTCCTAAATTAATGCAAATAAATTACTAATTTTGAGTCGATAGCAACAATCAACGCTACAAGTCAATCAAGCTGACATTATTTAACTTGGCGTTTTTATGTTTGTCCGCGTCCTTTAAATGTGAGTAAAATACCCTATCCAGTATTTTTTTTTTTTTTTTTGTATTCGGCCATTTAACATAAGAGTTTTTAGTAAAGAGTTCTTCAGACAGGAGCGAAGCGACATTTCTAGAACAATTTCCATGTAATTTTCAGGGAAATTGTTCTACGAGGCTCTCGTTGCGCTGTCGCGTCGCGCCTGTTTGTGGGAGCTTACGCTTCTATGCGATTTTTTTTTTATGAGTGATTCCACAAAAAAAATTACACGTGAATTTGTGTTTGTTCTACTTTTCTTTTCGTCGGTAAAAAAAAACCTATTTCACAAGCCAGCCAAGCCCACGTACCTACCCCTGATACCGATGTAAGAAAATCGCAGGGAGTTTTTTGTTTTTGAAAATCGAACACTGTTCTTTCAACGCGCTGAGATTCACGCTGCACTGTTGTATTCTCAATGCTCAGTTTAACACCGAGAGTTGAAATTCCAGTGCACGTAAAAATGCCGTCGCGTTTTTATTACGTACGTATGTGTCGACTTAGGTAAGTGTTAAGGAAATATTTGATACACACGTACACCTACATCCCCTGCTGAGACTGTAATGATCTAATCTCGATGAGTCACGGTGTCATCGACCCCACCTGCGGTATGACCCACTAAGTTTTCGTTCAGCCGCCCGCAAGGTAGGTAGAAAGTTTTTTGAGAAAGGCGCCGCGATGACCTTGTCGCGAAGAATGTTGTAGGAGTGTTTATTCATTTAAATAAATATCTTATTTCTATACCTACTTCATTTAAATGAATGCCTCACTGGCCTAGTTTTTGCCAGCGCTATTGCTGAGCGTAAAGTCCTGGGTTCTATTCCCAGGTAGGGAAAAGTGTGGTTAGGTTATTTTATCTGGAATTTCTCAGTAGCAGCCCGGACTCTGGATTTGTGCGCGGTTGTTGGCAATAGGCTCGCCCCCTATTACATGTGACTTAAACATAACATGCGAAATCTGGGTGTACTATAGTCACATTTCTACCCAACCCTTCAGGGGAACTAGGCGTGATGATATATGAATGGAATTTAAATAAATGTCGTTCCGTTCTTATAGGGTTCCGTATTTTAAAAGGGAAAACGGACCCCTTCGTTGTTCGTCTGTCTGTTTGTTAGTCTGTAAAGACCTTTTTTAGGGTTCCGCACCTCAAAAGGAAAAAGCGGAACCCTTATAGGATCACTTTGTTGTCCGTCCGTCCGTCCGTCTGTCAAGACCCATTTTCTCAGGAACGCGTAAAGGTATCAAGCTGAAATTTATATCAAATAATTAAATCTACTGTCCCTTGGAGCCGTGAAAAAATCAAACTTGTAAGCTAACGCAATCAAAAGATATAGCCGTTTATGCCGCAAATTTCCGCAAATTTTCGAAACTTGCAAGGGAATCAAAACCTAAAGGGTACTTCCAGTCGATCTAGAATTTTAGAATTTGGTACGAAGCAACGTTTTATAGCACAGATAAAGGAAAAATTGCGAAAACCGTAAATTTTTAGTTACATCATATAATAAAAATATATTTTTAAATTTTAAACTTTATACCTACAGGTTTGTACGGAACCCTCGGTGCGCGAGTCCGACTCGCACTTGGCCGGTTTTTTTCTCAAGAATGTGTAGAGGTCCAGATTGAAATTAATATTAATTACGTAAATATACGGGCCCCTTAGACCTCTTAAAAAAAGAAACTTGTAAGTCAAATCAATATAAAATATGGTAATTTTAGCGATATAATATATTTTGATACTCTCTAATAAATCAAAACCTTTATGGTACTTCCACTTGACCTAGAATCATAAAATTTGGCAAGAAGCAATGCCTCACGGCACAAGAAAGGAAAAGTCCGAAAATGTTTAAATTGTAATATTAAAACTACGATTACGAACTTGTATTTTTAAATGTAACTTATAATTGTTTGTTCTTGTAATAAATTAATCGCAAATGCGCCTTATTGTGCGTGGTCGACATGCACTTGGCTGGTTTTTTAATTATTATTTCGTTTCGTTTTTTATTTATTATTTTTATTAGCCGTTTCTGTCCCACTGCTGGGCAAAGGCCTCCCTACTCTCTTTCCACGTCTCTCTGTCCAGATCTGCTAAGGACCAGTCTTTATTAAAAGAGTCCAGCTCATCCCGCCATCTCCGTCTGGGCCTGCCGCGATGTCTCTTGCCATTAAGCGGGACCCATTGGGTCGTAAGTTTGTCCCACTGATCGTCTGACATACGGTAGATGTGTCCAGCCCAATTCCATTTAAGCGTGGCAGCTTTCCGAGTGACATCAGTTATTTTAGTAATGGAACGGATTGTTGTATTCTTAACGTTTTTTATATACATTTTTTTTTTTTAAATATATCTCGCAGCTCAACCTCTCAGGTGCTCGGCTGCATAACCAAACTTGCCTGTGGCTACCTTAATACATAAGAGCCTCCAAAAGCTTAAAATTTAAGCGACCATGCGCTAAGGGAACCCCTGTACGGGCCCTGGTACGGACCTCGGCTTAGGGTGTCGCAAGCAGTACGGGACGAGTTGGATCGGAATGATCGCTTTGGCAAGCGTATGGGGTATACATATCGACGGTTAAAAGATAATAGGGCCATTTTGGTCGAAAATGACTTATGAATTCCATCCTACTTAAAATTTTCTGCTTTTTCGAATGCGCTTACTCCCATGAGTCCCATGGCTCCACGATGTGTTTCCATTTTCACGATATGACAATATAAAAAAAGTTATGTCCATTTTTCTACAATTTCAAACTTTAAACCGCTCTCCTGAACAATTTGGTTTTTGTCGCTTATACACTTTTACGTTTTAACCGTCGATATTTATTTCTTCCGCTTCAGCTGTAAAATCAAAAATTTTGTTAGGTAAAAGCTACGGGCTATTGTATAATTAAGCATGTCTACCTAGCCCTCTCCTAACTATGTTGCGGTAAGCTTCCAGTCTTACCGGATTTAGCTCTAATAGTCATCTAAAAAGTCGTCGCTCCGTGTAAAATACTGGTATAGAGATACCAGTATTTTACACGGAGCGACGACTTTTTTGACTTCCAGAACCTAATTTTTACATATCACGTTACCCCTTAGTAAGATTAGTTGTCAGACTTTTGGGCTTACCGTACTTGTAACGATTGTCTAAGATCAATAAATGACACCGGGAACCAACACCTTACGCTTATCGAGGAACTCAACCCTTCTTACATACATGCCGTCTGTAGGGACAGGTCAGCTCAAAGCTGAAATGGCTCTTTCTTCAAAAGGCTCTTCCAGACATTGCCCTGGATTAGACTCACATAAAATTCTAACAATATAATGATTGGACTTTAAAACGAGACTATGAACTTTAAGTTTGTTTCGGCATTTCATCTCAGAGAACAGTCAGCTAGGAAACGCCGGCGCCATATGGTATAAAAAAAAAATGTTGACGTGTAAAAGTGTCTTATAAGATCTACTTACAGAAATATACATTTCATTTCATTTCAGACTAGTTTTTATGTACACATTTTCTCCAATGACTGCCTACTGTATAAACGATTTGAAGTGGTTAATATTTGAATACTTTTTTACGTAAACGGGGTGTAAAAAGACACTACATCATTTAGCCGTCAACTACGCATTCTGTACTTCAAACTAATTGTAACATTGCACGCTTTGATTATATATATAATCAAAGATTGCACGAAAATAATTGCTGGAAAACAACATTTATTTATAGTGGCAAAATTTGTTATTTTTTTTTTGCATTTGGTTGTTATTGTTAATTTTAAAAAAGAACGCGACACAAATCTGTGACACATGTGCGTTCTAGGTGCAAAGACGATTACGTTCGCCGTCACCCCGCTCCCCGAGCACGCCGCTAGGTCAGGCACGCTTTCTTAATCAAGCTAATAGTTTCGGAGACAAGTGTCTCTGCATTATCGTGATCTGCCGCTAATTTTCCACTTCCTGATTTAACGTTACGCGCTGCAAAGATATATGTCAGAGTACGTTTGATGTTAGTCTTGTAGCTATATATTATTAGCCGTGCAGGTCTATTGAATGTTTGGTTCCATTTAAAGTCAAAGTCTAATTATATATTTCAAGTAGGTACATAAGAGGCACTATGGAAGGTCACTGATTCTAGTCATCATCATCATCATTTCACCCGATAAACTGGTGGACATAGGCCTCCCCTAATTTGCAATGGGATTTGCCATTATGGCCACGCTTAGCAGGCGGGTTGGCAATCGCGGTATGGTGGTGAAATGCATAGAGAACGCCAATCTCTAGTAAGCCACTTAGTCGCCACTAACGACACCCACGGGAAGAAATGAGATGGTGCTATTCTTTACATCCGGCACCACACGGATCGCCAAGATTCTAGTCGCCCTCTCCAAAATACAAAAGAGAGAAGAACAAGAAACTCTATCGTTACTCTTTTAAAATGTTTTACAATTTTTGCATAAATTAATTATATGTGAAAACAAACATAGAATAAAATTACCATATCACAGTACGTAAAATGAATTAAGTTCCGATTGCCAAGGTCGGACTGTGGATGGGTGACCATGGATTAGATATTAAGACCCCTTTGTGCCTAGGAAAACAATCGCTAAGCCATTGGGCCCGGTTGTCAATTGTACGTCTTTGACCATCGTTTCACAGGGGTACTAAATTGCGTCGCAAACTGATCATCTGCCTCGCCATTTCCCAACTATATTGGGGTCGGTTTCCAGTATAACCGGATGCAGCTGAATACTTGGGCACCAATATTTTACATAGAGCATATCGTCGTTGCAAATTTAAAATCTCCTATGTAACAATTTTCACAAATACGAGCTATGCATATATTTTAAAAGCGATTTTGTATACCTACCTATTGCAAAAACTCATATGTGAATATCTTAATGTATCGTTAAAATATTCGCTAATTTAATAAAATCTCATGTTTATTGACCATCGAAAACTCCTATGTGCCTGATGTAATAAACTGTAAAACCACTTATGTGACAAAAAGTTGCAACTTAAATCTCCTATGTGCAGAAAAATAATTAAATTTATATAAATATACGCTGAACGACACATTGATATAAGACAAATTCTATCTCAATACATTATAAGTCCTTTACACTTTACATCTAAAAAAAAATAAGAATGTTTCGTCAGTTTCTTTTTCAGGAAACAGTTTTTTTCGTTTTTGTCGAAAAGTTACTTTTTACACATAGGAGATTTTAAATTTGCAACGACGATATACCTATCTAACCTCCACAATAACAGTTACTGGGTAATACGATAATCTACACACACTAAGCACAATACCAGTACGAATTAATGACGTTCACTTGATAGTTCAACAACATTCATAGCGATATGTACGTTGTCGACCTGCACGCGTAGCATGGCCACCGTAGAAACGGATTTTGTTGACGGAAGAATGCACACAATCACAGATTGTAGAAAGATTTCTACCGTCCAAAGCATAAGAGAGGAAATGTTTCTATTCTTCACTCGAAAAAATTCTACGATGTCAAGCATGACGATCAATTTTTCTCTACTTTTGACACTTGGAGGTAGAAACATATATGTATAATAATATTAATTATAATCATTGAATCCCATTGTATGACTATTTAATGAAAAAATTCTTAGCGGATCCATCTTAATCACATAAGCTACCGCTATGTTGCTATGGAAATAAAAACTGTCTTAGCTTCATAAAAACGTCAGTCTACGGGTCGCCCCGTGCTCGGGCAGAAGAGATGTCAATTTGGATAGAAAAAACTTTGTCTATTCTTGGTAGAATAGAGATAGAATTGGTCATGCTACGCCTGCAGACAAATTCGAACATATAAAGCAAAAGATGAGCAATTTCTTTCAAAATGATTTCGATTCTGATTGATAGCGTGTTACATACAGCCTGAAAATCTGACAATCACGTAAGGCCAGCTACCTACGTAAATAATGTTACAGCTAGTTTTATAAATAATTTAATAAATAACATGTAAATTGCCATAAACTGAACGTATTTCGCCGTAAACAAACATAAAAACCCTCATTATATTTCAAACGCTGTTCTACGAACATCATTTAATTCGTACCGTTGCGCGTCGCGTCGCCGTAGGTAGCGTCAAAGCGCTCCGTCGGAAATTACATACAAAGGGTTCCGGGAAATGCAGCTGTGGGGCTTTTATCCACCCCCCACCGGCTCCCGTCTCCCTACTCCATAGAAACCTTTTAGCTCTCGTCCTGTGTAAAGCCGCGCGGCCTAGCAGAAGCAGTAGCGGGTTCGACTCAACAGTAATGACAAAAAATCTTGTTTCTTATGTTGCCGGACATGAAGAATAGCGAAATCCTAGTTCTTGCCGTAGTAAGAGGTGACTAAGGGACTTACTAGAGAATGGGCAGCAGCGCTCTCTATGCATTTCACCACCAAACTGCGATCGCCAACGCGTCTGCCAAGCGTGGCGATTATTGCGATTGTGGCGCTTGTGACTAAGTGATAAAAGTTGGACGGGTGGATGCGTCGGGGTAAGCTATGCTCGCCACGGTATGTTCGTGGATGGGTGGATGCTTTTACACATCAAGACCCCACCGTGCCTCGGAAGGCGCGTTAAGCAGTTGGTCCTGGCTGTCATTTTTTGATCTTTGACAGTCGTTACGGCTCGTCAGAAGTTCGCCAGTCTGACCACCAGTTTTACCAAGGGGTATTATATTACCCAGTTACTGGATTGTGGAGGTCAGATAGGCAGTCGCTTCATGTAGAATACTGATAGTCAGCTGCATCCGATAAGAATGGAAACCGACCATAACAAACTTGCGAAAAACTGGGCAGATCCGCAGATGATGAAGGTAGTGAAAAGTTGATTTATAGTATACTGTATTTATAGTATACTAGCTTTTGTCAGCGGCATCACTAGCGTATTCTACATATAAACCTTCATCTTGAATGACTCTTTCTATTGATGAAAACATTATAATCCAGTCAATAACCGTGGCAAGGGATCTTATTTTCTGAAAGATTTCTGCTAGCAAATAAAGAATATCATATTATTGTGAAATTATTTAGTTTTTTTCAGTAGCCACTGATTGAAGTCCAAGTCAAGATTGTTTGGTTTGAAAAAACGGTTCCTTGCTGTGTATAGGTTCGCTATCCTGGCCATAGTGCATCGCGATATATGGTACCGGGCCGTCGGTTTTTACAGATCGGTATTCTGAAAGGTAACGGTGCCCCTTTCATGTTCAGATGGTGACCACTGAGGTGGCTTTAGTGAGATAAAAATCTCACATAGCTCGGTCTTATCGCTAAAGTCTGGGCGCCTTTTGAAGGTGTAATCTTAGCAAAAGCAACTATGGTGGATTGGTGGGCCCATAGTTACTTCACTTTTGTCGTAAATTTAGTTTCATTATGTTTGCACCCGTGCAAGCTTCTCACCCTAGACGAGGTCTTAGTCTAGCTGGCTAGATTGGAAAGTTGGGGGTTTGTGGGCCCCCCTGTATCCATGGTAACAGCCAATATGGCTGCCTAGTTCCATCTCACTCTGACTATTGATTTCTGTAGCAGGATGCGGCAGGGTGCGGCCGGGTGCAGCCCGTGTCCTATACAATGTATTGCGTAGTTGTTCAACTCAACTCAGAATATTTTGTTTTTCATAAACCTACATGGACACTTATGAAACGTTGGACGCTTGGTGGTTCCAACTGGACGTTGGAGAAGAGTTGGCAAGATACTTTTATTAGTCTTTTAAGAATAATTGGTTTTTATAACTTTCAAATTACAGTGTTTATAGGTATGGCAGGACTATGTAGCCTGTCAACAAGTTCCTTGTGGTGCTCGATGTTTAATTTTAAAGTTTTTTCGTAGTGTGGAGTTCTGGAGAGTAGTTAGTGATTTAGTAGAATATGGGGCATGTAATGATTCATCTAAGTTCTGATACGAAAGACATTTAACGGGCCCTTTGGAACGCATCATTCATCATCATTTCATCCGAAAGACCCACTGCTGAACGGACATATACGCCTCCCCCAAATTGGGGGGGGTTTGCTATAATCGCCATGCTTGGCAGGCGGGTTGGCAATCGCAGTATGGTAGTAAATGCATTGAGAACGCTGCTGCCCATTCTCTAGTAAGCCCCTTAGTCACCACTTACGACACCAACGGGAAGAAATAGGATGGTGCTATTCTTTACGTCCGGCACCACACGGTATCACGGAACCACTTAGAATGCGTACGAAAGACTGAAGTCAACTCACGGGGGCCTGGTTACCGGTTTTATTGAAATGAGCCACCAATTGACGATTATCCTACGTATTTACAAGTGAAGTCAAAGACAACCCCAGGTTGGTGTACTGTAGGATAATTGCAGGATATGGAATAATATACTTTGGACTTTGGGTTTGGGTAACTAGGGTGGACTGGTTACCAAGAACTCTGGAAGGACTATGGTCCCTACTTGATCAATGTTGTATTAATAAATGTTATGTGATAAAATATTAGTAGTAGGTAAAGTGAGATTTCATTGCGTCGTGTTGTCTAAGTAGTTCATACCATTGATTTGTTTTCTATGATTTGCACGCCTATGCGATGGTAGAACATGAATAAACAAATGTTCCCAGTGCTGGGACACAGGCCTTCCCCAAACTTCGCCATTTCGACTGGTTCTGTGCTTCTTGCATCTAGCGGTTTCCTGCGGCCCTCTCCAGGTCATTGGCCTACTTTGTGAGAGAGAGATCTTCCAATGCTACGTATTCCGGTACACGGTTGCCATAGTTCAATACTTTGAAGGCCTACAAAATTCCCTATTATAAAGTGATATTTGTTAACTTATATTGTAGAAGATTCGAAAGCCGTTCGACATGGTACTCTGAGACGAATTGTGTTTGCCCGTGAAGAATTACGAGTAGAGTGATCTGAAGTCGGCGAAAGCGAACTAATTCGATCACGAGCCATATTCTGCTGAACTGTTCTGAATCTGTAGCCAATTATGACTCAATACTAAATAAGACAAATAGACAGTCAGGACTGCTGACAGCGCCGTGGGTGGCGCGCCGCCTGGTAACGACCACGCCCGGGTCTACGGCGCTTTGTGTTCCTTGCGCGCCTCCAAGAGATGTCAGCAAAATTGAAGGAATCTTCTAGGGCCGATGCCTGCTAGGGTCGCGGTTTTGTTGGATAGAGTTACCGTGGCCCCGGCACAGGCAACTGAAGGAACACGGGTGGATTTTAGTCTGTAAAAGTTTGACAGGCCCTACCGCTCCGTACACACCGAGAGAAGTCATTTGATGATTAAACCATTGAAAACAAAGGAGCACTGCCGACAGAAGTGGAAACTTGGGTTAAAAAATACACGGCACATTAGCATGTTGCTGATGCGTACCAATAAGGTTTGCCCCTACCAGTAATCACTCAAAAAACATCTACTTCAAAAATCACTCCTTCATTAAAATTAGGCCGGTCTTCTTCTTCTACTTAGCGTGTCGATAGCAATCTAAATAGAGTTAGCCCAGAATTTGGCTACGAGCTTAGCATTTTCAGTAGCATCCATCAACTCCTGTGGCCTGCAAACAACAGGACATGCTGGACAAGATATCAAGTGCCTCATCGTTTGTGGGACAGCACCACATTTACACTCCAGGGCTGAGTCGTATATGAAACTCCACCTGTAAAGGTTCTCTTTACTCCGGCCTACCTGAGTCCGGAGTCTATTTAAAGACCTCCGTGAAAGCCAAGTCAACTCGTGTCCAGTTACGAGATTTTCAGCAAGTGGAACAAATGGGTTTGGTAGGGAAGCGCCTTGTCGCCACAAGCCTAGTCTTTTCTTAGACCGTTCGCCAGTAAGTGGGAGAACACACTTCAAAAAGCTGTTGCGGCTTTTCAGCCTTTGTTTCACGAGGATGTTGTCGTGCATAGGGTGTCGTGTGTCAGAAACCATCTTAGCTCTTTCAGTTGAGCTTGCCACTGCTCTGCGGATTTCTGGTGGCGCTATTAAACCGTTAATCGGTAACTTTTTGACCTTCAAACGTGATTCACGCTTGTCACCGCTTCCGTAAGAGGCCGTATGTGATTTTTTTCTGATTTACGTGATTTTATAGATGTGATTTTACAGTTAGAATACTGTAGATATTTCTATGAGTTTTATTCAAGATCATTTCAAATATTATCCAACGAATGAGCTCCTTTTTTATTTTTTTCACGTCTGAAAAATCCAGTAAATTAGCGAAATCGACATACTTCGTATGCGGCCTTTTAGGCTAGCGCAGATTAGACTGGGCCGTAATACAACACATTTAAATATATAATATTATATATCTTAGGACAGCCAACACAACGTTATCTGATCCCAAATTAGGCAGAGCCTGTACTATGGCAACCAGACAACTGATAAACATACTTATATATTTCTAAATACATACATATTATGGATAAATTACACCCAGACACAGAACAAATGATTGTGCTCATAACACAAAGATTTGTCCTGGGTGGGAATCGAACCCACGACCTCAGTCTTAGCAGTCAGGGTCACTAACCACTAGACTATCAGGCCAATAATCCTTCCCTATCACTTTCGTACACAATTATTGTATGAACCGCTCTGCTCAGTTAAGGCGTGACGCACCGGGCGCACTGCCGCAATACGGTGCGTTGCGGTACACAGCGACTGCAATCTGCGCGTAACCCAACCAGTTCACTGTTTCAGGGGATTTCGCCCTTACGAGTACTTAAATCTTGCGACAAGCTTACATATGACATATATTGTGTAATGCCGTTAATAGTAAAAGTTTTAAAGAAAAAGTTTATTCAATCATTTTTAGGGCATGAACATAAAAGCTTGTTTTTAAAAAGGGTTTTTACTTTTTAATATTTTTTTTCTTTTTTCGAGTTATTCTCAGCAAGCCCTTTCATTTGTTACCCATATTGTAGGAGCATTTAAAAATAACTAGTCCGCCATCTTGGGTGTTCCGCCATATTCGATTTAGAATGACGTCACACAGCGAACCATACATTGTCTTCCAAACTAAACGTGTATACAAAATTTCAGCTCAATCCATTGAAGATATCAGCTTCAAAATTGAATAGCAAGTTTTCACCCGAACAAACATAGTTACACACATACATCCATTACAAGTTAAACAAAGGCATTTAAAAAAACACGACAAGTAACTGCTCAGTACTTTCATTCGTTTTTAATAGCTGTTATGATGGGAACCATGGCCAGGTCCAGCATTAAGATCACAGCTGCAGCTGAACAGAGGGACACTTTCAGTATGACCTGGCGTCTCAGCGGCACTCCTAGTACGTACAAGATTTCGGCTAGCGCTTGGGTCGCTTGGTTGGAATACTTCCAGCGGTGCCAAATAGCTCCTGCGTTCACCAGGAGCAGTGCAGAACCAGTGCTGCATAAGTAAGCCTGGAAGGAGATGAGATGTCAATAAGATCGTAAAGAGATGAAGATGTACTAACAGTAGCTGTGATAGCCTAGGGATAGGTCGTCGGTTTGAACGTAGACTTCTTTGTGTTAGCTGTATTTTTTCATCACCACTGCTCTAAAGACGGTGAAGGAAAACATCGTGAGGAAACCGGCATGTCTTAGAACCAGAATTTCGAAGACATGTGACATCTACAGATCCACGCGGCATGGCTGGTGGATTACGGTCCGCTCCCACTCATAGAGAGTAGGCCTGTGTCCCAGTAGTGGGAACATTATGGGCTGGTCATGCTACACTCACAGCTTTGATTTTGACAGTTAAACGACATTCATTTCATAATTTACGTTGCTGAGCAGACGTATTTTTCGAACATATGAAGCAATGGGTGTTGTGTATCGGTATTTGTTCAAACCTTTAAATGTCACTGACTTGTACATTAAGGCAATTAAATGATTGTTATGATATGGTTTTGTGACCATAATTCTCCTGCCCCAATCGATGTTCCAGGAAGAATTACAAAACTAGCTACTGAATTACGGGCATTGACCATCGGCCATCGAATAATGACTTTTTTCGGTCCTTTATTTTCCGATATCAATACAAATTAATAATTTACAAAAATAAAATTAATAATTTAACTTGTCTCTTTATAAGACGTTACACAAAAATAAGTCTTTGAGGCCGTCCGATACGTAAGGTAACTATCCGCGACGCAGAATCCGCACGCGTCCGCAATTTGTAATTTTCAAACACAACCGCTCCGTCGCGCAGATCGGCTTTCAAAAAAGTTTATAGGTAGCCGTGCCAACCAATCAGGGATGTCTAAGTAACGCAGCAGCAGGCCTTAAGGCAGTCATCATCATCATCAGTTCAGCTGAACGACGTCCACTGCTAGACATAGGCCTCCCTCTAATTTGGGGAAATTTGCCGTAATCGTCACGCTTGGCAGGTAGGTTAGCGATCGCAGTATGGTGGTAAAATGCATAGAGAATGCTGCTGCCCATTCTCTAGTAAGTCCCTTAGTCGCCTCTTACGACACCCACGGGAAGAAATGGGATGTTGCTATTCTCTACGTCCGGAACCACACGGAGCAGTTCTCTATCAGTACACACTCTACAGTATCTCTCAGATCTGTACAGTAATACCTGCAAGGCCATGCCATCACAGTTGCTCGTCCCAGCACACAGAGCCAGGCCGATGATGGCCACCAAATACGTCACCAACACTCCTCCGGACACCGACTGCTCCCATTTGAACACCTTCAGGGAACGGACGTGCATGGTCAGGACAGCCACCAACAGCATCATTGCAATCAAGCGCAGCGCCAGGATTGAATTCTTCTCCGTACTACGAAGTCTGATGACATGTCGTTTTTCTAGGATCGGTAGGTGTTTGAATATCTGTTTCGAAAATAATGGTCAACAATTATACTGACCTTATCCGACTTACGAGCTCGTGAGTTCGAATCTAAGCAGGCACTTTTACTTTGTGTATTTTGTTTTTTGGAGGTATGAGGAACAGGGTTTAAAGTTCACTAAACCTCTGCAGAAAAGGGAGTCTTGTTTGATGGGCAACGGGCCGACGATTGATGTCGGAACGTTATATATATGCTTGATGCACGATAAACTCTACTTGAGCGATGTAGGATTTGCGTGAGACGCTACTTCTCGCTACTTCTCTTAAAACGGTGAAGGAAAACATCGTGAGGAAACCAACATGTCCTAGAACTAAAAATTCGATTCGAAAACCTCCACCACCCATTACTGAGTAAAATGATACCCCATACGGCAGGTAATCAGAGGGGTAATTGCGGAACTTTTTATCGGTAGGAATTGGTTTAATATTCATAGTTAAACAAACTTCATTGCGTTATTTATGTTGCTGAGCCGACAATTTATTCGAACAAATGACGCAATGGTTTAGAAATAATCTTCAATCCCATTTAGATTCTGATAAATTGTTCATTTCGCAATTAGGGTGCAGGATACTGAAGACTGTCAAAGATCCACGAAAAGCAATGGCTTAACGTGTTTCCCAAGGGCTGAGGCACGTAGGGGTCATGATATATAAATATGGTCCCCCATCCATATGGTCCCCCATCCATGGACCAACAGCGGCTAGAGTAGCCTAACCTGTTTGATCGAACCGTGCGGCTGTTACTACTTAGCCAAATGCCCATCTGCGTCTATTATATATTTATATTAAGCAATTACCAACTGACTTTGGGATTCATGTGGGCAGTAGTTCTGTTCTTACAGTCATGTCCAGATGTTATCAGGCAGTAAACGATTCGTTCATGTTCTATCCGCTATAATAACGAATATCGCACGTGATGGCATGACAGATGGAATCCATAAAGAATGTAGAATGTCCCGTAGAGCAACGCGTTTATAGAGTTATTTTACTCTTTGGATTCGAGTTGCTGAAATGATATTGCACTTTTTTGAGTTGGCATGACAAGTGTTGTTTTGAATATCTACTTTGAAATTGCTTTGAAATGATTTGAATAAAAAACTTGCGTACTAATCGCAATAATAACGACTATGGAGGCCAGCGTAATTTTAATTTCCTTACGTTTTTGAAATTTGCAGTTCAGTGTGTTGAACAAAATAGGTTTCACGGCCGTAACAAGGATGTATTTCCGACCGCATTAAATTACCATTTTATGAATAAAATATTGTAAGGGATTAAATAAAGATGGAGGGTTGTATTGATGATTTTAATTATCATAATTCTGTAAATTACATACGTGTTACGTTTGTGAATCCTATTTTAATCAACAGACAATCAGACACTGACTTGCAAATTAGGAAAAAATTAAGAACAGATTACTAATAATTTATTTCCTACAATCCTAAATCCTCTATTCAATCTGGGACAGATTCCAGGTCTTATTCTGTAAACTAAGAGGTCTGAAAGAAAGAACAATCCATACTAATATTATAAATGGGAAAGTGTGTCTGTCTGTTTGTCCGTCTTTCACGGCAAAACGAAGCGACTAATTGACGTGATTTTTAAGTGGAGATAGTTGAAGGGATGGAGACTATGGAGAGTGACATAGGCTACTTTTTTTCCTTTTTAGGTGGCTGGGGTGAACTTAGAAAAGCCGTGCTTTTCCCATGGACAATTGTATGTAGCATGTTCGCGTGTGTCCAGTGCCCAGAATCTTTACATTCTATCCCCAAATGGAAAGACATATAATATCGTCTACAGTAGCGTATTAAAATAACATTCTGTTTGGTTGTTGTGTTGTTGTTTTTGTGTTCTGTTCTGTGTTCTAAACCAGGAAAGGGGAACCGCGTTACCCCGAATTTAACGCGAGCGAAGCCGCGGGCAAGAACTAGTTGTTTATATTTCTTCACAAATAAAACACACAGTACAAAAAAAAACATCATCTGCCTACCCTTTTCCCAATTATGTTGGAGTCGGGTTCCAGTCTAACCGGATGCAGCTGAAATCTAGTATTTTACCTGAAGCGCCTGTCTAACTGATCTCCAGAACTCAGTTACTGGGTAATACTTACGATACCCCCTGGTAAGACTGGTTGTCAGACTATCGGGCTTCTGACGACCCGTAACGACTGTCTAAAATCTACAAATGACAGCCGGGACCAACTGCTTAACGTGCTTTCCGAGGCACGATGGGGTCTATCCACGGATCCTTGATCGAACGACTATTGCGGCTGTTATTACTTAGCACAAGCCTCTCAATTTCATGTTTATCAACCCAGCGGTTATTGCATTTACAAATTTAATTAATTATATTATTGTTTTTTTATTTAACTATGTGTTTCCTTGTTCCAGGGTTATCAGCAACGACTTGTCACTTCCCAGGCGCGCCTGCGCACTCCAGGGTCACGTTCTCCGAAGAAGCCCTGACGGAGGGCACCATCGCCTCCTACGAATGTGAGCGAGGGTTCGAACTCCTGGGCCCCACCAGGAGAGCCTGTGGTGCCAACGGGAAGTGGACGCCCGATGGCATTCCATTTTGTGGTAAGTAGTACTAAAGTGTTGACTAGGATTTGGCTGTGTGGGTAAATGTTTAAACAATCTATACATCTATAATAATAAAATAAATAAAATTGATATGTCTCTTTGTAATTTCAAATGAACAACATTTCACTAAATGCATATAAAAGTACATACGGTACTTATATTTTTAAAAAAAACTTGAGAGGTGTCAAGGGACACCCGGATGGAACGAAGTTCCTTTCCAGGATTCATGATAGTTATTATTTATTATGTACAAAGAACCAGTATACACTCAACAAAAATATTCTCTCTCTCACTCTCTCTCCCTCTCTCTCTCCCTATCTCCCTCTCTCTCTCCCTCTCTCCCACTCTCTCTCTCTCTCTCTCTCCCTCTCTACTCACAACAAAAAAAACTACAACATACAAACAAATACAAACAACAAAATATATACGGTCGAATTGAGAAACCTCCTCCTTTTTTTGAAGTCAGTTAAAAAGTGTCGTTACAACTTTTTCTCTTAATTTCCGTCTAGCCCCCTTTCGCAACGGCCATAAGGAACTTCGTCCCAAAACATATTTTATTTCTGTCTGTATATTTGTTCTGGCTAATCTCCGAAACGGCTGGACCAATTTTGACGGGACTTTCACTGGCAGATAGCTGATGTTATAGGGAGTAACATAGGCTACTTCTGTCCCGGTAGCCGATGAAATAATTTACGACGTCCACTTAGGCGACGCGGCGGGCACAGCTAGTAAGAAACTAAGACAAAGAAAAAACAACCACCGACTTCGAAAAAAGAACACACTACAAAGTGAAAATACCTTTTTTTTTGTTAAAAAGTTTTTCATTTTTTAGCTGTTGTGATACAGTAGAGGTTATCTGCAAAATACGAGTTTACGATGTATAGGCTGGCTCTAAAATAGCTTTAATCACATTCGAACTGTCAAGAGGATATAAAATAACTCTTCAAATGTGTAAGTAAGCGTGGAATAAACGAATTTAATCTATAAATACACGCACTAAAGTTGTTAATCGATCCGATCGTTCTGAGACAGCCCTACTCCACAAAAATTCGTATACATTCACTTGGTAAGTAAATAACAGTGACTCGACGTCGAGTCGACAAACACTTTTTTAAATACTCGTTGAAAAGTTAGTAGTGTAGTTAGTAGTTAGTTTTGACATTAGACTCATATGCTAACCTAACCGTCGAAAAATTTCAACGCTGTTAGATATATTAAAAAAAAAAAAAAAACAGATCCGTTCAGCCGTATAGCGTGAAAGCGTACCAAATAATCATACAAAATAATCAAATCTTTTTATTTTATAACATTTACTTCATATTAAAAAAAATATTAAATAGTTACTAATTTATGAACATTAGAAACTCACGAATCGACTGTCTCAACAAAACACAATCTAATCAACCACCAAAGCTAGTAGTGTGAACATTTTAATTAATCATAATTAACGAAAATCGTGAGGAAATCGAATGTTTCAATTAGCTTACTAATATTATAACTGTGAAAGTTTGTATGTTTGCTACTCAATCACGCAGAAACCGCTAAATGGATTTGGATGAAATTCAGCACACAGATAGATTATAACCTGGGTTAACAGATAGGATACTTTTAATCCTGGTAGTACGCTCCTGTGGGACAATGATCGATCTCCAAGCGAACGAAGTCGTTGGTAAATTCTACTTAATCATAATCAACGAAAACCGTGACGAAATCGTATATATTTCAATGGAATAATAGAATTAATATCACAAAGGGCATAGCGTATACTTTCTTCAAGAGTTTGAGAGTTGTGAGACCGCATGACAATGAACTCTTCCGCTTTTTAGAAGCCATTCACAGTCATGTGAAGTGTTTTCTCGAAGAAAGTAAAACTCGGTCATGGGTAGCGAGCAGGGATGTGCAGTACTGTAATTTAATTTAACGTATTGTGCATTGTTGAGATCACTTTATTAACATTTTGTCAGAAAAAACGCGGAGAGGAGAAATTACGACGTCGTTGAGTTCTGTGTTGTAATTTTCAAACATCTGAGCGAACCCAGCCTATTGCAGTCCACTGCTGGACATAGGCCTCTCCCATGCTGCGCCACAACACCCTGTTCTCCGCCTTCCGCATCCTGTCTATCCCAGCGACCTTTTCGAGGTCGTCGGTCCATCTAGCTGGGGGGCGTCCCACACTACGCTTGCCGATACGCGATCTCCACTCCAGGACTCGTCTGCTCTATCGGCCAGGTCCTTCGAGCGAACACAAAACACTCAGTATTTATTTCAAACTAGCTTTTTGTCAGCGTCTTCGACAGCGTACTATATACATATAAACCTTCCTCTTGAATCACTCTATACAGGATTTTTTTCTTAACCAGTGCGTAAATATTTTTTTTGGTGGTTCAGATCAGTAATAGAACACATTTCAATTATTTTTTTCTATTTTTTCAAAAAACTCCACAAACGCAAAATATGGTTACAATAAATATTGATTACATAATCTATATTGTTGCTAATTAATTATTGTCGTAAATTACACACGTGAGAACGAGCCAATACGTTAGAGGCAAAAGGGACTAAAAACAAATGCATATTAAATTAAATAGAAAAATAGCTTAAACTCTATTAATTATTGTCATTTAAGGGAAGACCAACGACTACCCGCGATATTCAAATATCCTTACGTTTTTGAAGTTTGCACTCAGTGTCAATGTCAGACGGTACGTAAAATAAAATAAAAATCTGTGACAGTAACAAGTATGTTTTTACAATATTTAAAGTCATCGAAGCAATTCTCCGTATTCATATTATGCAATTAAATGACTACATGTTTCATGAAAAAGTTTTTTTTAAAATTATTTCTTTAGTTTTCGATAACGATACTCAAGACCCAGCACGTGGGTATCGTTGACAAACTTTGCCAGCTAATTTAATTTAACCCTGTGTACACTCAAAAACGCACCATCCAAAACTACCTTTGTAACCCATTATGAATTAGGAGTAATGAAAGTAACGTTCAGTTCAGACTTGCCTTTATTTTTGTATTTTCTCACCGTTAACTAAAAAAACTGAATTCATGTTTTTGTTGTTAACAATCATTAAAATATTATTACATTAGAATAGCGGGCAACCCTATCGTAGCAATGACAGCGCGAGCGGCGCGTGCGACTAAGATCAGGGTTGCTGAACCTGCGCAAAGCAAATATATTTTTTTTTGGGTGTGAACACGCATCACTTTTTACTGGTTAGTCAGATTTTTTATGGGAACGGAAATACTTCTTTAAAATTTAAAAATTAACACATAATATTTTCCTAAACCTCTAAGTGTAGGAAAATATTTAAAAAAAGGACTATAAATGATAGTATAGTATTACTAAAACGCAAAATTTAAACATTTAAGTCTAACTAAGCTACTACTGTTTTACTTTCATCATCAAAACTAACATTTTGACAAATAAAATCCTACATTGGTCAAATCTCCGTTAAGATAAAATGTAATTTTCTTGTTGAGATCATATTGAACAATCTGTAGGTACATCCCGATATGTTTTTATGCTGTATGCCAAATGATAGAATTCTCTGACTCTTGTGCTAGTTATAACTGTATTGTAGAAGCCAGTGTCCGCCCGAAATGCAAAGACATTTGTTGTTTTAAATCTACACAAAAAAGGAAATAAAAGGCATTCCCCATCCTAAGATGGGGAATGCCTTTTATTTCCTTGGGCTTCCTTTTTTGGGGTCTAAACCTACCTAATCAATTTCAATTTTCTAGAGCGGTAGAAGCTGAACAATAATGGTTCCCCAGTGGTATCGGCCCCGAATTACGTGTTGTGGGTCGTAACTGGAGTTTTTACGCAGGCAGACCCTTTACTTTTTGTAAATAATTTCATCACCACTGCTCTTAAAACGTTGAAGAAAAAACATCGTGAAGGAACCGACATGTCTTAGAACCAAAATCGATCTACCAACCCACATTGGGCCCAGGTGGTGGAATACTAATTTACGGCCCACTCCCTCACACAAAGAGGTGGCCTGTGTCCCAGCTGTGGGACCATTAAAGCCTGATTATATATTATGTTGAAACAATAACCACAAATCAATTCCGAACTAACAATACGAATAGATTACCCTCTGAGCTCAAAACCAATCCCTCATTCAGGAAAACTGTAAAGCAATCAGTCACATTCTTGACTGACATTCCGCACCTCGGGCTCAGTTGCCCAGCTGTCAGGAGGTACGTCGCTGCTCTACTAACGGTCACACCTGCAGTGATAGTTATTAGTACGAATGTACCGCTAGCTATGTTATGCTCATCTCTACCATTCAGTTATAGTACCGGCTCTAAGATTGGTGTGGCCGTAGCAAATCGTAGTTCGAAAGATTGTTTTGTTTTTTTATAAAAATATGTTGATGACGAGCTTCTTGGGATTATTTGTCGACTCACACGAATTAAATCGCCCGGATCGTATGAATAATCAGTTCTATATCTATATAAAATTCAAAGTACTGACTGACTGACCTAGAGACTTGAAATTTGGAGGGTATGTTCTTTCTGAAGAGTAGGTATCCACTAAGAAAGGGTTTTTTTTAATTCCATCTCTAAGAGGGTGAAATCGGGGGTTGAATTTTCTGTGAGACTTTTTATTCTCTGGGTCGCATAAGACAACGCAAGCAGTGCGATCAGAAATTGTTTTCCTGGATTAACACATAGGATACTTTGATCCCGGTAGTACGTTCCTGTGGGATATTTTTCGACATCCACGCGGGCGATGCCGCGGGCAGAAGCTAGTAATGTAATATTTTCTATTTAAGCGATTCACACGAAGTTCATTTATTTGTCGGCGAATCGACAACTCCAGAGATGCGTATCAGGTAACGTGCACGTTTTGTGTCTTATGTAATAAAAAAGTGTAACTTTTCCTTAACTTTTAGTGTTTTCCTGAACGTTTTAATCAAAACGTGCCAGTTTCTTACGCGAATTGTTTCGGTTTTTAATTGGTAATTTCAGGAATTGTCAATTCGCTCACAAATAAATTAACTACAAGCGAGTCGCCTATAGAAAATATTACAATATTAAAACTGGCCATGTGCGAGTCGGACTCGCACGCGAAGGTTCCCGTAATACAAGCCAAAAAACCTCGAAAACAAATACGTTTCTTCTTTAACTTTGTTTTTATTTTTATTATTTGTTATCATAGCGGCAACAGAAATGCACATTTATAACATCCGTGTGAATGTCTACTAAATAATTTGTAACTATATACTTTATTGACTAGATAAAATAATTAATTATTGTTTACCTAATATGCAAAATAGGTCAAACACAATCAAACACACGCATTTGTCGAACCGTCATGAGTCCACGCACGACAATCATTTAATTTATATGCGCTTCGCGCCCATGACTCACCTGCGACCCCAATGTGTTCAATGGGGTCTACAACCTACAAACAAATGACAAGTGATTAATAATCGATGGTGTTGCCAATAAAAAAATATGCGTATTTTTTTCTTGGCAGCGGAATTTCTGTGTTTACTAATGAGTATCGCCGGGCCTCGTTTAATTATTGTGTGGGTGTTGGAACGGTAACCGAGTGTTATTATTATTTTTATATGAATCACCGTTATTTACTAGATATTAATAGTTAAGAATTATTGAATACACCCAGAAGGGCGGAATTCGAATATTCTTACGTTTCTTGCAATTTGCAGGTAAGGGTCAGGTTATATGTTGAACAAAATATTATCTTATCAGATATGTTTCTCTAACACTTATGAATAGATATTCATAAGTTTTAGAGAAATATCATCATTAAAATCTTCAATACAACCCTTTAAATTATTCTCAGAGGGGCTCGTATTGATGATCTAAATTCTTTATAGCCATATCTGTTACGGTTTTCGAAACATATGTATTTTATTTTTCAATTAGTAATCCTTAAAGTATATGAAAGTAAGATTGATAGGCCTACCCTGAAGCGGAACAATAGGACCTAGTAACACTAATAGTTTTACTTCCTAAACCGTCAAACGACTTAAGCCAACTCTCTATTATTAATAACTTTCAATTCCTACCTATTGAACTAAGTACAGAGTATAAAAGCCAGCCTAATAGACTCCTCACAAAAGACTTCCGGCGACTTAAGGCGATGTCGTCAATTAGCATTGAATGGCAAATGTCGTCGAGCGTCTTTGTCACCGTATGTTGGTGTCAACTGGCGGCCATTGTTGCTACGTATCAGGTCGATTAATTCGTATGGTAGACACGTAACAGACGATATATATCACGGTTAAGTGGAGTGGCTTGTCAAGTGGTTAGATAACTTTTCTTTTTAGCCGATTGCGCGATGCAAAGTGTAATGTGTTTATTAGTTATGTGTGAATGTATGTTTGTTCCTTTGTTGCACTCTAGAGATCAAACCAGTGGGCCGATTTTGATGATTCTTACAGCAATCAATTTGTCTTAATATTACGAGTGTCATTAGGACGTTACAATAATCTAAATTTAATAAGGCGATGATTCATTAGGTAAGAATTGTGAGGGAACTGGCAAGCTTTCAGAAGTCCCAGGAACAGTCAATTAAAAGCAGTGAAATACCAGCGTTGCGGTAGTTGTTTTTTACAAATATATTTGAGCCTTTTTGGCCTGGCACAGGTCATACTCTTTTATTTTTATATCTTTTAGTACAATATTCTTTTTGTTTGTTAAACGTTTCTATGTTCTTCTTATTGTTTATGTCCTGTGCGTGTCTCAAATAAAATATCTTTCTTTCTTTAAAAGAACATTAAAATGACTAGGTTTAAATTGCAAGTGGGTGTATTTACATTGCCACTGTCGTTTCGAAACAAAAACCTATTTGAAATCAATTGAAAGTTTATTCAAAATTTTAAGCAAAAACCTATTCCACTTCCATTTCATTTGAAATTTTATTCTAATTTTGAAACAAAAATATATTCGGATTCAATTGAAAGTTTATTCCAATTTTCGAAACTAAATTATATTCCAATTCATTTGAAAGTTTATTGAAATACGCTCGAATGTTCGAATGTAAAACTACTTAGTTGCATTCGAACATTCTAGACTTTTTAGGATAAAGTTTTTACTCTTGTACAAGCTGCTGATCAGTCATCGCCAGTAATATAAAGACGAATGTTTGCAGACAACCTTTACATTACTATTAATTAAAATCTGTCCAAAATACATTTAAAATTAAAACATAGAATGGACTTTAAAAAAAAATCAATTAAAATCTGTCCAAAATACATTTAAAATTAAAACATAGAAAGGATTTAAAAAAAATCTGCGTTAAATATTCAAAATCATTACAATTATTGCGGAAAATGAGATATTCAAAACGAAAACTTAAAAACAGATTTAAAAATAATCAGCGTCAAGTTTTTAAAATCATAACAATTATTTCCCATTTCTTTCCGTGGGTGTCGTAAAAGGCTACTAAGGGGAGGGGAGCCTTTTTGGCCTTGCACAGTACATACTCTTTTATTTTTATATCTTTTAGTACTTACAATATTATTTTTGTATCTTAAACGTTTCTATGTTCTTCTTATTGTTCATGTCCTGTGCGTGTCTCAAATAAAATATCTATCTTTCTTTAAAAGAACATTAAAATGACTAGGTTTAAATTGCAAGGGGGCGTATTTATTCCCCCATTTCCCCATTCCCCATTTCCCCCATTTCTTCCTATGGGTGTCGTAAAAGGCGACTAAGGGACTTACTAGAGAAAGGGCAGCAGCGTTCTCTATGTATTTTGCCACCATATTGCAGTCACCAACCCGCCTGCCAAGCGTGGCGATTTTGGCAAACCGCCCTAAATTGAGAAGGCGCATGTCCGGCAGTGGACGCCTTTTGACTGAAATAATGAATAATGACAATTCTTTCAGAAAATGCGATATTTAAAACTAAAACTTAAAATCGATTTCAAATCAAAATCATTATCACACCATCATGTGCGCAACCCACATGAAAATTTCATTTTGGCAGGACTTAGCTCATATACCTACATTCAATTAGCTCGTATACATATACTGTCGAAGATGTCACCCATAAGGTAGGTGGTAATGGACATCTTTGCGCATCCTATTACTATGGATTCAATAAATGATTCTGAACGCTCCGCGTTGAAAATTTTCGCCAGATGTTAAAAAAACAATAAGCTGTTCCATACCTACATTTTAACCGCGTTTTTTTTTTGTTGTAACAAACAGAATGACAGATGAGAGCAGTGCTGTCGGCTCCGACTTACGAGTTGTAGGTCGTGTGTTCGAACCCAGGCAGGCACTTTATTTTGTGTAAATAATTTAATCACCACTGCTCTCAAAACGGTGAAGGAAAACATAATGAGGAAACGGGCATGTCCTAAATCCAAAATTTCGTAGACATGTGACATCTACCAACCTGCACTGGGCCCGTGTGATAGATTACGGCCCACCCCCTCTCACCGAGAGGAGGCCTGTGTCCCAGCAGTGGGAACAGTAGGCTAATGATGAACATGTGGTGAATTCATGGTATCTATCAGTTTGCGCGTCAATGCCCTGTTCATCATTTCAGCCGTAAGACGTCCACTGCTGGACTTAGACCTCCCCCAATTTGGGGAGCTTTACCATAATCGCCACGCTTGGCAGGCGGGTTGGCGATCGCAGTATGGTGGTAAAATGCATAGAGAACGCTGCTGCCCATTCTCTAGCAATGCCCTGTTATTAGGTCATAACAATACAAATAGTTCGGAGTGACTTATACAGTCAAAGATACTAAACTATTCAACAGACACGTTGGCGACAGAAAATGCAGTAATTTAAACATCAAATGCGCCTTGCCGCCGCCGCCGCCCCATCCTGTTTTAATAATGCATGGACAATGGCGCCAATCGATCCAGACATTATTGATCTAACTAACTTTCATTGTTGGTCGTTGACATCTAGACAAATAAATAAAATTGGAGTGTCTGTTTGTAATATTAAAATAACCGGTTTTTACTAAATGTAATAGGTTGGGGAAAAAGTTTCTTCGCATTTTTTAAGAAAATTCAAAACATTTTTTAATAAAGTTTATTTACATTTAACTAAAGTATGTAGGTACCATTTTGTTCAATAACTTTTTGCCATCTTGTAGGTAGGGACATGATCCCATTGCTATAGAAATTTTGGGACTTCTGGTCAAAATATCGCGACAAGTGGTTTTGGCAGTCCTCTCGTGATGTTAACCTGACACTGCCTAAAGAATTCTGAAGAGACCGAAACAGGTGGAAATCTGAAGGTGCAAGGTCAGGACTATACGGCAGATGCATTAACACCTCCCAGCCAAACTCTCTTAATTTTTGTTGGGTGGCTAAAGATGTGTGAGGTCTAGCGTTATCATGATGAAAAACCACACCCCTTCTGTTGATTAATTCCGGCCGCTTTCTCTCAACTTCTTGCTTTAATCTCATCAGTTGTTCGCAGTAGAGTTCAGAATCGATGGTCCTGCCTGGTGGTAACAGCTCATAATGAATAATGCCCTTCCAATCCCACCACACACACAGCATCACCTTGTTGCGAGTTAACCCGGGTTTCGCCACAGTCTGTGAAGCCTGACCGGCCTTTGACCACGACCTTTTTCGCACGTTCTTGTCATACGTGATCCACTTTTCATCACCAGTTATCAGCTTCTTCAAAAATGGTTCGGTTTCATTACGTCGTAATAAAGAATCACAAATGAGTACACGGTTCATTAGGTTTCTTTCAGTGAGCTCGTGAGGTACCCAAATGTCGAGCTTTTTTGTGTACCCAGTTTTTTCAAATGCGCCAAAACTGTTTTGTGGTCAATTTCCAGTTCTTCAGCTACGTCGTAACTACTGGTATGCCGATCTTGCTCCACTTTTTCAAAAATGGCATCCATTTTATCCGTAATAGGGAGACCAGAGCGACGTGCATCTTTGACATCAAAATTTCCGGATTGAAAACGCTTAAACCAAATTTGTGCTACTCTCACAGACACTACACTAGGTCCATAAACATCGCAAATTTTTTTCGCGGCTTGCGTTGCATTTTTACCTTTTTTGTAGTAAAATTTTAAAATGTATCGAATTTCTTCATTAGATTCACTCATCTTGACGGTACGAAAAACAAATGAAAATCACACATTTTCCTAATTTGAATTTGAAATTATGTTCTTTAAAATTTAAACTTTCAATGATACCAAAACCAGCCAGATACAAATAGTATAGCCAAAAAGATTTTATTACAAGTTCATACATACTATAATGCGAAAAGACTTTTTCCCCAACCTAATATATGGAGGTATACACGGTACATATACCGAAACAATATTTTTTTAAATTTTTGTCTGTCTGTCTGTTTGTTCTGGCTAATCTCTGAAATGGCTGGACCGATTTTGAAGGGACTTTCACTGGCAGGTAGCTGATGTAACAATGAGTAACTTAGGCTACTTTTACTTTTGAAAAAAAAATAGGAGCTCACGAAAAAAAATAAAACGAATGAAAAACTTTTTTGTTAAATACCACGCGGACGAAGTCGCGGGTAACAGCTAGTTTTAAATATGTATGTCTTACATTATTGTTTACCGTGTTTATTACCCCTTCGCGGGAAATAAGCGTAATGCTTTAAATCTCATTTTTCTGTTGTTGATTATGACATTATCATCAACTTCTCAGCCGTAAGACATCCCATGCTGGACTTAGGCCGCCCGCAATTTGGAAGCCTTTGCCATAATCGCCACGCTTGGCGGGCGGGTTGGCGATCGCAGTATGATGGTAAAATGCATAGAGAACGCTGCTGCCCATTCTCTAGTAAGTCCCTTAGTTCTACGACACCTACGGGAAGAAATGGGCTGGTGCTATTCTTTACGTCCGGCATCTCACGGCACACGGTACGGCGATTATGACAAGTTGATACTTATATTTGGGTAGTGGTGGCCTGCCACTGTTATTTATATTACTAGTGAAGGTATACAAATTTGTGTGGGTTACGTACGTACCACATCATCATCATCATCATCATCATTTCAGCCGAAAGACGTCCACTGCTGGACATAGGCCTCCCCCAAGCACCGCCACTTCGACCTGTTCTGTGCTTCTCGCATCCAACCTATTCCTGCGGCCTTCACCAGGTCATCGGTCCATCTTGACCTGGACGTACCACAACTAAAAAGTAAATAAAATAAAACAACTATTGCAAAAAAAAAGCAATTGACTTCCAAAAAAGTGAAAAGAAAATTTTATTGCGGAAATTTTTTCTTGTTGTTTTCTTTTTTGCCACCGACTTCGGAAATTAAAATATATTTTTTTTCGTCTTGGAGGCTTTGTTTTTTATAAATTATTTTTTTGTTAAATAACGCATTGTAAAATATTTAAATTATATTATTACCAGACATTATTTAATATCTTTATAAGTATAGACGTCTAGTTGACCTACTTCTGGTTACCTGAACCGCGCTTGACGTGTGACGTTCGGTAGTTTTAACCGTTGTCTCTACAACTAATTGTATACAGCGGTATCTACACCGGCAACTAAACCTGCTCAATTCTAGCCAGTATTAATGTAAAATACGACGTGACGTGACGTGACTTCGTCATACGAACATCGAGAAATTTACTGCGATGCTAACATGCGATTACATCTTACTGAGTAATCTGAGTGTCTGTGTGTGGTAGTTGGCAGGCCTGTTGGTCTAGTGGTTAGCGACCCTGACTGCTATGCCGGAGGTCGTGGGTTTGATTCCCACCCAGGACAAATGTTTGTGTGATGAGCACGATCATTTGTTCTGTGTCTGGGTGTAATTTATCTATAATATGTATGTATTTAGAATTATATAAGTATGTTTATCAGTTGTCTAGTACCCATAACACAAGCTCTGCTTAGCTTGGGACTAGATGGCGTTGTGTGATAGTAGAGGAAAAAAAAAATTGTTTTTAAGTTAGCTTTACAAAATACGTATTAGTTTATTGTTATTTTTAAAAGAGTAACTATTGAGTTTCTTGCCGGCCCTTCTCTATAGGAACCAACAAATTGGAACAATGCACCAAACTTCTGACGTTTCATAAGTGCCCATGTATATAGGTTTATGTGAAATGAAAATATTTTGATTTTATTATACTTATTTTTTTTGTGGGTGGGAAATCATCAAATGACGTCTTCCGCTCTTGGTCGGAGCAGAAGGGCGTGTCAGACTCTTACTGACTAAAACCCACCCGAGTTCCTTCAGTTGCCCATGTGCCAGGGCCACGGTATCTCTTTCGAACACATCTCGTGATCCTGGCAGATTGTTTTACACTTAAATATGTATGGTGTTTTATGGGCTTCAGTTGCTTGAAACAAAGGATAATAAATAAATAGGGAGCCATAACCAGGCAATATAGAATTTGGAATACTTTGAGGTTACAGCCTAATCATCCTATAATACCCCACTGCTGGGAGACAAGCCTCCTCCTTGTGAAGGAAGTGGGGGCGTAATCGACCTCGCGCCCATTGCGGGTTGGTAGATGTCACTTGTCTTCGAAATTTTGGATCTAGGACATGGCGGTTTTCTCACGATGTTTTCCTTCATCATTTTGATAGCAGTGATGATGAAATTGTTTACGCTAAGTAAAGCGCATGTCTGGGTTCAAACCCACCACTGCTGTGATGCTGGGCAGTAATAAAATTGCTAAATGTGTGTCACCGCAGCTTTTAGCTTCTGCCCGCGACTTTGTCCGCGTCAAATTTTATGTTTCCTTGACCCTTCCCGTCGCATCGAATTGCCTGCCAGTTTTCATCCATTTTTCTTTGCTATTCTGCTGCTTTTGATCGTAGCGTGATGTTATATAGCCTATAGCCTTCCTCAATAAATAAGCTACCCAACACAAAAACAAATAACCGCGTTCAACCAACCAAACAAACTCTTCAGTTTTATAAAATTAGTATATAGATGTGTTGGTTTTCGCACCGTTGAATTTTAATAATTTACCTGTGTTATAAGATATTGTGACCCTTGATCCCATCGGTGAGAAGTTTTAAATGTCATGAATACCGTTAGTTAGATAACTCGACACTCGAAAGGTGTCATTTGCTTTTTATAGAAGTGGTATATGTGTTATTTTGTATTACATTTTCAAATCAAATCAAATCAAAAGTCATTTATTCAAACAAGGCTGAGAGTCAGTACTTTTGAACGTCAAAGTTACATAAGTCAGTCCCCCGGCACGCGTGCCCTTGCCCACTTCCTAATGCTTTAGCCGGTAGAAGAAATGCTACAACAAACTCCCCATCAGCACAACGTTAGAAGACTTAATCCTCTACAAATTATTGTACTTACATATTAATGTAAGTAATTAATATTACGAAAAACAAAATATATATTAATTTATTTGCCTTAACTGATTCTTTTACTTTAATTTAACCATCAATTTTTATTTACATGCTAATTAAGAAATCTTAGATACAATCATCATCTGCCCAGCCTTTTCCCAACTATAAATACCAATATTTTACATAGAGCGACTGCTAGCGAGTTCCAGTGGGCTATGTACAATTACTAAATTAACGTGTACTTATGAGAAAGGGCATCTAAGTTCAAATGCTAGAATAAACTCATAACGGTATAGCAACAACATATTTAATTTTATTTATTCAACTTATTCAGTCTTTTGCGATTGACGTTACCTCGCCACGGCGCGGCGCCATTTTTCCCCCTCATTAAAATAGAAAGGAATAACAAACAACAACAATTTTCCAGTCAGACTAAACAAATACATGGAAAACTTCCTTTGCAAACAATTACTAGAAAGGAGGAACCTACGTTGCACTTTCAGCTACTGAATTCACATGAAACTGGAAAACACACAACAAAATTAAACACCCCCGTAGTTAGTTATGGGCCGGCATCGCACACACAGAGGCAAAACATGCACAATAGGAATACAAACTTCTATAGAATATCTGGAACTCATTCTAGAGTGCTAACGTGGTCCAATCCAAGCTCGCCCTGCTTATAGGACACTGAGAATGTGTGTGTGAGAAATACACACACACAGAAGTAAAACTGGAATTGTAGATGTATGAAATTCAATGACAATGTGCATAACGTGGACCAATCGGGGCTCGTTTTGAGTAGAGCACTGAGTATGTGTGCGTGTAAAGTATTGATCGATGTTCGCGTATTTGAATTTTTACCTGAAACGTTTTGCAGCACCCTTTTTTTTTTTTTTTGGATGGGAAATCATCAAATGACTTCTCCCGCTCTGGGCGGAGCGGGAGGGCGTGTCAGACTTTTACTGACTAAAACCCACCCGTGTTCCTTCAGTTGCCCATGTGCCAGGGTCACGGTATCTCTTTCGAACAATCACGCGACCCCGGCAGGCATCGGTCCTAGCAGACCCCTTCAGTGTTGCTGACATCTCTTTGAGGCGCGCGTGGAACACTACGCGCCGTCGACCCGAGCTTGGCCCTTACCAGGCGGCGAGCTACCCATTGCTCGCCACCCGCAAGCTCGCGCCTACGGTGGCCGGGAGTCCGCAATCGACTCCCGGCTGCCGGGGCGTCTCCTCCTGCGGCGGCTAGGGACGTGAGGGCGCAGAGACTGCCACTCCCTCACGCGCCCCGCCTCCTCCTTCGCGAGCATTACTGCTTCGCAGAAGGAGGTGACGGCTTCCCATGCCCTCTCGCTCCGTACCATGGCTCGCACCAGGGCCGGACGCGAGAGATCGCCGCCGCCATTTGCAGCACCCTGATATGTTTGTCTTACCTATAGTAATTGGCTACAGATGCTCTAAACACAAACTCAAAGCATTTATTTTAAACTAGCTGTACCCTGCCACGCTGCGCTGTGACATATTCGAGTGTTTTCCTCGCTTCCAGCAGATGGCGCGGTCACTGGTACACAGCTGATCGTTAAAAAAACTGTTTTTTCGTCGTGTTTTCTGCCGCGGACAATACTTGATGCGGATTATATGTCATGCTAAAATTTCAGCTCGTTCGGTGCAGAACTTTTTGAGTTTTTGAAGCGTACACAAACCAACATAACATTTATATATATATATATTATAGATAGCTAATAGATATAGATAAACCGATTACAGCTACTTTTGAATTGACCGGCATTGAGTCGGAAAGAAGTGTTCCTTGTGGTGCCGGACGTAAACAATAGCACTATCCCATTTCTTCCCGTGGGTGTCGTAAGAGGCGACTAAGGGACTTACTAGAGAATAGGCAGTAGCGTTCTCTATGCGATTTACCACCATACTGCGATCGCCAAATCGCTTGCCAAGCGTGGCGATTAAGGCAAACCCCCCTAAATTGGGGGAGGCCTATGTCCAGCAGTGGACGTCTTTCGGCTGAAATCATGAATCAGTAAGATGAAGCTAGTTACCCATTCCAAAGCGTAGTACCTATGGAGAAGAATGGGTAAGAAAGTCCATGGACACTCTTTTCATTCAAAAATATTGTTACAAAAACTTGGTTTCATCATCTATGGTGAAACTATCAATGTAAGAGCGATGTAAAAATACGTGCACATTAAAAGAGTCCGTTTAAAACAAAAATAAATAACAATTCAGAAATTAAAATTTAGCCGTGGCAGGTAATAGATGACCAGTCCGTACTGATGACGCCCGTCCACAGCAAGACGTATGGATCAGCACCATTTAACTCAATCAAAATACTGTTAACATCATGGCCTGGTTCCTCAAACGGTTAGGCAAAAATCCACCTATAGTACACCATTATTTCGCCTGTTATGTTTAAGTCCCAAGTAATAGGGGGCGAGCATATTGCCCTCAACCGGGCACAAATCAAGACTCCGATCTGTCACTGAGAAATTCCAGATAGAAAAACCCATTAACACTTTGCCCAGTCTGGGTATCGAACCCAAGACCTCATGCTTCACAGTGGCGCTTGCAAACACTAGAGCAATGAGGTAGTCAAAATATTTTATCTGCACCAATTTTATAAAGAGGAAAAATTTGTATTTTTGTTTGTTTTTTTGTAATGGATAAATTCAAAAAATACTGTACCGATTTTAAAAATTCTTTCACCATTAGAAAGCTACATTATCTGCGAGTAATATAGGCTATATAACATCACGCTACAACCAAGAGGAGAGGAGCAGTAATGAAAAATGTTGCAAAAACGGGGAAAATCGCACGGGTAGGCGATTCGACGTGACGGGAAGGGTCGGGGGAAAACGAAATATAACGCGGACGAAATCGCGGGCAGAAGCTAGTTTCACATAAACCTACATGGGCACTTAAGAAACGTCACAAGCTAAGTGCACGTGCAATTCGTCGTTGGAGAAGAACTGGTATGAAACTACACGGTGACTCTTTTAAAAATAATTGGAATTTAAAATGACAGTGTTAACAGGTATGGGAGGACAGTGTAGCCTGTCAACAAGTACCAGGTACTTAATAATATAGGTAATGGGCTACAAATCTACAATATGTCAGTAGCCCAGTGGTCAAGCAACGGGTGCCTGTGCTACGTAGGGTCTTGGGTTCTTATTTATGTTGAGGTCGTCTTCCAGTCTTACCGGATGCAGTTGAGTACCATCCGTATTTTACATTGAGCATCTACCTATCAGACGTCCATAACGCAGTCACTAGTTAGCACAAGACTGGTTGTCAAATTTTCAGGCTTCTGACGATCCGCGAATCCCACCCTGTATGATAAGTTGATAACGATTAGTGAAACCAAAGATTTATCTTAGTTGTATGGTCTCGCTCGTTCGGACAGTGGAGCAGATGGTCGGATAGTGGCAAGTGGCGAGAGTGAGACAAATGTAAAGTGGGACACAACGAGCATGCTGCCATTGACGCGCACCGCTCATAGTAAACACAGCGGCGCGGGCGCAGCAGGGTTGGCGAGTAGCGCGCACTTGAAAAATCGGCCTATTAACGTTCCCACTGCTGGGACACAAGCCTCCTCTTGGTGTGATGGAGTGCCCACGCGGGCCCAGTGCGAATTGGTAGATACCACATAATCTTTGCAGTGAGCAGTGGTGCCCCAGTGGTATCGGCTCCAACTTACGACTCGTGGGTTCGAACCTAGGGAAGCGCTTTACTTTGTATAAATTATTTCATCACCACTGCTCTCAAAACGGTGAAGAAAAACATCGTCAGGAAACTGGCATGTCCTAGAATAAAAAAAATCGAAGACGTGTGATATTTACCAAGCCGCACTCGGCCCATTGCACTCCATCTTACACAGAGGAGGCCTGTGTCCCAGCAGTGGAAACATTATAGGCTGATTATGACATTTATCTTTGAATTTTTTGTGATATGCAGGTTTTCTTCACGTTTTGAGAGCAGCACTGATGACATATGCCGTACCGTCTGACTGGTTTAGAACCAACGATCTAACTCATAAGTCGCGGCCGTTACCACTAGGCCACCGCTGCTATGCAACAAGTGCGTGCGACAAAGTTTGTCGGCGTAATATTTCTCTTCCGTCGAGAAGAGTTTCCTTCGCGACCCTGTGTACGAGAGATAATGCGACGATTTGTCGCGCATCGCCTGGCTGGTGATTTGAAGTGTTGTGTTGTGTGAATTTGTGAATATTGTGACCATAATTCTGATAACATACACAACCATTCGGTTTACCTACTTTTCGTCCTATAAACGCTGTCCACAAATTCAAAAACCGAAAAGTATTTAAGTTTTTTTTTTTTTTTGCTTTTGGCAATTGAGCCGATGTCGACTATTCTGCCAGAGTCTAAATTGATTATACTTTCGACATTGTGTCAATTATGAAATATCGTATCATAATTGACACATGTCGTCACATTTTTTTTAATTCATCGCATGATGTCTCCAGGCGTGTCAAACTTTTACGGACTAAAACCTACCCGTGTTCCTTCAGTTGCCTATGCCAGGGCCACGGTAACTCTAACCGAACAAATGTCGCGACCTTGGCAGGACATGTCCTAACCTGTTGAATGCTTGTGAATAACTATGTTGATCCACTTTTAGTAAGTTCCGATAAAATCAACGTGTTGCAGATACTTTTTTCATTTAAAAGTCACATACGGCTCCCACGGGAAAAAATGGGATGATGCTACTCTTTGTGTCCGGTGCCAGACGGACATACGATATTACGAAACAACGATACGATATTACGTTTTTACTGGACATTACGACCAAAGAATTGTCACTCGGCAGCCCTACAAGTAACGGAGAACAGAAGTGTGCCGTAAGCTGCCGCTAACGGTGTCGGCAGAGAGCCAGCCTCCGGCGCCGGCACAGGCGCAGGGTCCCACACCGCTACTACACCATACTCGTATAGCTGGTCAATGTTTGACAAACTGGCCAATTTTTTACAAATTGGCGGGGTATGGTGTGGTGCCGGGTGCAAAGAATAGCACTAGCGCATTTCTTCCCGTAAGTGTGGTAAGAGGCGACTAAGGGACTTACAAAGAGAGTGGGCAGCAGCGTTCTCTATACATTTTACCACCATACTGCGATCGCCAACCCGCCTGCCAAGCGTGGCGATTATGGCAAACCCCCCAAATTGGGGGATGGCCTATGTCCAGCAGTGGACGTCTTGCGACTGAAATGATTGCACGATTTGTTATCAAAATGTGTATTTGATTTAATAATACTAAGGAAGTAGCTAAATTAGCGTCAAAAATTCGGTGCGCTCTTAAGGCGAGGTTGTAGTACTTTTTAACTTTTTTAAACCTTTGTAAATCTAGCAAAATGGCTAGTTTTCGTAAAAAAAATATATTTAGGAAAATTGAACATACTGTTAAGCGCTGTGTGAAGATAGAAACGTGAATTAAAACATTTGGCTCGATAAAAAATAATCATAAAGATGACACTAAATCGCCGTTTAAAACGTGTACCTTGAAGAGATTCCATCATTAAACCATGTAAAACTTATACCAAAAGATAGGTTTTATTGTTTTTTAGGGCATGGTGAGAAAATATTTTATAATATCCTTATCATTTTGTCTGCACGAAACAATTATACATAAAATCTAGCAGCTCAAGCGCTTGCAACGACCGGCCAGTGTTCGCCGAAACGTCTTCAACTACAAGAGGGCCTTAATAATACTAAGGAAGTAGCTAAATTAGCGTCAAAAATTCGGTGCGCTCTTAAACCAACTCCGTGACGCTGTCTGAGTTGAAAGTGCAAAGGCTTTAACACATCCGTCAGCACTGTCCCTTTCCTTAGACAATTTAAACTGCATTACCCCGAATCTGTTGCGTTGTCGAATCACAGATGTGTAGACCGTGCTCGCTTTCATTTGCTTACTAAACTGATTCTAATGTTGGAAATGAAACTATTAAGTAAACGACGAATATATTCCAATCTTATAAAACGTGTAACAAAATAAACGCAACTCCTGATAGTACCTTTTTTATTTCAGTAACTTTTAATATGGTTTTCTTACCAATTTTTTTCAAAGAGCTTGTGGCTAATTAATAACAGCCGCACGGGTTGACCGTTCAGGTTAAGCTACGCTTGCCGCGGTTGGTCCCTGGATGGGTGACCATCTTTACATACAAAGACCCTTCCGTGCCTCGGAAAGCACGTTAAGCCGTTGGTCCCAGCTGTCTTTCGTAGATCTTAGACAGTCGTTACAGGTCGTCAGAAGCCCGAAAGTATGACAACCAGTCTTACCAAGGGGTATCGTATTACCCAGTACCTGGGTTGTGGAGGTCAGATAGGCAGTCGCTCCATGTAAAATACTGGTAATCAGCTGCCTCCGGTTAGACTGGAAGCCGACCCTAACATAGTTTGGAAAAAGGCTGGGCAGGTCATGATGATATATTTTGCTGAGCTGGTGTATAGTGTGGAGTTTCTTGCCGGCTCTTCTCCGTAGGAATCAACTATTTGGAACCGTGCACCTAGCTTCTGACGTTTCATAAGTGCCCATGTGGCTAATGTGAAATAAAAATATTTTGATTTGATTGATTTGATTTCATCAGCATGTTGAATCCACGGACCAACCGCGGCAAGCGTAGCTTAACCTGAACCATCAACCCGTGCGGCCGTTATTACTTAACCACAAGCCGTGCAAAATATACTGTTATTTTAAAGAGTTTTCTTTTTAGTTATAGGCCAAAAACATTTCGTTTTCCTCATCGATTCTAAGTAGTGTATTTCCCTACATTCCACAATCGGTATGCGACCTACTTTAAATACCCATAACCATAATAAAATATGATTTGACTAAAAAACCACCGTATCATTTCAAACTCGATCTTGTCTGAGAGCGACTGCGAACACTATGAACTGAATAAGTACAAATTTTGATGTTAACGCGAAGTAAATTGGCGTAAATGTGAGTTATTTGGCTTTGCAGAACGAATTTGATTTTTACTTTTACTATTCATTCTAATGGAGGAGCTCGTAGCTAAATATTACGCTTAACGCGGACGGTTCGTGGATGGGTGACCATCCATAACATGTCGAGACACATCCGTGCCTCAGAAAACACGCCAAACTGGGTCCAACAGCTTGGCGTGCTTTCTGAGGCAGTCGACATGACAGCAACGCCAACATGGTCGATACGGGTAGTCTGTAGCCGGGTACTGAGCAGAAATTGATGAAATATTTTAACATCATTGTTAGATTGTCGAATCATCGGATGTATCAACTAATGTCAGATTCTGGAAATGATTACCTATGTTGCAATAATAATAAAAAAGTGACATAAATTGAATCTGGCATTATAAGAATCTGGCGTTTATAGAATCTGACATTTGTATAATCTGGCATTCATAGAATCTGGCGTTTTAATTACGTCTGACATTTCTAGAATTTGACATCAGTTGACGAATCCGAATTATCGTCTGTCAATTGTCGATTTTTGTTAAGTTTAATGACTTCAAATAACCCGACGTCCAAACTTTAAGTGATGTATACGAATCGTTTTTTGTCCCGTTCCGCTCGGCTTGGCACTTTCCATCTCAACCGCGCGGGATTTAAGATTCTGCCCCAGTGACTTACATCGCCTTGAATATACACCAAAATCGATGTAATCATCAATTTTTTTTTTAGATTTTCCCAACTATTTTAGAGTCGGCTTCTAGTCTAACCGGATGCAGCTAAGTACCAGTATTATTTTACATGGAGCGACTGCCTATCTGACATATATAACTTAGTTACTGGGTAATACGGTACCCTTGGTAAGAGTGGTTGTCAGACTTTCGGGCTTCTGACTCAGAATCCAAATATGTTATTTCACATAAACCTACATGATTAGGTACTTATGAAACGTCAGAAACGTGCACGGTTCTGATTTTTTGGTTCGGCAACTCGGCTACTCTTTCAAAAATAATTTGCTTTTGCGATTATTTCAAATTACAGTGTTAATAAGTATGGAAGGACGGTGTAGGCCTGTCAACAAGGACCAGGTTCTTAATAAAATAGAAAATGGTCTACAGTCTACAAAGCCTACAACGTTCTCACATTCACAAAAACAGACCCGTAAAATCGCCGTAAGTTTTTATATACAAATGAACTACGTTTACATATTGGATATAATTGCTCCTCTCGCATGGACGTAAACAAAGAATTTAGAAAAAAGCAGGTGTAATCTTATGTATTATTGTTTATTTATTTGATGAAAATCTGTGTATAAAGTTTGTTGAACTGCTTAAGAGTTTCTATATTTAAGTAATTTTTTATCAGTTCGCGAAACTTCGTAGACGCAGTTTCGATATTTCAGAGACAAATATATTTTTCAATATAATATGGTTCACGGCAGTTCGCGAGACTCGCGGGCACCCCGAAATCAGCTGTACGTGGATGTATTTACAATGTATTTTTAATAAGTTAGCGAAATACAGACGGTACATCTTTATATAATATTCTTCAGTCTAGCCGTACAGGAGTTCAGTGAACTCCTTCAAGATAGATTTGGACGTTTTTGTTTTGTGTTTTTGAGTGGGTCCTTGGATGGTCTAGGTTTTCAATTTTACCCGGTTAGAGGCGCTTTTTGGCTAGGTCTGTCAGTACCGCTAGCATATGATAACAAAAGAGTATCCAATGTCATAAAGAGGTCGAACGTGTGTCCTTTTATACTATAATTCTGTCTACTTTGCTTAAAATTATCCAGAAAAAAAACGATGAATAAACAATAAAACCATATTGTTAGTTAGATCTCATAATTTTTATGAACAACTAACTTCTTTCCGCTAATTCGTTTGCGTGAAATTTCGGCTCTAGACCCATCGCGTTGCATCTTATGCTCGCCTGCGTTACTTTTTCTGAATTATTTCCTCGGCTCCTAAAGTTTGTAATATGATTTACAATAAATTAAAATCTTTCTCAAGAATTGGGCTATCAAATACAAGAAGATTTATTTTAATCCGACTAAAAGTTCCAAAGATTAGCGAGTTTAAACAAACAACAAACTTCTCTTCAGCATTGTTATTAGTTCTTACAGATAACGAAAAACTGAAGCGTCAACTCTATCTAGTAATATATCGAAACTAAAAATAAGTGTAACACAAAAAACGCGAACCTATCACGACTTCTTTCAGTTTTTTTCTTCTAAATAGACCAATAGTGGGCACAATAGGTGGGCACGCGAATCATGTCATGAAAACTTTCACCTTCTGTGCTGCTGTATACAAACAACGGTACAGTAATTGTATCTTACTAAGCGACCCGCGTTTTGCTTGTGGTAAACAAGTGCACTGACATGCTGTGGATGTGTGCGTGATGAAACACAACACACGTAAACGCACACACACATTTCCAATTTCGCGATTATCTCAGACGTTATCCAAACCTTCTGCGTATACATGTAACACATTGACAGCATGATTGGACACCTGGTAACCACAAGTAAAGCGCGCGTCGCTTCGTAAGACAAAAATAGTATACCGCCTATGTTCATCTCCGAGGCGAGTACGGCCGTACCAAAGATGTGATGAATGATGTCTTGTCTCATAGAAAAAACAGTTCTATCGCCGAAACTATGATAAATTGTGTAACTCAAGCGATGTCACAGTACGTCGTGCTCGCCCCGCTGTATAACCATCAAGCTTTAGTATGAACACTTATGTGTCAACTCCACGAAGAATAGGCATATTACAGTCTTATTTTTAACCGACGAAAAAAAAACGGAGGAGGTTATCAATTCGACGCGTATTTTTTTTTTTTTGTTTTTTTTTTTTTAATGTATGACCTCGCATAACTTTTTACATAGTAGTCCGATTGTGATAATTCTTCTTTTATTGGAAAGGGTATATATACTTCGAAAGTGGTCCCATATAAATTTTGAAAACAAAATCAAACCCTAAGGGTCGGAAAACAGGGGATGATTGATTGTTCACTCACTGATTGTAATGTATAACCACGCATAACTTTATACAGAGTAGTCCGATTTTTATAATTCTGTTTTCATTGGATAGGGTATACCTTGCCAAGTATTATTAGTACATTAAAGCCACAAAAAAAACTTTTTAACAAAAAATTAAACCGACGAATCGATCGAATTATGAGTCGGCGCTGAAAAATCAATGAACAAAGATCACTCAAAGCGCCGACTCATAATTTAAGGTTTATTATTTTTTGCTTTTCAGTTTTTTCGTCGGTTTAATTTTTTGTTAAAAAGTTTTTATCTGTGCTATTTGTAAGACCAACAATAAAGGATGCACGGTGTTTAAACGATGCAAGATATTGTGGCTTCAGTTATAGTATGCCACAGGCGAGATGCAAGTCGAGTAAATTGGGCTTAATTTTTGTGAACACCAACAATGTTTTCTTTTTTAATATGTATAAAATATTAATTTCGTCGCGAACTAAATATTTTATGTAATTATAGAAAAGGTAACCGAATCAACTAAAGAAATACTTATAATAATTATTCCACTAAGAAAAGTAATTTAGAATTTTTTAATTTAAATAAAACTGCACGCCTATTTTCACTAAAGAAGTAGGCAAAGATGAATTTATAGTAAGTCCCACATAGAGAGGCTTATGGCTGAGTATAATAATAATAAATAATATTCCACAACTATCACACAACGCCGTCTAGTCCCAAGCTAAGCAGAGCTTGTGTTATGGGCACTAGACAACTGATAAACATACTTATATATTTTTAAATACATACATATTATAGATAAATTACACCCAGACACAGAACAAATGATCGTGCTCATCACACAAACATTTGTCCTGGGTGGGAATCGAACCCACGACCTCCGGCATAGCAGTCAGGGTCACTAACCACTAGACCAACAGGTCTGCGAAGTATAAACAGCCGACGATTGATCAGGGTTGGCTATTCTGCTGTCTGGATGGGTGACCGTCTTTACATATATTATAATACCCCTCCGTGCCATGTCCCGGCTGTCTTTTGTGGATCTTTGAGAGTCGTTGCAGTTCGTCAGTGGCCCGGAAATCTGACAACGAGTCTTACCAAGAGGCAACGTATTACCCAGTAACTGGGTTGTTGAAGTAAGATAGACAGTCGCGCGATGTAATATACTGGTATTCAGCTGCATGCGGTTAGACTGGAAGCCGACCTACATTGTTGGACCAAGGCTACGAGCACACGTAGCATGTCCACCATAGAAAGAACTTTGTCTATTCTTGGTAGAATATAGATAGAATTGTCATGCTACGCCAGCATAAAATGTTACAAATCTTTCTACAATCTTTAATCTTTCTACAATCTGTAATTTTGTCTATTCTTCCGTCGACAAAACCCATTTCTACGGTGGTCATGCTACGCGTGCAGATGTAGATACCACATTTTGTCAGTTATGTTATTACTCCTGTAGTACGAGGCTCGTCCCGGGGATCAGAACTAGGATCCCATCGTCAGGAATGTGCTTGCAATAAAAAAAACAGCCCCGTAATAGATTAACACATTGCTATTAATCACTGTCTGAAACATTTTGAAGGTGATGTTCCACCGCTTCATGTGTTCGAAAAATTAGTCTGCTCGACAATGTAAAGAACGCAATGAATGTTGTTGAAATATCAAAATGGAAGGTATTTCTACTGTTAGTGTATACAATTAAGCGGAGGCTACTTCTAGACTCAATACTCAATATCTTTATTACTTTACCATAATTTGCACTTAGGTGGTAACTACATTGAAGGGGTCTGCTAGGACCGATGCCTCCCGGAGACGCGTGATTGTTCGAAAGAGATACCGTGGCCGCGGCACATGGGCAACTGAAGGAACACGGGTGGGTTTTAGTCAGTAAAAGTCTGACACGCCCTCCCGCTCCGCCCAGAGCGGGAGAAGTCATGTGATGATTTCCCATCCAAAAAAAAAAGGTGGTAACTACATCATCATCAGCAGCCTATAATGTTCCCACTGCTGGGACACAGGCCTCCTCTTGGTGAGAGGGAGTGGGCCATAATCCACTACGCGGGCCCTGTGCGGGTTAGTAGATGTCACATGTCTTCGAATTTTTGATTCTAAGTTAAACCGCTTGCATTACGACGTTTTCCTTCACCGTTTTGAGAGCAGTGGTGATGAAATAATTTACATAAAGCGCCTGCCTGGGTTCGAACTCAATTCCTACTCGTAAGTCGCGGCCGTTACCACTAAGCCACCACTACTTAACCTTGACTATATGTATAATTTAGATCTATATGGACCCTGTAGGGCAAGCAAAAGGGTAGGAGAGAGGAAGCCCTGTTTTAGAGGAATATTAAGTCGTTATCGTGGGAACGCGTTTTAGCTTACATAGAATCCGTGGTGTAGCTAGGCTATAAACAGGCACTGACCGTAAATGATGCTAGAATGACACCCACCATCTTGTATTGAACACACGACTTCCAAAACTGCGAAAGATTTCGACTCGTCTTCGCAACAAAAAATAATAATATAATATCGTTCAATCGAGTACCGTTAGGGCCGCGTGAGTCGATCGTTTGCGCAAATTATCGACAGTTATCGACCACACATCACTAGAGCGAGACATGTTAATTTAATCGGCACAGCCCTAGTTCCGTTAGTTGTCATTTGTCACCGAATGACGGAGGCGGCGCGAGTAGGAGACAGACGAATGTCAGAGAATGCTGGAATATGGTACTCAAAATAAAATTATATTTACTTCAAATTAGGCTGAGGATCAGCACTTTTCGAACGTCATAATTACAAAAGACAATCCCACGGCACGCCCGCCCGTCACCATTTCCTAGTGCTATAGCTGGGAAGAAGTGGCGCAATAATCTCCCCAGCAGCACAGCTGCCTGTCCAGTTACAAGGAATTGATTGTATACAATAGTAAGTAGTAAACATTAAGAGACACAAAACATTAAATTAAATCTTTTGTCGTATGTCAGCTAGCCAATCCAATATATCAATAAATAAAATGAGAAAGTGATCTAAATGATGATGAACCAGTAATGGCTCATTGATATCGGCCCTGACTTACGAGTTTTATGTCGTGGGTTCGAACCCAGGCAGGCGCTTTACTTTGTGTAAATGATTTCATCACCATAGCTCTCAAAACGGTGAAGGAAAACATCGTTAGGAAATCGGTATGTCCCAGAACTAAAAATTCGAAGACATGGGGCATCTACAAACCCGCACTGGGCCCGCGTGATAGACTACGACCCACTCTCTCTTATCGAGAGGAGGCCTTTGTCCCAGCAGTGGGAACAATATAGGCGGATTAAGACTAAATGATAACAGTAATTTAAAAAAATATAAGTCATGACTTCATGTCCTTTAGAGAGCGTGAGTCGTCACATAATACAATACCAGTGGACGATCAAGACGCTAATTTGTCAAATTATGATAAGAAGGTTTGAAGTTATGAGGCAATAGATGATCATACTATGCATACCGATCAGAATCATGACCTTCTTTTTTCCTCGCTCGTGGTCGGGTAAAAAAACCCCTTGAAAGTTTTAACTAAACATACATTATCAAAGAGGGGCAATATACAGTTGTCTCTAACAACTTGGTGGCGCTAACAACCGTTTTCAGTAAGTCACACCCACCGAGAATCAAACCCGGGCTGCGGTAATGACCGCCGCTAATAACAAAGCTATAAATGTAGCAATCAATTTTAATGATTGATCGGATAACGGTATGCAGACCTAGTAGCTCGCTATGTACCAGTCGCTTCCTGGGTTGGATCGAATACTTTTAGAGCAAAATCTATTTGTATGTTGTATTACCGAAATTATATAGTTTTTCAAACATTTTTAGTAGGTTTTACAAAAAAATAATCGACTACAAGGCGAAAAATAAATTTAAATTAAGGAAGTTTTTCGATCTTTATTTTAGTTTTTCATTTTGTAGTGATTTGGGAGTCAGTTATTTCTTTCGTAATTTTCATTTGCATTTTGGAGTGGTACCGAATTACATGTTACATTATTTAATTCCTTATAACACTAGCTATCTGGCAGTGAAAGTCCTGTCAAAATCAGTCGAGCCGTTTCGGAGATTAACACACACACAAAAAGACAGAATAAATACAAAAGCAAAAGTTTTTTGCTTGAAGTACCGTACTACTTGTTTATGTTTTTAGTAAAACGATGTTGGTGATGACACTTCATTTTATTTGAACATTTGCATGTGGTATGTAATAAGTATGTATATATTAGAAATTAAGGAAATATACACCGACCTCACATATAGTAGTCACGTTCACAAATCAAGCTTTACATTTCCAGTATAAACTGACTTCTCATTGTACAAAAAACCTATACAATGCGAGGTCTACTGAAACTGTATACATGTAGCCGTGTGAACCTGCCATTATCTACATCTACCTGAAGCAATAAGTTTTCACTAATTCCACTATTTCTTCCTCAGTCCTCAACGTGGCTGCAGGCAAGGCGCCAATGCAGGCGTCTACGGAAGACGGCGGGGTGCCCCAGAGGGCCCTGGATGGCAGCACATCCGCCACCTTCAACGCGGAGACCTGCACCCTCACGAAATCCGAGAGGGTTCCTTGGTGGTACGTGAACCTGCTGGAGCCCTACATGGTGCAGCTTGTGAGGTTGGACTTCGGGAAACAGTGCTGTGGTAAGTTTCTATTTTTTTTTTCAATAGAATAAAACCATTTCACAAAAAAAAAACAAGAGTTTTCGAAATTATTACTTAAAAGCCCCCTACCTAAACAAAATCAGGTAGGTAATATATCTTGATCAAAGGATCGTGGTCGTGTCGAAATGGTTAAACCGATTTTGATAAAATATGTCTAAGAACTACCTCTAGAAAGACCAATTTTAAATAAAAAACCGCACCCAAATTGGTTCCCCGTTTAAAAGCTACGGTGCCACAGACAGAAAAACAAAGCGGTCAAACTTGTAAAACGCCTCTTTTTGCGTGGGGGGGGTAATAAAAATGAAAAATGAAAATGAGAACGTCACAATGCCTGACTATATCCTAAAGCAGCCTTTCCCAAAGTGGGCGATATCACCCCCTTGTGGGCGCTGCAAAAAAATGTAGACTCTACACAACGCCCCCATTTTTTTTCTGGGTCTCTTACCACCCTCCTTTTGGCCTGCAGCGCCCACAAGGGGGAGTTATCGCCCACTTTGGGAAAGGCTGTCCTAAAGTATCATCAATTCCGTGTGGTGCCAAATATAAATAATAGCACCATCCCATTTCTTACCGTGTGTCGAATGGGTAGCAGCGTTCTTTGTGCATTTTACCACCTTACTAAGATCGCCAACCCGCCTGCCAAGTGTGGCGATTATGGAAGCCTCCCCCATTTAGGGACCATTCATAAATTACGTCACACAAATTTCATGATTTTTTGACCCCCCCCCCCCCCCCCGTCCTTGTCACAGCTGGTCACATTTGTGATTCCCTAGTGTGACGTCACATATTTTGCAATTTTACATCTAGACATTGTTTTTTTTTTCAATTTTTCTTTCATCGTTCAGATTTCGTGTTTTAATAGTACTTCAAATATTTATATTAAATTTTGAAATTTGACGTCACATAATTTAGGGGCCCTCCCACCCCCTTGTTACACAATGTCACAATTCGTCGACCCCCTCCCCCCTTAACGTGTGACGTAATTTATGGATGGCCCCTTAGAAGCTTACGTTTTTCGGCTGAAAAGATGATGATATAGTTAACTTCATCACCAACTGCATCCTAATCACTATCAATCAGCATCGTAATCATTTTGAAGGATATTCAGTGGTTCATACGTTCGAAACCAAATCTGCTCAATATCACTCTCCTGCCCTTACCCCGATTTATTTGTGGTCGGCGCAACATGATTTTTTCTTCCACATTTCTCTATTAGTCGTCATCTCAGTAGTCACCCTCTTTCTATCCATATCATAATTCACCCAGTCCATCCATCGTTTCTTTCGTCTCCCTCTACTCTTATAGCCATCGACATTTATACTCTAAACTGTTCCCACGACATTTTCCTTATTCTTCCGCATCAGATGCCCATACAACTGATTTCCACATTACTTTTCAGCTATCGGTGCCACTTTAAGACTTCCTCATATGGAATAAGTAAAATCAAAATCTAGTCACAACGTATATATCGCAATAAATCTTGTTGAATTGTCAAAATAGAAGTCTGCCCCTTGGAGGGTAACAGCTTTGCGGAACCTTCTATCCTCCTACAACGTTGGATAGATAACTATTGAATTTAGCTAAAAGCATATCAAAATCTGGAGAAAATTGTTGACTTTTCAAGATGATGGATGTAGAAAATGTCGTTATCGGCAGCTGGCTAGGTATGTTATGAGAAACTTTAGTCGACAGCGACCGGATTTACACATCAGGTGTCCTCCACCTCAAATATTGGTGATATCATCAACATTCGCCATTTCAGCCGTAAGACGTCCACTTTTTTGCCAGGGTCGCGGAGTTGTTCGACAGAGTTACCGTGGCTGGTATAGGCAACTGAAGGAACACAAATGGATTTGAGTCAGTAAAAGTCAGACAAGCCCTTCCGCTCTCACCCACAAAAAAAGACGTCCGCGGCTGGGCATACGCTGCCCCCAATTTGGGGTTTTTGCCATAATCGCCACGCTTGGCAGGCTGGTTGGCGATCGCAGTAAGGAGGTAAAATGCATAGAGAACGCTGCTGCCCATTCTCTAGTATGTCCCTTAGTCGCCTCTTACGACACCCATTGGTAGAACTGGGATGGTGCTATTGTTTAAGTCCGGGACCACTTGGACAGTAGTTTGTGATAAACTGATGTTATTACTGAGAGCTTGCACTGGAATAAAGAATGTTTCCTAGAGCGGGAACAAAAAGCGATGTGAAAAATAATTTTCAAGACCTAAACTTCTTTGACTCTTCTCTCTCTTCTTCCACTTTCGACTGGCCTGTTAGTCTAGTGGTTAGTGACCCTGCCTGCAAAGACTGAGGTCGTGGGTTCGATTCCCACCCAGGACATATCTTTGTGTGATGAGCACAATCATTTGTTCTGTGTCTGGGTGTGATTTGTCTATAATATGTATGTATTTAGAAATATATAAGTATATTTATCAGTTGTCTGGTTACCATAGTACAGGCACTGCCTAGTTTGGGATCAGATAATGTTGTGTTGGTTGTCCTAAGATATTTATTTAAGATATTTATTTATCTTTGATTTGAAACTTTTTACTATTGTTATTTGATATAGACACGTAGGTACATAGAAATCTCAACTTACGGCCTAAGTATTACGGTTAGGTTTTAAAGATACAGCCCCTTTAGACAGTCTGACATATAACACGATGTCGTATGCTTAGTAATGGAGGTTCCGTTGACACCAATTGGGTAAAGGACCCTAGAAATGGGCAGATTTTTTGGAGTTTACTCCTTAAGAATCGATTTTCATATTTATAAGCCCGGGTTATGAAAATTTATGGGGAGTCAAATCAAAGTTTTTCCGTTACATTATGCGTTACGTTATTTTATGCGTTATGTTGTGTTTACTAATCTATACATTTTATAATCGTTCGTAAGGAGTAACTCCAGTCGTACGGTCGGAGCTGACACACACAATTTTGTTATTTTGTTTGCGTTTTAAATAGAATTTATTTACGCAATGGCCAGTCTTCGATTGACGTCACGAATGCTTCTAAACTTAACTGAAGCTTATCAAAGTCTGACGAAATCAGAAAAGTTTTCAATAAGGTTTATTTCATTTATGTATTTTGGTCATTATCGTTTTCATTTCGAATATACGAGTTACACAACGCTCCACCCCCAGGTAGCATTGACGTCAATCAAAAGCTTCTAAATTTAACTGAAACTTAACGAACTCTGAAGAAAACAGTTAACTTTTCAAGATGGATGACGTTGATATGTCGAAACGGCTGGCAGTATCTACGTAACAATATTGCCCTATAAATAAAAGCTGAGGAAAACGATCTGGTGTGCAGAAAAACGGTTATTTTTAAAACTTGGGAATTCGTTTTATTTTGTCAAAAAAAAGATAACATAACATCGCGCCTTGTTTCCGCAAAGGGTTGGGCAGAGGTGTATCTATAACGCGTTTAAAGTACGCGTTTACTATATTAATACTAGCTTATCATGACCTTAACGACCTTGTACTTGTGATACCAGACATAAGTGTCCGAGTAGTGCCGGACATAAAGAACAGCACCATACTATTTCTTCCCGTGGGCGTCGTAAAAGGTGACAAAGGAACTTACTAGAGAATGGGCAGCAGCATTCTCTATGCATTTTATTACCATATTGCGATCGCCAACATGCTTGCCGAGCGTGGAGATACCTCTCCAAAAAATTTACAGAACAAACAAGGCGGTATATTATGATTAAATTATGTTTTGAGTACGTTGAAATACTCTTATCACGTTTGCAAGCACATGAAATTATCGCGGCAGGTTTTTAACATGCACTACATTTTCAATTCTCCCTGTAGAACCGAGCTTTAGCAGAATCCAACAGCTCAGAGAACATCTCAGCGCGTCGAAGAAACACAATTCCCAAAAATGCCGCCACAAAACTATTTATACCTCCACGAACGTGGAACTTTCAATAGTACAACTTGATACGACACAGTGGGCAGGCATCATACGATATGATATAAACTAAAAATTCCGGAAAATAAAAATCATCGAACATGATTTCTCTCAACAGCTGATTATAAAGCCGACAAAACAATAATATAATAACTAGACAGAATATAACAGTACAATGGAATAGAAGATCTTTTCAGAGTAACAATCGCAAGGCAAGCTTTCCCTCATTGCCTTCTAGTGGCCGTCACTCTGTCTTTATTCTTTTACATCTAATATATCAGTATTTTATTAACGGATTTTGAACATCATATAATAGAACTCCAGTGATTCGCCATGTTGTTTTACACAAATACTAGTTATATTGAAGTAGAAATTTTTCGAGATTACGCATTCAGGTACTTAATTAATTCTTAATTAAATTATGTAGTCTTGACCGACCTTGTTTAATTTTTAGTTTTAATAGGCTTTGTATGTTGTTCACATAAATATGGAAGAGTGATGTCTTCTGCTACAAGTATCTCCATACTTAAAAGAAGGCCTCTACAACTTATTTGTTGAAACCAATAATTTTTATGAAATAAATTAACGTATTACATTTCCGTTGTTTTTTTTTTTACAGATTAAGTACATTCTTTAATATTTTACAAAATTCATACAAAAACATTTAAGAATATGAAAATAATATTATACTTATAATTATATTTATTGTAAGTAAAATAATTCTAAATTGGTTTGTATTATCTATACATTAATAAGTGAAGTAAAAACTTTGCAAAAATTACGCGGACGGGAGTAATTAAAATTGGTACAGTTAAAGTTTTATGGAGAAGGAGTGCAGAAAGCTAATATTTTATATAATAATGCATTAGAAATACATTAATTTTGAAATTAACTATTGGCAAATTTCGACCCCCAGCTTATTCAAAGTATTGACCAGGCGAAATCCGGTCAGTGTACCTATGACACATTTAACGGAAAAAACTTTTACAGTTAACTTTTTAAAATCTTAATTTATCATTTAAGTCTTTTCCCAATTTTGCTGAGGTCGATTTTTAGTCTAACCAATACCAGTATTTTACATAAGGCGACTGTTTATCTGACCGCCACCACCCAGTAACTGAGTAACACCGGCAAGTCTATTAAAATCTTAATTAATTACTAAAATATTTAATTATAATCGAATACAAAGTTACATAGAAGATTATTATTTTCTAGCTGTTATAAGAAATGCTTGAATATCGAATAATATTGTTAGATGACGTTTAAAATCGACTTTGTTGGCTGACGGCACCTGGTAGACCACACTGGCCAACCTGTCAGGGATACAGATGTACCTAAAAATAGTTCCTACATTCTCAGAGGAACGAGGAATTGTCCAAAGTGACACAAATCACCACGTAATTTATAATTCAACACGGACATAAGAAGAATAGGTTGGAAGACAATGCACTTCCGAAGTCGCACGGAACTCGACAGTAATCAAAAGGACGTTAAATTAATCTCTCGATCTTCGTAAACACGAGTTAACCTTGTGTTAACTTTAACCGGAGATTCGTGTATCAGATGGTGCGACTGTGATGTTATTAAGCTTTCGGTTTTTAAATTGAGATAAATAAACACGAAGGAAGTTGGTGTCTTTGGATCCGTATTTTAGTTTTTTGCTATCGACTTCCGAAATAGAAGTTATGTTTAATTGCGGAAGCTGGTTGCTTCTTTTTTGTAAAATATTGTTTATTTTTCACTTTTTAGTTAGGTAGGTACCCCACTTTAATTCGTATACTTGCTATGTAAACAAAATTGACAGGAAGTTTTAGAACATCATCAAGATACACTAACTGGATTAAATACGTAATATCGAAGCTAACACAAAAACTACCCAAGCAAAGTTAATAAAATTGATATGGGACTACCCTTGAGAAATACCATATCTATTTAATTAATTATTATCAAAATCAATTCACAATTGTCGGAGATATCACTGTACATAAATTTGAAAAATATATACTTAGTCGAACATTGAACCTACTTTTACGTATTAAGTGAGAATTGAGAACGAGAGAGAATTTTACTACCACGTCCTAGGACAGTGCAGACCCACTGCTCTGAAAACGGTAAAGGAAAACATAGTGAGGAAACCGGCATGTCCTAGAACCAAAAAATCAAAGACATGTGACATCTATGAACCCGCATTGGGCCCGCGTGGTACATTACAGGCCATTTCCTCTCGAAGATAGGAGGCCTGTCTGTGAGCCAGCAATAGGAACATTCTGGGCAAATTATGCATACGTCTTTAGACTAGTGTGCGACTGCAGTACATGAGATCCTACATTCAAGGTTTTGATGGAGTTGCCGCACTACTGCAGTGTGTCCAGCATTTTCGCAGAGGCAGGAATAGATAACTTTCATGCACGGGCGATGCTCCTCCATCATGCGCAGGGTGCGCGCTAGCCCCAACAGTATCCTGAATGCTATAATAACAGATGGGTGGGACAGCCCCAGACATTGGATACATTACATACTGTAGCGTAACAATAAACACATTTTTGTTTTAATTCCCTGATAGTTGTACATAAGTTAATAACACTAGTTTCTAAGTCGTTTGTATACTAACCAAATGGACGTTATATGGGTCTGAAATAAATGTTTTGTATATCCTTGTTGCTGTGTTGAGGGTATGGGTGCCGGAGTAGTTACACATGAGACATCCCAGTTTGGTCACTAGAATGGCAATACACCTGGACATAAGAACTTATTTGATCTGGCAGTTTGAGCAACTTATGTGGCCTACCCAACTGTCCTTTCTTTGGTATTTTTTGTGCAATCGTTCTGCTCTTCAACTTCTGACAGATGCTTCGCTAGATCTTTAACTACAAGATTACTGACAGAAGCGTGCTCTGATTTGATAGGTCCACTCAATCTGTGTGGTTCTATCATCAAAAGAACATTCCAGCCACCAATCCACATGGTCTTCTCATGATCTGACCAAGATTATGTCTGGACTTTAAAAGAGACTGTGAGTGACCTCTGAGTTGGTTTCGTTTTTTCTTCTCAAGGTTGGGTAGGAAACTCCGACCTCATCTAGATTTAAAAATATGATTGACGTGTAAAAGTTATTCTCATTAATCATTATAAGAATAAGAATAGAATAAGAATAAATTTATTTAGACAAGTTTACAATCAATTCGATTGAATTCCTGGACCTCACACTAGGATTCCCTGTGTTGTGAGATCCAGGCTCCTTCGTTCCGTTTACATTATTTAACTTAATAATACGTACGTACATTGAAAGTTACCGAATGATAGTCAACTTTTTTTTACGTAAGATTGAATGCTATTACTAAAAAGTAAATACAACTCGAAACAAATTTATCTGCCCTAAAGTGATTTGTATTTTTCAATTATCCGCAATTTTCCGTAGATAATTTCCCAGGTGGTTGATCAGAGGACCGTAACACTTTCTAGTTATTATTGATTGAATTACTCTTACATTATTATAATGCGTAATGGATAAGTTGTTAAATTACATCCGGTTGGGTAAAGACAAAAAAAAAAACAGCCGACTTCAAAATAACACAATACAGAGTTACTTTCAGAAATCATTTAGACATCTGAGTTTTCACCACATTTTCTCTTCCTTTTTGAAGTCAGTTAAAAATTGTAGCCCACCGGTATCGGGAACAGGGTTTAGACCCTTGGTAGCTTAGGCTACCGGTGATACGCGCCGCGTCTAAAAGTATCGCTCTCTGGATCAAGGCCTTAATCCAGCTGCCAACGAGAGCCTCCTGGGGTGTTGGTCGAGGCTCTTGGCTATTATTTCATTGGCCGTCATGACTTTCGGCACTATGACTGCTGTATCCACATCTCAACAACCTCACCTGCCAGGTCAAGATACTTAATCTGTTTATCTTCTTCAGCTTACACTTATTTTCATTACTATTTTTATAACTTAAACAATCTGCAAATCCGTTTTCCATTTTTTTTTGGGACGGCTTCCCGTCTACCAGATGCAGCTATAAACTAGTATTTTAGTACTAGTGTCTTTCAATCTGTATTTTAGTTTAATACCATCGCCTTCCGAAATTTACATTATTTTTTTATTTGTAGTTTTTTTTTTTTTTTTGAAGTCAGTTGTTGTTTTCACCAAAAAAAAAAATGTTTTAATATTTTCAAATGTTTTGTAATTTTTTATGTTTCATGAAATAAAGGAATTAAGATACATTTTGAAGCAAAAGCTACTAATCTAAAATTGCCACTTATCGTCAAATCACCGTTCCGCTGTATCTTAGTAACTTTCCTGCAATTTTCGTCAGATAACTTTCACTGTAGACTAGTGATTTGCGCCCGGCGGTGCTTGTCGCCGCTTCGTCTAAGCTGTAATGACAGTGTAAAGGGTCGTCTTGTATTAAATGATTGTTAGAAAGCGCCAGACCGCACACCGCGGGTTCTCTGGAAGTTTCTCGATGACGTTGAAACTCATTCTTGTGCCTCAGTGTACCGCTATACAGGGTGATTTGTAATTCGACGTATCCCTTTCAGAACGTGATAGTGTGACATATTTGCAACAATTAAGCACACCATAAGGCATAGACAAAAATTCATGGGGTGCTAAATTGTTACTTTCCTATTTTATTAGTTTACAATTTATGAGCCAACAGATGATCTATCGGTGTGTGGACGTTAAGAATAATCCCATTTCTTCCCGTGGGTGTCGTAAAAGGCGACTCAGGGACTTACTAGAGAATGGGCAGCAGCGTTCTCTATACATTTTATCACCATACTGCGATCGCCAACCCGCCTGCCAACCGTGGCGACTATGGTTAGCCCCCAAATGAAGGGAGGCTTATGTCCAGCAGTTGACATCTTACAGCTGATATGATGATGATGATGAGATGAACATACATACATACCGGACAAAATCATAACCTTTTTTTGCCACGCCATAGTCGGAAAAACTATTAATGCAACATTTCGCGCACAAAATAAGGAAAAAAGACGGAGCTGTTTATTTTAAAACCGAATACAATCCATCAGTTTGGCAACACTGCCCCATTTTACAGTGATGTGTAACTTGCAAAAGCATTTATAATGCAAGTATTGCGCAAGAAGATGCACGGGTCGCACGTCGCGACTTGCACAACTGCCGCGGCAGAGAAACATTGGCGACGGGTTTGAACATAAATGAATTAATTTAGACTCCTGTTTTGAATAGTAAATGGGTTATTTATTTATTTAACCATTTATGCACACATATTGCATTACAATATACACACACACATACACACACCCTCACACACACACAACACACACACACACATACACACACATACACACATTGCATATTGCATTTTGTTATCTGTGTGACAAAGTAGTAACAGCCGCACAGATCGATCGATAAGGTTAAGCCACGCTTGCCTCGGTTGGTTTGTGGATGGGTGACCATCTTTACATACCAAGACCTCTCTGTACCTCGGAAAGCATGGAAAGCTGTTGTCTTGGCTGTCATTTATGGATCTTTGACAATCGTTAAACAATCGTCAGAAGCTCGAAAGTCTGACACACCAGCCTTATATCGTGTTACCCAGTAACTGGGTTGGGGATGATGACATAATGCCCCCTCCCCCATCGCACCCTCTCAATATTTATTCAGCCTTAGCCTAAAACCTCATCTTCTCTCCTTCCAGGTTCAAACAAGCCCGTCATCGTGGTACGAGTGGGCAACAACCGACCGGACCTGGGCACCAACCCGGTCTGCAACCGGTTCAGCGGCTTCATCGAGGAGGGGCAGCCACTCTTCTTGCCGTGCAACCCCCCTATGCCGGGGGCCTTCGTCAGCGTGCATTTGGAATCCTCAGCACCTTCCCAGCTGTCAATCTGCGAAGCGTTTGTGTACACAGACCAGGCACTGCCCATAGAGAGGTGTCCTCAATTCCGGGACCAGCCGCCCGGCAGCACGGCGACGTACAACGGGAAGTGTTACATCTTCTACGACCGGCAGCCGACGTCGTTCCGGGACGCGCTCGGGTTCTGCCGGTCGCGCGGCGGCACCCTGGTGGACGAGAGCAACCCGGCGCTGCAAGGCTTCATCAGCTGGGAGCTCTGGAGGCGACACCGGTGAGTCAGCTTTGTTTAACTCTGAGCATTGCTTTTGGCTGTTTAAGCTGTTGATTTTTGTGCTGTGGTTGATTTAACGAGTTGTTTTGTTCGTAGATACAATACGTGTTTGCATATAATGAGTTATGAACTTATGAGAACAATAAATAAATGTTTATTTCATCAGTTATGTAAATTACATTGTTAAGTTTGGAGTCTCCTTTTAAGCAAATATTTGCTTGTGTTAGGTGATTCTGCCCTGCCAGTTAATATTGACAATACATAGCATGTGTGATAGAATAAACAATAGATATTTTTGAAAACTGGTTAAAGTGTTTCATAAACAATCCCTATACTAAATTCACAAAATGCCTTTCTTAGACATTTTAAGCGACAATATTTACATAATTATTATTCATAGATATTTAAAAGTATGGGCAACGAACTGTGGGTTTCTACCGTAAAGTCCAATAGCACTAGGATATCAATATAAATCTTTAATTTCGAACGCTCTAGGAGGATGCGGCAAGCAACAATTACTAAAAAACAGTTTGCTTAAAACGGCATCTAGAAGGTCAATGTTTTTAAAATCTCGGTTAGATGACATTTAAAACGCACAGAATTAATTAGACTATTCTCAATTTTACACAACTGTTGTGTAACTGTGCTCCTTATATACTAACTAGAGAAGTGGTCCTAATAAGGAATATTCTATCTTAACACAATAGCGTTAAAATAGAATATTCCAATGAAGTGCCACTCTTCCATTTTCACGACACGAATTTGACTTCGCAAACATTGTACACCACTCTGCCCCCTCCCCCTACATCCACTTTCACGGTTATTTCAACATCCCATAAAACACAAATCGTCTCACTTTATATATCTTTTAGACCAGACGAGTACGATAGTGCCATCAAGGATCTTAACGATGACCTTCAAAGAATCGCCGCTTGGTCAGAGGACAACTGCCTATCTTTAAATCCAACAAAAACGAAGTATATGTTAATTGGCACAAGACAGCAGTTGGCTCGATTACCTGCGACTTTTGACCTAAAACTTATGGGTGAACCAATTGAGCGAGTGTATGAAGCGCGAAATCTAGGCGTTGTGATGGACAAGGACCTTCGTTTTGAGAAACACGTAGCAGACTCTGTAAGAAACTGTTTTTACCGTCTGAAGGTTCTGTACAATGCGAGGCCTTATTTATCGGAAAAACTACGGGAACAGCTAGTGGAAACCCTGGTTTTGTCCAGGTTGAACTACGCTGACACGGTTTACGGCCCGCGCCTATTAGCTCGTACAGACCGCCTTATCCAAAGGGTACAAAACGCCTGTGCTCGGTTTTGTTACAATATTCCTCGTAGATGCCATGTAACACCTTTTCTTAACAAGCACTTTTCACTGAAAATGAAGTCCAGACGCAAACTACACTTAGCTTGTCTTCTGTTCGGTGTGGTAAAATATCAGAAACCGGACTACCTATATAACAAGCTAAGTTGGATTGCCAGTAGACGGGAATGCGGGAGAAGACAATGCTCACAACAACTCTCGACTCAGTCTCAGGGTACAGCCGCTTTTAGAGGCAGCTTTCGTTACGCAGCTTCTAAAATATGGAATAATATACCACCACCAATTAGAATAATTAAGACAATAGACGCTTTTAGACGACGCTTACGGCAGTACCTTATAGAAGCGCAACGGAAGCTAGATATGGTCACACTTAATGTCTCAATTATATGATGTATATCCCGCCGATGTTGTTTCACTTTTTTGCGTTCTGACTGTCTTCGAAAGATTAAATTCCCTATTTACACGTTGAGGTCATATCATGCACCCGCTTCGCTTATTTATTTACCAGCCGACCTGTCTTCCTTATTTTTTTCTTTTATGTTTTTCTTTGCAATCTTATTCAATATCACACTGTGTACTCAAAGGTTTATTAGTTTACTTACATTAATTTTACAATACTTATTACAGCTGACTACATATTACTCTTACTCTAGGTAGTAAATTAAATTACTAACTAACTAACAACTTCAATACCACACTACTTATGTACATATTCGTTACAATTTTGTTTATTTTTATTTGTTTGTCTGATACTTTTTTAATTTAATTTATAAATACATGCACACATTACGTTGGATTATTGATATAAAACTGATTTACATCCGTCACCCCACACTTCAGGTCCAGTTGAAAACCAGCGTCAGGCACTAGTAGTCTGGCATTTTGCTGAACTGGGCCTTTTTGGCGCAGCCGCGAGGCACACTATACCACTAGTTTCTGACTTTACACCATATACTTTTTAAATGTATTTTTATTTTACTCTTTCCTGCTGTATACCTATTGTGTGCCTTTTAAACTGTGCTAAATAAATGTATTTTCTTTCTTTCTTTTCTTTCTTTCTCAGACCATGTACAGCGTCGCGTCATCTGTCAACGTCTGTCGAACAATACAGCTTAGCGGATGCTATAAGTTTCCACCATACAAGTCACCAGACAATTTCACGATGGGTTACGAAATAATTGTATTAGTTCTTATGGCGTTCACAATTCCGGACGACATCCAAGATGGTAGTGCATAAAATTGGATGTCAGATGAGAGTTGCCGTATTGTAGGTAACAGACTAAACAGTGGTTACTGTTTGTACGTATTTGGGAAGCGTTTTCAAGTATAATTATGGGAATCGGGAGTCCATAGCGGACTTCTGGCCACCGTCGGCACGGGCTTACGGGCAGCGAGCAATGGGTAGCTCGCCGCCCGGTAAGGACCAGGCTCGAGTCGACTGCGCGTAGTGTTCCACGCGCGCCTCAAAGACATGTCAGCACGTGTTAGTTCTTCCACGTGTATTATGCGCACAGCCAAAGTAAGGAACTGTGCCTTCATAGCTAGAGGGAACTGGCTTCTTGGCACGCTCGTTCCATCATAAATCTTATCCATCGCTTTCCATCAGAGGTGATCGACGTCAAGAGCAAGCTTGTACGTATAAAATTAAAAACAGAACTCAACAAATCAGAATTAATTAGCAATATTCTTTCAAATGTTTCGTATTCGGATTAATATTGAGTTACGCAATAAGGGTGCAGTTCTTTATCTATTACTGGCAATCAACAAAGCTTATAAGATATCATTGGCATTCAGTGTGCAGTCTCCAAAGCCACTAGAAACCACTCTCGGAGCACGTAACGGTTCGAAACGAGTATATTTAAGACAACGGGCTGGGTCCCGTACGCGCCGCCGTCTCCAATCCGATACGGTCCGTATGTCGAACGTTACGGCGGTACGGTTTACGTTTATGATCAATTTGGAATAACGGCGTAAGGTTTGTGGTCTCTTCAGGTATACCGTAGTTCGATGAAGTCTATAAAAGCCATTATTAATTATATTCACATTAATTTATTGCATTCCATTTTGTAAACAAGATTGACAGGTGTTACGGGAAGTCAGAAGCCCGATAGTCTGACAAACCACACTAACTAAGGGGTATTGTATTACCCAGTAACTAGTGGAGGTCAGATAGGCAGTCGCTCCATGTAAAATACTGATCCTCAGCTGTATCTGGTTAGATTGGAAGCTAACTGGATGGATTGTGAAAAGGATTTGATTAAATTATGGATCCTGTAGCGGCACACAAAACGATTGAATTAAAACTACTAGAACTGAATTAAAAGCACTACTTAATTTTTTTAAATAATCTTGGTTTTTAAATAAATAGAATATTATTAAGGATGGACATTAGTAAGGACATTATTAGATATTAAGTTAACATGACAAATTATCATAGCGTTAATTAATTTATTTTTTAATTACTAAAAGAAAGAGTTTGCAAGTAAAGAATAACCAAAAGAAGCTTTTCTTAAAATGGCTGCGCTATAGCTCGAGCCTGTTTTTGAAATAAGAACCTAACAGAAATCGAAAAACAGTTCTTTTTACAAAACTAACAACTTAGTCCGGTGCTAAGTTTTTTTTTTTTTTGCCTAAGTTTACCTAATTAAAAACAAAGTTTGAAATGCAAAAACTGGCTCAGAGCTTTACGCTAGAATTAAAGTTAGATCACATTTTGCAAAAAGACGGAGTGGGTTATGTTGATGATTCTAATGATTTTAATTATGTAAAGCCATACTTGTTACGGTCACGAATCATATTTTGTACAACCTGACACTGACTAGCAAATTCCAATCTAACCCGATGCAAGTCAAGTATTTTACATGGAGTGACTATCTGACCTCCACAACCCAGATACTGGGAAATATGATACCTCGTGGTGAGACTGGATTCCGACAGCCAGTAACGACTGTCAAAAATCCACGTATAACAGCCGAGACTCTTTCCGAAGTACGGAAGGGTCTTGGTATTTAAAGATGGACACCAATGGACTTTCCCCATTTCTTCCCGTGGGTGTCGTAAAAGGCGACCAAGGGACTTACTAGAGAATGGGCAGCAGCGTTCTCTATGCATTTTACCACCATACTGCGATCGCCAACCCACCTGCCAAGCGTGGCGATTCCGGCAAAACCCGCCAAATTGGGGGAGGCCTAAGTCCAGCGGTGGACGTCTTACGGCTGAAATGATGATGACAATGGACTTACAGCGTCAACTGTAGCTTAGTCTTCACTCGACCTCTACGACTGCTATTACCAAGCCCCAACTTACCTTCAGTTATCACCATAATTCGTAAAGCCCGTCACACACGAGTGAGAGCTACTCACCAAGTAGCGTCGAATGCATAATGCACGTAGGAAATGACCGCCGGACGGCGATTATAGGGCGTGTGCTCACTCACTGTGCGTTAACGGTGTAAATCTGTGAGTACTAGGCTTATGTTACTACAACGTGTGTGTTATATAAAGTAGTATTGTTACGAAATTAATGTAGCATGTCTATTTGTAAGATATTTTCCGCGCGAGCGCAGCCCCTGTGGCTAGCTCTAAAAAAAGCTCTAGTAAATTATCATATCCCATGACAAAAAAAAAAACAATTTTACTTATATACACGGTTAGCTAATATGGTATTTAGAACTACTAAAATAATCCTGATAACTTTTAAGCGCATTTCTTCGTCAATAATTTTTGAGGCTGTTAATTTTTTTATCCTCGTAAGTCGGCCTAAGATATCACAACACATAATTTAAAAATAATAGAAATGCCTAATTTCTATTTTTTTACAATTTACAGTGTCTGGGAGGTAAAACCAAGGATTTACTACTCGGTAAATCCTTGGTGAATCTTGATGATTCTTGGGATTCACTTGAATGGTAGAAAAAGTTCGAAAGGAACGGCTATCACAAAACAGTTAAGAAACACTTCGGACTTTACCATTAGCATAATCAGCCTATAATGTTCCCACTGCTGGGACAGAAGCCTCCTCTCGGTGAAAGGGAGTGGGCCGAAATCCACCGCGCGGGCCTAGTGCAGTTAGTTAGATGTCACACGTCTTCAAGTTTTTGGTTCTAAGGACATGCCGGTTTCCCACGATGTTTTCCTTCACCGTTTTGAGAACAGTGGTGATGAAATAATTTACACAAAGTAAAGCGTGTTTGTGGTGCCGCATGCCGGACGTAAAGTATACCACCATCTCGTTTCTTCCCGTGGGTGTCGTAAAAAGCAACTAAGGGACTTACTAGAGAATGGGCAGCAGCGTTCTCTATGCATTTTACCACAGTACAGCGATCGACAACCCGCCTGCCAAGTGTGGCGATTATGGCAAACTTCCCAGAATTGGGAGAGGCTTATGTCCAGCAGTGGAAGTATTTCGACTAAGATGATGATGGAAGTCGTCTGTCTGGGTTCGAACCAACGATCTGCAACTCGGTTAGTCGCGGCCACTGAGCCAGACTTTATTACCATTAAGAGTATGTAAATCTGGGGACTCCCTGACGGACGTCTACTGTATAATCTTAGGATTTACATACCCAAGTTCGGGTATTTACAATAACATATGCACAAAAAGTCTTTAGTAAAACAAAACATGAACGGAGTTTCAAAAGCAAACAGCAATTTAACTCGATTCACAAAAGCTTTCAGTCCGCGTTCGCTATCCAATTTCACCAACCTTTGATACTCAAAGCAGCCACCCTAAAACCAATAGCGTCATTTCAAAGAGCCCTGTGTACAGGCTATGTGTCTGCACTATCAAAGGACTGAATATTAATACCCAGGTAAATAGCCTTATGTGTCTGGCGGCATGGGGAAGCAGCGTCCGCGCTTTCAATGGAATCAAATACACACTGTTACAAAATGGACACTGTTATGCACTTCCATCAAGAGACAATATTGTTTTAGGATTTCTTTTTCTCGTAATGATAGGAGTCGTTAATGTGTTAGATCAGTTTTATGTTAATTAAAAGTCATAGCCTATGTCTGCTTTGAATATTGAGAACGGATATAGGCTATTTTTTAGGGTTCCGTTGCCAAATGGCGAAAAACGGAACCCTTATAGATTCGTCATGTCTGTCTGTCTGTCTGTCCGAGTATATCACAGCCACTTTTTTCCGAAACTATAAGAGCCTTGCTATTGAAACTTGGTAAGTAGATGTATTCTGTGAACCGCATTAAGATTTTCACACAAAAATAGAAAAAAAAACAATATTTGGGGTTCCCCATACATAGAACTGAAACGCAAAAAAAAAACATCAAACCCATACGTGTGGGATATCTATGGATAGGTCTTCAAAAATGATATTGAGGTTTCTAATATCATTTTTTTCTAAACTGAATAGTTTGCGCGAGAGACACTTCCAAAGTGGTAAAATGTGTGTGTCCCCCCCGTAACTTCTAAAATAAGGGAATGATAAAACTAAAAAAAATATATGATGTACATTACCATTTAAACTTCCACCGAAAATTGGTTTGAATGAGATCTAGTATGTAGTTGTTTTTTAATACGTCATTAATCGTAAACCACAATTTACCTTTCATTCAGTCAACTCAAAGATAAAAAAAAAACATTTAATTTAATAAACATAAACCTTATGCATAAACCGTGAATACCTGAAGGTTTGTACGGAACCCTCGGTGCGCGAGTCCGACATACCAAAATTAATACATACCAAATTTCATCAAAATCGGTCCAGAAATTAACCGCAACAAAACATTATAACTGATTTTTTTAAAGTAGTGCATATTTATTTAATAGATACAAGACATAAAAAAAATCAACAAAATCGGTACACCCAGTCGAAAGTTAGGAGGTAACAAAATAAAAAAAGTCGAATTGAGAACCTCGTCCTTTTTTCTGAAATCGGTTAAAAATGTAATATATTTTTACTTTTCCCATTCTATACACTTACTTAAAATCTATTTTTATTTTAATTCTGCACAGAGAAAATGCACAGAACGATAAAAAGATACTTAATATGCACTCATACAAAGTATCAAAAGCCACATATTCAAATCTATAAAAAAATATCTTTAAAAAATTTGAACAGTCAGTTTTGTCTCATTTTTGTTATAAGTACCTACCGTTTATTTAATTTCATAAGCATTCAGTAAAAGCTGTTATTTTGATATTACAAACAGCCCCTTTTTACACGCTTTATATTATTATTAATTAATTTAATTTAATTGTAGGTAACGTGACCGTAACATTACATTTCGCAATCATCAATTTGACCTTTATAAAATAAACAAGCCAACGAGTTTCTATTAGCCTTTTCATTTCCACCCGAACAGTAATACGTCTTCCACGAGGGGTTGGAACTTTCCTTACGTCAAACCCTTTCCTTTGTTTCACTTTAATAAAGTTCCAGCGACAACGACGAACAACCAAGTTTTACTATGGATTCGTTACATGATTCTGAAACCCTGCATCGAAATTTCTCGTCATTTAAGATAAGATAATCATTTATTTGCCCAAACATGAATACAAGACATACAACACAAATTGTCACCATGCAAGAGATGTTAATAGTGGATATAAACACAGATCACAACGTTTGCCTTAAACAATGGCATGAAAATATTTAAACAGTAATTTAAAATGTACGTACGAGTCAAATTATTTAAAAATAAAACAAATTGCTCTGCCATACTTACATTATTTATTTTTTTGATAACCAATGAATAATTTCTACGCTGGGGGTCTAAAACAGTGACCAGTAGAGCAGTGGTGGCCCAGAGGGGTAATCGCGTAGGTAATACTATCTAGCCTTTTCCCAACTATGTCAGGGTCGGCTTCCAGTCTAACCAGATGAAGTTGAATACCAGTATTTTACATGGAGCGACTGCCTATCTGACCTTCATAACCCAGACTGGGTAATACGATATCCCTTGATAAGACTGGTTGTCAGACTTTAGGTCTTCTGGCGACCCGTAACAACTGTCACAGATCCACATAATATATCACAGCCGGGACCCGGGATTTTTTGAATGGGAAATCATCAAATGACTTTCCCCGCTCTGGCCGGAGCGGGAGGGCGTGTCAGACTTTTACTGACTAAAACCTACCCGTGTTCCTTCAGTTACCCATATGCCAGGGCCACGGTGTCTCGTTTGAACAATCTCGCGACCTTGGCAGGGGGACCAACGGCTTAACGTGTTTTCCGAGGCACGGAGGAGTCTTAGTATGTAAAGATGGTCACCCATCCACAAACCAAGCAAGCAATTGCGTATCAGTAGCAATCGTTTTTATTTTGACAGATTCCACAACATTCATGGCGTTGTTTACTTTGCTAAGCAGACAATTCTTTCGTAATAGGAAAGAATGGATTAGCAATAAGCTTCAAAATGATTCAGATTCTGATTAATAATGTGTTACGCAATTAGAATGCAAGTTACTTTTGGGTAGCTACCACTATCAAGTCTGTCGATATCATAGTGATCTTTATTCTCATTACAATAAAGTTGCTGTTGGGAGAGCAGTGGTGGTAGATAAATGCTGACTTTCTGAATGAGATAAATTCTCATTCTGATCTAGCCCGTCACTTACTGCCCTCTTCCAGCAATGCCCTACGCCGAGGTCCGTATCCAACAGGGGGCGCCCTTAGCGAATAGTCGCTCTAGTTTTAAGTATTTAAACCCTGGCTGTAGGCCTTTATTTACTAAGGTAGCCACGGGCAAGTCCGATTAAGCAGCCGACAACCTCATAGGATTACAAAAAAAAGTAAGATAAGTGTCCAAGCGGTTTTCCTTTGAAATGCGCTCCCACTGAACATCAGGACGGCAACCAGTCGTTTATCTTTTAAAGTGAAAGCCCGTGAACATATCCGTCAGAAGGTGACAGAAGCATACCAGCGCTGATTTACTGGATTCGTTTTCTCCTCTACCAATCGTTAGTTCTCCTGACACAGTTTATTTTGTTTATATGTATGTATGTATATGTATTGGTATTTATTTCTTGTGTTTTCCATCCCTCTTTTCCATTCCTCTCCCTCTTATCTATCCCTTTTGTTGCACCTGCCATGTTTTATCTCTGCATTACCCTAAGGTTGACTGGTAGAAAATGCCTCAGGCATTAAGTCCGCCTTTGTACAGTATTTTTACTAGTGCATAAAGTATAAATAAATAAATAACTATGAGACCGGGCTCATCTTGGAGGCTCTTTCTCAATGAAAAAACACACCACTCGTTTATTCTCTTCAATCGCTTTTGTTTTATTGCATAACGTCGGTCCTTAAATCAAAACACAGCTTCGCAATAACCATGTCTGTGTGCGCGTCTGAGTGATCACAAACACAGGAGACCTTGCATCTGAGTGCCAGATAATTGCATCCGCTAAGCTCACCCCCTGTCTGCGCTGGTACTCGCATTCAATCAGGACTATAATACCTATGTTGCTCTAAATGTTTCCCCCTATCTCAGGGATTGTGAACCTTTTTGAAATTTAATTATAAACGTGAAGAGATATTTCGTTCTTTAGACCGTAAAGTATTATTTGGGGTACCGCAAGGCAGCGTTTTGGGTCCCTTTATATTTATTTTATACATAAATGACCTGCCAAAATCTATTGAACGCCCTATAACATTATTTGCGGATGATAGCACAATTACAATAGCCTGTAAAAGTATAGATACGTATGAAAGTGATATTAATAATAGTTTAGAACACACGGTAAACTGGCTAGATGCAAACAATTTAAAAATTAATTTCTCTAAAACTAAAGTTATCCATTTCAGACAACAGACCACCGGTAGTAACTTAAATATAAACTATAATAATAATACTATACAAGAAGTTGAAACTACAAAATTCCTGGGCCTCGAAATAGATACAAAACTGAATTGGAAATCACATGTCGATATTCTATGTAAGAAAACGAGTAAGTCTGCATACGCCCTGCACACATTATTTCATATAATAAACACGGATGCTCTTCTTACCGCTTATTACGGGATAGTAGAATCACATTTGCGGTATGGGATCATATTTTGGGGAAACTCTACGGAAAGAGAGACTGCCTTCAAGGTGCAAAAAAGATGCATTCGGGCGATGTTTAAACTTAAGCCTACTGATAGTTATGAACCGTACTTTAAAAATTACAAAATATTAACTTTACCATGTCTGTATCTATTCGAAGTAGCTGTGTTTGTTAAGACAAATCCGAGTCGTTTTAGACATCTATCAGATGTCGTACCCCGCAATAGACGCGACAATAGCGTGCTATGTCTGGAAACAGCCAAGACAGCACTTATGCGCAAAAGTGTCTTCTGCATGGCGCCTGTTATTTATAACAAATTGCCCAAGACATGGAAAGAGCTTCCCCTTTCATTATTTAAGAAGAGGCTCCGAAGCTTTTTAGTGGCTAAAGGATATTATAATATTAAAGACTTCCTAGTTGAGAAAGTATTTTTAAGTTAGTGTAATATTTAGTTTAGTTTTTGAAATTGTATTTAATAATTTAGTTTTAAGATCAATGGTTTAAATCTTTTGCATGCTTACGTGGTAAAATATGGCTGAACTCATGTATTTTTTTGTCATCATTTGCTGTTACCCATATTTGCAAAATAAAAATTATCTTTATCTTTACAAATTAATTTCAAATTGGTACAGCAAAGGTTTTGTGCAAAGACGTTGTTTATGCTATAGAGACATAACTTTAATGACATTTGGAGTAGTGGTGGCCCAATGGTAACTGCCGCAACTTACGAGTTGTAGGTCGTAGGTTTTAAATCAAGCAGGCACTTTACTTTGTGTAAATTATTTCATCACCACTGCTCTCAAAACAGTGAAGAAAAACATCGTCAACATTTTTTTAAATTGACCAATTTAAAAAAAAAATAACCTGCTTATTTAACAGTGCAGTGTTAGGATTTCCACAAACATTACGATCTCATTTATTTCGCAAATTCTTTGCTAGGCTTCACTTTGGAAAGGTAAGGAGTTCTTTCTTGGAAAAATAATGTTTCCAACTCTAATTTACGTCATACTGTATTAGGCTAGCCGTATACATACGGTTTCCTGATCAGAATTCCTGATACTGAGACCCGAAGCTTGCAAACGTACTAAATGTTCAACTAGGCACACATGTTTATACATTCTCCAATCGGAAAAAAACGTGACGTACGTTTTACGTTTGAAAACAAACCGTACGTTCAGGGTTATTCAGCACGGAAAACCGATTGACGTTGTCCCGAAAATAGCGTAGTCATTTTTACGTTCAGAATGACGACTGTTCTGTGCCGAGTGGGCCTCTAGGTTATCATTAGGATCAGCATTCATGAAGCTCATCGAAATATTTATGACATCCTGTAAAATTTGAATGGATTCTTTTTTATTATCTTAGCACTTATTGGGTGTACCCAAAAGCAACGTTTCTTTTTTCTTGGTTAGCGCCAGTAAATGTGCAATAGCAATCAATTCGTCGTCGTCCATGTCCAACGTGCTTTAATGAGAGCGCCACTCTATGTAGGTACTGGAATTATAAATTCGTAATACGAAAAAAAAATCGAACCTCTGCGCTAGTCCCATGGAATTCCGAATCAGGAATCCTGACCAACAAACCGTACGCATTCAGCCAGCCTTATTGTACGAAGAATGGAGCCAGCCACCAGCTTTTCCACGAAAATTTTTAACGTTTCTTTCATCCAACTATATGGTCGGCTTCACTTAAAGGCAAGGTTTGCTAAAAAATATATATTTCCCCCTCCTTATGTAAGTCCACTTTGTACGTCATTCCATGTTGCGAAGGACGAAGGGAGCCGACTTTATTGCAAAATTGATTATTTTAAACAATGTAGAGGGGGTAATTGCGGAATACACTATCAAATGGATTTGCTTTCATTTTGACAGTTCCACAATATTCTTAGCGTTGTTAAACAGACATTTTTTTTCGAATATATGGAGCAATACATAAGGATCCTATCGTTCCCACTACTGGGTCAGAGGCCTTCTATCTGTGAGTGTCACATTTGTTCGAATTTTTGGTTGTACAACATGCCAGTTTCCTCACGATGTTTTCGTTCACCGTTTTGAGAGCTGTGGTGATGAAATGATTTACACAAAGTAAAGCGCGTCTGGGTTTGAACCGCGTGAGCGGCCGATTCAACTGGGCCACCACTTCTCTCTTAAGCATACGAAGTCCTTCAAAATGATTCACATTGTGATTGCTAGTGTTACTTAATAAAGAAAATCATTTTAATTCGGACAACTAAGATTCATAAATTGTTAGTAACAGTTTTTCTAAAAACACTGTTGTTAGTAACTTAATCTACAGACATAATAATGAGAATACCACCCAGCAACTGGACATAGAAAATGGCCACTAGGGTATAAGTCTTCTGACAAATTGCCTTATTATGGCAGAGGAAGTGTCTGCCACCACAGCTTTCAGGTGTGACAGTGACTAGTGTGTTACTTAATAAAGAAGCTGCTTATTTTATACACCTTTTCATCTCATGCGTTATGTTTAGTTCTTAGACGAACGTTTGCATATTTTTTCTTGGCTAGGCTTCGCTTTGTGAAGTTTTTCTTTGAGAATAAGGTAAATTTTCCGTCTTTTGTGCGTCATACCATGTTCTGAAAGACGTGTTGTGAAATCATTATTTTATGATGAGCAATGAAATGTTCGTACCTTAAAATATTTTTTCTAAAATGTCCTTATCAATTTACCGTTCGCTTTCATGTCTGTCACAAACAGTTGTACAAACAACTGTTTTTTGGTCTTCTCTTTGGAAAAGTGCGGAGTTTTTCTTCCAAAATGTTAATTAACTTTTTAAAAGTCACACCTTAGTATGAGTGATGTAATAGGTGGATTCGACAACATTTCTTTTCGCAACGTAGAAATAATCGTTTCGATTTCTCAGGACCTTAGTTCACGTGGCAAAATTTTGGGTCATACATCAATTAGAATTTCGTTGGGATTTAGTAAAACTCAAAGCCAATTCTCATATTTAAAAATGTTAACAATCTAGTTACATTCTCATCTCATCGACGATCAATGTTTAAAACTAGTCAAAAATAGAGAAATTCGAACTATTATTGACACATTCAGAATGGCTTCTCTGATTTTAACACATTTCCCAATAATTGCAGAAAAACATTCGTTATTATTTCAAACGATTAAGAAGTAGTTCAGAAACGTATATTTTAAAGAGCGAATAATTAATTAACAGGAAAATGTTCCACACACCTGTCCATAAATCTCCCCTATGATTCCCACTCAATACTCTGCCGGTCCAGACAGGCAGCGGGGTGCAGGGTGCGGGGCGCGGGCTGCAGGGAACGAGCTGGAATTTAATACTTTTCTAGTAGCTATAACGATGGTGCTCGGCACAAGCTGCAAGCTACCCATCAGGTGGGGACGCCGGCCATCGCCACCCCATGGCGGCCATGTCTGTTCAGTACACCATAAACAAATACAATACGCACATAGTAGCCATTACTCTGCTAAGCCCGTTCATGTTGAGATATACTCATGATTCGATATGTCCGGCTCAATTAATTGGATGCGTTTGTTATGACTACTTCACAAACTAATTTATTTCAGCTATTTTTATTTAAGAACTTTCTCTAGACAGGTACTTACGACGGGGTTATGAACTGTCTGGAGCTTTCAAACTGAGTTGTTTTATTTTTTTTGCTTCCGCTGTGTGCCTTGGCGATTTTCTCTTGCTGGTGTTACGTTTTCAGGGTGGCTGTCTGTTGCGAAAGTTAATAATATAACAAAATTCGAAATCAATGTTCTTGTTACTGTAATATCGCGTATTTATTTACTTATGGATAATGAGCAAAATTACCCCCGAAATTCAAACTCAGTTAAGCTTTATGATGAATGACTATTACATAAAATGGTCATTCAATGGTATTATATGAACTTAGAGAGTTGTATTGCTGATTGTAATGATTATAATTATCTATAGCCATATTTGTTACGGTCGCTAATCATGTTTTGTTCAACATATAACTTGATACTGAGCTGCAGGGAAGAATGTATTTCGATAAATTTTAATCAAGTCTCAATGAAGACGCCCCTGACATTTACCAAAGAACGTTAGAATATTTGAATTTCGAAGACTACCTGGATTTATTTTTCATTTTAAACAGAAATAAGTTCTAAGTAAATAAATATAAATACCGAGGACAATATTTGAAAAAGGTCTGTTAAAAATTATAAACCTTTCAGCATTTCGTGTCTATTCCGTTTAATTTTAGAAGAAGGGAAGCATGTGGGTAGCATGTGTGGTGTATTAGAGAAATGATCTGATGAGACAACGGTGGCGTTTAAAAGAATATGTAGTGATACAAATTGATAAGAGTATGCTTAGATGGTTTGGTCATATTTAGAGGATGGATGAAGAACGGCTACCAAAAGGTACAAGGCAGATTGTGAGTGGAAAAGTCAGGGAGGGGACGCCTTAGGCTAGGAGGACATATAGTGATGTTCTTCAGAAATTTCAGGTGCGTAGTACCTACTCGCAACGGGCGTGCGTGTGTGACCATATGTATGAACGTAAAAGATACAAAATGACTCTATAAGGATCGCAGCGTTCTGTAGTTTCTGCCTACCCCAATAAGAAGACGGTGTGAGTTTATGTATGTTGTCTCATGATATCTATCCATAATAATTATATATAGAAACTCTATGTAACTAACAGTCGTATTTGAAAAAATTCTTTTTGCATTGAATAGCTCAATTGTTGAGGAAACTTATAAGGTACTAGGTTCTGCCCGCGACTTCGTCCGCGTCAAATTTTCGCTCCTCTTCCCGTCGCATGGAATTGCCTGCCAGTTTTCGTCCATTTCGTTTGGTGCTCCGCTCTTTTTGACCGTAACGTAATGTTATATAGCCTATAGCCTTCCTCAATAAATGAGCTACCCAACACAAAAAGATTTTTTCAATTCCGACCAGTGGTTCTTGAGATTAGCGCGTTCAATCAAACAAACACTTCAGCTTTATAATATTAGTATAGATTTAACATCGCGCTACAACCCTACGGAGTCGAGCAAAAAGAAAAAAAAGTTAGAAAGAACATTCAGCGAAAACGAAGTAGAACTGAAGGGGGCAAAGGAGTTTTTATATGAAAATGTGCCTGTTAATTAGCATATTTTGGTATGGAACGAAGTCGCGAGCTAATATATAATAATATGGAGTACCTAAGCCTGTGACACTGTGACGTGCCTGCTAGGGAAGGACGATTAAAAAAAAACAAAAAGATGGAAGGTACATAAGTGTAATTAAGATAGTGAAAATTAAACAATATTTAAAACATAGCTAACTCCAGCAGGCTGGCGTGAGTTCTAAATATCGAGCGCGTATTTAATTCTAGCCCGCCTAAAGAAAACCACTATCCTGGTAGTTCTCAAGTCGTAGATGACCGGTGTCAGCCAGGTAGGTGGGTAGGTCTTCCAGCAGGGTAGGCAGCTCGCAGGTTGTGCAGCCACAACCCTTGCAGCGGCAACAAGGATATTCCTTCCGGTATGGAAGAACCTTAGTTAAACCTACAAGATACAGACATCAACGAGGCAGATGTAGCTAGTCGTTAGACGCGGAACTGTTCACAAATTATTTATGTCCCTAACTAAAAATCATCGATCGATCAAGTTCAGCTACGCTTGCCCCGGTTGGTCGTGGATGGGTGACTGCCTTTACATGCCATGATCCCTCCATGCCTCTACAAGCACGTTAAGCTGTTGGTCCCGGCTGTCATCCGTGGATCTTTGTCAGTCGTTACGGGTCGTCAGAAGCTTGAAACTCTGACAACCAGTCTTACCAAGGGGTATCGTATTACCCACAATACCTGGGTTGTGCAGGTCAAATAGTCAGTCGCTCTGTGAAGGAAACTTTTCAATTGGATCCGTTTAGACTAGAAGCCGTCCACAACATTGTTGGGAAACCTCCTCATATGTAACTAATTAAAATAAAACACAACATAACCACTTCACACCTTGTTTCACAGACGGGTCAGACAGGGGTGTACCTATAGTACAACCACATTTCTTTAGTTATGAGTAATAGATAGAATGGAAAAGGCGAACCTATTGCAATAGACTTACAAATTAAAATATAGACTTTCCCTTCTTTCGTAAGGACCCCAAAAAGTATCACACGTCTTCAAACCATCTCTTCTTTTGTGCAGGAGTGACAGCAGCAGTCAATACTGGATCGGGGCAGTCCGAGACCCTCAAGACCCTGCCAACTGGAAGTGGGTCAACGGCAATGACGTCACCGTGTCCTTCTGGAACGCTCCTGGAGGCGGCGAGGGCTGCGCCCGCTTCGACGGCAGCAAGGGATGGCTGTGGGCAGACACTGACTGCCAAGCCAGACTGAACTATATCTGTCAACACCGTAAGTGCCTTTTGCTTTACGACTTGTAGGGATCTGAGAAGTTTGTCTAGCACCCTCATTGCATAACACACTATCAACCGAAATCATTTTCCACAATATTGCTGGTCCATTGCTACATGTGTTCGAAAACATTGTCAGATCAACGACGTAAATAATGCAATGAATGATGTTGTACTGTCAAATTGAATGCCATTTAGTGTGTTATGTAATTACTCCTCTATGTAGGACTGCTTCGGTGGAGTTTATTTATTAATTCTATCTGTATTTAGTTTTATAAGATTGCGAAATCGCTACTTCTGATTTTGCTTCTCTTGTTTATGTTCGGAAGGGACGCAATGCGATTTTCTTGGCCACTGCAAATACTGTTTATGTCTGCGAATGTATTTTTTTTTTTGTGCCTAGCCTTGTGCATCTTTTTTTGCGATATAATTTCTGTGTAACGTCAATAACAGAGAATGAGGATCTGTGGAAGGTATGGGCTACATCAGCCTTTCCCAAAGTGGGCGATAACGCTCCCTTGTGGGCGACCCAGAAAAAAATGGGGGCGTTGTGTAGTCTCTACACAACGCCCCATTTTTTTTCTGGGTCTCTTACCACCCCCCTTTAGGCCTGCAGCGCCTACAATAGGGCGTTATCGTCCACTTTGGGAAAGGCTGGGCTACATAATAAAAGCCGGTTGCCGCGGTCAACCATCCCTTACCTACGAGACCCCGTAAGTCGTTGGTCCCGGCTGTTATACGTGGATCTGTGACAGTCATTACGGGTCGTCAGACGCGCGAAAGGGCGACAGCCAGTCTTACCAAGAGTATCGAATTAAGTAACTGGGTTGTGGAGGTCAGACAGGCAGTCGCTCCATGTAAAATACTGGTCTTCCTACTGGTGGACGATCCAGCAGTTAAAGCTGATTATGTATGTGTATTCCCCACATCCCATTTCACAATTTCTTCGACTAAGGGACTTACTAGAGAATTGGCAGCAGCGTTCTCTATGCATTTTACCACCATACAGCGATTACCAACCCGCCTGCCAGGCGTAGTGATTATAGCAGACCGCCCCTAATTGGAGGAGGGCTAAGTCCAGCAGTGGACGTCTTTCGGCTGCAATCATGATGTATGATATTTAATACTAAATAGAGGCACTTCTGGTTACCTCACCACTTGACACACAGTTCTTTTGCTTATTTTTAGAACCGAAGGCTTGCGGGCGTCCTGAGCAGCCTCCGAACTCCACCATGTCGGCGGACAGCTTCGAAGTGGGTGCGTCAGTGGAATACTCGTGTGATGATGGACACCTTCTCGTGGGGCCTACCGTGCGGACCTGCCTCGACACCGGCTTCTACGATGAATTCCCACCGGTTTGTAAACGTGAGTATTTCATTTATTTACCAGTTTCCGCCAGCAGATTCACCTGCGTGGGGGCCGGATGTTGTTCCATCGGAACGTACATGCTACCCGGATTAAAAGCATCCAGGTTATAGACTATCTGTATGTCTTTCACTACTCCTTGTTTTAAGCAAACCTTTTAGGAATCCCACTCAATAAGTGTGCTCTGATTTTACTGATAGTTCGCCAAATGTGTATGTTTCGTGCAATCACATGTACACATAGAATTACTCCACCCGATAGATATCAAAGCCCTACTTATACTCAGAGGGTGACCCAAAGATGTTCCAAACTTTACATAACCACATTTTCACGCCAGCTTTCTAAGTACATTACTAAGTAATAACTAAAGTGTGCATTATATTAAACATTCATTGGTTGAATAAATTCCAATGCATTTGTATTTAGTATTTACAAAATGCAGGAATATCTGCTCACACTGAATCACTCAAAACAAAACGTAAACAAATCAGGCACCTACACTAACACATAAACATTTATCCTCACACATACGCATCTACACTCACAAATACACTCTACCCACACATTCATAACTACACTAAAACATATTCAGCTACACTCGCACATATAACAACTACACTCACACAAACACGCAAGGTACGTTCACACAGGTAGGCCCCCGGCTCATATATAGATTTTTATTTACTTTTTTATCCAAAAAATATATAGTAGTCTCGTTTATTTTTACAAAAGTGAATATTACTAATTTGTAACTAATAAACCATGTAACACCCACTCTCATAAAGATCTGAGACGCCACACTCAAATTTGTGGACGAGTACGTTTACCTAGGACAGGGAAGGCGAACATCTAAACATCAATGTGCCATTTTCTCCAATAAATACTGTTTATGGGCATGACGTGGCACAAACAATCTTGACTTAGTGATTCCTGGAATAAAACTAAATACTTTCACCGCTCAGATTTATTTGTTTGTTACTTAGGCTAAGTGTCCAAATTCTGTTGTTGTGTGCCACCAAAGGCTCGCGTGCCATTGGTTCGCCATCCCTGACCTAGGACAAACTATCCAGTTAGGTAGGTACAACTTCGAGAAAGAGTTCAATCGTCAATTCCGACTCGGTTGGGTTGATTTTGTCACGACCATGGCATATGAAAATGAGCAAAACTAAATGTTATTTTGGTATTTTATTGTTTTGAATACAATTAAGTTGCGCAACGCTCTGCCCACTACCCCCAGTTCGCTTTGACGTCAGCACAAATGCTTCTAAATTTAAGTGAAAGTTATCAAAACTCTGAAGCAATCTGGAAGGTTTCAGAATCTTCGACTTTGGTATAAGCGTAACAGCAGGATAATACGTCATCATCGAGGGAAGCTTTAAATAAATTTATTTGTTGCTATGTTTACTTAGAATCTGTCGTGACAGGTAAACAAGTAAGTAGGGACGTTACACAACCTGCTACACAAAGGTTAAAGGAAAGCTTTTAAACTCAGCTGAAGGATAAAAAACCGGCCAAGTGCGAGTCGGACTCGCGCACCGAGCGTTCCGTACAAACCTGCAGGTATTCACGGTTTATGCATAAGGTTTATGTTTATGAAATTAGATGTTTTTGTTTTTAATTTTTATATTTGAGTTGACTGAATGAAAGGTAAATTGTGGTTTACGATTTATGACGTATTAAAAAAAAACTGCTTACTAGATCTCGTTCAAACCAATTTTCGGTGGAAGTTTACATGGTAATGTACGTTACATATTTTTTTTAGTTTTATCATCCCCTTATTTTAGAAGTTACGGGGGGGGGGGGACACACATTTTACCACTTTGGAAGTGTCTCTCGCGCAAACTATTCGGTTTAGAAAAAAATGACATTAGAAACCTCAATGTCATTTTTGAAGACCTATCCATAAATACCCCACACGTATGGGTTTGATGAAAAATTTTCAGTTCTATGTATGGGGAACCCCAAATATTATTGTTTTGTTTCTATTTTTGTGTGAAAATCTTAATGCGGTTCACAAAATACATCTACTTACCAAGTTTCAACAGCATAGCTCTTATAGTTTCGGAAAAAAGTGGCTGTGACATACTCGGACAGACAGACATGACGAATCTATAATGGTTCCGTTTTTTGCCATTTGGCAACGGAACCCTAAAAAGTATGAAGAAATTCTTATTCTTTTCAGTAGGGTTAATCCAAGTAATGTCATAAACGGTGGCTGTTGTGAAACAACGGTGGAAAGTTACTGAGATTTGTACCACGGCGACAATGTAGAGATACGGGGCGGCGGCCCACGGTGGGCTGAATATCGGCTTTCATAGACTCAGGGATTTCAATTTACAAGTGCCGGATATAGCTTCTATTAGTCATTACTATATACAAAAATGACACCCGAGTTATTCAGTAATTCTGCTCAAAAACGAAGGAATTATATTGTTTCTACAAAAAATTTGTATGAAGCTACATACAAAAACTTAGTAAAAAAAAATTGGCACTTGCAGGCATTTTGTTTTTAAAGTTTATTTTCTCAAGTCCCTATTTGTTTTAAATCTAACGTGTGTCAACTCAGGTGAGATTTAAAGCTTGAGTAGATTAGCTGTTTGTGCCGTGTGGTACCGAACGTTAAGAATAGCCAGCCCATTCCTCCCGTGAGTGTCGTAAGAGGCAACTAACGGACCTACTAGAGCAGCCTTTCCCAAACTGGGCGATAATGCCCGTTTGTGGGCGCTGCAGGCCTAAAGGGGAGTGGTAAGAGACCCAGAAAAAAACATGGGGGCGTTATGTAAAGTCTACACAACGCCAATTTTATCGCCCACTTTGGGAAAGGCTGTACTAGAGAATGAGCAGCGGCGTTCTCTATGCATTTTACCACCATAGTGCGAACCCTCCCCCCTCCAATTGGGGGAGGCCTATGTCCAGCAGTGGACGTCTTTCGGCTGAAATGATGATGATGAGGTATTTTGTACTGCAATGAAGTTATTGTCTAAAACTAATCAAAGGAGTTTCAGATATTGGAAAAATTGTATCATCTATACTAATATTATAAAGCTGAAGAGTTTGTTTGTTTATTTGTATGTTTGTTTGATTGAACGCGCTAATCTCAGGAACTACTGGTCCGAATTGAAATATTCTTTTTGTGTTAGATAGCCTATTTATCGAGGAAGCCTACAGGCTATATAACATCACGCTACAACTAAGAGGAGCGGAGCAGTAATGAAAAATGTTGCAAAAACGAGGAAAATCGCACGGGTAGGCGATTCGACGCGACGGGAAGGGTCGGGGGAACAAGAAATTTAACGCGGACGAAGTCGCGGACAGAAGCTAGTTATTTATATTTTATATTTCACGTTTCGTAGTTCGCTACATAAAATGTTATTATTTCGTTCCTTTCTATGACATTGTCCATATGCCGCAGGTATCGAGTGTGGCTTCCCGGCAGAGATCCCTCACGGCTCGTACGAGCTGCTCAATGGTTCCGTGTCCTACCTGTCGCACGTGCAGTACTCCTGCAAGGCCGGCTACGAGATGGTGGGCCGCGCTCGCCTCGTCTGCGACATCGACGAGCGCTGGAATGGACCCCCACCCAGATGTGACGGTTGGTTTCCGATTTATGTAATACTCTCTTCAGTCAGCGGCATAGCCAAATCCGTTCAGTCAATTTTGACTGAGTAATAGACATACAAAATGCAATATTAGTAGCACAAAATCAAAAGTCATTTATTCAAATTAGGCTGAGGATCAGCACCTTTCGAACGTCAAAATTACATAAGACAGTCCCCTCAAATGCCCACCCTTCACTACTTCCTACTGTTTTAGCTGGAAAGAAGTGGCGCAAAAAACTCCTCAGCAGCACAGCTGTCCATAGTTATATATATAAACTAGATTCTATACAATAGTCGGTAGACAAAGTAATTACCATTATGAGACACAGAACATTAACTTAAATCGTTTGCCATATTATGTCAGCTAGCCAACAACACTGTACTCAAGCAAAAAAATAAAAACATAATACCAAAATAAAAGCCTCCTGGAATAAAGGGCGTGACAGCTTACATATCGACGGCGAAGTGCCCATACCTCCTACCTTACATTTTTGAGAAATTGACTTTATTATGTCTATGACTTTAAGTTCAAAACCCGCGTATTTTGATGAAGTCACTTCATCTGTATTTTTAACAAAAACTGGAGAATATAAAATGTTATAATTAAAACCAATACCTTTGAACTTACATTTAATTACGCATGTAAAACCGATCTAACCAAATACGGACCAAACTATTGTAAATCATATAATTTTATTTTTTTTAATCAAAATTTCAGCTTTCCTTATTTGCATATTCTCTTTATATGTTGATTCTTTCATTTAATTTTTTAGTAAATTTAGCATTTTTTCACTTTGTGTAAAATTTGATCTATGTTAGTTAGAAGGTATTGGCACTTCGCCGTCGATAAGCAATGCTAAATTATGTTCACTTAGCTGTTTCGACCCGAGTTACAACTCGAGGCCACAAATGATAAATTATGATCATCGACGTAGGATAAATAAAACAGGTTAGAAGATAATTATTACTTACTTTACTTTATCACCATTCCTATATTCCCCGGAGGGCCTGGCATGGATGCACCCCCCCTCCCACTCTCGCGCCCACCCCTACAGTACACCGACATTACGCCAGATGTTTGTGGTTTGTGTCTGTTGAGGGCGAGCCTATTGCATCATCATCATCATCATCCGCGCACAAATCTAGCCTCCGGGTAGCTACTGAGAAATTTCTGATGAAAAAATCCAACAACACTTTGTCCGACCCGGGAATCGAACCTAAAACATCATGCTCAGCGGTAGCTCTTATAACCGTTCCGCTCTTATAATCAGAGGTTTCAGATTTAATATAATGTTCCCACTGCTGGGACACAGGCCTCCTCGCTGTGAGAATGAGCTATAATCCACCACGGGAGCCCAGTCAGTGACGTATAAGTTATTTATTGTTCACTTCATGTTATAGACATCATTGTAGCCCTAGCTCTTGTACTAGGAATTCCTGTATCACAAGAGCCAATACGTATGTATGTAACACAGTATCAAATTTTTGGGTCTAGAACATTCCTCACGTTGAGAGCAGTAAGGAAATAATTAACACAAAGTAAAACGCCTGCCTAGGTTTGAACCTACGACCTACGATTAATAAGTCGCAGCCGTTACCACTTGGCCATTACGGTTCTCCCTATTATTATTACATATTAAAAGATATGATTAACGAAAACTGTTTTTAGAAACCTAATTCAACATAAATAAAATCATTTATCTATCCTAGAAACAATTTTAGTAAGCCCATGAAAATCAGTAAAACGACACTACGTGGGACACTCAAAAAGTTTTGCGACAGTAAAAAGAAGTGTTCTATAGGTAAATATTTTTTTTAATTAAATCTTTTCAAAATACTCTCCACTAGCCTCTATGCAAAGTTTCATGCGTCTGATCTGAACCAGTTTTCGAAACACTTTTTCCAGTCCGCCGCAGACACATCGTTTACAGCCTGCTCTAACGCTGACAGCGCATGTTCCGGGGACGAAAATTGTATCCCTTTGAGCCGATTTTTAATTTTTGGGAATAAAAAGAAGTCACACGGTGCTAGGTCAGGGCTGTAACGAAGGTGACCCAGAAGTTTAATCAGCGTGCTGTCCAAGAAGTCCCTCGTTTTGAGCGCAGTGTGCGTGGGCGCGTTGTCGTGGTGGAGCAGTAGCCCGCGGAGCCCTGTGTTTGGTCGCTTGTTGCTCACAACAGAGAAAACTTCTGCCAAGCATTTGGTGGTATACCATTCGGCGTTGATGCTTCTTTGGTTCCGTAAAGGGATTGACACCAAGTAGCCAGACAAATTGAAAAAGCTGGTGATCAAAATCTTCCCCCCGCTTCTAGATCGCTTCACTTTGGTAGGCGTTGATTCGTTTTGAAACACCCAAACCGTCAACTGGCGCTTTGTTTCTGTATCGTATTGATAAACCCAGGACTCATCACCTGCAATAATATCGTAAACACGCCGCGACGAGCCTGCTTCAAATTTGTTTATCATATCACGGCACCATTCCACCCGGGCCTGCTTCTGAGCATCGGTGAGATTGTGTGGCACCCAGCGTGAAACTATCCTCCTCACGCGAAGATGCACGTGTAGAATCTCGTGAAGGCTTCCCGATCCAATCTGCAGTATGTGTTGAATCTCCTGATACGTAATTCGCCTATTATCTTGGATTAAATTTTTCACTGCTAGCACGTTTTCCTCCGTAACAGCCGTCAAAGGGCGACCACTTCTTTCTTCATCCCCCAAAGTTAGTCGACCACGTTTGAATTCGTTATACCAACGATACACAGTTGCCTTGGAAGGGCCTTCATCCATGAATGCAATTTGAAGTCTATCGTATGATTCGTCCGGTTTCAGGCGAGACTTGAAATCAAAAAAAATCATAGCGCGAAAATGTTCCCGGCGCAAATCCATTTTCCAATGAGACACGATAATTTAATTAGCTCGCAAAAAATGTAGAGGGAAGTTTTGAAATTGGAACGTACCTATTTTTACTTATAAATAATCATTATTTTTATAATAGTTTATAACTGGCCAGTCCCTCATACAAAAAAAAACTTTTTTTCGCAATACTTTCTGAGTGGCCTGGTATATCCAAACACGATGAAAAAAAAAGTTTTTTCTCTTGTTACATCAATCGTTACCATAAAATATGTGAAAAACTGGTTTATTAAACTAATGTTTGAAATACACTACGCTCGATGACCCCATGAAAAACATCAAAATCATTTAGTTCCTTTTTTACGTATCACTGAGTGTCGCTGGCTAATTTATTCACACCGGCACAATAAATCCGTGATGAGTACCAGGACTGCTATAAATATGCTTTTTTTTTGTTGGGAAATCTTCAAATGACTTCTCCCGCTCTGGGTGGAGCGGGAGGGCGTGTCAGACTTTTCCTAACTTAAACCCGCCCGTGTTCCTTCAGTTACCCATATACCAGGGCCACGGTATCCCGTTTGAACAATCTCGCGAACCTGGCAGGACTACAAATATGCTTCAATTAATATACCATCGGAGGGGACGAACGCAGTTAAACTATCGATCGAGTCTCGGCAAAAGCTATTTATAGCCTCCACGCATACATATACATAAAGACCTACAAGGATTTGCGCAGTTTTGCTTTGTAAACATGTTCGAGAGCGACGTAAAAATGTTCCGGTACCAACCCCTATAGTTAATGTGATGATTTTCTGTTTCACCAGTGGTGCATTGTGAAGAGCCGCCTCCGACGCCCAACGGCCGCGTCTCCGTCACCCACAACTCATCAGTGTTTGGCTCGGTGGCTGAGTACTCCTGTGCTGCAGGTTTCAGGCTGCATGGAGCCAAGAGGATCGCCTGCCTCGCCAGTGGCCTCTGGGATAAGCCAGCGCCCAACTGCCAGCGTAAGTGATGTGATGGAAGGAACAGACGGAGTAAAAATGTTGGATGTTAGCCATCCTCCTGACGTAATTACTTCTTACGTAATCACGTCCTAACAATCTTAAGGCGAAAAGAAAGCAAGAGAGAATCTTACGGCGTGTTTTTATTTTATTTATTTATTTACTTCTCAATTACATTCATTTTATAACACATACGATTACGTAAGAAACAAAAAAAAAAAACATGCAAGAAATAAAACACATAATAGCCATACAGTTACATATATAAGACCGTTCATCGTAACATAATACATATAATATCAGAACACACTCATCATCACATAATACAAGTAATCTGTTAGCACGTGACAGGACACAAAGGAGTTTCAAATGTAACGGCTTTCACACTTAATACTCGTTGGTTTAATCCGGAACCTCCTCGTAGTCATGTGTCGCAATAGGTTTGTCAGTTTCAGAATCTTCTTCCAAGGGGACGAGATCTTCACCATTGCAAGAACTTCCAGATCTTCCAGCGGCATTTCCACTTTCTAGCTGAGGTGCTTCAGGTAGTTCTTCGTCAACTTCGGAGTCGCTGTCCGAGATATCTATAACTTCGGAGTCTTCGTCCGGGTCTATGTCCGCAGACTCGTCCGAATCTTCATCCGCAATATATTCTGAGTCATCTTCCGCGTCATCCATCGCGTCATCATAATCTTCATGCATAAGGTGGCGCCATTCTATAGTTGACCTCACTAAGTCGTCCAATTCAGAGTCGGAGCGTATAGCGCACTGAATATGGCGCTGGGTGATGCGAGAGCATCTGTAATTCTGAGCAAGTTGCCCGCCCAACAACATCAACTTTTTAGTTAGATATTCCAACACAGCTGCCATGTAATTCGCCGAATATGGGTCAATTTGTTTTCCACGCCCGAAGCGTTTACGCATCCGATAATATAGCTGGTCCGGGTGTAAGATAAATTTATATACACCCCATTCAGACTTGTTGCGCCCGCGCAGGCTCGGGGGTGTGCCGGGTATCTTGAAGCATCCACATGGACTGACGCCTGACATCTTGAACGGTGATCACTAACGGTACACTGTGTTCTCCAAGCGTAGAAAGTCCGCTTGCACTGGAGGACGAGTAGCTGAATCAGCGTCACGCTCCGGCGAGTGTTGTGATAGAATTGCTGCTTCCTAAAGTTCGTGACGACGCGTAGCGAGCGCGCAGGCGTCAATGGATAGTGGACGCACCTGCCCCCCTCCCCCCTGCCCGAGCTGTAATCTAGGCTCCCGTATTTCGGGAAATTATATATGGTTAACTACGTGCCTTGTTATTACGTAAACTTTACACCGAAAAATACATCAAACTGATTTTTATTTGTACTATAAATAGCGGGGCTATTATTCTGTTTGAAAGGCCCCGTAGCCTAATGAATTTAGATACTCTTTATTAGTTTCTCACCGTAAGTTGCTAAATGTGGCGAAAGCCAAAAATTTACCTTGAAAGTAATTTTTTGTGACGAAAACTCGAGAAAACATCGCGAAGCCGGAAATGTTTGTAGGTGAATTTAGATATTTTTAGTAAAAATTTCGCTTTGAAATTAGGTAGGTAAGTATTTACACAGGCTGGCTTACAGGTATTTATGATATGTAGTTTGAGCCCTGTATTTAATAAAAACCTTAAAGAAAAACACAATTTTAAAAAAAGTTCATAAAACATACAATTAAATGGCACGCGCACACACACTCGCGGCTTCCTTCTATACAATAATACGCGCCAACATTTTACGCGGCTGATTTACATATACAGCCTATCAACAAAGAAACTATGGCTACAAGCAAGTATAGATTATTACCCCGTGCCATGAGAAAAGAACCAATAAATATTACGTAAATAAACTAAATATAAACGTGCGTGTATGAACATAACGAAGCAAAAAGAGTATAAAAGGAACGAAGTAAATGGCGTTCTGTAGTTTCTGCCTACCCCTATGGGAAAAACATAAAATTACGAGAACTTTGGTGGAAAGACCCATGTTTACTCTTATTTTTATTTTTCCATGGACTTTTTTATCTTTCTTTATTTAAAGAGAGTTTTAATTTGTCTAAATTAAAACCCCCCCACCCTTTTTTTTTTTTGGATGGGAAATCATCAAATGATTTTTGCCGCTCTGGGCGGAGCGGGAGGGCGTGTCAGACTTTTACTGACTAAAACCCACCCGTGTTCCTTCAGTTGCCTACATGTCAGGGCCACGGTAACTCTTTCGAACGAATCTCGCAACCCTGGCACGATAATGTCACCCTCAGCGTTACAATTCAACTTGCTGCTACACGACTAAACATGACCTTTCACTACATCTACCATAGATATCAAGTTATCCAATAGACCGTACTCCTTATACTGTCAGTGCGACAATTCTATTTTAGAATAGTTTGAATTCGCAAAACACGTATTTGAAGGGTCAAGAGGACATAGTCTCGACGTGTATACAGGGTTATTTGTAAAACACCGGCAACCTCTCAGGTCTATGTTACTAACATCATAATCAACAACTTTTGTTCTGTGACTTTTAAAAATTCATCATATTTTAGTTCATCAGATTTACAAACAAAAATAAAAATATTTACATTAAACGCTCTAAATGTTACGGAGTCTATGCGAAGCAAAAGAAAGCGATAGTATATTAGCAAGGGGAGCGGGGTTAGGGCGGCGGGGGCGCTTGAACTTGACCTATTTACAGGCAGCCGATTTTTGTATGAAAATCTGATGCACTAAAATATGATGAATTTTTAAAAGTCATAGAACAAAAGTTGTTGATTATGATGTTAGTAACATAGACCTGAGAGGTTGCCGGTGTTTTACAAATAACCCTGTATATGTGTCACCGTCGATTCCGGAAAATCTAGGGCACATCATTTCAGCAATTATAAAAATTGATTCCAAATATACAAAGCCTAATCCTGAATGTAGTTTGTTCATAATTGACTACTGAATCGATTTCTGTCACTTTTTAACCCCCGACGGAAAAAGAGGGGTGTTATAAGTTTGACGTGTCTGTCTGTCTGTCTGTCTGTCTGTCTGTCTGTGTGTCGGTCTGTCTGTGTGTCTGTCTGTCTGTGGCATCATAGCTCCCGAACGGATGAAGCGATTTCAATTATTATTTTTTTGTATTAAAGGTGACTTATGTGCGAGTGTTCTTAGATATGTTTGATGAAAATCGGTTAAGCCGTTTAAAAGTTGTGGGGGGTGAAAGTGGGGAAGAATAACCGAATGTCTACAAATATACTCGAGTGGGGTCTCAAATGAAAGCGCACTGAAAGAGAATATTGATGACTTAATCGAGAATGTTCAAGCTTCGCTTGATGAGAAAATTGGTGGTGGGAAAATTGGGACATGGAAATCCGATTGTCACGTGAGAGTATCAATGACTACATCTCAGTCTTTGCAATTCTGCTAAAGATGATTTGTCATGTGGGTTATTAAATAGTTTTCTTTGGTCGAGCTCACAAACTGCTACACCATCCAAGGAAAAGGCCAAGCCTATGTAGCCTGAAGCAGAGTAAAAATACTCTACTTAAGGCTACATAGGCTTGGCCTTTTGCGAAAGTACTTTTACCTAAGTAAATCACAGCTTTTTCAACTGTCGTGCCTTGCAACTTATATGCCGTAATCGCCCAACATAAAATGATAGGAAACATTGTTCTTTCAATATTTCCATATCCTCTAAGACCTTGAAAAGTTACATTATGTGGCCTTATCAGAATCCATCCTTTCTCGTCAACACAACTCCGGCCGATAGTGGCATCATCAAATTGAATTGATATTGTTTTTGGAAGCTTCCCATCTTCCTGTTGGCCACGGCGAAGTTCTATGTATTTACAACTTAACAAAATCTACATTATAATAAGTATACCTATAAAAAGTATAAAATAAAAAATTAAATTAAAAATTTAAAAAACCCCCGACACAAAAACCTAAAATCTCTTTAAAAAGTAAAAAATAATAAAAAAAACTCAATCTTGAAGTACCCAAGTATGTATAAATAATTCAAAAAAAAAATACGTCGCGTTGGGGGTGACCGCTCTGCGAGGGCAGACGTCGTTGACGGTCGTATCCTAAATGCAATATTTAAAAGTCATTTTAAAAAGTTTTCTTCGGTTAGGTAATAGACTATTTGTAAGTAAATTGTTAGGTTTGGAGCGGTCCCCCAACGCGACGTATTTTTTTTTTGAATTATTAATACATACTTGGGTACTTCAAGATTGAGTTTTTTTATTATTTTTTACTTTTTAAAGAGATTTTAGGTTTTTGTGTCGGGGGTTTTTTAAATTTTTAATTTAATTTTTAATAGAGGTCGTTTTGTTCATAAATTATTTATTTAACCATTCCTACACCCGATCGATTAAAGGCAATAGGCAAATAATACTCAATTTTAAATACATAAAGTAATAATAGTTTAAAAACTAAACACAACAAAATTAAAATAAACGTTTTAAAAACTATAAGCACGCTTTAATAGTAAACCGAACATAAAATCACGACTTTTCCCCATGGGGGTAGACAGAAACTACGGAACGCCACCTGCTACGATCCTTACATACTTCTTTTGCCTCGTTTAAGTTCATACATCTGGTCATACACGCACGCCGGTTACTAGTGCCACGCACCTGACCTTTCTGAAGAACATCACCAATAAGGTAACTATATGTTTTCCTAGGACGTCCCCTTCCGGCGTGACAGGTCAGATAAACCGAACTATAAAGTTAAATTATTTCTAAAAAAATCAAAATTAGAATAGATTGTTAAAAAAAAACTTTTTTACAAAAAAAAAAACAACCGACCTCCTTAAAAACACTACAAAGTGAAAAATAACATTAATATGGGAAGTCGGTGTCTTAGGATCTATATTTATGGTTATTTTGCCACCTACTTCCGAAATTAAAGTTATTTTTCACTTTGTAGTGTTTTTAAGGAAGTAGGTTGTTTTTTTTTTTTTTTGTAAAAAAGTTTTTATTTTGAAATTTTTAGTTGTGGTATTCACCCCGCACTAATTCTAAACAAAAAATGCATCGCGTTTGATTTGCTATCATTTTTTAAAGAGTTCCGGTGTCTGTCTCCGGAACTCATCATCAGATCTATATGAAAATTATATGGAACCATTTCGAAATAAACCCCTTTCGAACAAAAAAAGAATTTTGCAAATCCATCTATATATGACGGAGTTATGGCCGAACATACATAAAAAAAAACATAAACATCCGAATTGAGAACCTCCTCCTTTTTGAAGTCGGTTAAAAATGAAATCATTTTAATGTAAAAAAGTGTGGGGACACATTGTATATTTTGTCGTTAATATTCCTCTCAATAAACGATTAATAATTTACGTTTTGTCGATACGATTACAAAGCCGATTAGACTACATACATAACTACTCAGTTTTAAAATAGGTTGCTATTGAACAAACCAAACAGATTCGTAGATAACCTTAATAACTATTCCCTTTATTTTCAGTGGAAGAACGCCCAACAACCACAAAGCCGACTACGACCACGAATCCGCCGGTGACCACAACTTCGGCGCCATCCCCGTCACCGACCAGCCCTCGGCTTATCCTGCCAACACGACCACGCACGTCCCCTCGGCCCCTGTCGTCCCCTACGCCTTTCGCGACTGTGACAGCGGAGCCCCCGCGCAGATTGAGGCCTAAAACGACTACAGAACGACCGACAACAAGGACTTATGAGCGGCCACCTGAGAGAAAGACCACCGTGCCTGACAACCAGGATTCACCGACTAGCCACATTCCGCATATTATTGTGGCAAGCCATCCGAGGGAGAACCAAGTAAGTTATCTAACTTTTACTGTTCAAGGATTATTTCCTAACTTAGTAGTGAATAAATAATGACGTGAAATGAAAAAGCTCGCCAATGCCTACTTAATTTTGGCTGTGTTAAAAATCAAGCCATGTGTTTTCTTCATAGATAATAATATACAACGTATAACATAATTAACACATACACCCTGCACCCTAATTGCGAAACGCACAATTTATCAGAATCTGAATAGGATTGAAGATTATTTCTAAACCATTGCGTCATTTGTTCGAATAAATTGTCGGCTCAGCAACGTAAATAACGCAATGAATGTTATTTAACTATGAATATTAAACCAATTCCTACCGATAAAAAGTTCCGCAATTACCCCTCCGGTGATCCTGGCCAGGATTATTACGTTTTGAAGGGAATGAAAATCACGTTCTAAGATTCTGTTACATACCAAGCTAATAAAAGCAATAATAATAATAATGGTTTCCTCCAAACTTTCAGATCCTCGGCAGCGGAAACAACATTCGAGCGGAGCAGACTCCTCGCGTCAACGTGCCACAGTCTGTTGACGGGGAGAGGCGCGACCCCGTGGGGGCCAGGCTGAACATCGGCGCCGTGGTGGCCCTGGGCGCCTTCGGAGCCCTGGTGTTCCTCATCGCCATCATAACTACCATCGTTATCCTCGTCAGGAGGTGAGAGCACACAAATTTGACTTGTTTGAAGTATTTAGAAAAGTAGGCAGGGGTGACGAGGTCGCTTAAGATATTTAGAAGAACCACGTAGGTTGATCATCGGTATAATTTTCTTTTAAACATAATTATGGGTTAGAAAAAGTTGGAGACCCCTGTCAGGTAGTACCTTAACGTGTGTAACATGTAACATAATGAACGCAATACCTCATACACCCCAATTAGAGTATTGGGATACAAGCATAATGCAATCACCAAAGCAAACTTATACTATTTAAAAAAACGTGTTAACTCGAACATTACTTTATATATTTAAAATTGAGTCTTATTGCCAATGCAATAAGATTGAATTTTCTTTGGCTCAATCGGCGATAGGAATGGCAAAATACTAATTTTTTTCAAAAACCCATACTTATTCAAAGTTGCTAAAATCGAGTCAGTACTCAATTATGAACAAACTACTTATAGGACTTGCGTTTATTCTGTTACACCGTGTTTACTACAGTGATATCAATTTATATATTCTCTTACTACAATTGATTGTGAAATATTATCACGACAAAAAACGCCATTCATATCATCAATAATTTAGCAGAATAGTTAATGACATTTCTGATTATCCTGTTTGTTTAACGTCGATGACCCAAATTATACTCCATACGTCTTAACTTTCACTACACAGATTTATCCTATACAAAGTTCAAGACCTATTCTATCTATTTAGCGTTTAAGAAGCCGTACACGAAATTTTGTCGATTTTGCCGTTTTATTTGATTTTATAGACGTGCTTTTACCGCCGTCGAAACCAAAACATTGCCCATTTTCTCAAAAATTTTACAAAGTTAAATATTTTTTTACTAGTTTTATAGTATAGTTAAATATTTTTTTAATAGTAAAGAGTGATTCATACATTATATAGATGACTTTCACTACAAAACATTGTAATTTTTACATACCGTGTAGGCGTTAAAACGATTCGTAAATAATATGTGTTATTCTAATCCTCTTACCGCAAAATTTACAAAACAGTCGATAGTTTGAGGTCGATTAATCAAAATGAAATGATAAAAATAAAAAAGTTGCGGATTCATTTGATCAAAACTGAAATGATCTTTCATATGGTGCATAAAACTTATGGAAATACAATGTTTTAACTGTGAAATCACGTCTATGAAAACACGTAAATCAGTAAAATCCGGAAAATTTTGGGTGGCCTCTTAATTAAAATAGAAATGTCTGATCTCTCTACCTACACTAAATTACTTTTAAAAATCTGCGGCGTAACCATTACAAGAGAGTGATAGTTTTGTATTTTTTAAAGTCACCGTTGGTGCCTAAGGCAGAAAATTTAGAGAATATTAGACCTTCATACAACGACACAGTATGTACCTATTTCTTAAACTTGAAGTAAACGGTTAGCCCCTCGCTTATCAGGCGAGACAAAGAGCATCAGGTTAAAGCGACACACTACATGAGAGATTGGTACGGCAGCGGGGGTCCAAAGCGACCGCCGCCAGCGGTCCGGGAGCTGCCCTCCCGGTGGTACACGCTCTTGGCCCTCCCGTTCCCCGACCAGCAGGTCGGCAGGCGCGAGTTCGCCCGAACACACCGCCACACGCATCGCGCCGGACACTTCTCCAACCCTTTATAGCCAGTGCGTTGTTTTAAGGTACTACGTTGACATGGTGGTTGACCACCGTGAACAAAATGGTGGATGGCGCCAAATAAATACACCGAACTGTGTTGCCAGTTTCGCATTGTTAGATAAAAAAAAATGTTTGTTTAAAATTATATTTTATGTTTTAATGTACATTAATTTGTTGTGTTTAACCAACCACCATGTCATCGCTACACGCACCCGGGATTTGGAAAGCACGCGCCATGTTGGAAAATCACAAACAATCGCCATTTTTAATTTAAAAAACGTGAACTTCGTTTACTTACATGTCTTAATCAATACACAGCTTCACACATGCCGAGTTGGGGAATCTTAAAAAGAACACACTTTTCACAAACAATGCTTTAGAACAGTTCACGTATTTCACCGGCTGGGCCTTAAAACATTTGTAGGTACCTTACCTTTACCGACATGCACAATGAACGCTTCGCGCCAAACGTCACAAATTATATAAAATATCACCATTATACTACCTACACCAAGCACAATATTGTAAATAAGGATTTATATATTATATAACAAAAAAAAAACGATTGATCTCAAATATTACAGTTATTCAAGACTTGGACTACAGTAGCTCAATTGGCTTAGAAGACTTATGAATCCCATGAGTATTTGAATTTGTATTTGTCACAACAAACTTATAGACTTATATGAGCTTCCGAGGTCCCTAGATAAATTCCCTTTATGTACAATAAGTACCAAGCTGTTGATTAATAACTGAGAGTTCAACCACTCAACGTGTCAAGATACCAAACCATTAAATATAAAATCTATTGCTATAAAACCAGTATACATACCCACTATTCCCTTGATAACTATAATAATCAACCTAGAGCAGTCCACAGCTGGACATAGGCCTCTCTTGCACGCCATTGAAACCCTTAAAACTATTTAGTATACTAAACTAAATACAATGATTAGCAGGAAACACAACGACGGCAAGCGGTACAGACACCACGTGTCACCTGACTGCAACACTGTGGGCTCACTCGACTCGTCCTCGTCCGAGTCGCGCAGCGGCCTCAACCGGTACTACCGCCAGGCCTGGGAAGAGCTGCACGAGGCCGCGGGGGCCAAGCACGGACCCCGCCGGCCTCACGACCGCGAGGCGCCTAAAGACGGCTCCGAGCTGGTGGTCTCCGACGTTTATCCCGCGCCGCACCCCCGTGACAAGCGTCGCCACCACCACCATCACCACCACCGTGAGCCCCGTCACCCCGACTGGCACTCGCCCCATCGCCCCCACCATAACCATAAGCCTAGATATTAATGAAGACTGTATGCTGTGGCTGTTGTGTCGTCGGAATTTATTGCACTTCCCTATATGAGTGCGAGTTTTGGTAGAAGCGATCGCCCTAAAACGTGGATGTGCTCGCTCTGAACAGGGTACATTTTCTTGTATCAGAGGTTTAACTGTGATTAGTAAGCAAAATCAGTTTGAACCATGTATTTTAGACATGTTTTCGACCAAAACGTCGAAAATGTTAACATAATTTATTTCATTCCATTTTCATATTATAAAGTTTAACCAATTGGCATTATAACGTGCACTTATTATTCAAATATTTCAAATAGAGAACTAGTTTATAAGAACTGAGAGAACGTCTCAGTCGATAATAACAAAATGTACCAAATAGCTTTATTTGTAATGTCTTGTATTTAAATGTTATTTATGTGTTCGACAATATATTGAGCATAGGTATATTAGTGACATTATTACGTACCTAATTGTTCTTGTATCTTATTCTGCCTACGAAGCGAATATCTAACTTCTTCAATAGTTCTTCGTTTGTTTTCAAAATTTTACAGAAACTGTTAAATCTTGTTAAACAAAAAACAGAAGTATTTTTTGAAGTAGCTAAAATATTTTTTATGTTCGGAGGTTGAGCCCCAATATTAAGGCAACAAATTATATTCACATACACTCGATAAGCAATTAGTAACAGGTACGTCAGGTTAAGCAAATTTACACCTTACAGTTGCCATTTTATATACAACTGTGTTATTGGTCAATTTAAGTTGATAATCATTTTGCTTAACAATAATTTTCCCTGTCTTTATATAGGCACTAGGTATATACAGTATTTTATCGTATAATCTTTTCTGCTTGGACTATGATTACCTTGATCTTTTCTTAACAAAATATTGTATTATTTCGTATTTCAAATTCATAAATTAGTTGGTAAGCAGTTAAAAAGAATTGTACATAATTATTTTAGTTGTAAGTACATAAGATTAGATTGAAGTTGATCATTGTAGGCTGCTCTAATTTTCCGTCTGTTTTATATGAATGTTTGTCAATTAATAATTTAAGTAGGTAGTTGAGAACCTGTGTGTTTGTATCCGTTAGTAGTATCGATACGATTATGATTTTTTAATTGAGATTTTAATGACGCGTCTTGGACTGAAGCGTTTGTACAACATGTATAGGAATTAATGCACACAAACACCCCAGTTAGAATATTATCTATGTTTTCATCAAAATACATATGATGAATTTTAACTATCTCATGTTTAAAAAATTGTGGTCACTTTACACACGCACACAGTCGCATACGTATTTATTAAGCATGATAAAATCGCGATGAGATTTTCTCACGCACTGTATCTTCAACGCACTGCTCAGCGCCGAGAGTTGAAAATCGAACAGTGTGTTTTTTCGACGCGCTGACACTCACTCGCGCTGCACTCTGTTGCATTCTCAATGCTCGGTTCAACACAGAGAGTTGAAACTCCAGCGCTCTGTTTTCGTTACGTGCGTGTGATTGTCGATTTAGTGTGTAGCGTAATAGGTAGGTATTTCATCCATTTTGGTTGGTTTTGACGGTAGTATGGCTGTAACTTGCATAGCAAAACTACCTACCAATATTGAAAAAAGACAGGAATCGTTTCTGAACAAACTACTTTGAAAATGTGCATTAATTCAGTTACACATTGTATCAGTAACATTTTCTAAGTTCCCACGGACTGGTCGTTAAAACTCTCCTTCTAAAATATCTCCAATACAAAATCTACTATATGTATGGTACAAAGTAATTTAAAAATACGACAACGCTAACAACACAACGCAGTACGCATGGCGACAAATAAAGCTATACATTTCCAGTATAAGCTGACTTTACATTGTACGGAAAATGTATTCAATGTGAGCTCAGCTAAAACTGGAAATGTATAGCTAGATATGTAGCCGTGTATACAAGTCGATTTCGACGGGTGCGTAAAATGGAAAAAGTTATCCAATGTGCCATCATCGAGGCAGACATAAGGTAGGAAATTCACAGTTCGGATATTATTTTAACTTATTATATAAACGAGTAAATAAATTAGTTTTAATAAGTAATATATGTAAATATTATCTAACACAAACATTGACACGAATTGCTCAATACATCGAATTAAAAAACGAAAATGATTAACAAACGAATTAGATCCCTGAATGTTCAGAAATAGAATTAATTAATGTATGACTAAGAATTTATTAGCATTGTAGACCATCAATATGAAAAGTTGTATCAATCCCGGAATCCCGAATCAAGCTAGTATTAAACTTTGTGATAATATAAATCAGCTTGTTTTATTTTATAATAGCTTGTCCATTTAGCAATGCCTGTCTATGCCCATGATTTTTGTCTCCATAAGGTACTCGTAAGTGGGACCATAATCCATCGCTCTACTTTCCTTCGTGTAACTTCGCTCTCTGGTAAGGAAACGTACCAAAACGTACCGTACGTAACCATAGTTTGTTATGTTGATCCCTGACCAACATAACAAACTATGGTTGGATTAAAGTGAGTGCAGGTAGGCCAAGGCAGCACTTCCTACTATCGATGCCCGCCTCACGAAACAGGTTCTCCACTTAAACAAAACAACATCTGCGTACAGTTACAGCAGCCATAACTGGCCATGGGTCGTTTAATAAACACCTCTTCGTTATAGGAGTAACAGACAGTCCGCTGTGCAGGGCCTGCATTGAGGACGACGAGACAGCAGCGCATGTGCTACTAAACAGCCCGGTGATCGCCACACATACGGCTAAGTACTTTGGTAACCCAGGTACCCGTGATAGTCAGTAACACCAAGTCGTTTCTGGCCTTCCTCGAGGACCTGGGGTGGATCGAATATCCGATTTCCCACCCGTACGCAAAATACACGCTCAGACGTGGAGTTGCGGAAACCAGCCCGTTCAACCTATTGTCTAGGTACCCGTAAACTACATTTTACTTGACGAAGGTACTTGTACATCATCGTCATCATCATCTCAGCCGAAAGACGTCCACTGCTGGACACCTGCCTCCCCTAATTTGGGAGGGTTCGCCATAATCGCCACGCTTGGCAGGCGAGTTGGCGATCGCAGTACGGTGGTAAAATGCATACAGAACGCTGCTGCCCATGCTTAGTCCCTTAGTCGCCTCTTACGACACCCACGGGAAGAAATGGGATATGGGGAACAGGGTACTTGTATATGGGCGTATTAGATTTCCCTGGACACTTATAGCTCGATCGATCTCGTCGGTTTGCTCGCAGCAGCTGCACCAAGTTGGGGTCTCCTCGTTTGGAAACTGTGTCTATACGTATACATTTTATCTTCTGAACTCACTTATTATAATGCCCTTAATAGTTTACAGTGAAGCAGAAACTAGAATTTGACAAAGGTGGCCTTATGGTTGGCTCCTCAGGGTTACGACCCTGAGGAGTGCGTGAGTGAAATAGCCAATACCCTTGCTCTAAAATTGGGCTGCCAAATGCAATTATTTTAGTTTTCTACAGAAGTGCATTTTAAAAGACATAGTGATAAGAAACTGAAAAGAGTATGGTAAGCTAGTTAGTTCACGTTGAGAGACTTGAATGAAGGGCGGCTAACAAAAGGTATTTTACAAGGCAGAAGTCACTGGACATGCCGAAAGGGGATGCCCTAAGAGAACATATTATAGTGACCTAATTGGTGATTTTCTTCGGAAAAGTCAGGTGCGTAGTACTCGCAACCGGTGTGCGTGTATGACCAGATTTAACGAAGCAAAAAGAGTAAGGATCGTAGCAGGTGGCATTCTGTACTTTCTGCCTACCCCCATGGGAAAGTGAGTATAGTATGTATGTATCTTTTCCAGCATACCTGCGATAGGTGAAGATAAAACAGATGTAGACAAGGTGAGTGGCTTCGTGCTGCTCATCAGATTGAGAAATTTGGGTTCACAGATAAATAAATAAAACAAAAATAATTATATATTACTTTTTTATTAGTTTGTCAAATTAACTACGCATACAAGAGGTACATTGATTTGTGTTTAATCCTTGCATTGGATATAATCTCAACTTCAAAATATATATGTAAATAACAGTATTAGAGGAACATGATCTAATTGGTGTTTGGGCTACAACTATCCGGTCTTATTTCTATAAAATATGTATATTTCATTCCAACTTACTTACACAGTATCTCTTTGAAAAGGTGTTCTGTTTTTCTGTTTTTGATAGTTTTTCTCTTATTATTATAATACACTTGTAACAAAAGAAGAGTGACTATTTTTATAAAGTATAAATAGAAGTAATTTCTTACGCAAGTGTTAAATTTGGGCATGCTGCGATCTTTTGTAGTTTTGCCTTGAACTTATGTGCAGAGATATTTTAAAGCTCATCAGCTGTGCAAAGCTGCCAAAGATCATGCCATGGTCGTCTGAGTATTGAAACAAAAATTCACGAGAATAGTCCTTGCGTTATAAGCGCGCCAACTCATTGACATAGAGCCATTAATGACCGCAACATATCCCAAATTTAAACAATTCAAAATATCTATACATTGCAAGTGCGTTTACCGTAATAAAAATAAAATTAAAGCTTAACATATTGCGAACACAGCTCAATATACAATATTTCAAAATATACCATGTTCTGAACAAGCAATGCAAAACATTGCTTATCCTAACGTCGTTCTTAAAACACACATATACTTACAAAAGTAACAGCTATAATTTGCAATTAAAACTAATACTATTTGTAAAAGTGTCTCAAAATTTTAAATCAAAGTATAAAATAATATTTAGACCATAAGTTTAAAAGCCAGTGCTAAGCTCTTTTTGTAGGCCACTAAGGTCCTATTTACAAAATTTAGAACATAATTCATGCAAAGACAACAAATCCACAGATTCTATTCTCTTTGCAACATACAGGATGATACCTACATGGTATAAATTTACAAAAGATTGAAAATTTACAAATAAAAATGATACTTTAAAGCAAGCTAGATAAGAAAAAAATTGTATACTCTCAAAGTTCAATATCATGATTACTACAAAATGCGTGTGATTTTACTAAATAAAATAAACAACATTTTATAAAGACAATTCTATCAAGATTTGACATATTGAAGAGGAGACTTAAAAGATACGTTCGATCCTAAACTATACATAGTTAGAGTTTGTTCGGGCCCTTAGATCGAGATGCTTCCATTATAAAGGGATGAAAGCTCCAAGATAGCCCGGGAAACTCATATTTTTCTTAAATTTTTTGCGTACAATATACGATTCACGATATAAAAGTGCTACGGTGTGTGTACTCAGCCTAAAATTATTCTCACAGGCCTCCTCTCGAACGGAGGGACTGGGCCATGATATACCACGCGGGCCCAGTGCGGGTTGGTAGTTGTCACATGTCTTCGAACTTTTGTTTCTAGGACATGCCGGTTTCCTCACGATGTTTCCCTTCACCGTTTTTGAGAGCAGTGGTTATGCGCCTGCCTGGGTTCAAACCCACGATCTTCAACCCGTAAGTGGGGAGCCGATTCGAGTGGGCCACCACTGCTCCATGCTCCTTGCTACGGTAGTACGGTACGGTACGGTATTACAGTAGTGAATCATATTCTAATGCAATTGCATATAAACGTAAGAAAATATTAATTTCGCGGATTACCTTAGTTACTTCCATCACAGAGACACAAAAAGATGTTTATTATTAAATCTATACATAAAAATAACAAGGAAATTATACAAAAAGAAAAACGCACCAATAAATAAAATAGCTCGTTAATAAATACTATGATTAAGATATGAATACTATTTCTATAATGACGTATGTGTCGAGTATTTAGTCACGCGATTTGTATTTGTAGGCACTCACATAACGATACTTACAGATTTCGATTTAGCTATAGTATTGTGTAAAGCCAAACTATTCTGCAAAATATCCCACCGTGAAATCTTAGTGAAGTGATTTGTCAATAGTATCAGTGTCCCTAGCATCTGAAGAACAATTCTCGTATTTAAAAACTTTCAACGTCTAGTCGCAGTCTCATCTTGGCGATCATCAAATGTCAAAAACTTGTCAAAAATTTATGGAAACTTGAGGTATTTTTGACCGATTGAGACGGGAGCAGACTGTGAACGTTCTTAAAATTACTTGAATTACGCCTCAGGCAGTGCTAACTTCAACCTTACTTCAGAACTTCACGTACGCTTGGACGTAATAAATATCATGGTGAGATTTTTTCAGCCATGGATTTTGAACGCAGTGCTCAGCGCCGAGAGTCGAAAATCGAACGCTGTGTTTTTTCAACACACTGCAATGCGCTCTGCTGAATTCTTTTTGCTCGGTTTAACATCGACAATTGTAAATCTAGTGCGCGTCATAATCCCGCCCACGATATTTTTACGTCCAAATCATTCCAATTTACATCTTATAACGACGCTCTAAGACAGTGAATGCAAATGCACTTGAGATAGATCTTGATGCTGTGTACCGAAAGATGAAAGTCAAGACTTTAATCTTTCGGTACACAGTATCAAGATCTGTTTTAATTGCATTTTTTTTTTCTTCATCTATGATGACTTTTGATCGTGTTAGTATAAAAACAAGTTCTACTTTAATAAGTAAATACTATTGCGCTATATACTATATTGCTTTTTCTTTGTATATACTAAGTATTGTGACGGCAATTCTGTAATTGACTGAATAATTGTATTGTATAATAAATTGTGAATCTACTTAAAATTTTATTGCGTCTTATCTGTAATGTCTCTTTATAAATATCATAAGATTTTGTATTGAATGCTCTACGTGTCGAATTTTAACTTGTAAAAATATAACATTAATCTGACATAATTCCTTGTTTATAATAGGTTAGAATCTCATACATTCATGTATTTGATCATGGTGTAAAATTTGACATTATATTGTAAGATTATACTCATACATTTTAAAAGGGTTGACGACGATTTCACTCTTATTTCATGATATAATTGGTTCGCATCACAACTTGTCAGAAACATTTTACAATCGGTAAACAAAAAGAATTCAAAGACCATTCTAACAGTTTTGTCCTACTTTTACATGATTTACCATCCAAAATACGAATGATTTTCTGCGGTGTGTGGTATATTGTGTATAAGAAGTTAGGTCGGTTAATCGCGCGACTTCATAAACTCTTGGATAAAACTTCCTCAATACATAGCGAAGCAAATGATATACAAAATAAGTACCATAAACCTCAATTTCTACATAAGAGGCCAAATCCTTCATGGGCTTGGTTTTCCCAATTAAAACTAGATTTTATATTAAATAAGAACATTTTTATGGAAGACTAATTTTCTAATACGTAAAAAAATATTTTGATCTCTTTAGTGTCGACCTGGCGGTGCGGTAAGCGTGAAACATTCATATACTTTAGTAATAAAATACTTTTTTTTATAATTTCAACGCTTTTCTACGATCTAAAAGCAGCACCATAGATGGAGCTACCAGCAACAGTGTTAAAATGGTGCCAATTCGACGCCATCTCTTTAAATACTTTTAAAAATTTTGTCCCATCACATACAAATAATATGTATAAATATTACAATACATTCATAACTGCCTATAATACATACAAAGTATCGCTTCTGGTAAGCTGTATGAAGCAAAGCTAAAGCCATGAACACAATTACCTGTAAGTTACGTCGGACGTAATAAAATCCTGCCGCACTGAATTTACAAATTCAACTCTTTATAAATTTATAAAACCGAGCATTGAGAATGGAACAGAATTTCATGATTTTAGAGATTGTCATATTTATTATGATTCATATTGATGCATATTTTTTTGTTCACCACCTATACCTAAGAATATTGCTATCTGAAAGAAAAGACGAGTGATGCTTTAGGACTGTCCAACTAAATTACACCTCGAATGCCTTGAATTTGGCGTGATATCTGGAACTTCGAAGAAAATCTTAGTTCAATTGATTTTGATAGTTTATTTATTTATAGAAGTCCGTCTCTTTCTTGTTTAATTAGAAGAGAAAGGACAGCAATATCCTATAAGTTTGGTTTGCGCACAACAGAATCATCACCATTATTGAGTTTAAAAAGGTATTAAAACATTAAAACTGAAGTTAAAAAGAAAAACATTTAAAAAATTGTATTTTGTTTATATAACAATAGAATTGAGTTGTACAACATTGAAAATGGAAACCAAACATTTAATTATTTCTCAAGTTAATGATGTGATATTTCGGTTATCGGGATAAAAATTCAGAAGCTTTAAAACGACTTATACATGTTATGACAAACATCATAAATAGTACCTAAGACGTCATGAAAATCTGTCATTTGCCCCAGTATTTGACATTAAGACAAAAGCGCTAAGAAAGGTCGCGAAATTAAAAATGTCCTTACGTTTTTTTTTGCAATCTGCAGGTCCGTGTCAAGTTGTGTGCAGAACCAAATATAATTCGCGACCGAAACAAATAAGGTTTTAAGAATTATAATCATCAATACATTTCCATAAGTTCATTTCACCCCATTAAATAAGTTTTTATGACATAGTCATTCAATGGATAACATCAACTAAGAAGGTTGTACTGTATTGATGATTTTAATGATTATAATTCTGTAAATACATATGATCACTACGTTATGATCACGAATTAAATTTTGTTCATCATACAGCCTAACACTGACTTGCAGATTGTAACATTTTTTTTTTTTAAGTATTACCTGTTTGTGTGCATTGTCACGAGAACCAAACGCGTGTGCAAAATTTCAGCCCGATAGCTTCTGTGAAAGTGGGTGAAATATTGATAGCAAAGTTCCTGGACAAACAAGTGAAGTTGAAACGTAAGAAGATATGAATTTTGCGGGCTACTTTAGCGCTTTAACCTTAAGTTGTCAAAACCGAAGCTTAATTGATAAATTCCCACAGCTGCAACGTTTATTCAGTCTTAAAGTCAAATATGTGAATACAAAAGAAAATTTGAACCTCTTTCCTATACTAAAAGCAATACAAGTGCGTTTCTGCGATAGCATCACGAATAATGCTAAACATCACGTTAGACGGTGCAGACGGAACTATATTATACCATATTTTCATCTACACGAACTTATCAATCTTACACACATATATCAGGTTCGCGCAGGAGATTAGAACATAATTGGAACAAAGCTTACTGTCAAATGTGCAACTTTGACAGCCGTTTGACAGCGCACGTCCCTTTGACAGCTCACATCAGTTTGATAGCATGCGAGATAGCAAGCCCGTAAACAGCTCTGTCACATATAATTCTAACACCACATTTATAAACGCTTGTTTCAAAAAAGTACAATGTGTTTTTTTTTAAATATAACTACTGGCCGCCCAGTTTTTTAAATTAATGTAATGTATTTCTAAAAGCATTATTTTATAAAAATATTCTTTCTGCTCTTCTTTTCTACATAAACTTTAACTGTGCCAAATGTCATACTCCTCTGTCCGTGTAATTTTCATAAAAAGGAGTACAACGTTTTTACTTCACGCATGATTTTTAAAGTAATTAGATGCCATCAATTTGCTCAGATTAAAACGAAGTTTGAAGAAATTCAAAATTATTCATCGGTTAAAGTTATTCTCTAGCCTTAGAAAAATCAACCCTTAAACTAGATATGAGAAAAAGTCTACTACCATATTGATCAATTAGACGCAAACATGTTTAATAGTCTTAAAAAAATACGTATTTACAACAACATTCTCAAAAGTCAATAAATTGGTTTAGGAGAAGCGCTAAGGCAGTCCACGAAATTAACATGTTCCTACATTTTTAGTAATTTGCAAGTCAGTGTCGGATTGTGTGTCGAAACCGTAACACGTATGTATTTACAGATTTATAATCATTAAAATTATCAATACAGGCCTATAAGTGCCATTAATTCTCTCTTTTCATGAAATTTCGCGTCATACCTCAGCGCATCCTCGTTATAAAAACAGCGTTTATAAATGCTTCTACCTATACCTACGGGTACTTAGTCGTAACTATACAATAAAAAAATATCTCCATGTACCTAACACATTTGGCATATCTAGCACACTGTTTATTGCCCAATTATTGGGTCATCACATACAGGGTAAGTGCTCAAAGATCTGCCAAATTTAAGAGTGTGGTGAAGAAAATCAAACTGAACAACATGGCATTAACTTTCCCACTACTTGGAAACAGGGTGCTTACTCTCGAATATAATTCCAATAGTTCGAAATTCGAATTGTCAGTTAAACGTCAGTGATTGGCTGGACTCACTGAGTCTAGCCAATCCCTGACGTTTAACTCAACCAACTGACGTTTGACCAATGTCGATCTATTGGAATTATATTCGAGAGTAAGCACCCAGGTCTGTAATCTACCACGCGGGCCCAGTTCGGGTTCGTAGATGTCACATGTGTTCGAATGCATGCCGGTACCCTCATAATGTTTTCCTTCACCGTTTTAAAAGCAGTGGTGATAAAATTATTTGCACAAAGTAAGGCGCCCCTAACTAAGTTTGTTGAGAGACTTACGACTCGTAAGTCACCTTAATCTATGGGATAGCTAAATTTTTTGTCGCGATTTCATAGAGAAAGCTGTGCAGTATGATAATCTTTAATACACTCATAAATTTGGCAAATCTTTGAAAAGTTACTCCGTAAATACTCGATCTATATTCACATTACCAACAATATAAACAAACCTAAGTCATTACTGCTTAAATCCTTGGCAAAGTGTAAAATAAATGTGTACATTTAGGTGTATTGTGACCGTGTTTGCCATCGACCCCAGTAAGGTACCAGACCTTAGACAAATTTCCTACTAATATTAAAAATAAAGCTCTGAATACAAGTGTCAATTACACGCGAAGAAAACGCTGCGTCGGTCAATCAAATGTAAACCCTAAATGACTGCCAGGGCCGCGAGATTGTTCGAAAGAGACACCGTGACCCTGGCACATGGGCAACTGAAGGAACACGGGTGGGTTTTAGTCAGTAACAGTCTGACACGCCCTCCCGCTCCGCCCAAGAGCGGGAGACGTCATTTGATGATTTCCCATGCAAAAAAGAACCCTAAATGAAAAAGGAATAAGAGATAGACTGCATGTATGTGTCCTTAAAACATTTTCTCCAAATGTAGAGAGAAATTTAAAGAATACGATTATTAGTTATGGCGGACCCGCCACGGTATCCCGCGAAACTCATTTTTCTTAAGTTTTTTTTTTTACAATTTGCAGGTCAGTCTTAGGTTTTATGTTGAATAAAATATGATTCGCCACCGTAACAAATACGATTTTATAGTATTAAAGCCATCAATACAACCCTCTGAGTTCATTCAATGGGATTAAATTAAATTTGAGGGTTGTATTTATGATTTTGATGATTAATAGTGTTCTCTGAGTGATCGAAATTCAACCATTGTACATTCAAATAGAAATACATTATTATATCAAAATATTAGCTTTCTGCACTCCATCTCCATAGAAACTTTAACTGTGTCAAATTTCATACTCCTCCGTTCCAGTAATTTATGTATAGATAATTCTGTAAATACATACGTAAAGGCACAAATCATATTTTAATCAACATATTACCTGACAAAGAACTGAATTACAAAAAAAAAGGAAGAAAATTTGAATTTCTCGGGCTACTTTAGCGTATCCACCTTAAAAATAATTTTATTTATCCTAAAAATAATAAATAGATCAGTGTTCTGGTACTTTTCTACCTGCACAGTCTTGCTAAAACCATGGGCGAGTTGTTTGTCATTTCGATTTATATTAAATTAACCGACGTAGCCTAGAAACAACCGCGCCGAATTTACTGACGTTACTAAAATTTTCAACCACGTACGTAAGAACGTATAAATACCGCGCATTCGATTCTTAACTCTCTGCTCAACACCGAGGGTTGGGAATCCAGTGCGCGGTATTTTTACGTACCTAGGAACATAGGCTTACACTAAACCTTAAAAAAAAGTGATTATTTTGGCCCTAAATATAGCAGCAATGTCCAGTCACAACATTCTTTGTTCTAATTAAAAATTAAAATAATAAACTAACGGTTTTCCCCCCATGATTGCAACGTCATTTGTCACAGATAACTACATATTTAAAAAAACGATTTTTCTTTTACACTCATATCAGTTTCATAGATACTTCCCAAGCACTACCAAAGTTGTAGTAAAAGTTTCCTTTAAGTAAGATTATATAATTTCATGCCAAATATTGGTGTACCAATATTTCGCCAGTTACATTTAAGTCCCGTGTAATAGGGGGCGAGCCGGGCTGCTACTGAGAAATTCTAGATAACCTTACCCGACCTGCGAACTGATCACAGGACCTCACATTCAGCAGTAGCGCTTGCAACCACTAGACCAAAGAAGCAGTCTAACATTGTCTCCATAAACATTTCACATTTTTATGAACTTCCATTTTCTAATCCATCACTTGATTTACTAAATCTTTGAGTGCTTCGGAAGTACTAATTTTACATTTACAGCTTTGAATCGAAAAATAATAAACATTTAAATCCGTACCTATGCAAATTATCGTGCTTACGAAACACGAAGTTACACGAAACTTATCTATATTTCTATCCCTTCTCAAATATGAATAGAGAAACGAGAGAGAAAATTAAATAGAGTGTGATGTGATTATCGACATCAAAGACGATGTTGCTACCGACTTCTTACTTGTCAAAAATTACCAAACTATTTTTAAAACAAGCCAGCGTCATAGACAAGGTGTGAGAAAAATAAACGCATGATTTGCAAATATTATATTGGTATCAAGAAATTTTTTATAAAAGGCGGATGGGATATCGATGCAATGGACATGATTCTGAACGAACATAACTGCGTTGAAAATTATCAGAGGTTTAAAAAATAATGTTGTTTCAAACATTTTAACAGTTGTTTTTATGCAGTTTTTTTATAACTGATGAAAAATTTCAATGCTATGGTGCCTAGAGTCATGTGCTGTATTATACAACGTGTTCCTTTTGATATCCCGATATAACTCTAGGGTATTAATGACGCCATATCAGAGAATCAACTAACATAAAATTTGTTTTTCTAAATAAGTTTTTTTTTTTGTCTTGAATACGGGCAAGTTTCACGGATAAGTACGACTAAAACATTTTCATTCAAACCAATAATTTCAATTTACAGCTAAGAAAATGCGACGTTATCATATTTCACGTAAGTCTGTTTTATATAAATAATCGTGACGTCGAATTTTTTTGTATGAAAATATTAAAAATTCCATGCCAATTGATTCTTTGACATGGTCTCGTTAATTACCATAGAGTTATGGGATATATAAAAAGGAATACCTTTTATATTATAACACACATACCTACTATTAAAGTTACTATAAAAACAGTAACCAAACTACAGCCCATATAATCGTTCCTAGGGGTGGGGTAATTTTCACCTTGGCCAGAGGCTAAGCATTGCCATACAACGTGGTAATACCGCCAGTCTCTTGGGTACATTACCAGTAAATAGTTTTTAAATTTTAATCTCAAGATTGTTCTTTCAACTCACGAAATATCGAAAAGATATGCGGTAACTTCGTGTTTAGTAGCGATTCAATCGCAGCTAGATATAATGACGAGCCTTCATGGACCGACACGGGCTTCGTGCTCTACATTCCCACGGCTCACTTGTATTAATCCACGGAGCTGCTGCTTCCACCGCTCTGCTTTCTGAAAACCACATTATTCCACCATTAAAAAAAAACAGTCAATCGACCTTCTTACAATCATACTGCCTAGACTTTTCCTATGTTGGGAAAACCCAGTAATTGGGTAGTAGGATACCCTTAGTGAGACTGGATAACACACTTTCAGTCTTCTTCTGACTACCTGTAACGAATGGCAATCGGCTACTTACAAAGGAATGTTTCTCTTTAGACCTAGAACCACATTTTTTATTTTTATTTCGTACTTTTATTACAAATTAATAGTATCTTCGATCAATCGTTTCTAGTATCCTCGTACTATTTAGTGATTTCCGATAAGCGCATTAAAATCAGCTGGAAAAATAAGTTGTTGACTTAAATCACAACGTAGTTTTTTCAATCTTATTGCTCAGACATTATGTTTTATTTTTCATTCAATACTTGATTACATTTTTTTAAATACGTTTACTTTCAATCGTATAAATAAATACAGGGTGGCAGACACACCGTCGCGCAAATCGAACCCATCAATTCAGCACATAATTCTGTAGCCCCCAACGAGGAGATTATTAATTGAGATTTTAATTTAAAAAACTTGTTATTTCATAGAACAGTGCAATACCTAAGCGGTCAAAATATGGAACAGCATTTGTGTTTAAATTACCCCCCAAATATTGTAACGCAAAGGGTTTCAGAATCATTGAATCGATGTTGACTGCGCAACGATGCCAGCCATCATAAAAACTGCCGCTAGAATTTGTATTTCTCACATAAAATTTATTTATTCGTAGTCTAAAGATTGTTGACAAAACAGGTTTATGAGGGGAAAGTTTTACTAATGTTAGTATGAATGAATATGAATGTATGGCTCTGAAAAACAAGCCTACGCCCCACCTGTCCTGCAGAATGTCATCAATGACATCTACGGGCAGCCGCCCCGGGAGCGATGTCGTTCTCACACTTCTTTGGCGGCCACGATGCTGCCTGTAAGAATACCAACACCCCAACCCTTCAAGAAACCACAAGCGATAGACATGGGGAATTGTTGGAGAGGCACAGACATGGTGGAAGAGAAGACGGACGGTGGAGAGGAAGTAATACATTATATAAGTTAATAATTTCAGTTGAAAATTGTACGCAATATGGGTCCCGCTTCCAGTGGATTCCTGTGTCCTTCACAAAGTCATCGGTCCACTTTCTGGGAGGCTTTTCAACTCTACGTCCTCCGGTACGCGTTCACCACTCCAGAACCTTTTGGCCCCATCAGTTATCTGTTCTGCGAGCAATGGGCCTTGCCTATTGCCACTTAAGTTTGGCATCTCTTTCTCTCTCTGGTTCCCCAGCAGATCTCGTAGAAATCTCTTAGAACGTAGACTTTAAACATAACTCTCACCATTGCCAATTGTGAGTATCATCACTGGGTCTTTTACACAAATACCAGTGTGCAAGAAAATCTATTGCGCAGTATAACAGCGCCCGTGCTTACATGTTCTTATACTAACTTAAAAACACTACCCTCCTTCTGGGGTTGCGTAAACGTTCCCTCCATTGCCCGTCTTTTTTCCACCCTGAACTGCTTATTGAAACTGATGGTGGAGACCCATCAACCGGTCTTTACACTATGTTAATATGCCTCGTTGGAATTAGTAGCGAAGTGCTTACGATTCTATATTAGATATAAGATATTGAGTATTAGTTATATTATTTACCAAAGCGAACATTTAATTAGTTGGCATAAAGGCAAAGGTTAAGAAAGAAAGTTATTGTTTAGATGCGGTATCTAAACACGGAATATACCTGAAGACTACGTGCATATAATTGAGGTTACAGAAACGTTACAAACTACTCATAAACACGGTAGTCATCAGACCATTTTTCTTCTGTATTTTTATTTCGGGTTTACTTGGGAGCGTCACGCAAGGATTGTTTCGTAGTGGCGCGAATTACTGTAAAGGTTTAGGGGACCCCTTTGCCCGTTAGTGGGACAACGTAGGCGACGAAAAAAATATATAAATCTACATATAGTAAAAAGAAGGAAACAGTATACCCCTCATAATGGTGAGTCGTCACCGTAGCAAGGCGAAGCATCGCTGGTCGCTGTTTTGCCTCGCTCCTGATCGATCGGCCCGAAAAGGTGAAAAATAAAAAGATTTGGAAAGTATGGGGCAGACCAGGGGAGATCAGTGATGGTCCTAAACGTAGCAGACGTAAATTACAACTAAAATGCCAGTAGGCAGGTCATGTCATTAGGAGTAAAAACGGAAAATGGGCCCGAGAAGTAACAGAATGGCATCCCCGAGTAGGAAAGCGGAAAAGATAAAAACCATTTCGAAGATGGGACAGCAGCGTGAGGGCATTGAGGAAAAAACTCACGACCGTGAGCTATGGAAAAGTCTGGGAGAGGTCGCTGCTAAAGATCAAAGCATTCTGGAATTCCTTCTATATGGCATTGCTTCTAAAAACTGAAATGGGAAATTGCGTCTCTGCAAAGTATAAAACAACGTCGCTTCCCGCGTCTGTACGCTTAGATCTTTTAAACTGCACAACGGAATTTGATCAATAGATATTCAAGACAAAGGATTATATGTATAATACGCGAGCGAAGCCGTTGGCAAAAGCTAGTTATTAATATAGAAATCCCAAATGTTTCTCAAGTTTTAAGAACCATGCCAAGCCGGCGAGGGTTCTTAATAAATTAGAACCGTAAACGCCTTCAGGTTTGTTCCGTATTCAGAAGATGCAGTATTAGTAGTAGCAGTCAAAATTGTGTTGTATGTTGCGTTACGTACCTATGCGCCATCACCATAGCTCTGTGCGTCTCGCGCCGGGACCTGACCTGCACGATCTCAGCCACGGCCGCCGCCTGCTGTTCCGCTGAAATATTGTACGTAACACATCAAGATTATATGCCAAATTAGTCTATACATCTATACGGGGTCAGATTACATTAGTGAACAACATTTTACCCATGTGTTAGGTATCAATATCGAAAACGAATGGAACATAAAAATAAAAATCGTTTTGCGATGGGCGATGGTCAATGTCCGTTATCGATCTATTTTTGTAATTTTTCGTGGAACATGGAGCCTTAATATAAGTCGTTTGGTTCCTTTAATGATGCAGTTGGATAACAGAATTTTATAAGGATAGACTGCCTGTCTAATCTCAGTTACTGAGTAATATGTTTTTATTTATAGAGAATTAGCTTTCGACAAAGATACCCCTGCTCCGTGTGATGCCGGATGAAAGAATCCACCCCATTTCTTTCCGTAATAGGCGACTAAGGGACTTAATAGACTGGGCAGCAGCATCCTCTATACCAAGCGTGGCGATTAAAGCAAACACCCCCAAATTGGCAGAGGCCTATGTCCAGCAGTGGACGTCTTTCGGCTGAAATGATGCTCGATACCCACCACGTGGGTAAAGTATTACCAGCTATTTAAATTTAACCCAGTATAAATAAATAAAATTGAAGTGTATGTTTGTAATGTTAATTGACAGCTGTTTACTCAATTAAAGTAAACCTGGACATCAAAATCGCCGCCCGTGTTACCACAGTTTTAGAGGCATTCAGTTGTCACTTTTTTTTCGATTTCGGGTAAGAAATCCTCATGGATGTCCCCCGGTCTGAGGTGGGCACAGGGGTCTGTCAGATTCTTACTGACTAAAATCTTCCCGGTGTTCCGTCCCACACCTACGTCGGGGATCTAATGCGACTTCCGCGATCTCCGACTGGTGCAGGCCCGCCTGTGCCTCCCTTACATCTTAGAGAGGCGCGCTTGGAACACTATACGCGGGTCATCTCGGGTAATTCAGTTGTCCCTGAGGCAAACTAACGGCTACGAGTACTATGCTAGAACCTTAGAAACATGAACATCATGAAGCAAATGATAAATGAGTGGGTTATAAAACAAATAATGAATGACATTATGAGGTCACGAAAATCTAGGTACTTCTCTTTTATAAAACCTAAACCGAAATTCGATTTTTAAAAATTATAAGGCTTTGAACTTTTCGTTAAATTTATACTAGCCTTGTCGTTTGGCTAAAAAACCTTAAGGTAGACGCGTTAAGATTCAAATTCAAATTTTCATCCGTTTTCAGCGTCTGGTTTAATGTTGATTAAAATATTATTCGCGACCCAGACAAATGTGGCTTTACAGAATTATAATCATTAAAATCATCAATACAACCATATACGTTCATTTATAGATCTTTCATGAAATAATTATTGTGAAATAAAGTGTGGGTGTAGTATAGGTACACCTCTGTCCAATACTTCGTGGAAACAAGGCGTGATGTTATGATATTGATATTATTTTTTTATTGTTTCTAGTTTGTCATCGCACTTTTGTTTGATTTGTTTTTTTTATACTTCTTCTAGCCTATATACTGTGTCTTTTAGTCTGTGCTAAATAAATATATTTTCTTTCTTTCTTTTCTTTGTTTCATATTATGATTCAAGAGTTGTATTGAAGATTTCTATAATAATAACTCTGTGAATTTATACGTGCGAAGGTCGTCATTCATATTTTATTCAACATACAACCTGAACTGACCTGGAAATTTCAAAAAACGTAAGAAAATTTTAATTTCGCGGTCTACCCACATCGCATCACAAAACCGTGCCATCTAGCGGATACTCATTGAATTCACAAGTTAATTTACCAGATTGGGGTCGTGCCAATCGCCGCTCGAGTCTGCCAAGGCGGCGGGCATTGGGATCGAGTTGCTCGTTCTGTTCCCTTGCCCTCTGCGCGGCCACGATCCCGGACCACGCCGTAATGAACCACCGTCGCATGAGCTCGCGATGCTCGATGTCAGCGGCGCTGCCCGGCCCGTGATCTGTTGTTAGTGCTTAGTAAGATGATCGTGTGGGTGTTATGTGGGTGTTAACCACGATACAGTTGACATACAGGGTGCGGAAGACTCATTAAATAGCCGTTATCTACGTATTCTGTTTTAGAACCATTGAACAAGGCTGGTAACTCTAAGCCCGCGGTCTTCAAAGTGGCCCGATAGTCCGAAAGTCTTTTGAGAATGTCAAAACCGGTTCAAAGAAATATTGTTCTTTCTTATAATCCCATTTACAATTAGTCAACAATCTATACTTCTATACTAATATTGTAAACGCGAAAGTAACTGTCTGTCTGTTACGCTTTCGCGACTAAACCACTGAAACGATTTTGATGAAATTTGGTACGGGGTAAATTTGAACCCCAAGAAAAGACATAGGCTACTTCGTCTGCGTCCGCGATAAACAACATTTACGCGGACGAAATCGCGGGCAAAAGCTTGTATAACATATTTTCAAACTTGATTTATCTATCGTGTTTCTTCGATTTAACGCGTATTATTATTACATTTGACGTACTGAATAGCTATTGGAAGTAGAATGCAGTGAGTAGACCACACAAATGCTAATGTTGTATGGTTGTTAAGTGGACAGACCATAGCTAAGCAGTGGAAATTTTGATTTAGTTAATTTCCATTCACGTTGGGAAGGGTCCGACGTCACACGGATAATTTGACTTTACACAAACATATTTTATTTGAATATCAGACGGGTCCTCACTAAGCGTAAAGTCGGTCGCCGACTGTCAAAATATATAACAAATAAAGACGACAGCACACAAGACGGCAGCCGACATATAAACGGAAGTAATAATATCGCACACTGGAGTGAACGCCGACAGTTGAAAACCGAACCGTGTATTTTTCGACGAGCTGAGATGAAGTCGGCTGGAGTCTCAATGCTGTGTTCAACACCGAGAAATAAAAATAGTGCAAGCGATAAAATCCCGCTGCGATATTTGTACGTCCGAATGAACGCTAAGCCGGGCGTTGTTTTTTTTTTTCATACATTTTTGCTTTTTGGAAATCGCAGTTGATGACACTTTGAAGGGAAAAGTGTAAACATCAATTGTGCAACCCGTCCCAACGTGAATGGAATATAGTGACTATTGATTGATATTATATGTTGAACAAATACCCTCTTATTACAAAACAAGGTTTTTACTTATATCAGGTTAAAGGCTTCTTGAGACAGGCTCCTATTCTTGCAGAAAAACTTCCATGAGATTTTCTTAGAAACTGTTCTACAAGTCATGTTGCGCCTGTTTTCGGAAGACTTTAAACCACCAAGTCCGTTTTTGAATTAAGAACCCAATAGTTACAGAAATGACTCTATACAAAACTGACAACTAAATCCGGTACTAAGTTGTCATTTTCGTATTAAGAACTTTACGTAACATAAAATAAAATTGGAAAAGCAAAAAACTTTAAGTTTTGTAATTAGAAGGTAAAACTTGCACTGTGTCACTAAACACTGTTTAGACGATGCGAGTAATTTTTTGTTCAATTTAATTGTACAAAACAACAAAAAACAAATGAGTAGTGAAAATGGGACTTTAGTGATAGCGACATCAAAATAATTAAGTTCCTCAGTACTAACCTGGCCTAGGTATTGGTCGCTGCTCACGGCGAGGGGGAGGTGGGGTGGGTGGAGAGTATACCCTTGGGGGCGGAGGTACAGGCGGGGGCTCCTGCAAGGCGCTGGTAGACTTGTGAGCTCCCGTCGCCTGTGATTCCTGGTAAAAATACCCACAATCAACTCTGGCTTGCAGTCACCGAAACCACCAGTTATATACAAGATTTTATGCTATATAAAGAAGGTATCATATATATATTTTGTGCTTGATGATAGGCTATATACATTAAATTATTGTAAATTTGCCCCGACTCTAATAAGAATTGATGTTAATAGGCGCATTTAAAAAATGTTCTTGGATAAGGAGCTTGCAATTATAACGTATAAAAGTGGGATATAATCATGACTACTGTCTACTTGATTTTAGTTACAGATTTTTAACACGAATAGTTACTATCAAAAATAGAAAAATAAGTAAAAGACTTTCACTGAATTTCTAGTTAATATCGGGGATATATAAGTAATATTAAATAACGCACCTTCAAAAGCTTACCAAACACAATAAGCCATTTGAATTCTTATTCCAATGGAATAACGATAAAAATCGCTTACTACATTTAGATAGACATGTTGTATTTGTATGAAATGTAATACCGAAGATGTTAGGTTTCTTTGGCAGTATATTTCTTCGGTATAGTGAGAGGCACAGATAGGCCATTCCAACAAGCATTGCGACACTCTAGCTTAACATTCAGACGTAACTTTTGCTTGAAAATTATCAAAAAATACACTTTCACAAACCAAAGTTATGAATAACTGAATTACTCAAAGCAAAAGTCACGAGTATTTACGCAGAAAAAAGCGATATCATGCACATTCATTTACATACAAAATTCACAAATACCGCTATTTACCTCTACTTGAAATTGATCGCTTCGATAGTACAATATTCAGCAAATCGGTGGAAACCTTCAAAACTTGGTTACCTACTGGGTATATAACTAAAAATATTTTATCTTTAGAATTGCCAAAGATAAACTTGAAGCTAGTAGCCGTCTCTAACGATAAGAACGGGCAAAAAACTCCAAGGACGCTATTTTAAATCAACATGTTAAAATATCCTGGGTACGTTGTTGCTTCTATATGTTAAAAAACCGGCCAAGTGCGAGTCGGACTCGCGCACCGAGGGTTCCGTAAAAACGTTGTAGTACCTTTAAAATTATTAAAAAATATTTTTATTATATGATGTAACTAAAAATTTATGGTTTTCGCAACTTTTCCTTTATCTGTGCTATAAGACGTTCCTTCGTACCAAATTTCAAAATTCTAGATCGACTGGAAGTACCCTTTAGGTTTTGATTCCCTTGCAAGTTTGTGGAAATTTGAGGCATAAACGGCTATATCTTTTGATTGCGTTAACTTAGAAGTTTGATTTTTTCACAGCTTCAAGGGACAGTAGACTTGAGTATTTGGTAAAAAATTCAGCTTGATACCTCCACGCGTTCCTGAGAAAAGGGGTCTTGACAGACGGACGGACGGACGGACGGACGGACGGACGGACGGACGGACAACAAAGTGATCCTATAAGGGTACCGCTTTTTCCTTTTGAGGTGCGGAACCCTAAAAACAATTCAAAATATAAGACTAAGTATACAAGGTGTAACAGAATAGCCGCGAGTCTTGAAAGTAGTTTGTTCAATTGACTACTGAATCGATTCAATAATTTTTAATACAGGCGTTTTGTTCTTTTTCCAAAAACTGTTTATTTGCCGACTGACCCAAAGAAAATTCAATCTTACTTCAAGGCAATAGGACTCAATTTTAAATGCATAAAGTATTGCTAGGGTCATCACGAATTTCTTAATAATATTGTAGCAATAGTTACCTTTAAAAAAATATGTTTTGATCAATGTATTAAGCTTTTAATTATTAGCTATAATACTCTTATTAGGGTGTATGAGATCTTGCGCTAATTATGTTACATGTTGTAGAGAGGACTAAACCCACGGCTGGTCAGTATTCTTACGAGTACCAGTAAACAATTCTCAAAAAGCATTAACAGAAATATCAGTAACATTTAGTAATGCTACTGCTTATTATGAGAATCATTTTAATAATTTCAGAGCAAAAATGCTAATAAAGTCTTTGAAACTGGTAATGTCGAAATATTTTCACAGAAAGCTGTTAAAATGGTTCTTTAAAATATTTTACAGGTATCCAATATTACCGATATCGATATAATGTTGTATATTGTACTGCCGAGCTAGAACGTGGAGCGACAGATGAAGCGAAGACATACACGCAGACAGACAGATGCACAGAGCGAATGGTTGACGTTGGATCAAAATGATTCGTTTACTGTGTGTTCCGTTTGAACGTAAACCAACCTGAGTCATGCCTCAATCACGGAAGCGTGAAACTAACCCACGAAATTTAAATTTTCTTTCATCTTTTGTAAATTGCAGGTCAGTTTCAGGCTGTATGTTTATTAAAATATTATTCGCGACCATAAACAATATGGCTGCCATCATCATCAACATTTCAGCCAAAACACGTCAACTGTTGGACATAGGCCTCCCCTAATTTGGGGAGCTTTGCCGTAATCGCCACGCTTGGCAGGCGGGTTGGCGATCGCAGTATGGTGGTAAAATGCATAGAGAACGATGCTGCCCATTCTTTAGTTCGTCGCTTAGTAACCTCTTACGACACCCACGGGAAGAAATGGGATGATGATATTCTTTACGTCCGGCACCACACGGAACTATACGGCTTTACAGAATTATAATAATTAAACTCTCTGAGGTTTAATCCCATTGAATGTCTTTATCATCCCAGAATTCATAGAAATCATCTAGTTGTATTGATGATTTTGACTGTTTATAAGTTAGAAAATTTGAATTTAAGGAGATTCCGTGACGCTATCACCTTGAAGTTGCTTACGTTCAAACATCACACTTATTTACTCACACTAGGAAAACAAAGTGACTTCGTAGGAACCCCAAAGAAAATGCCCAATATAACGTAGACATAATAAGCATAGACACAAACCTACAGGCATGCATCAACTACATCCAGATCCAACGCCACACTATAAAGGCCGGGCGCACATTACACGATAAACTGGTGCGATTGACGTACACGGCATGCGACTCACGAGTACGACACTGTACGGTATATTTGCTTACGTGCAACGGCAGCTCCGGATCCGAGAGTGACTGAAAATTCAACGTGTGTTAGTCTACTCAGGCGTCCGGCTACGATGGAATTTTGATATAGTTAAACTATGTGTGACGGATTAAAGTTGAGCAAAGAGATGGAAGATTAAGTCACGGCGGGATTTGTCGTGTACTGGATTTTCAACTCTCTGTGTTGAACCGAGCATTGAGAATTCAAGTTAGTCTCACCTTGTTCGATTTTCAAATCGCGGCGCTTAATAATGCGTTTAAGATCCTGTGTGCGAGTTTATTACATCTGTGAAAACGTGAGCTTCAGTACAGTTTAATGACATCTCATTTTGCTTTAATAGGTCTTTATAACTTTATGAATAGAACTCGTAGGCATGTATTGTTTAAATGCGAGTTAATCAATGCCTAGCCTTTTCTCACCTAAGTTTGGGTCGGCTTCCAGTCTAACCTGATGCCTCTAAATACCAGTGTATACATGGAGCGCCTGCCTCCACAACCCAGTGTCTGGATAATACGATACTCATTGGCAAGACTGGTCGTCTGAATCTACGAATAACAGCCGGTTCCAACAAAGAAGTCTTGGTATGTAAAGATGGTCTCTCATCCACGGACCAACCTCGGCAAGCGTAGCTTAACCTGATCGAGCGATCCCTGACTGCCACTGTTATTACTTAGACTTAGCCAATTTTGACCGAAAGTAGATTGTTTACCCCCTGTGGCATGCTTTCGATAAGATGTAACACGAATTTCAGTTAAAAGCAATGTTATGAGTTCCCCATTCAATGTCATAGTCAAAGTCAAAAAATATATTTAAAAAACTAACTTTCGAACGTCAAATTTTACAGTTAAAATTACTAATTGATTCTAGTTGCTCACTTTAATCCGGCACGGAACAAACACAGTGCCCAAAACAAGTTACTTCCTCCTCCGTGTCTCATGTTATATTGCCAGATCGTGGACACCCTTACTGAATATGTTACGACCAACCCCGGACTGGATCACTACTTTATTTTTACAATATTCACATTAATGTGAGATGACATGGGTTTTGTAAATGATTTGAAATGATTTGATGGTTTTTTAAGACTTTTTGTTGTACGATATTATTGTAGAATAAAAAATTACAATTCGTGTTTTCAAAAAGAAATAGAGTAAAGAGGATACGTAAAGACAGCCCGCGAAATTCAAATATTCTTACGTTTTTTAAGAATTTGTAGGTTAGTGTTAGATTGTATGTTGGACAAAATATGATTCGCGACCGACACAGAAAGGATTTACATAGTTAAAATCATCAATACAACCTTCTAAGAACTTTATAGGCTGCTTATGTAAGTGTGTTTGTATACACACAAACACTATGAAAGTGTGTATGTATACACACAAACATAATCAGCCTATAACGTTCCCACTGATGGTATACAGGCCTCCTTTCGGTAAAAGGGAGTGGGCCGTAATCCAACCCACTAAGTTCATTTACTCCCACTGCAAACTATTTCATGAAAAAGTCATTCAATGTATTAAATCAACTTAGAAGATTCAAATAATAATTAAAATTATGTAAATCCCTTTTTGTTACGGTCGCGAATCACATTTTAATCAAAATACAACCTTACACTGGGCTGCAAATTGCTAAAAACGGAACAAAAAATGAATTTCCTCAATCAATTCGTACAACTAAAAACCATGTAATGTTGTTAAATACTATGGAATCCAATCAAATGGTCACATTCGTTTGATGTGGTGCTCAATAGGCTCACATGTGGTCCAAAATGCAATTTTTGCGGTTCTCAGCCACGTATCATGATTCCGATTAGTGTTATTTTCATTTCAAATGATGGGTAGTACATTCCGAATTATGCCGTATTCGCTCACACCGGTCATGCCTTCCCATTTAGATATCACGATTATGACAGCCGAGAGCTGTCAACGATTCATGACGTTCACCGTCAAACCTATATACTAATACCATATATTATATAAATGTATGACTTGTATAATTATAGCAACGTGAATTATTCAAGACGGATATAAGCACACTCAAAACGATAACAGCGCAATTCGGAATGCAGTCTACATGGTTCTGATGAATGATTATGAAATTTAGAGTCGTTGCCACTGGTAGTGATATACTTATGATATTAATTTAATATTTTCAACACATTATTTGATAGTGAAGTCCCGTCGTTGGGAGAAAACGTTCCTGACACCCGTCGGTTTCAAACAAACTAATAAGTACGGGTTTTGCCAATTTGATCTTTATTCTTCGACGCTTTATTAACCAGTCTATAAAGTTCTCACTGTTGGGATACTGGTCTCCTCTACTGAGAGGGACGGGTCTCTCACTGAAGAGGGGCGAGCTCAGTGCGGGTTTGTAAATGTCACATATCTTAAAAATGTTAGTTCTAGGACATGCCAGTTTCCTCACGATGTTTTCCTTTACCGATTTGAGAGCAGTGCAAAATAAAGCGCCTGTTTGGGTTTGAATCTTCGACTTACAACTCGGTTAGTCGTGGCCGTTACCACTGGAATTTTATGATCTTTTATTGGTTACTAGAATTATCTCACTGACAGCTATCAGGAACGAATTCTCTCGACATCCATACTGTAGTTTTTTTGTTTACAAGATCGTACTAAAATGATACATCTTGTTTCCCTTTTGGTTAGGTAAAACATATTGAAAGAAATTCCTACCAGTGGCCACGACTGATATACACAAATAACATTCTGTTCACTACTCAGTTACATAACGTTGTACGTACTAAGGTAGTGTGCCTACCTTGGGTCTGGGTCCCAGCCGTCGGTTCAGGTAACTAGAAATGCTTTTCATGATGCTTCTGCTCCGAATATTCCGAGCGAGCTCAGAGTCAGAGAAGGAAGGCTTCACGGAGGGAGGCATGTGGGGGGGTAAGGGGCGCGGAGGCGGCCGCGGCTCCGGAAGCCACATCACGGCCGGCTTCGGTAGACACACTGGAGGGGGTTCTGGAAGACACACCGGCGGCGGTTCCGGAAGCCACGTTGGAGGTAGCTCCTGATGCCTCGGTGGGGGCGGGACTGGAGGAGGGATCGCGGCAGGCGAAGCCCGCATCCGCTTCACCGGCTTCGATTTCCGTGCGGCTTTCGGTGCGCTGCCTAATCTCTCGAGGACGAGTCTCCTCACAACCTCGGTCTGCTCCTCCCGTTCTCGCTTAATTTCCTGTACTTTATCGGTGGTGTCGCGTGTGGGCGTCGGGCTGACCGGCGACAGGGAGCCGGAGCTCAGGTTGATGGACACGGACAGCTCGAAGCTCCTGGAGGGCGAGTCGGTGCTGCGCGACGTGGAGGGGTGGAAGGTCTCGCTGGCCGACCGGCACACGGCGGGCGAGTACAGGCGCATGGGACACGGCCCGTTGAACGGACTCGGTGAAGGGTACTTCACTCTCGGCGCTTCAGGCACCAGTGGCGGCGACACCTCGGAACTCTCCCTCTCCGCCTCCACAACCTTATCCTTCTCTAACGGCGGTGAGATTTCCGACAGACTTAATGTTTCTATTTTATTCTCTATCTTCGGATCAGAACTATCTGCCACTCGCGTGCTATCATCGTGTATACTGTCATTTTTCTGTAAGCTATCACTTTTGTGCAAACTGTCACTTTTCTGCAAACTACCACTCGTTGATTTATCACTAGTGTCGTTGTCAACTGACTTGGACAGTTGAGGCGACTTCAAATCTAAGGGCTCCGTGTCTGCGTCTATGTCTTCTATGCCATCCAGGTCGATCGGACATAAGCCTTGTCGGTAACTGTTCTCTTGGCTGGCTGGCTTGAAGACAGTTTCGGAGAAGCTCCTCTCGATGAAGTTCATGGAGCGGTCGTTTCCAGGCGAGTAGGGGTCGTAGTCATTGTCCACGAGCTCCATGTAGCCCTCGTTTCTGGGCGTGGCGGGTGTGTCTAGTGATGGGTCTTGGTCCCCTTCGTCCGCAAACTCGAAGTGCTCAAGAGCGTTGGAGTAGACCACGGCTTCTATGGGGCTGGTCCTGCCGCAGACGTGCGAGGCGACGGCGGCGATGTTCTTGGCGTCGTGTACGAGTTTGGGTCCGCTGAGTGTCCGCGGGTTGTTGCGTCGCTTCCGGTCGTCCTTTTCGTCCAGCCCGCAGTCGTCCAGCACGCCGCTCTCGGCCGCCCAGTCCGACAGCTCGGTCTCGGTCAGCGCGAGCGTGGTGGCGTCGCGACCTGACTCCGAAGACTCGGAGTCCGCAGCCGCGACTACTGTGGGCCCAGTCGCCGTGCCCGACGCCTTCTCGTCCTCTGTGCTATTGATCAGCATGAGACTGTCCAGCTGGATCAGTTCCCCTCCCTCGTCATGCACCTCCACGCGCGGCACCGCCTGGTTGGGAGCAGTCTCGGTGTGGGACGAGTCGTCTTCCGACAGCGAGTCTGAATCTAAGTCCGGATCCTTCTGATCTTTAGTCGGTTCCGAACTCCAGTCTTTGTTGAGAGGGGTGTCCACTTTGGTGAGTAAATCGACTGGCGCGTCGGCGACGAGGTTCTTGATGATATCGGGCATCGGCTGGGTTTTCTTGTCTTCGGTGGCTAACTGGAAGGTGACGACAGGTTTCTGCGATTGCGGCTGTTGCGTAGGCACGGGGGCGGGGTGTAGCATCTTTTGGAATTCTGTAATCGTAGATCTAAAGGCTTCGAATTTTGTGTCTATTTGGGAGGTGGAGTCTGACTTCCTGACTGCTGGGGGCGAGGGTTCGCCGAGCAAGTATCGTCGCTTGAGTTCGAGGGCGCGCTTGGTGGCGAGCCCGCCGGCCGAGCGCGTGCGGCTCAGGGGGTACTCGTGCGGGGGTGCGGGAGGCGCGGGGGGCGCAGGAGGCGCGGGGGGCGTCGCCTCCGTCACGAGGATGGAGGGCGGCGCGGGCGCGGGCGCGGCCTCCTCCCTCGCGAACTCGCTGTCAGTCGACACTTCAGTGGCCGACGACACCTCCTCGTCGCTGGACTCGCTCTCCTCCTCAGATTCCACCTGTGTTGAAGCTGAGTATAGTACAAGTGTGCAGGCGCGGAGCTTGTTAGCTGCGGATGCGTAGGAAGGTGCACAAACAAACCACACTAACTTACCGTCGGGGATGGCGGTGTCACTTCGCGAACTACGTCACGCAGGACTATACATATGTATATACAATGTGTGTATATCGTGGTAAAGTGCGTGACACTTAGTCTTGTTACTATTTCTAAATCAAATCTTTCTACAGCTCACAAAAGGAGTAGAACGGGAAGTGAGTTGTAGTTACGTACTTTCTATTAAATATAATAGAAAAAGACAGAGACAGAGTGAAACAAAGTCATGGCGAGTGCATAACACCTTTTACTCCTACCGCTAACCGTGTTAAATAACTCCAACTTCCAGAAACTAAAGTTTTGTTGCGTTTAAAAGTTAAATTTGGCTTTATAATGAGCAAAAAAATCCTGCAGTCACCATTACGAAAGTTTAATCCAGATAATACTTAATGTCACATACTTTCCAAACGATACGTGAATGAATGAAATAAAAAAAATAAATACGAAGAGAACAACTCAAAAACAACAGACATTATTTACATTGATATAAATATGATATGTACATAATATAGTGCGCTATAATACATATGTATATGTTATATAAGCTATACACACATAGGATACAATGGTTTAATATGTAAATATAAAGAATTAATATATTAATTGTACATAAACGTAAACACATTTAAAAGCGCCATCGATTGAACAGACATACTGTTTTATTTTGTTTTTATTTTCATACATTTTTTCATTACCATTGAAGAAATTTTTTAAGGCGAGAGTGTTGAAATGGCCCGCGTAATGTAAATTTTCTTACCTTTTTTTTTAATTTGAAGGTCAGTATGAGATTGTATGTTGATCTTATTCCAAATGGACCGATTTAAGCAAATTTAAGTATAGAATTATAATTTTCTAAATTTTGCATTAAGTATGTGCGCGACAAATGGACGAATAACGCGATTAGATTAGTGCGGGGTACATACCATAACTATAACGCTAAAAATAAAACTTCAACAAAATAACAACCGATTTCCTTAAAAACACTACAAAGTCAAAAATAACTTTAATTTCGGAAGTCGGTGGCAGAAAAAAAACTTAAATACAGATCCTAAGACACTGACTTCCGAAGTTATTTTCCACTTCGTAGTGTTTTTTTTTTAAAGGAAGTCGGTTGTTATCTATTTGAAAAAAAGTTTTAACTTAAGAAGTTATATTGCTGACTCTAATGATTATAACTCTGTAAGCCATATTTCTTACGGTTGCGAATCATATTTTAATCAACACACAATCTCACACTGACTTACAAATTGCAAAAGACGTAAGTAAATTAGAATTCCGCGGGCGACCTGAAAATCAACTGTATCACAGCAACCAACCACGGAATACTGGACTCGTTCCCAAAAGGAATAGATAGCCGTCTTACTCACACATGCAAGACAGGAATACTGTGCGAGTGCAATGGCATGATATGCTTCTGTTTCGACCGAAATATTCACTTTTACAAAAATTGTGAATTATTCCATTTTAAATTTAATTCATAAATCAAAATAGAACAGTAAGCCGTTGACGGAAGTTAGTGTGGACAAACTTAACGCTTACCGCGCCTCTGCCGCCGCCCCTGTTATCTAGCGGATGATGATATGACGCATGCGCCTACCAACTCACACTTATACTGTATTCTCTCCTATTCTGAGCAGGAAAACAGACAAACAATCACTCACTTTGAAGAATATCGCTAATCCATTGCTCCATTTGTTCAATAAAATTGTATGCGCAACAACGTAAAAACGTAATGCACGTTGTAAAACTGTCAAAATAAAAGCAAATTCAGCTGAAGATGCCAAGAGATTTAAGATTCCAAAGAATTTTGACACTGACAACTCTTTAGCGCGGTTTTATTTGTGCTAAACGCGTTTAGTTTTTTGGTGAAATTCGCCCTAAACAGCTGGTTCTAGTAAGTAAAATAGGAATTCCTTATTCAGAGTGGCAGGAAATTGGCTCGCAACCATCAATTCACTACATGATTCCGAACCACACAAAGTTGAAATGTTTGCGGCGATTTTACAAAAAATCTCCTCTTTCATCTGAATCTACGTGTTTAAATGTATGGAATAGTATTATTTTAAGCCGGTAAAAAAATTATAAGCTAGTGGGCCTAAAACCAGGTGCTAAATCCTTGTTTATAGTTTACCCGTCAATTGCGATGCCATCCTGTATAACGAAAATGACTTTTGGAAAATTCATACTTTGCGTTGACGTTCATTTCTGACTGTGGCAAATACTAATCAAACATACGGTATGTTGGTATAGAAGATCCTACAACATTTGTAACCTAGCCGTAATTGTGACAGTAATGCAATACGTGTGTGTGTCGAAATCCTTACTTTATTTTGACATTCATTTTCGACTGTGGCAAATACTAATCGGACTATTGTATAGAAGGGCCTGAAACACTAGTAACCTAGCCCGTAAAGACAGTGATGCAATGCGTGTGTGGGGCGGCGGCGGTCGCTACCGCACCTCCCTACGCGCCTAGCCGACTGCGCAGCGCGGTACCTCGCTGCTGTCTGTGGGCGCGCGTGCCGGCGCCGGCACCTCGCGCCGCCGAGCTTCGCGCGCCGCGCGCATGCGCGAGCACGACTCGCCGCCTGACGACTCGGCGCCTGCCAAGTAACATGCGGTACGGTTAACAACGGTTCCATGTCGCAGGAGGCAGCGGAAAGGGAGACGCAGATCTCGAGTACTCTCCCGGCCCACAACAGGCGCACCAGGTTTCGGCAGAGGGATCTGCCGTCTACCGCCCTCCCCTAAATAGGTCCAGCTCCCCTATCAGGGCTCCCCTATCATATATGACCCGAGGTGGTGGCGCGTAATGTTCCACGCGCGCCCCTCTTAGACGTCGCGGGGGGAGTCAAAACCTCACTTCTCCTTCTTGACCAGACGGGGCCCGCAGTGGCAGGTCGACACCAGCCGAGGGCTGCGTTAAAGAGTGCTTAAGCGTCCCCGTAGCCCCCGGTGCAAGTGTGCGAGTAAACACGGGGTGGTTTTAGTCAGTAGAAGTTTGACAGACCCTTCCGTCCGGAGGACATCCATGAGGATTTCCACTCCGATACAAAAAAAAAGGGTTAACAACGGTCACTTGTTGCTGGACAAGATAGGAACTTATATTTCGACTTCTAACCAAAGTATTCAGTAACTTGACAGTCCCAAGAAGAATAATGATACCCTAAAAGTAATAGTGTGGGGTAATTAACGATTTCGCGTAAAGGACGAATATAATATTTATAATTAATAATTAATATTTTTTTAATAACAGTTATTTCCTTTTTTTTTCTTCTAATAGAAACAAAACTAATTATAAAAAATCATGTCATTTTTTTTTTACTTTTGTCATTTCATTTGCTCTGGCAACCATAGACGTTTTTTTTTTGGTTCTTTGCGTTCCTCTTTGGGACAGGCAAAGGGAGCTGAGCCCATACAGCCAACAACCATAGACGATGTATATATCGATATACTGTACATCGTGTTTTAAGACAAGTTATGAAGTTTTAAATAAAAAGGTTGCATGTAAGCACATTATTTCAAGTTCATTCATTTTCGTTCATTCTTACACCACGTCTTTATGTTGTCAAAATCTACCCTGCAGCTGTCAAGTTACTGAATACAATGTGGAATATGCACGTGACATAAATATGGACAAAATATTATTATTTTTTATAATCTTTATTGCTACTGAAAACATACTATACAATATTTTTTTTTAATTTTGTTTAATTTAATAGTGAAATTTAATCATCAAAAAGTGGCTGTTTCAAAATTCCCGCGACCTAACGTGACGTCAGTTTTACACGAGACGTCTGCTGTCAACAAGCTATTTGTATGGTTTCTGTTCTGAGGAATAATTGTTATTGTATTGTGTCGCTGTTTTTTATATTAAGTTAATAGGTTTTGGTGATCAAAGTATTAATTAATTGTGAAGAAGGACTTAGAGAATGACTGAAACCGGTTTCGTAAAAGCACAATCAGAAACCCAGAAATAATAGAAAGGTTAATAAAACTAGTCTCGAACTTGTCTCTTACTCTAATAATTTAGATGTTTTTATTCATCAGTAATACTTATACTCATACATACATAAGGATAAATTTAGAATATAGAATAAGAATTCTTAAGAATATCTTTACAACTTTTCGTAAACTAGGTTATGTTTTTGTAGAGGTTTGTAAACAAAACAAGCAGGTAAACGTAAGAATGATTCGTATATGTATTTTATAACTTTTTTATTATCCTCATTTACATCGAAAATGTATTCACAACAGTATAAACGACTCAAACACGATATATTGTCTCTTCTCATCGCGTTGCACCACTTTTTCCTTAGTTTTTCACCTTTCTGCATAAGGAAATATACTTTGTCAGGTGCAGTGTTGATGTTATTTGGGCACATGGGAATGACACAATATCTATAATATGATTTTTTGTGCTTTTCCAAGGTAATTAAGTCGATATTCACTCACTTTATTTTTTAGTAATTTTGTGAACAAAAACACTTTACTGTTGACATCAAACTCGTGTAATGGTGACGTCACGAACAATCGCACTAAAATGACCGCGTTTAAATCGGCCAAAATTGATAGTGATTTTAATTTTAAATTTTTTGCGTAATGGTTTATATTTTGGACGTGATATTTGTATGTTTAATAATGTAATAATAATAACTAGTAGAAACGTATAAAAAAAAACATGCATATTCCCTATTAAAAGTCGTAGTATAGACATGCGATTTAAAAACCTGCATCACTTGATTGGACGAGGTTCCTGTCTATCAATACATAACAACATTTTATTATGCAAGCATATTCTTATGCCAATATGGACATATGGCATCCAACTGTGGGGCTGTACTAAACCGACCAAAATCAAAATTATACATACATTCCAGAATAAGATACTCGGAGTATTGTTAATGCGCCCTGGTATATTAGAAGTGTGCCATGTAAGAGTATCATGTTGGGTTGGAGTGTAGCCTTAGGAGCGCTACGGCGCGAAGACTTAGAAAAAAAAAACTATTTTTGTTTTTGGAAATTTCCCAATTTCATTCCAGTATTGGGTTGACCTTGACCATAGAAACCATTTAGGCTCTGAGAAGCATGGCCATATGACACACCGTTTCCGAGTTAGAAGCTTTCTTTTTTTTTTTTTAATACAAAACGCTCTATATTTCCAAAATGGTAGCTCGGATGAAAATTTTTTCTGCAAAGAAATTGTTGCTCTAGTCGAAAACCATGACATTATGCAAATAACACGGCGAATTATCGAGAAAAAGAAACTTTAAAAAAGAAATCTGTGTCGGAAATCTGTGTGAGAAATCTTTCAGATCGACCGACACAGATTTATTTTTTAAAGTTTTCGAGGTCCTTGCGTATCCTTAAGGGCAGAGGACTTTTTTCGGTTTTTTTTTTTTTTTACAGATTTCGGTCATTTTTATTGCAGCACCTTATCAACCTTGTCCATAAAAACCATTTAAGTTCTGGGACACATGGTCCTACGAAGCACCGTTTCCGAGTTAGGAGCTTTCTAATTTTTTGTAATAGAAAGCTCCTAACTCAAAAACGGTGCGTCGTAGGCCATGCTTTTCAGAACCTAAATGGTTTCTATGGTCAAGGTTAACCCGAGAATGCAATAAAAATGTTTTTTTTATTGAATTTTTTTTTCTTTGCTGCTCATAGTGCCCCTAAGCGTATACTCCAACTCCTAAAACTCTGCTCCTAAGATGACCCACTGACCGTATAGCTAGACCTGTAGCCGTGCTTACCTTTATATTCAGATGTCCATTTTTTTATCTACTCCAATAATCCACCACTAAAGAAAGATCACAAACGGTGATTTTAAATATCTTTTCCGTCAAAACAAAAACAAAATCGAAGTTATAGTGAGTGTACTACACACTCACCGTCATCAGAGTAGTCATCGTAACCGAAGGAGTCGTCGGAGAAGTACAGCTCATTGTGCGGGGCCCGCTGGGGCCGGGGAGCCGCGTCCTGGGGCCCCGGGGATGCGGCCGCCTCGACGTCGCTGTCCGCTGCGTCCGTGTACTCGTCCGAGCTCGACTCTTCCTCGTCACTGTTAGATGAGACACGTAGATAAGTACACAGATACACATATAAACTCACACCTCCCCATTTAGTTACTATGTTACTAAATATTTACATAGTGATAAATAAATGATAAATGATTTTATTTCTGTAAGTAGGTTTGTACTAACACTTTTACAAGTCAATAATATTTTTTTGAGCTAGATGAGGTCGGTTTTCTTATCTGACTACTCTGAGAAGAAAGGCCGAAACAAACTCAGAGGTCGCAGTCTCTTTTAAAGTACAGACATAATCTTGGTCACATTATGTGAAGACTATGTAGCTGTTTGAAATGGTCTTTAGAGGAAAGAACCACACAGATTGAGTGGACCTGTCCAGTCAGTGCACGCATTTGTCACTTATCGTGCTAGTAAGCTACCCTGGTTACTACTACCTGTCGTCGAGGGAAGTAGGCTGTTATCTGGGGCCTAACCACGCTAATAGGTATTAATTTGACCCTTTCAGCAAGAACTACCTAAAAATATTTATTTTTGTTGGTAGTTGTATCTAATTGATTTTTGTGTGACGTCTCTGAATGTGGAAATTTTGACTTCATAATTATATTGGGTTCTCACTTACATTTGTTTGTTTGTTTTTACAAAACAAATGTAAGTGGTAATTTATACTAGTAATATAAATGCAAAAGTAACTCTGCCAGTCAGTTACGCTTTCACGATTAAACCACTGAACAGATTCTGATGAAACTTTGTACGGGGTAAGTTTAAACCCCAAGAAACGACGTCAGCACGCCGCGCGCCGCCGCGGTCGCAACTATGACACGGTAAAATTATCTAACAGTATTCTATCTTCATACAAACGCTCGGAACGCAAGTTATACCTAGGCGCCTCGAGTCTGGGACACTCCGAGTACATGAGCAGTCGCGTACGCACCGCTTTGGCAAACGGATGGCGGGCGATGTGATTGATGGTTTTGGTGTAAGTAGTTAGCGTGCGATTTGTGAATATTTGATAATAATCAGTGCAAGATGATTACTTTATATGGCAAAACATCATCATCATTTCAGCCGAAAGACGTCCACTGCTGGACATAGGCCTCCCCCAAGCACCGCCACTTCGAGCTGTTCTGTGCTTCTCGCATCCAACGTTATCCTGCGGCCTTGACCAGGTCATCTTGTGGGAGGCCTTCCAACGCTACGTCTTCCAGTACGCGGTCACCACTCCAGAACTTTCCGACCCCATCGGCCATCTGTTCTGCGAGCAATGTGCTCTGCCCACTGCCACTTAAGTTTGGCAATTCTTCGGGCTATGTCGGTAACCTTGGTTCTCCTACGGATCTCATCATTTCTGATTATCTGAATCTGAATAAAACGAATATGGCAAATAGAACTTATAAACTATATTATGCTGTTTCTGGTTACTTGAATTCTTCAATAACGCACCCAGAGATACATTTTTTAAATTACCCTGGAAACTCTGAAAGGAAAGACTAGATATTTTTTACATACCTACTAGTACGAAATTTGTTTTTTTTTTTTTTAAATAGGTATGTATTTCGCTTTTTACACCAAGTAAAATACCAGGATTATTAAATACGTAAGTGGATAGGGTGAAAAAACTGACAAACGAGTGACCTACCTACGCTCGTAGTAGTAGCAGGTAGTTTCCCAGCCTGGGGTGCCCGATCTTTTGATTTGAATCGATCTTTTGGATCGTAAATCATTGAATAGATACACTTATCTTGATCGCATAATTTGAATCGGTCCAGCGAAGATCGTATCGTAATTAAAAATAAATAAAAGTTGACATAATTTACATTTTCCACCCTTGTCACTTTTAATAAAAAACGGTCAAAACATTGTTTTTTTTTTAATAAATAAAAATATAATATTTACAATCAAAGAAACTCAAGTAAGTAGATGAAGTCAAAATACTTTATGCGGGTAACCCTACCGCGTCTACCGCGTGTTTACGTACCGCGCGCTCTGTAGGTAGTTATTTCAGGGATAGGGCCGAGTCAAAATACTGTTAGATATCTTCACCGTGACCACCGTGCCCTATATAAAAATGTACTCAGTGGTAAGCCACTAGCCTAGATGTGGCATACCACCGCAAATTTCACCGCCCGCCGCGCCTCTTGCCGCACTGCGCCTCGCACCGCCAGAAACTGTGGCCAAGTCCTTACGCGAATGAAGTCGCGGCCAGAAACTAGTAGTAAATAAATACATTTTGTGTGTAAAGCACTTTCACTGCCCCAGTTGAAAAAAGAATTAATCAAAAGTAGACTCTATTCACACCTAACTTATTTTTGTGATTTGCACCCGATAGGCGGGTGCACGGCATGGTCGCAAGACACAAACTACTTATACGTAGGACTCGGATGCGAGTCGTGGGCATGCGAACGAATGTTCCGTTCGACCCGGGAGCCGGGTGCTTGGCACTAAAAGTGGCACTTGGCACTAAGAGTGATCTTTTTTTGTGGGTGGGGAAATCATCGAATGACGTCTCCCGCTTTGGGTGGAGTGGGAGGGCGTGTCAGACGTCAGATTTTACTAACTAAAACCCACCCGTGTTCCTTCAGTTGTTTATGCCAGGGCCACGGTAACTCTTTCGAAGTGTGTAAGACTGACCTGAGTCCACCGGCACACGAGGTCTCCGACGCTAGGAAGTTCCTGTCGGTCCACTCGTCTTCATCGATCTCCCTGGCGCCGCTGTCCGACAGCTCGATGCTGATACGTTCGGGCGTGGGGGGCGGAGGTGCCCGTGTTTGGGCCAGAGCGGTCACTGCCGCCACCGCGTCGGGCACGTTCACGCCCGAGTGACGTAAGCAGACCAGGCGGCTGCCGTACCGCTCCATTGTGTAGTTGCTGTGGAGACGAATTTGTTGTTAATACTATGGGGAAGGCAACCACCGTAATGGTCTGATTTAATCCATGATAGACAATTTATTTGCTAAGTTTGCTTGGAAGGTCCAAGTAAACTGTATTTACATTATGGTACGAGTACAATGTTTCAATCCATATATTTAAAAAGAATCTGACTGGCTGTCAGTTTCTTTTATCAGATTCTTACTTGACAAATGCTATTATTCTTTAAATGATTTTTTAATTGACACTACCTCTTTAGATTTAATTTATGACATTATATTTATTAACTGACTTAGTTTAAACTCTATCATTTCTATTATTATTTTTTGATATTTTTAAATTTGACTAGCATTTCATCTTTTAATGATGTTATTTAAAATTGTTTGTCAATATTTGCATGCCTAATTTAAGATAGGAACTATCCAGGATCACGATTTTGTAACCATCTTTATTTAATGTACCTACTATCTAAACAAATAAACGGCTATGATTATTATGATCCTCTTTTATTCCATTGAAACACACATATAAATTATATTTTTAAATATTTGAATTTAAAAAATATTTTAAAAAGTCCGAGCTACCAAGCCAAGGTCAGGGCTCCAGAGAGAAGAACCTCCTAAAAATACGAGCCCTGTCTAGAATTACCGCTTTCTGAATCAGGCCCTTGATCCAGCTGCCCAACGAGAGCCTCTTCAGGTGTTGGTCGAGGCTCTTGGCTATCAAAGTGACGACTATCTGCACAATGATCGCTGAGTCCACATCCCACATGTCGACAACCTCGCGAGCCAAGTCGAAATACATGATTTGTTAATCTTTTTCGGGTTTCACGAGGTTCTCGTGATGCGGGTACCGTTATGTCTTATTATGATTATGATTCATCACCTGCCTAGCCTTTTCCCAACTATGTTGGGGTCGACTTCCAGTCTAACCAGATGCAGCTGAGTACCAGTATTTTACATGAAGCGACTGCCTATCCGACCTCCACAACCGAGTTAGGCCCGGCGCCCACTATCGGTGGGCATCGGTGCGGCTCGGTACAGCTCGGGCGCTTTACGGCGGCTTCGGGCGGCTTCCGGCGCCTCAGAGCTGCGTCAGGCGACTTTGGGCTGCTTCGGCAGCCGTAAGCATGGCTAGGGACGCCGTAGCTGATTTTGGGTAGCCTCAGAATAGTTTCAAAACAAACTGATACGATACGATAATGGAAGCGCGTGCGGTGATCGAAATGACTGTTCTGCGTCGTCTGTCTCGAAAATGCCACCCGAGCTACCCGAAGACAGCCTCGGCGTCCTTAGCCATGCTTACGGCTGCCGAGGCAGCCCGAAGTCGCCCGAAGCCGCCGTAAGGCGCCCGAGCTGTACCGAGCCGCACCGATGCCCACCGATAGTGGGCGCCGGGCTTTACTGGGTAATACGATACCCCTTGGTAAGACTGGTTGTCAGACTTTCGGACTTCTGACGACCCCTGACGACTGTCTAAGATCTACGAAAGACAGCCGGGACCATCGGCTTAGCATGCTTTCCGAGGCACGGAAGGGTCTTGGTATGTAAAGATGATCACCCATCCACGAACCAACCGCGGCATGCGTAGCTTAACCTGAAAGTTCAACCCATGCGGCTGTTATTACTTAGCCACAAGCCCTTCTTTATTATGATTATGGTTCGCAATAACGACTTGAGAATTCAGACACTTGTAGATATATATTATAAGAGACTAGCTTCTGCGCGCGACTTCGCCTGCGTGGATGTCGAAAAATATGCCACAGGAGCGTACTACCGGGATTAAAAGTACCCTATGTGTTAATCCAGATAAACAATGTCTTATCGCACTGCTTGCTTTGTCTGGTCCGACCCAGAGAATAAAAAGTTTCACAGAAAATTCAACCCCCATTTCACCCTCTTCGGATTAGAATTTCAGAAAACCCTTTCTTAGTGGATCACAAAGAACACACCCTACAAATTTCATATCTCTAGGACCAGCAGTTTAGGGCGTGATATATCAGTCAGTCAATCAGGACTTTGAATCTATACTAATATTATATGTAAAGCTGAAGAGTTTGCTTGTTTGGTTGAATGCGGTGATCTCAGGAACCGTTGGTCCGAATTGAAAAAGTATTTTTGTGTAAGGTAGCCTATTTATTGTGGAAGGCTATAGGCTATATAACATCACGCTACGATCAAAAGGAGCGGAGCAGCAACGAAAAATGTTCGAAAACTGGCAGGCAATGCGATGCGACGGGAAGGGTCAGGGGAGCAAAAAGTTGCCGCGAACGAAGTCGCGGGGAGAAGCTAGTATAAGAGAGATGTGTGAGGAACTCACCCCGGCCGCAGCACGGTCTTGCAGACGGCGCAGCGGAAGCAGGCGCGGTGCAGATGCAGCCCGTCGGCCGTCACGCCCTCGGCCGCGAACACGCGCGTGCCGCACGCCGCGCACTGCATGCCTGTAGACGTGGGGCCGCGCCAGCTCTTCTTAGCCTGCAGCCATTACCAAGGACATACATACATAAACTCACGCTTTTTTCCCATGGAGGTAGTCAGAAACCACAGAACGCCACCTGCTACGACCTCTACACACTCCTTTTCGTTTAGGTTCATACAACTGGTCATACACACACGCCGGTTGCGATTACTACGCACCTGACCTTCCTGAAGAACATCACCAATAAGGTCACTATATGTTCTCCAAGGGCGCCCTCTCCCGGTGTTTCCACTCACCTATCTGCCTTGTAAATACCTTTTGTAAGCCGTGCTTCATTCATCCTCTCAACATGACCAAACCGTCTAAGCATACTTTTTCAATTTTGTCACTAAATACATCTTCTTTTAAACCACAGCGTTCGCTTATCACATCATTCCTCAGCCTATCATTCATAGTCACACCACACATGCTTCGCAAGGAACGCATTTCCACAGCATTTATTCTACTTTAACAAGGACATCAATAGTGAGTTGAATTTGAAAACCTAGTTTCTGTTTCTTTTTAGCGGGTGTTTTTTGCATTTTTCAACCAGGCAGACCACCCTCCACATACTAAGCTAGCAAAAACTCCTGGAAATTAATCAAACACGAAGGTACACAAAGTCCGAAACCTAGTATCTACAGTAAAAGTTTAGTTCTGCAGAAATCGTTTTTTGGCTCTCCGGTAACATTTAGTTTTATGCAGATACTGGTTTTGATATTTCACAGCTGGCTTGCCAGAGAATGGACAGCAGCATTCTCTATGCATTTTCTCACTGTACTGCGGTCGCTAATCCGTCTGTCAAGCGTAACGATTATAGCAAACCCTCCCGAATTGGGGATGCTTATTTCCAGCAGTGGACGTCTTTTGGCTGAAATGTTGACGATCAACTTATAAAAACCTTGAACATGATCTACAGAGGCCTTTAAACACCCTAAGGTAACAACGCGGAAATGTATGTTCGAGAGTCTACCGTAAGCCTATTAATTCCGAATTATCCAACCAGGCCTAGGGCTGGTTCTGGGTCATGCGTTACCGCGTACTCACCTACGGGTGGAGTTGGGGACCACCCAATCGCAATAACAGACATCAGCGTCGAACAGTAGTCTGAAATTAACGCTCCGTGGATATGGAAAATAAAGTTTCGATTTGTGAGCCTTAAAAATGCAAATGGCTCTGATTCACTATTCTTTATAATATTTGGTAATAACGAGTGTATATATCACTGTGATATTGACAGACTTGTTAGTGTCATCAACCTAAAAGCGACCTTATTCTGTGGCACCTAAAGATCAATTTAAAATTATAAGACTTTTCAGTGGCAGCACCCCAAATGTAGCTCAGAGATCTTTATCCACGTTACAATGAGGTTGCTGTGTAACCGGCGTGCATGTACGACCAGATGTATGAACGTAAACGAAGCAAAGAGTATAAGAGTAAAACAGAAAGAATATACATACATCCTCCTTCGGTAGTTCTTTCGGCATCATTTTCGATTGTTCGGGTTCGGGTTCTTTTTTCACGAATTTCGTCGCCAGATTCGCAACCTAAAAATGAGTATTAGTTTAAAATAAACATGTTTAAATAATTCTGAAATAAATGTAACGTATAAAATACTGTTGCTGACGCTACCAATGCAGCTATCATGTCAATATTTTGACGTTGACAATACCACAGTTTTGAAAATCAAAAGTTCAAATACAGAATAGTATAGATTCTGAATGATACGGACCTTCTTAGTACCCTGGTCGGGTCTGCCAGAGTCCTTCAGTTTCTGGTCGAGTTTGTGCAAGGTCTCGTCGATTTCCACCCACTTCTCCTCGTTGCCTTCCCCTTCTTTCAGTTTACGCTGGCGACCCAAGAACTGGAAAAATAAACAGATTTGAATAGTACGTGTCTGAAGATAAGCGTCAAGGCAGGCAAGAGAAATGCTGACGAGACAACCTAGACTCGTAAAAGGCAGCAGACAAAGACGAATAAAAAAGTATGGGGACGACTTAACCAGCAATGAGTGGCGGCAGTATAGGTAAAAAAATAGAACACCTATTATATACCAATATTATAAATTCGACAGTGACTCTGTTTGTATATTGCAATAAAGTTTTGCAACGAGTTAGTAAAGGAGGAAAAGAACTTCCCCGGAATGTCAAATTCCTATCCTTCTTTTGGCCCGGTACCACGTTCTCGTGGGATAATTTCCGACGTCCATGCGAGCGACGCCGCGAGCAGAAGCTCGTTGTATATACACTTATCATAAAATACCCTCTGGTATTATAATGAAAGCCACCATAAAATCTTGAAGGCTCGTTGAACGCATCAAATTTGACCACAGATGCGAGATCTAAAATGATAAAAATAATAACATCGCACTCTCACCTGTTCTCTATCCCATTTCGGCACTCGTTCGGCAGTCTTCGGCTCCGGCCTGCCCATTCGATTTTCCTGGATCTTACGTTCTATCTCCTTCATATTCCAGTCATCTCTTTCTATCTTGCCGACGGATCGCATGAGGTCTTTTGGCTTGGACGACGTTCGAGGGGTGACGTTCGAAGAGTTGGCGTTGGTGCCGCTAAGCTCGGCGGCGAGGCGGGCAACTCGGGCACCTCCGCCAGCAGTTCGGCCACCTCCGCCGACAATTCGGCCCTCCTCCTATTGGTCAGAGTTAGAAGCTGTAGTAATGCGATTGGTTGGTTTGAATGTTAGTGTGATGACAGTAACGGCAATTGTTTCTTACAATTTCGAATTTACCTAATCAGCTTCAGATTCGTAATTTAAACGATTGTAAGTTTTTTTTTCTTTTTTGTTCTCGGCTTCTTTGACAAAGGTAACCATAAAGACAAGCCTAATTCAGCAAGTATTTTAAAATCTAGGCTCATAATGAAGGGTGGCATCCCATATCGACGTGCAAACTAACCATTAATAAAGCACATGATTCTAGATAAGCTAGCGTCATTCCAGCGGTTATAAAAAAAAAAACATCTGCTGTTTTATAGAAAATGCACTACCTATCTTTATATATATAATTCTACTGAACGTGTGTATGTCACTGAACTCCTCCTAACCGGCTGGACCGATTGGAATGAATTTTTTTGTATACGTTTGGCTGGCACACTGGATGGTTTAGATTCACAAATCAGCCCGACAGATGGCGCTGCTATCGAGTTTTAGGAAACAGGACAACGTCTGTACGGTCAGCTAGTGTGTATATATGTTCGAATAACTGACACAAAAATTCAACCCAGGGAGGTACAGAATTATATACTAAATCCATGGTATAAACAGAAGGGAAATTCTAGGAATTTTAAGAACGTTCACAGTCTGATCTCAGTCTTAATCTGTCAAAAATACCTCAAATTTCCATACATTTTTGTCGCCGAGATGAGACTGCGACTAGATTTTGAACATTTTTAATTACGAGAATAGGTCTTTTGGTTGCACGTCAATGTATAAGATTAGCCACATTTTTCACATTATAAAGGCATTTGTAACAATTGAACTCATTAGTCTTACGACAACACATTTCAGTTAGTAGGAACACGGTGTAAATTTAAAACACAAGTGAAACGTTAATATAACTCTTAGGGTACTATTTCACCAGCACTTTGCCAATTTTCGCGTCATTAACACTGGTTGGTCTCTTATCACGAGAAAAAGAAGTGCCAAAGTATGTTTTTCGAGTTTACTCGGGCATAAGGTGAAATCGGAAAGACAATCCGCGAAGTTCAATTTTTTTTGCATTTGCAGGCCAGTGTCAGGATGTATGATGAATAAAATATCATTCGCGACCGTAACACGTATGTACAGACGCCAGCGTCAAATTTCTTTAATAAGTTTTCAACTTTATCGCTAAAACATTAGGTTCAAAATGGATTGGAAAAATTTGACAGTTTCGGGTAACTTGATGTGCTGGCATCTGTACTAACAGAATTATAATCATAAAAATCATCAATACAACCTTCTAAGTTCATATTATCCCACTGAATGACTTTTTCATGAAGGATTAAATTAAATTTTCGGGTTCTATTGACTTTATTGATTGATTGTTGAATTTCACGGGCTTCCCTGGCGCTTCCCCCGGTCTTGTTAAGCATTACAACGACGTCAGAATCGAAACAAGAAAGCGAAACTTGGCAGGCGATTATAACACTTATGTATTTATTAAAAAGAGTCACGAGGAATAATAAATTATGAACTCTCATGAAGATTGTCAAATGCTAGTGTAAATAGTACCCTCAACATGCACACACGCAAATTGTTGCTAGAAGTCATTATATTCTATGTCAGTACAAAAAAAAACGTTAAGATTGTAGTCTGTTCATCTTCATCGATGTTTTGTTGGAAAACGTGCGTGTTATCTTTTGTATTGAAGAGTAGTCGAGAGCGACTGAGAGCGAATACCTAGTAATAAAATAGACTATTTAGAAGTTCGGTTTGGCGTGACGCAAACGTATTATGAGCCAAAACTTTGCTTCAAAATACTCTTTTGTTGTTACTTTTATACACATAATTAAACGTATTTTTTTTTTCATATTGGCTTCAACATAGGCTCTCAACCGCTCAGACCGTAAAACACCAACATCCCTTCAAACGGACCATTCCATGCGACACACAACGGCAATCGCCTCACATAGTGCTGCAGTTTCTTCTCCAGCTTCTTGACTCGCTCGTCGAAGTCCGGCGCGCTGGCGCGGTACTGCTGCAACCCGTAGTCGTTCTCCAAGTCAGCCGATGGCGCGAAGTCTAAACGAGGCTCTGCAGCCAACATCTGCAGACTCTTCTCAAATCTCTGCTTCATGATCTCTCTCGCGGCCTTTCGACGACCCGTTTTAGGTCTCTTGGACTCCGCTGTTCTCTTCTGCATCATATCTGATACTCGCTGCATCCTGAACGTCATCTCGTCGCTGTTCCGCCGCTGAGGAACCTCGGGTTGACGTTGTTTGCGCTCTTGGCCCAGTCCTTGTCCTCGCTTGATGAGCTCCACGACCTTTTGGCGCTGCACTGCCATGTCAGGGTTGCCTATGATTTCTCTCTTGGATCTTTCCGGACTGGGAGTATCTCGTCGCTTGCCTTCGATGATTTCCGTCATGCGTTGCAAACGCAGAGCCATTTCGGGGTTTGTAATGGAGCCGGAGCGTACGGATCGTGACTCAGGGCTCGGAGTGTGGCGACGTTTGTGACCCTCGAACAGCTGAGCGATGCGCTTAGTATTCGCAACTTCAGATGATCCGATCGAATTCGATCTCTTGTACGGCAGCTTCACTTCGGGACTCTGCGACTGTCGCGAATGCCTTTGACTGTCAACGACATCTGAAAGTCGCCTGCCCTTCTGCGGCAACGGGCTCTCTGAAGACCGACTGAATTTCTTCCCACTGTCAATTGATGAAGACCTCGGATAAACCAGTTTCTTCGCACTTTCGGTGGACGGTGACCGGCTGAATGTTTTCTTAGGTTCCACTTTGACAACAGTGGCGTCTGTGTCGGCCGAGTCGTCGAACATGTCGGAGAAGTCCGGGACCCTCATGCTATTGATGTCGAGGCCCTTCAGTCGGCGTGGTGGTTTCACAGGTTTGCCTGTTTCTTCTTGGAAGAAATGAGCTAACTGCTGCGGTTCTTGAACCCTCGTCTTCGTAGATCCTTGGAGGAGATGTGCTAATGACTGGCGGAGAATCCGCGGGTCAGGGGACTCATCCGGGTCGAGGAGAGCTAGTATCTGTTCCTGTAAGTCTTTCTGTTTGTCTGTCTGTGTGTCGGCGGCGGCGTCGTGCCCCTCGATGAGGCGCGCGAGCTGTGTGATGTCGTTAAGGTCTAATTTGCCGATCTTTTTGCGGATGTACTCGGCTGAATCGGTACTTACTTGTGGACGCACAGAGCGACGTTTCTTTCTGTAGCTCGAGTGGGATTTGTCGACGTCGGCCGCGTCTGTAGAAGATTTAACACTAATATTAGAAAGCATTCTAAAACGTTACTTTTCAAGCACTTGATTAAATCCGGTAACTATGGTGCATAGCTAGTAGGTAACTGAAACTATATCAATGCAACCTTGACATTATGACAATATCGACAGTGAAGGCATGTCAAAGCCTCGTGAACATTATAGACTACTTAATATAAAAATTTAAGGGCCGTATCAGACACGCTACTTTTATTATTGGTGATTAGGAGACAGCATCATTGTCGTATCGTGTTTATCGGAAACTTTACAATTGGTTGCGGTAAAAAGTTGAGTTGAGAATTTTCTTACGATTTTTTGCAATTGACATGGTTTGTATCTGGTTGTATGTTATTCTAAATATGATTTATAGTGTTATAATCGTATAAACACAATACAACTCTCTAAGTTCATATTATCATATTTGGTATACTGTTACAAATAAAAAAGTTAATTATTATCATGTAATCATGACATTTCAGGCCAATTCTAACTTAAAGATGCTCCCTTAAGTTAGTAAGAATTGGCCTGAAATATCATTAAGGGTGTCGAGCCTTTCCCTACGTGTATCCAATGACTCGTGTTGGGAGGTCAGAATACAATAAATGCGACTTTTGTGAACTGGATTTATTTGCGCGGAATATAGAACTCGGTATACTAGGTGTTTCTTACACGGTATCTATATAATACAACCTCGCATATTATTGCGTCATGTTATGAAGGTGTCCCTACAGTCATCCCCCTTTTACAAAAAAAATAATAATAATTTCCTATGATTAGTAATGTTATAACATAATTCACAACCTTACATTACTTATAATAGTACAGAAAGCACACAGGAATGCGCTGCGTTGCTAAAAAATCGTCGCCATGCTACATTGAATGACGCAGTGCATGCAGTCAGTTCATATTACATATTTGGTATACTGTTACAAATAAACAAGTTAATTATTACAAAACCTATGTGTTCATTGGTTTAATATGTTATACAAAATTGAATTTAATAGTTCACTGGATTCTGGATTAAATAAAAAAAAAATACTTACTAATGAATACAATACAATAAAATATGAATACCACATAACGAATATAATGATTACGTACCATTTCATTATAACGAATATCATAAAAATTACCTAACTATACAGCCTGTTGAGCCTGTGAGGTCATTTGCTGGACTGTCTTGTCCATTTCTTTGCGTAACCAACCTCGGGTTCGGGTTCGACATGCTCCGCAACAAACATATATGATTAACAAAGATAATAATATAATAATTACCATGGACATGGTTCCGTACATCTTCATGTAAGATTCTACTGTACTGAGATTGGCGCTGTTCGCACCGGTTTGGGAGGTACATATATTCTGTAGTTTGGGCGATAATAACCTCTTCCTGTTTGCTATAGGTTTTATCCATTTTGAATATAATTCTGACAGTACGACGATACGGGTCTAATTTATAATAATTTCGTCCACTTTTGTCAAAGTACAGATATGCAATGGCTAAGTATATTCATCCATTCAATGGTTATTTATCTAATTAGCTAGCAATATCGCAATTAAAATTGAGTTAAAACATTTGTCACATCTGTAATTTCTCGATACAAGTAAATGTACAGGTTTCACCTATGTATATTTATATTATGTTTAAACTTATGTAGTATCTTGTCTTGTTCATTAACAAATGATTACTCTTAGATTACGTTGTTTAACTTAAAATTTGTTCTTATTTAACTCATCCTAATGGTAATTGCGGTAGCTATTCTAGTAGCACCGTCTAAAATTACAATTTAAATCTTACTCGTGGTTTAACTGTGTCTACTTCTAGTTGTTATTTTACATTCAGAGTTCTTATAGCTAGTTTCTATCATAGGTGCTGTGGCAGACTTAATATTATCATTCATATCGGAATTGTTATGGTTATTGTTATCTGTTTGTTCGCTATCGTATTCACTCAAAATAAACGCGGGCTTTAACCTATCAATGGATATATTTACGGTTCTATTGGGCAACTGCACTGTATACACCTTATCTGTTCTATTCAGTGTGAAGTAAGGACCTTCGTAAGTTGGAGTTAGGGACTTTTTTACCATTTCGTTCCGTATGAAGACATGTGTACAGACCTTTAAATCTTTGCTTATAAATATTTTTCTTCGATTACTTACTTACTTTTTTTAATGGAAAATCATCAAATGACCTCTTCCGCCCTGGGCGGAGCGGGAGGGCGTGTCAGACTTCAGGCCAGCGCGTGAAACGGTCCATAATTGTTATGTAATAACGATATCCATGGCGTGACGTCGGTAACGGACCGACTATGTCAGTATGTATGTGTTCAAATCTAGCGCATTGTGGGAATTTGGCTAAACCGGAAAGTGTGTGTCTACTTATCTTTGATTTTTGACATGGTATTGGTATTTGATAAAGCATGCACTTTTGCCCATGTGTTTATCACTTTATTCATTCCTGGCTAAAAAAATCTTTTAGTTACTAATTTCCTAGTCGTACAAATACCTGGGTGACTAAGGTTATGAATACTGTCAAAAGCTAATTTTCTGAAAACCTTAGGTAAAAAACTTTTTTGCAAAAAAAAAACAACCGACTTCCTTAAAAACACTACAAAGTGAAAAATAACTTTAATTTCGGAAGTCGGTGGCAAAAAAACCATAAATACAGATCCTAAGACACCGACTACCGAAATTAAAGTTATTTTTCACTTTGTAGTGTTTTTAAGGAAGTCGGTTGTTTTTTTTTTGCAAAAAAGTTTTTTTGATCTTTAGTACAATATCCAAATCACATTACGTGTACTGTTTGTTTTTGAGGAGTTCCTTCGTTTATCTCCCAAAGTATACATCAAATCTTCACAAAATTAATATGGGACCACCTCAGGAGTATACCCTTACGAATAAAAAAAGAATTTTCAAAATCGGTTGACAATTGGCGGAGAAATCGGTGAACATACATAAAAAAAAAAAAAAAAATACATACAGTCGAACATATAACCTCCTCCTTTTTTTGAAGTCGGTTAAAATACGGTCTAGCTGTATTAGTTGAGACTTCGCAATATATTTGCTTATCAGAGTTAGGTACAACTATGTATTTGAATTCGTGTTTATCGTTTGCTGAGGCTGTAACTTGATGCACTGCGTCCTGTGCTCGGGCTAATTCGCCGTAATCTATGGTCATGGGACACAATACAGACTCAACACGCGATAACGCATCCGCTACTGTGTTTTCTGAGTCGTTAATATGTTGTATATCGCTCGTAAATTCGCTTATATACATAAGCTGTCTGCCTCTCCTTGGAATTTCTTTATCACTATTTATTTTGGTAAAAGCGTATATTAATGGTTTATGATCCGTAAAAATTGTCACCGGCCTTCCTTCTATCATATTTCTAAAATGCAACATTGACATGTAAATAGCAGTTAGCTCTTTATCATTAGTGCTATATTACTGCTGTGTGACTGATAGTTTCTTTGAAAAGTATCCTAATGGTAACCATTTATAACTAATGTTTTGTTGGAGTACAGCACCGACGCTTGTATCCGACGCATCCGTCATTAAAGCTAAAGGTACATTTACACTAGGGTGAGACAATGTAACGGCGCTATTAAGGCTAACCTTACATTGCTCGAATATTTCAATACTTTTTCCGTCCCAATTAATTTTAGTTTTGTCCTTCTTTTTTGTGTTATGTAAAAAATTGTTAAGTACTGCCTGATGTGACGCGGCATGGGGTAGGTGCGACCTATAAAAATTAATTATTCCTAAAAATCTACGTAACTGTTCTACCGTTTACGGTCGCGTATAATCTTTAATCGCCTTTACCTTTTCCGGCAATGGACTGATGCCGTCCTCCGACACTAAATATCCTAAAAATTCTACTTTAGACTGACCAAAAACGCATTTGTTAACATTAATCGTAATACCTAATTCCTTAAGTCTATTGAATAGAATTCTAACGTGCTCTTTGTTCTGTTTGTGTCAGATGCTACCAATATATCGTGTGTATAACAGAAAAGTGCTGACTCGCCGCTTTCATCTGCTATGCGTTCTATACCCTTTACTACCTGTTGATCCTGGGAAACTCGTATTCGCCGAAAGGTGTATAAATGCTAGTTTTCTCTATATCTTCTGCGGCAACTGACAAATTATGATAGGCCCTATTTATATAATCCAACCTAGTATAATATTTCTTATTAGGCAACATATACGTAAATGAAGTCGTGTGATTGGGTATCGATCTGGTTTAGTGATAGCGTTAAGCCTTCTATAATCCCCGCTCGGGCGTAATTGACCATCTTTCTTTAAAACAACGTGTAATGGACTAGCCCATTCTCCTTCACCTGGGCGACAAATACCTAATTCCTGCATTTTCTGAAACTCTTCTTTCACTTTCATATACCGATCCGGAGGCCTCGGACGCGCAAATACCGGTGGACCAGAAGTTATGATGTGATGATAAACGGAATGAGATGGTTCTTTATACACAATAGGCTTAGTGATACTCGCAAATTCCTCTAATATGCTTCGATATCGTTATCGTTTTGTATGCTTTTAAACGAAGGCTGAACATGTTTTATGACGCACCCTATCGTACATAAATTAGTTTATGTCTACGATTAATTTATAATACTTATTCAAAAAAAATCAGCACCTATGATAGCTTGCTTAACATCACAAATGATAAATGTCCATTTCAAGGCTCTTCGTAATACTAAATTTAACTCAAGTGTTTTAATACCGTATGTTTTAATTTCGGTATTATTAGCGGCAGAGTTTGTATTCACTAATTGTTCACATTTAAATTGACTCACCGGTAAAACGGAGCCGTTGGCACCTGTATCAACCAGGAAACGGATTCCGGTCACCCTGTCCCTTATACACAAGCGGTTCTAGCTCCATGCAGTCTCTCACCGAAAAATACTGCACTGCATCTAGTTTTCCGTCTTCTCACCATTGCTGTCTTGGGTCTTCTGATGTATTGGTTCTATCCAGCTGCAGGGCTTCTCACATATTCTCGCGGGACTTCTGAACCAGAAGTGATATTTGCAGAACCAGTTTGGGCTTCCTTCGGTCCTCGGTCGTCCTCTGGATAATGAACGGGATCGTTATCTACTTCTGTTCCACGGGTTATTTCCGAAATTCCTGCGACGTCCCCTTATTTCGTTGATTTCCACACGCAGTGTCTGTAGTTCCTTCGTCATTAGTGCTAGTTGGTCGGTTAGATTGGGCGTCACCGATGCTACAGACGTCGTTGGTGCCAGCTGCGTTGATACCGCGGCGACTTCATTGGGGCGCAAATTTTCCATGATTTTGTCGGCTAATGTGGATAACTCGTCCAAATTTGTACTCTGTGCCACCGATAAAACTGCTTTCACCGAGCCTGGGAGTCTAGATATCCATAGGCGTCTTAATACTTCTGTGGATACCTGTGTGTTAGTTCCGAGTTCTGACATTCTTCTTAATAGTTGCGACGGGCGTTGTGTTCCTAAGTCCATTTCAGAGACGAGCTTGTTATATTGCCGTTCGGCACTCTCCTCGTAAACGGTTGTTAATCGATCTCTGATGGCTTCGTACTTTTTAGTTTCGGGTGGCGTGATAATTAGGTGGTATACTTGCTGTAAGGCGTCTCTGTCAAGCTTCACTAGGTACCACCATGTTGTATTTCGCAGTGTCTCCTTGTTATTGTGGCTCCAAAACCGAATCAAATTGAGCGAACCATAGTTTCGGCATGTCTTTCCAGATCTCCGGTATTTTTGCAGAAACGGATATCGCCGCTAAGTCCGTGACTGTGGCGCCGCTTAGACCCGCTCCGGTAACTGTAGGCTTGTTCATCTTGTAGTAGTTGCTACACTGCTTTTTTTTTTTGAAAAATTTCTATTATGTTCTATTTAATTTTACGCACAGATCACGTCGATTTCACCAATGTTGACCCGTTCCCTACGTGTGTCCACTGACTCGTGTTGGGAAGTCAGAATACAATAAATGCGACTTATGTGAACCGGATTTATTTGCAGGGAATATAGAACTCGGTATATATAAGGTTTTTTTTACACGGTAGGGAAATTACTGGTGAGAGCGGCCAGCGTCGCCACGTCGTGCTCTATATAATGCAACATCGCATATTATTGTGTCATGCTATGCACGTGTCCCTACAAAGGGGATATTCCGTTGATCTTTTTTTGGAGTTAACTCCTTAAGAATCCATTTTCATATAAAGCCCTGAGTATGATAATTTATCGGGAGTAAAATCAAACTTTCTCCGTTACGTTACGTTACGCGTTATGTTATGTTTACTAATCTATATATTTTATAATTGTACGTAAGGAGTAAACTCCAGTCGTGCGTCGGAGCTGACACACACAATGTTTATTTTTTCATTGCTTTTCGATATCGATTCACGCGTGATTAAAATATTGCTAGGTAAATCAATTGAACACTGTATAAATTATACGTGAAGACGATGCACATAGAATCAATAAAATTGCCATACCACAATTAAATAGATAAAAAAAATACTTACTTGAATATACAGAGACGGGATGTTCGATGTTGCGACCGTGTTTCTCTTTCTGCATGCTCTGTTTGATCTAATAACATACACCAGAATATTACATTACATTGTTTACATTCAACGGAGTCATCGGAAGCCTTTTTTTGTGGGTGGGTAATCATTAGGGATGGCCGATTTTTCACTTTGAATCGATCCTCTGGATCGTAACTTCGTGAATCGATTCACGATCTTAATCGCACTGTATTGATCTTACTCGATCTTGGAAGATCGTATCGTAATTTTATAACAAACAATCAAAATCAGAATATATTTATTTCACCTAAACCTACATGGGCACTTACGAAACGTCAGAAGCTAGGTGTACGGCTCCAATTTGTGGTTTCCTATGGAGAAGAGCCGGCCAGAAACTCCGTAATAAAGCACAGTATGTATGCAAAATTATTTATTTTAACTTAATCTTCTTAATAGATCAACTACAAAGTGTTCCACGGACGCCGTCGTGACAGATAGCAGTAATAGGCAATCCAGCCAGTAAGTCGTATCAACTAAAACCTAAAGAACGAACCATACGAACTACAACTTGTCGGGTATGTTAACATTTCCTTCCGAACGTCTGTTTTCTCTAGCTGGAAATATTTTGTCAGATAGCCGCTATAGAATAGATTCAGTGCGTCTAGCCAAAATAATAATATTGAAAAAAAAAATGTAGTTAGTTGAAATTTTATACTTTTCTAAATTAACAATTTAATATAGAAAACAGACGTTCGAAAGGGAATACACGACAAGTTGTAGTTCGTACGGTACATTGTTTAGGTTTTATTTGATACGATTTTTTCATACGATCTAAGACGAATACGATTCGATCTGGCTAAGATCGTATCTTGTTGAATCGATTAAAAAAATCGGTAGATCGTATGGTCATAAATCGATCTTCTGAAAGATCGATTCAGATCGGGCATCCCTAGTAATCATAATATGACGTCTCCCGCTTTGGGCGGAGCGGGAGGGAGAGTCAGACTTTTACTGAGTAAAACCCACCCGTGTTCCTTCAGTTGCCTATACGCCAGGGCCACGGTATCTCTTTCGAACAAATCTCGCGACCCTGGCAGGGTCTTCGGAAGGCTTTAGAGGGTACGATAGCTTCCGAAATTAAGATTTCTTAGGTTACAAATATGGTTTTACAGAATTTAAATAAACAATACAACTTTCTAAGTTCATTTAATCTTATCGAATGTATATTTCATGAAAATCGAGAGGCCAGCCCTCTCGATTTTAAATACTCACAAATTTTCATGATTTTAATCATTCTAATTCTGTAAAATATGATTTGGGACCGTTAAAAATATGGTTTTACAGAATTATAATCATCAATACGAGCTTCTAATTTTATTTAATACCACTGCAAGACTATTTCATGAAAAAGTCGAGGTTGTCAAGTATTGGTGATTTTAATGATTCTACTTCTGTAAAAATATACGTGTTAGGATCAGTAGGCGCTAGGAAGCTGTTAACCCTTCTTTGCATGATTTTTTCTTTATAGGTGAAATAAATCAAGGTGATATAACTCATGTGCAAAATTAAAGGAAAAATGGTTTAAAAAATCTTAGTATAAGTATATTTTTTGTATAAATTTAGCACAAAACAGTATGATGGAAATTTCCATCATCATGCAAAGTTAGATCATTAGCTAAGTACTACGTCTTCCAACTGAGTCAAATAAGCTTCGATTTCCTTCTCATCTAGGGGTTTCTAGAATAATAACAAATAATAAACAATGAGTAAAATATGTTTTCCCATACATTAGGAGATAAGTAACTGCATAGTGATGTAAAATTCTATCATGGGGTATTTTTTTAATTAAACGCAAAGTTTTTCATGAATTGCTCTAAAAATAACAGAAACACATGTTAAAAACCTTTCTTCCACTCATTTTCACTTTTTTAGCAATAGAAACTCAAATATAATATTAAAAATTTAAAAACGAAGTCATACGTTTATTGCAACTACAACAGACAGCGGAATGACAACTTCAAGCTCGTTTTACTGATTACGTTTTACTGATACACTTGCTTATTTTTGACAGCTATGTTTTTTTTAACCGACTTCAAAAAAAGGAGGAGGTTATCAACTCAACTGTTTTTTTTTAATGTTTGTTACCACATAACTTTTGACTAGATGAAACGATTTTGATGATTCTTTTTTATTTGAAAGGTGGTGCTCCCCGAATAGTCCCATTTTGATTTGGTTCCATTTGGACAATGGGGTCCATGTGAAAACCACATAAGTCTTAAATTTGCATTTAGTATTTGCGCGACAAATGAACGAATAACGCGATTAGATTAGTGCGGGGTATCTACCATAACTTAAAAGTAAAAAATAAAAACTTTTTACAAAAAAATAACAACCAACTTCCATAAAAAAAAAAAACACTACAAAGTCAAAAATAAATTTAATTTCGGAAGTCGGTGGCAAAAAAACCTTAAATACAGATCCTAAGACACCGAATTCCGAAATTAAAGTTATTTAGGACTTTGTAGTGTTTTTTTTTTTTTTTTAAGGAAGTCGGTTGTTAAATTTTTTAATGTAATGGACACAAAAAGGTATCCAGACAAGATCAACTTAAAGTGAACTTGTCTACACTAATATTATATAATGGATAAACTCAAAAACTACAGGACCGATTTTAATCATTCTTTCACCATTAGAAAGCTACATTATCTGCGAGTAACATAGGCTATATAACATCACACTACAACCAAGAGGAGCGAAGCAGTAATGAAAAATGTTACAAAAACGGGGTAGGCGATTCGACGCGACGGGAAGGGTCAGGGGAACACGAAATTGAACGCGGACGAAGTCGCGGGCAGAAGCTAGTTCATTTATACAATTTTTGGGCATTCAATGTTATGATGGAAATTTCCACCATCATGCAAAGAAGGGTTAAGGCCGGGCGGTTTTGGGACACTGTCTATTGACATTTTGATGTTAGAAAAGTGCTGATTCTCCGCCTAATTTTAATAAAATGACGTTTGATTTTGATCATGAATCATATGTTGTTCAACATACAATCTGAAACTGACCTGCAAATTGCTAAAAAAGTAATAAAATTTGAATTTCACGTTTACAATGGTGCTTCCCTCATCGTGCGTGTAATGTTTTGTTTAGGTTTTCATGTTACTACCCCTTATATAACACTAGTGTTAAGTTCGGCTTCCCCCAAAAAGAAGAGTATTTGTTAAAAAACTGAGAATGTAGTACTGTTGAAGTTAACGTGTAAATTTTATACCTCTAAACGAGCAATTCTTGTATATATATATAATCTGAATCTCGGAAACGGCTCCAACGATTTTCTTGAAATTTAGTATACAGGGGATTTTGGGGGCGATAAATCGATCTAGCTAGGATTCATTTTCAGAAAATGTCTTTTTACCAAAAAAAAAAACCGAGCAGATCATCCAGGTACTATTTATTTATTTTATTTAACAACTTCCCTTAGATTAACTCGTATTTAAATGGTAGTAGAGAGCTTAGATAAGTCATTGTAACAAGCAATAGCTGTATTAAGGCCAACAGATTGTCATGAGATCGAATGCTATGACAACTCACTCAAAATAGTAGAACAGCAAGGCTTCATGTAAATGCCTCGGTTTTGTTTTTAAGTAAGTATATAAGTAGTTGTTTTTAGGTAAGTATATACTTCTTGAAAAAAAAAAGTTGGTTTTATGTGCTACACACGGCTACATATCATTTCCAATTCAAGCTGACCTCGCGTTGTATAGGCTTTTTGTACAATGAGAAGTCAGTTTATACTAGAAATTTAAAGCTTGATTTGTCGCCGTGCGTTTCTACCCCACAACAATTGGTATATAACTAGAAATCTGTTTTTTTTTTTTTTTTGAAAATCATTTTTAAATTTCTAATCTAGAAAAAGAGTTCCTGGAAGGACTTGGGCAGGCCTCTGCCGAGCAGTGGCACAGTACAGATTAACACACGATTATAAAATACAGGAATCGGCCTTCCGACTGTTTGCTAATACGACTGTCACATTACTATTACATTTATCAAATTACTGATATATTGATCAGTTGTCTGGTTGCCGTCGGCTCTGCCTAGTTCGGGATCAGATAACGGTGTGTTGGTTGTGTTAAGATATTGTTACCTGATCGAAGCAGTCGGTCTCGTGCACGACGTGCGGCACCTCGCCCTTAAAGGCGTTGTAGACGCGCGTCAGGTACGAGCGCAGCTTGGCGTCGGGCACGTCGCGCAGAGTGCCGCCTGAAGAGTACGGGACTATGCCTGGCGGACCAATGGGTAGCTATTAGCTTCATCATTTCAGCCGAAAGACTGGATATAGGCCACTGCTGGACATAGGCCTCCCCCAAGCAACGCCACTTCATCCGATTCTTTTCCTGCGGCTTTTACCAGGTCATCGGTCCATCTTGTGGGAGGCCTTCCAACGCTACGACTTCCTTTACGCGGTCGCCACTCCAGAATCTCCTGACCCCATCGGCCATCTGTTCAGCGAACAATGTGCCCTGCCTAATGTCACTTAAGTTTGGCAATTCTTTGGGCTATAGTTACCTTGGTTCTCCTACGGATCTCTTCATTTCTAATTAGATAACGTAGGGTAACTCCAGGGCTTAGTTGAGCCAAAATATAAGGATAAACAAATTTGACAGAGATTTTTTTAAGGGAGCTCGTTCATTTTGCGCTGCTACTGATAGAGGTGCAACAGTTCCGTCAGCGCCGATTTTGTTACATGTAGGGAATGTACTACTAATCCAGGTTATAAACTATCTGTGTTCAACATTTCTAAGACGTACGGACAAAGGTTCCTACACCTCGTATCAAGTACTTTTTTTTTCATTCATATTCAATGTACCACAGCCAGCACATCAAGCTAGAAGAAACTGTCAAATTTTCCCAATCTATGTTGAACCTAATACTTTAGCAATAAAGTTGAAAACCTATTAAAGAAATTCGACAGCTTTGCGTGCTGGCGTCTGTACAAAAAATACGGAAATTAAAAAAAGACAGGATGTAATTCGGAAAACCACGCTGCGTTCCAGAACGGGTATTAATAGACATAGGCAGAAAGACTGCCAGGTTCAAATGGGACTGGGCGGTTTACATCAGACGCATGCAGGATAACCGCTGGACTAGTCTCCGCATAATGGGTGCCTGAAGATGCTGCCATAGTCAGTTCAGTAAAGCGATGGCGAGACGACCTGGACGCTTACCGCAAGGGCTGGTGGCGCGGGAAAAAGTTCCTGGAAGGACTTGGGAGAGGACTTTACCAAGCAGTAGGACAATATAGGCTAAACAAACAAATCAATGCAAGGTACAGTAAAAGCTCCTTTTTCGCGCTTCCTTCATTCGCGGCTAAAGATTTCTTTATTCGCGGATCTAATCGGTACATCGGTACATATTGATAAAAAGGTTTCCAATAGGTATCCAAACCAGTATTATTTGTATACGCGTCGTCATGTGGACTAATAAAAAAGTAAAATAGACCTTACAACAACTATGACAACTGTGCCTAAAGTATGTTGTTAAATGATATCGCCGTTTGACATAAGCTGCCCTGTTTTAGAGAATGTAAACAAACCTGAGAATGAAAGCAACCTTATTACTGCATAAAGTATATTTTTATGTCACCTAGGAACGTATCCTCTATAGTCACATATAAATTACCATTCCATATTCACGGTTTCTGTATTCGCGGTGTTAAGGTTTATGCTAATATCCCTTCGAATGGAACTGTGGCCATAGGCGAGCCTTTAGTCTGCACTAACACGTGGTAAAGTGGATAGGAGAGGGTACTCACGGGTCTTCACAATCGACGGCTTTTGGGTGGTACGACTCCAATACACAGTCCCGGGACGTCCCTGATGACACTTAACACTTCACAGAATTGTTGTAGGTAGTTTTGTTAGAATATAGTTGATTTATGTTTTATAGCCGGCAGCGAACCGCACGCGCCATCTTGCTTGCTGAGTTCTCGAGTGAGTTGTGTCGAATGATTGTTTCCGGAAGAAAATGAACGAACGGGATGGTATGGAATCAGGAAGTACGGTGATAGTGCATTACTCGATTAAATGTTTTCCTTTTATATTTATTTTGATACTTTAACACGCGGCATATTTACGGGACATATACCCCGCGAATAAACAGCTTTTACTGTACAATTTTCATAGTGCTCACCGAACTCGTGCTGCAGTATGTGGTAGACGGCGCGCGGCACGGTGGCGGCCGGCAGCAGGTCGGGCCGGTAGCGGCGCAGCAGCTCCGTCAGCGCCGCCGGGCTGCACGCCGCGCGGATACCCGGCTCCGACCAGCCCACCCACGACACGAGCGCTTCTTCAGGCACCTCCGCTTCTGAACACGAACGGAGTACACGATATGTTTATCATCATTGTTAACCCTTATAGGATCACTCCGTTGTCCGTCCGTCTGTCCAGACACATTTTCTAAGGAAAGTGTGGAGGTATCTGTTCAATTTAATATCAAATACGTAGATTCTAAGATCCCTTGGAGCCCCAAAAAAACTCTCAAAACATTTTCACGAAGTCTATATGATTTTCATTATTTTATTTTGTCATTAGTATTTTGTGCTTTATCAACTATATCCCAATTTATTATTTCTTTCAGATTAGTTGTATCATGTCAAAAACTGATATGAAGCAACGTTTTCGGTGGTTACTAAGTTGCTGCAAACCCGGGATTCATTACTGGACATTTCCCTGTAGAAATTCAATATTTCGGTAAATATATATTAAATTAGGGGGAACTGTATTTTCCGAACTACGAGAAGAGATTCAAACAATGGAAAAAAAGCGTGGGGTGCTTGATATTAATTAAAAATACCTCAAATAGCACCCCACGCTTTTATCCATTATTTGCTATGGAAGCGTATTTTTTGGTTTTTTAAACTGTTATTTCTTTTTTACATGATTTTCATATAGAAATCAACATGAGGAATGTTACAATAAATCTTTTTGGCATGTAAGTCTCACACTTTTTGTCCAAGAGATGATATTTGGTCCAAGGCTATTAAAATTTTTGTTGTTATAGAAATGTTCGGCCAATTTGCGAACCTCTTTTGAGAACACTTTTCTTTGCTTTTTATTCTAATCTTCGAACCATTTTTAAATCGACATACAGCATGACACTGATCAGCGAATGCCAAAACCCTGAAGAAAATTAATTTTTCGAAGGTTATAGTTGTATGTTTTGATATATTAGTATACTAACCTCTTCGCCTCTTCCTAGCCGTGGGCGCAGCATCCAGAGGCAGTGGTTCGTCCGAATCGTAGAACGATACCACTCGGTGCGGAGACACGGCAGTCCGGTTCAAATTCGGGTAGCGAGTACCCGGGTCAAGAGTGTAGGCGCCGAAGTCGCGGTGAAGGTTTTCAGGAGTCGTTTGAGCTGAAATGGTATATTTACACGGGTTACTTATATTTATATAGCGTAAATATAACATTATGCTTAAATTTCCCAAAGAAATAGGCGAAAGTGTTAGGTAAAACGCCTCATCAAGACTCCGGGCTGTTATTTAGTAGTTCGTGATGGAATAACTTAGGGCCATACACGTCCAGCAGCCACGCTTGAGAACACTAAACCAAAAGACAGGTAATCATTTCAGTTATTTCATTTAGACACTGTAAAACATTTTTATTATATTCAGACGTACGAAGAAAAAACTTTGCGTTAAGTATATTTCAGCATCATTCTAGATCCGATGTTCTTAAAGCTTTTTCTTCAACTCTGATTGTAATTCGATATTGAAATATCGATTGTCAAATGCTGTGAAAACGACACCCATGATGAATATTTTGAAAGATTTTGCAACCACCATCTTGGATTTGCATTTTAACCACATCATCGGATTCAACACCCACGAAAACGATGAAAACGACTTTCTTCTTTATATTACGATTTCTGCAAGTTTACTCCTGCGTCAAAGTCATTTATACAAACTAGGCTGAAAGTCAGCACTTTTTGAACGTTAAAGTTACATAAGACATGAATTCGTTCCAATAAATAGACACATAAGATTTAAAACAGTAAAAACTTGCGAAAAGAAAGAGAAAGAGTTCTAAACCCTTTTTATATCTATTTGTCGTACCCGTTCAATGCTGATTTTAAATTCGTTTTATACAGAACTAACTTTTTAAACTATTTTCATGATCACACATAACCTTTTATAATTTCCTCTAAAGTTCATTTTCACATCAAAACCAATATCTTTCAGAATTTAGTCGCACACGCTCGTAGTAACTAAAACGTCTAAAAAAATTTGTTCCGTTAGTTTCCAACCATATGCCTAGAACATTTTATGAACACTATGAAAATGAAGGATTGTCCACCCAACTTCATCCCCTTTTTCAGCACTTCGGAGATAGAATTATCAAAAACGCGGAGTTAAGTATAAATTAATTTTAAATCATTAGCCTAAACACAAAATATGAAGAACCTAATCAATCAACCTTCAAATTCATTGCACCTACCACTGTTTGTCTCTGCATCACCCAAAGGTTGACTGGTAGAAAATGCCGATGGCTTTAAATTAATTAATTCGACTGGCCTGTTAGTCTAGTGGTTAGTGACCCTGACTGCTAAGACTGAGGTCGTGGGTTCGATTCCCACCCAGGACAAATGTTTGTGTGATGAGCTCAATCTTTTCTTCTGTGTCTGGGTGTAATTTATCTATAATATGTATGTATTTAGAAATATATAAGTATATTTATCAGTTGTCTGGTTACCATAGTACAGGCTCTGCCTAGTTTGGGATCAGATAATTATCTGATCCCAAACTAGGATGGTGTTGGATGTCCTAAGATAAAAAAAAAAAATCCGCCTCTGTACATTTATGTGCTTAAAGTGTTAAATAAATAAACCTAGCTTCGAAACGGATGGACTTTCAAACAACCTTCCACCCATATCCTTCACATATTCCGCGGGGATTTTCCTAAAATCCTTTCTTAGCTGACGTCTTCCACTCATGACCTCATCATCATCATTATTTCAGCCGTAAGACGTCCACTGCTGGACTTAGGCCTCCCCCAATTTGGGGGGCTTTGCCATAATCGCCACGCTTGGCAAGCGGGTTGGCGATCGCAGTATGGTGGTAAAATGCATAGAGAACGCTGCTACCCATTCTCTAGTAAGCATAACCTACCTCTGTGCAAATTTCATCTTCGTAGGTCTAATCGTTTTTGAGATATCGTGACTAATTTGTAGGTGACTGAATATATGAATGAGTGACCTTTCACTTTTATATAAATTATGTTGCATCTTGTATTCCACATACTCTTTTTGAGGTCATCTTGTACATTTCAGCTATGTTGCTTTTACTACCATACCTACAAATAGGGATGCAGGGGCGAAACGGGACGATAGTTTTAAATTGATAATATATTTTATTTGTTGCCAACAAGGGCAGTTACTTTTTTGGCAACTAACTATATTATTTCAATGTTATAATTCCTTTTAAAGCTTCGTCCCAATCTAACCCTGCATATTGACCCCGTTTGTCCGTACCTTTTATCCAGAAATTCCACCCTTGAAAACCATTCTAATCAAACTTCGTAACATAGTCTAGACGGCACGCTCCCACACTAAGCTTGCCAAATGGCGGGAAATCTGGGTTTGTCCCGGAATTTTACGCAATCCGTGTAACTAGAGTGTTCAATTCGTAATATTCAGCATGCTGAAAAGTTTTAACATAACTAATTTTAATATAAATTATAAAAAATCATAAAAAATTGTACCATTTTGGCAAAGCCCTGGTGGCCTTGGCTCTGAAAAATTGGTAAAATGTCTCTTAAACTTTTACAATACAACGAAAAAAAAACTCTCCTTGATTTATATAACTGTTTTTATGCATATCGCTTTCACTTCACGCTTCTTATGTATTAAAAAAAAAAAAAAAACAAAGAGAGGTTTTTTGTTGAATTGTCCCGTAAATGATAAGCCTTATATGGGAACCCTATCCCAGACGTAAACAAACCAGCTTCCCCTAAAATGAAATCCGAGTACCAACGAATCAAATTCATAAAGCCCTCCGAGCAGTTGAAAATTGCGCTATAAATTAATACGATGTCTAGACGATAGGGGAACTCACAAACAACGTTATGTACTTTTTGTGTTGACGGGATATCCACCCTCCCGCGGTACATAAGGGAGAGGGCTGCATTGGACTGGAATTACATAAACTAATTGAAACTCAAGGGCTGTTCGTGTGTGTGTGTTTGCGTATGTAGCTAAAGTGCATGCAGTAAGGTGGTATCTCACTCTTTCGATACACCCACGTCTCAAATTCAATCAGCTTGCAAAACTGTACACACTACATGGGCATGTTTTGATATTATAAAATTATAATCACTTGATGTTGTCTTTTAGTAGACAACGACAGCTAAATGATAAATTATTTTATTTCTGTAAGTAGGTTTGTACAAATACACTTTCTACACGTCAATGATATTTTTTTAAACCAGATGTGGTCGGCGTTTCCTATCTGACTACTCTGAGAAGGCCGAAACAAACTCAGAGGTCACAGTCTCTTTTAAATGTCCAGAGATAATCTTATTCACATCATGTGAAGACCATGTAGATAGCTTTCTGAAATAGTATTTACAGGAAAGAACTACACAGATTGAGTGGACATGTCCAGTCAATGAACGCATTTGTCAGTAATCGCTAGTGGTGTTGTTACTTGCACTTCAGGGATTGAAAAGGTTCCTACCTAAAACCAGTAAAAAACCGGTATTTAGACATTCCGTTACTAGAACCCGATCTGGAACTGGAACCCAAACTACAAGCCTTAAGAACCTTTATTTTACCGGTTCTTCTTCAAAACGAGTCGGAACGAGTTCATACGATGATACAGTAAGTGTAGATTATTCAAACAACTAACAATAGTTAATGACAATATTCATTTGTGGACACTGTACAGTATAGACTTGCACTCGCTAATATTTCGGAGGCGGCCTGAAAGAAAACCTACGCCAGACACGCGTCAAACACATCCTATAAATTCGGAGATACAGAACCGGATCGGAACTGGAATCGAATCGAAAAAAAGACCCTTTTTAGAACCAAAATAAAAAACCGGTACTCGAGGCATTGCAAGATAGAGATTGAAATATAGATATTAATCACGTTTGCGATGTTTACAAAAAATTACAGACGAGCTTAAATCGGAGTGAGTGGCGAGTGGTGCGTGGGGTGTGGGTGGTGAGTGGGACAGTAAGTAGGTGGTGAGTGGGGTAGTGAGTGGTGTGTGGGGTTGCGTGTGGTGCGTGGAGTAGACAGAGCGGTAAGTCCGTTCGTTATATGATCGGCTATGATAATGGACCTCTCCCTAATCGTGCGGAGGATGCAGGTCTGTCAGAGGCAGCACCCCTTTTTAATTAATTCGATACAGCAGACAGAAAAGGTTTTAGTAAACGTATGGGGTGGACGTCGCGAGTCATGTTTATTTTGATTATTACAATTTGCATCACATGTACGATTGCGAATAAAAGTTTACTAAACGTATTTAGTAACTGATTTACCACCGGTTTTTAGAATATTTATCGATATAAAATTCCCATTTCTTCCCGTGGGTGTCGAAAGAGGCGACTAAGGGACTTATTAGATAATGGGCAGCAGCGTTCTCCATGCCTTTCTCCATCATAGTACGATCGCCAACCCGCCTGCCAAGCGTGGCGATTATAGCAAACCCCCCAGAATTAGGGGAAAGCTATCTCCAGTAGTGGACGTCTTACGGCTGAAATGATGATGAAGAAAGGTCCTTGGGTTCAAACCCACTACAAGAACTCGTTAATCGGAGCCTAACACTGGGCTACTACTGCTATGTCGGGATAAAAACATTAATAGTGGACACAAGCTCACCTAACAGCCTGTAGATGGACTCTCTCTCAGCGATGACCTCGAGCGGGTGCGGCGCAGGGCTCTGCCCCCAGGCCCGCACTGCCCAGGCGGCGTCGAGCGCGGACAGGAAGCCTCGTGCGCAGCCCGAGCCCGTCGGCCAGAAAGGCTCCAGCAGGCTGTCTCCAACCAACTGGCAGAGGAGGCGGCGGCCGTGGCGCTCGTATACCTGGAGTATAGATCAATGTTCAAAATCAAAAACCCTATTTACACGATGCAAGTTTCTTGTTTTCGGCATACAGTAGAATTGGAACAACAAATGACTTGCATCGTCCAAACATTAAATGAAATTTTATATTCTGTGAATTGGACATTGCACCCTCGTTAACACCAGTCATCATCTGCCTAGCCATTTCCAATGTATATTGGGGTCGGCTAGTTTAACCGGATGCAGCTGAATCCCCGACTGCCTGTCCGACCCCTTGGTAAGACTGGTTGTCAAACTTTCAGAGCTTGACATTAGATTGTTGCCGAGATCAGAGAGATACGTCTCATAATTTTAAGAACGTTCACAGTCTGATCTCAGTGTCAATGTTTCAAAAATACTGCGAGTTTCCATACAATTTTGTCAAGTTTTTGTCATTTGATTGTCGCCGACATTTAGACTGCCACTAGATTTTGAACGTTTTAAAATACGAGAATTATCGTTCAGGTTTGAGTCCATGTCCCTACCTTGTATACAACTACGACTTACCATGCTCGCATTCTCGGCCGCATACATGGAGGTGAAGTCAAAGAGCGCGACGTCGGGCTCCCCGTAGTGGTTGAGGGCGAAGTCCCGCAGCGGCAGGCGGCCGTCGGTGGAGAACCGCGCGGCCTCCTGAGCGTAGCGCATCAGGGCGGCGCGGTCTACGTTCTCCACGCTCAGGAGACGGGATACCTCGTTGAAATCCTGTGGAGTAAGTGGTTGAATGAATACACACAAGCTAAAAAATCAAAATCAGTTCAGCCGTTTAGGAACTGCGATGACACAGACAGCCACACAGATACACACGTTAAACTTATAACGCCTCTCTATTTTCGATGAGGGTTTAAAAATAGTTGAACTAGTCCCAATCTATACTATCTATACTAATATTATAAAGCTGAAGAGTTTGTTTGTTTGCTTGGTTGAACGCGCTAATCTCAGGAACTACTGGTCTGCATTGAAAAAATATTTTTGTGTTGGGTAACGTATTTATTGAGGAAGTCTATAGGCATATAACATCACGCTACGATCAAAAGGAGCGGAGCAGCAACGAAAAATGTGCGAAAACTGGCAGGCAATTCGATGCGACGGGAAGGGTCACGGGAGCAAAAATTAGACGCGGACGAAGTCGCGGGCAGAAGCTAGTATTAACTAAAATGGCGGCACTGTATGACGGTGTAATTAAATTTGCATGTGTTTTCTAAGTGTCCGTCTACGACACTGACGAGAAGAAATGGGATGGTGTATGACAGTTAGTTACATTTGCCTGTTTTTTTTCTACGTGTCCGTCTACGAGACCCGCGGGAAGAAATGGGCTGGTGCTATTCTTTACGTTCGGCATCACACGGGAATGATAACAAGTATGTGGTTTCATTTATTGCATACACATTATGTGCTTTCCATACTGTATCATCGTCAGCAGCCTATAATGTTCCCACTGCTGGGACACAGACCTCCTCTCGGTGAGAGGGAGTGGGCCATAATCCACCACGCGGGCCCTGTGCGGGTTGGTAGATGTCACAAGTCTTCGATTTTTTGGTTCTAAGACATGCCGAAAAAAAAAAATTTTTTTTTTGGTTCTAAGTCATGCCGGTTTCCAGGGTCGCGAGATTGTTCGAAAGAGATATCGTGACCCTGGCACATGGGCAACTAAAGGAACACGGGTGGGTTTTAGTCAGTAAAAGTCTGACACGCCCACCCGCTCCGCCCAGAGCGGGAGAAGTCATTTGATGATTTCCAATCCAGAAAAAGAAAAGACATGCCGGTTTCCTCACGATGTTTTCCTTCACCGTTTAGAGAGCAATGGTGATGAAATAATGTACACTAAATATAGTGCCTGCATAGGTTCGAAGTCGAACCCACGATCTACATCTCGTAAGTCGCGGCCGTTTCCACTGGGCCACCACTGCTCACCACAATGTATATTAGTATGGACAGTCCACTTACATTGAGCAGCACACCCTTATCCAGCAGGCTGTGCTTCTTGGCCGTCATGACGAAGTAGTGCGTGTCGTCCTTGTAGTAGACGATGTTCTCCAGGTCGATGCCCGTCACCTCGTACAGCTCCTTGAAGAACTTCTGGTTGAATATGAACGCCACGCCGCTGATCTCAGGCACCTGGTCACACAAAAAACTGGATTATTTAAAGAAATTGAACATTATAAGTAAGTTAGCTTTTATCAGCAGCTTCGCCCGTTATCAGACTTTCGGGTTTCTGACGACCCGTAACGACTGTCAATGATCTATGAATTACAGCCGGGACCAACAGGTAAACTTGCTTTCCGACGCACAGAGTTTCTTGGTATGTTAAGATCGTCACCCATCCATGGACCAACCGAGGAAACCTTAGCTAAACCTGTTCGATGGACCCATGCGAATATTATTACTCAGCCATAAGCCTATCGCCATACCGTGTGGTGCCGGACGTAAAGAATAACACCACCCCATTTCTTCCCGTGGGTGTCGTAAAAGGCGACTAAGGGACTTACTAGAGAAAGGGCAGCAGCGTTCTCTATGCATTTTACCACCATACTGCGATCGCCAACCCGCCTGCCAAGCGTGGCGATTATGGCAAAGCCCCCCAAATTGGGGGAGGCCTAAGTCCAGCAGTGGACGTCTTACGGCTGAAATGATGATGATGATGAAGCCCATCTCACAACTGTTACTACACCGATTAATGACAACCAACAAACTATCAATACAAAACAAGATCATCATCATCATTGTCATCATCAAATCAATCATTCAAATCAAAATATTTTTATTTCACATAAACCTACATGGGCACTTATGAAACGTCAGAAGCTAGGTGCACGGTTCCAAAAAGTTGATTCCTATGGAGAAGAGCCGGCAAGAAACTCCATGGTTATTGTTTTAAAAATCCAGCCGAAAGACGTCTACTTCTCGACATAGGCCTCCCCCAATTTGGGGTGGTTTGCCATGATCGCCACGCTTGGCAGGCGGGTTGGCGATAGCAGTATGGTGGTAAAATTCAGAGAGAACGCTGCTGCCCATTCTCTAGTAAGTCCCTTAGTCGCCCGACTACACCCACGGGAAGAAATGGGATGATGCTATTCCTTACTTCCCGCACCACCCGGAACAGATGTCGATTGCAGAGTGAAAAGTCACTGCCAGGGTCGCGAGATTTGTTCGAAAAAATTACCGTGATCCTGGCATAGGCAACTGAAGGGACACGGGTGAGTTTTAGTCAGTAAAAGTCTGACACGCCCTCCCGCTCCGCCCAGAGCGGGAGACGTCATTTGATGATATCCCACCCACAAAAACAAAAAAGCTAGGGTGGGCGATCGGAGTATGGTGGAAAAATGCATAGAGAACGCTGCTGCCCATTCTCTAGTAAAGGACTTACCCTTAGACTGCCGGGGTCGCGAAATTGTTCGAAAGAGATACCGTGACCCTGGCACATGGGCAACTGAAGGAACACGGGTGGGTTTTAGTCAGTAAAAGTCTGACACGCCCTCCCGCTCCGCCCAGAGCGGGAGAAGTAATTCGATGATTTCCCATCCAAAAAATGTGGCCTCTTACGACACACACAGGAAAAAATGGGATGATGCTATTGTTTGCGTCCGGTATCACACGGAACAGAGTGAAAAGTAACTGTTACTCACCGAGGCCTCCTGCTCGGAGTGTCGGTTGATGAAATTGGCGGTGATGGCCATGGCGAGTTTGCCCCGGAACTCCTTGCGCTTGAAGCCGTGCAGCGTGTTGCGCTTGCCGTCGGCTCCTAGCAGCGAGTCGAACTCGAACTGGGACACCACGTGGTCGGCGGGAAGCACGCGCGCGCGCCAGCCGAGAGCTGAGACAAAAGAAATCGCTTAGTCGTTTTAGTCTTTTTTAACACTTGGTATGTATGTATGTGATGTGCCGGATATCCGTATTCATATCCGCGGATATCCGAGGAAAAAGAAAGATCTGTATCCGTTATTTTTTTGACGGGTCTTTCACCTTATTAATTTTCAATAAATAGATTCATTAAATTCGTAATTAATTTAATTTAATTCATTAAATCGTGTAAGTTGTGTAATTTTTTTTTAAATGTTGAACAATGACGACCGTAGTGACGCCGTACGAAGCGCCAGTCAACCTGCCACATCGCTGGATGTACTAGTAAGATGCCCTCATTGTCCCCAAGCACGTTTTTTTAAGGGTGAACGAGGTTTGAAGGTACATTTGGGGAAGAAACATAAACCCCACAATGTGCCTTCATCATGCCCCACAATACCCACGTTTCTAACATCCGATTCACCTGCTCAACCCTTTTGGAAAACCCTTGCAAAATTAAAAACGACAACTCCAGTTTTAAAGAGAGTTCCTCGTGGCGCGAGACCATCCGTGGCCTCAAGTTTAGCCCGTTGTATCCGCCTCGCCGCCCGAGAGAACTCTAAAAGTGCTTGGGAGCAATTACTCACCTTCCCGTTTAGAATTCTACATGTGCAAAAAAATTTGGCAAATAAAAAAACGTTAACAGCACAAATTAAGGATAACTGTAACATTTCGGCCCAACGTTTCGACCCTAAATTAACATCTAACCTACCACAAAGAGATTTATTGCACCATGTGGAATCTAAACTAGGCGAGGGTGATATCAGAGGTGCAGCTAGGATTATCTTTAGCAGCGATGTGGTTGCGCCGTACTCTCCAGAGACACTGACAGCTCTGGAGAGTAAACACCCCGCCCCGGCAGATGACCTCTCCTTCCCTGACCCACCCGATCCCGAATCCAACTCACTTACAATTACAGCTCAACAAGTGTGTGCGGCCGTGTGCTCCTTCCGAAGTGGCTCCGCTGGCGGCCTCGACGGCCTGACGCCTCAGCATTTGAAGGACTTAATGTGTTCAGGCTGGTGAGTCCCTTTTGAAGGAGCTGACGGCCCTCATAAATCTAATGCTCTCCGGCAATGTGAACGAAGCCGTCATTGACATTCTTTATGGGGCAAATCTATGTGCCCTGCGCAAGAAGGATGGCGGTATTCGTCCCATTGCCGTAGGGTCCATTTACCGGCGTATCGCAGCCAAAATTTGCTGTGTTTTCTACAGTGAAACACTGGCCAGCAAATTCCAGCCCCTACAGCTGGGGTTTGGCTCCAAAGGGGGCTGTGAGGCTGCGGTACATGCATTATCCACATACCTCAATAGCGATAAAGGTGAGGTCATCCTTAAGGTTGACATTAAGAATGCTTTCAATTCCGTAAACAGGGACACCTTATTGACAGAAGTCCAAAAAGAAAAACCCAAAATTTACAGTTTTCTCTATCAATGTTACAGGCACCCCTCCAAATTACTTTATAAAGACAACCTTTTGAAATCAGCTGTTGGATGTCAACAGGGCGACCCTCTTGGGCCAGTCATTTTTAGTTTGGCAATAAATCCAATTATTCGACAGCTAAATTCTAAATTCAACGTATGGTATTTGGATGACGGAACCCTAGGAGGTGACGTAGACACAGTCTTAAAAGATTTAACTTTTTAAAAGAAAAATTTAGTTCCATTGGCCTAGATCTTAACCTATCAAAATGTGAAATTTATCTTCCCCAAACCACTGACAGACAGACTACTATAGCAAAATTTAAAACAATAGCAACAGATATCAAAATAACGGAAAGAAATTCTCTTCACCTCCTAGGGTCCCCAATTTTTGACGAATCCTTTCCAACGTTCATTGAGGAGAAAATACAGAATTTCTATGATGTCTCGGAAAGACTTTTCAAAATTAACATTCATTCGGCCTTCACACTAATTCGGTACTGTTGTTTTGGACCAAAATTAACGTATAACCTTCGTTCCTCCCATTTATGGAAGCATCCACAACTTTTAGAGAAATTAGACCAAATTATTAGAAGCACTTTAACTTCGATCCTAAATGTGGCCCTGGACGACCGAGCATGGCAGCAAGCCACACTTCCCATTCGCCTGGGCGGACTCGGCGTCCGCAAAATTTCAAGTATAAGTTTACCAGCCTTCCTCTCCTCGGTCCACAGTACCGATAAATTAACCAGGAATATTTTATCTTCCACACTGGTCGATTTAGAAGTACCGTGTTTGACCGATGCGTTGAATGCTTGGAAAATGGCTTGCCCAAATACGGTTTTGCCCGACAACCCGTCCTCTCAGAGACAGTGGGACGTTCCGCTCTGCAGTATTTTACGGAATAACCTAATAAACACGTCACCTAATACTGTTGAGCGTGCCCGTCTGCTGGCTGTGGGAGAATGGGAGTCAGGCTTGTGGCTTCAGGCGCTCCCATCATCCACCGTAGGTACTATGATGGATGACTCATCGTTTCGGCTCGCTACGTGTCTCCGCTTGGGCGCACCTTGTGTTGCTCCGCACCGTTGTCACTGCGGTGAAGCTGTCGACAGTCTAGGGCACCATGGCCTGTCCTGCTGTAGGAGCGCAGGCCGAATAGCACGACACGCCAGCATAAACGATATTATTCGTCGAGCTCTTGTCACCGCCGGCGTACCAGCGGTATTAGAACCAAACGGCTTGGTACGTGACGATGGGAAGAGACCAGACGGCATGACGTTGTTGCCTTGGAAGGTGGGTAGGCCTCTGGTGTGGGACGCAACCTGTGTCGACACCCTTGCGCCATCTCATGTTCTTAGCACGGCGGGCTGTGCAGGCGCCGCTGCTGTGGCTGCCGAGACCCTCAAGCGGCGCAAATACTGTAACCTTATAGGTAACTACAGATTTGAGCCGTTTGGGGTTGAAACGCTCGGGCCATGGGGCCCGAGTGCGCGTCTCCTTTTTAAGGAAATCTCTCATCGACTGATTGACACTTCACGTGACCAGAAGGCTGGCTCATTCTTTGGCCAAAGAATTAGCATTGCCATTCAACGTGGCAATGCTGCCAGTCTTCTGGGCACGTTTCCAGATGACAGCGATGCGGACGAGTACTTCGACCCCTAAGTGTCTTTTGTTTTTTTTTTTATTTGTTTGTATAGTTAGTTATTTATTTTATTTTTAATGTTATTAATGTATAGTTATAGAAATTATGTTACATATAAAAGGCAGATAAAAAAATAAAAACTTTATGGTAACCCAAAAAAATAATTAAATTCTATATCTAATAGGTGATTAGGTAGCAATAAAAAACTATTAAATTCTATTCAGAACATTTTTTCTTTCGTAAAATCAAATATTTAGTTACAAAACTATAAACAAAACAAAAGATAGACTGGCGCGTTGCAAGGACGAAATGTTCTGTCAAGCAAAGCGTCAAGTGACGTCAACTATCGTTTCTTGGTCGGTAAGAAAGTTAAGATCCGTATCCGTACCCGCGGATCTTGACAGCAAATATCCGTATCCGCGGATATACTTTTTTAACGATCCGGCAACATCACTAGTATATGTATGTGTTACCGACCAAACCTGATTGTAGGATGAACTAGTTTCGCCTAGGCCAAACCAGTTCTCCTCATCAACATAATGATTCTACGTGTTTATGTGTAACAGTTTACAACGGTTCAATTTTTACATTGGAATGATACCGTGACACTACATCGCTTTTTTTTACCTGTAGTAGACTGTACTTTGTCTTTTCTACATCGGTCTATATTGGTTTGTCCTAACGCATGTCCATACCAACCTGTATTTATTTACACTTACTTTCAGAATTTTCGGAGACCGATGGCTCTAAAAGTTCTTCAAAACTGACTCCTTCATGTAGCTCTACTCCGAGTAGTAACGCCACCTGGAACAATTAAAAGACGAATTAAAACTTAAATATTAATCCACCATAACTCTAATCTAATAATTTCTTTGATTTTTTAACCCCCGATAGAAACGAAGTGTTATAAGTTTAACGTGTATCAGTGTGCCTGTCTGTGCCATCGTAGCTCCGTAACGGCTGAACCGATTTAAATGTTCTGTTTGCAAGGTGACGTAATCGAGAATTTCCTAGCAATGATTTAAAAAAATACGTTCAACCGCCGACTTGCTGTCGAGTAGTCGCCCAGTCATCGAAAAACGACAAAAATTAATTACTATTTTAAGTTTGAACGTTATTCATTATCATAAAAATATTAGCTATCTGCACTCCTCCATATAGACTTTAACTGTGCCAAATTTCATACCCTTCTCCATCCGCGTATTTTTCGTAAAAAGAGGTACAAAGTTTTTGCTTCACGTACCAATACAGATATTGACTAAAAATGAAAACAGAACCCTGAACAAAGGAGTTAAAGCTCAAAATTCCAAATTCCCTCACCTTCATAAGAATACACTGTAGCTGCCGGATGCTGATGTGGTCTATGGAGCCGGCACAGAACTTGCCGAAGAACTTTTTGGCTCCGAGAGCCTTCAGGTCCTGGATAACGAAGGGCCACAGGTGCAGAACGTTGTTGCGGGACATACGGTCGCGCTTCTCGATCACCACCTGGGGAAAAGGTTATAGGAAATATTAACGGAGACACAATACACGTTCAGGGAACGGTTAACGAGACTTGCGGTCATCATCTGCCTAGCCTTTTCCCAACTATGTTGGGGTCGGCTTCTTGTCTGACCTCAACAACGAGACTTGCAGTAATCAGGCGAAAATTTATTGCTCTTACTAAATCGTTTAAAAAAGCGTGGGGTGCCTGATATCAATAAAAAAAAAATACCATAAAAGGCACCCCACGCTTTTTTCCATTATTTTCTATTTTCTAGTTTGGTTTTCTATGGAAGAGTGTTTTTTTAAAACTATTATTTATTTTCTATTTTTTAGGGTGTTCCGAATGTTGAGACGTATGTCAGTGTAGTTTGAGACGTATGTCAGTGTAGTTTGAGACGTATGTCAGCGTAGTTTGTGACGTATGTCAGCGTAGTTTTCGATTACAGTTTTTTTGCTATCCTGGTAACCCTGGCAAGGATAATGGCACAAATTTATGAAATTATAGTATTGTCACCGGTCCTCGATAAGTCTACAGAGTTTAAATGAAATCTGGTCGTTTAAAGAGGGTCAGAATCGCGCTATAAGGGGTCGGTTACAAACAAACATACAATTGAATCTAATATAAAGCGTGTAAAAAGGAATTTTCACCTGTATTTTCCGCACATAACTTTTATTACGTAATTAACTCACCCGGTCACTCACAGACATGATGCATTAACTATTAGAATATTCCTACGTGTCGTCGTATTTAAAACCAAATTAATTATCAAATATATGAATGCTTCTTTTAACGAATTGAAAATTACGTTCACTTTGCCTATAAACGATAGAAAGTACATAATAATTCGGTCGCTCAGTTCTGTCGCAGGAACTCAACTGCGAATGGTAAGGTGACCGAATGGGCGCCATTCAATAGTCAAAACAATTATGCTATTGTTTAAGTAACTATCATTTGTTTTTAGTCATTACATCAGTGTATTGTTAGACACTCATGTATCTTCTAAACTATGATTTAATTTCTGTAAGTAGGTTTGTACCTACATACACTTTTACACGTCAATCATACATTAAAAACAAGATAGGGTCGGCGTTTCCTATCTGACTACTATGAGAAGAAAGGCCGATACAAACACAGAAGTCACAGTCTCTTTTAAAATTCACATAATTTTGGCCAGAGCATGTAAAGACCATGTAGATAGCTGTCTGAATTAGACTTTTGAGGAAACAAACACGCCAATTCAGTGGAAAACATGTAGAGATATACAGAGTGTAGGGACCCATCAGGCAGAGGTGTACCTATAGTACACCCACATTTCTCCAGTTCAAGTCCCATGTAATAGTGGGTGAGCCAATTGGCTTTACATGGTTGAAAGCAATAGCTTTCAACCGGGTACAAACTCAGACTAAATAATAATTTTGGAAACGCATATTTTGAATTTCGCAGACTACTCTGGCGTTTCCCACTAAATAAAAACCTTTAAAAATCACTTTAATAAATATACTTACAACTTTGGCCCCCAGGAGTTGGCATTCTATAGCTGCTCGGAGGCCGCAGGGCCCTGAACCGATGATCAGGACCTTCCCGGCGCACGCCCGTCCCTTAACGTATACTTTGTGGTTGGCTCGCGCGTCGAACTTCTTGAACAGGGCTTGCGCTTTCCACGAGCTTGCAAGCTTCGCCTGAAAAGATGGCAAACATAATCCATTTTATTTCCGAAATAATTATACCACACTAGCTTTTGCCCGCGGCTTCGCTCGCGTTAAATTCGGGGTACTCTGGCACATGGGCAACTGAAGGAACACGGGTGGGTTTTAGTCAGTAAAAGTCTGACACGCTCTCCCACTCCGCCGAGAGCGGGAGAAGTCATTTGATGATTTCCCATCCAAAAAAAAAAAAAAAAAAAAAAAAAAAAAACCGGTTCCCCTTTCCTGATTTAGAACACAGAAGAGAACTCGGAACAGAATGTTATTTTTATACGCTACTGTAGACGATATTATATGTCTTTCCATTTGGGGATAGAATGTAAAGATTCTGGGCATTGGACACACGCGAACATGCTACATACAATTGTCCATGGGAAAAGCACGGCTTTTCGAAGTTCACCCCAGCCACCTAAAAAAGAAAAGGAAAAAAAAGTAGCTTATATCACTCTCCATCCCTACAACTATCTTCACTCAAAAAATCACTTCAATTCGTCACTCCGTTTTTCCGTGATTATAATATTAATATGGATAATATAATTACACATATCTTAAATATCAAACACACACATCATTTATTAAACACACATGCCACATTAGACAATAACTTCAATGTAAAAACATCTAATCTAATCAAACTTTAAATTTCTCCTAGGTTTGCACCCATAAGATTTAAAAAAAACTAGATTCTGAGAAATAAGTAGCAAAAACAAAGTAAATATTACTTTTCCCGGTACCCGTGTCGATGACCCTATTAGAACAATTTAAGAATAAATATTAAGTATAGCACTACGACAGTATTGTAAACATTTGGTTGATTGTTTGTATGAAGACTGGGAAAGTCCTATAATATTAGGTTGGGGAAAAAGTCTTTTCGCATTATAGTATGTATGAACTTGTAATAAAATCTCTTTGGCTATACTATTTGTATCTGGCTGGTTTTGGTATCACTGAAAGTTTAAATTTTAAAGAACATAATTCCAAATTCAAATTAGGAAAATGTCTGATTTTCATTTGTTTTTCGTACCGTCAAGATGAGTGAATCTAATGAAGAAATTCGATACATTTTAAAATTTTACTAGAAAAAAGGTAAAAATGCAACGCAAGCCGCGAAAAAAAATTGTTCCAGACGTTAGTGCGTTCAAACCAAAAGAAAAACAAACAAACTCTTCAGCTATATTATTTAAATTGATGTGTTATACATGAAACAAATACTTTGTACTCCTTTTTAAGGCTCGTACAGACAGGCGCGACATGTCGCGCGACCTGTAGCGGAGGCGATTCTGCGATATATCGCGACGCAACACCTTTCACACTGGCGCGACCACTCGAGCACACAGCTTGACAGCTTTTAGTACATTTTGTATGTCGCGCTGCTCGCCGCGGCGCGACAGGTCGCCCTTGTGTGAAGTGTCGCGCGCGTTTTCATAGAAATTGTTCTACGGATATAAATCGCCGATTCGCACGCGACCGTCGCGTCGCGCTAGTCTGAACCAGTGATGTTACGAATGTCATATTTTAGACATTCGCGAATGCGAATGCGAATGCGAGTGTTTGGAAGGCGAATGTGCGAATGCGAATGCGAGTGCGAATGTTGAGAAGGAGCAAAAAAAGAAATATCAGGTATGATTTTAAACATCGATTTTTAATTATCGGTACGGTTATACAATGTATATATCTAATATACACAATCAAATTAACAACAAACATATTTAATATTCGAATTTCAATAGGGGCAGATGATATTTTAAAAACAATAATTTTGCTGCTTTATCACCCATGAGACGATTTCGTAAAGGCTCATATATCAGGCCAGCTGCACTAAATAATTGCTCACTTGGTACACTGGCAGGAGGCGTGCTGAGGTACTTACAAGCAAGTTCTGTCAATTTGTCAAATTTGGATTTGGATTTCCACCAGTCCAATGGATTTTCCTCAAGAGAGATTCGTTTTTCTTTTAAATATGCTTTTAATTGGGATTTTATTTCACACAGCATCGTGCCTTCTGGTTCACATTCTACATCGGAACCTTCGCCATCACTTGAGGAATCCAGAATTCTCGCCAGATTTGTTAGGAGGCTTTTAGTAGGGTAATCAGCACTTGTAGAAGGCTCATTATCATCAAAGGATGTCGTGTTTTTCGGCCTTTTACCACTTGAAATTGAAGTTATACGATCGTGATTTAATAAATCAAGCGCAAGTTTTATGATCTCGGTATTAACATTATCCTTCACAATATCAATGAAGAATTTGTTCTTGTATCGCGGGTCCAAAAATGTCGCAATTGTAAACAAAGGGTAATTTTCCAGATTGCAAAACTTCTTGTTTATTTCAGTTTTTAACACTTGAATAAAGTTTTTCATAATATTATCAACAGCGTCACCTACAATTGGTAGATTTACGTCTTCAAACTCATCAATAACTTTTTTAACATGTAAATAATCGGAATAACAGATGAAATCAAAGTATGCGTACTGCTTAAGTTACGGGTAGCTTCTTCAAATGGTTTAAGTATTGATACACAATATTCTATAGCTTTATATTCATCGGATAATAAGTTGGGAATATTGTTGCTAATACCATATACAGCCAAAGAATCCTTTAGTTTTAAGTACCTTTCAAACATATAGAAGGTGCTGTTCCATCTTGTCGAACAATCTCTTAAAACAGTTAATGGCACTTGATCTGGGTTCAGCCACAACTGGACTTTTGATAATTGGTCTTGAGCAATAGTCGAATGATTAAAATGACCAGCAATCTTATTACATTTCTGAATCAGGGTTACTAAAAACTCTTGTGAATTTAATGCACTTTTTTATGTTTGTCTGTGACTTATGAACAGTGCAATCAATATCTTTGAAACCGGCCAAAGACATAGCACGCTTCATATTTGAGCCTTCATCCCTTACCATGCAGTGTACTTGATCCTTAGTGATGTTCCATTCATTCAGCATCGATTCAAATTTACTTGCAATTACATCACCCGTGTGTCGTTCATTAAATTCCTCACATTTTAAAACAATGCTTAAACGATCATAGTTAACTGTTATACCGTGGCAAGTCAAACTGAGGAGTGATACGTTGGCAGCTGGCTCGGACCAAATGTCGGTTGTGAATGACATGAATTTCAAATCACCCAAGAGTAATTTAACTTTGTTTGCCACTTTTACATACAATTCTTGGCTATGCTCAGTAAAAAAGTTTCGTCCTTTTAAGGTATATTGTGGCGCCACCAACTGCATTAATCTTCGGAAACCCACGTTCTCAATGAAGTTAAAGGGTAAATTGTCTAAAGCTATCATTTCACTTATTCGGCAATCAATTTTTTGCGACAATGGATGTTTAGCGTCCCACTGCTTCTTTTTCATTATAGATTCTTCAATAGATAATTGCTTTTTTACCTCTTTCAGTGGCGTTTCCGGAGGAATGATAATTTTAGAAGCCTGGATCTCTGTTTCAGCACGTATTAACAATTCGAACTCCTCGGCATGAACGGCTTTCAAATGAGTTCGCAGCCCCGAAGTAGTACGCCCAACGCGTGAATATACTTTATCACAAATATTACACTTCGCATGATCTCGATCAATAGGTGTGAAATATCGCCATTTTTCACTTTTCTTCCCCGGCGCCATAATACAAAAATAAAGTTCTAAATAACTATTTATAATAACTTATCCTAGCTTAAAATAACCCACAACTCGAAACTGTGTTAATTCACTTAATCACAATACCTGCTTATTGATTGATCGACAAGTGACAACTAGAAACAAATTCAAAGTAACAAACACGCAATGATGACCCGCTAAGCTCCGCCCACTTCTACTTGTCTCGACCTGCATACACTCGCATTCGCTAAACATTCGCATTGTTTGTTGCGAATGCGAGTGTTGATGCGAGTGTTTGAAATGATGCGAATCATTCGCATATGCGAATGCGATCGCGAACATTCGTAACATCACTGGTCTGAACGAGCCTTTACGAAGATTACTCAGACGGAGAAGTATTAAACTTGGCACAGTAACAAGTTCATATGGACAATGGACAAGGAGTGCAGAAAGCTTATATTTTCTACTAGCGTCTGCCCGCGACTTCGTAAATTCTCTCGTAAATTTTTGCTCCCCTGACCCTTCCCGTCGCATCGAATTGCCTGCCAGTTTTCGTTGCTGCTCCGCTCCTTTTGATCGTAGCGTGATGTTATATAGCCTATAGATTAGCGCATTCAACCAAACAAACAAACTTTTCAGCTTTATAATATTATAGTATAGATATAATAATGCATTAGAAATACATTCATTATAAAAAACATAACACACTACCATGCGTTTGATGTCAACACACACGGATGTATATTCTCTTTTGTTTATGGTTATAGTCTGTGGTCAAACTGAGAAGAGATTACTATTTGTATGTATAATGTCTATCACTACAGTCTTACTGAATGTCAAACAATATGTGAAATAATATTATGATAGAGTCATATTTTTTAAAATGTGTGTATATATGGATTTTTCTGAAATAAATGTAATTGTTTGGAGTGTCGTTCAAATTTAAAAATTTTAATGAATTATGGTCGGTATAAATTACAAAATACCCTGTAACGCATAATCAGTTACAGGTACCTATAGCTTTCACTATATATTTAATTACCTGATTATGATTTGTGAGTAGCGTCGTGGATGACAGACTTATATGGCAGTAGCTACATATATTATTTACAACAACGTGACATTGCGCAACCCGCGGGAAAGGGAGTTCAGATAGTCAGTGAAGTGTGAATCCTTAGTGAACGTCCGGCGGCATATCTCATGTCACCTAACGTTACAAATACGAACAAGTACATCACATTACTTGTGTAGGGTTGGCAACTCTAACATACATACAATAATTGCGTCTGTAATACCAAATACCACTACTTATAGGCTAGAAGCCCGCGACTTCGTCTGCGTAAATGTCGGTTATCGCGGACGTAGACAAAGTCGCGTAGTAAAAATAAGCCTATGTCCTTTCTTGGGGTCCAAACTTACCCCGCACCAAATTTCATCAAAATTGGTTCAGTTGTTTAGTCGTGAAATTTTCGCATGTATAATATTAGTATAGAAGTATAGACTAATCCAAAGGACAGGGCTATACTTGGAGTTTCGCTACATGATCGAATCAGAAATGAAGAGAACCGTAGGAGACCAAAGTAACCGACATAGCCCGTAGGACTGCTAAACTTAAGTGGCAGTGGGCATAGCTCGTAGAGAGCATATGGCTGATGTGGGCCAAAAGGTTCCGGAGTGAGGACCGCCTACCGTAAGTCGAAGAGTCGAAAGGCCTCCCATGGGGACTGATAACCTTGTCAAGGGTATGACCACCATGGTGGTGGAGCTTAGTTAGGAAACCGACATGTCGTACCAAATTCTCTTTTTTAAGTAATGGATTGTTTTCGTACTACCTAATACTGGCTAATTACATGTAGGTGGGCACACCCTTTATGCGTGGAGGCTTTTGTTTAGGTATTAAGCTTTGTTTACATTTATAGTTTTTATTGTATTTGTAGGTATATTGGCGAGGCTAGCTGGCACAAGGCAATTAATTTAATCGAATGTTCTGTGTCTCGTAATGTTAATTACTTTGCATAGCTACTACAGTATAGAGTCAAGTATTTCTGACTGAACAGACAGCTGTGCTGCTAGAGAGTTTGATGCGCCACTTCTTCCCAGAAAAAATTTAGGGGTTTTTATTTAATTTCGACATTCGAAAATCTTATCTTATAAATGTCTTTTTAATTTGATGATAGACTTATAAGATCCTACAGGACCCCACGAATGCCAGAACCACATTGAAAACTAAAAGGAGAACGCTTTATTTACATTACGCACTTATCAATAATCAGATGTAATCAAATGAATTCATGAATGACATCCAGGAAGGTGATACGAGTGTAATATTTACTGATAACAAGTACACGGAATATGTATTTCCGTAGTAGCTAATTAGCGATAGTTAAGTATCCAGTCTTATAAATAAATAACCTTTCATAAATGTATACTGCATTTTCTACCTCACGACGAGACAGGATGCGATAGAGGGCCATCCCCCTCCGCCGTTATCGGTTTTTTCCTAAACATAGCCAGACCATTTCCAATCGATGCGCATACAAAATTAGTCGAGCCGGCGTCATTTGCATATGCATACTTGATGACCAGTAGCCACCTCATCACACCCCCCACAACCCCCTCTGGCAAATGCGTCATGCACACTAAACGAACGGTGCTTACAATAGCCAGACTATTTCCAATTGATCGATGTGCATACAAAATAGTCGACACGGCGTCATATTCTTACGCATATTTGATGACCGGTGTCTACCTGATCGCACCCTCCACATAAACGAATGAAGGGGTTATAAATAATGATTAACTACATTGTTTTTTCTTGTTTCCTGGAACGGTGAATAAGCTTGCTATCAGCAATCAAATGTTATCAAGTGCTACCTACAATTATTGGTAATTAATTATGACGAGTACTGATCGTCTACTATTAATCATGAACGATGAATAATGATTGTACAAAGATTTTCCATATGGACCGGATATAATTGAATTGAAATAAAAACGCAATGATTATATATTCACAATTTGATGACATTTTTTATTTTTTATAGAACCACCACTACCATAACATTTAAGTGACCACCTGGACTTCGTATGTCAGCGTAAATACGACAGGTAAAAAGAAGGATGGTCAAATCGTACCAGACGATGAAATGATAGCGTCCCAATATGCCTTATATATGAAAAAAACCCTAATTTTTTAAGGTCTTAGAAAACACAAGAAATATCTCGATAAGTAGCCACAAAAAAAAGAAATCCATTTATTTTTGATTTTGTAACTTTTTCGAAATTATTTGGAATAATAGTTTCAGAACGCACCTTTTGACGATTCATTTCTCGCTTGAAATGACTTGGTATTGAAAGACTATATAAATTCACATTTTTATGAATGGTTGTCCGCTGTTATTCAATTCAATTTGTATGTAGGCATCAAATCAACTACTGTGCTGATTTATTGTATTGGATTCTTATCATAAAAAATAATTATATAGGTTTATATTAAGTGTAAGTGTTTTGTTCAATTACTTACAACGGAACGTCATTTGTCATCTACAAGTTACTTAATCTGTGGTCATCGACCCGCGCCATTGATTGACAACTGACACCCGGCAATCATTTGCATCCTAATCGCTTCCCGTTGTTTTATGGACTGATAACTAGATAACTACCACTTGTGACGATTATTCTGTGCTTTTGATTTCTGGATATCGATTTTACTTCTTGGATATTTGTGAGAGACATCATGCGGACGTCACAACTAGCCCTACGATTGCTATGTGTAACATACGCATTGATACACTTCGCCGCCATCTCATTTTTGAGCTTGATCCGAGAGTCATTTCTAAAATCTGCGAGTGGAATTCTTCATTAATGGTACGTATTTACATACTTACTTATTTTAGTACACTGACTTTTACCATCACACACAATCATACATCATAATACAACTCTTATTCTTATTTCAGATCACTGAAGATGATCAGATATGTGATGCCTGTAACCAATTGGCAATGCAGCATGTCAACTCCAGTTTAGCCAGTGAACCTGGTGCCTCATCTTCCTGTGCCCATGGCCACATGCAAGTTTGCATATTTTGTGGAAGATCTCTGCGGAACCATAAACGTGACCTTATTGTGAGAGAGAATCCATCTCAGTTGCAAAAAGCGCTATGAATATGAATAGAATAACATCTGATTTTACTAGTATTACAGCTCATTCCAATACTAATATTATATTCCTCCGTCTAGAATATAGTGAATTCATGTTATTTCCCCTAGGAACTTATCAGATCTGACAGGCAAGGTCCTACTATAGTGAACATATCAGGTTTCACGGAGGGTATCAAATTGAAATAAGCAGAGAAAACATTAATGTAACAGAGTATCGTTTGAGGGGAAGTGGAAATAATTCATTAATAAGAGGCAAAATTAAATCTAGACACATATCCAGAAAAGTATATTATGTTTATATATTAATTGAATATAATCTGTAAGGAAGAGAAGCCATTGTAGAGTATTGCTGTAATTGTCTAGTTGGTAGAAGAACGGTTGGGTGCTGTGTACATGTTATGACAGTCATGTGGTACCTTGGGTGGGCCAGGCATAAGCCGACTATATCAGTGCCAGCAGCATTCCTCGATGCTGTAGTAATAAGGGAGGATGATAAATAAAAAGCATTTTAGCCAAGCCTATTTCTTTCATTTAAGTACTCCTAAATCCTATCATTACACTTCATTTACTTCTGTAACCCACCATTACTCGATTCGTCAATACCTACTCAATTTGAGCATTGAAGACTATCTACCGATTAACTCTAGCCAGAATTGAAGTGGTCAAACCTCAAAAAAGCCTTGAAGTCTTTCAAGAAAAACTTCACGTGTAATGTTATCCCATCCTTGATTTCTACACTACAGGTTGTGAAAGTTAGAGCAATAAAGGTGATTTTTTAATTATCGATCAAAATGTGTCGTCGGGATGGACCAGACTCCACGAGTCGGATTGACAGACGGCCCTTTTTGACATCGAACTCAGGAGTCTGATGGACAGCCAAGGGGTTCGTGTGCTTTACCACATATCCTATTTTTTGGGTAATTCTCTGAGAGAAATCGAGATAAGTAGAAACGAGATCACTAATTACCCTCCTCGCTTATCGTTAACTACAGTTTTAGGGTTACGCCGCAGTCGGGTAGGAAGGTATTTGTTGATTCTAACCTCAAAAGTAGGGTTAACGTTATCACGTTATTGTAAAAAATCGTGGCTATATAGATATGATTTTCAAACGCGATGGTGTTTAGAACTTAAAAATAAGCCAATCTAACTATAGTTTGTTTTGGGACATGAAAAATAAAAGTCAAGTCCAGCTCCTATAGAAATTTGGCCGATGTTCTTTCCGTTACTTTTTGACATAATGACACCTCTATCTCATTGATAATGCGTGTGATGACACTCTTTAGGTCTCTGACAGTTATTGGCTTGTTCGCCAGTGATTTCACCGAATTCCATGAAAAAATTATCAAGAAGCGTTATACCACATGATCGTGGAGGCCATGTCTTGTCCCCGAATCTTAAGATACGAAACCCGTTGATTTTCTCTTTCAATAAATTGACTGTTTCATGGGCGGTATGACAGATGGTGCCGTCCTGTTGAAACCAGTAGGCCGATATAGCTCGTCACGTTCAAAATCTAGTCTAAGTCTCATCTCATTATCATCATCATCATTTCAGCCGAATGAGGTCCACTGCTGGATATAAGCCTGCCCCAAAGTGGGGGTTTGTTATAGGTAATCGCCACGCTGCCGCCGCCGGCAGGCCGGTTGGCGATCGCAATATGGTGGTGATAGAGAACGCTGCTGCCCTTTCTTTAGTAAGTCCCTTAGTCACCTTCTATGACACCCACGGGAAGAAATAGGCTGGTGCTTTACGTCCGGCACCACACGAAAATTTCATCTCAGCGAGAGGCAAATCACAAAACCTTATCATATATGTTAGACTTATATTTGACAAGAAAGAACGGCAGATCAGACTGTTCACAGTCTGATCTGCCGTTCTTTCAAATACCAAAATTGCTCCTCAGATGCCTGTTAGATATAATTTTGATAAATACCGAACATTAAATGAACTCATCTGTCAAATTTCGCGCCAATACCCATTCTTATATGGCCACCATCGGCTGCCAAAGATGCCTTATCCCTATTGAAAAATCCTTCATGACATAGCTGGTAACAGGAGCACATGAACCATAACTTCCTACATTCACACGTACTATTGCGCGACTGTCCCGCCGGAAGTCTTTGACTCAATTCAAATTGTGCTGAATATATTTGGACGGACCGGTTTTTATCCGCTCGTCCAAATATGAACATTAAGGCCACGTACCGCGGACGCCTTTATCGCGCATTGGAAATTCAACGCTCTGCTAGGCGTCGAGAATTGAAAATTCAACGGTAGTTATGTTTATTTTGACGCGCTGTGATCTCAACACCGAGAGTAGAAAATTCAGTGCAGTATAAAATCCCTTTACGATATTTCTACGTCCGTGCAAATGTGGGCTAAGTCTTAATCGAACACCGCCATCAAAGATAAAGTTGCATTTAATCAACTATACAGTTGGAGAATTATTTCGCAAGCCAGAATAGTTTTAATTATATTAAAGTAATTACCGACACGCCTTTCCTCCCGAAGGGCACTCGCCGTCACAGTAAACATTGACACAATTAATTTAAATCAACCTAAAACAGCGGACTGTAAACAAAGTCACTTTTAGCCCAATATATACCAACTAGGTATTGTTTATGTGGAAAGCGCCAGAACAGCCCGTAAAATTCAAATTTTCTTGCGATTTGCAGAGGGGTATTTTCGTCATACACTGATATCTGAAATCGCTTTCATTTTGACAGTTCCACAACATTAATGGCGTTGTTTACGTTGCTAAACAGACAATCTTTTCGACCACGTGAAAAATGGATTAGCAATAACCAAAATGATTCAGATTCTAATTAATAGCGTCAGTGTCAAGTTGTATCTTAAACAAAATATGATTCGCGACCGTAACACGTATGTACTTACAGACTAATATACAAACATCAATACAACCCTCTTAGTTCATTTAAACCTTTTGTAAGACTTTTTCAATGGTATTAAATAAACTTTGATGGTCGTATTGATGATTATAATTATCATCATCATCATTTCAGCCGAAAGACGTCCACTGCTGGACATAGGCCTCCCCCAAGCACCGACACTTCGACCGGTTTTGTGCTTCCCGCATCCAGCGGATTATAATTACGTAAAGTCATATTTCGTACGGTCGCGAATCATATTTTTAACCTACTTCAAAAAAGGAGGAGGTTATCAATTCGACCGTATATTTTTTAAATGTTTTTACCTCATAACTTTTGACTGGGTAAACCGATTTTGATGATTCTTTTTTTATTTGAAAGCTGGTGCTTCCCGAATGGTCCTATTAATTTGGTTCCATTTGGACTATGGGATCCATGTGAAAACCATATAAGTCTTAAATTTGCATTAAGTATTTGCGCGACAAATGAACGAATAACGCGATTAGATTAGTGCGGGGTAACTACCATAACTAAAAAGTTAAAAATAAATCCTTTCCACAAAAAAATAACAACCGACTTCCTTAAAAAAAACACTACAAAGTCAAAAATAACTTTAATTTCGAAAGTCGGTGGCAAAAAACCTTAAATACAGATCCTAAGACACCGAATTCCGAAATTAAAGTTATTTTTGACTTTGTAGTGTTTTTTTTATTTTAAGGAAGTCGGTTGTTATTTTTTTGTAAAAAGTTTTTTAATCAATATACAACCTGACAATGAATAGCAAAAGACGTAAGAAAAATTTGGTTCCCGCGGGTTTTCTTAACGCATTCTCCTAAATAATAATATAGTGTAACTCAGAAGCCATTATTAGCGCCTTCTCCTTAATAATAATATTAGTCAGAGCCCATTAAATCGACCCACGCCAATGGAGCGAAATAATTGTTCGAGAACGACGAGAACAAAATCCATATCAACATTGTGATCTCATAAACTTTTTGTTGACAAACAGTACGATAAAGGGGAATAGTTGTGGAACTATATAAAAGTAATTACTCAAGAATTTATGTGCAATTATGCAGTTTTACGACACTCGCCTACACCGCGTGCACTGACTACAGCGGTCCGTGATAGTCCACTCACAACTTCACAAGTCAACTTATTAGCCAATTGCCACGAATTTTCAAGTCATATCTAATTTTCCGTAGGTTACTCGCACGAAGTTTATCTACATATTTTCGACAACTCCCGGAACACGGAGGCAATTATCACGATTTGAATTTCATCCAATAAAGTAATGGGTGGATTTCAATAATTTTGCTCATTTCATTTGTGCTGCTAATAACACAAATGTAACACAAAGGAACTGTAAGGACGTATGCGTAAAGTAAATAAAACAAATGACTATTATTTCAACCAACTATTACTAGACAAAAACCTTACAAAGTAATAAGTCTGATTAATCTGAGTCTGAATCTGTTAATTAATGTGAAATTTTGTGAAGATGTATGGATGTTTGCATCTTTTTCACGTAAAAACTATCGAACGAATTTGGATAAAATTTGACACACAGGTGGTTTATAACCTAAATTATCACACAGTGTACATTTTTATCCTGGTAGTACGTTCTCGCGGGATAATTTCCGACCTCTATGCTTGCGGAAGCTAACATATACTAATATAATAAAGCTGAAGAGTTTGGTTGAACGCGGTAATCTCAGAAGCTACTGTTCCAAATTGAAAAAATAATTTTGTGTTGGGTAGCCTATTTATTGCGGAAGGCTATAGCTATATAACATCACGTTACGATCAAAAGGAGCGGACCAGCAACGAAAAATGGACGAAAACTGGCAGGCAATTCGATGCGACGGGAAGGGTCAGGGGAGCAAAAATTGACGCAGACGAAGTCGTGGTCAGAAGCTAGTGTTGCATAAAATTCAAAACATGCCGTCTACGTAACGTCTTTCTAGACGAATCGATTCGCCCACAAATAAAATAGTTTCGTGCGGATTGCTTACAGAAAATCAAATATTATTTAAAAGTGTCCATTGGTCCGTTTCGGTCCAGTAAATTCATGTTATTATATTAATAACCCCACAATTCTTGCAGCTTGCCGGACACTCAAGGGACGGTTTTTATCCGTTACTCCCTGATTAGCATAACAATAATTTTAGCAACACAGACAGGGGTTGTGCTGTACAGATGTAACATGCACAAAACCCTGCGAATATTTGCAACCCCTGTAATAGGAAACCAGCCAGCCGGCTAATTGGATTAATTGACCCAAAATATTTTATATTTTTGCATTTTATTTTATTCTTAATAGCTACGCGTCCTACTCGAATATATTTTTTGTTGGGATTATTTAATCCCAATTGGAATAACAATCCCGGGATCGCAGGACCAGGTAGTTTTTTGACGCCAAAATTATCGGGACTGTACTTGCCTAATCTTGAGATTTTTGGCGTTACCAACTGGTCTAGTTTTCATTTCGTAATTCATTGCGCCTTAACAGTAACTTTGCTGAGGGCTAGATTTCATTAAAGGTAATTATTATATAAAATAAGAAAAAAATCATATATATAATACTGTAAAGAGAGAAGCGCCAAGGTATCCCATGATAGCATGATATTGGAAGCCATTTCTAACCTGAGAATTTGTATTGCTGAATCGTATGATTTTATTTTTTTAAAGTCATGGTGGCGAGACTGGTTGGCTGGACTGGTTTGAGGTGGCGCGGTACAAGAGTTCCTGGAAGAAATTGGGGGTGGCCTTTGCCCAGAAGTGGGATAGCATAGGCTAAGAAAAAAAAAGTCGTATTTGTTACGGTCGTGAATCAAATTTGAATCAACACACAAGCTGTCACTGGCCTGCAAATAGCACGGTAAATTTGAATTTCACTGGCTATTCAAACGCATCCCCCTCAGGTGTTTTTATAAGAGCCCAATTAGAAAGTAAGCCCGGGATAATCCCAAGATTGACAAGCGTGTTTGGGATCATATTCACTAGTCCCTACACATGTTTTTGACGCTGGTAGATCAAAATTTGAACCAGCTGTCATTCACTTGACTAGGAGACAGACACAAAGAGCATTGATGAATTGCATTATAATTAATATTTAGTATATGTATGGGTGTAATTTATCTATAATATGTATGTATTTAGAAATATATAAGTATGTTTATCAGTTGTCTGGTTGCCATATTACAGGCTCTGCCTAGTTTGGGATCAGATAACGGTGTGCTGATTGTCCTAAGATATTTATAAATAATAAAAAAAAATATAACTACACTATTCATATAATTTTATAAAGAGGAACAATTTTATTGTTTTTAAAATTGTTTGTAATGGATAAACTAAAAACTACTCAACAGATTTTAAAATTCTTTCACTTATGGAACGCTATGTTCTGTGCGTTGCCGGACGTAAAGAATAGCACTATCCTATTTCTTCCCGTTGTTGTCGTAAGAGACGACTAAGGGACTTACTAGAGCATGGACAGCAGAGTTCTCTATGAATCTTATCACCATACTGCGATCGCCAACCCCCCTGCCACGCGTGGCGATTATGGCAGACCACCTATTTCACCTTACGTCTAGCAGTAGACGTCTTTCGACTGAAGTATGTGTGTGTGTGTGTGTGTATGGAATGCTACATTATTCCGGAGTAACGTGAGTTATAAATTTCACGCGGGTGAATTCGAGGGCGACGTGCTAGTTGGTAAATAAAACAGGATATTTTACATGGAAAATTTTCTTTTACGTTATTGTAAATAGGGGCATTGTGTTAAGCATAGCCAGGAGAAATGATTAACCACGAAGGTCAGGCCATGAAGATCTTTCGCCGATGTCTGCGCAGCTTAGCCGAAACTAATCATGGATGAATATGCATTAAAAATGTATAAATAAGACAATCCGAATTGTTTTAAAAACATTTTGTCAAAGAATCCTAAAAAGGACATTTATGTGGTCATCCAACGCAGACCGTGATAGAATAAGCTAAGCATCCTTTAAAAAACAAACTTTCAAAATGACTTCTGTTCACTATTTGTTAAGTGAATGACTATTTCCGTTAGAAGTTTTGTCAAAAACTTCTACGCGTCAATCATTAAAAAAACTAGACGACGGCGGCTATTTGACTACTCTGAGAGGAACGGCCAAAACAAACTCCCTCTGAGTTTGTTTCAGCCTCAAAGTCTCTTTTCAGTCCAGACATAATATTGGTCAAGTGAAGACCATGTAGATTGGTGTCTCAAATAGTCTATTGAACAAAGAAGCACACACATTGAGTCGACCTGTCCAGTCCATGACATTCAAAGAGTCACCACTGTTGACAGTGACGTAATCACGCCGGCGCATACGTCAAAACTTTCGCACTTATTTGTGAGCCCAATCAAAGACCACGTATCAGCCAGTTATCTTGCAGATAAGCCAGTAATTAGCGATAGCATTACAATAAAATTAGTCCATAGACAGTTCTAGGGAAATTTGCAACGGATATTATGATTATGGATAAATAGCGTCTGCCTCCGACTTCGCCCGCGTGCAATTTCTTGTTCCATCGCATCGCATCGTCTGACCCTGCTCTATTACTTTCTTTTGCGCTAAGCGTTCTTTTTGACTTCTTATGGTCCTCATTATCATCGGCATTTCAGCCGATAGACGTCCAGTGCTGAACATAAGCGTCCCCCAAGAACCGCCACTTTGAACGGTTCATTTTCGGGGGGGGTTTGTCATAATCGCCACGCTTGGCATGCGGGTTGGCGATCGCAGTAAGGTGATAAAATACATAGAGAACGCTGCTGCCCATTCTCTAGTAAGTCCCAGAGTCCATTTTACGACACCCACGGAAAGAAATGTGATGGTACCGCCATCCCATTTCTTTCCTTTTTTAGGTCCGGCACGACGCGGAAAGTATGGTCCTAGCGTCATGTTTAATAGCCTAAAGCCTTCCTCAAGAAATTGTCTAAAGAATGAAAAAAGATTTTTTCAAATCTGACAGGTACTTCGAAGCATTAGCGCATTCAAACAAACAAGGAAAACCTTCGACTTTATTATTAGAAAATATATACAGTTAAACATTTAGAATATAATATAGTAAGACATTTTTAGAGCCTCGCGGACTTTTGTGAGTAATTATGAGTACTATAAATAAATATTTAGTACATTATTTTATGTATAATCAATAGTTTTCGCAGGGAACGCCGAATAATGACTTTTATAGGCAAATTTTTGATTCCTTAGGTTTCATTATTGCAATTTTCATAGAGCATCTTAATTTTTTTTGAAAAACAAAAGACCCTCATGGTATTTGATTTAAGTATTTTTTTTATTTTATCCATTACAAATGAACTTCATCATCATAATCAATCCAGCCTTTTCCCAACTATGTTGCGTTCGTCTAACCGGATGTAGCTGAATACCAGTATTTTACATGGAGCAACTGCCTATCTGTCCACCACAATCCAGTTACTGTGTAACACGATACCGTATATCTGGTTGATGAGATATAACCCCTTAGTGAGCCAATACGGTACCCCATTACAAACAAACATACGAAAAACAACCATTATTTTTTACAATATCAGTTTAGACAAAGACGACCGCACAGGGTTAAACAAAACAATAGCAACTGCATAGGTGTAGATAGTTTTCATTGGATTAATGTTTCTCTGGCAATTGAAAATGTGTTAGGCTATGCCGGAAGGCTTGTTATGTCTTAAGGTGGAAAAAGATCAGAAGTAGCCAGTCTGTTAGTAGATACATCATTAAAGCCGAAAGACGTCCACTGCTGAACATTGGCCTACTCCAATTTGGGGGTTTTGCCATAATCACCACGCTTAGCAGGCGGGTTGGCGATGGTGGTAAAATGCATAGAGAACGCTGCTGCCCATTCTCTAGTAAATCCCTTACTCGCCTCTTACCACACCCACGGGAAGAAACGACACCACGCGAAAAAGTATTGGTAGTAGTAAGCAATGCACTTTTAACAACGGACATCGCCGCCTAAAGTAGTGATTAGTCATACTGTACAAAATGTGAGCTCAACAGATGTTGCACAATTCCTAGATATCTTAATTGACAGCAGACCCACTTTGATGTTCCATATAATAGGAGACGAGCCTAAAAAAAGAACCATGGCTCAAATCAAACACTTTCATTACTAACCAGGGAATCTAATCCACGCTTAACAACTGAACCAACCAAGCCGTCACAGTTAGTAGTTTTGTAGCTCAATAAAATATATTCCGTCGTGATTAGCATTTTTCAATGTCGATACGAGAACTACCTACTTCATTAGGATCTGTCCATCTAACTAAAATACAAATTAAAGTTGAATTTTGTGACCGCGTCTCACTCCTAATTTGTTGCGTAATGCAACTAATCTTCAAAATCTGTAACGTGGCTTTTAAAGAATTTATTCCATAAGATCTCTGTATTTTTATTTATACGTGAAAAAAAATCTTTGTATCCCTTTTTACGAAAACTTCGCGGACGGAGGAGTATGAAATTTAGTACAGTTAATGTTTATTTGGAGAAAGAGTGCAGAAAGCTAACATATTTTAGTACTGTTGATTAAAGTTAGATATAAACATATCGTAAAGCTACCCTCTTCGCGCATGAAACTATATTCAAACAACCCCTACGTAATGTGCATAAAAATATATAATAAACTAACAGATGCAATAAAAGATGAACCCAACGGTACGAAATTTATAAATAAGCTCAAGCAAATATTAATTTAAAAAGCATACTACACAATAAAATAAACGATTACATACATGACAAAAAATAAATTGTACACAGAGCACCACCACACTACTCAAATAGACACTTTCTTACATGCATAGCTAAATATTATAATAGGATATATACCTGATCTCAATATGAATAATAAATTATGTACAGACGCCAGCACATCGAGCTACTACAATATGTCAAATTTCTCTAACAGATTTTCAACTTTAACGCTAAAGCATTAGGTTCAAAGTTGATTGGGAGAATTTGACAATTTCGGGTACCTTGATGTGCTGGCGTCTCTACACAATTAATGTTAATGACATAATTATTTCAAAATTATAATTTATTTCTTATTTTTAGAATTCATTGTAATACTTTTTGCTGTGCGCCACATGGTCCATAATTGTCCATTAGCTTTAAGGCATTTGAAAGAACTTTTAACATTATGGAATACAAATAAAGATACGAATATGAAATTAAATGAATAATGGCCAATGGGCCATTGCCCAATGAGGCGACCACTAGTAAATATTAAACTACATAGTAATAACAAATTATAGATGTTTAATCAAATCGTCGAAACGTGGGAAGCCGAGACGAGGCTAAATGACCAACACCTAGTAGATTATAATATCTAGCCAACGCAGAGCATGCTATAAACACTAGGCATAATAAAGCAAGTGCACACGAAACTACAAGACATTCGCCAGGCAATAAATTAGCATAGAAATACAAACATGCTGGTGTGTGGAATCATTTGAATATAATAAGGTAAGTGACGCTAGCAAGGTGGCAATGCATGGACGCATATGGATAGCCGTCCGCTATCTGCAAGACACCGAAGTATGAATCTTATCTCTTCGACATAAAGACATTGTTTTGTTATTGTTAGTAGTATTAATTCTTAATTATTTTACTCCGAAGGTCCTAGTTTAACATTTGTTAGTTCAACTTTCAAGTTAGCTAGATGAACATAATGCAGTATTGTATAATATAAGCGGGCACGCCCTTTATGCCTGGAGGCTTTTATTTCGGTTTTATGTGTTGTTTGTTACTGTTTATTTCTGCTTTAGTATATTTTTCAATGTTTTGTTGGTATATTGGCGTGTGCAAGCTGATATATGGCAAATAATTCAATTAATGTTTTGAATTTCGTAATGTTAGTTACAGACAAATTATTGTATGGAATGAAGTTCTTCTAACAGACAGCTGTGCTGCTGGGCAGTTTGTTGAGCGTCTTCGTCTCAGCGAAAGCACTAGGAAGTGATAAAGAGCGGGCGTTATAGGGAACGGTTTTATGTCATTTTAATGTTCAAAAGTGCTGCGTCTCAGCCTAGTTTGAATAACTGACTTTTGATTTGATTTTGAGTGATTTCTAAAAAAAATTGTATGAACCTGACCCAGGGTTTTGAAATAATAATTGTTTTATTTTTTGTTAATTATGACGACAGTGAATCACGTTCATTTTGGCTTGCATTGAGGACAATTGTTAGAAACTTCTGTCATCTCATCAAATACTTTAAGGGAAAAAACTGCTGCTGCTGTTAGGCTTTGCCCAACCGTGTATTGCACGCCAGAAAAAAGTTGACTAAGAGAAGACTAACACAAAAAACATATTCGATAAAAATTAAATAATATCATGCATCATAGAACAAACATAAAAGAGAGCTTAAATATACCCTTGACCTTGTTGCATAATTCCCAAAATGTTAAGTATATTTTTTTTAAATGTAATCTTATTATAAGGAATTCAATCAACTAAAGAAATACTTAAACATAATTCCACTGACCCGTGCATTTATTTACTAATTTAATTAAAACTGCATAGGTAATTACTTTTTTGTGGTTATTAGATTGGAGTAACAAAAACGAATCGCTACTTTGAACCTTATTTGTTGCCACGATGCGCTATCGTGAAATACTAACAAATACGACGATTGCTAAATAAGATGGTTCTTCATACAACACGTAATATATCATAGCTAACGCCAAAACCTCATACACCGCAATTAGAGTACACATTAAACAATGATTAAAACTTATTTATAAATCTAACTGTTATTATTATTTAAAAAATCGTGTTGCCCCTTTTTTTTTCTCCGTGGTAAATCAACAAATGACGTCTCCCACTCTGGGCGGAGCAGGAGGGCGTCTCACACTTTTAATGGCTAAAACCCATCCGTGTTCCTTCAGTACCATAACTTATGAATTTAAAATTGAGTCCCATTGCCCTCAGATAAGATTGAATATACTTTGTTCAATCGGCGATAGGATTGGCAAAACAAGTTACTGAAATCGATTCACTTGTCAATTAAGAAGAAACTACTTTCAGGACTTGCGTTTATTCTGTTACACCTTGTATACACTAAGTCTACGGACTGTCACGGCCATTGATGGATGGCTCTACTCTTTTAGCATTTGCAGCACCTGTCACCCGTAGACTATGAATGAGCGATGGTACATTGCTGGTGCACTATCAATCATTCCAGCATACCCCACCCTTTGCGTCAGCCATGTATCATGTACTGAGACATATGTACTTCATGTTACACACATGCCGACCACAAATCATTTGACTGTACTAACTTAGTCGATGTACACACGGACGTAATAAAATCGCGGTGGGATTATTTCATGCAGAGGATATTCAACGCACTGCTTTAGCGCCGAGAATTGAAATTCGAACAGTGTGATAATGATAAATGATTTTATTTCTGCAAGTTGGTTTGTAAAAACACCTTCAATTACACGTCAATCATATTTTTAAAACTAGATGAGGTCGGCGTTTCCTGACTACTCTGAGAAGAAAGGCCGAAACAAACTCAGATGTCACAATCTCTGTTAAAGTCCAGACATCTTGGCCAGATCATGTCTAGACCATGTGGATTGGTGACTGAAATGGTTTTTTGAGGGAAGAACCACACAGATTGAGTGGACCCGTCCAATTAGTGCACGCATTTATTAGTAAACATTCAGCTCAACTCAGAACTTAAGGAGCTCAACGATTTGATGAACAATAACAAAGAAAGGACATTTGTGTGGGCCGCATAAATTTACTCAGACTGCTAGACCATGATTAAAAATGAATGAGGAAAAAAAACCAAAAGGAAATGTGTATTTTAAACAGTCTATCAACTTAAATGTAGACATTGGTCAGTTATGTACTGTGTTTCAGTATGTACAGACGCCAGCACATAAAGCTACTACAATCCGTCAAATTTCTGTAATAGGTTTTCAACTTTATCGCTAAAGCATTAGGTTCAAGATTGATTGGGAAAATTTGACAGTTTCGGGTAGCTTGATGTGCTAGCGTCTGGTAAAAAACCTGCAAAAATGTTCATACAAATCTGTCGCCTGGTAAAAAAGCCCTATGATTGGAGTTGTTTCAAGATTGAAGTACTATACGTCATTGTTTAGCAATTTTCTATGACATACAACATCGTGACTAAACAATAACAGTAGTACTAGTCGATCGTAGGTTAAGCTACGCTTGTCACGGTCGGTTCTTGCACAGAACAATATTCCGTGGGTTCTTGGATCGGTGACCATCCATTTCATACCACACGGTACCCAAGACGACATATCAAGCTATATATTTCCAGTTTTAGCTGACCTCACAATGTATAGGCTTATACTGGAATAGCTTATACTGGAATTGTATAGCTTGATATGTCGCCAATTCGCCATACGTTAAGCCGTTGACCCCGGCTGTCATTCGTATTGATAGTCGTCACAGGTAGTCAGATACCTACCCAAAAAGTCAAGACCAAGACTTACCAATAGGTATCGTGTTACCCAGAAATTAGGTTATACCATGTAAAATAATAGTATTCATCTGCATCCGGTTAGACTGGAAGCGATCCCCACCATAGTTGGTAAAAGGCTAGGCACACTGATACAACAGAACCAATTCTCTGAATAAGAACACCACAGTCGCACCGACGTTAAAATATCGTGACGGGATTTTATCGTACACTGAATTTTCAACCCACAGTGTTGGACCGAGCATTGAGAATCCAACAGAGGATATCTCAGCACATGGAAAAAACAGATTGTTCGATTTTCCACTCAAAGCGTTAAGATTATTTTGTGGACATATGCTGCCTATGCCTTGTGCCCGGTTGATGGCAATATGCTCGCCCCCTATTACATGGGACTTAAACATAACAGGCGAAATGTGGGTGTACCTACTATAGGTACACCTCTGCCCAACCCTTCGGGGGAACAAGGCGTGGTGTTACCGTAACACCGTACACACATAACGTAATACTGTTACGTTATGTGCATGCTGCCTATTTAGCTTCTTATATAATTCGAAGGACCATATATGAGCTGGCCACTAAGCAATCCACCTCCGAAAAGATGAGGCATATTCCTAAACGAACCAACTCCACGCTATTGTTTACGCAACACTTATTTCTAGATTCCGATAACATAGACTCAGCAGAGCAGCCGAACCGAAAATAAAATCGATTCTGACGTATGTACGTAGTTTACATTTAAATCGAAACGAATGCGGCATTACCGTTGCGGTATTTAGGTATTCACTAAAGACATGCTATATCTTTGTAATAAAACTTTTTATAAAAAAATAACAACCGACTTCCTTAAAAAAACACTACAAAGTCAAAAATAACTTTAATTTCGGAACTCGGTCTCTTAGGATCTGTATTTAAGGTTTTATTGCCACCGACTTCCGAAATTAAAGTTATTTTTGACGTTGTAGTGTTTTTTTTAAGGAAATCGGTTGTGATTTTTTTGTAAAAAGTTCTTATTTTAAACTTTTTAGTTATGGTAGATACCCCGCACTAGTCTAATCGCGTTATTCGTTCATTTGTCGCGCGCAAGACTTATATGGTTTTCACATGGAACCTATTGTCCGGATGGAACTAAATTAAAATGGGACCATTCGGGAGGCACCAGATGTCAAATAAAAAAAAATCATCAAAATCGGTTGACCCAGCCAAAAGTAATGAGGCAACAAACAAAAAAAAAATTAAAAAAAAAACAAAGGAATTGATAACCTCCTCCTTTTTTTGAAGTCGTTTAAAAAGACTAATGGGTGTATGGATCAGGTACGGCTTCGCTTGCCGCGGTCTGCCTTCAAGACACATTCATACCTTGAAAAGCACGTTAAGCCGTTGGTCACGGCTGTAATTCGTGAATTCTGTACAAGACCCACGAATGACCTTGTCGTCGAAGTAAAATTCAAATGCATTCAGCACATAGGTTTATCCTAAGTTTCATGAAGGGTTATTTAAATTGGATAGCTAAACTCCGGAAACGAAATGGGTATCGATTTCTAAACAACAATTTAACCCTTAATTGGGCACAGGGAACTATTTTTTTCCCACCCCGTTAATCTAGCTAAATACACGAATATTTTTAAAATGACGACTCCCCAGACTCAAGTTTTTACCCAAATCTAAATTATCCAAGTATAGATTGTGCCCAATTAAGGGTTAATTAGATGATTTTGTCATTGACCGATTTGTTGTAGTTACAAATCGGCTTTTTTTTGGGTTATCTTCACAGACATGATTCGTAAGGATCGATATCTAAGCACGATAAAACGAGGGAAAACAGTTTTTCTCACCTCATATAAATAGTCAATCAAGTATTTATATAACACAAACAGCCAGAGGTCATAGACGTTAATTATTATTTGTTTTATTTTGCGCGTCTGTGCAGTTATCTAGCTAATTAAAAATAACCCTATACTAAACGAAGTTAGTTCATTTTAGCCAAAACTACGAAGCCATGACTGTGAGCAACTCTTAAACGTCAGCTACCCGACTGACTTCCTCTCAGATAAGCACTTGACACATCACACGGATCTTATCTTCACGCTTTCTTACGCTGTGAGGTTGGGCACACATACGGTATCAAAGCGTTCACTTAATATTGCGTTAAGACTTATAATATACTCTTTATACATGTGCTGATAAAAGGGGGTTTGTTGGTAAATAATAAAGGCCGCACGGGTTGATCGATCAGGTTAAGCTACGCTTGCCTCGGTCAGTCCGTGGATTGGTGACCATGGATACATTCCAAGACCTCCCCCGTCGCCACCTCTCCGAGATCAAAAGGCCAATCCTCGTAATTAAAAACGTTCATAATCTAGTCGCAATCTCATTTCGACGAGATTAAAATGTCAAAATCTTGACAAAAATATATGGAAACTAGAGGTTGTTTTTACAGATTGAGTCATAAGGCCAATTCTCGCAATTAAAAACGTTTAAAATCTAAGCGCACTCTCATCTCGGCGACAGTCAAATGTCGAAAACGTGTCAAAAATGTAAGGAAACTAGAGGTACTATTTACAGATTGAGGCTGAGATCAAAAGGCCAATTCTATTTATTTAAAAATTAACGACGTTCAGAATCTAGTCCCTGTTTCATCTCGGCGACAATCAAATGTCAAAAACGTATTTTTAACAAATTGAGACTACAATCATACTGTGAACGATCTTAAAGTTACGACACACGAGAATCGCCCCACTGATCCCACAAACCCTTTTGTTTACGCCAAACATTTTACAACAGGGTTACAAGTTTGGTGTCCGAACATTGCACCCACGCACGGCGTGCCAAATAAATTCTTTTGTTTTTATTTTCATTCTTTCGTTCGGTACCCGTGTCTCGGTTGGTTTTATTGTAATTACAGGTCATTGTATTTGACTGCAGGATCATGTCATTGGATTAAGATGTTTGACCTGAGGGGCACACCGAGTCGGCAATGTCGACATACTTCTAATTCGGATGCGACATCTACCGAGCCAAGGACTTTTGTACTACAGGAGATATAAGTTTTCTTTTGAGACTAGCTCGAATTAGCAAACATGAAGGAATTCTGTGGAAAAGGAGGCATTTGCCCTTCGCGGAAAAATACGTAATATATGATAGATTACATACGTTAAAATATAGATATTTTTGTTTATTAGTCTATTTGCACGTATTTCCTCGCTCGCAACGGGCGAAACGACACTTTTCGACACGTGGGTAAAATATTACCAGGTAATTTAATTTGACCCTGTATACGTTTTTGGTAGGCGATCCGCACGAAGTTATTTTATTTGTGAGCGAATCGACATCTCTATACTCCATTTGTTTAGGTAGTTAACTAAATGTAAACAATCTTAACATGTCTTTTATCTAAAAAACTGTCTAAAAATTGAATCTAAAAATGTTTACAATTAGGTATTTACTTAAACCGATGTTAGGTAAGTAACTTAATTTAAATAATATTTGTTGGTCTTTTATATGATTTATTTTATATAAAAAGACATATCAAGATTGTTTACCTTTAGTTAACTACCTAAACAAATGGAGTATAGATATACGTATTAGGCCATTGGCAAAGGGTCGCGAGATTTGTTCGAAATGAAGGAAGACGGGTGGGTTTTAGTCAGTAAAAGTCTGACACGTTCTCCCGGTCCGCCCAGAGCGGAAGACGTCATTTAATGATTTCCCACCCACAAAAAGGCAATTTGCAAAATGAGTATTTTTCTACTACTTAGAAAATAGAAGAAAATAGAACTAATTTTATTACTTTACTGCAAAGAATTCAAAGCATGCCAATTGCTTTAAAAGTATTTCTGTAGTTGTCGATTTGCACAAAAATAAATAAACATTGGTGCGAATTGCCTACAGAAAATTAAATATTATTTAAAAGTGTCGGTCCCCCCTTTTCGGGAGAATGAATTTGTACGAATCTATTAGTAAGCTAATAATTTCGGTACAGCTCAATTTTCCCTCGGTTCGTCTTCACTTCAGGGTCTAATAAGCACTTAATGCATCGGCCAGCGCTACATTAGAATGATGTTCAATAAACTTTCCGAAATGTCTTCGTTTCCTCGCTCCAGCGCTCTGAGTGTTGAAAAGTAGCATTGCAAGGTGCCTTAATAAAACTGATCACTCCTAAGCATGTTGCTTCCCTGGTACCTCGTTATCGGCATAATTGTGTAAATGTCTATTAACTGCTCCCAAATTACGACATTTCTCTGGACATAGGCCTCCCCCAATTTGGGGGGGTTTGCCATAATCGCCACGATGGCAGGCGGATTAACGATCGCAGAATGGTGGTAAAAGCACAGAGAACGCTGCTACCCATTCTCTAGTAAGTCCCTTAGTCGCCTCTTACGACACCCACGGGAGGAAATGGGATGATGCTATTCTTTACATCCGTCACCACACGGAATTTATGCACAGTTAAAGTTTATATGGAGAAGTGCAGAAACCTTTTTTATATAATTTATGGCTGCATTTCGACCAGAGTGCGATCACTGGTTTAATTCATTCTTCCCTATATTTGTCTGTGTGTTGTTATTGAAATTGTGTAACTAACAACGAGTATATTGGTTGTTGATAATGAGTAAATAAATGTATGTATAACTAAGTATTGAACGCCTGGAACCGTCAAAACAACCAAAGTCCACGTGACACACCAATTTAACACTTAGTACGTAGAATTTTATCTAGAACGTCCGTGTTTCAATGGCACGAAGCCAACACGTATGCAACTCACCGTCCCCGTTTATTACTCTTTCCATCCAGGAATTCGTATTTTGTACCGGGAAACAGAGAAATACGACGTAGAATAAAACTTACGACCGCCAGGTTCTATGTTATTGTTTCACTCTAGGATACGCGAATCTGAATCTAGCTCCTGTATATACAGGGGCATTGACGCGGGGACTGAAACCATGAATTTAGCATCGATTCTAGATCTCCTGGCGTAGAAATGTTTTAATGGGTTATATTAGTAAAACTCTATTCTCACAGTTGGCATTCATTACGGGTTTTTTCAAGATTTCTCTTAAGGGGATACTTTAAGATTAAAATTTTTATCGTGATTATTATAGTATTTTCATTGATGCTGGGATCTTGTAACTCGTGTAAGCTGTGTAATTCGTTGCTACGTTTATGTTAGGGCGCAAAATACGTTCGTGTGAGTACGACATGTGTCCGTATTAGGTGACATTATTGGTCTGTGGGACCAACCCGAGTTTACTTAACGGGCTTGCTAAATTTAACCGCAGGGTTTATCATAATTCCAGAAAAAAAAAATGATGACACTTCTGCCTTAAATGTGTTGTAAATTTAAAGTTCCTCATGAGGATTTCTTTTAGATTTGTAAGTTTGGTTTTGGTTAGTTAAAAGAAAACATAATATTTCACTAATTTTTTTATCTTTTTTTTTTTGTATGTAAATCTTACTATTCCAGGGATTGATATGAAAATGACTGTTACTCAGTAAATGTATGGACTGACGATATTATCTAGCAAAAAAAAAAACTGTTCCGAACTTTCGCTATGAAGACCGTGCGCGGATAAAGGTGGCACAGAATTCGAAGCTGGTACAGGAAGGTTTAGAGAAATCAAGTATATTCAATGTCGTAGCCCCTTCCAACTGATGCGCTCACTTCATATCATCAAAGTACACGAGAAATACTATCTCCAGCCCCCTGCCCATACCGCAACTGAAAGCAGTCGGACCGGTACCTACGATGTATCAAACTGACTCCACGGTTCGCAAACGTCGCGGTCTGGTAAACTTTCGTCTACAATATTAAAATATCACTTTCTAAGTTAAAAGTGCATTGCGAAATATTAATAGTAAAAATAAGCTTTAATTCCTCCGAATAAGGTTGAAGATAACTCAGCGTTGGTATTTAATTTTCAAACTGGTATGATATATTGAAACTCTGAATACTTTATGACTGAATTCCTTTGGAATTGAAATAGCATTTCCTTTCGCCGGCGAGCTAAGTACCGAACTACGGATCAATACGGTTACAGAAATAGTTTTAGTCTAAGGGGGTGGGCTAGAATATTTAAAGTATACACGTGTGTCAGAAAATGGGACAACATCCCACCATTCCCGCTAATGGCTATCAGATTTGTGCGACTTGTAAACTTATCGAGTCTAGATTAAAGATACAAAACGGATTTTACGCCACTCAAATAGAACAATTCTATGAAAACTTCACGGAAATTGTTTTACAAGAGACGACGTTTAAACGTTTTAAAACATTGGGTTTAAAACAAATGAATACCACACCGATTTAATCATGTTTTTTTTTATATATATTTTGCCCTACTGGTTTCTTACGCAGTTCTCTAGACCCACCTACTCTCTGATTTAAGATATATCAAGGGCAATTAAAAAAACACACGTTCTAAAAATAAGAAGTTGCCGAGTTAAAACCTAATCAGATTGTTATATTTTTTTTTTTGTTGATACTTAGCTAAAAAAAAACGGCCAAGTGCGAGTCGGACTCGCGCACCGAGGGTTCCGTATAAACCTAGGTAGGTATTCACGGTTTATGCATAAGGTTTATGTTTATGAAATTATTTTTTTTTTAATTTTTATATTTAAGTTGACTGAATGAAAGGTAAATTGCGGTTTACGATTTATGACGTATTCAAAAATAAACTACTTAGTAGATCTCGTTGAAACCAATTTTCGGTGGAAGTGTACATCATATATTTTTTTTAGTTTTATCATTCCCCTATTTTAGAAGTCACGGGGAGGGGACACACATTATACCACTTTGGAAGTGTCTCTCGCGCAAACCATTCAGTTTATAAAAACATGATATTAGAAACCTCAATATCATTTTTGAAGACCTATCCATAGATACCCCACACGTATAGGTTTGATGAAAAATTTTTGTTTAGAGTCAGTTCTAAGTATGGGGAACCCCAAAATTTATTGTATTTTTTCTATTTTTGTGTGAAAATCTTAATGCGGTTCACAGAATACATCTACTTACCAAGTTTCAACAGCATAGCTCTTATAGTTTCGGAAAAAAGTGGCTGTGACATACGGACGGACGGACGGACGGACAGACAGACAGACAGACATGACGAATCTATAAGGGTTCCGTTTTTTGCCATTTGGCAACGGAACCCTAAAAAGTAGATAGATATAGATAGATGATATAATGGCATCCCATAAAATAGTCAAAATGGTCAATTTAAATTAGCCTTTGAAACATTTTTTAAAGTAATACAATCAAGGAATTGAATGTAATTTGTTTAAAACGGGTTTCTAACCACGGATTTCGGTTTAAAACGGGTTAATTACAACTATAGTCTAGAACTATAGAACTTACACTACCCACCTAAAGTAGTTTATCCCTTAACGTTGGGAATAAAATAGTATATTATGAATATTCAGAGTTTCTGAGATCCTAATGAACATCTCAATCGGTACATCTGCTCTCAAATTATCAGCCACAGCGATAGATTGAGCAACTTACCACGAACAACACATCAGTGACACGAGATACGTTTGAATATCGTTCTGAGAACCGCAGTAACATACACAAACAGAAACTTAAAAAAAACCAGACAAGTGCAAGTTGGACTCGCGTGGAGAGGGTTCCGTATGGTGTTTTTTTTTTTTTGCTTTATAAATTATCACATGTGATCACGATAATTTATTCACTTAACAATCTAGCCTATTAGTTTATAAGTAATTTAAATATAATTTCGCGTCGTCGCATCGCATCACCTACCGTGGTCCGTGCTAATACTTCGTTTTCGCTTAGTATTTTTTACGTTTTCTTATTTTTGCTCGTCTGCTATCACGATGTTTTTTTTTTAATCCGACTTCTGTTTTCAGACATAAGCGCGATCAAACGAACCAACTTCTCAGCTTTAATATTAAGTAGTAATAATTTAATATAATGTTTATTGTTGCTACGTGGTTCAGATGGAGAAATTCATATTTATTAGGTTTTTTTTATTTTGCAATTAGTAGGTCGTTTTCAGGTTGCATGAAATAAATATGATTCACGACCGTAACACATATCTCTATATATAATTCTATTGTACGTGTGTACCTATGTCACTGAACTGCTCCTATACGGCTGGACCGATTTGAATGATTTTTTTTGTATGCGTTTGGTTTGGTGGATTGATGATTTTAATCTATACATTAATACAAGCAAAACCTTTAATATTTTTTTTACGCCACGACAATTATGAAATTTAGCACAGTTAAAATTTATATGGAAAATTCCAAAAACCTAATATTTTTAAATTATGGCCTAATTTCGTAATTATTTAATATGCTCGAATTTCGCCCACTGCGCGGCCACTACTAATTACAATACTGTAAAGCCATATTTGTAACGGTCGCGAATCATATTTTAATCAACATACAACTTGACACTGTCCTGGAAATTCCAAAACCACAAACTAATAAAGTTGGTCACAATTAAAAAGTACCTGTACAACACACCTCTACGAAGCTAAAAAAAAAATTATAAATAATATTATAACACGGATAAGGTACACAAAAAACTAAACTACATGTGAACAAGAACTATTCTTAAAATTACAGATGCAGAGAACGACAGAAAAATAAGCTTGGAAAAGGCAACCATTGTCTATTGCCTATGAGTGGTTTTCCGTCGTTCAACTGGATCCTTAGCCGGACACGTACCTTGAGCTTTGGGTAGAAATCTGGCAGTCTGTTCGGCTTGAGGTTGAGCGTGTTGCAGATCTCCCGGTGTAACGCAAGGATCTGCTTCATGGTCCCGGCCGAACAGAAGTGGTCGAACATTTCGGCCGCCAGCGCACATTCTGGCGGCGTCGGCTCCACTCGGGTGCCCCTATTCATGTTGCAGGGGCTGTGGACAAGGAAAGGTTTAAGTTAGTACAGTCAAGTCTTATATTTTTAGATTATGTAAGAGAGCGCGAAATGAAACGTCAGATTGTAGATTAAAAATGTGGCTCTGTGTGACATCCCTCCTAATATTATAAATGCGAAAGTACTGTCTGTCTGTTACGTTTTCAAGGCTAAACTACTGAATGGATTTTCATGAGATTTGGTACAGAAATAGACTAGACCTTGGGAAAGGATATAGGCTACCTTTTATCCCGGTAGCAAGTTCACGGGGGATAATTTTCGACATCCACGCGGGCGAAGCCGGGGCAGAAGCTAGCAAATTCATAAGGTCAGATTGTAGATTCAAAATGTGGCTCTTTGTGACATTGATTCATAGGCTTTAGCAAGTGGCATCCGGCCACTCAGGACTCAGGAATAATGTAGCTGTCTACTGGTGAAATAATTTTTAAAATCGGTTCAGTAGTTTCAGTGATTACTTCCTACAAACAGACTTACAAACTTTTTTTTTTTGTATGGGAAATCATCAAATGACTTCTCCCGCTCTGGGCGGAGCGGGAGGGCGTGTCAGACTTTTACTGACTAAAACCCACCCGTGTTCCTTCAGTTGCCCATGTGCCAGAGTCACGGTATCTCTTTCGAACAATCTCGCGACCCTGGCAGGCATCGGTCCTAGCAGACCCCTACAAACTTACAAACTTTACTTCTTTATATTAAGTGTACATTTATTCATTGAAATTGAATGCTTTTTTCGCATTTTATCGCTCAATAACAATCCTTAAACTTTATTTATTTTAAACGAGTATCATTAATCATTCAACTGCCCTTATCTCAATTTATCTGGAGTCGGGTCGGCGCTACATGTCTTTTTCTTCCATCTTTCTCTATTACATGGGACTCAAACATAACTAGCAAAATGGGGTATAATATAGGTGCATCTCTGCCCAACCTTTCGGGAATTACATGCGTAATGTTCTTATACTTATCAATCAACTAGCCCTAATTTATTTTGAAACATACACAACTTCAAACATCAATCGCCACTGCACGAAACGACCCCACTGAAAAACGGAAGACCCCATTGTTAACCTTCGCACGGATCGTACGTGAAAGCTCCCACAAGAACCGTCTCCTTGTCCAACAAGGAGACAACAAACGCGACAATCTTTCCTTAGCAACACCAGAACAGACAGGAAAGAGTTACCGTGGCCCTGGCACAGGCAACTGAATGATCACGGGTGGGTTTTAGTCCGTAAAAGTCTGACACGCCCTACCGCTAAGCCCAGAGGGGGAGAAGTCATTTGATGATTTCCCAACCCAAAAAAAAAGACACGAAACTTGAGTCACTAAGTTCGATTTTCAGCTGAAATGCCTATAATCCACACTCAGTGCGAATGCACCCACATCACAACTGTTCTACGAAGCACAATATTTATCAGAATCTGAATCATTTTAAAGAATGTCTGCTACGAAAAAAATGTCTGCTTAGCAATGTGAACAACGATATGAATCTTCTGGAACCGTCGAAATAAAAACCATTCCTACTGATAGTGTATTGCGCAATTACCCCTCAGACCATGTGCCATAAGTAGGAGTGTCCAAAATTTCCATAAACCAGCACTTCTGAGAAGCGTAAAAAATGACAATGACGCGAACGCCGCGCCCATCCCCATTTCATTAATATTAAAGGGGCTTCTGCATGTTGGCTGCGGCCCCTCGCACGCCTTGCAGAGGTTCCTATGGTCGCGTAATATGTTTAAAATATAAAATAACAGCCTGTATTGTCCCTGTTCCTATTTCCTATAGGGACCAATCTCTCGTCTAAGCGTCAACATAAACAATTTTTACGTTTGCCAACAACCCGAAAAAAGCAGGCAAATGTGTTAAAAAAAATACATTTAAATTGTGTGTGTCAGCTCCGATGCACGACTGGAGTTTACTCCTTACGAACGATTATAAAAAATATACATACTTATAAAGATTAGTAATTGATATTGCCGGACTCCGCCTTTGTACCAATGATATAATATCATTGCTTTGTACAGTATATTTTTTTTACTTGTGCATAAAGTTTTAATAAAATAAAATAAATTAGTAAACATAGGTCAAAACACATCTATAAGGGTTCCGTTTTTAGCCATTTGGCAACGGAACCCTAATAACGTAACGGAGAAAGTTTGATTTTACTCCCCAAACATTTTCATACCCCGGGCTTTTATGAAAATCGATTCTTAAGGAGTAAACTCCAATAACCCCATTTCTTCCCGTGGGTGTCGTAAAAGGCGACTAAGGGACTTAGTAGAGAATGCGCAGCAGCGTTCTCTATGCATTTTACCACCATAATGCGATCGCCAACCCCCCTGCCAAGCGTGGCGATTATGGCAAAGCCAACCAAATTGGGGGAGGCCTAAGTCCAGCAGTGGACGTCTTACGGCTGAAATGATGATGATGAAACTCCAATAATACCTTTTGCAATTAAACACACAACACTGATCACAACGCCACAAAATGCACTCGTTTTCAAAACAAAACCACCGCACGGTTCCGAACACCCGTCCATGACTAAGTACGCCAACACACTATGACCCCCCCTAAGGGCTGGGAGGCAACAAGGCGATAACGTAACGCGAGATGCACTAACGCAATGTATCACGTAAACAGGGTTATTTTAAATTGCCTGGCTGAACTCTAGAGGCGCGATGGGAATCGACATCCATACGATCACGATAAAAGCTATTATAAATAAGAAAGTTTAGGTGTTCGTTACTCAATCACGCAAATACGGCTGAACGGATTTGAATGAAATTTGGCACACAGATAGATTATGACTTAGATAGGATGCTTTTAACCCGGTAATACGTTCCCTTGGAAAAATTTCCGACCTCGATACGGGCGAAACCGCTGACAAAAGCTGGAAAAAATGTAAAAATGTCATGGTTTTTTTTGCGAGATCAAACGACCACTGTTGGTGTTATTACTTCAAGTATGTGTTGAGAAAAGCAGTTTTCTTATGTTTTGTCGAAATTTCGAGACCCATCGCGTCTTCAGAGTCTAGCTAATCAATTTAAAAAAAAAAACCATGCACTCTAATTACGTAACACACTATCAATGACAGTTTGAATGATTTTTTAAAATATTTCTAATACATTGCTTGATATGTTCGAACAAAAAGTCAGCTTAACCACGTAAACAGTGCTTGCTCAGTGAGTCAGTCATTAAAAATATTAGATTTCTGCACTCCTTCTCCATATAAACTTAACTGTGCCAAATTTCATACTCCTCTGTACACGTAATTATCGTAAAAAGGGGGCTAAAGTTTTTGCAATAATGTAACAAAATATAGTAGCTTTTGCCAGCGGTTTCGCCCGCGTATTATACATATGAACCTTCCTCTTGAATCAATGTCTTTTAATGAAAAACGCATTCAAATCCGTTGCTTAGTTTAACCCGGCGTGAATGAGGTGAGAAATTGTTACACCAGGTTAAAACGACGACGGTTACGACCTTACTCACGCCGGGTTAAAAGATCTAAGCGTACAAACACAAAATGCGACTTTATTTTATACTATGTAAGGATATAACGGAATGAAAGCTGTTAAACTGTCAAAATGACAATAATACTCCGCTGTATAGTGCGTGGTACACACGGCTACATATCAAGCTATACTTTTCCAGTTTTAGCTGACCTCGCATTGCATAGGCTTTTCGTGCAATACAGGATTTTTTTTAACCAGTGCGCAATTTCTTTTGGTGGTTCAGTATCAGTAACAGAAAACATTTCAATTATTTTGTCAATACTTTATTTTTATTTTTAGCCGACCTTAAATCAGTAAACTGTGGACACCCTACACATTTCATAATATGATACCAACAATAGTAATAGGTAAGTAGCCGCGCGCCGGCGTAGGTACTTCGAACAGCTGGTAGGTACCCGTAGCTACGCTCGGTCGTTCACCTTCGCCGCCGCGCCAGCACCGCGCGCAAGGTACCATAAAAACCAGTTTCAAAATAAACATCTTTCGTTAACGATAACTTAATTTTTTTAAGATACATCAAAATAAAAATTTCACGGTTATTATAAGTCGTTTAATTTGTTAAAAGTTGCGCACTGGTTAATAACTTATCCTGTATAATTGAATCATGAGTAATACGCTTGCGGACGCATGCGCTATAATGAGTTATTATAAGCTTATTATTACATACACATTAATAGTGCAGACTGCACGGGTTATGTATTGGGTTCATTCACATATCAACGACCCGTAACTGTCCTGTTCACTACATAGGTAGCTACATATGAGTAGGGAGTGGAACGTTCATAATATGTGCTATGTCAACAACTCCTCGATTGACGATACTAATACATATATTCTATACACAAATAAATAAAATCGAAGCATCTGTTCTGTGACGTAATCAGCCTATACCGTTCTCACTGCTGGGACACAGGTCTCCTCTCGGTGTGGTAATCTACTACGCGGGCCCAGTGCCGGTTGGTAGATGTCACATGTCGTCTTGTTTTTGGTTCTAGAACATGTCGGTTTGCTCACGATGTTTTCCTTCACCGTTTTGGGAGTAGTATTGATGAAATTGTTTACACAAAGTAAACCGCCTACCTGGGTTCGATCTAGGGTTCATTCCCGGGAATTCTCGAGCCGAGAATTCCCGGGAAATCGTTGGGCTTTGTTCCCGGGAAATCAAGCTCGAGAAAAGTCGTGAACTCGAGAAATCATGTACCTTTATTGAAATTAAATCGCCGTTTGTTGTGTTGCCTGGCGGCGCGGGCCAAAGCGCAGCGGCACCCTTTGATCTCGCAGCAAGCGCTCTGCGGCGTCGTTTTTACACATTCATTCTTGTTTCGACTCTAGCCAAGTATAGTTTACGGCGTGAGTGTTTCACAGATTACGTGATAAAATTAAATCAAACAGGTAAGTCTTTTCACTTTTATTGACACATCATGGCTTTATTATTCATATTATTTTTAACAATAATATAATCTGTGTATATGTGTATCCTGCCCGTCCTAACCTACGGTGCTCAGACCTGGTCACTCACCGATTCACAAAAGTTCCGGCTTGGGGTTTGCCAAAGAGCAATGGAGCGCAGCATTTTAGGGGTTAAAAGAACTAACAAAATACGAAACACCACGTTGCGCTCCAAAACGGGAATCCTAGACGTAGGCAAAAAGGCTGCCAGGCTAAAATGGGACTGGGCGGGTCACATCAGCCGCATGCACAGCGACCGCTGGGCAATAGTCTCCACACAGTGGGTGCCTGACGATGGACGGCGCCGGCGAGGCCGGCCCAAGAAGAGGTGGCGAGACGATCTCGACGCGTACTCCAAGGGTTGGATCGAGGTGGCCCGGGAAAAGGATACTTGGAGGGATTTGGGGGAGGCCTTTGCTCAGCAGTGGGACAGTGTAGGCTAATATAAAAAAAAAAAAAAAAAATATAATCTAAATATGATCTTAAATTTTACTAGGTACGAGTATCTATCTGTTCTTTTCTATTATTTTTTAGTCAAACTTTAATACATAAAATAACTAACGATATATTAATTATACTACTTAGTCTATATTTCCTAGTTTTGTAAAACAACAACACAAGCTTAGTTTTTAATTATTCTAATATGTTTTTCTTATGTAAGTAATTTTAAATTAATTAATGTGTCATTTTAAATTTGTGAGACGAATATTGCCAGTTGTGTTGTGTGTGTATCACATATTAATCCAAGGGCTTATTAAAGTGAAACTTTTTTACATCGTCTCACACTTTTACGTGTGTGTCTTTTGTGTGTGTTGCATGTCGCGTGACGGTCGGCCGCGGAGTACGGATAAAGTAAAAGGCACTCGCTGGTGCATGTTGTTGTTTATGGATTTATTTCAATTTTGAGTGCTTGAATTTATTATTTAAATTATTTCGTATGAATATTAAATTAAGTTTTTTATTAAGCTATTGCATATATTCCGAAAATTTTTAGTTAAATGACTATAATGTAAAAAAATGTTTCACTTTTACCGTGTTATTAATTTGATTTTACCGAAACGTCACTATAACAGTAAAGATGGAAGCATAAAAAGTATGGAAATATTTAAAAAAACAGAAATCTATAAAAGTTTTATAATTTATTTGTTATTTTTTTTGAGAGGAAAATCACTGAATTTTATGACGTTATTGAAACCTAATAATATGAGAAAACGTACGTAAATGTAAATTTCTCGACAACCCGAGAAGCCCCGAGAAATTAGCCTCGAGAATTCTCGAGACCCGAGAAATTAAAAAGCTCGAGAAATCATGAACCCTAGTTCGATCCCACGACCTACAACTCGTAAATCGGGGCCGATACCACTGGGCCACCACAGCTCACACTGCAATTGCTTCTGTCAAAATAACATTTCTTAACTAATATGTATATGAAATAGAGATGTTCCGACTGGTCAGTAAAGCTGACTTTCGGGCACTTACGTAGTCGGCGACTATTCGGCAAACGCGTATTTCCAATCTGTACAAGGCTAGAACGCAAGGGTGTGAAACTAGTCGCGTATAGATTGGAAATCACTTTTTAATCAAGGTCTTCCAATCTATACAAGAGTAGTACGCAAATACTCGTGTATACTTTGTAGTGGCCAAAGTAACTAAATTGTTCCATAATATACAGTGCTACTCCGCATGCAAACTAAACCTGTAGGTAGAGACGAGCGGCCAGCGAGTGTTAGAAACGACATGGTTTGGGGAGTTTAGGTTAGGTTAGGTTAAAACTGCGACCTCCTACGCACGAGCCGAGCGAGCGAAGCGAGCGGTGCCGCGGCAGCGGCCGGCGAGTGCCAGAAACGACATGGTTTGGGGAGGTTAGGTTAAGTTAACACTGTGACCTCCTATGGAAACGCCTTGATTCTGTTGACGAGCCCTGTCAGCGAAGTGTCGTGTCGAGCGTTGCTACTTACCCTTCATTTTATTCGTCAACCCTACACCTCTTCCGGCCTTTAAATCGATATCGATACATGAAAATTCGAAAGTTAGGTTAGAATATTAACAAACAAATTTCTCAAAAATGGGGGGGGGGTTCGAAACTTTTCCTTCACAGGAGAGGCACCTCCCCCCTCCTCCCGTGACACCCCTTAAATCGAAGCCCGGCAATCAGAAGTCCTACCAAATTCCTGTGATGGCATTCTGGCCTTGTATAAATTGGAAAGATGCACGTGCGCGTCTACGTTACAAACTATATACGAGTAGTACGCAAAATTCGTGTATATGTCGTAGGATAATTTGATACTTCGAATCTTCGCGAAAATCCTAGGGGTTTTGCGAAAACGCGGATAATTAGACATAGGCGAAAAATTATCAAATCTTACTGGTCAAAGTCAGGATTTTTGCGAAAATACTCGTTACTATAGTAAGATTTGATGTGCTCAACACTGATTGGCTACAATTTTGCTGGCTGACTTCTAATTGGTTCCTAGTTTGCCGATGATTAACTTCAAGTATTGTATCATAGAGTCACGCGCTGACCGACCAATCAGCGTTCTTATTTCATAACAGCCAGCGTTTCGTTTCGCAATATTGCTATAATAACGAGTATTTTCGCAAAAATCCTGACTTTGTCCAGTAAGATTTGATAATTTTTCGCCTATGTCTAATTATCCGCGTTTTCGCAAAACCCCTAGGATTTTCGCGAAGATTCGAAGTATCAAATTATCCTACGACATATACATTGTAATCATAAGTTTAAAAAATGCATTACAAAATATACGCGAGCAGATTCCTATGGTTGCGTTTTGGCCTTGTACATAATGGAAATACGCTTCGGCAAACAGCGTGCTACGAGGACAAAAAGCCTAAGTTTATAACACCAGCTATCTGCAAGTGAAATCCCCATCAAAATTGGCCCAGCTGTTCCGGAGATAAGCCGGAACAACCAATATTTTTTTTAATTACGAGTTTTTTTTTAATACCGTAAATACTTTCATATGTATTAAGTAAAAAGCAGTTATTAAAACATTACAAAAACACTACAATTTTATTTATTTGTACCTACATAAAGATATAAACAAAACATTATGATAAAGACAAAAGAAATGTGTGGTATCCGGATATCATACTAATCATATACGTATTCATTTCTTGCTAATGTCGTAAGTGGCGAGTAAGCCGTAAGGTATTATTATCACGCAGATAAAGACGCGGCTTCCGTCTGCACTTCGGTAACCTGACACTTTTCATCAGGGATGCACGGGCTTGAGACTTAGCACACACCTCACAGCAAATATGAAATTATATATTCATTGGTCCTGAATGAATTTAGTTGCTGGCGGTACGAAAACTGTCCAAAATGAGATGGATATGCGTGGGTTCTATGTATCATAATCATAACATAACAACAATAATGGCGCCCGAAACAGAAATAAACGAAACTAGTAATAGAGTGAAAATGATCCTAAATCAAGTGAAAACAGTGATTTAAAGGACAATTTGAATATTATAATCAGAGTTTTATGACAACCACTCCTAAAAATACTAAATAGTCAAGTAACTGCGACTAACTTGACAGCTACGCTCGCTGGTTGATGCGACGGCACCGCTCGCTTCGCTCGCTTGGCTTGCGCCTATTTGGTCACGGTTCTAACCTAAACTAGGGGTGCCCTGGTGCGACCGATTCGGCGTTAGAAGCTAAATCAAACGATTATTGTGACCGCAGATAAGTCATTCTGCATTACAAGCGTGGGTAGCAGTTTTGTAAAACATAGCGCAATGATAGTCCAGCTGAACGTTGTTTCGCTGTTTTACAAAAGGAAGTTATTTTGTGAAACGGCTAGCGGTTATTTAAAACAGCTGATTTCACAATTCAGCTCAGACATCCATACTTCTTTGATAAAAAGGACAGGGAATGATTTAAATTATGTAACGTCATGTCACCAATCTCTACCTAGAAAGAAGACTATATGATAAATATATAAGATATTATGATAGCTATGAATATAAGAATAGAAATAAGAGTTTCACGGACGGCCCCTTTTTTCCTCGGGTGAGAAATCATCAAATGACGTCTTCCGCGCTCAGGGTGGAGCAGGTGGAGCAGGTGTTCGACTTTAACTGACTAAAACCCACCAGTGTTCCTTCAGTTGGCTGTACCAGGGCCACGGTAACTCTTCCGAACAACTCCGCGACCCTGGCAGGCATCGGCCCTAGCAGACCCCTTTAACACGGACGGCTCCTGATTGTACAATCATTTCCTCTAATCAAAACAAGATTTTGGATTCCAGATACTCGAAAATATAGATTTCTATGCGATGTCTTTAATTTTTTTCGTTCATTGTCTGCGGTCTAATCTTGTTAGTATACAGTACAGATTAAAGGTTTAAAGATATCAGTAGCCATGGTGATAATCACCAAAACATTGGTAATCTAGAAATAAATGTTTACATTCCGGCTCATTATCTGTGGTGACGTAGTTTGCACGGTTTTACAACTTGTTCTAGAGGGTGTCATTAAAAGCCGCATTGAATTATTTTAGTTACGAAGCTTCAGAAATCGTCCTCTACAACTTATACATCTTTCTTCAGATCGTATTATTTGTGACGAGAGAAACCATTCTCTGGTGATATTCCTTAATCAAATCATTTGGTTTTAATAACCTTTTTGGTTCAAAACGATTTCATCATCATCATCATTTCAGCCATAAGACGTCCACTGCTGGACTTAGGCCTCCCCCAATTTGGGGGGCTTTGCCATAATCGCCACGCTTGGCAGGCGGGTTGGCGATCGCAGTATGGTGGTAAAATGCATAGAGAACGCTGCTGCCCATTCTCTAGTAAGTCCCTTAGTCGCCTTTTACGACACCCACAGGAAGAAATGGGGTGGTGTTATTCTTTACGTCCGGCACCACACGATTTAATAATCGTTTAAAAAGTATTTTATTTAATAGAATGCACTGAGGTAGGTACCTATCACACGAAATGATCTAAACCACACCTAGTCCCTGATTTAGGATATATCAAAGGGATATAATATAAAAATGTATATGGATACATTCTAGAAATATTCAGTGACCGATTATAAAAGTAGACTATTTTTTATTGACATATATATTTATAACTTGACTTCACACAATTTAATTAAAATGATGAGCGATTTCAAATGCCTTTTTAAAGTAATACGCAAATGTAGCGACCCCGTGCTCGTGGTTTGAAACAAACTGTTTTAAACAATTATTTAACGGGTTTTAAAAGACGGATTCTGGTTAAAAACAGTTTATTTACTAACTTTATTAACAAAACCCTTATAAGGAAATAAAAGTAGCCAACAACCGGCAAGAACAATATCCCGCTTAAAAACCGCCGCAATTGCTTCTTTACCCGAGTTATTCTTAATGAAAATCGTATTGAAAATGTTCCGGACTGAAAACGCAATGAAATTCCTGACACCGTTACTATTAATACCTGTACAATTCAAAACATCTACGTAGCATCCGAAGTAAAGCGTGTAAATCTACACTAATTTGGCAAGGGAGAGGGCAAGCCTTCTTTGGAATCAGGAACGTAGAGATCTGCAGAAGAACCAAGGTAACCGTCATAGCCTGAAAAATTGCCAAACTTAACTGGCTGTGGGTAGGGCATATTGCTCGCAGAACTGAGAGCCGATGGGGTCGAAAACCTCTGGAGTGATGACTTGGTGAAGGCCGCGGGAAACCGCTGAATGTGGGAACCACAGAATGGATGTGGCGGAGATTGGAGCAAGCGTATGTCCAGCAGTGGGCGTCTTTCGGCAAAAATAATGATGATCTAAACTGCGTCTGAACTCAGTGAACCCGAGCCGTTGAGCCACTAAAATCACCCTTTCTATTTTTGATAGCCAAAACATTACGTGCCAAAATTCGGGATGACGGGGCTGAATGCACTACACATTACAAGATTACGGCCAATATATGATCACACTTTCGACACACATAAACAGGCTTACTTGCCAACAAAGTGAGTTTAAAAACTAAAACCCAACTACTGAAAAATCACGTTCTTAAAAGTATGAAACAGGAAAATATTCTCATCGGAAAGCCATGGTTGTATTGCCCTAAAGCTAAAGTAAACTCAACGTCATTTTAAAGAGGAAGATTAGTCCTTTCAGATGCTATTAATAATTTTTGAAAATAACTAGGATCGGCCGTGCTACATAACCTCAAAAATGAGAAAAAACGGTATTTTTTGCATTTTTAGGTTAGGATATCTCAAAACCCTGACGTGATAGAGCAATTTTGAGGCCAGATTCGAATTCAGCGCGTCAAAATCCTTCGGAAAAGTAGTCTGGTTTCTGGGTAAGAGTGTTCGTCAAATTTTGTCGGCCTATATTATTTACATCATATTTATTACACGATATACAGCCTATTTTCATAATTTAATTCCTTACTTTAATTTTAACTTCATACTTTCCAAAAAGTGTATGAGAGTAGATGTAAACAAAACTTATATGTTGTACAGTGGTGTTTGCGCTCTACGGGACACTTAATATAGCTGAAAGATTAACAAACATGGCCGCCAGGCAGCAACGACACGTTCAGATTTGGTATGTGTTGTCGGTCATATAGTCCGACGAGGCCTGAATGGAACAAAAAGTGTCGGACACATAGTCCGACATGGCAGTTAACGTGTTAATAATTCAGCAAATTTATCAACATTCAATCATTCTACATCAAACATTCTGTTCAACAGGATAAAATTCAGTGTAAAGGTACGCTGACACGATAAAGTGTATGTGTCATCGACACCGCGCTCTCAGGCCGGATACAGTAATTGAAACAATACACCGAACGAGCCCTCTGCTCCTATATGGGTCAGCACACCGTAAGATGATGCACATACTCAAGATTATCTGCAAGTCGGTGCAACGAACTCCTTTGCAAGTTTATTGGGGCAGAAGCTTTTGACTTGTCGTTTACATTCATTAGTTTAATGGATCACAAAATGTGAATGTTCATTTTTCCGGTACATCAACAGAAAATTCACACAAGCGCTACTGCTGAGCAAAAAAACTGGCCAAGTGCGAGTCGGACTCGCGCACCGAGGGTTCCGTACGAACCTGCAGGTATTCACGGTATATGCATAAGGTTTATGTTTATGTTTTTTTTTTTTTTTTTATTTGAGTTGACTGATTGGAAGGTAAATTGTGGTTTACGATTTATGACGTATTAAAAAAAAACTACTTATTAGATCTCATTCAAACCAATTTTCGGTGGAAGTTTACATGGTAATGTATATCATATATTTTTTTTACTTTTATCATTCCCTTATTTTAGAAGTTACGGGGGGGGGGACACACATTTTACCACTTTGGAAGTGTCTCTCGAGCCAACTATTCAGATTAGAAAAAAATGATATTAGAAACCTCAATATCATTTTTAAAGACCTATCCCATAGATACCCCACACGTATGGGTTTTGATGAAACATTATTTTTTTGAGTTTCAGTTCTATGTACGGGGAACCCCAAATGTTATTGTTTTTTTTCTCTTTTTATGTGAAAATCTTAATGCGGTTCACAGAATACATCTTCTACTGACCAAGTTTCAACAACATAGCTCTTATAGTTTCGAAATAAAGTGGCTGTGACATACTCGGACAGACAGACAGACAGACAGACAGACAGACAGACAGACAGACGGACAGACAGACATGACGAAGTAAGTAAGTTCTCAGTAGGAGCTCGGAGTCTGGAATTGTGGCCGGTTGATGGCAATAGGCGAGCCCTATTGCATGGAACTTAACCATAACTCACAAAATGCGGGTGTACTATAGGTACACATCTGCACAGCCCTTAGGGGAGCCAAGGCGTGATGTTATGTTAATCCCATGGATGGATTCACTATTTTAACGCATCACAAAATAATGTTTCATCAAAACCCATACGTGTGGGGTACACGTATGGGTTTTGATGAAACATTATTTTTTTGAGTTTCAGTTCTATGTACGGGGAACCCCAAATGTTATTGTTTTTTTTCTCTTTTTATGTGAAAATCTTAATGCGGTTCACAGAATACATCTTCTACTGACCAAGTTTCAACAACATAGCTCTTATAGTTTCGAAATAAAGTGGCTGTGACATACTCGGACAGACAGACAGACAGACAGACAGACAGACAGACGGACAGACAGACATGACGAAGTAAGTAAGTTCTCAGTAGGAGCTCGGAGTCTGGAATTGTGGCCGGTTGATGGCAATAGGCGAGCCCTATTGCATGGAACTTAACCATAACTCACAAAATGCGGGTGTACTATAGGTACACCTCTGCACAGCCCTTAGGGGAGCCAAGGCGTGATGTTATGTTAATCCCATGGATGGATTCACTATTTTAACGCATCACAAAATATGATTATTTTGCATGTCTCCGGTACATCATCTGAGCATTGGGTTAAAATATGCCTATGCTATGCCATGACATCATACATCACACAGCATGTCCTTTTCGCCGACACCGGAAGACCTTTTAGATATGGAGATCTTCCAAGAAGTTTCAGAATTCTGAGATAAATAATACTTTGTATAAACCGAATTATATGCGTTGTGAGTATACTTGTACATAAACCGCTATAAACTAAAATCCGTTGTTTAAATCACACATGCTACTTTGAAGATTACACAGACAATATTGATATGCGAATTTATTAAAACATACAATTTGAAAAATATATTGTAGCTAAGTAACCATAAAAAAAATTGTCTGATTAGGTTTTTTTTTAATTTTACTTGAGATATCCTAAAACAGGGAATAAGTATCATAACTTCGTGTGAAGCTTCAGTGCATTTTAAATTGTTTCAAGCCAAAAATACGGTTTATAACTAAATGGTTTAAAACGTTTAAAATGTGTTCTCTCTGTGAGAGGGCGCGGGCCTTAATCTACCACGCGGGCACAGTGCGGGCTGTCAAATGACACGTGTGTTCAAATTGTTGGTTCTAGGTCACTCCGGTTTCCTTATGATGTTTTCCTTCATTGTTTTGAGAGCAAAAGTGAAGGTGTAATTTACACAAAGTAGACACCACTGCTCCCCACTTAGTAGTATTTTTTTGTAAGTGGGTTATTTATTATTTAAATAAACATATTTTTTTTTGTTTATCTCGCTTTAATTATGTTTGCCGTAAAAAGGCCCGCGTTTTGATTTTTTCGTAATCCACGTGAAGTGGAAAAATAATGCGGCGATGTTAGAGAAATTGAATCGTTATATTAATATGATTATGCAAAATCCAGTAATTAACCGTATAATGTGCGCCGACCGTTACACTAAGGCTTATTAGTCGAACAACTTACATTCTAAATTCTACCCTCTCTTGGATGGAATTAGTACCATTTCCGTTTGGAGTGTTCTACTCAGGTGCAATATGCTATTTGCATTCAAAAACTTCTAATTAGAGTTTTTTGAGTCCAATTAACATGTACACACATATTATTACGGTGTGTAAATTTTAAGAAAGTATCGTGGAAGCAAATGGCGAAAGTTTCGGCGTTACATAAGATTTGTAGGCACTTCAATGTTATTACTATCCTGTCCGAAAATTCGTTCGTTTACATCACGAACGGACACACTTAAAGAGTAAGCAAAACTTACTACTAAAAACATCTGAAAGCCGTGGACATATGCTTTTGCTACCTAAACAAAACAATATATTCTAAAATCAGTAAGCAATCATAAATTTTAAGTGACGACCAGTGGTGGCCCAGTGGTAAAGGCCGCGACTTACGAGTTGTAGGTCGCAGGTTCGAATCCAAGCAGGCTCTTTACTTTGTGTAAATTATTTCATTATCACTGCTCTCAAAACGGTGAAGGAAAACTTCGTGAGGAATCCGGCGTATCTTAGAACCAAAATCTCGTAGACATGTGACATCTACCAACCCGCACTGGGCCCGCGTGGTGGATTATGGCCAACTCCCTCTCTCCGAGAGGACGCCTGGGTCCCAGCAGTGGGAACATTATAGCCTGATGATGAATGAATCATAAGTTTTAGGGTAAAGTAGCCCTCTCATTTAATACACGGCATCATGAAAATCTTTTATTTTTAGTTCATGCCTTTATGACCTATAGAAGGTGCTATATATGTATAAATTTTATATGACACATAACCAGCAGACGATCAAGACAATTACAATAAATACTTTAAAAGTTATTAGGGAACAGATGAACATACTAGTAAAAATCATGACGTTCCTTTTTGTTTCACCTTAGTTAAAAATCAACACTTATCAAACTTCATGTCTACCATGAAAAAACGTAGTGATAGTAAAGACTAACGCCAATTCAATTAAAAACAAGAAAATATATCAGTGTCTTATCACCCCGAGCACGTCGTAATATCAACTGAGTGGAACGTACGGCAAGCGGCACAGCCGAGAACGTATTCGCATCCATACACTACGGTAAGCGGTCGTATCGTCAATTTATCAATGTCGATGATAGAGCAATCAGTCAGAATAGACGCACTCGCATCTATTCTGACTTGTGGTTTGTTACACACGCTTATGTGATGAGCGTGATGACTCGGCGACTCGCCGCGCTGCCAACGTACGCGGTTACAGTCATTGTGAAAGCGCTTAAGGTGGAAGCGTCACGCCTTTTTCACCCCGAAGGTTTGTACTTATCAAATCACTAATCTTAGTAGTGAATGGACAGCAGCGTTCTCTATGCATTTTACCACCATACTGCGATTATGGGAAACTCCGAATTGGGGGAGGTCTATGTCCAGCCATGGGCGTCTTACGGCTAAAATGATGAGCAGTAATCCAAACTATAGGGTGCTACTGAATAATCCCAGATAGAAAAATCCAATAATACTTTGACGGACCTGGGAATCGTACCCTGGACCTCGCGCTCATCAGTAACGCTTGCGACTACTAGACCAATGAGGCACTAAACTTTCTTACGTTTTTTGCAATTTGTAGGTCATCTGCTTAGTCTTTTCCCAACTATGTCGAGGTCGGCTTCCAGTCTAACCGAATGTTGTCTATCCGACCACCACAATCCAGTTACTTTGTATGCGAGACCCCTTGGTAAAACTGGTTGTCAGAATTTCGGGCTTCTGAGTACCCGTAACGACTGTCAAAGACCGTCGCATGACAGCCGGGACCAACGGCTTAACGTGCTTTCCGAGGCACAGTGGGATCTTGGTATGTAAAGATGCGTCATTCATCCACGGACCAGCTGCAGCGAGCATAGCTTAACATGATAGATTGACCCGTGCGACTGTATGTTGAACAAAATTGATTCGAAACCATCGCCAATTGATTCCAATCCCTTTTCGCGGACTGCCTTAGCGCTTCTCCTTTGAGGAATGCCAACGTCACAAAGCATTTTTCAACCCATGTGTACAATGTGCGACAACCTAACCATTTCAATGAATGAATAGCCTTGTGTAACCTTGTAAGTGTTATTAAATTTTTTGCATGTTGTCTAATCAAATATAAATGAAATGACGTCACAGTATCGGTGGCCGCCCACTCGCCATCGGTCACCGCAGAGACGCGGCGTCTCGACGCAAGCTATATTTATCTACTGTGCTGATACTGAGTGCGGACAGTTGTGAGTGGGCGATATCCCTTATGCATCGTCACATATGAAGTCATTTGCCATGGTCGCAAATTTGTTCCAAAGAGATACCGTGGCCCTGGCTTAGGGGCAACTGAAGAAACACGGGTGGGGGGGGTTTTAGTCAGTGAAAGTCTGACACGCCCTTCCGCTCCACCCTAAAGCGGGAGACGTCATTTGATGATGTCCCATCCACATACAAAAAAAAAACATATGAAGTCAGCACTAAGTCATATAATTAGATCGAGATGATAAAAATAACTGCAACGTCAATAGCACCATTGTTCACGGACATGATGATTGACTTCAGAGTATTTATGCATCATTCTCAAAGCATCTTTGTGATGCAAATTATTGCGTCTTTAATTACACTGATTTTCATGACGATATTGATGATCAACCTCCCAGCTGACAGTATTAATGTACGTACTTAGTCAGGTGCGTAAATGAAACTGATTATCATAAAAATAATCAGTCAATATCTTGTGAAATTATATAAATTAATTATTGATGCACAAGCCATGTGTCCGAATGAATTTCCCTATAAGTATACTGACAAACTTTCAAATAAATTGTTATTCTCTATAATTGAACCCTGCGTTAGTGCTCACCTTTGTTAATAATTATCTTCCTTTTAACAATAAAGACCATTATTGCCTCCGACTGCATAAGATTGCTTATAGTATTAAGTTTAATAATCAACCTATTATAATGTTTTTCTGGTTTTCTTTTTACGCCGTTGGTTTCGTCAATAGTTTTATTATGACACGTAATTGGATAATACTTATCAGACAAGTAGTTTTTTTAAGTATCGTTTCATAAAAATTTTCTAGTAGTAACTTCAAAAATTCGACAAACAACGTAGGGGAAACTGTACGTAAAGAACCAAGAGAACAATGTACCAGTTTCTTAAGAAACCTTTCATCTCTACACAATATAAAACAAAGTTGCTTCCCGCGTCTGTACGCTTAGATATTTTAAACTACGCAACGGATTTTGATGCGGTTTTCAGCAATAGAAAGTTATTCAAGAGGAAGGTTTATATGTATAATACGCGGGCGAAGCCACTGGCAAAAATTTGTTAATACTCATATTATAAAGAGATAAAATTCGTTTAATTTAAGTTTGTATGTATAACTACAAATCGAACTCGAAAAAACTATACTTTTGCATTTGATAGCGCAATTTTTGACGAAAGTTATAGGCTATTTAACACCACACAACGACCATGAGGAGCCGAGCATAATGAAAACATAATCGGGAAGACCACTAAGTGAAAACGATGAAAAGCGCGGGCGGGTGAGGGGATGCGACCAGGCGGGTCGGGAGCTAATATTTCACGCGGACACTTTCGCGGGCGAAGTTCTAGTGTTGAATATAGGAGAAGAAGGAGGCACCTCAAAAGATAATGCACTCACTAAGACACTCAAGAACAGGTGAGCGATAAGGCGCAAACAAAATTGGCGACATTTACAGATCCCAATTAAGAAACTTGGGCCCACGGCAGGTAAAAGAACCAAGTATAGTACAAAGTCATAACAATAAAACTACTCATAATATATGAGTTGTAAACATACGCGTTGCACTTTATATGCACCGGATGACAGAGTGAGTCAGCATTTTCATATTACTGCCGCCCACGAGACGAGCCAATTATTTATGGACGTAAGACTCATTCCAGGTGGAAAGTGAAGTAAGAGGGCTTATATATATGTTGAAATAATATTATAGCACTTCTTAGGCTGTAAATAGGATCATCATCATCCACAGCCGAATTTCACCCACTGCACAGGCATAGGCATCCCATTTTCATTACCTGTTGGTAAAATGTATAGACAACACTGCTGCCCATTCTCTAGTCCGTCGCCTTCTACGAACCCACGGGAAGAAGTTTTACTGTTATCACTTTGTACTATACTTGGTTCTTTTGCCTGCCGTGGGCCCAAGTTTCTTAATTGGGGTCTGTAAATATCCTGAGATCGCCAACCCGCCTGCCAAGCGTGGCGATTATGGCAAACACCCCCCTCTTGGGGAGGCCTATCTCCAGCAGTGAACGTCTGTCGGCTGAAATGACGAGGATGATGAGGTTATGCTTCTGGGGTGGTCCCACATGAATTATAGGTACGAGGGTATAGGAGGCATAGGCCTCTATTTTCATGTACATATTCCCACGGTTCTGTGCCAGCCGTCCAGGTTTGCCCGTGATTCCAACAATGTCGACTGCCCATCTCACTGTCGGACGACCGACATCTCGTCTTCCAGTCCTTGTACGCCACTTAGTCACAGACTTACTTCACCTTGCCAAGTGTCCTGCCAAACTCTATTTGAGTTCCATAATACGCTTTCCGATATCGAAGACCTTCGTACGTCTTCGTATCTCGACGATTGGAACTCGGTCTTTTAGTCTGATGCCAAGCATGGAACGCTCCATGGCACACTACTGCCCATTCTCTAATAAATCCCTGAGTCGCCTTCTACGACACCCACGGGAAGAACTGGAATGGTGCTAATCTTTATGGCCGGCATCACACGGAACTTTTGTGTCAGAAGCAATAGATTTATTAATCAAAATTAAAAACAAACATATTATCACACATATCTCGAGATAACATCTATCATCGTCAATTGATTAGAACATCGTGATGCATTTCACACATTTAAATTCAAATGTGGCGTGTTGGGCGCGGATTACAAGTACACATTTACAACCCAATCGTATAAAATTATGAATCTAATGCTTGCTTTCACCATGGTTGCTGTTTTAATTACCATCTTTCTTAAAATCCGTAGCTAAAATATTCTAAGATTATTTATCTGTTTTTTGCCCCGCCATTTATGAAACATTCAAGATCTCTATGAAAATGAATACATGAACTAAAAAACCATATAAAATCAACATTTTTAAAATGTCCGCAACTATACAGACGAGGTTTGTCAATCGTAGTGTTTTCGTTACGGGTCGGTTAGTGTAGTTACAAGTCGTCAGAAGCCCGAAAGTCTGACAACCAGTTCAAGTCTTACCCAGTAACTGGATTGTCGAGCTCAGATAGGCAGTCGTTCCACCCTAACATAGGTGCGAAAAGGCTAGGCAGATAATGAATAGCTAAATAATACCAGCCGCACGGGTTGACTGAAAATAAAGCTACGCTTGCCGAGACAGGTGCATTACATAGCAAGACCCTTCTGAGCCTAGGAAAGCATGTAAAACCGTTGATCCTGGCTCTCATTTGAGTGTGACCAAGACTGAACAGGCGTCTTCTGGGCCTTTTCGCCCTATTGTAGACCTCATCCAGCGCTTTCCATCGAAGTCAAGAGGAAGCTTATACCTACAGCAGTTAAAGAAAAAAAATACAGACAAGTTAGACATCGTTATGACATCTGCATTCCTAAGAGAAAGTGTTAACAGCTACTTTTTACCCGACTGCGCACGGTAAATGTGTGTGTTCTTCAGGTTATTATTCATACGATTTACTTTTCAGCGAGTGATTGGATTAGTGCGGAAACATAAGAACCGAGAGAACGTGCGGGCGCGCGGCTGGCTAGTTGTTTAACGCGAAGACGTTTTGCTGTCATTATATTACGAGGGAAAGGGACAAGAATATTATTGCAGAAATAGCATCCAAGCTTTTTGGAGAACAATGGTAAACAATAGTGACAGGAAGTATTAGAACAACATCAAGATACAACAAGTGGATTAAATACGTATTTTAGAAGCTAACGCGAAAACTACTTATGCAAAGTTAATAAAATGTATATGGGGCCACCCCAGAGGCATACGCCATCCATTAAAATTATTTTATTTAAATCTTTCCACTATTAACGGAGATATCGCAAAACGTACACACAAGTAATTGAAAATCTTCTCCTTTTTGAAGTCGGTTAAAAATAAGTTTTTATTTCTTAAACGTCATTTTTACACGTGATTTGGCTCATGAATGAGTATAATAATTTCTTTTTAAACCACTTATCTGTTAAAGTTCATAACAATATGTTAAATGTGTTAGTAGGTATATCGAACACTGATACAAATATATCTGTTATCCGATTGATAACAATCTCACATGGAACAGTTCTTTGTACAGATAGTCTAGTCATGGTACCTATTTTAATACTTCCACGCAGATACAGTTGCGTGGGGTCACCAAACTAGTCTATATTTATATTCTTAGCAGAGTAACACGTTCAACTTTAAGGCGCGGTGTTACCTCAATATTCACAAAACACTGGTGTCTTTGACAATCGAGTATGACGTAACGCAATGAAAATATACGACATAAAAAATACAGTGGACAGAGAAGGGTTTAAAGAAAAATTCTAACCGAATAGAATAGTGAAAAATTGTTTGATATTTCCAATAAAAATTGTTTCACAAAAAAAACTTTGACGTCGAACATCTCTGTATTTTCAGCGATAACAACATTTTTTTTTTAAGAGTTCAATAGAATAAACATTACTTTAAAACTTTAACCGGACAATTATTTAATTTAATGTGTGTAGTCCGAATAATCTAAATAAAACCGTAAAATAAATGCCAATTCGCAGCTTAGTCACATCGTCAATCCAAATATTTATTCAATTTTCAACCTTATTTGTTGGAGCTGTAGCATGTAGTTGTAGCATTTAAAATCGTAGTCAGTCCGCGCCTTAAATACATATTAATAACTACACTTTGGAACACTGACGAGTGATGAACTCATTTCTCTAATTTATAAGAGTCGGAATCAAATGACCCTTAATATTTTCTTTGTTTTTTGTCATGACATGGCAACCCTAGTTAGAACGTTAGAAGAGATCAGAGAAATTTAAGATACAATTAATGTTTGCGTTGGGTATTATATTTTATTATAATTATCCGTGTTTCACTATCTTAAAAATAGGAGAAGTACAACGAACGGACGGTAGCAAATGAATACGAGTGTAAAAATGATTCACGCATTTTGGCGTCATCACTCGCCCACGTGTTTATCTTCTAATTGCAAAAAGGCCACTAATAGCTTTAATATTTATGTATTATTAAAATCTAGTACTTAAAAGCTTTGTTTTTATGTCTTTATTACATTATTTTATTGGTACGAAATGTTTTCTATTTGTAGGTCAGTGTCAGATTGTAGGTTGAACAAATTATGATTTGCGGCCGTAACAAATATGGCTTTACATGATTATAATCATCAATACAACCCTCTATGTTCATTGACAGCCATTAAATGAGTTTTTCATTAAAATAGTATATTTAAATCAACATACAACTGTATATTAATTGTACATATTACTGTACATTATGTACCAGTAGAGGCAAACCTTCAAACTTTCAACAAAAACAGTAGGTCAGGAATCATTTCAATAGAATTTATCATATTACAGTTGATAGTCCACTGCTGAACATAGGTCTCTGACAAGTAGCGCCACAAGGAAAAACCACAGAACCGGTCAATCGAATTATTCGAATAAATGTCAAAAAAAGAACTTGGCGTAAATCCAAAAATAATGTTTCCGTCTACTTCAAAACAGACCCGGCCGATGTTATTGTTATTGTATCATTCCCTCCGCGATTAAAGTGCGTCTAAAACCGTATTAAACTTCATCCAGCAATTTGCGAGTTTGAAATCTAAACTAATATTATAATAAAGAGGAAAGATTTTATTTTTCGTATGTATATTTGTAATGGATAAACTCGAAAAATACTGAACTGATTTTAAAAATTCTAAGTAAGCTACATTATCACCAAGTAACATAGGCTATTATTATATCCCGAAAAAATGCACAATACCTGTGAGTCACTCGGACGAAGTCGCGGGCGAATTGCTAGTCCTGAATAAACAGATTGACATAACCGATGTATGTAGAGGAACTAGACTAAATACAGCACCCTAATTGAGTAGCACACTATCAATCTCAATCTGAATCATTTTGAAGGACTTCGCTTCATCCATTGCTTAATATGTTTGAAAAAATGATCTGCTCAACAACGTTAATAACGCAATGAATGTTGTGGAAATTTCAAAATGAAAAGAAATGTGATAGTATAATCACGCATTTTATCACGGTTTTTGCTCGCAAATTGTGTTAAAAATGTGACTCAAACCTTTCACAGCAGGCCGTCCAAGCCCCGCTGCTGTATGTTACGTATTCACACCGCGGGTTGCCTCGAAGCGACGGGTTACTTTAATCAACGCTCGTTAAGATGAATGAATGATCTCCTCGGTTACAGAAATTAAATATGACACGAGGTGACATTATGCTGTTAGTTAACAGACACTAACACATAATAAAGTAAAATGATCTAAATTATTTTTTACTTCTTACCGATTTAAATGCCAACCTAATCAGAGGGAACATTACGAGAGTTGCTCTCGTAATGTTAAGAACGTTCACAGTCTGATCTGTCTCAATCTGTCAAAAATACCTTGAGATTCTATTCATGCTTGTGGCTAAGTTACAACAGCCACACGGGTCAATCGTTCAGGTTAAGCTACGCTTGCCGCGGTTGGTCCGTGGATGGGTTACCATCTTTACATACCAAGACCCTTCCGTGCCCCGGAAAGCACGTTAAGCCGTTGGTCCTGGCTGTCTTGCGTAGATCTTAGACAGTCGTTACGGGTCGTCAGAAGCCCGAAAGTCTGACAACCACTCTTACCAAGGGGTATCGTATTACCCAGTAACTGGGTTGTGGAGGTCAGATAGGCAGTCGGTTCATGGAAAATACTGGTACTCAGCTGCAACCGGTTAGATTGGAAGCCGACCGCAACATAGTTGCAAAACGGTTAGGCAGATGATGATTCCATTCATTTTTGACATTTGATAGTCGCTGAGATGAGACTGCGACTAGATTTTGGACATTTTTAATTACAAGAATTGGCCTTCTGTTCACATTTCGAAAATGTAATATATATTCGTTTTAGAAAACGTGTAATTTTGTTACTATCAAAAAAACTTCCGTGAAATATTGACGCTGTACTTAGGGTTTGTTTAGTTTTTTATCGAGACACAACTACTGTACAATCTACTATTTCTAAAGACTAAGATTTATAAAGGTACATAGAGCGACTCTAAGGTGTCGCTCTATAGATATAGAGCGACTCCTTAAAAATCTTACATATTTATTGCATAACTAAAGGTTAATTAATAACGATGCAGCAAGGGTTCAAACGATTGGAATTATTTTACAAATACTCAGTGCGCCCTTAAGCATTGTTAATGTCAGTTTCAAATGTCATAACATAACCGTTGAGCGTACATTTTTTTAAACCGCTTAGCCCCCGCCCGTCCGTTCCGTGCTTCCCTATATTTTCACATTATGCAACGACATTCTCGTGCTATAAGCTGCGAACGTACACAATTATTAATTATACGGTGTTGCGAAACTTCCTATTAATTAAGCGGTTCGACAGTAATCGACAGGGTAATATTTATATCGATGCCGGAATATTACGGTTTTTTTTCCAGGGGTTTCCGGTTCAGTTGTCGCGTGTCCGCTGAAGCAGCTAAGCGTCAATAAGACGCCTAAGAGATTCCTAAAATACTGGTAAAAAACCGATATTTGGGGACTCCGGTACAAGGTCTAGAACCGGAACCGGAATTTGGACAATTAAGTACGTTTATTTTACTGGAATTCAATCCAAACGAATTTTTCTCCGAAGCTACACTAACTGTAGATTATTCAAATGACTAAAATTAGAAACCGATAATATTCGTTTGCTGTCACTGTAAACAGTACAGACTTTCACTAGCCAATATTTCTAAGGCGAACTGAAATAAAAGATATGCCAGGTACGCTTCAGTCATATCCCTTCCTTCTTAGTGGACCTTTAAAGCGGATGATACGCGACTGGTATATTGGAACCGGTACTTTGGAACTAGAACCAACCCAGACGCCGGAATAAAAACGTACCGAAAAGAACAATCTTGTTAAGAACCGAAATGGAACCGGATCACAAATTCGTACTGGAATCCCAATCGCCGGTCAAGAGTCAAAATATTATTGTATCTCAGATCGCTCCCGCAGTCTTGAAAGGGAATATGATTGTGCGACTCTTATGATCGGGAAACCAAGATGAGAACAGACGTATTTTTTATTGTATACCAGAATGAATGGGGAGCGTCATTGTACTTAGTCAATGCTATAACGTTTTAATGCGCTTTTGTCACAAATTTTATCTCTACCTTTTCTCCGAATGAGCACAAGTGTCAGTAACTATGTTCTACTATGAACTACTCGTAAAAATAATAAGTGGGACTAGCGCCACGGTAGCCCGCGAAATTCAAATTTTCCTACGTTTTTTTTTTTTTTACAATTTGCAGAGGGCAATTGCGTAACATATTATCTATAGAAACACCTTTCATTTTGACAGTTGAACAATATACATTGATTGTTGAGTAGGCAATCTTTTCTGAGATAATGAAGAAATGGATTAGCAAAATGATTCACATTCGGATTGATAGTGTGTTACGCTATTAGGATGCCGGTCAGTGTCAAGTTGTATGTTAAACATAATATGATTCGCGACCGTAACACGTATGTATTTATAGACTCATAGTCATAATCATTAAAATCATCAATACAACCGTCTCAGACTCTCAGTTCATTTATTTACTGCCATTGAATCGCTATTTCGTGTAAAAGTCGGAGTGTTGTATTCAAACATTATTCACAGAACAGAAAAAAGTTTATTCTGTGGTTTTATTTATGGTTTTAATTATGTAAAGCCATATTTGATACTGTGCGAATCACATTCAACATACAACCTGACACTGGCCTGCACATGCCTAAAAAAGGTTAAAAAAAATAATTGCGGGCTAGTTTAGCGTATCCCCTTAATATTGAGTGGATCACGAAAGAACATGAGAGGCTTTCGTGCTAAGTCTGCTTGTAATCGTGGTAGTTCTCAGTTCTCGTATTCATCAAAGCAACTGAGCAGTGACTCATTTTAATTAAAGATAACGAAGACTTCGCGTCGTTTCTAGTCATCATCGGTGTACGTGGGTCACACTGAAAGTTTTTGGAGTAGGCCAGTAAGAAAAGCAGCCGATGAAACATGTATTTAAATTTTGAATTCGGAACTTTTTAGGAATCTATAGATTTCTAACAGAAATCGAACGATTTAACGGCTGTGCAATTTCAAAACCTACCAACTGAAATTTCTATCACTTGGAAAATGTGTACAAATATCTATCACTGGTCAAATAAAAAGGAGGGTTATGATTATGACGGGTAGGTGTATATGTGGTTCATCTATTCCCTTATAACTTCTAAATTACCAGACCTAGATTCTTTAACCAAGGTACCAAACCCCCCAGGGCACAGACAAGCTGGCCGCTGCGCTATTGGGGTCATCGAGCGAGCCAAATGAGCCACTGCGATCAAATTGTGGCACGGTGCTTGTTACCACCGCCAGTTATAACCTTTAATCAAGAGTAATAGGTCAATTTTCTCTCGAGCGGTGACTTGATGACCAGGTGACGTCATTACTGTGGCGTAGTATCATGTTGATGACCAAGATTGTGTCTGGACTTTAAAAGAGACTGCAACCTCTGAGTTTGTTTCGGCGTTTCTTCTCAGAGTAGTCAGATAGGTAACGCCGACCTCATAAAAAATAGTAGTTTAAAAAGCGTGGGGTGCTTTTTGATGTATTTTTTAATTGATATCAAACACCCCACGCTTTTTTCCATTATTTTTTACTTTTTAGTTTGGTTTTCTATGGAAGCGTGTTTTTTTAAAACTATTATTTGAAATTTTTAGGGTGTTTCGAATTTTATGACGTATGTCAGCGTAGTTTTTTTTGCCATTCCGGTAACCACCCGGTACCCTGGCAAGAATAATGGGACAAATTTATAAAATTAATTTATTGTCATCGGTCCTTGATAAGTACGCTGAGTGCCGAAATTTCGACTTAATCTAACGTTTTAAACGGGGTCAAAATCATGTTCAATGTTTCCATTACATAGGCACTTACTAACATACGTTTGAAGCTAATAAAAGCGTGTTATATATAATAGAATTGACGTGAATAAGTGTTCGTACAAGCCTACTTACAGAAATTAAATCAATAACGTTATCCTAATATTATACAGAGGTACAATTTGTTTGCTTGTAAGTTTGTATGTGAGGTAGAGGGTTATCTCAGTAACTATCGGTCGGATTCGAAAAAAAAAAATGTTTCTTTGCATTTTACGGGCAAATTCTTGACGAAACTTTTCACGCTATTTAATATCACGCTATGGTCATAGGAGCCGTGTAAAAAAATATCAAAAATAACGTTCAGAGAACGCGAAGCGATATCGCGGGCGATCCGATACTAAAACATATATTTTATGTCAAAACAAGAAATTTCTCGCAGACGAAGTCGGCGGGCAGATGCTAGTAACTTATGCAAATGAAGATAATGAGACATTATATCTTTCGTGGATCTTTGACAATCGTTACGGCTTGTCAGAAACCTGAAATTCTTACAAGCAGGCTTACCAGGGGATATCGTGTTACCCAGTAACTGGGTTAGGAGGTCAGATAGGCAGTCGCTCCATGATACTGGTATTCAGCTGCAGTCAGTTAGACTGGAAGCCGACCCCTACTTGGTTGGAAAGAGCACTTAAGCAGATAATGGTTGAGACAACGAGCATTGACTCTGTAGATCTTCTTTCTACCCGGATAAAGGTAGAAACCAGTAAGAAAACTCTCAAGAGTTCGGAAACTCAAGGGCAAAGAACCTAAAGCAAGTCACGATGCGTATGGAATTACAATAGGTATTCAATAACTTTCTTTGGCTGGGAAATAATTAATATTCTTGATACGTACGTACCTTAGAGTACGGTTCTTTATAAGGTACTAGCTTCTGCTCACGACTTCGTCCGCGTGAAATATTGGCCCCCACTGCGTCGCATCATATCGCGCGCCCGCGTTTTTACTGAGCGTTCTTTTCGACTTTTTCTATATTTGCGCGGGTCCTAAGGGTCGTAGCGAGATATTAAATAGCCAATAGCCTACATCAAAAATTGGGCTACCAAATAAAATACAGCCAAGGCTACGCAAAAACGACATATTAGCGTGGGTATGCGCCAAGTCGAGTCTAAGGAACATGAAATTCCACGCGAACGAACTCGCGGGAAGAAGCTAGTCATGAATCAAATTCGTAATTATATTAAGTCTGTAAAAACGACTGCAACATTGTATTAATATGGTCATTACTTTGTGTTATGATCAACAAAGAAAACAAAACAAAGACTTATAATCTACATATTATTATACTAATATTATAAAGCTGAAGAGTTTGTTTGTTTGTTTGATTGAACGCGTTAATCTCAGGAACTGCTGGTCCGAATTGAAAAATTATTTTTGTGTTGGGTAGCCTATTTATCGAGGAAGGCTATAGGCTATATAATATCACGCTACAACTAAGAGGGGCGGAGCAGTAATGAAAAATGTTGCAGAAACGGGGAAAATCGCACGGATAGGCAATACGACGCGACGGGAAGGGTCGGGGGAACAAGAAATTTAACGCGGACGAAGTCGCGGGCAGAAGCTAGTGTGTAATAACTTAGAATTACATGTAAGTAGTTAATATCGAGAGGACTGGTGGCCCAGTGGTATCGGCCCCAACTTACGGGTTGTAGGTCGTGGGTTCAAACCCAGGCAGGCGGCTTTACTTCGTGTAAATAATTCCATTATCACTGCTCTCAAAAAGGTGAAGGAAATTATCGTGAGGAAAACGGCATGTCCAAGAACCAAAAGCAATCGAATACGTCACATCTACCAACCCGCACCGGGCTCGGGTGAATGATTACAGCCCACTTCCTCTCACAGAGGAGAGGTGTGTGTCCCAGCAGTGGGAACATTATAGCCTGATTATAAATACTGTACCTAATCATGGAAATTTTACTAGTGAAAACTTTTTTACAAAAAAGAAACCGACTTCCTTAAAAACACTACAAAGTGAAAAATAACTTTAATTTCGGTAGTCGGTGTCTTAGCATCTGTATTTAAGTTTTTTGCCACCGACTTCCGAAATTAAAGTTATTTTTCACTTTGTAGTGTTTTAAGGAAGTCGGTTTTTTTTTTGTAAAAAAGTTTTTACTTTAACTTTTTAGTTATGTTATCTACCCCGCACTATAATATGGGTGCAAAGTTCTCATCAATTTCTATTAATTAAGTCCAAACACCGGTTAATTACTGTAAGTCGTTGAAGGAGTTCCCTCGACTGGCTTTCGGCTTCATCATCAGAGCAACTTTAGACCTTCAAAAAAACCAGGATCTGATGATGACATCCCAGAGATCGACTTCTCTGGGATGTCGTCATCAGATCCTGGTTTCCTTATCATGGTACCACCCTTGGGATATCTCCTTTCCAACAAAAAAAAAAATCAAAAAAGGTTCATAAACGACGCAGTCATCCGCGAAAACACATTAAAAAAAAAACAATATAGGTATACGGTCGAATTGAGAAACCTCATCCTTTTTTTGAAGTCGGTTAAAAAGTTACTAGGTTTAGCCCGCGGCTACGCCCTCTCGCGTGGATGTCAGAAATGTTGTTACGTTAGTTTCCAACCATATACCGAAATAATACATTTACAGATGTTTTCTTTGAAAATGAAGGACTTTCTACATAACTTCATCCCTTTTTTCAGCAGAAGAATACTAACTTCGGGAAAGGAATTATAAAAAACGCTGAGATACGTTTGAATTCATTTTTAATATTCAGCCTAAACACAAAATTTTAAGACCTTAGCTTTGATACTGACGGTCTTTCATACAAATTTAAACCCTCTATTTCACCCCTTGACGGGAGAGTTTCCTAAAACCCATTCTTAACTGACGTCTCCTACTCATAATTTACCTCTGCAACATTTCATCGTCGTAGGTCCTGTAGTTTTAGAGATTTCGTGATTAATCAGAGAGTTATATTGTATAGAGATATATAATATCTATGTATGTAATGTTGTGAGTAGTTGTAGCTACATGTTTTTCTAAATAAGTAAATAAATGACTAATTCATTTGAACCCAAGATAAAGACAATATTCACACGACTCCGTATAAACAAACAAAGAATGCGTTCATATCATCGCGCTATTATGAGGAAGGACGCAAGCGCGGGCGCAAGCGGCCTCCGCCATATACAGACAATAAAACCTGTGTGTGTCTGATAAATTGGCTTAATGAACTGTGCTTTTCGAGTTCCGTGAATGCGTAAAGCCGAGTGGTCCTAGTGTTTTTAACCGACTTCTCAAAAGGAGAAGGTTCTATGTTCGACAGTATGCTTTTTAACTGTATGTATGTCCACCGATTTCAACACCTATACCGATTTTCAAAATTATTTTTTTAACGCCTAGGTCACGCTTCTAGGCCAAACTTATATGGGACCACCATATAAGTATTATTGACTTTACTTTGTGTATTGTGATAATCTTCTATTACTTCTTGTCATAGAAACTGTTGGAAACGAGAAGCACAGAACCGGTCGAAGTGGCGGTGCTTGGGGGAGGCCTATGTCGAGCAGTGGCCGTCTTTCGGATGAAATGATAACGATGATGAAGACTTCCCGTCATAGCCTACTCCCTCCAACGAGACGACGAGTGTGTCTCAGTAGTGGGAACATTATAAGCTGAATAGCTTTTGCCAGCAACTTCGCCTGGAGGATAGAGGAGATTTGCATGGAAGTTGAAAATTATTATCAGGATACAGTTAGTTGGTCCTTGCATTACCGTGGGTCCACAGGATACAGACTTTTGATCGTACAGAAATTTGCACAGACTTTGAAGTCTGAGTAAAAATTTTGACACAGATCTTCATAGAATTTGCGCAAAGTTTTCATTGGTTCGTGTATTAGTCAGTGGTTTATTAATAAGTTCATTAAATCATTTATTAATTACATGTTTTAGCTCCAAATAATACGCAAAAAACTTTTCGAACACACCGACATTTGTCTGTACTGACAAAATTCTATAGAAATTGATGAACACCTATATCGTATTCGTGTGGACCCACCATTAGAAAGACTAGCGCAGACATACTTAAGGATCTCCCGACAGGAACTCAGGATGGACCGATTACAAATGATGATTAAATAAAGCGCTAACACAGAAAGTGAGTCATTTTCTTGACGTTCAAGTACTTGTCGGGGTTCAAACTCAAAGCATTTATGTCAAATAAACCAATTACAGGCACTTTTGAATTGTCAAGTGGCGGTGAGTCAGAAAGAAAAACCGGCAAGTGCAAGTCGGACTCGCGCACGAAGGGTTCCGTAGTGTGAAGTGTTAAAGTGTGTCATCAGGGACGTCCCGAGGACTGTATATTGAGTGGTACCACGAGAAGCCGTCGAAAGTACAGATCCGTGAGTACCTACCTACCTCCATTCCATTCCCCTTAGTGTGCAGGACTGAAGGCTCGCCTATGGCCACAGTCCCCTCGAAACATTAACACGTAGCATTATCGGCAAAAAAATCACGTTTGTTGTATGGGAGCCCACTTAAATATTTGTTTAAATTTAATTTAATTATTTATTTATAAAATGAATATATAACTAAATATTCTGTGAATATGTCAAGGTCTACCTATTGCCGTTATCAATATCGAACAAAAACAAGCAAAAAAAAAAAGGCAGGGATTTACTTGATGTAAATATTGCCATCACCACTGCTCCCAAAACGATGAAAGAAAATATTATGAGGAAACCGGCATGTCCTAGAACCCAAAATTCGAAGACATGTGACATGTATCAACCCGTACTGGGCTCACTCCCTCTCACGTAGAGGTCTGTGCCCCAGCAGTGGGAACAATATAGGCTGATTATGAACAGTTCATTGTTAATTTTATAAAAACTGTAGCGAGTGGCGTTCTCCGGGCTGGTATGTAGATGCCCTTGAGCCGAGCCTATAGCTAACAGTAGCCCAAACACCAATAATATGTTTGACGTTGAGCAGACACTGGGCGTCAAGGTTGCACATTGACTCACGGTCGGGATTATCGAACTCTGAAACTGCTTTCTGATGGAATTTAACCGAAGCAAACACCATCAGAATTGGACTTTACGGGGTCATATAAAATTGACTGGACATTTCTAGCCACGCGTTGGGTATCTATACTCTAAACATACATACATAAACTTACGGCATTCCCCATAAGAGTAGACAGAAACTACAGAACGCCACCTGCTACGATCCTTACATACCCTTTTGGCTCGTTTATGTCCATACATCTGCACCCTAATTACGAAACGCACAATTTATCAGAATCTGAATGGGATTGAAGATTATTTCTAAGCCATTGCGTCATTTGTTCGAATAAATTGTGGCTCAGCAACGTAAATAACGCAATGAATGTTGTTTAACTATGAATATTAAACCAATTCCTATCGATAAAAAGTTCCGCAATTTCCCCTCTGGTCATACACGTACGCCGGTTACCAGTACTACGCACTTGACCTTTCTGAGGAACGTCACCAATAAGGTCACGATAATGTAAAATAATGAAGAAAAAAAAAACTATCCTTTTTACACGCTTTATATTATTACTAGCTTTTGCCCGCGGCTTCGCCCGCGTGGATGTCGGAAATTAATGCAAGAGGAGGTATAACCGCGATAAGAATGTGTTATTCCAGGTTATATTGGTAATATAGACTCTGTGTGCTATTTTCGATCCAGATCCATTCAGCCATTTTTGTGTGATTGAGAAACAAACACCCAATCATACATATTTTCACATTTATAATATTATTAGTAGTAGGATTATAACTCATATTACTTAGGATTCATAGTTTATGAGAACATCACGTGTGTTGGTGTTTTTAAAATAAGAGTAATAGTATTCAGAGTAAGAAGACTGCGACATAGGGCTTGGTTTAGTTGAATATAAGTCTTCCTGGTTTTTTTTAATGATCCTATTTTACCTATACATTCACTCAATCATTTACCAGACACCGAACATAATTATAGGAATAGTACTTTTGCCAGTGGCTTGGCCCGTATAGCTGTCGGAAAATATCACCCGGGAACATACTACCGGGATAAAGTAGGTATCCTATCTGTTACGTATCCATGATATAATTTATCTTTGTGCCAAATTCGATCTAAATCCGTTTGGCCGTTTTTGCATCATTAAGAAAGAAACATCCAAAAATCTAAACATCTAAGCCATTTCGCGGTCTCTTACTTGGAATAATACTATTAGGTTTATTTTGAGTATAATGAACACACATGATATTCGCAATTACTATGAAGCCAAAGTAATATGAATTACAATCTTACTTATCCTGTACTACCCGGCCAACGCTGCCAACGGATGGACGGGACGGACGTACAACCTGCTGCTCAGCGCCCGCTTTTTAAATCTCTAATATCTTCTAAGATATTCATTTAAATTACATGCTGTAAAGGGCCATATTGATCTATTAAATGCACAATGTATTTAAGGTACTTAATAGGATAAGGATTAATGCTGTATTGCTTAAAATCGCTTCGTAAATAAGCCCTTATTTCTCGTAAAAAGTAAAAGATAAAAAATGGTTATTGTGGGTTATCCCTAAGAGATAGACATAATATACCATTGCGGACATTTTTGTAGGCCTTTTTAAGTATTAATCCTATTTCGTAGGATTCAGCCAGGGTTTTTCGAATTTTGAGACGTATGTCACCATAGTTTTCGAAGACAGTTATTTTTTTCTAAAATAAAAGAATTTTTCTAAAATAAAAGTAGCCTAAGTAACTCCTTGTTACATCAGCTATCTGCCAGTGAAAGTCCCGTCAAAATCGATCCAGCCATTTCAGAGATTAGCGGGAACAAACAGACAGACAGACAAAAATTGTAAAAAATGTTGTTTTGGTATATGTATCGTGTATACATCCATATACACTTAGTAAAAAGTGGTTATCTTAATATTAAAAACAGACACTCCAATTTTATTTATTTGTATAGATTACACGCTTTATATGAGCTTCACTTGTATGTTCGTATGTTTGTTTGGAACCGACTCCTTATAGCGCGATTTTGACCCACTTTAAACGACCAGATTTCATTTAAACTCTGTAGACTTATCGAGGACCGATGACAATACTATAATTTCATAAATTTGTGCCATTATCCTTGCCAGGGTTACCAAGACAGCAAAAAAGCTGTCTTCGAAAACTACGCTGACATACGTCACAAACTACGCTGACATACGTCTCAAAATTCGAAACACCCTAAAAAATTGAAAATAATAGTTTAAAAAAACTAAAAAACAAGCTTCCATAGAAAACCAAACTAAAAAGTAGAAAGCGTGGGGTGCCTGATATCAATAAAAAATCCCTTAAAAAGCACCCCACGCTTTTTTCCATTATTTTCTACTTTTTAGTATTATTTTTTTATAAATCGATTGAAATTTAGTTTGATAATTTAATTAATAGAAAACAAACAGTTAATCTGTTTGTTTTCTACGAATTAAATTAGAAAACATATTGGTGATCTTCTTCAGAAAGGTCAGGTGAGTAGTACCCGCAACCAGCATCTGTGTATGACCAGATGTATGTATCTAAAGGACGCAAAAGGAATATGTAAGGATCATAGCAGGTGCGGTCCGTAGTTTCTGCCTGCCCGTTTGTGTGTTTTTGTGTCTGTAGTTTAAAAAGGCGTGAGTTTATAATACATCGTGACATGTTAGTCGTCTTTCAAAAGTTGTCCACTAAATGTATCCGACAGAATATTATATACCTCTACGCGTGATTAAATAAAATAATTGTTACCATTAATTAAGATAATAGGTACTAAGAAAAATAAAAAATGCATTAGAATTATGAAACATCCTGTTAATAATGTTTACGTGTAATGGTATAGAACGTACCTACCCAGTGCACGAGTCGACTAGATCATTCCATCTCCATTTTCCATGAGACAAAATATCAATTTAAAACTACGTCCTGCATCATTATAATGAATGCTATATTTTTTTTATTTTTTATTCAAAAGTTATTTTTTTTTCTTATGGATGTGGGCTGCCGTTGTAAGACGATTAAAATGTCACGATGTATAATATGTAGAAATCATACATCGGTTTTCTTACTAAACTTGAACTATATCCGTCGATCCTAATTAATTTTCTCTTTTGGTGACCATACATGGAGCCAAAGCGCCATAAATATTATTATTATAATCAACATCATCAGCAGCTTATAATGTTCCCACTGTTGGGACACAGGCCTCCTCTCGTTGAGAGGGAGTGGGCCATAATCCACCAATTTGGGTAGTTGGTTACGAAAACCAGTTACGAAACGAGAACAAAAATCTGTTTTCGTAGCCAGTTATCAAACGGGAAGAAAATTCCATGTTCGTAGCTGGTTACGAAAATTCAGTTACGAAAGTGGATGAAAGAAACGGGCTAAGTGCGGGTTCGTAGATGCCATATGTTTTCGCATTTTTGGTTCTAAGACAAGTCGCTTTCCTCACGATGTTTTCCTTCACCGTTTTGAGAGCAGCGGTGATGAAATTATTTACACACAGTAAAGCACCTGCTTGGGTTCGAACTCACGACCTACTCATAAGTCGCGGCCGTTACCACTGGGCAACCACTGCTCTCAAACCGTCAAATATTATCATCTAGCATTTATAGGTTACAGCTGATCTTTTTACGTAAGACGAGATTGTAACGAGTAAACGAAACTCTATACGAGAAGGTCGTATAGAGTTTCGTTAAGTTGTAAATAATCTGAAATAATCAGTGCGGCGCGTGCGCGTCGTTAGGCATCATGGTGGTAGCAATTGGTGCTGTTAGTTTGGCGTCAAATTTTATTGCCACATGCCAGGGTTTATTTACAATTTTGAACAAAGTTTTGAACTTTATTTTTATATCATCCGTTTTTGATATCAATACCGAACACGGGAACCGTGGGTAAAGTACTGCCCGATAATCAAATTATTCTGTATATTATAGTGTGACACTATAATATAATATACAGTACATACGTGGGACACTCAGAAAGTTTGCAAAATAAAAAGAAGTGTTCTAGTGGTATTTTTTTTTTAGTGTTTTCAAAATATTCTCCACTAGCCTCTATGTAAAGTTTCATGCGTCTGAACCAGTTTTCGAAACACTTTTTCCAGTCCGCCGCAGACACATCGTTTACGGCCTGCTCGAACGCTGACAGCGCATCTTCCGGCGACGAAAATTGTATCCCTTTGAGCTGATTTTTAATTTTTGGGAATAAAAAGAAGTTACACGGTGCTAGGTCAGGGCTGTAAGGAGGGTGACCCACAAGTTTGACCGGCGTACTGTCCAAGAAGTCCCTCGTTTTGAGCGCGGTGTGCGTGGGCGCGTTGTCGTGGTGAAGCAGTAGCCCGGGAGCCCTGTGTTTCGTCGATTGTTGCTCACAACAGAGAAAATTTCTGTCAAGCATTTGGTAATATACCATTCGCCGTTGATGCTTCTTTGGTTCCGGAAAGGGATTGACACAAAGTAGCCAGTCAAATTGAAAAAGCTCGCGATCAAAATCTTCCCCCCGCTTCTAGATCGCTTCACTTTGGTAGGCGTTGATTCGTTTTGAAACAACAAAAGCGTCGACTGGCGCTTCGTTTCTGGATCGTATTGATAAATCCAGGACTCATCACCTGTAATAATGTCGTAAACACGCCGAGACGAGCCTGCTTCAAATTTGTTTATCATATCACAGCACCATTCCACCCGGACGTGCTTCTGAGCATCGGTGAGGTTGTGCGGCACCCAATGAGAAACTAACCTCCTCACGCGAAGATGCACGTGTAGAATATCATGAAAGCTTCCCGATCCAATCTGCAGTATGTGTTGAATCTCCTGATACGTAATTCGCCTATTGTCTTGGATTGCATTTTTCACTGCTAGCACGTTTTCCTCCGTAACAGCCGTCAAAGGGCGACCACTTCTTTCTTCATCCCCCAAAGTTAGTCGACCATGTTTGAATTCGTTAAACTAACGATACACAGTTGCCTTGGAAGGGCCTTCATCCATGAATGCAATTTGAAGTCTATCGTATGATTCGTCCGGTTTCAGGCGACACTTGAAATCGTTAAAACTCATAGCGCGAAAATGTTCCCGGCGCAAATCCATTTTCCAATGAGACACGATAATTTAGTTAGCACGCGAAATATGTGGAGGGAACTTTTTAAATTGGAACGTACCTATTTCTACTTATAAATAATCATTTTTTTATAATAGTTTATAACTGGCCAGTCTCTCATACAAAAAAATTTCTTCGCAATAATTTCTGAGTGGCCTGGTATATTTTAGTCAAAGATTTTAGTACATTAAAAGCCCACATGGGCGGAGCCATAGGCATAGTTAGTTAGGAATACTTCTTATCGATTGAATTAGAAATAGATCGGAGATCTGGCAAATGCAAGCCAACTGACTGAATTAGCCAAGAGCGTTTTTAAGCAGTACCCACGCTGCTATTATTCAATCAAAAACACAGCTCTTCATTGCAGATAGATAAAATAAGGTGGTGTCTTTCTATTCCGACGAATTAATATATCTGATTTCTAACATAATTTCGGTATTTTTAGTTGACTAGCTTCTTGTCCGCGGCTCACCAATGGATGTCCGAAATTATATCACGCGAACGTGCTATCAAGACCAAAATATGCCTAAGTTCTTTTCAAGGATGCTGGCTATGTCGTCGTCAAATTTCATCGAAATTGGTCCAGCGGTTTTGTACTTTCAAATGTATAATAATGGGTTTTTAAATTTATAATAGTGGGCATTTAGAGGGCTTTTGGCTAAGTAATAACAGCCGCATGGGTTGATCGTTCAAGTTAAGCTACGCTCACCGCGGTTAGTGTGTGGACGGGTGACCATCTTTACATACCAAGACCCTTTCGTGCCTCGGAATGCAAGTTAAGCCGTTGGTCCCGGCTGTCTTTTGTAGATCTTAGACAGCCATTACGGGTCGTCAGCAGCCCAAAAGTCTGACAAACAGTCTAACCAAAAGGTATGATATAACCCAGTACATTTACCGTCTGTTTGATTGTTCATTTAATGATCCTGTCACTACAACAGTTGCTGGGTTGCAGATCGAACTAATGCCAGTTGCAGACCAAGAGCTAAGCTAAATTAGTTTAGCTCGTACACCTGAGGTCAATTTTCATATTGTGTGCTGACCGGGAACTGTGAAGACAAGTATGAAAAAATATCTTACCTATGCCAGCTAACTTAAACTAAGCCAGCTTAGTTTGTGGTCTGCAAGTGTGGTGGCTTTTGGCTTGCCCAATAATTACAATAAAGACTCGTGCAGACTAGCGTAACGCGACGGTCACGCGCGATGCGGCGATTTATATCCGTATAACAATTTGTATGAAAACGCGCGCGACACTTCACACAGGGGCGACCTGTCGCGTCGCGCTAGTCTGAACGAGCCTTTATGAGGGAAGGAGAGGTAGAACGACAAAACAAAGCTGGCCCACCAGAAGTCGGATTAGGAAAAGGTTCATAAAAGAAGTATGTAACATAGGGACCATGACTTCGGAATCCACCTGCGTCTATAAAGAGAGGCCATTCTTACTATTTAGTTGATTTGGTTATCATGAGATAACCAGGTTCTGGTTCCGTGTGATTCCAGACGTAAAGAATATTACCATCCCATTTCTTCCCGTGGGTATCTTAAGAGGCGACTATGGGACTTACTAGACAATGGGCGGCAGCGTTCTCTATGCATTTCACCACCATACTGCGATCGCCAAACCGCCTGCCAAGCGTGGCGATTATGACAAACTCTCTCAAATTGGGGGAGGCCTATGTCCAGCAGTGTAGGTTTATTGGCTGAATTGATGATAATGATGATGGTTATCAGGAATGCTACATCTACAATAATATACGTATATACATGCTATTTCCCTACTTTTCTATCTCTTATTTATTTTTGCGGCGTCAGTACAATGAACTCAATTAAATATAGAACAATAGTGAGCGTCTCAAAAATATGATATTTTATGTGCAACTGCGCGAACTGTGAACGAGCAGCTTGGCTCTATGCCAAACCCCTTGCGATATTGAGAACGGTACGTGGACAGTACCCCAGAACCGATATACCGCCACACCTGCAATTCTAGGTTGGCCTGAGCCCTAACTCACGAGTACGGCATCCAATACGCAACAGTGAGATCCCGGTATTTCGGGCCGCAGCGACATTTTCCAGTCCCACGTGTTGCGGTATTCAGCGGGATTTGCGGGAACGGAAAGATTAGACTACGCAAATAAACTAAGGGGGGAACCGCCAGGGTAGCCCGCGAAATTCAAATTGTCGTAAGTTTTTTGCAATTTACATCAGGTTAGGGTTAGGCTGTATGTTGAACAAACAACAGATTACAGTTCAGATTCATCTGAGAACAATGACGACGTAGAGTTCAAGTTACCAGCACAACAATGAGGAGGTTTCGCCCTACAATCGTACCTCGCTACAGTTAGAGTTGACTATATCGTCAGCATATCTGACTGGCCTGTTAGGCTAGTGGTTAGTGACCCTGACTGCTAAGACTGAGGTAGTAGGTATGATTTCCACCCAGGACAAATCTTTGTGTGATGAGCACAATCATTTGTTCTATGTCTGGGTGTGTAATTTATCTATACTTAAGAAATATGTATGTATTTAGAAATATGTATGTATGTTTATCAGTTGTCTGTTTGCCATAGTACAGGCTCTGCCTAGTTTGGGATCAGATAATGTTGTGTTGGTTGTCCTAAGATATTATTATTATTATAATCTGATTAGCCCGTCACCATCTTGAGATACTAGAGGCAATCATATAAAAATGTCTCTTTATTAAGGTCCCCCCATAATTTTGGCCGAAAGACGTCCACTGCTGGAGATAGGCTTCCCCGAAAGAAGGGTGTCTGCCAAAATCGCCACGCTTGGCAGGCGGAAATGCATAGAGAATGCTGCAGCCCATTCTCCAGTAAGTCCCTAGTCGCCTTCTACGACGCCCACGGGAAGAAATAGGATGGTGGCTTCATACAATCCCCCAGTCAATGAGTAAATATCTAACATACTCTACATATAAAGCTTTTAAAATAATACCGCGGACTAGTGTAGAAGCCGAAAGCGATGCTTTTGCTGCTGGTCATATTGCCTCTAAAAAAGCAGTAGTCAAGCAAACCCATCGGACATGTTTTGGTTTCATCGGTTTTTGTCTGAATTTTTTGTTTTCTCATATTGGTCTCTATCAATTTCATTAATAGTGCAACATGAGTGATCTCTTCCTAATAGTAAAAATTACTTAGATAATAATAATAATAAGGATATGTATGCAGGGTCCCACTAACACCATGCCTGAAAATAGGCTGCAGGACTGGAAGCCATATGCGTGAGTGTATCTTTATACATTGCATAGCAGTCAAGATTAACCTATGTGATAGACAAACTAACAAAGATCTTACAAAGGTTTAGTTTTCTTTTAAGGTCGAAACTCTAAAAACTAAGATAAAGTTACTTTTAAGTCAACCTAAATAGTTCTGCAAGTCAATAGAAGACAATTGTACTGCATGGCTTTATTAACTCTAAGTTCATATTATTAATAATCTATTGAATGCCTTTAGTTTGTCTTTAAAAGCACGAGGATATTTTTAATATTATAAAGTTTCACAAAACATGCATCCAATTGGGGTTTTGTGAATAATTTCATTGTGGCTTAACGTGAAACTTGGTTTCCTCAATCTATTATAATCCTTCATTCCAAAATCAAGACAGAAATACGGTTTACGACCAAGCTATGGGCTACATTGCCTCAGATGGATCTATGTAGTGTTGTATAATACTTGAATGTTTTAGTCTCCATTTCGAGACAAAGTAGATTTTCAAGACTAAGATGACGACTATTAGTCTCACAAGTCCAAGTTATTTGAGGGGCTTGTGGCTAAGTAATGACAGCCACACGGATAAATCAAACAGCTTAAGCTATGCTTGCCACATTTGGTTTGTGGATGTATGACAATATTTACAACCAAGACTCCTTCGTGCCACGGAAAGACTGTTAAGCTGTTAGTGCCATGTGTCTTTGTGGATCTTTGACAGTCATTACGGGTCGTCAGAAGTCCGAAAGTCTGACAACCAGTCATACCAAGGGGTAACGTATTACCCAGTAACTGGGTTGTGGAGGTCAGATAGGCAGTCGCTCCAAATAAATTAATGGTATTCAGCTGCATCCGTTGAGATTGGAAGCCAACCCCAATATAGTTGGGAAAGGCTAGGCAGATGTTGATGTCCGTGTTATTAGAGCTTTTTGAACCCTATGAAATTGAATTCTTTGAGCAGAACTGAGTCATTTACTTTTAAGTTGGTATTTAATGTTATCAATATTAAAGGAATCCTTACATCCTAACGAATAAAATGAATGCGAAAGTAAGTTTTCTTTACCACGCTTTCACACTTTTGTCCCACTGCACAGAAAAGGCCAAAAATGGATTACCTCAGTATGAAAATTGAAATGCAGTAAGTTTGTGCCACTTCTAGCTATGCCTATCTGTGTTGTGCGGACACTTGTTTTGTTTTTCCTGTTTGGCAACTGAGCCGGTTTCGACTATTCTGCCAGCGTCAAGTAGTGACGGCAATGCAGTACAATGGGCCATCGGACTTTTCACTTCGTGGTAGTTATTTAGTATTATAATTAGCTTTGTGTTTGAACCAACTACCCTAAAATATTTAATTATGTTTACTTTTTGCAAAACGCCCAACAAAATTATTTTATATATGGTATTAATGTTTTCATGTAAGTGAATGCATGTATCCTTATCAGAATAAAGTTATCTCTAACCGGAAACGGAAAACACTTAGACTCCACATAATAGGCAGAACATATAGTCCTCAATGCAGGGCTTGCATAGAGGCTGAGGAAACTGTTACACATGAGCTTCGAATGCACAGGTATCATCCATATTAGGATAGTAACCCTCGAGCACCCAGATCTACACAGATGTTCTAAACAGACCAGAAGATATACATACATACATACATACATAGAATCACGCCTTTTTCCCATGGGGGTAGGCAGAAACCACGGAACGCCACCTGCTACGATCTCTACACACTTCTTTTGCCTCGTTTAGGTTCATACAATTGGTCATACACACACGCCGGTTGCGAGTACTACGCACCTGACCTTTCTGAAGAACATCACCAATAAGGTCCCTATATGTCCTCCTAGGGCGTCCCCTCCCGGTGTTTCCACTCACATCTGCCTTGTAAATACCTTTTGTGAGCCGACCTTCATTCATCCTCTCAACATGACCAAACCATCTAAGCATACTTTTTTCAATTTTTGTCACTACATCTTCTTTTACACCACACCGTTCTCTTATCACATCATTCCTCAGCCTATCATTCATAGTCACACCACACATGCTTCGCAAGGAACGCATTTCCACAGCATTTATTCTACTTTCATGCTTCTTTTGCCATACCCAACATTCACTTCCATACATAAGCGTAGGCACCAGTACACCATTGTGAACAGCCAGTCGAGCCTTATCGGACATCAACTGGTTGGTCACAATCGCATGTAAAGCACCGTTTACTTTATTTCCCGCATTCACTCTTTTTTCCACATCTTTATCAATCTTTCCATCCCTTGTAAACAAACTCCCCAAATATACGAACTCACTTACTTGCTCCACACTCTTATCATTTATTTTTACATCACATACCGATACGTTCTCTTCTCTTTCAAACACCATGACCTTCGTCTTATTCACATTTATATTCATCCCCTTCATCTTAAATGCTTCATCCATTACAGTCACCATGTCTTGCAACTGTTCTGCTGACGATGCAAGTAGAACTTGATCGTCTGCGTAGAGAAGGCATTTGACAGGCAACTCACTCATTGTCAATCCACACTCACCCTCTTTCAAATCTGTCAGACAACTATCCATGTACAAGTTGAACAGCCACGGTGACGCTACACAGCCCTGCCTAACACCCCTCGAGATGCAAAACCAGTTCGTGTATGCCCCATTTATCCTAACACAAGCACTGGAATCCTTGTATAAAGATTTCAGTGACCGTACCAAGCGCCAGTCCACACCGTACATAGATAGTGTTGACCACAGTTTTTCTCTGCACACACTGTCATAGGCCTTCTCCAAGTCAACGAAAGCGCAGTAGACTTTCTTGTGCTTTGCCAGATGTTTTTCGGCTATGCACCTTAGGGAGAAGATCTGGTCCATACAGCCCATCCCCTCTCTAAATCCTGCCTGCACATCCCATATTTTCTCACCGGTCACTCCTATCACTCTATTTATCAAAACCTTCGCATACAGTTTGCCGACAACACTCAAAAGACTAATGCCGCGGTAGTTTTTACACTCCTGCTGTGAGCCTTTTCCTTTATATAGTGGTACGATTACAGCCTTACACCAATCATCCGGTACACGGCCATATCTCCAACACATATTAAAGATCCGGCACAACAGGCTTGCTACCACCCCGTCACCGCTCTTCAGCATTTCAGCAGACACTCTGTCATATCCTGCAGCTTTTCCAACTTTCATACCTTTCAGCGCTCGTACTATCTCCTCTATTTCTATTTCATTATCTTCATCTACCTCTGAGTAAGGGTCTTCTAAACTGGCATCTGCCCAGTTGCCCACTCCTTGCACACTGTCCTGACAACTGAATAAACTTTCAAAGTATCCCTTCCAGCGTTCCAAGACCTTACATTCTTCACTTAATAAACATCCATCTTCTGCTCTTATAACATTCATACTTGATGTTCCTGTTACTCCACGAGCCAATCTTACCTGTTTCCAAAACAGTTTAACATTGGCCCTGAAGTTATCAGAGAACTTCCTGTTATACTTTTCTTGCCTTTCATCCTTTTTCATGTTTACTATCTCTTTCACTTTTACTTTCATTTCGGAGTATTTCCTTTTAACTCTTTCCAAACCATCCGTCACATTCGCTGCCTGATTCATCCTATTTTGGGCCTTATAGGCTAAAACATTAAGCCAGGCCTCTTTCTTCTTCCGCACAACCTCTTTAACTTCACCATCTACCCAAGAATCACTCATTCTACTACCATTTTTTCTCCGTGCCACACCACATACTTTTGTGGCTACTTGCACCATACTATTTTTAAGTATATCCCATACTTCCTCCATACTATAATCATTCATATCATCAAATATTTTATCCGTCTTCACCTTTACTTCCCGCTTATATTCCTCTTTTACTTTCAAATCTTGCAGTCTTTCTACTTTTATTCTTTCAAGTGCAGTCACAGGAACTGGAACTCGGTGACGCCAAAGTCTGAACAGACCATCCACCCGACACATTACCAGATAATGATCTGTCCCTACGTTAACACCCCGATAAGCTCTAGTATCTGTCACTTTACTCTTTAATCTTTCATCCACAATCACAAAGTCAATCATACTTCTACTGTCTTGCCTTTCCCACGTATACCTATGATCTTTTCTATGATTAAACATAGTGTTCATAACAGACAAATTCTTCTCTACACATATCTCTAGCAATCTCATCCCATTCTCATTCACCCTGTCATCCCCAAATGCACCTAGTACTTTTTCGTACCCATTCCTCTTCACACCAACCCAACCATTAAAGTCACCTAGCATAACAATCTTCTCATTTGCTCTACATTCATTCACTAGATCCCTTAAGCTGTTCCAAAATTCATCCCTCTCCAACGGTGAGCTTCCCATATCGGGTGCATAGACGCACAGCATAAAGATAGGGTTTAGGCCCACCTTCGCTCTCATCCATAAAATCCTGGGACTCACACAAACGTAATCTTTCACACATTTCATCATTCGCTCGGAGAGGACAACTCCCACACCCTGACAGGCCCTTTGTGTCTCTTGAACACCAGACCAGATAGCGGTCAGAGATCCGTGTTTAGTCGTGTCCACTCCCTTTCTTTTCGTCTCATTCACACATAGCACATCAATCCTTTTATCCTTCACCATGTCACACACCTCATCCATCTTATCTTTTATACCTCCCTGCACATTCAGCGTTGCTAAGCGACATTCCGCTGCTCGCTTTTCGCCCCGTGGAAACAAATGACGTGGTGTGTGGCGAGCATCACCGCCGCCTCCGAGTTTTATATTATTATTTATACTCATTCAGTTCCCACGAAAAGCAGAGGAATACAATCTGTCGACACCCTACAGAGCCCCGCATGTAGGGGTAAGGCTGGTTAGTGCCTGGGGGCGCCCGATCCCAGACAACAGGCACGCTCGCGACTAGGCTCCCCCCTAGCCATGCAGCTCTCGGCACGGCAACCTTAGCTTGGGTGTGAGGAAACTAATGGAATCCTCCAGCAGTTACCTTAGTCGCCTTTTACGACACCCACGGACTGTGATGGGGTGGTCCTATTCTTCTACCCGGAGACCAAGATATGATCAACTTCTGGAGAGAGGTGGGCTGGTTTGTTAACTACTGACAACCACCATTGCCCACACACAATGGTCCACCTGAAGGACTAAGAACGGATACTAAATCATCTAACATAACATTATATAACTTTTCTATGTCTTACTAGGAGATTATAACTATAATGATTATAATAGGCTTGACTTCAACTGTTGCATGGGATTTTGTACTTTCAATACCTTCTAAAGTACTAATAATAAACTTGTTGCAAGCTTATAATTTGATTTAAACATGCATAATATAGGAGCAGTGGCAGCCCAGTGGCACGGCCCTGACTTTCACAATACTTTACTTTTTGTAAATATAATATGTTCATCATATGAGCTCAAGTAGCACAGAACTGATGTCCTGAAACAGTGAAGCCGGGTCACGGCAGACCACGTAGGAGATGGTGGGACGAGCTGGATAGGTTCCATCAAAACTGGCAGCATTGGCGCGATAGTTGGAAGAAGTGGAGGGAGGCCTTTGCCCAGGAGTGGGACACTGCAGGCTAGCAAAAAATAATAATAATATGTTCATCGCCACTGCTCTCAAAATACGGAAAGAAATAATTGTGAGTAAACCGACATGTCCCATACCCAATAATTCAAAGATGTGATATGAGATGAAAGATGACCACAGATGAATATAAGCCTCCTTCAAGCTCTGGCACTTGGACCAGTGCTGTATACTTTGGTCCAGCTAGTGGAAGGCCTTGCAACATGTCTTCCGGTATGTGGTCATCACTCCAAAACCTTTATCAACTATCTGTTCTGCCAGCAATGTGCCCTGCTCACTCCCACTAAAGTTTAAAGAAACTATAGCTAAAAGTAAGTAACAACTCTTCCTCATTTCTCTTTCATTCACTTAGTAAGTAATTTAAGTGATGTATGTGTTTTAAATAGCTGGTTTGTTCACTTGTTTGTATTGCACAAAGATGCAGTTCCTGATTTCATTTAGGAATTTACAAATACAATATTTATTTACTAAATTAGAAAGCCACCTTTAATTTTGGAATTTTATGATGTTTTTTAAGGAAACATAAATATAATATTGATGATTACTCAATGTTATATATGTATTCTGTAAATAAGAAACTATTTCTTTGAGTTTTATTAAAGGTTTGCATAGAAATCACTACAGTTCATTGATTGTGTACACTTTGATGAAAATACACACTTATTAGCCACAAAACTGTCATCAAACAAATAAAAATAAAGTGAAACAAGTGAATCATCTGTGGTCATTTCTCATCGCTAGTATATTTGTCAGGGTAAGTGATAACTTACCCTGACAAATATACTAGCGATGAGAAATAATCGCATTTAGGTATCTAAATTTGTATTCAGGACAACCGAAACAGAGTTCAGAAAGTGTTACACTTACGATGCATGGATCTACGCGCGTTTAAAATTAGAAAAAATAAATATCTTAGACACTACACTACTTACAATAATCACATTTAATACGGATTAATCAAAATCCTCGAGCATATCGTCATTAATAGGAAACTTACCTCGATAAAGGTCTTCAAAATTAGTAATTGTTTTTCAGTTCTCGACACTTTATTTCTAAAATCCAATCAGAAATAAAATATACACTGTCCATCGTCGTTACCAAATCGTTACACTATTCGTATACTTTGTGCACATATTGTATTGTTAAAATAATACACGATTTCATCAAACCGTGGTATATTACAACTATACTGACCTGAAAACCACTAGAAATTAAAAACACTCCCCTTCTATCGCGACCACGACCATAGCCACTGATTAGACTTGACTCAACCGCTAGGAGTATAATGTGTTCTGTGGACTCAAGTCTATCGCATACCTGTTCTACTAAATACCGTCTCAAGTCACTTTTATTTTTCTGGACTAGGCCGCATCCAGTACCTTTCACAAATCAAGTACAAAGTAACATCGAGGATTTTAAATAAAAGGGATTTTTTTTACCAATAGCGACCGTTATTTTTACCATTAACGATGTATAAAATGCGTTAAAATATTAACACACAATAGTCACCCATTTTTGTTCTAAAATATTATCCGTGGTAGTACATAAAAACTATCCTGATTTAATATTTCTATAATAGTACGCGATCTATTTAGTTCATATTAAAGTATTTGCGAAGTAAGTTTATAACGTACGGTTATCGAGTATCCACCCATTCCAGTTTCCAATATTCAAGTGCAAACATAAATATCATTACACGCACGTAAAGTTTCAAATTTCAAGATTTTGAAAGATAGCTGTTATTTGCATGCATATCTTGTATACAAGTGTCTTAATTACGCTTAATTAATCAATACTAGTAGTCACCCAGTGGTTGAAATTTAACCATAATTGATTACAAATAAATAATAACGCGCATGTAGCACGTAAAGTTTTATTTTATTTGAAAGAATGCTCTTGATACTTAATCTTGGACTTACTAAGTTGTTCAATTCACAAATCTTAAATCATCGACATCATCATTTCAGCCGAAAGATGTCAAATGCTGGACATACGCCTTCCCATGGATCACCAATTTGACCGGTACATTTCTTGGGGTGGTTTTGCATAATCGCCACGCTTGGTGGGCGGGTTGGCGATCGTAGTATGGTGATAAAATGCATAGAGAACGCAATTGCCCATTCTCTAGTAAGTCCCTTAGTCACCTTTTACGACGACCACGGGAAGAAATGGGATGACATTAAAGTGAGCATGACATGCTCTCAACCATCAGGTTTCACAAATTCAAGTCAATCAAAGACGTGTCAAAGTAGCTTTATAGTAGGTCCATAGAAATCAGTAATCACACATTTGCTATGCAATTATAAGTAGTAAATATAGTAAGTTTATCTGAAGGAATAGTTACATTAACACAACATTATTTGATGCATGAGAGAAGGCTTTATGCCTCGCACGCAATCGATACGCGGTGGTTGGTATGGTTGGGTTCTAGTCCTTACTATACGATATAGGCACGGAAGAAAGAACCATACGAAACATTATATCCATTTTTACGCGAGTCTGTCTGAATTTCAGTAAATACTTTATGTGTACAGGGAACAGGTATTTGGACTAAGTATTTAGGTGGACTTGGTACGGAAATTACGCACACCTCTACCATTGACATCTTCGTAAAAACTTGGTATAAACTGACACAATCCATTTGACAAACCATAAGGAATAAACAAACCGACAATGGCGCTCATAGAGTAAATTTGTGGAACGAAGTTCCTTAGCGCGCGTTGTGAAAGGGGGCTAGACGGAAAAAAATCTTACGAAAAGTTGTCACGCGACATGCTTTAACCGACTTCAAAAAAAGGACGAGGTTTCTCAATTCGACCGTATTTATTTTGTATGTTGTTGTTTTTTTTTAAATTTGTGGAACGAAGTTCCTTAGCGCGCGTTGTGAAAGGGGGCTAGACGGAAAAAAATCTTACGAAAAGTTGTCACGCGACATGCTATAACCGACTTCAAAAAAAGGACGAGGTTTCTCAATTCGACCGTATTTATTTTGTATGTTGTTGTTTTTTTTGTTGTGAGTAGAGAGGGAGAGAGGGAGAGAGGGGGAGAAGGGGAGAGGGAGAGGAAGAGAGGGGGGAGAGGGGGAGAGGGGAAGAGAGAGAGGGAGAGAGTGAGAGAGAGAGGGAGAGAGAAGGAGATAGGGAGAGAGTGAGAGAGAGAGGGAGAGAGAAGGAGATAGGGAGAGAGATAATATTTTTGTTGAGTGTATACAGGTTTATTGTACATAATAAATAATTAAAAAATTATAACTATTATGAATCCTGGAAAGGAACTTCGTTCCATCCGGGTGTCCCTTGACACCTCTAAAGTTTTTTTTAACGAAGACGTTAAACCACGTATTGGAGTGGTGTAACACGATAAATTTCATGCTAATGGGGATAAAAGCTATAATAGGTACCTACCACCAAGGAACTTATACCCGATAAGTTCCTTGGGTACCACTCGCTCACTTCCAGATGGTGATGTTTTACAAGTTTTACAACGTTAAAGAGTTTGACAGCTAGCTGTTCCATTCTATTCTATTTTTCTTTATGGCAATGGTGCCGATGTCGAAAATTCTGCCAATGTTATATGTGTCATGAGAAAATGTGCGAAGGAAAAAAAAGTCATCAAAGCTTCAAAGACCTTTGGGGAAGAATGTGTTAGTAGGGACGGAAAGTAAGTTGGGATAGACACAGCTAGCTGTTATTATCCTGGATGCATTCCTTGTTTTCTTGTCTTCTTTTACACTTAATAAATTAATCAATACTAGCAGACGTCCAGTGGTCGATGATTGATTATATATAACTGATTTAAAACTTACATACATTACAGCTTGGCAAAAAAGAGTCTGTCATGGTGATAATTGGAACTAAAATATATTTTCCGTGGCAACACTGCTTTGGTTTACAACATCAAGTAGCTTCTCTCCTTCTCTGTCATTGTGTTAATGTGTTATGTTCCCAGTTGTATTTCACTTATTTCTAATTAACTATAAATTATGAATGCTTTTGTACATATAAAAAAATGAATAAAACAATAAGGAGTACTAGTGTGAGCTGTGATATAGCAAGTTTTCGTAAGATATTTGGCGGAATCTGAAGCGGAACAAATTTTGTCTCCGATTGACAATATTTTCGAAAGAATTGCCGACATGACAGGTATTTATCCAAGAAATGTATCTTTTAGTCAATGCCAGTCATTGTTTTTCCTTTCTAATACTAAGTTTTATCGGTATTATAAGTTTCAAGCCGTTTTATTGTTAATAGATTATTGAGGTTATGTTTTCTAATTTGGCAAATCGCGTGTACGTTGACTCTTAATGGTTGATACTTGAAATTGAAAAATGTACATAGAATTAATATGATTGTCTTTATATTTTTTTCAAGGTAAATCTCACAGTACAATTAGAGAAGTTGTTAAAGAGGGTGAAAAAAATTAAGGATTTTTTCTACACCTGGAAAAACACCAAAACAGTTGGCGGAAGAAAGAATTAGACCATTTTGATCTGTGAGCAATTAGACAAAAAGTTCAACACTAAAGAAACAGGCAAGTATTTTTTATTAATGCTATTATCGCATACAGTAAAAAAAAGTATAATTTACATTTATTATTTTTCAGGTGCCTATTCTACGTAATATATTACCTATAGTTTCAGGAGACTTGGGTAATAATGGGAGCCGTAATCGTCTAAGAAAGATTTTTACACTATATAGATTTCATAAATAAGAATTGTAAAACTGACACATAAGTGTTAATGGAAAAATCTATCATAGCACCGAAAAGGAATACACGAATGATGATATCTCACGTTTTTCTTTTTAAATTAAACCTAAATTTTAGCGTGTTGTTTCATTGTCATGTAAATAGTGATAGTGTTATCTACCCCACAAAGACATACCTGACGGCTTCATTAGTCAACTGTTCAAGTTTATTCGATATTGCCCGTACCTTTCGAATGCGACATGTTATAGGTACTCTCCGACTTCCGATTAGTTTCCGACAGTAAGCAGCTGTTAGTCGCCGTCTTGTCGACTATAAACTGCCAGCATTAACAGGATTCGTTCATTATCATTCATGTCAAATTTGATACAGGCATACTAACAATCGATTGGTTGTGAATACCCAAGATGGTGGCCGCAAATGCGATTGCTGAACATTATTTCTTGTGTATCGGGTTCAATCGGCAATCCCTGACTGTAATTTAATTTATTTTTACTGAATAAGTTTTCATTATGTTATTATGATGGCACTCGCATCTCTTAGATAAAAGGTTATTCTAGCGAAATAATGCGCAATCTACTAAATATAATGAAATTAAAAGCCCGTGTGCCTATGAAGTCTTGAAATCTTGACTGTTGAGAATTTCAGGGATCTAGTGTTTGTTGATAATAAACAACAAGTATCTTATCACTTTTAGTCCTAGTTTATAGGGTGGCTATACCTGCTAAACAAGCACCCTCATTTTTTCCCGGACTCTTTTGCCAAGCTGTACGTACGCTATTCAGAAAGTATTGCGAAAAAAGTTTTTTTGTATGAGAGACTGGTAATTCATAAATTATTATAAAAATAATGATTATTTATTTATAAGTAAAAATAGGTACGCTCCAATTTCAAAATTTCCCTCCACATTTTTTTGTGAGCTAATTAAATTATCGTGTCTCATTGGAAAATGGATTTGCGCCGGGAACATTTTCGCGCTATGAGTTTTTACGATTTCAAGTGTCGCCTGAAACCAGACGAATCATACTATAGACTTCAAATTGCATTCATGTATGAAGGCCCTTCCAAGGCAATTGTGTATCGTTGGTATAACGAATTCAAACGTGGTCGACTAACTTTGGGGGATGAAGAAAGAAATAGCCATTTGACGGCTATTACTGAGGAAAACGTGCAAGCAGTGAAAAATTTAATGCAAGACAATAGGCGAATTACGTATCAGGGGATTCAACACATACTGAAGATTGGATCGGAAAGCCTTCATGAGATTCTACACGTGCATCTTCGCGTGAGGAGGATAGTTTCACGCTGGGTGCCGCACAACCTCACCAATGCTCAGAAGCAGGCCCGGGTGTAATGGTGCCGTGATATGATAAACAAATTTGAAGCAGGCTCGTCTCGGCGTGTTTACGACATTATTACACGTGATGAGTCCTGGATTTTCAGAAAGCAGAAGTTTTCTCTGTTTGAGCAACAAGCGACCTTACACAGGGCTCCGCGGGCTACTGCTCCACTACGACAACGCGCCCACGCACTACGCGCTCAAAACGAGGGACTTCTTGGAAAGCAAGCCGGTGAAACTTCTGGGTCACCCTCCTTACAGCCCTGACCTAGCACCGTGTGACTTCTTTTTATTCCCAAAAATTAAAAATCTGCGCAAAGGGATACAATTTTCGTCGCCGGAAGATGCGCTGTCAGCGTTCGAGCAGGCTGTAAACGATATGTCTGCGGCGGACTGGAAAAAGTGTTTCGAAAACTGGTTAAGTTCAGACGCATGAAAATTTGCATAGAGGCTAGTGGACAGTATTTTGAAAAGATTTAATAAAAAAACATTAACCTATAGAACACTTTTTTTTATTTTCGTAAAACTTTCTGAGTGTCCCACGTAACTAAACTCACGCCTTTTTCCCATGGGGGTAGGCAGAAACTACAGAACGCCACGGTCCTTACTTACCTACTCTTTTTACGTCATTTATGTTTATACATCTGGTCTTTCACGCATGCCAACTGCCAGTACTACTCACCTGATTTTTCTGAAGAACATTACCATCACCAAGGTCTTTTTTAGGGTTCCGTTGCCAAATGGCAAAAAACGGAACCTTGATAGATTCGTCATGTCTGTCTGTCTGTCTGTCCGAGTATGTCACAGCCACTTCTAAAATAAGGGAATGATAAAACTAAAAAAAATATATGATGTACTTTACCATGTAAACTTCCACCGAAAATTGGTTTGAACGAGATCTAGTAAGTAGTTTTTTTTTTAATACGTCATAAATCGTAAACCACAATTTACCTTTCATTCAGTCAACTCAAATATAAAAATTAAAAAAAAACTCTTAATTTCATAAACATAAACCTTACGCATAAACCGTGAATACCTGCAGGTTTGTACGGAACCCTCGGTGCGCGAGTTCAACTCGCACTTGGCCAGTTTTTTTATTTTTTGCTTTTGGCAATTGATCCGATGTCGACTATTCTGCCAGAGTCACGTTTAGACGGCAGCGCAGCGGCGAGCTGTCGACTTTGTACTTTGTGGTAGGTTAACAGATTCTGTTAGTGAGGTTAGTCGTATTTAAAATTTTAGATTATTGTCGTTTTAAAAAGTTGTTAAAATTTGAATAATTTTGGGGGAGAAGTGAAATAAAAGGGAATGAAAGTTAGTTGGGAGAGGAATGTTACACTTGGAAACTTCTTCATAGAGATCGAAAGATTTGGTATTCAAGGAGCAGGAGAAAATATATGGTCCAAAGTACCGTCCGCAAGACCGCATTCACAGAGGGAGCTGTCCCTAACATGGATCTTATTCAGAAACACTGGGCTACAACAATGTCCGAGTCGCAATCTGCAAAGCGAAGAAACAGTTCTTTTGACCAATTTTGGGTACTTAAAAAACCAAGGCTTCCGCTGGATGTCAGGATGTATGGATGAATAGTAGATACCCTTGACTTTTGAGGTCTCATTCCACTTTTTGGTCCACGAGTCGAACAGTTTGGGTTTGTCACCATTTCGCAAATCGTAGTTATGAGCTACGTAGTGCTTTCGATCAACCGGATTGCATGTGGCATACTTTGCTAACGAATCAGCGCACTCGTTGCCAACAATCCCCGAATGACCAGGGATCCAGGTTCTCCTATATGGCGTCCCCTTTCAGCGTTTTATCATCCTCTAATCATGATCAAACCATCTAAGCATACTCTTTTCAATTTTGGTCACTAAATCTTCTTTTAAACCGCACCGTTGTTTTATCATATAATTCCTCAGCCTATTTGTTATATTCACAGTCACACCACACATGCTTCGCAAGGAACGCATTTTTACAAAATGTATCTTTTTTTTGCGTTTGGCAATTTCAATACTTTTTATGCTTCTTTTGGCTCACCCAACATTCACTTCCATAAATGAGTAGTAGACCAGCTTAGCACACCATTGTGAACTGCCAGTCGAGCTTTTTCGGACATCAACTAATTTGTCACAGTCGCATATACAGCTTGGCAAAAAAGAGTCCGACGTGGTGACAATTGGAACTAAAATATATTTTTTGTGGCAACACTGCTTTGTTTATCAACTAGCAAGGTAGCTTCTCTGTCATTGTGTTATGTTCCCAGTTGTATTTCACTTATTTCTAATTAACTATCAATTATTATTAGTTTTGTACACATACAAAATGAATAAAACAATAAGGAGTTTTGGTATTAGCTGTGATATACCAAGTTTTTGTAAGATGTTCGGCGGAATCGGAAGCGGGACAAATCTTGTGTTCGATTGACAATGTTTTCGAAAGAACTGCTGGCATGACAGGTATTGATCCAAGAAATTTATCTTTTAGTCAATGCTAGTCAACTTTTTTCCTTTCTAATACTTAGTTTTATCGGTACTATGAGTTTCAAGCCATTTTGTTGTTTTATTAACTAATGGACTAATTTTTTTATTTCATAGTTAATTGAGGTTATGTTTACTAGTTTGACAAATCGCGTGTACATCGACTCTTCATGTTTGATACTTGAAATTGAAAAATGTACATGGAATTAATACGATTGTCTTTTTAATTTCTTTAAGGTAACTTTGTCAATACCATTAGAAAATTTGTTGATGAAGGTGAAAAAATAAAGGTTTTTTTGTCTACACCTGGAAAACACCGAAAAGGTCGCTCGAAAAAAGACTTGAATGATTTGTGTGCAATGATATAAAAAGTTCACCTTCTCTACACTGTAAAGAAACAGGCAAGAATTTTTTGTAAATGCTATTATCCCATACCACAGTGAAAAAATTATAATTAACACTTTTTATTTTTCAGGTTCCTACTCTGCGTAATTTATTACCTATAGTTTGAGAAGACTTGGGTTATAATGGGAATCGTGAACCTCGTTTAAGTTTCATAAATAAGAAATGTAAAACTAACAGATCAGTGTTAATGGAAAAATCTATTAAAGCAGCGAAAAGGAATAAACGAATGATGTTATGTCACGCTTTTCTTTTTAGATAAAACTAAAATTTTAGCGTGTTCTTTCATTTTCATTGTCATGTAAATAGTGATAGTGGTATGTACCCCACATAGACATACCTGACGGCTTCATTAGTCAACTGTTCAAGTTTATTTGATATGGCCCATACATTTCTAATGCGACATGTTATAGATAGTCTCCGACTTCCTTTTAGTTTCCGACAGTAAACAGCTGTTAGCAGCTTACTTGTTAACTATCACCATTAACAGGATTCATTCATTATCATTCATGTCAAATACGATACAGGCATAAACCGCAAATTGCGATTGCTGAACATTATTTCTTGGGGTCGGGTTCAATGGGCAATCTCTGAGTGTGATTAAATTTATTTTTTATTCTGCATAAGTTTTCATTATGTTGTTATGATGGCACTCGCATCTCTGAGATAAAAGGTTATTACAGCGAAATAATGCTCAATCTACTAAATACAATAAAAGTAAAAGCCTGTATGTCTATCAAGTTGTGAAATCTTGACTGTTCAGAATTCCCGGAATCGCGTGTTTGTTGACTAAAACAACAAGTATCTTATCACTTTTAGTCCTAGTATATAGGGTGGCCATACGTGCTAAACATTGCCCTCATTTTTTCCAGACTCTTTTTTGCCAAGCTGTAGCTAGAGCACCATTTACTTTATTTAAAACTTAATGTATTTGTAATGCATTCATCATTTCAGCCGAAAGACGTGCATTGCTAGTCATAGGCGCGAGGCCAATTTGGAAGGATTTGCCATAACCGCCACGCTTGGCAAGCGGGTTGGCGATCGCAGTGTGGTGGTAAAATGCATAGAGAACGCTGTTTCTAATTATCTAGTCCCTTATTTGCCTCTTACGACACCTACAGGAAAAAATGGGATGGTGCTGTTCTTTACGTCCGGCACCACACGGACTAATGCATTATTGTATAAAAATCTTAGCTTTTGCACTACTTCTACATATAAACTTTAACAGTGCCAATTTCATACTCCTGCGCCCTCATAATTTTCGTAAGCATACTTCATTATTTTCGGAGTTAATAAAAGCGTAGGTCCCCTTGACACCACACGTTTTTTTTTATGTTAACGAACGTTACCTATATTGAACGTAGATGTATTCTCAGTTAAAAGATAATAATAATAATAATTTATTTAATTGACACAAAACATACGTTACAATTAAATGAGGTATACAGGACCATTTATAATTTTCTTAATTTTATATTGAAGGCATCTGTGTCTGAACTAGATAAAATATATCTGTATCTCAGACATCAGCGCTCTTCCTTGTGAAGACCATTGCATTACTAGCTTATTTTGACATATTAATATTAGGAGGTATATCTTTACACAGGATTTTTTTTAAAACTAATAAAGATCTTAAAATAAAATAAAACAAAATAAAATAAAAACAACAAAAGGGTGTGTGAAGTGTTAACCTCTCGGTGAGTAATGTGTGAAAGTGTGTGAAGGAGTGTGAGAGGGAAAGAGTTAAATAATAAATAGATCTCTCTTACTCCCAAGTAGGAGAGATCTATTTATTATTTAAGTATTTTTAATAAGTTTTCTGTTTCTTCATATGTATGTTTACTAATATATTTAAAGAGTTTACTTTTACAAAGATTTTTATTTAGCGGATATATTGCCAAAGTGTCATTAATCTTATTATATAAGTACGGTCCCAAGAAGCAGAAGTATTTGTTTACGTAAGCATGTCTGAAACAAGGTCGATCATTATTACTAATAACGTTACGTCTTCTAGCTAGATCACCTTTTGAGAATTGTAGTAAAGAGTGTTGCTTCGGAACCACAAGCAATATAAACAACTGACGAACTGTCAGGACTTCACACGGCTGATAAAGAAGATGGGTTGGGTACAAATAAGGACGAAAAGTACTAACTTTTAGAACCGCCCTTTGGGCTATTTCTAAGGGCTTTAGCTTTCTAAGGGTTTTATGTGTACCTTCCCAAACGGTGATGCAATATTGAAGAATGGACTGTGCGAGTGCTAAGTAAATTTGCTTCACTAATTTTGGGGGCGCAACATGTCTAAGGTTCTTGAAAACATAGATCAGTTTTCTTTTCCTAGATGTAAGCTGATGAATATGGTCTCTGAAGGTGAGATTACAGTCAAGAATAATTCCAAGGTATTTAGTTGACGCTGTCTTTATTAGTGTTGGGCAAGAGCATAATAGGGTATTGCAACAACTATGTGCTGTAATCGAGGAGGTATAATGAAGTGGATTATTTTGAGTGCGCATCGAGAATGTCATGTACTGCGTTTTATCCGGGTTAAGAGTAAGGGAGTTATTCTGCAACCAGTGGGTCACAACATTGTATCCATCCTGGGCCTGCTTGTATACTTTGTCCCAGGTATCAGCTGAGAACAACAGAACTGTGTCGTCTGCATAAGATATAATTTTACCTCCTGCAAGGTCTAGTTTACCGAGGTCATTCAAGTATATGAGGAAAAGTGTTGGTCCCAAAATGCTCCCCTGTGGAACTCCGTAAGTGACAGGGAGATCGCTGCTGATACTGCCATTAATCTTAACGCACTGAAAACGATTAGAGAGTCCTTTAAGAGTTGTAGTTGAATACCTCTTATTCATAGGCATTCTAATTTTTGAATCAGCAGAGGCGTAGAGACCGTGTCAAATGCCTTGGCTAGATCAAGATATAGTCTACTATCAGGTCAGCACATATTTTTGCCTATTTTCTCATCTATACCTACAAATAAACAAAATTTAAGGTCTGTTTGCGCCAAAACAACAGCTTTACGGTACCTACCTGCCTATAACAAAAAACAATTTTCAAAATGTTTGTCTGTCTGTTTGTTCGGGCTAGATTAGAGGCAAAATGGCTAAACCGATTTTGACAAGACATTCAAATACCTGGTGTTATGAGGAGGAGAATATGTTTATAGCATTATGTGTCGGTAGCTCGTTCCCGTAGGATAATTTCCGACAACCACGTGATCCCTGAATATTTTGAATCTGTAAAACTGCATAATCACCATATGCTCGTCTATAAGAAATATCAATACAACCGTTGGCATTTTTTGTCAGATGTCGCCCAAAGTTTATTTTTAAGTTTGACAGCTTATTAAATTTTCCATAACTCAAGCTAAACTGGTTAAAAGTTGTCAGAATTCATCCCTAGCTTTCACCTAAACGTTATGCTTATTTAGACCTATGGACGTGAAACCGTATTTTCGTTCTGTTTATAGCATAGGTATTTGCAACCGTTCAATACGTTCCCGTGCTTAGTTTAAAAGAAATGTTGTCAAAAGGGCGTTTTGTAGGTTATTACATAATCAAAATAATTAATTTTTGTCTGTTTAAATTAATATAGGCAACCGCCATACTTCTGACGATAGGCATTTGGTGTCAGGGGCAAGGCAAATTAGAATATTATTGAAATGTGACATTTTTGATTCTACAACCTGTCGAATGGTTGTAAATTGCTACGTTGATGATAAGTTGAATATTTCTGGCTGTCAAAAACATGCTAGAAAGATTTCAACAGCTACGAGACTTTAGGCTATAGTAAGCATTCAAAAGACTCTTAGGTCATATTTGTACGAGTTTTGAGTGCAGGATGTAATTTGCCTATGACGTCACAAAGCGGGTGCAGCCGGATGCGCGTCGTGAGTGTCGTGAACTCGTGACCCTATTTTTATCAAGTGTCGAAATTTTAATTTGTTTACCGTAGGTACCTACCACAACAACATGATTAGCTTAGACCTCATACTATAGGTAGGTACGTACGCGTAAGTGTAATAGCAATCAACGTGCAATGCCAATGGCGGTAATGGATATACCAGGATATATAAGAAATATTTGATTATAACAGTTAATTTGGCCAGATGGTATTAGTAGTGTATTGACTAACCTTGACTTGGAAAATGTAAACATATCTAATCATTCTATAATTGCAAATACAGGTCAAAACGAAATAAAAATATGCAACTTCATAGTTCTATTTCGAGAAGGGGTGTGCCTTACTGGGTTCGTAATATAACACATAGATACCAAGGAATTCTTAGTAGTAGTAAGTAGATCTTCCTTGCAACGATAATGCGAAACATAATTAAGTGTGACCGTGAGTATACGACACAAATTATTATTATTATTATTTCCTGTCTATAATAATTTTAAGTACGTTTTTTTACACATCTATAATAATAATGTTTTAGGATTATGCGTACCCTAGCGTAGTCCGTAGTTTCAATAGAATAAGAAGCCTATATTGGTTTTCTTACCAATAACGTGTGGCCTATCTTACTATCCATTAATTTATTGCTCGCACGCTAGCCCAAGCCAATCCAGCAAAATGTCCCATCCACTTGCTTTTTTGCCTGTGTAGTCCCACAGCTGGGCAACATACTATTTAAATTTTTTACAGGTTTTCGTTCTATTTACATGTTGTGCCTTCACTGGCTAATCTTGAATTGGGTTGAAAGAGGTTTCATTAAATCATTATTTTATGCTAGCAATGAACTTATTACCATAGACAATTACAACAAGTTCTTCCGTTACAAAAAAAAAATGACAATACCCAATGGGGGCTATTGGGCGGCGAAGTGAGTACAGAGGGAGGAGTAGGCGTAGTTAGAGAATAACCATTCTCATTCTACGGGCAAAATATTCAAGGAGATGGGACCGTAAGTATTACAATTTTCGTTTTTATTATGTTCCATAAAATTAACAGCAACCCTTACAGCAATGTTGATAGATTTGTATATTCACCCGCGGTTTTATTTATGGGCGCTCGCCATTTTGTGTTTTCTGTTGATGGTAGTTTTGATTAATCAAAATAAACTCTATTGAACTGACTAACAACAGTGTTATTTGTCCTAGCACTCGTACTTAATTTGGTCGATATGTAATTGTAAATAATGTAATAGTCGAACTATTACATTTTTTACAATTACACATTGTCCCTGAACATTATTTATTTATATCCAAATCATAACAAAATTTGCGTACCTATGTCAACATTAGCGACTTCTGACTTTAATTTGTTTATCTGATTTAATGCAGTTGACTTTATTTTATACAACATTCAACAGTATCTTTTTACGATAAATACTTGCTGCGTTGACCTCTAATTTTGCGAACAGTATATTTGCCTATCCTACGGACCTGAGCACCGGCCGGCGAGTGCCAGAAACCACATGGTTTGGGAAGGTTAGGTTAGGCTAAAACTGTGACCTATGGAAACGCCTTGATTCTGTTGACGAGCCCTGGCAGCGAATTGTCCTGTTGAGCGTTGCTACTTCCCCTTCATTTTATTCGTCAACCCCACACCTCTTCCGGCCTTTAAATCGATGTCGATACACGAAAATTCGAAAGTTAGATTAGAATATTTAAAAAAAATATTTCTCAAAAAGAGGGTGGGTTTCGAAACTTTTCCTTCACAGGAGGGGCTCTACACCTCCTCTCTCTCCCCCCCCCCCCTCCCCCCATAAATCGAAGCCCTACCAAATTCTTATGGTGGCATTATGGCCTTGTATAAATTGGAAAGATGCACGTTCTACGTTACAAACTTTATACAAGTAGTATGCAAAATTCGTGTATACAACTCGTTTGCTTGCAGACTTCATTCGTTCTGAAATCATGTCTCATCAAATCAATGTTAAGTAGATAATTAAATAATGTGCCTATTCTTGTGCAGTTAAAATATATTACTATTATTCTCTTATATATATTTTTGCGTAAACATAATTAAGTGTGACCATTTGATCGTTACAAAAATCTTTAGTCTCCATTTTTGAAGTGTGTTTCTAAACGAATTCAAAATAACCGCTTGCTAACTCTTAGGACAAACATCAAACATTTTTAATTTTTATTTTGTACATAAAAACCATTTGATATTATGAACATAATGTTACTTTATTCTATTCAGGAGTAAGTTTCCCAGCTTCGCTAAAAGGTACATGTTATGGCCGGAGCCCCATATAAAAATGAAACATCTCCTTTAAAAATTGCATACAAAGTATACGCGAGCATATTGCTATGCTTGCATTTTGGCCATGTACAGAATGGAAATACGTAGCACCAGCTAAAAGATGATAATATATTTACATTGAATCCGACTGGCTTTAAGTTCTTTTAACTTCGTGGTCTTGGATTCAATTCTACTTACCTATATTCTAAACAAAACGCCCATAAGGCGACTCATAAAGCAACATGGCTGGTAATTAATGGCAATAATCTCATCTATCCAGGGTCCCTCTCGTTTCACTCACACTGCCAGACAGACAGTGAGGCCCTTTATCAAAAGGGTGGGCGAAGGGAGATGTTAAAAAATAATTTGTACAAATTTAGAGTCACCCCTAGCTTTCACCCAAATTGTATCCTGTGCCTTGCGCAATTTTGCCCTTTGTTCGATAATAAAATTCTACATAGTTGTGTACTGTTTACCCCTCACACCAATCCAGTTTGCTTTTTTTTATTTTAACCTTTAGCTCAATGCGCATGTCAGTCAGGGTTATACTGTGCAGACCGTCTGGATTCCATTATTTGAAAACATCTGCTCATTGCATCTGCTGTTACATCATTCTCATAACACGAATTACTAAGCAAACTGTGCAACCACGGACAATAGTCCACTGTTCACAATGTTACATTAATATTTTAAAGGCGATTGGATTGTACATACTATAGCAACAATTTCAAGAAATAATAGTTGTTTATTTTGACACCAGCTCATGTAGTTTTTTAGGCAAATATAATTTTATGTTTTCTATTTTATCTATACTACTGTAGAAAACAAGTTTCCATAGAATGAAATTGTCAAGGTTGCTAGGAATCACAATCTTAAACATAGCTTTATTCAGCACTATAATTATGTCCATAGCTGACAGCTGTGTGATATCTGAACACAATAGAACAATATAGGATACACCGCAAACTGGTTACTTAGATAGAAGATCTGGGCATTTTGCTAAACCTTGTCATGTTGAATGTCAAGTTTGACGTTTCAATTATTATGCGAAATCATCATATTTTTTCACCTTTTTATTAAACAACTTGACAGATGGATATTATACATAAAACAACATAAATATTCACTTAAATTACAAATAATATTACTTTAATTATTGTGAGTGTAGCAATTTTTCTTTCTCTGTTTTTATGATGGTCTGGCACTTTGAGTACTTTATGCAGCCTACCCAATCCTTTCTTTGGTATTTTTGACAAATCTTTGAACTCCTTAAGTTCAGAGTTGAGCAACATAATTTACTGACAAATGCTTGCAACTTACTGGACACAAGGCAGGTCCCCTTAAAGCTAGTTTTTTTTTTTCAAATATGGGTATTATGAATCTAACGTCCTATTGACAGAATAAACAATTAAATTTCATTCCACTTACATTACTTGAAAACATAATAGAAATAAAGGATGAGTCATCAAGAGAAATCTGAATTTTAGGCATATGACTAGTCATTTTCATTTAAGCGCTATAAGGACCGCTCAATTTGGTTGGAATCCTATTGTGGGTCAGTTACTTGTTTCTTTGTACTTGCAAAATAATTCTTTTGTGTTGATTTCCCCTAGCTAGACTATTCAGACCAGGGAGATCAAGGTTGACCTTTTATGATGTCAATGAATCGGTTAACGTGAAAGTTAAGACCTGCTTTAACGGCTGGGTCAGTAATAATAATAAATAATAATAATAAAAATGTTTATTTGTACAGACAGAAAAACTTATATAAGTACACAAGGATTAAGGGAAAAATTGTACAATAGAGTCTCATTAAAGGGCAAACTGATGCCTCCTAAACTAGGCCAAAAACCTGTGCTTTAGAAGACAAAGTTCCTCCATTTATAAAAGCATACAATTTGTATTAAGTGTCATGCAAGTACTTATAGATAACAAAAAAATAAATTAAATAAACAACGCCTTAATTAAATACATTAATTAGATCTATTAAGAGACAATTGTAATAAGATTCTCGGTGTCGTCATATGTTAACTTCTGCAACCAGTCTGTAAGTTTGATTTTAACTTCATGTTTAGTCAGGGGGTAAATGGAAATAAGTTTATTAATTTTGTTGTACAGTCGAGAGCTAGTTGCCGCATATTGTCGGCTGGCAAACTTGGAACGGCATTGGACTATATCGCACACAGGAGTGCCTTTGCGTTTTTTGAGCTTAGCATGGTCTAGGTGTAGCGTAGAGTGTTTGCGCAGCACGGCGCGTAATAATAAATTCTCATCTTGGTTCTCAGAAGCTTTTATTTAGTTTATCATGATAGAAAGATTTTTTTAAGCATTTACATATTATGTAGATCCATGGACATCATTTCATATACAAAAAAAGTGCTGACTAGACAACAAAAACATTTTGAACTTTTTATACTACAAAGAAAGTCGTAACTGGCTATTATTTGATTTTGAAAGTATCAAAAATTATATTCTAGCTAAAAAATATTTTGAATATTCGTGTAAGGGTCTCTCCACATTTATCGACGCGGAATCGGCTTAAGCCGAGTGCGTATCACCACACTACTCGACTTATCGCCGATCAGCTGTTGCGACGGATGTTGACATGCTATCGGCAGTCGATTACTCCGAACGGCCGTCACGACGGTTGTTCACTTACGTTCGGCAGTCGACTCCTTCGAATGGCCGTCACGACCTCTGTTCACTTACGTTCGGCAGTCGACTCCTCCGAACGGCTGTCGCGACGGATTTTCACATCTGTTCGGCAGTCGACTCTTCCGGATAGCCGTCGCGAGGGGCTGGTTGTCGTGCATAGTAAGGTACGTATCTATTCTTCGTTTAATAAAAATATTGTTATGGCACGGCAGTAGCGTACGACTGATCCACTCATAGACACTTGACTGACTCAACTGACTGTAATCGCGGCGCCTGTGGCCACAGGCCCTGTGCCACCACCATCGGTACTCGGCCGTCTCCGGCGCCGTTCCACTGTCGTCGGGAGATGAAGGCATGCGAGCGGATCATTCGACTGCTACCCAATGCCGATCGGCCGTCTCCGGCGCCGTTCGGCTACCGTCGGAGATGAAGGCATGCGAGCGGATTGTTAAACTGCAGTCCAACGCCGTTCGACCGTCTCCGGCGCTGTTCGGCAGCACTCGGAAATGTTCCGCTAGATTCAGCGCCGTACAGATGCGATCAGCTAATCGACAAACGGCTCGTTTCGCCGTCGGCCTGCGTCGCGACGCGTCGTCCGAGCCGAGCCGATGCGAATGGTATTAGTAACACTCTTATTACGTAGACATAAAGGTTTTTATGACCGGTGTTAGCCGATTCCGCGTCGTTAAATGTGGGGAGACCCTAAAGCTGCAATTATTGATTTGCTGAATTTTCGTTCTAATCTCTACCCCACAGTAGAGTAAATGAGGTAAACGGCATGAGGTATTCAAAAATGACGACGAAAGATATACTTAGTTTATGACACGGTTAGTTATTAAATTTCGGTAGTCCTTACAATAGGCGATTTGTAACCGAGGCGGGTGGTGTTACATGGGTGTCATGTCTTGTACAGGCGCGACGCGATGGTGCGGAACGATTCTGGTAGAACAATTTCCATGAAGTTTTCACAAAAATTATACTAGCTTCGTTAACTTCGTTCGCGTGAATTTTAGCCCCCGACCAATCTCTGCGTCGTATCCCATCACCAGGACGCGGTCATACTTCGTTTACACTTAACGTTCTTTACGGCTGTTTTCATTTTACTCAGCTCCTTAGGGTCGAAGCGTGACGTTCAATATAGTAAAACCGTTCCATCAAGAATTGGGATGTCTGAGACTATGCAAACTTTAAAAAAAAACAAAAATAACTTCTTTTTATTATTAGTATACATAGATGTCATTGTGACTTAATTAGAAAGAGTAGGAAATATTCAGTTTCTTGAACTGAACCTCCTATACGTATTTATACAATGTATTCTTATCGATATCTCATAATTCTACGAGACCATCTCAAAGAATAAATTGGCACATGATTAAAAAAAAAAAAGTTAATTGGCGAGACTGTACTGTGGGGCCGCGCGGGCTTCTTGCCTTTAGAAAAGAATCAAATCACTGGACGTCGGCCGCCTAGGGGCTTCTGTAGTGGATCGAGGGTATGCGGTTGGAATGCCCAATCTGAATCGATCTCTCAGAAGATCGAATCTTGACCATACGATCTACCGATTTTTTTAATCGATTCATGATCATACGATCTTCGCCAGATCGATTCGTATGCGCCTATAAGATCGTTTGAAAAAATCGTATCACCTAAAACTTAAACAACGAAGAACTACAACTTGTCGTGACTCGTGAAGGTTAGCATTTCCTTTCGAACGTTTATTTTCTATATTAATTTTGAAATCAAATCAATTTTTTATTTTATTTTACATAAACCTACATGGGTACTTATGAAACCTCAGAAGCTAGGTGAAAAGAATAAAACATGGTTTATATCACAGATTTCAACCGTCTACATTTAAACTTTTCAAAATTAAGAATTTGGTCAGACGCAGTGGATCTACCCTAATCCGGTCAAATGTCAAAAAAAAAAACCAGCTAGAGAAAATAGACGTTCGGAAAGGAATGCTAACATTGCCGACAAGTTGTAGTTCGTACGGTACGATTCACTGCTGAATCGCCTATTACGGCTATCTTTCATGATGGCGTCAGTGGCGCACTTAGTAATAGATCTGTTAAGTAGATTAAGATAAAATAAATTTGCAAAAAAGCACAGTATACGTACTATGCTTTTTCATTATTGTTATAAAATTACGATGCGATCTTCGCAGATCGAGTAAGATCGATTCAATACAATACGATTAAGACCGTGAATCGATTCACGAAGTTACGATCCAGAAGATCGATTCAAAGCAAAAAATAGTATGTGGACACACGGTATCCGACGCGGCCCAATGGGGCTGTACATGGTTTTTAGTGAGGCGTTAAAAACAAAATTAAGTATTCCGTACATTTATATCGCGTATGTATTGTAGATTTCTGTTAAACAGCAGATTTTTTTTTACAACCGACAAAATATTCTACTCAAGGAGAAATATAGAATTGTATGCTGAATTCATGGTTTCAGTTAGCGCATCGATTTCCCTGCCACCCTTTGTACATAATATTATTATAATGAAACTAAATCGTAACGAAGTCAAAATTGTATACTAAACGTTTTGAAAAATAAAGTAATTACTACAATGGCTGAGAACGAGTGTAATGCCGCAATTAGACAGTAAAAGACAAAAAATGAAGAGATAAAAAATAAACCTTCACTTGGCTGTAACTTCGTCGAAAACGGCCGTTTCGGCTTGAAAAAAAAAAAAAATCAATTTGAAGCTTCAAATCTCTAGGTTCGAGATTTCATGATCAATAAATTTTCAAACACACACATGGACATGGACATCGTTTACAAGATGTTTTCCTTGATCGTTTTGAGAGCATAAAATAATTTAGAGAAAGTTAAGTGTCGGCTTGTGTACGAACCCACGACCGACAACTCGTTAAGTTGCGACTGTTACCAACGGGCCTGCTGGCTCACCACTGCTCTACAAACAACTCGAAATGTTTACCGCAAATTTTAAAAAGACTAGCCAATAGGTTAGAATGTTGCGGATAATTACAGATTTAACCTTTTTAAATGATAATCATTACGCTATATCTTTATGGAGCTAAGCAGTCGGATCATGACATAAGATCGGCGAACTATCTATGAACAAAGCAATCTGACCTATACAACCCTACAACTTTCCAATAAAATCGTTAATCTTATGTAATACAATAAAATTTAATTACTTTTTCATGAAAAAGTTCACACTGATTGACTAAAATTAACTTTTAATTTGTCGCGTGAAATTTTTGCTTTTTTGACTCCCTAAGGTGTAAACACATATTTTTAACCGACTTCAAAAAGGAGGAGGTTCTCAATTCGGATGTTTATTTTTTTTTATGTATGTTCGGTCATAACTCCGTCATACATAGACGGATTTGCAAAATTCTTTTTTTGTTTGAAAGGAGTTTATTCCGAAATGGTCCCATATAAATTTCATATAGATCTGATGATGAGTTCCAAACATAGACACCGGATCTCTTTAAAAAATGACAGCAAATCAACCGCGATTTCTGCTATCGCATAAATATGCTTTGTTGTTTGGAATTAGTGCGGGGTGGATGCCACAACTAAAAATTTAAAAATAAAACTTTTTTACAAACAAAAAACAACCGACTTCCTTAAAAACAGTACAAAGTGAAAAATAACTTTAATTTCGGAAGTCGGTGGCAAAAAAGCCATAAATACAGATCCTAAGACACCGACTTCCGAAATTAAAGTTATTTTTCACTTTGTAGTGTTGTTTTTTTTTTTGTAAAAAAGTTTTTCTTTGTAGTGTAGTTTTTTGAACGAAACGTATTGTTTTTCTGGAGTGTTTGACTCAATGCTGGTCTCTTCCAGGCGTCCAGCAAGACTGCCAACATGAAGACTTCATTAGCTCTGGTATTGTTTCGCATAGTGTAAATATCCTGACCTGGTGAAGGCCGCAGGAATACGTTGGATGCGAGAAGCACAGAATAGGTCGAAGTGGCGGTGCTTGGGGGAGGCCTATGTCCAACAGTGGACATCTTTCGGCTGAAATGATGAAATATCCTGACGGAACCTGTTCATCGCTCACGGCTCCTGGGTTCTAGCGAAAGCAGTCGAGGTGGGAATGTAGAAAGTATATTTTGCGTGACATATTACATCCCAATACTTGACACACCGAAAATAGTTCTCGTATCAGATCTTTGTGGTCGGCTAAAAAATGTTTACGCAGTTTTTTTTTACTTTTCCTAGTCGATTTATATAAGATTCTAACGCATTTCGTACAGCTTTAAATTAGGAGCCCAAATTGTATCTTGATGAGACACAGAAGCCGAAATAATCGCAGTAACGGTGCTTACGACTTCAGTGAAATTTTGTCGACTTTGGAAAGTAAATTCGCCACATACGTAGCAAAAGGTGTTAGGATCAGTGATGCATTTCCTTTGCATGTTGAGAAACTAACAACGAATAGCTTATGTATCTTAAACTCACAATGTGTCACTGTTTTAAATGAAAACTTCGACCGTACCCGCAATGAAATAATATTAGTGAAAACACGGTTAATCATCACAGTAAATCTGTGGGTTACGAAACAAATTCATTTGTGTTTTGTATTGAGGTGTAAAGTTATTATTAGCATACAATATCCGTGTGTCCAGAACCTTTTGATCAGTGTTATGGGTCTGTAAATACATACGAGTTTCAGTCGCGAATCATATTTTGATCAACTCACAGCTTTACACTGCAAATTCTAAAAAACGTATGTTTTTTTTAATTCAGCTTCTGGCTTTTCCGTCTTAATTTTCTTTTCGTAGACGTTCTGTATCCGCCATCGGTTACTGAATATAAAGATGAAACCTGTGAATTCCTTATTTTAAGAACAGTTACTTGTTAAAATTGTGATGAAAAAGCTGGTAGGTGGAAATTTGTATAAAAACTATGTAACTTTAAAAAAAAAAAAATGTTAGGATCTTGTCACTAACTGTACCTATAAGGTTACTGGACATTAAAATCTAAATTACGTCGTCGTACAGATAGGGGGTGGTAGGGTGAGCGGGTAGCCTAGCAACAGCGCGCCCTAGCAGCCCGGTCCCCGGGGCAGTGTTTTATGAAGACCTTTTGTCGGACATTGCTTTTTTATAAAAAAACTGGTAGTTTAAGTTAGTATAACTTTTCCAAATACGACGGAACTACCGAGAAAAAAAAATAAAAACTAAAAACCTAGTATAAGTCTGAATCTAACAAAGTTCCGAGGTTTATTTGTACTCTAAAATATGCAGCATATAAAACGCCGTCGATGTTTCTAAGGTCACAATTGCGTATCATATTTAGTTTCAGAGATATGATTTTTTTTCTAAATACCCGGTTGAAAAAATGACGATTATCAAAAAATTATATCTCAGAAACTAAACATACTAGTGAAATGGGGATACGAAATATTGCATTTAAATAACTTGAAACTATCAGGTTTTTATACAGGATAATTTTTTAACCAGTGCGCAAATAACAAATTAAACTTAAACGAGTTACAATAACCATGCAATTTTTATTTTGATATATCTTAGTACAAAAAAAATTAGTTATCGTTAACGAAATATGTTTATTTTGGAACTGGTTTCTATGGTAAAATACGCGCGGCGGCGGCGAAGGTGAACGACCGAGCGTAGCTGCAAGTAGCTATTTACCAGCTGTTCGATCGGTCAAAATTCTTAGAAGTTCAAAGTACCTACGCCGGTGCGGAGGCGAAGGTGAACGACCGACCGTAGCTACGAGTAGGTACTCGGCTGGTAAGTATCAGCTGTTCGGTCGGTCAAAATTCTAAGAAGTTCGAAGTACCTACATACCAACCTACGGTAAGCAGTAAACTGTGGATACCCTACATACATATTTCGTAATATAATATCGAAATAGTACTATTACTATTTACCCTATTATTTTTTACAGTTTACTGATGTAAGATCGGATATTTTTTTTTTTTAAGTATTAAAAAATAATTGAAATGTGTTCTATTACTGAACCACCAAAAAAAAAATTTGCGCACTGGTTATAAAATTATCCTGTATAAAAAAGCAATGTCCGAAAAATGGTCTTCATAAAACACTGCGGGGTAGTGCTATATATAGCTCATATTAAGTTTTTACGTTGGGAGGGAGAGGCAGGTTCGCAACTGCCTCCCAGTTGCCCACCCCAGATGCGCGCGCAACTTACACCTTATTGAAACTTCGCTCAGGCTTGAAAAGCCAGTCCGCGGTAATTCCTCGATGGACGAACACGTACATTATGTTTCCGTTATCGCGCGCCATCTAATCGATAATTCTGATCCTGATCTGAAACCCCTAAACTGAATATGCCCAGGTTAGCTCTTGTTTCTTGTATTTATGGAATACCGCATGAGTATGAATGTGGATGGCTACAAAATACGGAAATACCAAAGAGAATTTAGATGGACTGGGTGAAAAATGGGAATGGGAGGGGGAGTGTGATGTCTGGGTGTGAGGGTGACTACCGAGATAATGACTAATAGAAAAGTATGGACACAAATAAATTCATATGAGACCAGGAGAATGATGATGGAACACGGGCATGAATTTTATTCCATAATATTCTGATTTTTTCAGTAGTACTTGGAAAATATTTCTGATCAGTACTCGGACTTCTGCACTTTATTCGTTGGAAAATCCTTCCAACCGATAGTCGGTCATTTATTTTTCATTTATTGGAAAATCTTTGTAATCGAGATACTCGGATTTTTTGAAAGAAAGAAAAATGAAAATAATTGCATTTGAGACGCGCACGGGAAAAGCGAACGATAGTGAAAGAATAAAAAAGAAATAAAAGAGGAAGATCTGTGCGAGGCCATAAAGGCGCCTATCTCTGTATAATGCTGCGATATCACTTCAATTTCAGTTTTCTTTTTGCACTTTAGTATTTGGAAAATGTTTCTAATCGATACTCGGATGCTTCCACTAGGAACATTTTACTTCTTTGTTCGGTTCGCGTATATAAGGGGCGGGGGCGGTTGACTACCGAGACGAAGACTACTAATAGAGAAGAATGATGAAAAAACCTTTGCGCCGACCCCAAATAAATTGGGGAAAGGGGAGGAGAATGATGATAGAATATGGCAAGAATTTTTCATCTTGTGATTTATATTATTATTTGGAAAAAGAATCTAATCGAAACTCGTATTTTTGTACTGCAGTGCATTTTCTTTTTTCATGCCGCGTGTGAGGTAGGGTGTGAGGGGTTAAACGGTGGGCGTTGATTCAACCGACACTACGAGTAATAGAAGAAAAATACATGTTCCACCTATCCCAAACAATTGGGTTAATATTGCGCCGCGGGAACTGTAGATTGTTGCACTTATTGTCGCGACAATCTAAGAAGTCCGATTTAACACTTTGGTTAAAATCCTATTCTTGAGAGTTATCGATTTCATCATAATATGTAGGGGAACCTGTTGTACCTAGGCCAGTTTTTTGAATTTTGATTTTTAGTTTAATAATGGTGCTAGCTACACCTGTTCAGTGTGCATGTAACTAAAGATCATTTAATTAACTACATAATTCATTCATAAAACTGTGTATATTCTCAAAAACCTGGCGTCACCAGCCACTTGAAAAAAAAGAGAAAACAGTCCAAGGTACAACAAACCAGATGTACTTTGGATCGTGTCTGTTGTACCTTGGGCAGAGCAGGTTCAAATCAAGATAAGAACTTTTATGAGTTGTACTTTATTTATTTTCTGTTGAAATAATATTAGTAATAATTAGATAATCAAATTAGCATTTGCAATTAACAATAATTAACAACAATATTTAAGAAGTGTTGTTTTTTAAAAAGCTTCACCCATCTATTTTGTGCTAATTACTGTTGACAATTTTTAGGCATAGAATCACGTAACTTTAACTTGCAACTTACATCTACTTGGTTTTTTTTAAGGGGGAAATACGCGTAGACGGCCGTTTTCGAGCAGATTTTCATCAATTATTTTAAGGTTTAAAACATAAATTAATATTATTTATTCAAACTTTTAGGTTATTTTATACATACAAGAGTAAAAATTCATATTTACAAGAATAAAACTTAAAAAGTAGTAAAGATATCAGCTGATACATCTCGTAGGTTGTCGTCCGACTTCGCAGCTGGTGTACAGTGTGGAGGCCATAATTTGTATCTGAAATCAATGAAACGAAAATTATTACTTTTTTTATATATGTATCTTCTAAATGAACCTCAATCAGAAGCGACATTTTCATTTAAACTAATTTTTTTAATAATAAACAATATACAAAAAATGGAAAAACATGCCTTATTTTCGCAGCCCTCTAAAAAATGCAATTTTTTTTTTCTTTATTGTGAGGCTGATAGTGGTTTATAGTGATATTGTGAAAGTTTTTTGTGATGGATATTAATACTGAGGGTATGAACTATTATTTAATATATTATTTTTATCAGAATATATTAAAATGAATTTTTAGCCTTTTTTTTTACTTGGATGCATCAATTTTAGCGTATTTTTTTTCATAAAGAAAACTTTGAACGTTCAGGAAATACATTGATTCGCCTCTATTCGGGCTAGTTTTTAGATATATTGTAGATATAACTGTGTAGTTTGTAAAAATACACATATTGTTCAGCACAACATATTTTTTCTTTTCTTTTTTCAGAACATTTTTACTCTATTTCAAGGGTAGCCTTTTTAGGGTTCCGTTGCCAAATGGCAAAAAACGGAACCCTTATAGATTCGCCATGTCTGTCTGTCTGTCTGTCCGAGTATGTCACAGCCACTTTTCTCCGAAACTATAAGAGCTGTGCTATTGAAACTTGGTAAGTGGATGTATTCAGTGAACCGCATTAAGATTTTCACACAAAAATAGAAAAAAAAGCAATAATATTTGGGGTTCCCCATACATAGAATTGAAACTCAAAAATATTTTTTTCATCAAACCCATACGTGTGGGGTATCTATGGATAGGTCTTCAAAAATGATATTGAGGTTTCTAATATCATTTTTTTTTTAAAACAATAATATTTGGGGTTTCCCATACATAGAACTGAAACACAAAAAAAAAATTTAATCAAACTCTTACGTGTGGGGTATCTATGGATAGGTCTTTAAAAATGAAATTGAGGTTTCTAATATCATTTTTTTCTAAACTGAATAGTTTGCGCGAGAGACACTTCCAAAGTGGTAAAATGTGTGTCCCCCCCCCCGTAACTTCTAAAATAAGGGAATGATAAAACTAAAAAAAATATATGATGTACATTACCATGAAAACTACCAACGAAAATTGGTTTGAACGAGATCTAGTAAGTAGTTTTTTTTAATACGTCATAAATCGTAAACCACAATTTACCTTTCATTCAGTCAACTCAAATATAAAAATTAAAAAAAAAACATTTAATTTCATAAATGATGATGACGAATGATGATGATGATGACCTGCAGGTTTGTACGGAACCCTCGGTGCGCGAGTCCGATTCGCACTTGGCCGGTTTTTTTTTGAAGAGTGGTTGGAACACACGAAGAATGATAAAAGGTCGCGTATTTATGACTATCTTTCTTCAAAATTTCACTTTGGTGACATTACTGAAAGCAGCCAAAGAGAAATAAAGTTTTTTTTTGTTTACAAAATCATACCAAAAAATATTACTAATGCCTCAATATGACTACTTATATAAAAAAGCATTGTTAAATATTGTAGACGTCGTGGTGAAAGGTTTGCTGAATGTGCTGTGGTTGAAACAGTGGGCTACGAGGGAGGCTCGATAATGTTGTGGGGTGGCATTTGTTACGACGCCCGTACAGCGTTGGTCGTCTTCGATAGAGGTAGCGTTAATGCTCACAGATACGTGACAGAAGTCTTACAACCACATGTGATTCCGTTTGCGCCGTTCATTGGCGATAATTTTGTTTTAATGCATGACAACGCACATGCACTCACCGCGAGAATTGTCACGGATTACTTGGACGCCGTCAATATTCAGCGATTACCATGGCCAGCTCGGAGTTCAGACTTAAACCCGATAGAGCATGTATGGGATAACCTTAAAAGACGGATTCGGAGTCGTACACCAGCTCCTACGACCATCAATGAGCTAAAATAATGGACGGGCTTTCAAATCGGTTACAAGAGGTCATTAGGGCCAGAGGAGGAAATACACATTATTAGGGCGATAATTTAGTGCATGCTTTTTTATTTTATTTTTCAAAATTTAAAAAAATTAAAGTTTTGCTAATTTTTGTTTTTGGTAAGAAAACTGCAAATTCTCATTTTTTTAAATTTTTGTTTCAATTAAACCTTTTTACAACTTTACACATGTTTCATTTGTTTTCGTAAGTGTTCACCCAATGTATCATTATAACAAAAAACTTTTTTACAAAAAAAAACAACCGACTTCCTTAAAAACACTAGAAAGTGAAAAATTAATTTCAGAAGTCGGTGTCTTAGGATCTGTATTTATGGTTTTTTGCCACCGAATTCCGAAATTAAAGTTATTTTTCACTTTCTAGTGTTTTTAAGGAAGTCGGTTGTTTTTTTTTTTGTAATTTTTTTTTATTTTTAAATTTTTAGTTGTGGTATTCAGCCCGCACTAATTCCAAACAAAAAATGCATTTATACGATAGCAGAAATCGCGGTTGATTTGCAATCATTTTTTAAAGAGTTCCGGTGTCTGTCTCCGGAACTCATCATCACATCTATATGAAAATTATATGGGACCATTTCGGAATAAACCCCTTTCGAACAAAAAAAGAATTTTGCAAATCCATCTATAAATGACGGAGTTATGGCCGAACATACATAAAAAAAAAACATATACTTAAACATCCGAATTGAGAACCTCCTCCTTTTTGAAGTCGGTTAAAAATTAATTGAATTACGATAGAATTTTGAAGAAATCGTCAAAATGTAGGTGGACGGTTAAATGTGACGGCTAAGTGTAGATAAACTAAGATTAGATTTGAAATAAAACAGTTTTCACAAACATGCGTAACTTTAAGTAATAAATGAGAAAGCAGTGTTTTTCCTAGTTATAATATTATGTTGGCTCATCTCAAGTTGGAACTCCTGAAAGACAATATATTTTGGTACCAAATAATAATATTACATCTAATATAGTATACAGAGAAGTTTTGAACAATTAAAATAAATAAAATTATTCAATCATGATCATTTCAATTGACTGGCCTGTTAGTCTAGTGGTTAGTGACCCTGACTGCTAAGACTGAGGTCGTGGGTTTGATTCCCCCCCAGGACAAATTTTTGTGTGATGAGCACGATCATTTGTTCTGTGTCTGGGTGTAATTTATCTATAATATGTATGTATTTCGAAATATATAATATGTATGTATTTAGAAAGAAATAAGTATGTTTATCAGTAAAGTCCGGCCGTTGAGAAAATGCGTTCCTGACAATTCTCAGTGTGACAATTCTAGTAAGGAATAAAGATCAAATTCGCAAAACACGTTTCATTTGCATGAATCTGACAGACGTCACAGAGTAATATTTTTTGGTATGATTTTGTAAAAAAAAAAAAACAAAAAAAAAACTTTATTTCTCTTTGGCTGCTTTCAGTAATGTCACCAAAGTGAAATTTTGAAGAAAGATAGTCATAAATACGCGACCTTTTATCATTCTTCGTGTGTTCCAACCACTCTTCAAAAAAGGCTACCCTTGAAATAGAGTAAAGAAATAAGTATGTTTATCAGTAAAGTCTGGCCGTTGAGAAAATGCGTTCCTGACAATTCTCAGTGTGACAATTCTAGTAAGGAATAAAGATCAAATTCGCAAAACACGTTTCATTTGCATGAATCTGACAGACGTCAAGAACGCATTCTCTCAACGGTCGGAGTTTAGTCTGGTTGCCATAGTACAGGCTCTGCCTAGTATGGGATCAGATGACGGTGTGTTGGTTGTCTTAAGATATTTATTTATTTCAGTCACTTATTTGAAACCGGGTACTATAGCCAAATTGGCATGCAAATACATACAATTGCAGTAAAAATATAACCCTCCCTTTGGCAGTCAGGAAATAAATCATAGCACTCAGTACTAACTGAACCACACTCATAATTTCATCACAAGTATAAATGTTTACCGCCCAACGAAGTGGGCACGGGATGTCTATCCCGTTCTATCGCGATTCCCGTTCTATCTTATTTCATTAATTAAATCTTATACGTATTACTATTGTAGTAGCATGATTTAATATTTATTTTACAAACGCCAAACGTCAACCATGCACCGCACTTCTCGAATGACAATGGTGCCGATTCCCTTATTCACAAACTAAACTAAATTTAAGTTCAGTGCATCTTTTTCTTTTTATTTCATTAAGGAAAGGACAGAAGATAAATTTTAGTTTAGTCCTGTCAAATTAATCAGCGCTTGACGTAAATTGACGTAATTTTAGTAGGCAAGTTTTTAATCACGTCTAAACTTGTGTGGAGAAGTGACAGGTGCTGCTAATTTGACAGGTCTAAACTAACATTTTTCTTTTGTCCTCTTAATGAAATACAAAGAAAAAGATGCACTGAACTTAAATTTAGTTTAGTTTGTGAACAAGGGAATCGGTACCAATGCCACATTGAACAAGACATGTGATACGATGATTTGGAGCGCTCGATCTAGGTGCGTAGTACATACTTGTTTATGCATAACGATGAGAAGTTAGGGTGCTTTTTTGCGTCGCCCTTCGTTGGTATAAGTAATAAAAGGGCTGTTTGCTTAGAACCGTTAGAGCCGCGGCAGTGTTAACATGTGTGATAGTGATTTTGTGCACTATACGATCCGAAAATCGACGTTGACGCGGTAAGATTCGTTTAAATTGTTTCGTATACAACGTTCCTATATCCTATGGCATTTTCATTACTAGCGCATTCAAAGAGATACGCGGTGAGCTGGCTGATCTATGCCAACTTTCTATAAGTGCCACTGGCTTCATAGAGGTTTCAACAGTTTCGCGATTGTTAAGCTATTTATGGCCAAGAGATTGAAGCGCCACGGGTCAATCTATGAGGTTAAGCTATGCCATACCAGAACCCACTGTGCCTCGGAAAGCATGTCCCAGCATGTGCATGTGTCATGTGAGCATGTTGGTCCCGACTGTCGTTCGCTGATTTGTGACCCTCGTTACGGGTCGTCAGAAGCCTGATAATCTGATAACCAGTCTAGCCAAGGGTTATCGTATTACCCTGTAAATGGGTCGTGGAGGTCAGATAGGCAGTAGCTACATGTAAAATACTGGTAGACTGTAAGGCGTCCCCATCATATAAAAGGCCAGGTAGATGAAAAGTAAATAAAATAATCAACTTAATTTTTTCGTTTCTTGTTTTTATTCAGCCCTGTGGTAGGACGTAGGAAACACGCTACAACGATTGAAATGCACCTCTTGTTTCTTGCGTTGCACTACCTACTTCTGATTTGTTTTGTTTTATATGACAAAACTATTATAGTCAAAGTGATATGGTGTGTGTAGCAGATAAACAAAATGTTTTGCTACGCTTGGTGCCACATAATATTGTTTAAATCTATGTATGTTTTTGTAATTCTTTAAAATAAATATCTTTAACCGTTGCGTTGTTCCGATTGTTAGTTCCGGACAGTAATGCGTTCAAAGAATCAAAACTCTTCAGCTTTATTATCACGATGTTGAATTTTCTTAGAATTTTCGTGACTATGATAGGCGAAAAATGTTTTAAACTTTACCCACCTCCTTTACGTTTTCTATAACGTATACATTTTACATTTTCTAAATGTTTATTTATTTATAATTAATAATCAAACTTACATTAACAGTTTGCACTACACATACAAGTTATCGGTCAATACTAGTTATATCACATACAATCACAGAATACCTACATATATAAACTCACGCCTTTTTCCCATGGGATAGGCAGAAACTACGGAAGGCCACCTGCTACGATCCTTGCGTATTTCTTTTGTACCCATTCGTTTTAATATTACGCAGGAAATATCTAAAGTAGAACGCGAACTGTCCACTTTAGCCAGAGCCCCCCACGGTTCAATTAGAGTAAGAAGCTCGCTCCCCCAGGCACAGTCCACATTTGATAGGCCTAGTACGTTACACGATTTGTCGGGCCCTGTATATCGTATGCCCTACCTACTAGCTGGGCCGATGCTTATTACAACTACGCTATTAAAAAACAGTAATTTAATAAAGTGCCATTATCCTCGTCAGGATCAGCAGGATAGCAAAAATATAAACGAAAAAATACGCTATATACATCGTGTCCCAGAAATTAACGTCAAGCCGAAAACGGGCAATATCGTATAGTCGTGACAGTTATTAGAAAAATATTTAAAAAAATCTTGGTCATGTACTTTTCAAATTTTATGGATTCAAAAAAAAAAATCTCAAAAGTGACACCCTGTGATGATCTTTCAAGTCCTGTGACTACAAATATTAACTTGTCGTCAGTTTTTTTTTCTGTGACGTAACCATGAATAACCCTTCTGTAAATTACAGTTAAAAGTTAAAACATAACTACCTCAGTTTTAAATAAAATGTTAGATTTTTGCCCAACATTGAATTCAGAATTATTACATCCACCAACTTTAACCGCGAGTAGTGTAAAAAACTGGCCAAGTACGAGTCGGACTCGCGCACCGGGGTCCGTACAAACCTGCAGAAATTCACGGTTTATATGCATAAGGTTTATGTTTATGAAATTAAATGTTTTTTTTTTTAATTTTTATATTTGAGTTGACTGAATGAAAGGTAAATTGTGGTCTACGATTTATGACGTATTAAAAAAAACTACTTACTAGATCTCGTTCAAACCAATTTTCGGTGGAAGTTTACATGGTAATGTACATCATATATTTTTTTTAGTTTTATCATTCCCTTATTTTAGAAGTTACGGGGGGGGGGGGACACACATTTTACCACTTTGGAAGTATCTCTCGCGCAAACTATTCAGTTTAGAAAAAAATGATATTCGAAACCTCAATATCATTTTTGAAGACCTATCCATAGATACCCCACACGTATGGGTTTGATGAAAAAATAAAATTGAGTTTCAGTTCTATGTAAGAGGAACCCCAAATATTATTGTTTAAAAAAAAAATGATATTAGAAACCTCAATATCATTTTTGAAGACCTATTCATAGATACCCCATACGTATGGGTTTGATGAAAAAAAATTTTTTGAGTTTCAGTTCTTTGTATGGGGAACCCCAAATATTATTGTTTTTTTTCTATTTTTGTGTAAAAATCTTAATGCGGTTCACAGAATACATCTACTTACCAAGTTTCAACATCACAGCTCTTATAGTTTCGGAAAAAAATGGCTGTGACATACTCGGACAGACAGACATGACGAATCTATAAGGGTTCCGTTTTTTGCCATTTGGCAACGGAACCCTAAAAAATGCACTACACTATTTTGGCAAGTAACTTTAAAAGATGGCGCATTTGGTCTGGATTCCAAAATGGTATCGGGAGGCACGGCAGTGCCCCCGCCAAGCCGAGCGCGAAGCAAACACTGCCGTACCATCCTTTACTGGAACCATTTCGCCGCATTTTCAGGCCCCTATTTGAGAACCTCTGAATAAGACCAGAACGCAGAAATTTTCGTCATCCAGTAAGCTACAATCACATACTTAAAATCCAAAATTTCAAGTCTGTAGGTCATTTAGTTCTGAAGTTAAGCGTAAGCTAAGTTTCGCATTTATGACACTCACTGACTCACTCACTCATGATCATCAGAATAGAACTAGTACTTCCCATAAACTCAGAGAGCTAAAATTTGGTACAGAGTTAGGGTTTAATGGCCACATAAAGGGAAAGCTATAAAAACTAGGATAATCGAAGATCTGGAGTACCTGGTGACCCTGATTAGAAAACACAAGAGCCCAACCAAACTATTAGAGATCGACATACCGCCTTTACAAAAAATATTCAACTTAGTGGGCCGCTTCATTTGATGTCAAAAATCGAAGGTCTGAAGTATCTGATGAAGAACCCTCAGCGGGTCTCAGCTGTATTAGAGATATGGTAATGCCCCCTTCTACTATTGGAACATAAAAAAATCGACTGTTATTGCAAAAATCCAGCGTAGTGGTACACATCTTCTAATTTAATCTAGCCTATAGCGTCCCACTGCTGGGCGAATACCTCCCCTTCTGCTTTTAATACGCATATAAATAAAATTAAAGGAAAACTCTGGATTAGACTAGACTGGCTTTTATACTTATACTTACAAGTTTACAAGAAGAAATAGTCGAAGATTAACTTTATTCTATTCGAACATTACACAAATTAAATAAACAAATTACCTACTTACACTAAAATATTAATTTCGCTCAAAATTTGGTCAAAATATAATGCATTGGACTAAGAATGGCGGTTACACCCGCACACGTCGCTAGATGGCGCTGACTGTATTCAATTAAAAAACTACTTCTAAAAAGAAAAAAACTGTGCCAAATAAGAAAATTTAATAAAATAAATCAATATCGTATACGTTTCTACAAAAAGAAGTGAAATCCCACCAAAACATTCTGTAAAAAACTAGCCAAGTCTCACAACATTAACTATAATAATAAAGAAATCGCAGTAAGGAACCTTAGACTTGGCACGACTTTGTCTAGATTTCATAACTTTTTAGAGATAAACAAGCAGCTCCATCGAGACTTGGCTAGTTTTTTTACAGAATGTTTTTGGTGCGATGTCACTTACTAATTGCTACTTCTTAATTGAGGAAAAAAAGTTGTTTGTTAGTTTTAGGTGCGTTTGAAATAAAATTCAGTTGTTGGATCTCTTTAGTTATAATTTTTATGAAATCAGATTTAGCAAGTTAATATTAAATGTTCGAACTGTTTGCCTTCAGCTGCAATGAAAGCTCTACATCTCTTTAAAAGTGATCGCGTCGTAAGACGGGCGAATCGTCTCGAGGGTTTAGGCGCATTTGGGCTAATTCTCATTTTGGCAACCGACTCGCTAATGGACTACTTCTCACTTGGGCTACTTCTTACTTGGGCTACTTCTCACTTGGGCTACTTCTCACTTGGGCTACTTCTCACTTGGACTACTTCTCACTTGGGTTACTTCTCATTAGGGCTACTACTCAAAATTTGGGAATGTTTATTGAAATAAGTACTGTCTTTATGTATATAAACATGTTTATTCATTCATAAGAGATCAATTACATTGAACTTCCATCTTTTCGAATAATAAACAACAATAATTGAGACAATATACCGTTTTACGATCGATCAAAAAATAAAATTAAGGCACCCATTTTCGATAACATAAATTACTTAGTACCCACATTTTAATCCTAGTCAAGAATGTAACTTTTTATTTTTTTAATAATGCTTTAATAATGATAATTATTACTCTCGTGTATTTAGAACTAATGAATTATTAAATACAATGATTTCCTGGTGCATATACTTTATTATCTATAACTTATATTTATTGTGGACGTATAAGATGGCAGTATTGTGCCTTTACTAAAAAATCGGGTAGGAAATAACAGATGGCGCTACGTGTACTACGCGCCGTCATATTGATTTGTGTATGTTATAAATAAATAAATGTTAATTTCAAACCAGACTAAAGTAATTACAAGAAGTAATACTTATAATATTGGATACTTACCTATTACATTGGTTCAATTAATGTTGTTTTATTCTTAAAATAATGTAATTGATCTCTTATGAATGAATAAACATGTTTATATACATAAAGACAGTACTTATTTCAATAAACATTCCCAAATTTTGAGTAGTAGCCCTAATGAGAAGTAACCCAAGTGAGAAGTAGTCCAAGTGAGAAGTAGCCCAAGTGAGAAGTAGTCCATTAGCGAGTCGGTTGCCAAAATGAGAATTAGCCCAAATGCGCCTAAACCGTCTCGAGTTGATGTATTTTGCCACTGAACATTTACGGCAGCATGTGATACCAACAAGATGGCTGCCCAGCACATTATGCTCTAACAGTACGTGAGTTTCTCAATTATGAATACCCCGGTAGCTAGATAGGGCGGGGTGGTCCAATTTCGTGGCCTGCCCGTTCACCTGATTTATACCCCATAGATTTCTTTTACTAATAATAATAATTTTTGTAACTAATGTAACTAATATGTATATAAAGAAATAAACGGAATAATAATTTTTCAATTTTATAGCATAATCCTGTATTAGACATAGCATAAAATAATAAAAAAAGACCGTTTCACAATAAAAAGATGTAAATCTCTTCGAAAACTGCCGGCTCGGAAGTGGCATGACAGATGTCACCTCCGAACAACAATGAAAATAGTGTAAAAAACCAAATAATGAACTGAAGAAATGTTGACAAGATCAGCGGCACGCCGCGCACGCCCACCACCTCCGGACTCGTCGCTCAGCTTTGCCTCGCCGCCGCCGGTACCCAGCCCCATTGCGGGCGCTGTTACACACCGGCCTTGGCAGTTGCGTCGAGCTCGAGTGACGAGTATTTCTCTCCGCCCACGACGCCACCACCTGCTCGTCGACGGGGAGGACGCCGGCCACCGGACGGCTTAGGACCTCGAGGCCCACCGGCCTCAGGGTCCCAGCTCCCGGTGGAAGTGTGCAGCGCATGAGATGGACACAATCCAGCAATGAAAATGTCATGCGCTCGTACTATGGGGCTACAGAGGGATTGTCAGGAGGTTCCTCTCTGTGGAGCCCTGACCACAGGTAGCTTGGACCCTGTTCCCGATACCGGTGGGCTACTATTTTTTATATTTTCAAATGTTTTTTTTACTTTTGTTTTTCTAATATTTAAAAATATAATTAATATGTATATATTACGGAATAAAAGATAATAATAAGACCAATTACTTGCCTCCCAACTTTGTACAAAATTATCACATCATGACATGTATTACTAATAAAATTATTAAACACATCGAACAATTTAACATCTTAACGGAAGAACAGAAAGGGTGCAGACGAGGACATATGGGCTGCAAGGAACAATTAATCATTGACTCCACTCTTTTAAAACACGTTCAGAAATCAAGAAAAAACCTATATTTATAGCACTAGCTGACCTGTGCCCACTTCGTTGGGCGGTATAGAGTTTTGTTTTTATTGTATACCAGCTTCTGCCCGTGACTTCGCCCGCGATAAATTTTTTGTTCCTCCGACCCTTCCCGTCGCGTTGAATCGCATACCCGTGCAATTTTCCCCGTTTTAGCAACATTTTTCATTACTGCTCCGCTCCTCTTGGTTTTAGCGTGATGTTATATAGTCTATAGCCTTCCTCGATAAATAGGCTACCCAACACAGAAAGAATTTTTCAATTCGGACCAGTAGTTCCGGAGATTACCCCCTACATACAAACTTACAAACTTACAAACAAATGTTACCTCTTTATAATATTAGTATAGATAAATAGATGACAAAAAGGCATTTGACAGCGTGTCACACTCATGGTTGGTTCAAGTGCTCAATATATATAAAATCAATCCATTTCTCATACATTTTCTTAAGAATACCATGGAGTCCTGGAGAACAACACCGATTGACAGGCCTGTTGGTCTAGTGGTTAGTGACCCTGACTGCTATGCCGGAGGTCGTGGGTTCGATTCCCACCCAGGACAAATGTTTGTGTGATGAGCACGATTATTTGTTCTGTGTCTGGGTGTAATTTATCTATAATATGTATGTATTTAGAAATATATAAGTATGTTTATCAGTTGTCTAGTACCCATAACACAAGCTCTGCTTAGCTTGGGACTAGATGGCGTTGTGTGATAGTTGTGGATTATTATTTATTTATTTATTTTATTTATTTATTTAATTACAAACGAAAACCACAAACTTATCCATAGATGAAATAGCTATTAAAAAGGGTATATTTCAAGGGGATTCGCTAAGCCCGCTTTGGTTCTGTCTGGCCCTAAATCCACTCTCTCGCGCATTAACTGAATCTAGACTAGGCTTTGACATTAAGAATGATAGATCGATATTACACCAAATAACACATTTACTCTATATGGATGATTTAAAATGATATGCCAATAAAAATACAGATTTACATGGTTTATTAGACATGACAACATCATTTTCGAAAGACATTAGAATGGATTTTGGACTAGATAAATTCCGAAAACTGAATATAGAAAAGGGTAAGATAGTGGAAGGAAATTACTCAACAGATTCGGAAGAAGTAATAGAAGCAATGAAAAATGAGGAACTTTATAAATACTTAGGATACAACCAAGCACGAATTTTAGAACACAAAGTTATTAAAAATACACTCAAACAAGAATATTATAAAAGAATTCATTCACTGTGTAAAATGTATCTAGCCTGTAAAAATTTATTCAAATCCATAAATACTTATGCTATACCTATACTTACTTATTCTTTCGGCGTGATAAAATGGTCCAGCACAGAATTACATGCACTCGAAATTAAAACTAGAACAATCCTTATTATACAACATAGATATCACCACGCTAAGTCAGCAATAGAAAGGGTAATTATACCCAGAAAAGGAGGCAGAGGGCTTATTGAAATATCACACCTACACAAAAGACAAAAAATAAACGTTAAACAATTTTTCAATAGGAAAAAGAATACCAGCCAATTGCACAAGAAAATAGTAGATATAGATAAAAAATATACGAAACTGAACCTAAATGAAGACAATATTGAAACAATAGATAAAGCGAGGCATATAGAGGAGATACATAAAAAATGAAGACGGAAAGAACTACATGGAAGACATCCAAACGATATATACCGAACACACATTGATAAAGAAGCTTCGAAAAAATGGCTAGAATTAAGTGGATTATTTCCAGAAACAGAAGGATTCATGCTGGCCATTCAAGACCAAATTATAAATACCAAAAATTATAGAAAATATATAATTAAAGATACCACAGTAAGAAGCGATTTATGCAGAAAGTGCCACAGCAAACCTGAAACTATACAACACATCACAGGAGCTTGTAGCATACTCACTCAAAATTATTACACACATAGACACAATCAACTAGTTAACATTATACACCAAAAACTTGCAACAAAACACAATCTCTTGCAGGACCCATACACACCATACTACAAATACTCACCTCGGGCTGTATTAGAAAACCAATTTTACAAACTGTATTATGACCGTACCATAATTACCGATCATACAATATATAACAACAGGCCCGATATAACACTTGTTGATAAAGAAAACAAACACACATATACAGGGTTATTTGTAAAACACCGGCAACCTCTCAGGTCTATGTTACTAACATCATAATCAACAACTTTTGTTCTATGACTTTTAAAAATTCATCATATTTTAGTGCATCAGATTTTCATACAAAAATCGGCTGCCTGTAAATAGGTCAAGTTCAAGCGCCCCCGCCGCCCTAACCCCGCTCCCCTTGCTAATATACTATCGCTTTCTTTTGCTTCGCATAGACTCCGTAACATTTAGAGCGTTTAATGTAAATATTTTTATTTTTGTTTGAAAATCTGATGAATTAAAATATGATGAATTTTTAAAAGTCACAGAACAAAAGTTGTTGATTATGATGTTAGTAACATAGACCTGAGAGGTTGCCGGTGTTTTACAAATAACCCTGTATAATAGACTAGCTGACCCGACAGACGTTGTCCTGTCTCTGATGATATTTGAGCACGCATTCTGTCAATTCTATGTCAAATGTCATAATATTAGATTAAAAAAGTTTACATTGTCCTACTACATGGTTGTTAAGTATTCTTAAATAAGAGTTCTTAAATTTTCTAATTTTCCGCGCAATTTTTTCTTTTTTTTTCTTTCGTAAGAACCTTCTCCTGACAATTACAAACACAATAAAAGAAAAAAAAGTGAAATCTGTCCAGTCGTTCACGCGTGATGCCGTGACCAAGGGAAATAGGGATTCATTTTTATATATAATAGATATAGCAGTCCCAAACACAAATAATATACAGAAAACCATCACCGAAAAAATTAGGAAATATACAGAACTACAAGAAGAAATTACCAAAGTCTGGAAAATGAACAGAGTTACCATAGTCCCAATAGTGATATCAACGACTGGTATCAGCCCGAAACAACTATTTATCAGTTTAAAAGTAATTAATATCTCCAAATATGTTTATCTTACACTGCAAAAAGCAGCTATATTAAACACATGTCGCATAGTTCGGAAATTCTTACAATTAGACTAAACTATTGAAACTTATCTCACCGTGGTCTACACCCGTGAGATTTAAAAAGAAAAACCAGGTTCTATGAACCTGAGAAAATAAACTTTGAAAACAATAATAATAATATCACATTGTATTGGGATCGATCTATCATCACTGATAGGACTATTGTTGCTATTAAGCAGGACATAGTGGTGAATTGGTGATAGATCGATCAGAGCGTCGCACAATGATTATTGATGTTGCAGTCCCGCATGACGAGAACCTCGTGAAAGCTGAACAAGATAAGCAAATCAAATATCTCGACCTGGCTCGCGAGGTTGTCGAGATGTGGGACGTGGATACAGCAGTCATTGTGCCGATAGTCGTGACGGCCAATGGCATAATAGCCAAGAGCGTCGACCAACACCTAAAGAGGCTCTCGTTAGGCAGCTGGATCAAGGGCTTGATCCAGAAGGCGGTATTACTCGACACGGCACGTATAGTGAGGAGGTTCCTCTCTCAGCAGCTCTGACCACCGGTAGCTTGGACCCTATTCCCGATACCGGTGGGCTACTATTTTTTATATTTTTAAATTTTTTATGATTTTTAAAATTTTAATATTTAAAAAATATAATTTATATGTTTGTAAAATTAAATAAACGAAATAATAATAATATCTTAGGACAACCAACACACTGTTATCTGATCCCAAACTAGGCAGAGCCTGTACTATGGTAACCAGACAACTGATAAATATACTTATATATTTATAATTACATACATATTATAGATAAATTACACCTAGACACAGAACAAATGATTGAGCTCATCACACAAACATTTGTTCTGGGTGGGAATCGAACCCACGACCTCAGTCTTAGCAGTCAGGGTCACTAACCACTAGACTAATAGGCCAGTGGTACTGGGGTACGATAAAGGATATCGTGTATTCTAAACCTATTCAAAACTTAGATGAGCTGCGCCAAAGAATTGCAGAAGCCGCTGAATACATCAGCTCGAGAAGATATGCCCGTCTTATTACGCGATCACTTTTAAAGATATGTAGAGCTTGCATTGCAGCTGAAGGCACACAAAACATTTAATATAAACTTGGTAAATCTGATTTAATAAAAATTATAACTAAAGAAATCCAACAACTGAATTTTATTTCAAACGCATCTAAAACTAACAAACAACTTTTTTTCCTCTATTAAGAAGTAGCAACTAGTAAGTGGCATACCATTTTGGAATTCAGACTAAACGCGCCATCTTTTAAAGTTACTTGCCAAAATAGTGGTACATTTTTTTACACTACACGTGGTTAAAGTTTGGTGATGTAATAACTTTGAATTTAATTTTGGGCAAATATCTAACATTTTATTTAAAACTGAGGTAGTTATGTTTTAACTTTTAACTGTAATTTACAGAAGGGTTATTCATGGTTACGTCACAGAAAAAAAACTGACGACAAGTTAATATTTGTAGTCACAAGATCATCACAGGGTGTCACTTTTTGAGATTTATTTTTGAATCCATAAAATTTTGAGATTTATTTTTGAATCCATAAAATTTTAAAAGTACATGACCAAGATTTTTTTTTATATTTTTCTAATAACTGTCACGACTTGGCCTAGTGCCCATTTTCGGCTTGACGTTGATTTCTGGGACACGTTGTATATTAAAACAAAAAAAAACAATGGAAAAAGTGTTTGGTGCTTGATATCAATTAAAAATACATCAAAAAGCACCCCACGCTTGTTATTCCATTATTTTCTACTTTTTAGTTTTAATATATACCTTTTTAATTTTTAATTTGTATATTATTATATGTTAGATACTATTTATAATATGTTATTTTCTCCAAAGATAAGGCATATCATTATATAAGTTACTAATGTAACCATGTAAATGTAATTTTTTCTATACAAAATCTTTATTTATGAATTTAATAACAGGTAATAAGGAACATTTCACTAATTTTTTACTTACAGTTACTCTACGTGAGATCAATAATACATGATTGTATTACTGTCTAAACGAAAAGATATTAACAATTATTCTTCAATATAATTAAATTAATATGGTAATTATAAAAACAATTTCTTTTGCGTACTAAATACACCCTTTGATTGCACTTTACACAATACACATCAGTCTTATTTTTATACATAGTTTGCAGCTATCGTATGACTCTCCAAAACTAGGGTAATGACCAATACCATATATCGGCACACTAGCATCTGATCAACAGTTGTTGTTTACATATACAGGGTTATTTGTAAAACACCGGCAACCTCTCAGGTCTATGTTACTAACATCATAATCAACAACTTTTGTTCTATGACTTTTAAAAATTCATCAAATTTTAGTGCATCAGATTTTCATACAAAAATCGGCTGCCTGTAAATAGGTCAAGTTCAAGCGCCCCCGCCGCCCTAACCCCGCTCCCCTTGCTAATATACTATCGCTTTCTTTTGCTTCGCATAGACTCCGTAACATTTAGAGCGTTCAATTTAAATATTTTTATTTTTGTTTGAAAATCTGATGAACTAAAATATGATGAATTTTTAAAAGTCACAGAACAAAAGTTGTTGATTATGATGTTAGTAACATAGACCTGAGAGGCTGCCGGTGTTTTACAAATAACCCTGTATAAGTGATCTCCCTTTATTCTGTAACTCTCTTGCTAATTGCCACCGAAAGACTTCAAAGGCTTAAGCTTCACTGCCCGTTTACTGCAATCTCTGTGATAAACTAAACAGGCGTTGTTCACACAAAATGTCGAGCATTTGAGCAAAGATTGCAGTATACCAACGTCGGCTCTTATAAGTAGTCCGGTATAATGCAATCAGCATACCGGCGAGATCGATTCCTCCTATGTGGTTATTATAGTGCTTTATAAGTTCCGGACAGTCCACGTCAACTCGGGCTTTCATTTCTTTGCTGTACCTCTTTATTTTTCCCACTGGGTAAGCATCAGCGTACGTACTGAGTAGAGTGACCATTTTATTGTCATACCATTTTACTACCGCTATCGCCATCTTATTGTTATTGTCAAATACTTGACAATAAGACCCACTACCTTTCTTTAAAAAAAATTGTCACTCATCAGTAGTTTTTCGCAAACTTTTAGCCTGTTTTGGCATATAGTGCCTAGACTAAAAATATCACATTCGTTTCTTAGATGTCTTTTAATTCTAATGTGGAAAAATAACTATCAAAATACACGACGTAGGCTTGAGTCTATATTTCTGTATTGTCTTGCATAACGCAACGACGACTTTAGCTCCTAAGGTTAAGGTTTCTTGGATGACAAAGTTGGAATATTATAAAAATTTACCAGGCTGGTCGACGGCAATACTTGGCTGATAATTAGCGTTAGAGGTACTGCAAGTTCTTGGTCTTCTGACTCGCTATTTATCTTCAGAAGTATTATTCCTCTCTTCATCACTATCCGAAATATTCAAGTTTCCTAGTGACGATGCTATAGATGGTGCGTCAGACGAACACTCGTTAATTTCTTGGAGGTTTGTGTTTATTATATCCTCTTCATCCGAACTTGTTTGACTTTCTACGTCTGATGTAGCGTTAATTGGTGGCACTAGTGCTGATAACGTGACGCGCGTGATGTTTGATTGAAGACCTGCAAATAATATTAAGTATAGATACCAAAAAAAAAATACACATATGAAATACGCATGGTAGTTCATAAAATCATTTTAAAAGTTCCTTTTCTAATTAATGAGCAGTGTCCAGTATACTACAACACATCACAAAATCTCAATAAAATAGTACGTACTTGGCAATGAGAAATATACTGGACACGCGAATTTCGATGCATATTACGAAAAATCTATAATAGCTATTATAATTTTACTTTAAATTCACATATCTACAGGTCTTATAAAATATAATGAGAAGTCATGAATAATCATTACAAAATAAAATAACAAATAAATCGGGACTTACCGAGAGCGGTCGCGGCACGTCCATCCTCCCTGACCTTTCGGCGGCCACGAACCAGCCAAGAGCAAGCGCATCTTGCTCGTAATTTTTTATACATTACAATAGTTGACACATAAACTTTTGGAATTACAATTTATAAAGTTTAAAACAATGCTGTATATTTTTTCAAAATTGATGTACAGTATATTACACACTATCAAATTAAGGGTTAATTCATTTACAAACGTTAATATTTAGGTAGATTTGTTGCTTATTTCAATTAGTTTTTTGAATTGTTTTAATTTTTACTTACTACGCTGTTTGTTTTTTTTTTTCAAAATGTTGTTCGATTGTGAGGTTTGTGTTGAAAATGTGTGTTTGTTAAAAAGTGTATCTAAATGGAAATGTGTACCTGAGTAACGAGAATTATAACCCAACAAAGAGGTAATGCTACTCGTAAGTTTCATAGTAATAATTAACCCGGCGTGTGTACACTATATTTTTCGGTGCACGGTGTGTACACTGGGTACTTTAGGGAACAGTCGAGTTTACAAAGCTTTATAGGCTTCCAAAAAACCTGAAAAAATTCTGGGTTACTTATTGAAGTGTCTACTACATGGCCCAGCAGCTACCTAACTCAAAAGTTAAAAACCGTTGTTAATAAAAATAAAACAATCGTCTAAAAAGTGGGAAAAACGGAATTTTGTTAACAAATTCGTAACTCTACAATAAACAAATATTTAAAAAAAACGGTTCTAGAATTTTATAGCTTAGACTATGAACTTTCAAAAGAATATACTGTTTTTTGTGTGGTTTCCAAAAAGTTGAATTATTTGAGCACCTGAAAGAGGGGAATATTTTATGGATTCATGCATGTCATAAAATAAACGAAAAGGTAATTTTACGATACAAAGATGATTTTTTAATATTCAAAATACAAAGAAATGATACACTAAAGATAATCATCTGAAAAACCGAAATTACTGTGCGCAATTGTTACAGAAATGGAGTCGATGGTCCTCGCAAACCGGCGTTTCGCACAAGACGCAACAGTAAAGTGTTTTCTTGTTCTCTTTCCAATTACAGACAGAACACCATTTCCGTTTTTCTTGTTTCCCCATACTTAAAGTTCGTTAACAAAAGCCGCAACAGCGTCATATACAAGCAACATTTATTTCAGTATTAAAAAAAAAAAACTGAAAAACTACGATAACGAAAAATACAACACCATCCACTTACCTTCGAAAATACTGACGTGGTGTGTACACTGACCCTTTCAGGGAACGGCAGCGACTTACACTCACTGGCGTTTCTAGATAAAATGTCGGAACCGGCGGTCCCTTAGGCATTTAGTCCCTACTACGACCTAGATTTTTTAGGGAGGGTAACTGGAGCCTGCCCTTTATCGGCAAGAAAGAATTTTCAGTTCGAAATTTCAACTGTTCCTTTAAAGTCCCAGTATACACACGCAGGGTTAAGAAACTAAAACCGGCTATGTTGTTGTTTACACACATTTAAATTATTATTTTTTGCCTACCCGATCATAAAACCCTGTGCACGCCACTGGCCGGGATCAACCGGTTAACGTGCTTTCCGAGGCATGGAAGGGTCTTGGTATGTATAGATGGTCACCCATCCACGGACCAACCGCGGCAAGCGTAGCTTAACCTGAACGATCAAACCGTGCGGCTGTTATTACTTAGCCACTAGCCATTCACATGACGCATCTTAACATTAAAGTGGATTTTACGCTTGCGCCTGCGACTACGCAACAGCGAGTGAGAACCTGTACTACAACAATGCACGCGCGGCAGGTAGATCGGAACCACACTGTCGCCCTATTTAGGGACCCTGCCTCCCCTTTTGCTACACTACCCCTTCCCGAAATCGTGTAGTGTAGTAGGCCTTTAGCGGCCTCCACACGTAAATTTCGGACCACGCATCTAGGACTGCGTTCCAAACCGCGGATGGATCTGTGCGGTTTGGACCGTGTATCAAACTGTCGTGGTAATTACGATTAAAAATGTGTCCACGGTTTGGAACGCCGCCGCCGGTCAATCTTACATATTTAGGCAAACAATCCGAACTGTGCGTGTAAATGGATTTTCAAGAGTTTCGACTGCAGTTTGGACTGGCGCGTGGAACGTTATAACTTTTAAAAGTTTTTTACGCAGTAGTAAAAAAATGGACGATCGTTTGGTCATCGCGTTGCGTATTTCCATTCTGTACAAGGCCAAAACGCAACCATAGGAATCTGCTCGCGTATATTTTGTAATGCATTTTTTAAACTTGTGATTACAATGTATACACGAATTTTGCGTACTACTCGTATATAGTTTGTAACGTAGACGCGCACGTGCATCTTTCCAATTTATACAAGGCCAGAATGCCATCATAGGAATTTGGTAGGACTTCTGATTGCCGGGCTTCGATTTAAGGGGTGTTACGGGAGTAGGGGGGAGGTGCCTCTCCTGTGAAAGAAAAGTTTCGAACCCCCCCCATTTTTGAGAAATTTGTTTGTTAATATTCTAACCTAACTTTCGAATTTTCGTGTATCGATATCGATTTAAAGGCCGGAAGAGGTGTAGGGCACATGACACTTCGCTGACAGGGCTCGTCAACAGAATCAAGGCGTTTAACTTAACCTAACCTCCCCAAACCATGTCGTTTCTGGCACTCGCCGGCCGCTCGTCTATACCTACAGGTTTAGTTTGCATGCGGAGTAGCACTGTATATAATGGAACAATTTAGTTACTTTGGCCACTACAAAGTATACACGAGTATTTGCGTACTACTCTTGTATAGATTGGAAGACCTTGATTAAAAAGTGATTTCCAATCTATACGCGACTAGTTTCACACCCTTGCGTTCTAGCCTTGTACACATTGGAAATACGCCATCGCGTTAGCTGGATTTGTAGTTAGTTTAAATAGCCCAAATAACGACGAGTGTGGGTAAAGGAATACAGACAAAGATATGGACATTTACCGATGTTAAGAGAATTACGACAGTGTCATCCGGAACATTTTAAAAATTACCTAAGAATGGACAGTGACGATTTTGATTGTTTATTACACTGATACGTCCCAAAATAACCAAGCAAGATACAGTTATGAGAAAATGTATAACAGCAGAAGAACGATTGGTTGCCCAGAAATCGCGATCAGCTGAAACAAAACCTACTGACTTGCAAAAATCAACGAGCTCGTCATATGCTTTGTTTCTCTTATTCCTGTTACTATACTCCTTACTTTTTATCTTCCAGAGACACGGATGTTCACGGAATAAACGAATGAACTCTGTGATAGCTTCGACGCTCCAAACCGCCATTTTTATAATTTACGTTTATACGTGATGCGCGCGTAAAACTTTGAGATATGCGCTCGCGTCGATATGTCAGATCGGACTGTTAGACCCGCACATCTACACGTACAGTTCGGAGCGAGGGATGGAACGGCGCGTGCTGTTTCCCGCGGTCCGAACTGAACGTGTGAAGGGCGCTTTTTAGTCATGAAAGTACAAGTACGCGGCGGGCTCCAATAGTTAGTTGTCGGACGAATCAATCAGTGCGCTACCGGGCGCCGGACGGGTCGCACGTTACCTCGATATTCATTCACGCGTCGCATCGGATTGTGCGTCCCAAGCTTCTGGCACTAATTGAAGCGTGGCGGTTGTGATTAGAATCTGTACTTCAGGTGTTCCTATACTATCGTTATAGAAAACATGTTTTGTTATTATTATTATTATTTTTTAAACTGGTGACCTTCCGTGAAGTGTTTACACCGTACTAAGGATTCAGTTATAATAACGTATTAAGTAATTAGGTAGGTAACTTACCTACCATACGTTTACTTACTATTTATATTACCCGTAGAATATATATTACTAGCTATTGCCCGCAGCTTCGCTCGCGTTAAAAATAACAATAAATATAGTTAGTTTTTTTTTTTTCTTAAAAAATTATCCCATGTTACTTCTAATACCTCCAAGAATATGTGTACAAAGTTTCATGCCCGGCTGGAGGTCTAAAAAGACTACGAGATGTCCGAGTTTCATGATGATCGGTTAAGTAGTTTTCGCGTGAAAGCGTAACAAACAAACTTACATTCACATTTATAATATTAGTATGATTACACAGGGTGTTAGGCGGACGGTTAGCCAAAACTCCCCAGTTAGGAAATACGTACATACATATTCTGTACGTCAAATTAAGTAATATTGAACAAAAATAATTGCTGGGAAACGGCTGTTGTGAAATGTTGCTGTTTGCGGAAGTCACAATATTACACACGCAAAACATAGTAGTAATGGGTGCATGGAACGGTACAGGGGTTGTGGCGGTATGTACATACAGTTGTGTTTTTTATAACATTAAAAACTTATTTTACAAGATGAAATTTGTCTTCGTAACCAGAAGGTTCCCGGGTATGAATGTCTCGGTAACAATTCCCGTGACCTAATTTCCGAAATCCATGCGGGTGAAGGTGCGGGCAATAGCTAGTACTATAGGGAACATGCAATATTTTTATTTTTGTTTTCACTTTAAAGAATTCCATGAAGAATAGACCACAAATATATAAAAAAATTAAAACATTGTAATTTATCGGAAAAAATTCGGTTTCAAATTGACAGTTTAAATTTTCCCGCGAAAACGAACCTATAGTTCCGATGACGTCATTCTTGTCTGTCATTGGCCGTATTTGTTCGTCGGCTTTCATACTTTTGCGTATTTTTTTCGACTTTCGAAATATATTTTGTAAAAAATTAAAATGGACTATCCATCAACATCAGGTGATCATAACAAAACCACAAATAATCCGATAAAAGCCGCGTTTATTCATGTTTTGTGCCAATGAGTCCGTGACTACTTCAAAAAAGTTTCCAAATAAATTGTTTTTGACTAGACGTTCTGACCAAAATTGAGAAAAAAGTGATATCAAGCTGCAAAAAGAAATGAAAATTATTCTCCAAAGACCACTATTCGATGCTGTGAAGAACACTTTGACGTAAGTCATAAGGCGAATATACTTGTTATATGTCGTGTGTGTTATACGTCATAAGGCGAATATACTTGTTATACGAGTATGCTTAGTTAATCTGCTTGTACGTAAAAACACGTTAGTTACCTACCTAATACTTACAAAACTTGTCTATAGTAGATTTTTTATTTTACAGTTTGAGATCGACGTCGATAATTGGTAAAAGTTTAAAATGTCTGGAGGAAACCTTTTTCTGAAAAAAGATCTCATGTCAACACTAACTCTTGGTAAATAAATTCCTGGAGTCTGCTTTGATAATCCCAACTATCATCCCGTAAAATAATATTCACTTTTACAACCATAACCTCAACAAGTCGTCGTAACAAGAGTGACGTCACTAAACGCTGATTGGTGTTTTGAAATACGTTTCGTTTCAAGTAATTTTAATACGTAATTATTGTTAAAAATCAACATTATGTAAAATAAAAACATTGCAGTGGCCCTTCTTTTATACTTTTTTAACATTTAAATCATAAAATTTTCATAAATATTATATTTGCATCTTCCCTATTATGATGACAAATCTACGTCTGCACTATCTGCACTAATAATATAAAGGGAAACCTTAATTGTTTGTAATAGACAAACTCAAAAAATACTTAACCGATTAAAAAAAATATTTTACATTTGTAAAGCTACATTCTTCCGGAGTAATATAAACTATAAACACGCGGACGATTGGTTAAATAACTTTTGATCGCACAGTCGATATATTTTTTTCCGAGATAAAAAAAAAAAACATCGCAATTTCACGAAATCGTGTGTTAAGTGAGTGACCACTTGATTTTTGGTAAGTGGTAAAAAGTCAATATTAATTCTGATGCTTGCTGGAAGCTTGAACATACATATATATTTGGAGTTAAGAAACACGTTTAGTTTGTAGCTACGATTTAAGACTTCCGGGGAAGCACCAGAGAAAAAATTGTGTTGTATTGATGATTATAATTCTGTATTCGTCACGGTCCCGAATCATTTTTAAATCAACAAACAAACGTGCTGACACTGACCTGCAAATTTCGAAAACTAACCTGGAGCTTCTCTCTTATAAGGGTACGCTACGAACAGTGGAGGGCGTTCGTGCCAGTTAAAGATTATTTTTTTTAAATACAGTCTAATTGAGAACCTCCTCCTTTTTTGAAGTCGGTTAAAAATTAGACCATAACCCTAGCAATTAAATTAACTGAAGTTATAATTATTTATGTTTTTTTTTTTGTATTTTTTTTCTTCTCTTTTTCTAGGGCATTCTCATGGAGGAAGCTGCGATCCAGGGTACAAACATGGTATACTTAATGACGATTTTGTAGAACATTTTAAATGTTCACTAATAGCTAATGTTCATGTTCTGCACAGGATACGTCAATTTGAAATACATACACAATGGACTTATTGTGACCGAACATATGAACATACTGCTAGCCTTCTTTAATATCGACTTGCGAATGGTTTATAAGTCGATGGCTTATCTCAGTTATTGCGCACTGAATTTTCAACTCGTAAGTGTAAAACGAGCATTGAGATTCCAACAGAGTGCATGGTGCAACTCACAGCGCGTTGAAAAACACGATGTTCGGTTTTCAACGCGGCGCTCGACGCTAAGCAGTTCCTAGAGGAGCCAGTGCGCGAATAAATCCTGACGCGATAGTATAAGGTGTATCTATTCATACACGAAATATTTTAAGAGGCACACCTGTAGGCGGTAAAGAAGCTATAGAAGCAAAAAGATTTTTTTATCTAAGCGTTTTAGAATTTTCGTAATTATTATAATTTTAAAACTGCTTGAGACGTTTTGCATAAAACCTTTATTCCAAATTCTATAAATGGCCCGTCTGACGCTGCGAGGGCGGTGACCGCACAACGCGAGCGCAGCCACTATAGAAATTAGAGTAATGGATGTTAAAAATAAGAAGGAGCCAGTAATTCTTATGTGCGTCAAATAATTTACAAATATTAAATTTTGAAAAAAAAAAATAGTTTTCGAGAATTTTTTTTTTAGTTGCTATAGCTTCTTTACCACCTACAGGTGTACTTCTTTAAATATTTCGTGTATGAATAGATACACCTTATATATCGTCAGTGTGTACTGCGACTAACATTTTAACACGTTAATTGCCATGGGGAAAATCAGAAAAATTTAAAAAAATGTACTTAGTGTTATTTCACTTTAAATAGATTGTTTATTCCAAAAATACATATGTATCATATTTATTACATTACTAGCTGACCCAGCGAACTTCGTACCGCCTCAGAATCACAACATATTATAATAAACCTACTAAATGTGACAACCGGGTACTTTGAAGGCATAAAGCCTTTTCTATCTGACACTCCTCCTATGTTTGGTAAGCTCCTACCAAGTTTCGATAACCTGGTACTGCGAAGAAATAAAGCGATGACCACCTGGTACTTCGAATGCATCCAACGTTTTCTAGCCGACACTCCTATGTTTAGCAAGCTCCTACCCAGTTGTGACAACCTGCTATTTCGAATGCATAAAACGTTTTCTAGCTGACACTCCTATGTTTAGTAAGATCCTACCAAGTTATGACAACCTGGTACTTCGAAAGCCAAAACATTTTCTATCTGACACTCTTATGTGTGGTAAGCTCCTAACAAGCTATGATCACCTGGTACTTCGAAGGCAAAAAGTGTTTTCTATCTGACACTCCTATGACTATGACGCTCCTATCAAGGTGTGGCTACCTGCTACTTTGAAGGCATAAAGCGTTTTCAAGCTTACATATCAGGTTACGTGAGCTCCTACTGAGTTGTGATGTGACCCACCTGGTACTTTGAAGACCCCCGCTTTGAACTGCCCCGTTGGTCTCGTGGTCGCAAGCGCGACTGCTGAGCGTTGGGTCCTGGGTTCGATTCCCGGGTCGGGCAAAGTGTTACTGGGTTTTTCCATTAGGAATTTCTTAGTAGCAGCCCGGAGTTTGGAAGTTGGCGGTGTGATACCCCCGTGCCTCGGAAAACACGTTAAGCAGTTGGTCCTACGCCTGATCTCTCTCCGGTCGTGTCGGATTGCCGTCCCATCGGACTATGAGAGTGAGGGAAGAGTGAGTGCTCCTGTGTCTGCGCATACACTTGAGCACTATAATATCTCCCGCGCCGATGGCTAGTCTCCGTTGAGATTGGCCGCCGTGGCCGAAATTCGGTCTGGAGGACTATATACTTTGAAGACATAAAGCATTTTCTAGCTAACACTCGTATGTTAGGCAAGCTCCTACTCAGTTATACTAACTACTTTGTAATTTAAAGACAAAGCGCTTTCTGCCACTCCTGTTTGAAAACCTCTTGTATGGGGACGATCCACTGTGCGCCGGCGGGACGGGACGTGATCGCGCCCGCAGTGTGAAGGCTTCAGCCGCGCCGGCGCGCGGCGCCCCGCCACGTCGCGTCACGTCACGTCCCGCCCGCTGTGTGAATAGAGCTTAATGTAGCTGAAAGAGTAATAAACATGGCTGCCAGGCAGCAAAGACACGGTCAGATTTGGTATGTATTGTCGGTCATATAGTCCGACAAGGCCTGAATGGAACAAAAAGTGTCGGACACAGTCCGACATGGCAGTTAACGTGTTAATGTTAATAGTGAGCCTACCTGTATAATGATTATGTTGTACCTAGAATTTAAACGATTAGTGTTTTAACACAATTCCAAATATCCTTCTACAGTAAGCAATTCTAAAATGATCGCCGTCCACGTTGAACGTATTTCTAAAGTTCCCGACCGAACGGTCGATAATGAGATGGGACATTTGCAAATACATACGTTTTCAAGGCTAAGTTAGGGGAGCGGCGAGTCCGAGGGGTCCTTTGATTAAGTTTTATATATGGATCAAACCCTTTACCTAAAGGGGGGCCCTTTGATGATTTGCAAGCAAATGGTGAATGGTCTGTTCAGTATTTTACGACATTGATTTTTTTCTTTTCTTTTTAAAAAATCTATTTTGTTGATTACTTTCTGGATGTAACTGTTTGGGATATCGCACGTATTGAGTATTAATATATATTTTAATATTGATTTGTCTGCTGTGCTGTTTATGTTTATTGGTAGATATGATTTGACTAAATTTATGATATCACTCAAATATCGCATAAAGCGATAATTAACTCCCATCTAGTCCGTTCCCAGCGAACTTTACGCCGTATCACACAAAAAAAAACCAAGGGACTTCCGGTTTGAAGAATCGGCTCTATAACGACTGATGTCCTTATAGAGCCGATTGCGCAGGACGATTAAGTTACTTCAAATTAGACTCATTAAAGCAACGCACCCTGCGTTCTAAATGATCTAACAACGCTTCATAAAGTTTTAAACGAGAAAACGACTCCAGATCTCCTTAGTAAAATCAACCTAGATGTACTTCGTCATTCTCATCTTCAGGCGTACCACTAAGACGTTTGCCAATAAACCATGTCGCACAAGGGTGGGCCAGCATGTACCCCTAAATAGAATGTTAACTTTTTACTACAGCGCTTGTTCAGTCGACAGTAATATTGATATTTTCTTGGATAGACTGCCAATATTTAAAACTAAAATAAATAATACTTGCCAGTAATCAGCTGCCAACATTACATATATAAACTCACGCCTTTTTCCGATGATAGGCAAAAATTACAGAACGCCACCTGCTACGATTCTTACTTACTCTTTTTGCTTCGTTCATACATCTGGTAATACACGCACGCCGGGTACTACGCACCAGCCGATCTATTCTGTTAAAATCTCACCGTGAGAACTTAGGTGAAGTGACCTAAAAGTGAGCTGTCATTTTAAGTGATGCTAAGGGATTGACACTAGTGACAGCTCCCTTTAAGCTCACTTCACCCAAGTTATCACGGTGAGATTTTTACAGAATAGCACTACAGACCTTTCTGAAGAACATCACCAATAAGTTCACTGAACCTCGGTGCTCCCGCCCGTTTCCTTCTACTGCGAAATGCCTGCGCTAACCAATTGTAAATAGTTAACATGTTGAGATCGCGCCGACGCGACGCTATGTTGTTGTTGTGGATATTTACAATGGATGATGTTTCAGGACGCGCAGAGGCCGAGGCCGAGGCCGCGTCCAAGCGCAGCGCAAATTTGCGCAAGGCGCTTACGTGCCACCGAATTTGGTCAACATGGCGGCTGCCGATAACCGGCGGGAAAACGCACAAGAACCGAGGCTCAATATTACTTACAGCAAAATGTCGGCTAGGAGCTTGATGGATGTCGTGGCTCTACAGGGTAAGTTTACTTAAGTTTTCTTCTTAGTCATTACATAATTAACAGGTATACGACGTGACCCTATTGATATCACACAACTCAAGGGGATTAATGAGACCATGTCAAAGAATAAACTATTAATATCAAAGAATAAACTGTTAATATCAAAGAATAAACTGTTAATATCAAAGAATAAACTGTTAATATCAAAGAATAAACTGTTATATGGCTTAAAAATAATATTTTAGCAAGGGGTATTTTTTGTCTTCAATACGGGTGTAAGTTTCATCATTCAAACCAATAACTCAAAAAATCTTTGAATATGCGCAGTATCGTATTTCACGGAGGCGTGTTTTACGTAAATAATCGTGACGTCGAATTTATCTATATACAGGGTTATTTGTAAAACACCGGCAACCTCTCAGGTCTATGTTACTTACATCATAATCAACAACTTTTGTTCTATGACTTTTAAAAATTCATCATATTTTAGTGCATCAGATTTTCATACAAAAATCGGCTGCCTGTAAATAGGTCAAGTTCAAGCGCCCCCGCCGCCCTAACCCCGCTCCCCTTGCTAATATACTATCGCTTTCTTTTGCTTCGCATAGACTCCGTAACATTTAGAGCGTTCAATTTAAATATTTTTATTTTTTTTTGAAAATCTGATGAACTAAAATATGATGAATTTTTAAAAGTCACAGAACAAAAGTTGTTGATTATGATGTTAGTAACATAGACCTGAGAGGTTGCCGGTGTTTTACAAATAACCCTGTATATCTATATTTATAAAAATGAATCCCTATTTCCTTTGGTCACGCCATCACGCGTGAACGGCTGGACCGATTTCACTTTTTTTGTTGTTGTTGTGTTTGTAATTGTCAGGAGAAGGTTCTTATGAAAGAAAAAAAATAAAAAAATTGCACGGAAAATTAAAAAATTTAAGAATACTTAACAACTATATAATAAGACAATGTAAACTTTTTAATGTAACATTATGACATTTGACATAGAATTCACAGAATGCGTGCTCAAATATCATCAAAGAGACAGGAAAACGTCTGTCGGGTCAGCTAGTATTGTATAAAAAATTAAGTCCGTAAGACTCAACGTCTTTGACATTTGATTTTTGACATGGTGTCATTAATACCCCAGAGTTATGGGTGGGATATCAAAAGGAACATCTTGTATACAGGATATCTATGGTCTTTGTCCTAGAGATCTTCGCCCACCTATTGGACATTGTAGCCTAGCCCTTTCGGTGCGGCGTGCCCTAGCTTGGTTACTGAAAAATACTACCAAAAAGGCTAGAAAGTTATCGTCGTTAGAAGATCATTTAGTTTTTAAGAAAATCTATTAATTATTATCCATACAATTGTTCTCATTTCTTTTTCTGTATTTACTCGTAGGTTGTGCTGCTACTCCAGCAGAAAGAAATGGTAATCTCTTTTAGTATAGATATATTATAAATGCTTTTAATTTTTTGAATACCAGTAGGTTGGCTGGCTAGTTCCTGGTAGTAATGTGTGTACAAATAACGCCTAAGAAAGTGTTTAGTTTTTTAGTCATGCCAATTTGTTCACGTATGCAGGTCAAGACGTTTTACCGAAACGGCTTATTACTCGATTCGCACGAGTTTACTCGCAGAAAACGGGCGAATCAACTAATTTAAAAAGTAGTATTGAGTACTTTAAATTTTATTATTTAAAGAACTACACTAGCGCACGGCGTATACAATTAAAAACGCGTCTTTTGCCTAATACTTATTACTGGAACTGACGATTCACCCATTAATACATTGATTGAAAAACCGACTTCCTCAAAAACACTAGAAAGTGAAAAATAACTTTAATTTCGGAAGTCGGTGTCTTATGATCTGTATTTGATTTTTTTGCCACCGACTTCCGAAATTAAAGTTATTTTTCACTTTCTAGTGTTTTTGAGAACGTCGATTTTTTTTTGTAAAATAAGTTTTTCTTTTTAGTTATGGTATCTACCCTCCACTAATTCCTATACCACTAATCGCCAGGTGAAATTTAATACTTTACTACTGCTGTAAATCGTTGAGGAATTCCCTCGACTGTCTGTCTATGATCTCCATCATCAGACCTGTAATGGTACTTATAAGCCTTATGGGAGCTTTCTCATCAATAGAAATGAATTAAGGTCAAACACCAGTTAATTCCAGGTATTAGGTCGGTGATGACATATGGAACCGAAACGTGGTCGCTCACAATGGGCCTTATTAGAAGGCTGAAAGTCACCCAAAGGGCGATGGAAAGGGCTGTGCTTGGAGTTTCCCTACGCGATCGAATCAGAAATGAAGAGATCCGTAGGAGAACCAAGGTAACAGACATAGCCCGAAGAATTGCTAAACTGAAGTGGCAGTGGGCAGGGCACATTGCTCGCAGAACAGATGGCCGATGGGGCCGAAAGGTTCTGGAATGGCGACCGCGTACCAAAAGACGTAGAGTTGGAAGGCCTCCAACAAGGTGGACCGATGACCTTGTGAAGGCCGCAGGAATCCGCTGGATGCGGGAAGCACAAAACCGGTCGAAGTGGCGGAGCTTGGGGGAGGCCTATGTCCAGCAGTGGACGTCTTTCGGCTGAAATGATGATGACCAGGTAATTAATGTAAATCGTTGAGGAGTTCCCTCGATTTTTTTTCGGCTCCATCATCAGATCAACTCCGGACCTTAATTAAATAGTAGTGACAAAAAATTGGCACTTTGAACCGTATAAAGTAAGCCGAACAATAGGGAACTGCTGAAAATCGTTAAGGAATTCTCTCAACTGTCTATGGTCTCCATCATCAGACCTGTAATGGCACTTATAGCCCGTATGAGTGCAAAGTTCTCATCAGTAGAAATGAATTAAGTCCAAACACCGGGTAATTGCTATAAGTCGAAGAGTTCCCTCGACTGTCTTTGGGTTTCATCATCAGAGCAACTTCAAACCTTCATTAAATAGTAGTGCTTTAAGATAATTAATGAAAGAAATAAAAAACGCACTAATCGCCACTACAATTTTCGTAGGTTCCCTTCGACTTCTCTGGGATGCCATCACCAGACCCTGGTTTCTTTATCATGGGACCACCCTTGGGATATCTCCTTTCCAACAAAAAAAGAATGCATCAAAATCGGTTCATAAACGGGGAAGTTATAGGTGAACAAACACTAAAATATATATATATATATATTTATACGGTCGAATTGAGAAACCTCCTCCTTTTTTTGAAGTCGGTTAAAAAGAGATACTACTTAAATGTGTCGATTTACCCGTTTTGATAGATTTATGCCAGTAAATTCGTGCGAATTGACTGATAAGCAGTGATCGGGCTAGGTAGAGCTAATGTGCCTAAATTTTAAAGAACAGAGACAACGTGGGGATTTCTTTACGACAATTTTTTCCTCCAGAATATTTGTTCCGAGTTTTGGAACGTCACTTAAGTACATTTAATATTAATGTTATTAATACAGTAAACTAAAAACAAGGAGAACGTTCTCAAAAAACCGGTACATAGGTTTACTATTGTTATTATATAATTCAGGTAAAGAATGCGGCGGACCCACCGCCTCATGTGTTCGTTTCTCAAAATAGCCAAAACTCGTTGTCTCTTTCTTTTTGTCACTGGTAAACAATGAAAAATGTTTACCTTTATTTCTTGAAAACAATAAAAATCTTGCATACTTTTTTGAAAAACAGAAACAGGAAATTAATTTGATAGTTATTTTACTTTATTAATTTTAGTTGTACTAAGTGATGTTCCGAAACTAGGAACAAATATTCCGAAAAAATAAAAAAAATCTTAAATTTAGGCACACTAGCTCCACCTATTCCTATCATTGCTGATGAGCCACCAAAACTTTCTTTTTTTTTTCGAGTGTATTTAACGAAACATTTTTCTAAAAAAAGAACGCAAATGCCGTGTTTTGCGGTGGAGCCCGCATCATACCCCATAACATGCATCTAGCCTGCATGTTCAGTGTCATGCTGATTAGCTTAGCATTAGCCGCTGCCTGCATTATCCGTTTATTTTTACGAGCTGGATATTTATATTTTTATTTCCGATATCACGGAAAATGTATATCTATTTATATTTTTAAATATAAAATATACAGGATAATTTTATAACCAGTGCGCAAATTTTTTTTGGTGGTTCAGTATCAGTAATAGAACACATTTCAACCATTTGTTTTTTTTTAATTTTTATCCGACCTTAAATCAGTCAACTGTGGACACCCTACATATTTCTTACCTAATACGATATCGACAATAGGAATAGGTCAGAAACCGCGCGCCGGCGTAGGTACTTCTAAATTCTTAGAAGTTTGACCGATCGAACATTTGGTAGGTACTAATAGGTCAGTAACCGCGCGCCGGCGTAGGTACTTCGAAATTCTTGGAATTTTGACCGATTGAACAGGTGGTCGGTCGTTCACCTTTGCTGCCGCGCCGGCGCCGCTCACAAGTTACCATAAAAACCAGTTTCAAAATAGACATATTTCGTTAACGATAACTTAATTTTTTTGTACTAAGATATATCAAAATAAGAATTGCATGATTATTATAACTCGTTTAAGTTTCATGTGTTAAAATTTGCGCACTGGATAAAAACTTACCTTGTATAAGTAGATATACTTATACTTGGAGTACTTATATTTTTATTAAAAATATAAGTAGATATAAATTTTTGGTTACCGCTACGCTTTTGGTTTGCCCTCTAATAAAATCTCTTTCAATTTTTTAATCAGTCTAACTTGAAACAATACAAAATCCAGAAAATCAAATAAAACGTTTGTGATAAAAATGACATCGAATGATTAAACTATAGTAATAAATAAGTCAATTTATGGATATTTAAATTTGTCTATGCGGATTACAGATATTTTTTAATTACATTTTTAAATAAAAAGTATAAGCTTTTGTTGTCCTATAATCATCATCATCAAATCAAATCAAATCAAAAGTCATTTATTCAAACTCGGCTGAGAGTCAGCACTTTTTGAACGTCAAAGTCACATAAGACAGTCCCCCCAAAACGCCCGCCCTTCGACACTTCCTAGTGCTTTGGCTGGGAAGAAGAAGTGGCGGAACAAACTCCCCAGCAGCACTGCTGTCTGTTAAGTTAGAAGAACTTGATTCTATACAATATTGTATAAGTTATTAATATAATAAAACAAAACATACATTATTCGCCATATGTCAGCTAGCACACGCCATTATACCAACAAAACATTGAAAACTAAACTCAAGCTGAAATGAATAATGAAACAAAAATCGTAAACAGAACTTAAAATCTTACTAAAGCCTCCAGGCATAAAGGGCGTGCCCGCTTACATATACAACGATGCAAATGATACATAGACACAAAAAATGAAATTAAAAGAAAATAAAAATAAATTAACAAAAGCAGTTAAATAAAAATTAAAAAAAAAACAATTATATGAACTACCCATATAAACTGTCAGTGTGTAAGTTACAGTAATTACAGAATGTAAAACAGTGTCATAGAAGAAAAAATAAATATTATCTACACAATTAAGTTAGCAACTAGTTTGATAAACTCTAAGACTGTTCTATGGAGCAAGACCAGCATGTTTCCAAGCGTTCTTATCTTGAATGTAGTCCTCTAATTTGTAATAAGCTCGTTTACAAAGTGTACTTTTAATATGACTTTTAAACCTCCTTTCATTTAATTGCAATATATCAGAAGGTATTTTGTTGTAACATTTAACACAGTACCCCATAAAAGATGTATGTACTTTTGCTAATCTGAAAAATGGTTGATCTATCTTGTCTTTATTTCTAGTATTAAAATTATGTCTATCGCTTATTTTATTAAAAAGATGTAGATTTTTTCTTACATACATAATATTTTCGTAAATGAATTGGCAAGGTACCGTCATAATATTAATCCTTTTAAATAGTTCCCTGAGGGATTCGCCGCGACATAGACTATAAATGGCTCTGACAGCTCGCTTTTGCAAAATAAAAATGGATTCAATGTCAGCAGCCCTACCCCACAGTAAAATGCCATACGACATAATGCTGTGGAAGTAGCTAAAATAGACCAAACGCGCGGTTTCTACATCTGTTAACTGTCTTATCTTTCTAACAGCATAAGCGGCCGAGCTTAACCGCCCCGCAAGAGATGTTATATGAGGTCCCCATTGTAATTTCTCGTCTAGCGTGATTCCTAGGAAAACCGTTTGATCAATAATTCCAGTTTTTCCCCATTCAATAAGATGACACATTCGCTACCTCTGACATTAGGCAATTGAAATCTAATGCACTTGGTTTTTTTTTAATTAAGTACCAAGTTATTTACCGTAAACCAGTCTTGGACCTGAAGAATGCAGTTATTGAACGTCGTCAAGATTTTGAGACCGTCTGTCGATTTTAAATATCAATGATGTGTCATCTGCAAATAACACCATCTTCGGTTGGTTTGGAAGCATCATAATCATTTCAGCCGGAAGGCGTCCATTGCTGGCTTCCCCCAAGGTCCGCCACTTTGACCGTGACCTTTTTGCGACCTATAATTCTGGGGTGGCCATATAATTAGGTCCTTTTAATTTTAAAGAATTCGATGAAATCAATCGGGCTTGAAGCAATAGAAATTCACAAAAGATACTAAAACTTTTCTGATCAATATAGTGTTATGTACTTATGTCACTTAAATAAGTTGGGGACATCACCTCATTTGCAGCCCACTCAACAACGTTAATAACGCACTGAATGTTGTTGAACTGTCAAAATGAGAACCATTCTTACTGTTACCCCGCAGGTCCGACCAAACTGGAACCTGCTATTAAAAAAAATTAAATCTTCTTTGACTTCAACATAAAAATGGCCGATATTGATAGTTATTTATGATTTATTTATAATTAGCCTTTATTATATTTTCTTTTGCATTCGTATAGACTTATCAGCATGTTATTAGCTATAATGAACCAATTTTCGGCTAAATAGGCCGAACGGCTTTTTGTGTTTGACACTTGTGTGTGTGTGTGTGTGCCGTGCCTAGTAAGCCATTTTAATGTATCAGTTACTTAAACACGTTTAGGTCACTATCAACAACTGTTCAACTCACAACCTGTAGTGCTCCTGAAGAGGCTGCGCAATTCGAGCTATCGTCTCGACACCCCGCCACCGCCGCCACCACCGCCGCCGCCACCGCCATCGCCACCACCGCCGCCGCCGCCGCCTCCGCCGCCCCCGCCCCCAGCGCGTACTGTGAACGGTGGACCTTCGGTAAGTGAAAACCTATTTATTTCGTGACAATTTTTGTTACATTTATCAGTAATTCATTTTAAAATAATGGATCGTGACTAATATAATACATAATCCTCATTAAAAGGTCTATATTAATTAGTCCAGATCAAGTCGGTCAAGTAAATATGTGAATTTGCCGGGTTGTCCTGGTTGGTGTGTCCGGCCTTGCCGCATCTTGCCGACCCCCTAAAAAGTGTGTCGTTACAAGTCATTCAAAATGGGGAATATGCACTAGGGAAGAAAATTGCCGAATGTTTCCGAAAGTAACCAGGAAAGTTCCGGCAATATTGGGCAATATTGCCGGAATTTTGCCAAAGTTGCCAGATTACATAGGGTTTTTCAAATGCCATTTTCAAAGTTTGTGCGCTTGTGAGGTTTTATGTAATGGTGTAATTATACGTATTATTAGTAAGCCGGGATTATTAATTCATAATTATACATACATACATACATAGAATCACGCCTTTTTCCCATAGGGGTAGGCAGAAACCACGGAACGCCACCTGCTACGATCTCTACACATATATTCATAATTATAATTATTTTTTAATTATCCGGGCTTATATGCTTTAACCGGTCGAAGTGGCGGAGCTTGGGGGAGGCCTATGTCCAGCAGTGGACGTCTTTCGGCTGAAATGATGATGCTTATGTGTGAAGATAAAGTTAAATTATGCCACTGGTAACTTCATGATAGCTGAAACCCTTAGTTTTTTAAGAATATCACAATAATATATAAATAAATTTTAAATCTCATATAAATTTTATACAAAAAGAAAGAGGGTATTGATACCAAATGAAGTAAATATAAATCACACAAGTGTGTAGTGTTATTTTGTAAATATTTTCAACTTGTCATCAAGAACTTCATCTGTTTGAAATAAAATCGATTTTAATCTATTTCCTGAAGTCTGATAGCGCTAAAATTATACATATATATATATATATATATATATATATATATATATATATATGTATAATTTTTATATGTATATATATATATATTATATATGTATGCCTGGTGAGAACGCAATGTTATGATGACGGTGTGCCAGCGTGATGATGCAGTTGGAAGGTGGGAATAGGATCTACGCTCTGTTATACCACACGAGATTGGGCTTTTTTGATTCTTGTGGTGGGTACGTGGTCTATTGTGTCTTCCGTCTACCAGAGAATTTAATGTGTTATACTCCATTTGTTTAGGTAGTTAACTAAAGGTAAACAATCTTGATATGTCTTTTTATATAAAATAAATCGTATAAAAGACCAACAAATATTATTTAAATTAAGTTACTTACCTAACATCGGTTTAGGTAAATACCTAATTGTAAACATTTTTAGATTCAATTTTTAGACAGTTTTTTAGATAAAAGACATGTTAAGATTGTTTACATTTAGTTAACTACCTAAACAAATGGAGATTAGTATGTGTTAAAAAAAAAACAAAAAAACACTAGCATTTAATAAAAACCTAAAATTTATTCATATTGACTATCGTGATCGCCACTGTTTTGCTGCCGCCTACTCTCCATGACAATATGTAGTATTTTATGCATAGCTTCATGGCCTCTTTCTTGACTCAACTTGAATAGAGCCTTCGGTATGCCGAACGAAAAGTTATAGCACTCGTGCACATATCCTACACTAGCTTCTGCCCGCGACTTCGTCCGCGTCAAATTTCGTGCTCCCGCGACCCACCCCGTCGCATCGAATCGCCGCGCGCACGTACGTAGTGTTGAGCAATCAGGTTGTTATATCTCGTAAGATATTAATCTCAAATAATGTTAGGGCAACTTTGTTCAAAATTAAACACTTCTGATGGATAAGGATTATTTCCATGTTTATGAAAACACCTTCGCAAATAATGCATTTTTATAACAAATTTAAAAAACAGTGCGCGCCAACCTTAAAAGATGGACATATGCTGTCGCAGAGTTTTTTTAGAACTTTTTAAGAGGATCAATTTCGACTTACATTATTATTGCATTACTTTAACCATTTAAGGAGCGCACGCAACGAAAGCTCTTGAACGTAATAATTTACCCCGTTTTTGCAACATTTTTCATTGATGCTCCGCTTCTTTTGATTTTAGCGTGATGGTGTATAGTGTTAAAACTGCTTCTACTTTAAATTCAAACACTGTTCTTCGTATAAAATAACTTTATTATACACACGGACTCCTTATTACAATTTCAACCGACTTGCTTCGTAGCAAAATGATCACTGATTCTACACAGCCTTTTACAATTTAAAACGACTTTTTCCCCATCCGGAAATAACGAGAATATCATAACCGTCATTTCAAAGTGTTGCCAAAGTGAAAATAATACATTCAGTAGCTATAATGAAAATACATTTCAAAGTTTGTACAATATCAATAAGTTATTCTTTGGAAGTGTTGCCATAGTGAATATTAAAAATCGGTATTAAAACAAACAACTAAATTCGAACTTCCGTAATAACCGATAAGTTTCAGTAGAATTCACAACTTATTTACAATGAAAGAGGCAAATGTATCTATAAAAAGCGCATTATTTATTTGAAAAAAAAAAACACATGAATTTAAATAAAGCTAACAATTCGTCCATCCTGACACTGTTCGCGTCCCCGCGAACGACTTAATTTAGCAAAAACTTATTATAAAAATTACACAAACTTATCTAATTTCATATATTAGGTTGGGGAAAAAGTCTTTTCGCATTATAGTATGTATGAACTTGTAATAAAATCTCTTTGGCTATACTATTTGTATCTGGCTGGTTTTGGTATCATTGAAAGTTTAAATTTTAAAGAACATAATTCCAAATTCAAATTAGGAAAATGTGTGATGTTCATTTGTTTTTCGTACCGTCAAGATGAGTGAATCTAATGAAGAAATTCGATACATTTTAAAATTTTACTACAAAAAAGGTAAAAATGCAACGCAAGCCGCGAAAAAAATTTGCCATGTTTATGGACCTAGTGTAGTGTCTGTGAGAGTAGCACAAATTTGGTTTAAGCGTTTTCAATCCGGAAATTTTGATGTCAAAGATGCACGTCGCTCTGGTCGCCCTATTACGGATAAAATGGATGCCATTTTTGAAAAAGTGGAGCAAGATCGGCATACCAGTAGTTACGACGTAGCTGAAGAACTGGGAATTGACCACAAAACAGTTTTGGCGCATTTGAAAAAAACTGGGTACTCAAAAAAGCTCGACATTTGGGTACCTCACGAGCTCACTGAAAGAAACCTAATGAACCGTGTACTCATTTGTGATTCTTTATTACGACGTAATGAAACCGAAACATTTTTGAAGAAGCTGATAACTGGTGATGAAAAGTGGATCACGTATGACAAGAACGTGCGAAAAAGGTCGTGGTCAAAGGCCGGTCCGGCTTCACAGGCTGTGGCGAAACCCGGGTTAACTCGCAACAAGGTGACGCTGTGTGTGTGGTGGGATTGGAAGGGCATTATTCATTATGAGCTGTTACCACCAGGCAGGACCATCGATTCTGAACTCTACTGCGAACAACTGATGAGATTAAAGCAAGAAGTTGAGAGAAAGCGGCCGGAATTAATCAACAGAAGGGGTGTGGTTTTTCATCATGATAACGCTAGACCTCACACATCTTTAGCCACCCAACAAAAATTAAGAGAGTTTGGCTGGGAGGTGTTAATGCATCCGCCGTATAGTCTTGACCTTGCACCTTCAGATTTCCACCTGTTTCGGTCTCTTCAGAATTCTTTAGGCAGAGTCAGGTTAACATCACGAGAGGACTGTCAAAACCACTTGTCGCGGTATTTTGACCAGAAGTCCCAAAATTTCTATAGCAATGGGATCATGTCCCTACCTACAAGATGGCAAAAAGTTATCGAACAAAATGGTACCTACATACTTTAGTTAAATGTAAATAAACTTTATTAAAAAATGTTTTGAATTTTCTTAAAAAATGCGAAGAAACTTTTTCGCCAACCTATTATAATGTTTACATAATGCTATTTCAGCTATTGTACATTTTGCGCTCTAGCGGCTTATAACGAGTGCGCATTGCACTTCAAAGGATTTCGCGCAATGTTAATACTCAATCAGTGTACAAATTAACATGACTACGTGCACATAGCACTTCAAGTAATGCTGTCTCTACATTCACGCACTTAACTGCATACATTAACATGACTACGTGCACATAGCACTTCATGTAGTCCTGTCTCTACACTCACACACGTAATTGCATACATTAACATGACCACGTGCACATAGCACTTCATGTAGTCCTGTCTCTACAGTCACGCACTTAACTGCATGCATTAACATGACTACGTGCACATAGCACTTCATGTAGTCCTGTCTCTACAGTCACGCACGTAAGTGCATACATTAACATGACTACGTGCACATAGCACTTCATGTAGTCCTGTCTCTACACTCACGCACGTAAGTGCATACATTAACATGACTACGTGCACATAGCACTTCATGTAGTCCTGTCTCCACACTCACACACGTAATTGCATACCTACATTAACATGACTACGTGCACATAGCACTTCATGTAGTCCTGTCTCTACACTCACATACGTAATTGCATACATTAACATGACTACGTGCACATAGCACTTCATGTAGTCCTGTCTCTACACTCACATACGTAAGTGTAGGTGTACAAAGAGTGCACTTCGCACTATTAATTTGGAAAAAGTATATATCGTCGTTGCAAATTTAAAATCTCCTATGTGTAAAAAGTAACTTTTCGAGAGAAACGAAAAAAACAGTGTCCTGAAAAAGAAACTGAGGAAATATTCTTATTTTTTTTAGATGTAAAGTGTAAAGGAATTATAATGTATTGAGATAGAATTTGTCTTATATCAATGTGTCGTTAAGCGTATATTTATAAAAATTTAATTATTTTTCTGCACATAGGAGATTTAAGTTTCAACTTTTTGTCACATAAGTGGATTTACAGTTTATTACATCAGGCACATAGGAGTTTTCGATGGGCAATAGACATGAGATTTTTTTAAATTAGCGAATACTTTAACGATACATTAAGATATTCACATATGAGTTTTTGCAATAAGTAGATATACCAAATCGCTTTTAAAATATATGCATAGCTCGTATTTGTGAAAATTGTTACATAGGAGATTTTAAATTTGCAACGACGATATACTCAATCATTGTTCTAAACCAGAATATATTTAACAAACTCAAATCATTTCTCATACATTGCTTCACTATTATACTTTTTACTAATTACTACATACAATAAACATTCACAGTTAAATACACTCGCGCACATAACAGTATACGTGTACAATGTGCGTATTTCGAACTTTTACTAAGGAATCGTATTTAAACTCAATCATCATACATCGTTATAAACAAAAATAGATCAAATAAACTCAAATTATTTGTTTCATAACATTTTACATCATAATGTGTTCTATCCCTTAAAACAAGGAATTTCATTATTATACTATCTACTAATCACTACACACAATAAATAGTTTCAGTTAAATCGGTTCATCTAAATATCAACACATATAATATTTCATTAACCATCTGTACTGACGCTAGTAGATGATTCACTATCATCATTATTAAAACAAAGCCAAGGATGTATTTTATCAATAGAGAATATGCCCTTATACTTTGACACCCCCTTTTTTTGTGTAATAGGAGTATCTTCTACCTCATACCTATCGTGCTCTAAAACGCTAATTACTTTGTATGGCCCTGAACATTTCGATAGCAATTTTCTACTTTTACCTACGGTGTGTGCTGCTCTTTCAAATCTAACCAAATCGCCAACTTTGAACTCTAATGGTTTTTTTCTTTTTTTATCATATCTATTCTTCTGTTTTTCTTGTGACGTTTTTGTATATTCATCTACTTCATCCCTAATCTTTTGTAATCTTTCATGACCAGTGTTAATTTAATTTTCTTTAGGTGTGTTTTTAATTATATCTTCATCTATTTCCGAAACTAGATTACCTTCATTAATCCCAGTAAGCCTTAACTCAAACAAAACCTCAGCAGGAGTTTTACCCGTACCTTTGTTTATAGTATTGTTTAATCCCCATTGTACCTGTAATAGTCGGTCATCCCAAAGCCTTTCATCCTTACCATGGTTTTGCGAAGCTAAAGAGTCTAAAAATGTTCTATTATATCGCTCCACCTGGCCATTAGCTCTAGGTGAAGCAACTGCATTCTTTATGTGATAAACTCCTATTTCAGTTAGAAAACTTTTAAATTTTGAACTCGTAAATGACGTGCCTCTGTCGCTAATTAGTCGTTTTGGCAAACCAAACGTCCCAAAATAGTCCCTAAGAGCCGTAATTGTCGACGTAGACTTCGTATTTTTAACCGCTTTCAATACAATAAATTTTGTAAATGATTCTACAATAACCAAAATGTAACAATTCTTCCTTTTTGATTTAACAAATGGACCAACATGATCAACATGAATGGTGTGAAAGGGCGCAACTTCCTTAGGAATAGGATGTAAGAAACCCTGTTTTTTTTCCAGCCGGTAATTTATTATGAGCACACTCTAAACAGGCATTCACATACTTTTTGATAAATTTACGCATACGAGGAAACCAATAGTGTTGTTTTATTTTATCTAATGTCTTATCAAACGCAAAGTGGCCTATGTCATCGTGATTTTTCTGGAGTATTTGCCACCTGCAGCCCTTTGGCACCACCCATCTTAATCAGTCCTCAGTTACTCTGTACACCCTATCGCGCCTAAGGACGAAATTCTTACGTATCTCAACTAAGTCATCAAATTCTTTATCAGAAAGGATTTTCTTAATTCGTTGTATTTTAGAGTCCTCTAACTGTACTGTCGTTAACCAATCATCAGTTATCGTCATAATGTCGAAAGTGTCAATAGCCTGAATTACCCCTGCTTTTTCGATCGTAGGATTCCTACTGCTGAGTTTACAAAAGTGCAAATAAAACAAAATCTATTGTCTGCTGTCCGTTCTTATAACAAAAAGGAACCTAAAGAGAGAAAATTCGAATCGGGCGATAAGCAGTTACTGATAAGTTCAGAGAAGTGCCTTCAAGAGCTCACCAGCAAGTGACTAGTTGAACCTCAGCCCGGTCATTACTTGGAAACCTTGGGCAATCTATTGTATTTGTATCACTTTTTAATTGTTCTGTTAACTTCGACTGTAATCCTCACACTATGTTATAATTTATATACTAACCAACACATCTCAAACATAATAAACCCAATTTACACACAAAAAAATTACATAAAAACACACATACTTACCTATTTTACCTGCCAGTACATTATATACACAGAAAATCAATGTTGTTATTTTCTAGCACCAAGACAATCTATCTCAATGTTTCTCTTCTTGTTCTTTATTAAAAATCATAAATGGCTAACATAAATAATATAAATCAGGACCTTGATATTCTAAATCTTGCAAACTCTTTCTCATGTGACCCCTCTGAGTGTATTAAATATATAAAAACAGCTGACAGTAGTATAAAATTATTGCACTTGAATATTCGTAGCGTTAATAAAAAATTTGATAGTCTTCTAGCGTTGATGTGTTTAGTTAATATTGAGTTTGATCTAATTGTTTTGACTGAGTGTTGGCTGAGTAAAGTGATTAACCTCCCAGTTATAAACGGATACCACTCGCACTCAACAAAAAATGTTTCGAACCAAAACGATGGGGTCATAATCTTCACCAAAATTGGGCTAAATGTCAAGGTATGGGAACCTAACATTAAGTATGCAAATAGTCTTGTATGTCAAATTGATAATAAGCTCACTGTGGTAGCAATATATCGCTCTCCATCGAATAATACCAAAGATCACTTCGACAGCTTTCTGTCTAGTTTAAATAATATTTATGATGAATTGTCAAACTTCCCCAATATCTCTACTGTGGGTGATCTTAATATTGACATAAAACTCGGCAATAGGAATGACCGTGCGCTAGAATACCTAATTCTTAACGCGTCCCATGGACTAGTACCAACCCACCTCCTTCCAACTAGAGTGGAAAACTGCCTAGATCACATCTTATTAAAAACAAAGTCAATGGCCACCACTTTGGTATTGGAGTCACATATTACTGACCACAAACCGATTATTTTATCGATTTCAAATACAAATCCAACACGAAACAAAAGTTTCACTATATCCCGATTAAATCACGAAGCTATTAAGACAGAGCTAGAAAATACAGACTTTTCAGATATCTACAACATCAAAGACGCAAATACTGCTATGAGTTCGCTAATTACAAAGATATCAACAGCAATAACTAAACATACAAAATACATCAATGTACCTAGAAAACAAAGAACAATTAAACCGTGGATAACTCCAGGACTTCTAAAATGTATCAAGCACCGAGATAAGCTGCACGTAAAATCTAAGAAGTCACCTAACAATTTAATACTACGTGTTACCTATACGCGCTATCGGAATTACTGTAATATGCTACTGCGTAAATTAAAGAGGACTTATGAGAAGAGTGAGCTAGAAAAATCTAGGAATAATCCTAAAGCATTGTGGAAAACTATTAAGGAAATAACCAATACAGGTAAAATATGCTCTAGTCCTGTTGAACTGCTCAAAATATGTGACAGTCCTGCATCTTCCCTCAACAACGTCTGCTCTTTCTTCAGCAATATAGGCAAAAATATGGCTGCAAAAATAATTAACGACCCATCTAAAGCGCATTTAAACCGCGAGACCATTCGAGAAGGTAATAACATAACTCTGAAGCCGCCTGTCAATTCACTTGCTATACAAAAAGTTGACGAATGTGACATAGACACTATTATACTACAGATGCGCCATGACTGTGCCGTGGGTTGGGATGGTATATCTTCCTCGCTTCTTAAGTCATGTCGTCATATACTAGTGTCACCGATAACACACATCTGCAATCTCTGCATTGAAACAGGAGTTTTTCCAGATTCTCTGAAGAGAGCCATAGTCCATCCAATTTTTAAGGGCGGGAACAGAGGCTGTGTCGATAATTATAGGCCGATATCAGTACTGTCGTCGCTCTCTAAAATCCTCGAGAAGATTCTTAATCAAAATCTTAGAAGCTTTCTCGATAAATACAATATTATAGCGGACAATCAGTACGGCTTCCGGTCAGGAGTCTCCACTGAAGATGCAGTTTTGGATCTAACTCAATCTATTGCCAAGACTCTGGACAGTAGAACAAAGTGCCTTGGTATATTTTTGGACCTGTCAAAAGCCTTCGACACAGTTTCTGTTCCCAAATTAATATCCAAGTTGGAGTTTTTGGGTGTACGTGGTATAGCTTTGGAAATCTTCAAAGATTACCTGAGGAATCGCACCCAGTTGGTAAAGATTGGCTCTAGCTTCAGTGATGAAGAGGTTGTGTCGTACGGTATCCCCCAGGGAAGCATTCTAGGCCCCACCCTTTTTCAAATTTACATAGATGACCTTTGTAGAATGTCAATACCAGCCTGTAAAATCTATGCGTATGCAGATGACACAGCGATTCTGGTTGATGGGCCCTCATGGGAAGATGTGAAACGAAAGGCCGAATTTGCAATGTCTTCAATTATGAACTGGCTTGACCTTAACTTGCTGACATTAAACCTAAAAAAGACGTATTACATACCCTTTGCCATCCGGTCTAATTCCAAACCTCCCATTAGTTTCACAATAACGGCTCACTCATGCCAGAATCAGCTAGTCTCGTGCTCATGCCCTCCCATACCCAGAGCAGACAGTGTCAAATACTTGGGTGTGCATATAGACGATGGACTAAAATGGGACAAACAACTCGATACCCTAACTTCTCGAACACTTCGTCTTATACATATTTTCAAATCTCTCCGAGAATCTGCCGGTTTTGACATTCTAAAAATGGTGTACTTGAGTCTATGCCAGTCTATTATTAGTTACTATATAACTGTATGGGGTGGAGCCGCGAAGACCTATCTTATGAGAGCAGAAAGGTCCCAAAGGGCTGTACTTAAAGTTATGTTAAGGAAACCCTACAGATACCCTACAGCACAACTTTACGCTGATTGCAAAGTGCTGACAGTACGGCAGCTGTTTATTCTCCAATCTGTCCTGAGGATACATGCCCGCTTACCTCCCTCTGATCCAAGAAAGCGTACATATGTTCCCCCAGGTGTACAGTTTAAAACCTCATTTGCAAGACGTCAATACTATGTCTTAAGCCATCATGTTTTCAAAAGAATACAGAAAGAACTAGACATAATAGACCTAAATAAATTTAATGTTAAATCAAAAACTTCTGACTGGCTCAAACAGCAGGACTATATTAAAACAGAGTCTTTACTAGTATCATACTTCGCTTGACATAATACTCACACTCACATACACATAAACATTTTACACTCTCCCTTTCCCTTCTCACACACACACGCATGTACACACCTCAATACTCTCACACATTTGATTAATATAATATTCATTTGTACTGGTAGATCATCACACTTTCACTCTTGTATACTTAGTTTTATAAAATTTAAATTTTGGCCGAGCACTGTCTCTTAAGATACAGGTTTCCTAGTTTAAGAGACAGGGTTCACTATTTCTCTTGTATGCATAGACTTTTTTTTTCTTTTTGTAGACCTAAATCTTCTGTACACAAGCTATGTTTTTATGCTCACTGTATTCATATCGCATTGTATTGAACTGTGTCTGTGTGTATTATTTATTTGGGATAAATAAACAATTTTATTTATTTATTTATTTATTTACTCAATGCGTCTACGTGAATCATGCCTTTGCCAGATTTATAGACTACGTTACAGTCATACTCCTGGATCAAACTCCACCATCGTGCAACTCTTGGTATCATGTCTCGTTTTAAAAACGTTGCCCGAAGCGAATTACAGTCTGTTACAATAGTGAAGCTTAACCCAAGCACGTACGTTCTGAACTTCACTAGCGCTGCAATGACTGCAAGAGTCTCTAACTCATACGATGAAAAATGGGACTCTTCAGGGGAAGTCTGTCTACTGTAGTAAGCTACCGGTTTGAAAACTCCATCGATTTGTTTTTGTAGTAAAACGCTCCCTATGCCGTGTTTGCTTGCATCTGTGTGTATTTGTGTTTCAAGTTTGGGATTATATAACGCTAATACGGGCCTTGAAACAAGTGCATTTTTCAATTTATCTAAATAACGTATCAGTGATTAATAACTCTGCCTACAGTATTGTACAATCAATACGGATAGATTTACTATACTATCAATCAAAATTACACAGTCAAAAATCATGTAAAATAATCAATTAACTATTAACATACCTTACTGTGGACGTACGACCACACCAGGATGGTAGCAATAGCTACAGCAGAATTTCCTGGTGCTATCCCTGCTTCTGATTTGTTAAAACTGCTTCTACTTTAAATTCAAACACTGTTCTTCGTATAAAATAACTTTATTATACACACGGACTCCTTATTACATTTTCAACCGACTTGCTTCGTAGCAAAATGATCACTGATTCTACACAGCCTTTTACAATTTAAAACGACTATTTCCCCACCCGGAAATAACGAGAATATCATAACCGTCATTTCTAAGTGTTGCCAAAGTGAAAATAATACATTCAGTAGCTATAATGAAAATACATTTCAAAGTTTGTACAATATCAATAAGTTATTCTTTGGAAGTGTTGCCATAGTGAATATTAAAAATCTGTATTAAAATAAACAACTAAATTCGAACTTCCGTAATAACCGATAAGTTTCAGTAGAATTCACAACTTATTTACAATGAAAGAGGAAATGTATCTATAAAAAGCGCATTATTTATTTGAAATAAACATGAATTTAAATAAAGCTAACAATAGCCTATAGCCTTCCTCGATAAATGGGCTACTCAACACAAAAAAAATATTTCCATTCGAATCAGTAGTTCCTGAGATTAGCGCGTTCAATCAAACAAACAAACTCTTCAGCTTTATAATATTAGTATAGACTACGGATTTTTTTTTTACGTTTTCAAAATCCCCTTTAATAACTGATTATAATAATAGGTTGGGGAAAAAGTTTCTTCGCATTTTTTAAGAAAATTCAAAACATTTTTTAATAAAGTTTATTTACATTTAACTAAAGTATGTAGGTACCATTTTGTTCGATAACTTTTTGCCATCTTGTAGGTAGGGACATGATCCCATTGCTATAGAAATTTTGGGACTTCTGGTCAAAATACCGCGACAAGTGGTTTTGGCAGTCCTCTCGTGATGTTAACCTGACACTGCCTAAAGAATTCTGAAGAGACCGAAACAGGTGGAAATCTGAAGGTGCAAGGTCAGGACTATACGGCGGATGCATTAACACCTCCCAGCCAAACTCTCTTAATTTTTGTTGGGTGGCTAAAGATGTGTGAGGTCTAGCGTAATCATGATGAAAAACCACACCCCTTCTGTTGATTAATTCCGGCCGCTTTCTCTCAACTTCTTGCTTTAATCTCATCAGTTGTTCGCAGTAGAGTTCAGAATCGATGGTCCTGCCTGGTGGTAACAGCTCATAATGAATAATGCCCTTCCAATCCCACCACACACACAGCATCACCTTGTTGCGAGTTAACCCGGGTTTCGCCACAGTCTGTGAAGCCTGACCGGCCTTTGACCACGACCTTTTTCGCACGTTCTTATCATACGTGATCCACTTTTCATCACCAGTTATCAGCTTCTTCAAAAATGGTTCGGTTTCATTACGTCGTAATAAAGAATCACAAATGAGTACACGGTTCATTAGGTTTCTTTCAGTGAGCTCGTGAGGTACCCAAATGTCGAGCTTTTTTGTGTACCCAGTTTTTTTCAAATGCGCCAAAACTGTTTTGTGGTCAATTTCCAGTTCTTCAGCTACGTCGTAACTACTGGTATGCCGATCTTGCTCCACTTTTTCAAAAATGGCATCCATTTTATCCGTAATAGGGCGACCAGAGCGACGTGCATCTTTGACATCAAAATTTCCGGATTGAAAACGCTTAAACCAAATTTGTGCTACTCTCACAGACACTACACTAGGTCCATAAACATCGCAAATTTTTTTCGCGGCTTGCTTTGCATTTTTACCTTTTTTGTAGTAAAATGTTAAAATGTATCGAATTTCTTCATTAGATTCACTCATCTTGACGGTACGAAAAACAAATGAAAATCACACATTTTCCTAATTTGAATTTGGAATTATGTTCTTTAAAATTTAAACTTTCAATGATACCAAAACCAGCCAGATATAAATAGTATAGCCAAAGAGATTTTATTACAAGTTCATACATACTATAATGCGAAAAGACTTTTTCCCCAACCTAATATTTTACAGAATTAGAATGATTAAAAAAATAAAAAGAAGAGCCTGCATCTTTATTCGTGTCGCTCGTTTATGTGTTTTAATCTTATTTCGGGTGCCCACACATGTAGGACGCATGCTCGAATATGCATCCTGCAAGCTCGAGCATGGGCGGGCATCAAGTTTGGACGTGTAACTCACCTCACTCTTCCCTCACTCTCATAGTCCGATGGGACGGCAATCCGACACGACCGGAGAGAGATCAGGCGTAGGACCAACTGTTTAACGTGCTTTCCGAGGCACGGGGGTATCACACCGCCAACTTCCAAACTCCGGGCTGCTACTAAGAAATTCCTAATGGAAAAACCCAGTAACACTTTGCCCGACCCGGGAATCGAACCTAGGACCCCACGCTCAGCGGTCGCGCTTGCGACCACGAGACCAACGGGGCAGTTAATAAATAATAATAATATAGGCTCACAAGTAGAATTAATTAATTGTTTGTTATCTTATTTGCAACAGGTACCCCTCCATGAACGTGCGGGCACAAGTCAACAACCGACTGATTCACCAAAATTGCAGGTTGTCAACAAAAATCAAGAAAAACAGCATTCCATGACACTAAGATCACGGAGGCCCAGCAGGCCACTGGTTGATAATCTTTTGGCCCAAAATTGTGCTCCTGTCCGAAAGGCGGGCCAGAAGCGCAATAGAAATTCATCCGACGAGGATGAACCGTTAATTTTCAAACAGACTCGGCTCAGACAGGCCACACAACGAATCAGCACTCCCACACCAGAGTCCCAGGAGTTAACATCCACAAAGAAACCTCGCAAGAGGCTTGCTAATACAGACGCACACGAGACCACTTCGGAAAAGATTACACGCGATACCAATTCAAAGCCGATTACACGCGAGGCTTCTTCAAAGACAAATGATCGTTCAAAGATTAAGCGAACAACAAATGCCAAGGGGAGTAAAGATAAGAAAAATAGCGCGCGCCAGGTCGCCCCGATTGCCTCGGTTGCCCCGGTTGACACGGTTGCCTCGGTTGTCCCGGTTGCCTCGGTCGCTCCGGATACCCCGGTTGCCTCGTTTGTCCCGGTTGCCTCGGCTGCCCCGGTTATCCCAGTTGCCATGGACGTCCCAGTTATCCCCCCCATGGAAATACAGGAGGTCGGGATGCATACTGGATCGCTGTTGCCTGCGGGTTTGGACGGAATTATATCGGCAATAGACGAGATCATGCGAGATGAACATATAGACTTCAACGACTTCTGCAATGAGCTTGAAAAAACACTCTCTCACGGTCAGTATTATCTTCAGTATTCATTTTGTTTTTTTTCTTGTTTGACTATGCTACCGCATTGAACTTCCACACTCTGACAATGGATTTTGATAAATCATCATTTCAGATCCATTTTGGGGCACGATAGCTTTATTATATCGAGTGCACTCATAACGCCATGATAGATTAATCTTCCCATTTTACTCGGTATAAACGTTTCTTCGTCGGTAGGTAAATATAACAATCGACCAGTTAAGATATTGTCGCGCAGAACTAACTCGGGGGCGGTTTTGTGGTGAGTTTGGAGTTCCACTTTGATAGCATGATGTGTGTAGTGTAACCCTGCTCTGTGCAAAGCTCGTTCACTTGATACAAAATATGTGAAGCCGTGCACTTTATACTGTCAACGAAGTAAGAAATTAGTTGCATCATCAATAGTCAATAACACTGTTTTAATTCAAATAGATTCATAACTATTAATAAGTACGGGCAGTATTTTAGGTTTGACTGCACGCAGTGTGATAAAAGACTCATTTGAAAACTGATAAGCATTTCTAAACCGCGACTGTGACCACAATAACGATTTTCTTTATAAACTTTCATACCAAAACGGCATTGATTTGAAAAGTTATAAAAGTATGTTAAAATTAAATCGAATCACCTTATCTATAAGAGCTAAAAGCAAGCGTAGCCAGCTCGTTAATTTGTATTCGTTCACGTTCCAGAAGTTGCCGTGGACAGGCCAACCGTTGAACAATCACCAGCCAATGTCGAGCCTGCTGAAAATGATGAACTGGCGTTACGGTTGCCTCCGACGCCTTGCAACGCGGCAGTGTGGCGCACCGATAAGGACGTCGCAGAAGCGCCCGAAGAATTACTGGGCGCGCGGTGCCGTGTGTGTCGACCATGCCTCAGGATAAACAAACTGATGAATGTGGCAGCTTTACTTCTACCTCAAATGGGAATAAGGAACAAGAGCAAAATAATAACCCTACAAGCAACTGAAACAAGAAATATTGAAATTGAAATAATCTACGAAACTGAAAATACGGTAAACAACGAGAATATTTACTTACTATTACCGAGTGAAGATACTGTGATGCTGCTTGTGAGCGCCACCAACGATGATGTCAAACGGGTAGAGGCGCTTGGTTTGATCCCGAGAGACGAGTCGCTGATAGATAAAGAGTTCATACTTGAGGAACAGGAAACATTATTGGATTCAATTATCAAGACCCTACGGATCGTTCATGTCACGTCGATGATGGAACGTCGACACAACAGTACAGGCGGTCGAAGCGACAATTCAACTCCAAGTAGTAGTCGCATGAAGTTGAGATGGTCATCCGACAGCGGGTCCGGCACGAGCAATGCGACCAATAACGACATAAAACGTCTCGAGAACTTAAGTCTGCTATACGAGCGAATGAGGGCGGAAATAGCGGAAAGACAAGTGGCCAGGGTTGAGAAGGAGAAGCGAAAGGCAATATTGCTCTTAACCAAGGAAAAGGATACTGCATTCGCGGAGATGAACGTCAGCAACGGGCGGATCGTAGAGATTCAGAAACAAAAGGAAATGGAAATTGCGCGTGTGAGAGCGAAGGTCCGGCACGTGCTATCAAAAATAGAGGCTAGGCGCCGCTTGATTAGTGAGGTCGACGGTATGGCGGCTAAGCTTGACAAGGAAAAGGATGCTAAACGAATGGATAGCGATGAACTCTCCGATCAAGAAGCTGGCCCCAGCTGCAACATGCTGCGCACGACTGGCGGTATATTAGTGGACGCACCTGTGTACTTCCCAACCGAACAAGACTTTCTTGTAAGTATTCCTTAACCGATGACTTTTAAACGTGTTGAGAGCAGTGCTGGCCGGGCTGGCCCAGTGGGAACGGCCGCGACGTACACACTTGTAGGTCATGTGTTCGTTGAAAGCAAGCGCTTAGTGTACATTATTTCATCATCGCTGCTCTCAAAACGGTGAAGGAAAACATCGAACACATGTGACATGTACCAACCCGCACTATACAAAATGTGCACAGTAGAACATGATAGGCTATAGGATAACATTATAGCATTGTTACACTAGTGTTTAGGCACGAGCTTTCCTTATTAGTTGCAAAAATTCATTAAAGATTTTTCTTGTTATTAATAACGACTCCATTTGCAGGATCCAATTGCCTTCTATGAAAAAATCTGGTCAGAAGTAGTTGAATATGGCATCTGTAAGGTGGTGCCGCCTACTGGGTGGAAGCCGCCGTTTAGAGTGCATGACGACATGAGGTTCGATGTCAACAACCAGTACATTTCACGACTGTTCAACCGCTGGGGGCCGGCTGCCAGGGAACTTTGCGCGATCAAGCTGTCCCTGGCGCAGCAAAAAGTTAATTTCTCACGACCACCGTTGGTAAGTATTGGTTTCCAGCTTTCTCTATTTATTTTGTTTTGGCACAACACCACTATGCGAACTGAACTATAGTGGCTTGAAGGTGTTACAGCGAACGTCCACTGTTGTATGTAATAGAGTCATCAATATGGAGTATGCATAAATTTTTCTTTCTTTTATCTTTATCAATGAAGCACTTTAATATAAACACAAGAAAAGTATTAAAAGACAATATTAAACGGTTTGTTGCAACAAACAATATTCTACAACTGTTACTGTGGCGGCCACCTTGTGACGTCACTTGGCACGATACTGCTCTGCTAACATCTCTGTTTTAGCCCCAAATCATATAAATTAAATTAATGAAAGAGTTTAGAATTACATGCATTAGGGTGTCCCAAGACATAAGGGAGATTTTTTTTTTCGCGAATTCAAATTCGCATACCTTCTATTTTTTTTTCGGTTTGACCTCATTGACACAAATCATAAATATTATTGTGATTGCACAACGAGAAACGTGAAGTTTGGCATGAAGTCGGTACCGACTTCATGCCAAACTTCACTCCAATACACCCAAATACCATAATATTTATTCATTTACATTAAAAAATAATATTATTGTTCAAATTTTCTATTTAACGTCTGTTTTTTACAGTCAGGGTATATTTTCCGGTGTTCTTGTACGCAACGTAATAAAAATTGTAAAGAATTAAGAGCCGCATTAAAAAAAAACCGGGTCGGACTCGCGCACCGAGGGTTCCGGACAAACCTGTAGGTATTCACGGCTTATGCATAAGGTTTATGTTTATGATTTTTTTTAATTTTTTTTTAATTGTTATGTTTGAGTTGATTGAATGAAAGGTAAATTGCGGTTTACGATTTATGACGTATTAAAAAAAATCTCGTTCAAACCAATTTTCGGTGGAAGTTTACATGGTAATGCATATCATATATTTTTTTAGTTTTATCATTCCCTTATTTTGGAAGTTACTGGGGGGGGGACACACATTTTACCACTTTGGAAGTGTCCCTCGCGGAAACCATTCAGTTTACCATTTGGCAATGGAACCCTAAAAACGACTTTGATTTTTTTAGGACACCCTAACATTCGGAGTATGATTGATTATATTGATTTACTTGAATAATTATTAATATTTCACCGCGACTGTAGCAAAACTTATTTTAGTGTATCCAAGATATGAAACGAAAATAATTCATCGTCTGCCTAGCTTCTTCCCAGCAGCGATAGGGTCGGCTTCCAGTCTAACCGGATGCAGCTAAGTACTAGTGTTCAAGCGACTGCCTGTCTGACCTCCACAACCTAGTTACTGGGTACACACAATACCCCTTGGCAAAAAACTCAGACGTACATAGAAGCACAATTCTTATGACCGGGTTGAATACAAACTTAAGGCGACCCAAACAGCCGCTTGGGCAGCGCTGCAGTCGCGCTGCGGTGCGGGGTGCAGGGTGCGGTCTGCATTCGTTGCTTGAGCCTACGAGAGTGAGTGAGCGCGAGAATACGAGCGTGAGTGAGCGCGATAATGATTCTGCCGTCAGCGCCGCTAAGCGAGAACTAACCGTGGGGACATGTCCCCAGTAGGATCGGCACAAATAATCCTGAAGAATTGTGCTTCTATGTACGTCTTGAGTTCTTTGCCCTTGGTAACACTGGTTGTCACATTTTCCGGCCATTGACGTTATGACGATTTTTTTTGACTGTCAAAGATTGACGAGATGACAGCTTCAAAGAACACAATGATAGAAAACTAGCTATTGCCTGCGGCTTCGCCCGCGTGGATGTCGCAAATAAATTATTGTTCAGAAATCTTTTAAGTTTTCAATTCCTTTCTTTTTTGGTGGGAAATCATCAAATGACTTCTCCCGCTCTGGGCTGAGCGGGAGGGCGTGTCAGAGTTTTACCCCCTTCAATATTTGGTGACATCTCTTTGAGGCGCGTGTGGAAAACAGTACGCGCCGTCGACACGGGCCTGGTCCTTAACGGGCGGCGAACTACCCATTGCTCGCCGCCCGCAAGTCCGCTCCTACAGTGGCCGGGAGTCGCCAATGAACTCCCGACGCCCAGGACGATTAGGGGCGTGAAGGAAAGGCAGTCTATGCGCCCTGCCTTCCTATGCGCTATCTACGGCAACATTTGCGCTCCACCTCCTTCGCGAGCATTACTGCTACGCAGAAGGAGGTGGCGGCTTCCCATGCCCTCTCGCTCCGTAACATGGCTCGCACCAGGGCCGGACGCGAGAGGCGCCGCCGCCGATCGCTTCCACGAGGACACGGCGGTGCTCCGCGCAGGCAGGGCACCCCTCCACCGTGTCAACACCCGGGCGTTTCCTCCTATCTTATCCTTATGCCCCGTGAGGACCTACTTAAGGCTTCAATCGTCAGACTAAACACAAAATTTGAAGAACCTAGCTACGAAACTGACGGACTTTCATACAAACTTCCACCCCCTATTTCACCACTTTACGGATCTTTCCTAAAATCCTTTCTTAGCTGACGTCTCCTGCTCATAATCTACCTCTGGTAGGTTCAGTGGTTTTTGAGATTTCTTGATTAATCAGTGATTGAGTGAATGAATGATGGTATAAGTCAGCGTTCGGGAAGCTACGCAGTATCTTCTCGTGCCACTTACCGCAGTGTCTCAAGATAAAAGTCTTTGAGGTTATGGTACTGAGACGTGGTCGCTCACAATGGCCTCATAAGAAGGCTAAAAGTCACCCAAAGAGCAATGGAGAGGGCTATGCTTGGAGTTTCCATACGTGATCGAATCAGAAATGATGAGATCGTAGGAGAACCAAGATTATCGACATAGCCCGAAGCATTGCCAAACGTAAGTGGCAGTGGGCAGGGCTCATTGCTCGCAGAACATATGGCCGATCGGGTCGGAAGGTTCTGGAGTAGCGACCGCGTACTGGAAGACGTAGCGTTGGAAGGCCTCCGACAAGATGGACCGATGACCTGGTCAAGGCCGCAGGAATACGTTGGATGCGAGAAGCACAGAACAGGCCGAAGTGGCGGTGCTTGGGGGAGGCCTATGTCCAGCAGTGGACGTCTTTCGGCTGAAATGATGATGATGATGATGAATAAGTCACCTTTCGCGTTTAGTCATATATAATTATGAAGTAATATTACGTTTTGCAGCTGGATGGTATCGAGGTAAACTTGCCAAAATTATACCACATCGTGCAACGGCACGGCGGTCTAGAAACGGTTTACAACAAGAAGCGATGGGGCAAGGTCGCAGAAGATATGAAGTTCAATAAAGCGAATAATACTGAGAGGAAACTCGACCAGATTTACGTAAAGTTTCTGCTCCCATACGACACGCTTTCTCATCGTAAGTATTCTTGTTTCAAGTTAGAAGTTGTAAACACTCACTTTTTAGTTAATGCTTATACAGGAAAAAAATTAACCAGTGCGCAAATTTTTTTGGTGGTTCAGTATCAGTAATAGAACACATTTCAACTATTTTTTAAATTCCTTTTTTTAATTTTATCCGACCTTAAATCAGTAAAGTGTGGACATCCTACATATTTCGTAATATGATATCGAAATAGTAATAGATCAGTAACCGCGCGCCGGCGTTGGTTTGAACTTCTTAGAATTTTGACCAATCGAACAGCTGGTAGGTACTTGTAGCTTGGTCATTCACCTTCGGCGCCGCACGCACGTTACCATATAAAACAGTTTCAAAATAAACATCTTTCGTTAACGATAACTTAATTTTTTTGTACTAAGATATATCAAAATTAAAATTGCATGGTTTATTATAACTCGTTTAAGTTTAATTTGTTAAAATTTGCGCACTGGTTAAAAACTTAAACTGTATTCCTTACTGAGAGTTTGTTTTGCTAAGCAATTTTTCTTCATTTCATTGTTCTAAAGTGGAACGTCAGGACATTATGCGGAAAGTCGAGATCGCATGGAACCGAAAGCATCAGAAGCTTTTCGAGCGCGCCTTGAACCCGCTAAACCGGCAGAAGCGAATGCTTGGCTTAATAGATTCTTCTGATGATGAGACGGAGGACGAGGACGCGGTGGCTGCCATCAATGAGGCAGAAGATTGTATCATCAAGGGTGCGGTCATGAACCGAGCGAAATTCAGAAAGGTACCCACACCATTTACTCTTAATCGCGGACAGTGGCGATTTACCACTTTTCAATCTTATTGCTTAACCTTTTGACCGCCAGAGTCATGTATAGATGACAAACCAAAACGTGCCCAGCACGCCACGGTCACAATACCGTGACAGACTTTTAAACGTAAATAAAACTCATAAAACAACATTGTTTTTTTTATTTCCTTTGCTAATTATGTTTCTTGACTCATCCTAATTTATATTAGTTGAGCTTCTTTCTTTATATTTTATCCATATTAACATAAAGCCCGATTTACACTTCAATAAGTACAGTAGCGAGTTAAGAACTTAGACAGTTAAGGAATAAGTAGTAAGTTGTAAGTAGCGTCCAAACGGGCGGAGTGAGTAGTCATAAGTTGCCGAGAAGAAAACTAGTCGCGTTTCGCGTTGTTTTAATCCAGAAAATGGACTTTGAATTACTTAACACCAATTTACGTGCTATAATAAGAGAAATAGTATCAACTATAATAGAAAGAATAGAAAATAAGAGAAAGAGTAATCAACTCGCCCGCCTGCATGCCGGGCCAGTTAAGTTGGCGGGGCGCGGGAGACGCGAGAGAGGGGGCTACTTCGCACTGGACTCGCCAAAAATAGGATCGCGATCTATTCAACTCAACTTAATCGACAACTTACTACTTAACTCGCCTTTGCCGTTCAAACAACATTAACAACTTAACTCGCCGATGACGCAAGTTAACTCGCTACTGTACTTATTGAAGTGTAAATCGGGCTTAAGATGGCAAAAACTAACACCAATTATAAAGTTCGAAAAACATAGTGCCCTCAGCGCCACAGTCATCATATCATGACACGTAGTGATGTAGCTAGCAATCAATATAACAAGAATATCGACTTCGACGGTAACCTACGTTATGTTTAATTTCTTTAAATTTTTCAACAATAAATAAATAATACTTTTGATATTGAAGTTGAATGATTCAGGAATCATGAAAATTATTTAAATATTATTAAAATATTTAACTATCTGCTTATTAAATGTCGGTGACAGTTGATTATCGATAAATCATAATGAGTGTAAGGCCCATCTCCACCACACTGTCATATATTATTGTCTGTGCCTGGATTATTCTGAACGACTTTTTTTTGTGGGTGGGAAATCATCAAATGACGTCTCACGCTCTGGGTGGAGCAAAAGGTATGGTCAGACTTTTACTGACTAAAACCCATCCGAGTTCCTTCAGTGCCTATGCCAGGGCCACGGTAACTCTTTCGAACAATTTCGCTACCCCGGCAGGATAATAAACGACTTAAAATCTCATTTTAAAATATTCGGTTATCATGTCAATACGTTTTGTGAGATCAGTATATCAGACTATTGTCATCGGAACATACATCCTTGTTTAACGATACTATTGTGTTATAAGTAATTTGTTTCAAATAAAACTACGAAGTGAAGTTTAGATTTTGTAATTAATAAAAACTTTTTTACAAAAAAAAACAACCGACTTCCTTAAAAACACTACAAAGTGAAAAATAACTTTAATTTCGGAAGTCGGTGTCTTAGGATCTGTATTTATGGTTTTTTTGCCACCGACTTCCGAAATTAAAGTTATTTTTCACTTTGTAGTGTTTTTAAGGAAGTCGGTTGTTTTTTTTTGTAAAAAAAATTTTATTTTTAAATTTTTAGTTGTGGTATTCATCCTGCACTATAGTCTTTTCGCCATAAGATGAGTTCCCTGACAGTTCAATTTTTCCGTGGCACGCATACTAATTTAGACGAATAAAAAATAAACTGGCAAAAAAAAATAAAAAAGAAATGATTTAAAAAAAATATTGCCTGCCGTAAATTACTACGTAAATTATTGTAGTTATAATTAACTGTTAATAAATTAAGTAAATAAAATAAAAAAGTATAAATCTTAAAAATGTCTAATGCGTTGAAGAGCCATTTCGCATATTTGCGCGAATATCTAAGATTTTAGTCGCCTAATTTATCAGTTTAGTAAATATTCTGGCATTGACAAATACATGTAAAAATAGATCAATCCTTCCTCTTGACACTTTTAGTAACACATTTACAAAAAAAAATTTGTTTACTTTGTAGTAATTAATCTCCCAAAACTAGTTTTCTGAAAAATCATCGCAGAGTCAATTTCAGACTCCTATTTCTACCATTAATATGTATAAATTTGAATTAAAAAAATACACAAAACATCAGACATATAATCTTTTTGACACATTTAGTACTAGAATATTGATTTTTAATAACACTAATTAGTAAAAAAATTAAGTCTTATGGCAATTTTTACGATTTATTCGCAATTTTATCGCGTTTTTTTGGTTTGAATAAAGCATAATTACATTTAAAAATTCATGCCAATATAAAGTATGCTCTATAACAAATCGAATTCTCAAGTTTTATTTAAATCCGTTTATTTAATTAGACATAATATCGTTGTTGAAATCACTCTAAATTAGAATAAATTACGATGCTCAAGCGGGCACCGTTTAGTACGGCGCAAGCGCCCAACGAGGCAGGACCTGTGTCACTTTTTCCCGCGTCTCAGTTTTCGGATACTCGTATCGTGAACGCAAAAATATACTGTGACTAAAACATTTTGGTACTCTTTGCATTATTTTTGTTTAGGGTAAGAGTTTCGTTTATTATCATGTAAAGTATTATTTTGATAGATTATAGAATAATTTTATATTTTTGGAACGAAGTTCCTTATGGCGCGTTGCGAAAGGGGGCTAGACGGAATTTAAGAGAAAAAGTTGGAACTACACTTTTTAACCGACTTCAAAAAAAGGAGGAGGTTTCTCAATTCGACCGTATATATTTTGTTGTTTGTTGCTGTTTGTATGATGATGATGATGACGATGGTGATGATGATGGCGGTGACGATGATGATGATGGCGGTGATGATGATGATGAGAGAAAGAATATTTTTGTTGAATCCTGGAAAGGAACTTCGTTCCATCCGGGTGTCCCTTGACACCTCTCAAGTTTTTTTGTTTTAATTGTTTTAGCAATGGGGCGTAAGGGTAGTTTATACCAATGTCTCAAAAAAAGGCAAAATAAACATCATCATCATCATCATTTCAGCCGTGAGACGTCCACTGCTGGACTTAGGCCTCCCCCAATATTGTGGGGCTTTGCTATAATCGCCACGCTTGGCAGGCGGGTTGGCGATCGCAGTATGGTGGTAAAATGCATAGAGAACGCTGCTGCTCATTCTCTAGTAAGTCCCTTAGTCGCCTTTTACGACACCCACGGGAAGAAATGGGGAAAAATGAAAAAAGAAAAATGGGGTTGAAATAAACATACTGCAGCCTTAAAGAAAGCAACAGAAGTGAGGTAGATATTTATTTTTATTTGCAAATCGACCACATTAGTACATATTAACATGGCCTACAGAACCGTAATTACAATTTCAAGGATTTTATTACACTTTCACTCTCGTAATTTTAAATTGATGATTTTAATAACCGTTTATTATTGGGTAATTTAATATTAATTACTATTGACTAAAACAATATTGCATCGAAAGGGGTTCGTGAACTTTTTTGTATGGAAGGTGGCATATCGACCCACCGCCATTATGTTTTTTTTTCAGTAATCGCGGCGCAGGATGAAAGTGGTATATATGGTTAGCCTTTCCACTGTCGACCTGTCAAATGGGGTAATGAGATATACTGCCGATGACAGTTATTATGCCACGCCTCGTATCGGATTACTTGCGTTTAAACCCCAATTTCACGTTATTTTTCTAAAAAACCCATTTAAACTGTGATTTGTTTCGTTATCTGTATAATATTTCTCATCTGGACTGGTCCGGATTTTCCATTGCTAGTAGTAAAAGTATTAAAAGATGACGTTTTTTGGCAAGAAAAAATGATTCCGAAATTGTCTCGGTTTTACAATAATTGCGTATTGCCAGAAATTATAGACCCTAGAAAGACAAGATCAATTGCCTTTAAGACAAATATTTATTTAATAACTTACAAGTCATTATTATTAGACAATAATATGTGATTGTTTTTATTTTTATTATATACTTTACATAACATATATTTGTGTTTATTTATTAGTCTAGAAACCTTTACAAACCTTAACCTTTATTTTTTGGATAAATAAATTTTCATAAATCTCTAAATACCACATTATAATTCTAACGGCTCGATATTGTTTAGTCCGTCTCGACACTCGCGTTATACTGTTTGTATTGTGTATGTGTGGATAGCTACGCACACATACTCAAGACTGCCGTCTTTTACCTAAACTCGAGCGTAAAAATTTTGCGAGAGGGCTCTGAACGGAACTTCGGCCAATAGAGATTGCCACTACTCAATACACTAATCGACAAAAAAATAGATGAATCGGAGCGGCCATTTTGTAATCGCGATCGCGTCGCGTCAGTACGAGTGCGTTATGTCAGGTTTTTGCTCTGCTCACGTGATGTTATGTAGCCTATGTCTTATTCTGATGTATAAGCTATATTACTGTCAAGTTTCATCAAAATCCGTACAGTACTATAAGCGTGAAAGAGTAAGAAACATCCACACACACACACATACTAACTTTCACATTTATAATATTAGTAGGAAGTAGGATAACCAGTTTATTAAAAAAATATTTTGAAAATCTAAAATCGATAATCCGATTCCATTTTCTTTGCTAACTGAATCGATATTATAAAAAAATCGATTATATTTCGTTAGGTCACGTCACTACAATTGTCAGACAAGAACTGTCAGGGAACTCATCTTATGGCGAAAAGACTATAATTCCAAACAAACAATGCATATTTATGCGATAGCAGAAATCGCGGTTAATTTGCTGTCATTTTTTAAAAGAGTTCCGGTGTCTGTCTCCCGAACTCATCATCAGATCTATATGAAAATTATATGGGACCATTTCGGAATAAACCCCTTTCGAACAAAAAAAGAATTTTGGAAATCCGTCTATATATGACGGAGGTATGTCCGAACATACATAAAAAAAAAACATATAAACATCCGAATTGAGAACCTCCTCCTTTTTGAAGTCGGTTAAAAAGAGAATAAAATTCATGTAAACCATTTCAAACGGCTCGGCTGGCGTGTCATAAAATAAACACGGATCCGATTGAGGTTTATTTGAACTAAGTTTCATTAATTTCTAAGGATAATATTGTCCCTTTCTTCGTATTTATTATAATATCTTACAAATCTTGAGTATAAAAACTTTGTTTAATGATTAAAACAAAAATTCATTTGAAGATTTAAATTTGCTTTCGCCCATTTTCGTCGTATTCTTATAATTGTATATCTACAGTAAATGGTATTTATTTTAGTTCAGATATCATCAATACCTGCGTGACGGTACATTAAGGCATTATTACTGGTTGTTCTTTCAAGGAAACTTAAATCTATATAAATAAAAATGAATGTTGCTAAGCGCATAACTCAAGAAGGGCTCGACCGGTTCGGCTAATATTTTTTTCGTATGTTCCTTAAGGCCTTCGGAAGGGTTTAAGAATTATTGAAAAAAAAAACATGCGTGGACAATAGTATAAACAATACATTTCTTTTTCACATAAAAAAATATGCATACGATGCGACGGGATGGGTTGGAGGAGCAATAAATATAACGCGGACGAAGACGCGGGCAGAAGCAAGTTGTATTAAATAAAAATGCTGCTACTGTATGTAAAAAGCGAAACTACTAAAATAAAATAACTCTTATTATTTCCATATTATTCATAAATATCGGATGCGCACCTCTAGTGCCGAGACGGGCAATTTATGAAAAGCCGTGCCAGCTACGCTAGTGTCATCATAAGATGACAAGAAAGTACGTCATGACTGAACATAGTGCTGTGTACTCTGGACAGGTCCTCATTCAGCAAAAACTGCAAGAACATCGAGCAGAAGGTATACTCTCGCAACAATCTCCTACAGCGACTTGTCTCGTCAGAGTGGGGTGCTTCGCCTGACGTGTTGCGTACTACTGGGCTGGCGCTATCTTTTTCTGCAGGTGAATTCGCGTGCGCTGTGTGGAGTCGTTCAGCCCATGCAAAGTTAGTGTATATAGCTCTGAATGAAACGTGCCGGATCATTACCGGGTGCCTCAAACCGACCCCGGTGCAAATGCTGTACCCACTGGCTGGAATAGCGCCACCAAAAATCCGCAGAGCAGTGGCAAGCTTAACTGAAAGAGCCAAGATGGTTTCTGACACACGACAACCTATGCACGGCAACATCCTCGTGACACAAAGACTGAAAAGGCGCAACAGCTTTCTGAAGTGTGTTCTTCCACTTACTGGCGAACAGTCTAAGGAAAGACTAGATCTGTGGCGACAAGGCGCTTCCCTACCAAACCCATTCGTTCCACCTGCTGAAAATCTCGCAACTGGACACGAATTGCCTTGGCTTTCATGGAAGTCTATAGATAGACTCCGGACTCAGGTAGGCCGGAGTAAAGAAAACCTGTATAGGTGGAGATTCATAGACGACTCAGCCCTGGAGTGTAAATGTGGTGCTGTCCCACAAACGATGAGGCACTTGATATCTTGTCCAGCATGTCCTGTTGTTTGCACGCCACAGGAGTCGATGGACGCTACTGAAAATGCTAAGCTCGTAGCCAAATTCTGGGCTAACTCTATTTAGATTGCTATCGACACGCTAAGAATAAGATAGTGCTGTGATGATATTGACTTGCTTTTGTCGACTGTTGTTTTGAATTGTGAATTTAACGCCCGAAACTGTGGCACATATCGTATCATTTCTATCATAAAAGACAAAGTGGGATGAAATAAAACTCCTTTATTATATATTTCTGGTATAGTAACCTTTTATAAAAAACATACTATATGTTAAAAAATTAATGGTTAGTGTTTTATCGATATAATTTCACTAATATTTTATAGGTATTAAAGGATGAATTTATAGCTTGGCGCTGAGGGCACGATTTTGCTTTTTTGTCGTGGCGCTGAAAAGGTTAAGGCATAAGGATGAAAAGTAATTCACAACTATTATAAAATGTGTATGTTTATATATGTAATTAATTTGAGATTTAGATCTGTGTAAAGTTGTGGAAAAGTGGTTGGTTATATGAAGAGCCCTCTTGGTCCACAGATCGCCACAATGACGTACGAGAACACATTCGGACCAGGTTCGGAGGCAGCCCACCCGCGCGACCTGGACAGGATCGAGGAGTACTACTGGCGCCTCGTGACGTTAGGTACCGAGCACGTGTGTGTACACACCGCGGCCATTGACACCGGCCTGGAGGGCTACGGCTTCACCAAGAATAAGGCCGACCCCTATGGACGCCACCCTTGGAATCCCAAGGTACCTTACCCGTTTTTTTTTTGATCTCGCTTTTGAAATCCTCATGGATGTCCTCCGCCCTGGGGTGGGCGGAGGGGTCTGTCAGACTCTTACTGACTAAAACCACCCCGATGTTCCGTCCCACACCTACGTCGGGGACCACGGGAACCAATATGTCTTCCGCGATCCCCGACTGGTGCCGGCCCGCCATTGCGGGCCTGCTCAAGTTGGGGGGGAAGTGCACGACGCGGCTCCTCCCAAGCGGCACATTCTGCCAGCGTATGCCGCGCTTTGTCCTCCCGGCAGTCGAGGCAGTGGTGACACCGGGCGTCCGGCACCCTGTTTATGCGACACAGGTACTTCCCGAAGCAACCATGCCCCGAAAGCACCTGCGTCGCCCGAAACGACAGGGAGCCGTGCCTCCTCCCGAGACAGTGCCTGAGCACTGGCCGGACCGCCTCGACGGTGGTAGGGCGTGAAAGCCTGTCCTGCCAGCCCGCCACCAGGGTTGCGCGGAGCTGCGACCGACGAAGCTCCATGTGGCGCTCCGTCAGTCCTCGACCTCGATCCCGCGCTTCCTCGCGCCACCGATACAGTGACGCGAGTACTTTCGCCTCGAGGTCCCACGGTGGGGATCCAGCCAGTACACAGGCCGCCTCGTAGGAGATCGTGCGATATCCCCTGATGACTTTGACGGCCATCGCTCGCTGCGGTCTTCGCAGAACAGCGATGTTGCCGGCAAGCTGCCTCCCTGTACGAGCTCCCCCGGGCCGTGACCAGCGTGTCATCTGCATAACACGTCAGTTCCACGCCCGGCGGGAGCTCGCCCCTCAGCACCCAGTCGTACCCGATGTTCCACAGGAGCGGGCCAACGACCGAGCCCTGTGGAACACCGCACGACATGCGGCGCTGGTTTCCGCCATCACGTCCCATGTAGGTGACACCCCTATCCTCGAGATAAGCCCCAACGATGTGGCAGAGGTAGGGAGGCACCCGATGGTACAGCAGTGCCTCCCGAATGCAGCTCCAAGGCAGGGTGTTGAAGGCGTTGGAAATGTCCAAGGACACCGCCAACATCAACCCACCCTGGGACACTGCTTCCTCTGCCAGGACTCTCACACGCGATATTGCGTGGATGGTGGAGCGCCCGTGCCGAAAGCCAAACTGGCTCTCGGCCAGGTCAGGCCCCTCTCTGCACAAGTGGTGGACGAGGCGGGCAGCGATAATTCGCTCGAATAATTTCCCGACCTCGTCCAGCAACACTATGGGCCTGTACGCGGACGGTGAGTCCGCTGGGCGCCCCGCCTTCTTGAGCAGGAACCAGACGACCTGATTTCCACAAACTGGGAAACCGGCCCTGTTCAAGGCACGCTGTGAAGAGTCCTCTCAGTTGGGGCTCTAGCTCTTTCAGAGCGAGGGCCAGCCACAGAGCCTCCTTCGCCGCGCGGTACACCTCATACAGCGCGGCTTCTTCGTCACGGACCCGACGACGTCTCCTGCGGTAGTGGGTGTACTGGCGCCTGACCGACACGCAGGCGACACGTAGCCGCGCGATCTCGGCAGACCACCAGTACACCTGGCGCCTCGCTGAATGCGTGTGGACGCGGGGCATGGACGCGTCGCAGATGTGCGTCATCGCCCCGCGGAACCACAGCGCCCCCTCTTCGACGTCGACGGGTCCGTCCGTTGCCGACTCCCGGCTCCAAGCCTGGACAATAGCAGCCTCCTCGAGAAGTTCCCTGTCGATGCGCTTACGCGCCCAGCGCGGGCCGTCCATTCGTGAAGGTACCTTACCCTATTCCAACTGTACACTACTATATGTACTCGAGCACGTAATTGATTATTAACCAATTCTTACAGAAACTTCACGAAAAGTAAGTTACGTTTTTGTAAAAATGAAGAATGGTCTATTTTACCTTGACCTTTAAATTACATTCAACCATAAAGTAGTTAAGCAGTTTAGAATTTAACTATACTATGTTATACGATTGTAACCCCTCCAACTCATTCCAGGTGGTTAGCGAGAATCCTCGCAACGTGCTCAAGTACTTGGGCCCGGTGTTGGGCGTGACGGTGCCGACCCTGCTTCTGGGGATGCTGTTCTCGACATCCTGCTGGCACAAGGATCCGCATATCGTAGCCTGGCTGGAGAATCAGCTCTTAGGACCCGAAAGGATCTGGTAATATGAATATTCCTCAAAATAAACTTAACTACCTCTGTTCTTCTGTAGGATTGAATTTTTTAATTTTATTTATTTCAGACATAATTGTAGTCCATAGTTTTACACACAAACTATTTTAAATTCGAGACACATAAAACCCAAAATAAAATTCCGTCCTTTAGTGTCCAAGGAATGTTGAGAATATCAGTTTATAGCTGTGCAATGCCTGTCGCAGGCCACGACGATACTGTTTACTAGTGTTAACATTTCCATATGAATATGTTTAGGTACGGCATCCCTGAACATCAGGCGGACAACTTCAGAAGAGCCGTGGAGACTCTCTGCCCAACATTTTGCCAAAATAAAGCTCACTGGCTGCCGTCGGACATCACGATGATCCCGCCGAACGTTCTGCGCGACCACAATGTGACGCTATCGCGCGTCACTCAGAGGGCCGGCGAGTACATCCTGGCTTTCCCCAGCGCCTATACCTGCTGCATCAGCACCGGATACACTGAGTCTGAGAGCGTCTACTTCGCACCGCCGTCCTGGCTTGAGAATCTCTGGACAGTCTTCAAGGCGAGTTTTTAACACGCTTTTATTAGTTTCTAACATATGTTAGTATGTATGTGCCTATGTAACGGAAACTTTGAACATAATTTTGACCCCCTTCAAAACGTCAGATTAACTTGAAATTTGGCATACTTATCAACGATCGATGACAATACAATAATTTTATAAAGAGCATGGGCGGGATAAGCATGGGGTAGCGGCCCCATCGGTAATTTAACTGCCAATTTTTGTGGATGATGGTCTTATGGAGTACAACTCACCTGTAAAATATTATTTAAAAATATGCATTAGTTTACGAGAAAGTAAAAAAAAAATATTACAAAAAAAATAAAAAAAAATTCGTTCATAGTTACAAATATGTATATCAATGTCTATAATATATGTTGTACATAACTTAGTGAGACAACGTATCATGATATTTTTGTCAAAAAAAATCGATAAATTATCAACAAAAAAAAAACTGAAATTTTTGAAAAAGTATTTTCATGCTTTCTAAGCATGATACACCTACGAAATTTTCACTAAAAACACCTTCATCATAATCTACAACATATATTTGGATCCAAATTTTTACGTGGGTACTTGTACCCACGTAAAAATTAAAAACACCCTTGGGTGTTTTTTTTTAAATTGGAAAACAAAAACAAATATGAAAATTAAAAAAGAATCTATCAATACATGTGGGTCAACAATTTTTTTTTTTCTATGACTATAGAACATTTTCCTCATTTAGACAGTTACTAAATAACAAAAATCACTATTTTTATTTTATTTAATTTTTGTTTAAAAAAATAATTCAACTAGAGTTCTTAACGTCATTTTTTTTCCGTATTATTACGCGAATTCTTAAGTTTTTGACACAGTGTTTTAGAATTTAATGATTATAAACACACTAACCACAGCCCGCGACTTCGTCCGCGTAAAATTTTTGCTCCCCTGACCTTTCCCGTCGCATCAAATTGCCTGCCAGTTTTCATGCAGTTTTCGTTGCTGCTCCGCTCTTTATGATTGCAGCGTGATGTTATATAGTCTATATAGCCTTCCTCAATAAATAGGCTACCCAACATACAAACAATGTTTCAATTCGAAACAGTAGTTTCCAAGATTAACGCGTTCAACCAAACAAACAAACTCTGAAGCTTTTTAATTATTAAATAACAAAAATCACATTTTTATTGAATTTTTTTTTTTGTTTATAAGAATAATTCAACGAAAGTTCTTAACGTATTTTTTTTTTCGTATTACTTACGCGAATTCTTAAGTTTTTGACACAGTGTTTTAGAATTTAATGATTATAAACACAAAAGATACATTTAATCGATAATTTCGAAAATATGCATTTTAAGGTAGAAGTACAAAGTGAACCTAATGTCAAGTGCTAAAGAATAATGCATAACAATCATCTTTTGTGGATTATTCATATCTAGTATACGTACTATTATTATTTTTTTTAACCCGCGAGACAGGATTATATACGAAAATTATTATTTTATGGTGTATCTCATTCAGTCAAACGTTGATACTTCAATTTTTGATCTTAAGCTCACTTTATACTTGTACCATAAAATGCATATTTTAAAATTATTGATTGGCTAAAATCAGATAAAGTAAAAAAATGTACTTAGTGTTATTTCACTTTAAATCGATTATTTATTCCATAAATACATTATTTATTCTAAAAAACATGGCCGCCAGGCAGTAACGACATGTTCAGATTTTGTATGTGTTGTCGGTCATATAGTCCGACAAGGCCTGAATGGAACAAAAAGTGTCGGACACATAGTCCGACATGGCAGTTAACGTGTTAAATTTATCTTATCGATACTTATACTTTAATACTATAAAGCTGAAGAGCTTGTTTGTTTGTTTGTTTGGTTGAACACGTTAATCTCAGAAACGTGGTCCGAATTGAAAAAATATTTTTGTGTTGGGTAGCCTATTTATTGAGGAAGGCTATATAACATCACGCTATAATTACGTAACGTAACTTTCATTATTTACACACAATTTTTGCTTAGTTTTCTTTAGGGAATATCCTGTATATTTTCACCAATAGTCTACGATCACCATCCGTTATATTTGTTTATTATCCAAAAATATTATTAAAGTTTTGTATTGTTACACCTCATTTTGTTTTTTTTTTTGAATTGACAAATTATATACGTTATTCCAAAAATAACGATGATCATTGTAATAAAACTTATTTACTGTCACCAAATGGAGAAAATAAAGTTAGTTTTCTACTAATTTTACTCAACAGTGCTAGTAAAATAAAATAAATAATACCTTCTAGTATCAAGATTATTAAGTAATGTTTAAAATCAAGCAAACAATGGTTTAAATGTGTGCGTGCGCGGAATGTTGTGCGGCGACTCAGATACCTAAACTTGAGCGATTTAAAAATGTAATAACGTCCTTAAAACAAAAATATAAAATTATTCTACAATCTATTAAAATAATACTTTACTTGATACTAAATGAAACTTTTATCTTATACAAAAAAAAAAAAATTAAAATATGCGATGAGTAGCAAAATGTTGTAGTCGTAGTATATTTTTGCGTTCACGATACGAGTACCCGAAAACTGAGACGCGGGAAAAAGTGGCACAGATCCTACCTCGGTGGGCGCTTGCGCCGTACTAAACTGTGCGCGCTTGTGCATCGTAATTTATTCTAATTTAGAGTGATATCAAAAACGATATTATGTCTAATTAAATAAACGGATTTAAATAAAACTTGAGAATTTGATTTGTTATAGAGCATACTTTATATTGACATGAATTTTTAAATGTAATTATGTTTTATTCAAACCAAAAAAACGCGATAAAATTGCGAATAAATCGTAAAAATTGCCATAACACTTCATTTTTTTTACTAATTAATGTTATAAAAAAATCAATATTCTAAAGCCCAGTCGCGGAGCAGGAAGAATTTCGTACAATGACCTTTTTACCTACTGACAGTGGTCACAAACATTTTTGTTTTTAGTGCGGTTTACGTGAAATATTTAAGGAGAAAGAAAATTTACCAACTTATTAAATAAATTATTATTATTATTTAAATTATTTATTTAGATCTATCTATATTATAAGTACCACTTAACAATTAAAACAAGATAACAAAAACTAACAAACAACAACAAACTAAGAATAGATAAATAACTATGTCCGAAAACTGAGCGATCACTAACGCATCCCAACTCCCAAGATGGAATGTCGTTCGTTCGTTATTTAAAAATTATGAATTATGTCAAGCAAGCCAAGGATTTTTTGTCATGACTCAAGGCCAACCAAAACCACATGCAAACAAGAACAAACCTTACCATCTCCGGTAAAAGGTTGATAATCCCTGACCACGGCGGGCATTGCATCTGTGCAAGCGAGACTCATTATATTTACGCGGGAGTGACAGAGACAGGTAATAAGAGGTTAAAATACGAAATTCTTCCTGCTTCGCGTCCGGACTTTAGTACTAAATGTGTCAAGTACATTATTTGACCCTGCGCTGATTTTAAGAAAACTAGTTGTGGGAGATTAGTTACTACAAAGTAAACAAATAAGTTTTTGTAAATGTGCTACTAAAAGTGTCAAAACAAAAGACTGATCTATTTTTTACATGTATTCGTCAATGCCAGAGTATTTATAAAGATGAGATGAGAGGTAAATTAGGCGACTAAAATCTTAGATATTCGCGCAAAAATGTAAAATGGCTCTTAATTGATGATACGCCTGTGGACTGACTGACTGGTGTGATCCCGTATATATTTTATTATTCACGTTCCTTGGGTACCTAGTTTATGCGTTAGCTTTCGTCAATACGTTTTAATCCACTTTGTGTATCTTGTTAATGTTCTAATACTTCAAGTAGAGGTATAACAATAGTAGCGGGTAGGTTTTTCTAAAAAAACACTACTAACCTAAAACTAATTTCTAAAGTTTTTTATTTTTTGGTAAAAGTTATTAATTTGTCATTTTTTAATTGTTAACAGGAGGCCCGAGAAAGTTGCGAGCCGACAATGTTCGCGATGGAACATCTACTGTACAATATAGCTAACGACCCGAACCCTGACCTTACCATACTGAAGATCGCCCAGCCGTTGTACGACAAGATGTTGCACAAAGAGGTCACCAACAGGCAGATGCTGCAGGAGCGCGGACTGCCATTCGTTCAGGAAGTACGCAATGTTTCTCTTACTGCATTATATATATATTTTAGGTACCACTACCATTTTAAAGACAGACTGGTAGCGATATCGACACGCAGCTTATTACTATAGATTGAGTACCTCTAATTTCGTTTTTGTTCTGGTGTCGAAAATCGTCTTGGATGTGTTATTGATTGTAAACCACCTCGATGTGTTTCCTTTGATTATGAGAACTAGTGCGCCTTCCACGATGTCCGGCTAGGCCCGAAGGATTTTCAAGCGTGGCAAGGGAAGTGTAAGTTTCTGCGATGTATGCGCGAGCCGCGTCGGGCGGAATGGGCGTTGTCCACCAGGGTTGGCATGAATAAATCATGTTGATTTAAATCATGATTTAAATCACGATTTAAATCAAATGATTTTTTCAATAAAAATCAAATGATTTAATCAAAAATGTTAAAATTCACTTTCTTTCACAAAAATCAACATAAAAAATCAGATTTACACATTATAATTAAATTACTAACTAGGGTCGTTTAAATCTGAGAAATCAATATCATTATTATAATATTTGAATTAACAAAAAAAATAGTTTTCCAGCCTTTTCAATTCCCAGTCGGTTTCTTAATTTGCTCTGAACAATTCCAAGGGTGGAAAACACTCTTTCTATAGCAGCTGAAGAAGCCGTGGCCCCAAACAAGTGCTTCACCACTGGAAACATTTTTGACTGTTTCTCTTCACTAAATATATTATTCTGTGACATCCACCACTCTAGTGGTGTCACATTTTTACAATTTCTTCTGCAAACATCGCACTTCTGAATGGTTTTGTCTTCTAATGGTTTGGTTGAATTTTTACTTAAGCTTTACTATCAATGGTAGCAAAACTGAACCATCATACTGATTTCGTATTTCCTCCAAAGCACTTTCTTCTTCTCTGTCAGTGTGAATTCTGTTTGGGTTGGGTCTAATAAAAATTCCAAAACGTTGAATGGAGGACAATGCTTGCTTATATCTCTTTTGAAACTTCGACATTTGGCTAATATTTAAATCAGTTTCTTCAAATTTAGCTCCAAGCTTCTTCCAAGCAGTTACAACAGTAGACAAATTTTCATTATTTCTTTGTAAAGTATCCAACGTAACATATTGGCTTCAAAATTATTTAGATAATCTTCCACTGACCTTACAACCATATTTTTAACTTTTGCTCATTTGGAAATCCCCACACTGTGTCCGCGCTATTCCTTGAGGGCGCGTTCCGTTTTGTGCAAAAATATAGTTAAATTAAATAATAAAATGAAAAAATCATAAAAATCGTGATTAATTAGGATTTTTTCAAAAAATCGTAATTTATTAGATTTTTTCAAAAAATCATGATTTTTTCCAACCCTGTTGTCCACCCTCCATCGTGCTGTGGATTGGGAGAGAGGTCTCATCCTACACCTTAACAGGTTCAGGACCAGAAAGAAGCCGTAAAGCTCGTGAAACTCCAGAAAGGTCAACTGATGCCTGCTGCGGAGTTTGTTACGCCATTTCTTCTTCTAAAGCACCAAAGAACTGGTGAAGGGCGAGGATTTTAGGGGACTGTCATATGTAATAGTGTATGTCAATTACATAAAACAGTACCCCATAATGTTGAATTTCAGCCTAGTTTGAATTTTGAGACTTCTTAGCTTGAATTCACGATCACCTTTTTTTTGTTAGTGGGACATTATCAAATGACGTCTCCCGCTCTGGGTGGAGCGGGAGGGCGTGTCAGACTTTTATTGACTAAAACCCACCTGTGTCCCTTCAGATGCCTATATGCCAGGGCCACGGTAACTCTTTCGAACAAATCTCGCGACCCTGGTAGATTCACAATCACCTGAACATTGTTAATTTTGTTTGTCGCCCTAGCTGCTGAGCGCCGAGCCGTCAGGCAACGAGAATGCCGCGCACGCCTCCACCCGGAGCGAGCAGGACGAGTGCGAGTACTGCAGGGCCACGCTCTACCTCTCCAAGGTAATAACCTCACACAGCTCACCCACGGTCCAGTTGCCGTCAAATACTGTATTCATGCCAGCAAATCACCATTATGATTTCAATTTATCATCTGCCTAGCCTTTTCCTAACTATGTTGGGGTCGGCTTCCAGTCTAACCGGAAGCAGACAATACCAGTTTTTTACACAGAGCGACCGCCTATCTGACCTTCACAATCCAGTTACTGGGTAATACGATACCCCTTGGTAAGACTGATTTTCAGATTTTCGGGCTTCTGACGACCCGTAACGACTGTTTACGATCTACGAAAGACAGCCAGGACCTTTGGCTTAACGCTCTTGATTTGAATATATAAACAATGTTAATAGGTGGTTAAAATGATAATCAATTAATTTCCCTGAATTCAAATCTTCGGTCGTTTTGCACATTCGAAACCTTTTTCTGTTGAGCATACTAAACTAAACCTTCCGAGTAAACGGTGTAAAGTTCTTTAATTCTTGATGTTATTTTTTTTTTGTCAACAGGTAAAGGGAGACCACCTGCTCACCGGGAGAAATAAAGTGTTATGCCTCGAGCACGCACTCAAACTACTTGACACAGACAAATACAAGGACACGGACGTGACTCAACTGCAAGTTGTGGTCCATGTGAGTGTTAAAGAGCTCAACACCGTGAACGACGACATGAAGCGACGTCTAGGCATCCTGACCGCTTAGGCGTACCGGCTGAGATCATTTTGAACAGTCCGAAGCGACGCTGACTTTACCAACTTTACTATTCATTTAGTATTTATCATAAGGCGGCGACTTGACCTGAATTGATACATTTATAATACGTTTGATTCGAGGCTAGCTTGTGAAATTTTTGTACTTTGGAAGAGTATATTTGTATTTTGGAAAAGAGAGTAAAACTCTTGGAGCGGCTCGGCTCCCGGCACTGACTACTGTAACGCGTTACAATAACTCTACATACAAACAAACGCTGCCAGTCGGTCTCCGACATAAACTAGCGTAGTTTGTACAAGTACGTTTATCGATAAACTACGAACGGACGGACATGGTGGAAGGATAAGTATTCCTTGTTCACTACGGAACCCTGAAAAATCACAAAGTTATCTTATTCTCAAACATTTTGGACATTTTAAGAATTGTATATTTGGAACCTGTAAGGGTCTAATTTGTATGATACATACTTAATAATTAAGTTGAACGGGTCTCATTGATCCGATTAGATTATTTTATGGGTTAGAATAACGCACACATTTTTTCCGAGTGCTCAGAAAAGTACTACTTGTCTATTTTCAACTTCTCAATCAACATCATATTTATCCTAGTCGTTTATTAGTTATATCATGTAGAATTGTTTATTTCGTGATAAGTTGAAACGCCTAGTATTATGGAACCCAGTCATTTATTCACACGTTTTTCATTACATTCCGTATTAAATTATGTACGCCTTAGGGCGGTTTCGACCAAACGTGAACGAGTCTTATCCTGTTAATTATAACGAGACTGATTGTTTTCATAAAAAATATTTTGTAAGATTTCTTATTTTTTGTAACTCTCTTAGAAAATTATTATTTAGATGTTTTAAAGACATTTTCTCTTAACTGTAGGATAAATCTTTTCGATTTTATTAGAGTTCCTAAGACAGTGTCTGGACACCGTCAGATCACACGTAGTGCTTAATAGTAATAAGACGTATAGTATCATCACAACACAACACTCCAAACAGCTGCGAGTGCTGCTTGTCTGCACCGATTTACTTCAAGTATTCACAATTATCGCCGACCTAGCTTCAGTAAGCGTGGTGACCAATGCCTTCCCCGTATGAGCACAAGTCTTACCCAAGCAGTGGGACAGTGTCAGTACTTTCTAAGTAATTTTTTGGTCTGGTATTATCTATACAAGGTGTAACAGCATAAACGCAAGACCTGAGAATAGTTTGTTTACAATTGATTACTGAATCGATTTCAGCAACTTTCATTTTGTTATTTTGAAATAATGTGGATTTACCTGTTGTAATTGCCTTGTGAATAAACAATATAAGGGAAATCGGGCAGACAAGCTGAAGAAATTATAAATAATATTTCTAAAACGTTTTCTAGGAATAATTAAAGATTGTTTTGTTACTAGACCCCGATATTAGGGACCGTCTGCGGTCTCACAGTACACACTGGTCTGACCTGATGAAAGCCTGCAAGTTGTGTTAGATTAGCATTAAATTGAACTGTAACGGTCTAGAAAAACAATTCAATGTCAATAGTCGTATAGCGTAGCGGCCTACGTAGTGTGTGATCCTGATTTATATTACGTCACGTTCCTTTTGGACCACTTAGTGTGTGTAAACTTATTTAAATCTTATGTATAGGGTGGCAACATTTAAGAAGCCTCCCTAATAGTGATGTGCTGGATATCCGTATCCGCGGATGTCCGAGGGAGACGAAATGACCGTATCTGTAAATTTTTTGGCGGATCGTTTACGGAGCTTTTACATTATTTTTTTTCAATACATAGATGAAATTCTATTCATAGTTGAACATTCAGATTATTTATTAAAATCAAACATTTAGTGACTAAACTATAAACAAAAAAGAATGACCCGCGGAATGCTAGTCGAAACATGTCCTGTCAAGCAAAGCGTCAAGTGGCGTTAGCTATCATTTCAAAGTCAGACACATCGACACCGATTGAGTAAGACAGTTAACATGTTGACATCAAATATCCGTATTCAGATCCGTATCCGCGGATATACTTTTTTAACGATACGGCACATCACTCTGCCTGCAAGGGATTTCTGAAATACTCTCTAAATACTACTAATACTCATGAGTGTTCCAGCCGTACACATTTGTCCACTTTGGCTATTTGAAGTGTTAGGTTAACGTTAAGAAAAATCGTCTCAAATCGACGTAGGTATCCGATACCTCCGAAAGGATGTATTAATAGGCAGGAAGACGGCTCATTTATCGCGGGTTTCCCCTCACCTCTAGAGGGGCATAGTATTAAGCATAAGTAAAATGAATGTCAGAAGTTGCTCAGAATAAACGCAAGTTCACAGTTACCTATAAAAGGATTTCTTTTATAGCCTGTGCTCTGCTGCGGCAGATAAGACTTAAAATTACCTCTGTGGAATTTACCATTATTCGGTTATGTGATTGAAATCGTAATTTTAGTCAGCAAATGATGATAGAAACTTCTATTGTTTCATTTTAACTTACATTTTCTTAGTATTTATTTCTTAGTGTAATGTGTTTGTAAACATAACTAACATCAACACGTAGACTAACAAGGGGACCGCCAAGATTGTCCGCCTCCGATTTCAATTACTTTTATAGATGTTGTTAAGTTTGAGTAAGTGAGTAATTAGTAATTACCCAAATTAAAAAAAAATAGTCATTTATTCTCTCTTCACAAAGCTGACTTAAAGTTAGTGTGTAAAAAATAATGTTTCAGCTGAATTCCACCTTTGTGAGACTGGTGCCTGATATAGGTTTTTAGAAAAAAAACCTGTGATACACGTCACCAGGAAAGGGACGGAGGGAGGAGGCATTGGCAGCCTGTGCGCATTCCCGGTTGGATTTAAGTTCCTTGTGAAGAACAGAAAGGTAGCTAAAAGATTGAAAATTAGAGTAAATAATTAATCAATCAATTTATTTTTTATTTTTATGAACAATCTTGGCGGTCTCCTTGTAAGTGCTTAGAATAAGAATTATGCATTAAAATTGAGTGTATGAGATTATAGAGATATGAGGAACAGCGTGTAAAGTTCACTCATCCTCATTTGGAAGGAGGAACCTCCTCCGACGCGTGTTCTGTCTGGTGGGCCACTGCCCATGCATCAATGTCAGAACATTGTACTATGCTAGTTGCGCAGAAAACTGAGCTAGCGCGATGCAGGATTTCAGTGATAAAAGTCACGTTGTGTGATATCAGTGTGATGTGTAGTTAGGATATCGCGATGTATGCATAAACTTTTAATGTAATTACAGCATATCTTAATTGACATCTACTATCGAATTCGTCCTTTATTGATTGTCATCGTTTAATAGCCATCAAAAAACACGATAATCTTGAATAGCGAAAAATCCGCACTACCAATTATTATTAATATTATTAAAACGTAGGTTTAATGTCTTTAAAACCAATGAAATGGTTTTATATGTTTTTTTATGTATGTATTACTATGATGGTGTTATATTCACCCGAAAAAGTACAGTTTATATAACAGTAGGCATCCACTCATACAGTTACTTAGTATTAACTATGCATTTTTCACCGTCTTGAAGAAAATGGGTAAAATTATTAATTTAATCGTAACTAGTCTGTATTCTTCCACTGCAGGGCAAAGACCTCCCTCTTAAGAATGATTAAAATTGGATAAAATCGGTGAATTGACTAGAAGCCTACAGGCATAGTTATTTTCATTTTTCAATAATGTGGCAAGGCGGTAAAAAATGTTATCCCGTATGTTTCAGAACATTACCAAGGAAACCACAATTGTGTAATTCTAATTGTAGTTTTAATTTGTTACTTTTATAAAGAAGTTTAGAAAATGAATGACGCCTGCTATGGAATAAATAACTTGTTCTGAGTTAATAGGGTGGACGGTCTTTATAGCAATTCAGGGCCGGTACCAAGCTGAAAATAAAAACTTGAGTTGTTTTGAAGAGAAATAAAATTGATGTCAATCGATCCTGTTTCTCATAACGATAAAAAAAATATTGGACCTGTATCGCAATTTGTGTTTATACTAGATTTAAAAAAAAACTGCTGTCAGTGATTAACAAATTGTGGTTTCTTCGTACGTTATAGAAAAAGTTATGTTAAGCAATACTTCTGATGATTTTGCGGACATTTCATTAATTCCAACTCGTTGGGACATAGAACGCTAATTGTAGTTTTTATAAGTACGATGGCCATCACCAATATGCCTTTGTTATCATTTAACCTGTATACATCCGCTACTTTTATCAGTAAGCAACTAAGTGCATTATTAATTTTCGCTTTTCGCTTCAATATTATATATTACATATTTTGTATTTCTTTTTTCTTCAGCCAAAACACTTGGTCTGTTTCAAGTAACATATTATGTGTGTTTAGTATATAAGCATACATATTCATCTTTAAGATGTAGGTTAAGCATTTATAAATAAATGCAGTTGATGGTAATAAGATACTGGATGTGTAATTTACCCACCGATGTAAATGTGTAGTTTTCTAATTGTCTATACATTGGTGTAATTAGTGTTTCTTAATAATGATAATACGGTTGATTATGTTGTATAACACATTAATCTTATCACATACCCCCCCTACATAAGAACTTCTGGTACTATTTTATTTCTGTGTATACTTGCCATATTGTAAAATTAAGATAAATATGGTTAAGATTGTAGTTGTAAGTTGCACATCCTCTTGGTCGGCATCGGAACACGAATTTACTTGAATCAAATCAAATAAAAAAGTGCTGATTCTCCAATTTGAATAAATGACTGTTCAAATTAGGCGGAGAATCAGCACTTTTCGAACGTCAAAATTACAACAGAAAGTCTCCCAACGCCCGCACTTTACCACTTCCTATAGAGCTTTATCTGGGAAGAAGTCGCGTAACAAATTCCCTGCAGCACATCTGTCTGTTTGGTTAAATAAGCTTGATTCTAATCAATAGTAGAAAAGTAAAGCACATTACGAGACACAGGACATTAAATTAAATAATTTGTCATATGCCAGTTAGCCATGCCAATATAACAACAAATAAAATAAAAACTATACTCGAGTAAAAATTAAGGTTGGTTCTTGGATTGTATACAATCCAAGAACCAACCTTGAAGTCTATAGACTTCCGTTAACGTGACGACCCACTGGATGGGATAAACCACGCTGGACGTCGGTACTTCGCTCGAGGAAATACTCTGTACGCTTCGTACGCCCTGGAGCCGACCAAGTGGGCGCGCAACACGGTAAACATTGTAATATATTTTGTGATATTATCGTACATACCTTATATTTCTTACCATATTTTTCAGTTTTGTGAAATAACATGTTTTTGTACACATTTTATGTAAATTAGGGATGTGGGTCTTTATTTTTATACAAAATAAAGTTTTCGCTTTTATTATGGGTTAATTAAATAGTTCTTCTTACATGAAAACGTAAAGAACGGTGGCACCGGTAAGAAATAACACCGGGTTAAGGTAACCTGACATTTGTGTTTTTTTGTTTAACCCTAGTTTTTCCTGTACCTATTGGTGGCGCAAGTAGTATAACCGATGATTTTCTATGCGCTATCAAAGTATCTCAACGTCAATTGAATCGTGTAATACTGTAATCATCTTGAAATGAGTAAAACTGATTTTTGATGTCTATTTGTTTTTTTATTGAGACCACCAAGACCCTTTTTTACGACTGACGTGTTTAAACTAACCGACATATCGAAGCATAAAGTTCACCGGGTGGCGACGTGTGACTAACACTAGCTTGACCACCATCAGGGAATTTTATTACATTTACAAAAAATAAATAAAAAATTGTCGCATAATATCAGAATTACTCTATCACTGGTTAAAAATTGGTGGTGCCTAGTGGTAACAGCTGCGACTAACGAGGAGTAGATCGTGAGTTCCAACTCAGGCGCATTACTTTCTATGAATAATTTCATCATCACTCTGGTCTCATAACGGTGAAGGAAAACATCGTAATGAAACCGCATGTCTTAAGCAGTCTACACACCAAAGCCGCTGACCCGGCGGCACGGATCGCCGGTCCAACCCGCCGGCCTTATTTTGTACAATCATGCCGCTGGCTTGCGCCCGCGCGGGCAAGCCGGCGGGGCAGCATGCCGATGCCGACGGCTTCCCTCTCCACTCCAGTGTTGCCAGATGTACGAGAAATCTCGTAACGTTACGAGATTTAGCGGTCTCTGTACGAGATACGAGAAAAAAATTAATCTCGTAAATATTTTTACGAGATTTTAACCTCGTTTTAACTTTCCTCTGACTGCACCATGTATCCAAATCAAAATATTATAATAAATTTTACAATAAACATCGTATTAAACGATCGACTCACTCAGCACATCACTAGATTCATTACCTCTGTAGTCTTTGGCCGGGGAATTCCCGCTCAATGTATTTCTTTGTAGTTATCCTTGTTGCACTCATGTAAATATCGGATTCTTATCTCCCTTGCTCTAACCGAAACACGTAGGGAAATATAATTTAACTCAGTAGTAGTTGAAGTTTGTTGAGTTCCAGTGTATTTTGATGTGTTTTCCGAATTATTCAGTGATTAATTAAAAATAATGAGTAGTGACAGTGAATCTCCACCCACTCCACCTAGAAAAAAAACTAAAAAGGGAGGATGGACAGCAAAAAAAACAGGTGACACCGTTTTTAAACATCATTCTCAAACTTTTCGGGATGAATGGTTACAGGATCCGATATTTGGAGACTGGCTGCAGCCAGATCCTAAAAATCCTCAAAGGGCGAAGTGCGCATTCTGTCCATCAAGTTCCTTAGTAGCCGAAATCACAAATCTCAAAAGTCACGCACAATCAAAAAAACATTTAAGAAACAAACCTGGTTCCTCGGGTCTACAATCCCAAAAATTATCTTCGTTTGGTTTTAAGGCGTGTACGCCTGCAAAAAATAAACAAAAGGATCGAGCTGAAATTAAACTAGCTGCATTTTATGCAGAACATAATATTGCTTTTTCTGTGGCCGACCATTTGACTGATCTGTTAAAAGATATTATTACCGATTCAAAATTAGTACAAGAAATTCAACTTAAGCGTACTAAACTCACTGCAGTTGTAAAAAATGCTATTGGGGAAGGGCACAAAATTGATTTGGCGAGTAAGTTGAAATCAACTTTTTTTTCTGCACTGACTGATGAGACCACAGACGTATCTACGATTAAAACGGCTTGTGTTGTGGTACGTTATTTTGACAAAGATGCTCAGAAAATCTGCAGCGTATTCTGGGAATTGTATAAAATTTTTAAAGAGATAGAAACGGGCACCGATGAAGTTCCTACGGCGAGCGCTGAAAATATATACAGAGCGTTAGTAAATTCTTTTACCAGTCGTAATGTGCCACTTACAAACATGATTGGCTTTGGATCGGATGGATGTAACGTCATGATGGGCGAAAATGATTCCGTCAAAACACGTTTACTGCGAGACTTACAAGGGATTTTTATTTCGAAATGTGTTTGCCATTCAGCACACCTATGTGCAAGTCAGGCTTGTAAGGAACTTCCGGAATCAGCAGAACAACTAGCTCGTGACATATATAACTTTTTTAAAAACAGTGACAAAAGGCAGTTTGATTTCCGCAAGTTTCAATCTTTTCTTGAAATTGAGCCACATAAGATCTTGAAACCATCTCAAACCAGATGGCTGTCCCTAACAGCAGTAGTCGCAAGAATATTAGAGCAATGGGAAGCACTGCGTTTATTTTTTATTGATTTCACTACAAACCCAATACACAAAGGAAACGCTGAGGTAAAAAATCGAGCAATATCCATCTTGGAAAAGCTGTGTGATCCTTTTCACAAGTTATATTTTTGTTTTCTCGACTGGTCCCTGCCTTTGTTCACCAAATTCAATCTAGAATTCCAAAATGAAAAAGTGGTTATTCACAAGCTGCATGATAAAATTCGAGATTTATATCAAGAACTTCTCCTACGTTATTTAAAACGAGAATATGTTATGCGTCCAAATGTAAGTGAAGTGGACCCTAAAAATGAGCAATTCCAATTACATGACGCCGCAATGTATCTTGGAATTAAAGTATACGAACTACTAAAACATCCTGATGTGGTCAGGCAGCCCGCAAAAATGGCACAGTTCTTCACAAGCTGCAGAAATTTCCTTAGGACTGGTGCTATAGAGATAAGAAAACGGTACGATATGGAAGACCCTGTGCTGTCAAAACTTCAAGCCTTAGGACCAGAATCAGCTCTCTCTAATGATTTCAGGGATCACGTCCCAACATTGATGCCCCTTATGGAAGTCTTACCACGCATAACTGCATCTTTCAGTGATAACCAAAAGCAACAGATAGACGATCAATGGAGAAGACTGCCTATTGCAAAAGCTCGGTACCCAGAACGGCTTCAAGATATTAAAGATCCTGATGAGTTCTGGGCAATGTTACTTAAAACACAAGATTTCTCCCAATTGGCCAGTTTCTCTCTCGCAGTTCTGTCTTTACCTCATGCAAATGCAGACTGTGAGCGTGTTTTCAGTAAGACAAATTTAATTAAAACAGACCTTAGAAATCGTCTTATTACAGACACAGTAAATGGTACACTTTTAGCTGCCGATTGTGCTAAGGGCCCAAATCGTCAAGGAAATTGTATAACATTTGAACCCTCTAAGGAAATATATTCTAGAATGACAACTGAAACACTGTACAACAATAACAAAGATGATTTAAGTAATCTCCCTGACATTTTAATGTAATTAGCCACGTACTTAGTACTTTAATAGAATTTATTCTATTAATTAATCATTTGTACCTACTCATTTAAGTGAACTTATTAAAATGTGAATCACAGTTGTAATTTGTTTGATTTAACAGCCAATATTCCTAATGCAAACCAGATGGAAGTAAATACATTGTGTAAACTATGGAATTTACGACTTTTTTTTTTTTTACTTTTACGAGATTATGTTCTGAAATTACGAGATATTTGGCAACCCTGGTACGAGGAAAAACATCCAACGCCTGGCAACCCTGCTCCACTCACTCAGTCAGTTGCCCGCCGGCTTTCATAGAGTAGTGACGTATCACTTATTCATTCTCTGTTGTTGTGAAGTGTCGGCACTTTTATTTTTTATCAACTAACCAATATGAAGTGGGACGATGCAACACTTATAAAACTAATAGACCTCTATCATTTAAAAGAAATATTATGGAACCCAAAAAACCGTGACTACAAAAGCCGGCCAAAGCGTTACGACGCATTTAATGAAATTGCCAGTGAATTTGCTACTGATGTTCCGGAAATCGAGAGAAAGATAAAAAATTTAACTAGTCATTATTACCGAGAGAAAAAAAAGAAGATAATTCAAATAAGTCTGGTGCGGGTACTGATGATATTTATCATAGTAAATGGTTTGCCTACAAATCACTAAATTTTCTGCAGAACAAAAATGTGCCTACTGGAACCACCGATACTGTAAGTAAAGATTTAATTTTTTTTTATTTATAATCAGGCAACTAGGGCCCCATAGACATATAATTATATTAGTTTATTTATTAGTGTATCTTTGTATTTACATTTTAACCCTTTCCCGGGCATTGGCAAAATAGTTGCCACTCAGGTAAAAAAAAATGTGTTTGAAAAAAATAATAATTGAAATGTTGAAGACTTATTCAGTGCCTTTAATAAAATCCATAATAAAAAAATACACAATAAATGTTGATTTTGACTAGATATACTTATTTATTTTTTATTAAATAAAAGTAAAACGGCTAAACGGGCAGTCTTTTTCGTCTTTTTTCGCAGGACACACCGTCGACGAGCCACGATTCACAACGAGATTCACAATCAAATCAAAATGATTTACCACAGATGTCGCCAGAAAATACAACTTGGCAACGAAATAAACGTCCTAAAATCAACCCTAATAAAGAGTTGATATCCGAAGCATTGAATATTATGAAGAATGTCTCCCAACGACCAAATGTGACAAAAGATGAGGATGGTTTATTTGGAGATTATATTGCGGGTCAGTTAAGACAAATGGATCGACAAATGAAAGCTATTGTGAGACATCGGATCAACAATATAATATTTGAAGCCGAAACTGGATATAGATCCGATACATTTACGGATTTTGCAAGACCAAGTAGTGTTTCTAGTTCACACAGTCATCCAGAATACTATACAGCATCTTTACTTCAACAGACGGTTGTAAGCCCTTCTACAAATAACTTAACTTCTTCTGAATACTCTGCCCAAACAAACCCAGATCTACAAACAATTCAACCTTCGTCACTAGAAACATTTGCTGAAGAATACCTAGCTCTAAATCCTTCTGATAGTGTTTAAAGTAATCTTCAAAATATGTTATAAATATTTAATTTTGTTTTTGGTATAATAAAGGTAGCTATAGGTAGCCCCATTAAAGTTAAATTTAAAATTAGTGTTGACTATTCCCTTCACACGAGTAGAGCTTGACATATGTGCGAAAGGAATAGCAAGGTTTTAATTTTAGTTTAGTGACACTTCTACTGTTACCAATAGTTAATATCATGTTATTGGTTTACAAAAACACATTTCTTATTTTGTTTAAAACTTTATTATACGAATCACAATAAAAGTGTATCTCACTATGTGAAATTTACGATTTTAGATTTAATGGATAATACATGGAACTACTTAATGATTAAAAATAATATTGATTATATGAGTTGAGTTATTGGTTATATTGCCATTCTAATCCTCCGACACTAGAAAGAAAATAATGAGTCAACTCCACTTTTGTATCCTCAGCGGTCACTAGTATCCGAGGTTTGATTGTCTTGTTGTGTGATTACCATCATAAGCCTTTATAATATGGGGTTGCAGAGGAAACGCGTCATCACCCAAAAAAAAATACGGTACTGGTAGATTCCTTCCGGGTAAAGGAGTTTTATGTGGTATATTCAATTCATTATCATTTAACAATCGACCTAATGCTGAATTATTAAAAACCCCACCATCTGAAATCCGACCCTGACATCCCACATTAGCGTACAAGAAGTTGTAATCAGCATCTACTAAAGCAAAGAGCACTACTGAAATATTTTTTATAGTTTATATAATCACTTCCACTCTTTGGGGGACATTGAAGTTTTTTTTTTTTTTGCCTCGTTTAGGTTCATACAATTGGTCATACACACACGCCGGTTGCGAGTACTACGCAAATAAAATAAAAATAAACGAGGCAAAAGAAGTGTGTAGAGATCGTAGCAGGTGGCGTTCCGTGGTTTCTGCCTACCCCCATGGGAAAAAGGCGTGATTCTATGTATGTATGTATGTTGAAGTTTTATGTGTTTCCCATCCATTGACCCAAGACAATTGGGTATTTGCCATCTTTTTAAATATTCATCTGCAATTTCTCTCCATCCTTCCTGACTCCTTGGAATTTTCACAAAATCTGAAAGTCCTTCGACTAAAGCATCACATACTTCAGGAATAATGCTTGAAATTAGTTGAGGAGATACTTTAAAGACGTCGCACAGGCTACTAAAAGAATTTCCTGAGCTTAGGTATTTTAACGTTATTGACAATCTTTCCACTGGTCAAACTGCTTTTCTGTAATTTGTGTCTTGTTTAGCTATTTTGTGTCCAACAATATTCAGTAAATATTCAAAGTCGGTACTGGTTAATGACAGGAAAGTCTTAAAAGAAATGGGTTTGTATAGAACCAAGTCGTCTTCCTTTAAATCACTTAATCTTTGACAAGTACTGTATTTATTGCGACTCATTAAACTTGGCCTAACCCAACACTTTCGTGTGTTGAGGGATCCACCGATAATAACTCCACAAACTGCTATTATTAAATCACTGTTATCGTCCTCCTCCATGTCAATCTGAAAATACTACTTCTGAATTATTCGAAACACACACGTCCAATCTCTACGACTATTTGGCAATTACTAGAACACCACATGCCGCGGCTGTCGTGCCGCCGGCATTGCCGCCGGCAAAGTCGTTCGGCTTGGACATTCTGAAGCCGCCGGGTTAACCCGCCGGCACTAAGCCGCCGGGTTAACCCGCCGGCACTAAGCCGCCGGGCTGTGCCGCCGGGTCAGCGGCTTTGGTGTGTAGACCGCTTTAGAAACAAAAGTTTGAAGACATGTGACATCTACCAACCCGCACTGGGCCCGCGTGGTTTATTATGGCCCACACTCACCGAGATGAGGCCTGTGTCCCAGCAGTAATAATAATAATATTTCACAACTATCACACAACGCCATCTAGTCCCAAGCTAAGCAGAGCTTGTGTTATGGGTACTATACTCCATTTGTTTAGGTAGTTAACTAAATGTAAACAATCTTAACATGTCTTTTATCTAAAAAACTGTCTAAAAATTGAATCTAAAAATGTTTACAATTAGGTATTTACTTAAACCGATGTTAGGTAAGTAACTTAATTTAAATAATATTTGTTGGTCTTTTATACGATTTATTTTATATAAAAAGACATATCAAGATTGTTTACCTTTAGTTAACTACCTAAACAAATGGTCGAGGGGCGGGCGGTGTAAGATTTTTAAAATCTAGCCGTACAAAATACCTATATAACAAGAATGGAAGTTGGACGTAAAACCCCTTCGTAATGAAAGCTAATTAGCTTATCGATGCGACTATGCAAGTACAGGAACAATAGGGCGTGCACGTGTTTTATTATCTTTACCTGGAACACAGGTTTCGACGTGTTTCTCTCAGAGCGGATCTGCAGTTGTCGCCTACCGCTTCATTGTGAAGCTTGTGTTGTGAAAATACGTGCTTATATTACTTGTTTTTGTAATGGAGCAAATGCCTTCAGGTTTGTAGAATACATTTATATATATTTTACGTTACCATAATCAAAATTAAACGTCAGTAGGTAACTGTGCAGTTAGGATGATCATTTTACAAATTCTTTTTAAGTAGTTTTATTCCTTAGAGTGCGAAAACTTTTGTACGCATTTGTACGTCATGATAACATTTTTAGTATGTCAACAAATCCTTAGTGGATTAAACCAAAGTAGTATTAGCTGCGTTCATTTGCGGTTTTAAAAATTATGTTCGTTTTTACAGGGAGACAACTGACTATGTCACGAAAAGAACTTTTTGAAAAGTTGCAAGATTCATACAATACTTCCGGACGGATTAGATCTAAGCCTGAATGTGTGCTTCTGGAGTTTCTCAAGACTAAATTCAATCTACAGTATTGTTCAGAATCAACTTTGAAGGAACTAAACCGAACTATACATTTATTCGTAATCGGTTTTAATAAACGGTGGAAACAGTGTCACCGCAACAAGAAAAACTTCTTAAATAAACACAGTCAGTGGCTGAAGAGCACTATAGTTATTAGCAACCAAGATGTACCCGGTACCAGTGGAGAACAGAACACAAAGAAACCTGGAAGACCAAAAAAAGATTTTAATTCAAGCAGTTCTAAGACAAAACAACGTAAATTAAATTCATTGATTGAGAAAACCTCACTTAGCGAGTTGACTCACGCCACCAGCGCGAAATTGAGAAAATCGGGTAAAAGAGATGCTGCTTTTATGGTGAGTGAGTTGGTCATATCTCCTACGAGAGCTACAAAAGTAAAAAAAGCTTTTTACTGTAAGACAGAGATGCCCAAATATTCTGCTGATGAAGCATTAGCTTTAATGAATGCGACGAAATTGAGCTTTCGGAAATATCAAGCTATCCGTAAATCGGCACTTAGAAAGGGTTTAAAGATTTATCCTTCATACGAAGAAATAAAGAAAGCTAAACAACTTTGTTATCCACCCAAGGACGAATGCAAAATTGACGAAGCATTAGCTGAAATCAAGTTAAAAGCCATCGTGGATTTAACTGTAAAGCGGTTATGCATTGTACAGAATGAAGTTCTGCAGTCTTTTTTCGATGAAGGGCAAATCAATGTTCATGGTATTACAATGATCTTCAAGTGGGGATGTGATGGAAGTGGTGGACAAAGTCGATACAAACAAAAAGCTAATGAGGACACATTTGAGGACTCAAATGTTTTAGTGACGTCTATGGTACCTCTACAGCTATTTGGACTTAACAAACACGAACAAAAAGTTGTAATTTGGCAAAATCCGCAGCCGTCTTCCACGTCATATTGCAGACCCATTCGATTTAGATTCACTAAAGAAAGCGACAGTACAGTTTTAGAAGAGTTTCAAAATGTGCGGAACCAAATTAATGAACTGACACCAACTATCATTGAAATTAATGAACAAAGGCTACAAGTTTTTCAAAAATTTGAGGAGACTATGGTGGATGGAAAAGTCTGCAATATTTTGGCAAAAAACAGAGCAACACAGAAATGTTACATTTGTCTGGCTACATCGAAACACATGAATAAACTGGATGAGATAAGGCAACGTCATTGCGACCAACAGGCATTTTCCTGGGGTCTATCTACGTTACATGCTCAAATAAGAATGATGGAATGCATCTTACATATCAGTTATCGATTAGATGAAAAATTAAAGAAATGGCAATGTCGAACACCAGAAGAAAAAAAAAGTATTATAGACAGGAAAAAACATATAATAGATCGCTTTCGAAAAGAGACTGGTCTACTCCTCGACACCCCCAAGCAGGGAGGAGGTAACACGAATGACGGTAACAGTGCAAGACGATTTTTTAAGAATGCGGTTGTTACATCAAATATAACGGGTGTAGACCAAAGACTAATTGAAAGGTTTTATGTTATTCTACGTACCTTAACAAGTGGTTATGAAATCAACAACGATGCATTTAAAATATATTGTGATGAAACGGCTGACTTATATGTTGCATTATATGATTGGTATCCAATGCCCGTAACTGTTCATAAAATATTGTTACACGGGCCTCAGGTTATACAACATTTTTTGCTTCCTATTGGGCAAATGTCGGAAGAAGCACAAGAATCCAGGCACAAAGAATTCCGGAAATTTCGACTGGAACACTCTCGCAAAACTTCAAGAATCCAAACAAACATGGATATTTTAAATAACCTTCTTATATCTTCCGACCCACTAATAACTAGTCTGAAACTAGTGGAGACAAAGAAAACGAATGCAGCTCTTCATCCAGAAGTTCTTAAATTAATAACAGCACCTATAAACTCCACCGAGCCTGAACAATATAGTGATAATGACGGCGATGACGATACCGACGAAACGGGCAGTACAAAAAGCAGTGATTCTGATGATTAAATAACGATTTAGCGTCACAAATTATCAAAAAATATAATTATTAGTTATTTCAAGACAAAAGAACTGTTTTATTTTCAACATATAATTTTGTCCGGCCAGATTTGCAAAATCTTACACTGTGGGGCGTTTTGGGGGGACTGTCTTATGTGACTTTGACGTTCAAAAAGTGCTGACTCTCAGCCTAGTTTGAATAAATGACTTTTGTTTTTTTTTTTTTTTGAACTGATAAACATACTTATACAACGTGGTGAAGATAATATGACTTTAATTGAAAGCACTGGCATTGCTGGTTCATAGAAACATTCATAAATTATCAAATATATCCTAACATCGAAATTAAAAAAAAACGATTTTTTCTAACAAACTAAATAGCATAAAACTGTCCACAAAATAGAACATCATTTAGAAATATTGGTTCACTGACCTGCGATAAGAGCGGCAAACAAGCGTGGTTTCATTATAAAGCGCGACGGCGCCCGGCCGGCGACGAACCCGCGTAGCGACAGGTGACGTATAGGTAATGTTTTGCCACGATTAATAATATTATTAATGCTCCATTACAATACCTACATTAAATCACAGATTATTAACGAAATAGTCAGGCACCATTCACCAGCGAGTTATTCACTAATCAATTTATTAATCACAATCACTTTTCGATCACATAACTAAGAAGTCAGTATTATTATTTTTTATTTTCAACATGTCCGCCGTGTTCTTGAATACACAGTGTACACCGACGAATAATGTTATTTTTCACTCTTGATAATAGGTCACCAGTAGCAGCCATGTCTTTCAATTTATTAAAAGATATTATAATCCTATTTTTAACTTCTGTGGAGTATACCTCATTTTTGATGTGACCCCACAAGAAGAAATCCAGTGGCGTGAGATCTGGTGACCTCGCTGGCCACCGCACTGGTCCATAACGGCCAACCCACTGCTGTCCGAACATTTGAGACAAACGCTCTCTTGCAGACACAACTGAATGAGCTGGTGCTCCGTCTAACTAGTACCACATCTGCCTGTACACGTCTAGCGAAAGTTCATCCGTGTATTCGGAAACGGGTCCATTGAGGAGTTCTAAGAACTTCACAGCATTTAAATTGCCATTAATAAATACTGGACCAATTATGGTATTTCTGTGTATGCCAGCCCACACATTGACAGCAAATCTGTACTGATGCGAAGTCTCCCGTACTAGATGCGGTTTCTCGCAGCTCCAGTACCGAAGGTTCTGTCGATTCCATAAACCATTCCTTGTGAATGTACGTTCGTCAGTCCACATCACATTGCACAGGAAGTCAGGATTCTCTAGATGTTTGGGTTCCATTCAGCGACAGAAAGTTTCTCTTACTGGCTTGTCTCTCCGTAATAACGCATGAACTTTCTTGTACTTATAAGGCCTGCGTTTGTCTCGTTTTAAAACTTTTTGAATCGTTCTGTGATTTACACGAAAATGTCGACCTGCTTTACGCAGACTAGACGTCGGGTTGCGATCAAAATAATTTAAAATCCTTTCGTCTGGGATGACAATTGCACGCTAAGGAGCACCATCTACATGCGGGGTTAGGGATCGATTTTCCCGTATCCTCTGGACAGCCTGTACAATAGTCCGCCCGTGAGTCGGACACATCCGGTTGTTCCCATACCTCTCTCGGTATGTCCGTATTGCTAAAGCGGCATTTCCGTGACACTCCCCATAAATTAAAATCATATCGGTGTACTCCGCAGCTGAGTAATTATAACGAGGCATGATGATTTATAATTATAATGCAACAAAAACTTCAAACACAGTCAGTATTAAGCGTCTAATTTCGCAAAGTTCACTTATCAATTAAACTAAGTACCTATTCTACGTATGTGTCCTGTCACTATTACAACAAAGCGTCAAATTTCGCACAATTCACTCACTTAAGCGTCTTAAAAAAAGATACGAAAACTTTCGAGTGGCGACTTCCGAAGAGCGCGGGCGCATCAAAATTCCACAGCGGAAGGAAGCACGTCCGGTGACACACTGACCGAGTGACCGTGGCCAGACCAGTGTTGCCAACTGCTAGCTTTACCCAGTACCTAGAAATTTTCAAAATGTTGCTAGATTTCCAGTTTTTTTTTACCCTAAAAACTTGCTAGAAGTTGCTAAATGTTACAGTAGATAAGTAGGTTACAATAAAATGACAATTTCTGATAATCATTTTTATTTTCATTAATTCCAACAAGAAGTTAAATTAAGTCTTGTGTACGCAATTGAATTAAAAAAATAAAACAATTAAAGAGGAAGATGTCGATGGCTGGGGTTCAGTATCTTTAATTGATTTTAAATATTTTTCAACGGTGCCCATTTTTAACCGACGAAAAAAACGGAGGAGGTTATCAATTCGACGCGTATATTTATTGTTTTTTTTTTGTTTTTTTTTATGTATGACCACGCATAACTTTTTACATAGTAGTCCGATTGTGATAATTCTTTTTTTATTGGGAAGGGTATACTCCGAGGGTGGTCTCATATAAATTTGGAAAACAAAATCAAACCCTAAGGGTCAGAAAACAGGGGATGATTGATTGTTCACTAACTGATTGTAATGTTTAACCACGCATAACTTTATACGGAAAAGTCCGATTTTGATAATTCTTTATTCATTGGATAGGGTATACCTTGCCAAGTATTATAAGTACATTAAAGCCACAAAAAAATATAAAATGAAAACTTTTTACCAAAAAATTTAACCGCCGAAAAAACTGAAAAGCAAAAAATAATAAACCTTAAAATTATGAGTCGGCGTTGGAAAATCAATTAACAAAGATCACTCAAAGCGCCGACTCATAATTTTAAGGTTTATTATTTTTTGCTTTTCAGTTTTTTCGGTGGTTAAATTTTTTGGTAAAAAGTTTTTTATGCAGTGCGTCTTTAGGCAAAACACAGCTATAGCAGCATTTACCACTTTTCCTGAGGGAGTCTAATGAAGAGGATTGAAGTTCAGAGTTATCAAACTCATTCTGTTTCTTTGCTTATTTTTAACTAAATTCATTTCAGAGAATAACCTTTCTGCCTCTGCATTAGAATATGGCCGTGAAAGGCAAGTTAAAGCAAGAGTACTAATATCTTGATATATGTTGTCACCGGAAGAATTTCTAATTTTTTTTACTTCGACCCAAAATTGAACTATTTCTTCAGAATGCCACTTATTTATATGCAGAATGTGCCACTGTTGCGTTATCTTGTCTATTATTTCTGGTGTAAATCCCAAAATTTCAGCAACGTCGATGATAATGTTTGACTTGATTGGTTTTATTGCCTCTTCTGGACTTAGCAACGCCATTGATTCTAGCTGCTTGTAGTTGTCTGGAAGCCTTTGTTGCAATTCCTTAAGTAATTGCAGTAAGAAGGCGGAGCAGCGTTGTCGTATTGCATTTAAAATTTCGGAGGCTAAATTATGTTGAGCAGCTTCAAACATGTAGCCCAAAAACGCAGAGGAAACGGGGAATTCGACCTGTACTTACCGTAGCATGTATGACCATAGATTTTTTTTTCATTCAACTCGGCACACTACGTGACGAATTTCGATAGACTCACGTCTCATGATGAAAAGAAAAGTTGCTAGAAAAAGTAGCTAAAAAGTTTAGCTACGAGTTTTATTAAATTGTAGCTGTCTGTCACCAAATAATAGCTAGATCTAGCTATAAAGTTGCTAAGTTGGCATCACTGGGCCAGACAATATGGCTACCCCTCCCGTATACCCGCACGGCGGCGCCCCGCATTCGCCTTGGGTGCACTCGCGCACGAAAGTACTATGCCTGTTATTTTATTTTTGAACTAGCCTTTCGCTCGTCGTTTCGTTTATTCTGTAACATTCTGTAATTTCCTTTGCAACTTTCCTATGGTAGGCAATTATTGGAACGAAGTTCCTTATCGCGCGTTGCGAAAGGGCTAGACGGAAAAAAATAAGACCAAAAGTTGTAACGAAACTTTTTAGTTGTAAGCCGTGCGGCGTGCGCAAGCCAGTTATTTTCGTTTCGTCTTTCTATTTCGCATTGAACAGTGTGGTGTCGCGACGATTATTTTTGTTGAGTGTATACAGGTTTTTTGTACATAATAAATAATAAAATAATCATCCGTTGAAAATTCTTTAAAAAAATAAATTACAATTCCTTCACTAATTAATCGAAAGGAACTTCGTTCCATCCGGGTGGATTCTTTTTGTAACACCCTGGTCAAAGCTGTCAATGTCTGTTATTGGTTTTTGTTTGACTATTTTATTTTTTGCCAGGAGTTCGGAAGACAGTAAAAAATTCCGAATCTTTGGAACTTTTTACAATTCGTCTCACTGTAAACTCATACATTGTTTTTAATTATCAATTGAATTATTATGAGCCTCTCTCTTCATTATTTTTCTCAATTTTCTATGTAAAACCATTTCAGAATTAAACACTTTTGTGCGCGACGGTATTTTGAGAACGAATGTAACGTGAACACAGCACGGAAAGCTTCGGTCGAGTGGCGAAACAATTTCGCACCCGCAACATGCGGCGCGTCACGCGCCCGCCCGCGCCCTACCTCATAGCGAGCTGGCAACGTGTGGAATACCGATGTCCCTGGGGGTTGTTAACTTGTCGCGTGCTCTCCTATTAACAATACATCAAGTAGAAAATGCTTAAAATGAAAAAGAATGTCCTGTGGCTAAACTACTGGATATATTTGATTGATTTTTTTGTGTGCAGGTTGATAATATAATAACTTATACGAAGTTTAATTAAAAGTCATATAGTCCTCTCCGCGTTGTATATGAAGGCAGAGGGTCATATTGTAAAATAAAAGAGATTCTTTCAATATTAAGGAACGATTTATTCAATAGACCTTATACGAAACTGCACTTAATCAGTTTCCATAATTATTAATTTAACACCTTATTAAAATAGCCATGACACCCAGTAATACAGTTACAGTATTACAGTTCATATAAAAGAGTATCAATGTAGGTACAGTGAGGCAGAGTTATAATAATTGAGAGCAATACGACCTGTGCACCGGGCCACGCCTGAACTTAGAATGCCACTTCGCTTTTTTTTCTTTTGGTTTGGCAACGTGGTACTTGTGTGCGCTACGCAATTAAATTTTTAGACACGAAGGCGCGCGCAAGGGGGCAGCCTGGACGTGTTTTATATGGAATTTTTCACTTTTTGTTTGAAAAATAAAAAAAATATTACCCACATGTTGAGATTTAAATGTTCCGAGATTTTATAAAGGGGGTCGAAAATTTCATTATTTTTGCGATTGGACACGCCATTTTCGAGATATAAGCAAAAGAAAAAAGAAAAAATACAGTACTGTTTTTGCACGTGAAGGCGAGGCGTTAGTGTGAATTTTTGTTCATGACCACTAGTTTTATTCCACACCTTTTTAATCGCGATTAAAAATAGTCAGATTTAGTCAAAATAAATGATTATAGTCTAAATTTTCGGTGAAAACCGGCAAACTCAGAATAGCAAAATTGTCATTTTCACTAAACTAATAACTCAGTGCAATCTTAGTGCTGTCAAACTAAAATATAGTTAAGTTGTGTCACTTTAATCTATTTCAGAATAGGATATCGTCGTTTGACAAGAATAAACCAAATTTTAGTGATTTTTAGTTTAGTTTAGAGAATTTTGTACAACAGAATCGGCACCATTGTCTCATCTAGAACTTGAAAAACTGATTAAGTACCATTTGGTCATCCTGATTGTTTCTGGTCCGGTCTACTTAGACCCTTCAGATATTTAACCACTTGGTCCAGTCTATTATGACTCTTCAAGGGTTTTATCTCTTGGTCCGGTCAACTTCTGACCCTACAAGATCAGCCTCCTGGTCCGGCAATTGTTTTGCCCTTCAGGAGTATCCCTTCAGTTAAACTGGACCGGATCTAGCTAGGCCGAACAAGTATCGTTTCTTTAGCTTAATTAACAAATATCTCAATACTTTGGTTGATTTACAAGTGCTTCTGTTACAATATTAACTGATTCAGGGCCAATAGATTCTACTGAAACAGCACGTTAACCACGGTTTCTACAACTTGCACTGGTAGATATAGTGTCACTTTTGGCAGACATGGTATCATTATTGGCAGAGATAGTACCACTATTAGGAGACTGAATATCATCATTGTTAATCTGTTCCCTAGTCTCGTGAACAAGAACATCTATGTTATTCTTCGCCGACACGTCATCCTCATCATAACATTCTGCGAATTCCAGAAAGAATGACTGACCACGGGGTACTTGTAAGTTTTTGTGAGAGTATTTGTAGACTATTCTTTCCATTAATGTGTTACAATTCGTACCTATCGTTTTCTTCCAAAATAGCGGTGATTTTAAAGGGGCCTTTGTATTTACGGTCCTGTTTCATTTGGTGTCTTTTTTCGAATTTAACAAAGGCAAAATCACGTACTGAAAAGCATTTTACCATAGCTTTATCCTTGTTAAATGATAAATGACTTTATTTTTGCAAGTAGGTTTGTACAAACACTTTTACACGTCAATCATATATATATTTTTTTAACTAGATGTGGTCGGCGTTTCCTATCTGACTACTCTGAGAAGAAAGGCCGAAACAAACTCAGAGGTCACAGTCTCTTTTAAAGTCCAGACATAATCTTGGTCACATCATGTGAAGACCATGTGGATTGGTGTCTGAAGTGGTATTTTAAAGAAAGAACCACTCAGATTGAGTGGACCTGTCCAATCAGTGCACGCATTTGTCAGTAAATCGACCTGTGTTGTATTGGACCAGCTTTTTTTTTATACCAACAGAAGAATCGGATAATGGTTTCGAGGTTTAAACTATCTTCATCAGGATGATTTGTAGAAACTCTTGTTATCTCTAATTAACCCTTAATACCAAATATTCATTCCAAGGGCGTGAGCCCTGTTGCTCTACAACGAGTACTGTTGAGACTCTAACTACTAATTGGATATTGTCTACATGATCTTACCATAAGCTACCCGAATCTATGGCGAGCATACTTTTTAAGTTCCTCATGACACGCTCGACCTGGACAATGGCCAGGCGAACCAGTGGATATTGATTGTAAATCGATACGATTATCTTTACAAAAATTCTTAAATTCGGTATTGTCATATGACCTACCGCGATTCGCAACTATTCTTTTAGGAGCGCCAAACGAGTTCACTGCATTTTTTTTTTGTGATTTAATAACTACCAAGACGGATTTTGTAAAGCCATCAATAATCACGGAAAAATACTCCTTGCGCTCGCTTTTTAACACACCTTTTCCTGTGAGTTTACCAGTTAAATCTAAATGAATTATATGCCATGGAACGGCTTTAGAGATTGGATGTTGACCGACCTGCTGGGCATACGGGGGACCTTTGGAAGCCTTACAAGCGACGCACGAACCTCCATAGGTTTTAACAAGTTTTGACATATTTTGAAACCAATAAAGATTGTATAATTTATCGAAGATTTTTTTTATAACCAAGGTGTGTTATTTCGCTGTGTACTCGATTAATCATTTACCATGTTAAAGGGTGTGGCAATATTGGTGACCATTTAGTGGTTTTATAACATTCGATTTTACGATGCCCTGTCTAATATCGATAATGTGCGTGATATTTCAGACAGCAAGTCCTGACTGCCCCCAACTGTTGAGCAAGATTAAAATCCGTGTACCCACGAAAAGCCCAAGAGCTCCTATAACCCCCTTACGTCCTCCTCTGCGTAGAACTGTCCTTGGTGCTAATTCTCCAATCCCCCGCCTATGTAAATTATTAAATAGCTGCAGTGATCTTGTGGATGTGCACTCTGACTCTCTTGGTAGGTTCCGAAGAATTATGTACGAAACCCTGTAAATTTTCTGTAAATTGTCGTTTCAATTTCGTTTTAGTGTGATTTAATTTCATTTAACTTTTAATTTCGACTTTAGTTATAATGTTAGTGTTGATTTTGATTTTAATCTGAATAATGTTCTTGGTTTTTAATTTTAACAACAATTTTGAATAATTATGATTGTGCATGTGATTATAGTTCTGATTTTATTTTGATTTTTAATTTTGATTAAAATTTTGGTTTAGATTTGAATTTTGATTTAAATTTTATCTTGATTTTAATTGTATTTTGATTTTAACTGTATTTTGGTAGCAATTGTATTAATACAACACAATATACATTGTGTTGTATTTTGATCTTAATTGTAATTTGATTTTAATTGTATTTTGATTTAATTGTATTTTGATTTTAATTGTATTTGAATTGTTGGTTTGGTTTTGTTTGTGATATGATTTTAAGTAAGTTTGAAAACTATCTAAATCTAATTTTTAAGTAGGCACCCAATCAACAGAAAAGTGATGCATGTTGTGCTTACCTGTTAGAAATTGGTACACTAGACCATAAGTGTAATGAATGTATTTCGTAACATTGTATCAGTGTATTCAATTGTTGGTAAGCCAAATAAATAAAAAAAAAAAAAAAAAAAAAAAAAAAAAGTCATTTGAGCGAAATTTGGATATAATGTCTCATATTTCGGAATCACGTTATCTACAGATAACCAAATCCTCTCCAGTTCAGACAAATTTACAATTTTAGCTGCCTTATGAATAAAATATGTGTCAGCATGATTACGTGAAAGGAAGTCTAGATGTGCCATATTTTTTCCCTCTTTATAGATGATATCAAAGTCATATGACTGCAAAATTGTCCACCTATGTACTCAGGGGTTAGGTCCTTTTTGTACTGAGAGGCCTTTAAGGCGTTACAGTCAATAAGTCGTAAAAGGTTATATTGAAAATATGTGGCTAGGCCATATAAATTGTTGGTACTGAGCAGCAGTGCTTGGAGGAGGGATATTTTTTTAGAGCTTCCATCTTATGTGGATTTGGTCTAATTTTTCCAGGGGATATTCCGAAACCCAGATATTCAATCTTCGGCTTTATACATGAACATTTTTTTTAAGTTATATCTAGCAATCTATTTAAACGAGACAACTTTTTTGAACGGTCTCTAATGCAGAAAGTACGTCATACATGTAGATCAGTATTTTATCGTCATTTAGAGGTTTAAGTCCAGTATTTATAGCTCTTTGAAAAACCTGTGAAGCATTTCATAAACCAAATGGCATAGTGAGGTACTCAGACTGACCCGTTATGGACGCAAATTTGGTGATCGATTCGATCACTAACTAGTAGTAAAGGATAGCTGTCTGGTCGAGTATTGCTATTGAGTTCCCGGTAATCAACGCACATACGATCGGTACCGACCTTTTTTTATTATTAATAATGTAGGACTCGCGAAAGGCGAAGAACTTTCACGAATTATGTTAGCATCTAGTAATTCTTGTACTTTATCATTAACGATTCGTAACTCGAGATATGAGGAGTATTTAGTGAGTATTTCAATCAAAACTTCATTTCCTTTACCGGTAAGATCTGTGTCAATAGACATTATGTCAAGTGGCATTTCTAATATAGAGCTAAGATTTGCTTTTTTTTAAATTAAGGCAGCTTTATTATCCACAACGGATATTGCTTGTCTAAAATGTCGTGACCTATTAATAAGTTAACGTTTTCATTGAAACATTCGTCAGACAATACTTGATATGTAACGTCGAGAAGAAAGTTTTGTACCACGGTTGGGCTTTGTATTTGGATTGAGCAATTAACATCATCATCAGGACAGTTTCGTCTGAGTGACTATCGGGAGATACTAGCCTGACGGTACATCTAAATGACCATCAACTTAGATCAGCTTGACGAGAACTGACTTCTCTCGAGAACATTGGACCAATTAACATTATTACAATCAATCCCCTTTAAAGGTTCATGAAACTTTTCACCAGTAAGAAGACCACAGTTACCTTCATGAAGATACACTCAGATCCAATGTCAAATATGAAAGGAATTGCATACCACTTATTTCCAAAACACCACGCGCTGCTCTGCACACAGGTTCACTTGTTTGCTGGTGTTGCTCGGTGTGGGGATCTCTTTTCTTCTTCCAGCGTTTAAGGCAAGTGGTGACCACGTGGCTAGCCTCACCAAATTTGAAGCGGGTTATTCCAGAGTTCGTCTGTGGAGTTTTTGCTAAAACAGGTACCTTTTGAAGCAACGTGCCGACATTCCTGCCCTCGTTGACCGACCTTCCCGCAGAAATTGCAGTTTCCCCGAAATTGAGTTGATGGACAGGACTTTTTCGTGTCTGATTCGGACGTGCCCGGTTCTTCGTTTCTTTCACGGTGAATTTTGTCATCGCACCATAATAGGACAGATAGCAGAACCGGTCCGGTAAATTTGCATCAGGAAACTTTTCAACAAGTTTTCTTAACTCGGCTGGGGTTTCTTTGTTATCCATTTATGATTGTGATTAAATTCAAATCATCCTGCATTGTCATGGGTTTGGAAAATTTAGAGACCAGCATTATCTTAATAGTATCTCATGAACTATTATCTGGATTAATTCTTGTAAAACACATGGCGGCGCGGGTCTTTAGAGAGTGAGCGAGGGCTAAAATAAGGCCTACACCTTCTGGCTTCTTACTGTCGATTACAATCTCACTTAATGCACACCAGTTGATAATGTTGGTTTCAGTTACATCAGGATCGAAAGGAACCAACATCGATTGCATACTGGGTGTCATGTGGCGAGGTGTCAAAGTATCTGCACTTATTTTTAATTGATTCCATACTACCCAAAAAAAAAAATGACATTTGTTCCCTTATTAGATTGCCAGCAGTCCCAGATAAAGGTGGGAGTGGGTTTCATCCCACTTCTGATGAAGGCAGAGGGTCATATTGTAAAATAAAAGAGATTCTTTCAATATTAAGGAACGATTTATTCAATAGACCTTATACGAAACTGCACTTAATCAGTTTCCATAATTATTAATTTAACACCTTATTAAAATAGCCATGACACCCAGTAATACAGTTACAGTATTACAGTTCATATAAAAGAGTATCAATGTACAGTGAGGCAGAGTTATAATAGTTGAGAGCAATACGACCTGTGCACCGGGCCACGCCTGAACTTAGAATGCCAATTCGTATGGTGTGGATTTCGCGACGTCCCCGTAAGGGGGCGTGGCGGGCGGCGTCGGAGCTGTGCTCCCCGACCGCAGAGGGTGTACGGTGGCCCGCTAAAACGGGCCCCTCAACGTGTTGCCCCTTGGGCTAACAATATGTGGGACGCGTTAGTTTAACGCGTCCCTGTGTGTGGTTGCTATTTTGTGTCTCTATAGGCGCGCCGCGGCGTTGAATTATGTATCAACGCCGCTTTCTTCACGACGCTTTGGCGGTCAGTCCCCGCCAGGTGAGACCCCCGGTTACCCGGGGGAGGCCCGGCGAGAGACGACCAGCGACAAGACGCCGACTCGACGCTCCCACAGAGTAGGGTGCGCGCCCCCGCTTATCACGTTTTCCAGAACGAGCCGGTAGCGGTCTAAGCTAAGGGGCAGTATGTGCGTGTGGGCGGTAGTGTACTGTGTAACACCGCCCATGAATACGTGACAACGCAGGCCCGCCCGCGTGTGCACGTGTGAGTCCTAGTGCCTGTTTAGAGGTGGTTGTCTGTTAGAACACGCCACGCAGCGGATGTGTGTTGTGAATGTAGAGTTCAATTGTTCAGGTAAGCCGCGTGTAACCTGGTTGCGGCTTACCCGGGAGTCAGTCCGGTAGTGGGGTCAGTCGTCCCTTACCAGGTCGCGGGGCAATGGTCTCGCGTCAGGGGGCCGCGTATGCCAGGGCGCGATTTGTTTGACGTGAGGCCAATCAGACGCGCCGGCACGCGCGAACACCCCCTTCGCGAGACGCCGCACATGGTCATCCAAGCTCTCGATCCCGAGATCCCGCTGGATGACATCATTCCTCACGTAGCGAGGAGCGTCAACAATGGTCCGCAACGCCAAGTTCTGTTGGGTGCGGAGCAGCTTCCGGCTCGACTCGCTCGTGAGGGCGAACCAAGCGGGTGCGGCGTACGTCAGTACCGGGCGAATGTACATCTTGTACACGCCCAGCTTGACGCGCGCCGGCATTCGGGACGAGAGCACGGGCCGGAGGAGGTAGCGGGCTACCCTCCCCTTGGCCGCGACCTGACGGACGTGCTGACCCATTGTGAGCCGACGGTCGATGGTGACCCCCAGGTAATGACCCGGGGCGACCACTCGATGTCGGCTCCCTGTAGCTTCAAGGGTGGTGGGAGGCGTGCGAAGCCGGTGACCATCGCTTGCGTCTTACCCACGTTCACCGACAGTCGCCATTTGGCGAGCCACTCGGGAAGGAGCTCGAGCGCTCGCTGCATTTTGACCGCCGCGTACTTCGCGTTAAGCGAAGTGGAAATGTACGCGGCGTCGTCCGCATACAGCGCGAGCATCACGTCCGGAGTGGTGGGGATGTCGTTGGTGTAACGCGAGTAACACGCCGGCGAGACGCAGCTGCCCTGCGGTACGCCCGCGAGCACCGGCCTGGCGCTGGAAAGCGCCCCATCAACCACCACCCTGAAGGTCCTGTTGGAGAGAAAAGTAGAGACCACTTTGACGACGCGACGGGGCGCGTCGGAGGTGGCCATCTTGTAAACGAGGCCGTCGTGCCACACACGGTCGAAGGCCTTCTCCATGTCGAGGAATACTGCGACCGAGTATTCCTTTTTGTTTGCAGCTGCAGCGAGGTGGTGCAGTACCCTCGACAGCTGGAGCGTCGTGCTATGTTCCGCCCGGAACCCGAACTGCTCCGGGCGCGGCGTGATGTGTGGGAGCAGGTGTCGCAGCAGGAGTGCTTCGAACACCTTGGAGACTGTGGGCAGTAGAGTTATCGGCCGATAGCTCTCCGGCTTCAGCAAGTTCTTTCCCGCCTTTGGCAGCATAATGACGCGCCCTTCCTTCCACGAGTCGGGGAAGGCGCCGGTGCGCAGTATCGCCGTGAACAGGCGCGCCAGCGCCGCTACCATACGGTACGGCAGGTGGCGCAGCACTGTGTTGGTGACACCGTCAGCCCCGGGGCCTTCCTGGGCTTCGTCCTCAGGATGGCGCGTCGTACTGCGTTAGGCGAGAAGAAGATCGGCTCTTCCTCGGGAGCTATCGGCGCTGCGAAATAGTCTCCCAGGTGTTTCTCGACTGCTGCGACGTGGTCTGCATCGCTCGTCGGGTTGGGGCGGAACTGACGCTCCAGGTGCTCGGCGAAGACCTCCGCCCGGTCCTCCGCTACGTACTTAAGCGCCCCGTCGCTATTCAACAGCGGACGCACCGGGGCTGGGGTATTGGACAGCTGACCGCAGAGTTTATGAATCGACGGCCAACTGTCCGCCGTCTCGTCGATTCGTTCCTCCCAGCCCGCGGCCGTCAGGGCCTGCAACTCGGCCTTGACCTTCTCCGCGAGACGGTTATGCTGTGTCTTGAGTGTGGGACATCTCAGCTGTTGCCACTGCTTGCGAAGGCGCCTCTTTTCGGCGATCAACCTAGTCAACCGCGGAGGTAGAGGCGGTAAAAGCCCCCCCCCCCCCGCGGCTGTTCGGTGGTCGCCGATTGCAGAGCGCGCTGGATGCAAGCAGTGATGTCGCGAGACGTCCCATCTACGTCTGCGGAAGTAGTCATAGGCCGAGTCGGCACAGTGGTCTCTACTTCCTCTTGGAACTGGGTCCAGTCTATACGTCGACGTGGCGCCAGGGGTTTCAATCGGGTCGGCACACCCGACAATGCCAATTCGCCGCCGTGCGGCGTCTTTTATACGGAAGTATTGGAGGTGGGGCAACGACGTAGCACGCTACGACGTAGCGCGCTCTAACTCCACCCACCAGCAATGAGGTGGGAGAATGGCGTAGCGTGCTACGACGCTACGGCGCTATCGCGTAGCCCAATGCACGTGCCGCTCACAATATGACGCCGACATATATTTCTAAATACATACATATTATAGATAAATTACACCCAGACACAGAACAAATGATCGTGCTCATCACACAAACATTTGTCCTGGGTGGGAATCGAACCCACGACCTCCAGCATAGCAGTCAGGGTCGCTAACCACTAGACCAACAGGCCTGTCAAAGAAAAAAACAGCGGGAACATTATAGGCTGATGATGATGGTTCAAAAGTTATAAGGGTTTTATTTGGTGGCCGATCTGGAGTCAGCTTGCCCCAGCTTGGACCGTTTAAGTGTGCGTTACGCCAGCGGAATGTCGCTTTTCAGGATTTCGGCTTGACAGATAATTAGTACCCCATCTCGTGTAAATGTGCCTGAAATTTAGAATTTGTGCGTCCAGCCGATCCAAAGATATTCACGAAAAACAGATTCCGCTGGAGTAATATTACCCCAGCGGCATGTTTTTAACCGGTGGTCGTAGCTGAGTGCAAACTAGCTACTTAGATCACATTTGTGCCTAATTGTGTCCAAAAAATGAAATTTGTGCGTCTTGAGGTTTCAGAGTTATTCAAGATACCGCTGGGGTAACGTTTAGCGAATTGCTGTACCTCTCAAACGGCGTGACATACAACTACGCTGCTGCAGTACATTGTGTCGTTTATTCCCACTAGTTCGATTCATTAGTTCGATCGTCGAACTAGTGAGATTTTTTTTTCTCATTTGTTTGACCGTCGAACTAGTGAGAATTTTTTTCCTCATTTGTTCGAGCGTCGAACTAATTAGATTTAAAAATAGTTCTACTACATTTAAATGTTTTACTAATTTCGTAATAAAATAAAAAACGCTTGGTTCGTTAATAAATATATATTCGTGTACTTATATTTGTACATCTATAGCATAACCAGTATAACACATCCAACAGGCTCATACAGCATCTACCCTCAAAATGAAAATAAAATCTATAACCATACTCTTTCTGACGGGGTGTTTAGCTAAATGTTTTTAATGCACATACCTACCTAGGTGCTGTAGGTATAGATGCATTTAAGGAAATGTACAGTGGACGACTTCCGGGTGATATGACGATATTTGTGTAATCTGTATGTATTGTTTATTTAATATTACTATTATTTACTTTGTTAGGAAGCCAGCTTATAATTTATAAGTTTTTCAACTGTTTATTTGATCAAATATATGCTATAGATGTACAAATATAAGTCACGAATATATATTTTTTAACGAACCAAGCGTTTTTTTTTATTTTATTACGAAATTAGTAAAACATTTAAATGTAGTACAACTATTTTTTAATCGAATTAGTTCGACGGTCGAACAAATGAGGAAAAACAAAAACTCACTAGTTCGACGATTGAACTAATGAATCGAACTAGTGGTAATAAACGCATTGTGTCAACCTTCTTAAAGGGTATAGCAGGTTAAGTATTGAGAATGTGCCCCCAGAGCCAAATATGAATATGACATTGTTCCAGTACGCTGCTCATTTGCATTACTATTTATGTACTTATTGACTGGCTAGCTCTTACAGTCCATTGAGTAACCTTGAAAAATGTCCTGATAACAAACAATTTTTTAAACTTCTCGTTCTCTAAAACTAATAGAGCTAGGAATGTGATTCGAAAGCCAAACTGTAGACAACATTATGAAAAATTTTACGTATATCGATCTTACTTATTTTGCAAGACATAAGTAATTTTTTTAAATGAAATAATATTTTTTTTGGAAATTTTTAGTTAGTTCTAACAGTGGTCACTGTTAGAACCACTTGCGCACTTTATGTGACTGGATTAAAAAATTAAAAAATGTATAAAAAGAGATTTCATGATTTACAGACAGTCCTGCGAGTGGGTGATAACCGTGACTTCCAACTTTACGAATTATATGAAGAATTACAAACAATGTACCCTATACCCGACTTCATTAGTTAAACTGCTGATTCAATACGTAACTGAAAATGATTTAAAATAAATTTAACCGAATATTTATATTGTCATTCGAATTCTGTTAACAGTACTAGTAAATACAGCCTCACCTAAGGAGTTTTACAACATTAAAACGAATAAAAAAATATTTAAGAAGTATAATGTGTCAGGACAGACTTTCAGCTTTGGCAGTTTTATCTATAGAGGCAAATACAACATCGACTCTGGATTAGGGGGCGTCCATTAATTACGTGAGGCAACAGGCGATTGTAACAGTTTTAGAAAGAAAAAAAAAAAGAAATGAACAACACAGCAATGAATATGTCATGTGATTCTATTTCAGTTTGTGTTGGTACTATCATAAAATTCTCATTTATGATGAAAGCCGAGGATAAAATTTAAAAAAATTGAGTATCTGCAGGCACGACATTTATATCTTCCAATAGAACAAAATTTGACGAATTGCAGCCGGTACGTATTAACGTGTTTTTGGTCACATTGCAATGCAAACCTGAGGCCCCACTAAGATTTAGCAGTGTTTCGTTACGGAGATTGGCTAGTGGTCAGAAAGGAGTTTTTCGTGCGTGCGTTTCTTGCGTTTTTAAGGGTTCCATACCTCAAAAGGAAAAACGGAACCCTTATTGGATCACTTTGTTGTCCGTCCGTCTGTCAAGACCCTTTATCTCACGAACGCGTCGAGGTATCGAGTTAGAATTAAAAAATATATACTCAAATCTATAGGTTCTTGAAGCTGTGAAACGTGAAAAAGAGGGCCGTTTATGCCGCAAAAAAATCATATTTCGACACTATCAAAGGAATCAAAATGTATAGGGTATTTAATGCGGTATATAATATTCTGAACCTTTTCTCTGGTATAAAAAGTACATTTTGCTCAATAATGGACTTAGCAGGTTAACAAATTAGGCCAATGAAATGCTTATTTTTAATGCTTATTTGCGTTGGATTTATGCGCTGCGTTTGGCTGGCTTGGCTTTCCGGTGCCGGTTTAACAATCGAGGCGCTACTGTGCTACTTTGTGGCGTTCGCATGACCACTAAAAAGTAATATTTTGTAGGATTTGGCCATATTTTAGCGGAATAACATGTTTTACTTAAGTTATCTCGGTTTTATCTCCTTAATGCCTCACGTAACTAATGGACGCCCCCTTACGACACATTTATTAAGGAGTTCAGGAAGGCTAAAAGCAGAAAAAGTCCGTATCTTTAATTATTTAGTGATAGTTGAGGTAGAATGAATAACTTTAAATAATTACAATAAAGAAGCTTGCATTTTTATGAATAAAAATTTTATAAAAATAAAAATACGTTTAACAAAATCCGTCCTCTTGCGCCGTCCATCAGGGGGCCTCGCAAAATGTATCTTGCCCACATCAAATTTAGGTCTTGCCCCGCCACTGGGTAAAACGGTATGCCATTCTAATGAGGTTAATATCTATTACTAATATTATAATCTATACTAATATTATAAAGCCGCAGTTTGTTTGTTCGTTTAGTTGAACGCGGTAATCTCAGGAAGTACTGGTCCGAACTCCGAATTGTAAAAATATTTTTGTGTTGGGTAGCCTATTTATTGAGAAAGGCTAGGCTAATAGGCTATAGAACATCACGCTACGGTCAAATGGAGCGCAGCAGCAACTAAAAATGGACGAAAACTGGCAGGCAATTCGATGCGAAAGGGTCAAGGGAGCAAAAATTTGACGCGGACGAAGTCGCGGGCAGAAGGTAGTGCCGAATAAAAGGATGTTCACACCGAAGTCCTAGCCATTATAGATAATAAGAAATCAGTGTACAAAGTAACGCCTGTCAATATTAGTACTGCACAGCTCACGGATCAGTGAGATCATGTACGGGTTAAAGCCTAGGGGAGCTCAATCCCGTCTCACCCCGCACTCTGACCTGTACACGTCCGAGTGTGGCCCTTCCCACTTCACAGTTATTTTGGTTGCTTATATTTTTTGAACCAGTGACCGACCTTTTGAACGCCATGGTCGTGTATAGCCGACAAATGAAACCGTGCCCAACACGCCACCGTCGTCTATATACGACAAGAAAACTACAGTTTTTGAGTACAAAATAAATAATTAGTAATTTAAGTTTTCTGTGTTTCTTTCTCCTATTATACAGGGTGGTTAAAATTTTTAATTGTTATAGTTAATTATCTGGTTCATCGAATCCTAAACGGTGGACCACTACTTACGCCACAACCTGTATAAGACTACATTCATGAAATATTGTAAAGTGGCACAAAACAATGATCAAAAATTGCTAATCGAAATCCGTAAAAAAGTGTGCTTCTCCACGCCACAGTCGGCAAGACACGACAGCTAGTTAAGTGATGGGTAAGTAAGGTAAATAATATATCAAATTTATGAAATACTAGCTTTTGCCCGCGGCTTCGCCCGCGTGGATGTCGGAAATTAACGCAGGAGGACGTACTACTGCGGTAAGAATGTATTAATCCAGGTTATATAGGTAATATATACTCTGTGTGCCATTTTCGATCCAGATCCATTCAGCCATTTTTGCGTGATTGAGAAACAAACACCCAATCATAAATATTTTCACATAATTTATAGTATTAGTAGTAAGTAGGATTATAATTCATATTACTTCGGATTCATAGTTTATGAGAATATCATGTGTGTAAATAAGTAGTATTCAGAGTAAGAAGACTGCGGCATAGGGCTTGGTTTAGTTGAATATAAGTCTTCCTGGTTTTTCTTAACGCTCGTATTCTACCTATACAGACACTCAATGATTTACCAGACACCAAATCGATCATAGGAATTATAGGAACAGTACTTTTGCCAGTGGCTTCGCCCGTATAGCTGTCGGAAAATATCACCTTGGAACCTACTACCGGGATAAAGTATCCTATATGGTAAATATCTAGGATAACCAAAAATCCAAATCCATCCAAAAATCTAAACATCTAAGCCATACTTCGCGGTCTCTTACTTGGAATAATACTAGTAGGTTTATTTTGAGTATAATGAACACACATAATATTCGCATTTACTATGAAGCCTAAGTAATATGAATTACAATCCTACTAATCCTGCACTACCCGACCGCTACCAACCGGGACGGACGTACCTACGGCCCGCCAGCCGCTCCGCCCCCGCTTTTTAAACTTCTGATATGTTCTAAGACATTCATTTAAATTACATGATGTCAAGGGCCATAATGATCTATATTAAATCCACAATATTGTTAAGGTACTTCATTGGATAAGGATTAATGCTATATTGCTTAAAATCGCTTCGTAAATAAGCCATTATTTCTCGTAAAAAGTAAAAGATAAAAAATGGTTATTGTGGGTTATCCCTAAGAGATAGACCATCGCGGATTTTTTTGTAGACCTTTTTAAGGTGTACAATATTGTAGTACATTATTTTGATCTATTTTGTAGTGTTCAGCCAGCGTTCGCAATGTAAGCGCAAAAAAATGAGTTTATTCGTGACATCACATTAGAAACCTCTAAAATTATCAGCGTTTCTTTACTATATCATGCATGTTAACCACATATAAACGTTCCTCTTGAATCACTATCTATTAAAAAAACCCGCATCAAAATCCGTTGCGTAGTTTTAAAGATATAAGCATAGGTACTTAAGGACAGACTGACAGCAAAGTGACTTTATTATTTTATATGTAACATACTTTCATCCCCTATTCCCTATTGTTATTTTACCCCCTTAAGGGTAAGAATTTATCAATCTTCAAATATTATTCATAAATATATAAAGTGTTAAAAAATTAACTGCAAGAATTTCGTCCACTTACTCGACATCGAAAAACGAACACATAATTTTTTTTTAAATTTTTTTCAAGCATTTTAATATTTTCACATAAATAAAACAATTTATTTAAATACTTTTTTGTGCGCTGTACGCAGGGCTGCGCTTGCGGCATGGACCGTCATTGTACCGCGCGCGAGCGACTCGCTAGCGGTTTCCCCGCCGCCCGCTACTCTTCCCGCAGCTCTCGCTACCCTTTCCCGACCCGATTAGTCGTTCGATATTCGTCGTGCGATACGGGTGTGATTCCCTGTGTAATTACGGCAAATACATGCGTTCGCGCAGTTTCGCGAATACTTTTAATAATGCCGTTTACGTATTCCAATCGAGAGTACTTAGATATGATAGTGTGCTACATTATGACTGGTGAAAGTTTAGCTGCGGCACGTAACCGTTACCGTGAACTGTATGGTGAGCAACGACGAGTGCCTGCTGTCCAAAACATCCTAGGAGTTTACCAGCGCTTATTAGATTATGGTCAGTTTCGTCCTCATCAAGCAGATGCCGGTAGGCCACGGCTCTCCGGTTACATTGAAGATCGAGTGCTGGCCTACTTCAACGACAATCCACATGCGAGCACACGTGACGCATTGCATGGCCGCCTCGGTCGCCCGACCTAACGCCTCTAGATTTTTATCTTTGGGGTCGAGTGAAAGACTTAGTATATGGACATTCGAAACGTGGACGAATTAAAAACTCGTATAGTTAGTACATTTGATTTAATTCAAAGTGACTGAGACACATTAATCGCAGTGCAAGGAAACGTAATACGTCGCGCTAACATATGCATAACGCGACGTCCTGCGTGAGCGATCTAGACGCGAACGCGAAGCGGCGCGGCGCGGCGCGAAAACAACAAACAGTCGAAACCTATTGAAGTGTCCTACGCACATGCGTGCGGTGCGGAGCGGCGCGAAACGAAGCGAACGCGATCAGTTGGCTTGATATTTCCGCGCGAACTGGATGCGGTGCCGTCGTATTTTTTTTTTTGGTTATAATTTTGGATTTATAGAAATTTTAATTAATGCTATCCAAGAACGTCCTATATTATAGGATAAAAGGAATAAAAAATATCACAACCGGTTATAATCATACCGCGAATGGGAGGATTGGGCCAAATTAACTGGGACCTAAGTATACAATATTAGTCTCACTTCTTCGCCGTTCATACTTCTTGAGTATTTGATATTTAACATATGAATTTTCCAATAATATTTGTTTCCATCCGTCCATGACAAATCCACAGTGCCCACTGAACGTCGGCGTCAGTGGCGGCTGTGCGAGACGATTCGCGTGCACGTAGGACATAGCCGCCGCGTCGCACCGCATCGCGTTGAATTCGCGTGTCACCGCTTCATAATCGCGTTCGCTTTGAACCGCCTACGTAGGACATAGCGTTAGACAAAACGGTGAATACTTCCAGCACCTTTTGTAAATAAGGTAAAAATTAATACCTCTTTGAAATAGTTTTTTAAATTATTGTAAATAGGTTTATTCAAATTTTTTAAACATACCAACTTATCGAGCTAACTTAATTTAAACAGTTAAAATATGTATTTGTAAGTAATACGATAATTTGCCAGTCCAAAGTCTGAGAAATGTGATGGGAAAATTAGAATCAGCTGTTTACGAATTTGCGCCGTCGCGTCGTGTCGCAGGGGTGAACGACTCACGCGTGCGACGCGGCCGCGGCGTCTTAAGACCCCACCTCGAAAATAGATGATAGTTGGATTGTTTTCCCCGCACGCGGGGAGTGGCGGACCTATCTTCATTGGTCGGCCGACACGTCATCGTCACAAACTTTAATGACTTATTTTACCAGCGGCCAAAAGTGGAACGAAGGAATTATCACTGACCGAAATTTAAAAACGTTACTTAGCATGGCCTTTCGCTAAGAATTATTCTTGTCACCGTCGCACAACTGTTTAAATAACAATGCAAGATAAAGACGGCAACATATTAAAAAAAAATGAGCATGCCAAGTGACGTTAATTTGTCTCGGTCTTTGAAATTTTTGCGCATAGTAAACTATGGAGTAGACAACTAATACAAAATATTTAAAAACCTGGAACTTAAATTTTGATTAATGATATGCATGGGTAAAATTAATTGAAATCGAATAATGGTTTCTTATAGAATTAGAGGTCCTGATTAACAGAAAAATAAACAAAAAATTCCATCACGTAAGGTTTTGTAGAAATCTTCATAAATGCTACCATAGTACAGATATGATAGGATAACAATTATTATTTTCGGAAGGGCTTGTGGCTAATTTAAAACAGCTGCACGAGTCGGTCATTCATGTTAAGCTACGCTTGCCGCGGTTGGTCCGTGGATGGGTGACTATGTTTACAAACCACGTTAAGCCGTTGGTCCGCCTACCAGGGTCGCGAGATTAGTTCGAAAGAGGTACCGTGGCCCTGGCATATGGGCAACTGAAGGAACACGTGTGGCTTTTAGTCAGTAAAAGTCTGACACGCCCTTCCGCTGCATCCACAGCGGGAGACGTCATTTGATGATCTACCATCCAAAAAAAAAGCAGTTCGGCCCGACTGTCTTTCGTAGATCTTTGACAGTCGTTACAGGTCGTCAAAAGTCTGACAACCAGTCTTACCAAGGGGTATCGTATTACCCAGTAACAAGGTTGTGGAAGTCAGATAGGCAGTCGCTCCATGTAAAATACCGGTACTCAACTACATCCAGTTAGACTGGAAGCCGACCCCAAAATAGTTAGGAAAAGGCTAGGCAGATAATGAACAATTATAATTTTCGACTGTTATTACACTTGTTGGTAGTTTAAAAAAATATTTAGTAAATGTGATTGACCGTCGACTGATTGATTTCTCTATCGACAAAACCGAGCCACAGCTATTTACAGAACCAGAATTAAACAAATAAGTGCGTAAATTAGATCTTTCTAAAATTGCCGCAGAACTTTTAGGATCTCGACTCAAAGAAAAAAAAATTGGCTACGGGCACTACTTTTCTATATTATATAGAGAAATAGATGTAGAGAAAAAGCTTTTGTCCCAATTTTTGCTCAAGACGGTGATTCAGTTTTACTGTAAAGATATAAACGGGCTAATGAAAATATTTAATGCCAAATATGACAAAGAAGCTTCAGTGACAAGCAAATAAGGTATTACAAGGATTTATAACAGTTTATTTTGTGAGTCAGGTTAATGCTAAACGTCATGAAAATCGAAACGTGTAAGTAGTAGTTTTGTTTCAAAAAGGTAAATTTTGCATACCTTTGTTATTTACGACATGAAATTAAAAATATCGAACTAATCTTCTAGAGGTATATAAATAAAATGGATGTTGTTGGTATATAAGAGATTATAAACTCCAACTTCGTTTCACCGATCACCATACATTTGCGTGGTAAAATAATTACCCTCCTTTGAGCCGCAGTCAGTTATAAAACCTCACCTTTTTCACACTTGTAATGCTACTCTATTCCTTCGTTGTGCTCTTGTATTTATAGTGTCAGTACTTGACATATAGATATATTGTTGACGTACTTCAAACTTAAAAACTAATCATATATTTTAATTTATTTCTAAATGAACGATTATTATAAGTTTTTGGGATAAAACAGACGTTCTTCTCTAAAAAAATAGGGTGTTAAATAGGGTGTTACTTTACAAAGTGAGAATAGATTGTTGCTGTAATGCTTTAGTGAAGGTGGTGAATTCCTCTTGTTATCATCATCTTATTGGTATTGAATTCCTGCAAAATGAATTAATTAATTGCCCTGTGCAGGTACTCCTAACCTTGAAGGTACTGTTCAATTTTAGTTTTTGGTTCTTCCCATTTTCATACATAATCAAGGTCGTCACTAAATAGTAATAGAAAAAGAATGTTATATTATTCACAGTCACAAAAATAGACACATACGAGTATACAGTGTAAATATAAAGTTTTTGGAAAGCCAACATTTATTATATTAAATATTTACAGCAAAATACTTCACTACTACCTTTTTCTGAGGACATTAATATTTAAAAAACGTAATTTTGATCGCACTGATTTGTAAAAAAGTGACATAGATCCGTCGTCGATGAGCCCTACTGGGCGACTGATTTATGAACGAACGAGAGTGATGAGACTACTTATTATAGGCAAAAAAAGAGATGGCAATAATGTGTATGCGCCTGGAATAAAATAACGTATGTGCCAAAACGAATCGCCGTCTTTTATGAATGAAAAGTGTTATTAAAACGAAAACTGTTTTACAAAAACTTAGATAAGATTATTATCAATGTTTTAAAGTAAACTATGTTTAATAAATCTAACGCATTGCGCCTTGAGGCTAAAAAAATCATAAACATGGATAGAACTTTGCGACTTTTTTGTATCGAGAAAATTTTATCGTATCGTGTATTCCTTTTACAGGATACTAGATCATATAGTCAAAAATCATACACTTTAATATTAAGTTCGGCTATCGTACGGTAAGAAAGGTACGCTTAAAAGAAAAAGCACGGTTTTTTCAATATGTCACCTTAAGGTGTCTTCACACAGCGAGCGGGGCGTGACGTGACGCGACGTGGCGGGGCGCCGGCGCGACGCCGGCGCGGCGGGAGCCTTCACACTGCGGGCGCGATCACGTCCCGTCCCGCCGGCGCACAGTGGATCGTCTAGAAAGTATCTAATTAAAAAAAACAACTGCTAATGCAACTGTATATATATTTTTTTAAAATTAAATACTTTTTCAATTTTTGATTCTATGTCCGACCTCTTGTATGGGGACGATCCACAGAGCGGCGCCGCGCCGCGATTCATTCATTGAAAAATTGTTGAGCGATTCAGACGTGGAAACGTTCTTGCTCTTATTTTTTAATGAAGTATCTAACTAATATCACAGGTCAGCATATCATCGACCCGTGCGGCTGTTGTAACTTAGCCTCAAGCGCTTTACAAAATTATGAATTTTAATCGTATTAGTAGCCGTTATACTTTGAAATTGACTGAGGCATTTTACGTACCTTTCTAAATCTTTTGCGATCTTATGAGGTTTGGCTTAATTTGTCAAACTGTACTCCATGCCTTTCATGCGAGATTCAGAAGGATGCCGGAGGTTTGAAAATCTGTCTTGGTAAATCCACAAAGCAAAAGGAATAGCTTTGCCACGGGCTTCTAAACACATCAACATGTTACCGTTTTCACGACCACTGTACACGTATTCAGGCATTGTTTATCACAACAAAATCAATAAAAACAAAACACTAAAAACGTAATAATAACAACAAGACACAATTTTAAACTAAAGTGTTAAATGCGACCCAATATCTATCAATCAGTTCCACGTACCACTTTCGCTCACGAACTCAGTCGGACAGGAACTAACTATACTCCATTTGTTTAGGTAGTTAACTAAATGTAAACAATCTTAACATGTCTTTTATCTAAAAAACTGTCTAAAAATAGAATCTAAAAATGTTTACAATTAGGTATTTACTTAAACCGATGTTAGGTAAGTAACTTAATTTAAATAATATTTGTTGGTCTTTTATATGATTTATTTTATATAAAAAGACATATCAAGATTGTTTACCTTTAGTTAACTACCTAAACAAATGGAGTATAGAGGACTAACACAATATCAAAGATACCTGCACGTGGAGCCGACAAAAGCACCACCGTGCCGGCGCCGCGCTGGCGGGCGGCGCCGACGCGACGTACGGTGGGCTGCATATCGCCTTTCATAGACATAGAGACTCGAATTTTGAAGGGTCTTTTTTTTGGCTAGAAATGGATTCTGCTGATCATTACTATTCTATAAAATTTCGTATGGGGCAATTGCGTGTAAAAATGAAGGAGTTATAATTAAAAAAAAAAATGTACGGTGCTGACATGAAAAATTATTCTATCTCTGTAATTATAAGGTTCGCCATTATATCCTTAAACACAGATAGTACCATTTATTTTTAATTTTTTGACATACTTCATATTGCGCCACCATTTGTGGCTTTTTAAAAATCCTCAAAATTAAAAAAAAATATAATGTTGATGATTAATTTTATGGTTAAATGCTTTAAATATGAGTATGCTTAGTCAAGTTCACAATATTTTTTTATACTATAAGCCAAGACAGTCTAAAAATCACAAAATTTCGTTTCACTAAATTGAAATCACATGGTAATTATGAATTACCTTTCTTATCTCGCGATTTGCAACCCACTGTGCGGCGCCGCGCTGTCTTGTCATGTGAATGATCTAAAAGTTACAGAGACAAAACAGAAAACCAAATCATTTCAATTGTTAGGAAATTGGTCCTATGCTTTATACCGAACTGTTTTAATTTTTTTGACTTTTCAATAAGATTTAACGGGTTTCTTAGATTAAATATATCAAATTATTCAGTTTAAATTAATTGAGTTTACTTACTAAATAAAGGATACAGTCATTGTAATAAACAAGCTTGCGTCGTGTGACTCTAATCACATTGGCATAAAGTTCAAATTCAATTGATTCACGTGCGCTAGTTGTTTGAAACTGTACTCGTAATGAAAATGTTTTAGTCAATCACAGCTAATGTCGGCGATCGCTCACTTTCATTCACTATCCATTACTCGTATCAGCTAACATACAAAACTGTTATTAAATGTAAGACGCAGTCAATCAATTTAAAACTTGTGATACTTCTGCAATTTATCGCCGTTCTGCCGACGCTGCGCTCGCGCCCCGCTCGCGGCACGCCGGCCTCTGAGTTGTATTCCGACTCGGCGCGGCGGCGGCGTGGCGCGTCGCGCCGAGCGCTCTGTGTGAAGTCGTCCATACTATCTAGTACATTACAACTACTCAGCGTCGCGTCGCCGCCCGGTCCCGCCGCGTCGCGCCCGCTGTCTGAAGACACCTTTAGGCCGCCGGCGCCGGTGCGCATGCGGTGTACAGTGCGCATATTCGATAATTTTGTGCGAAGTGAAAATATTGAAAATCTCTGAAACGGGTTGTTATTTTGAAATCTTTTTTTGCCAATATTTTTTATTTGTAATTCTAAACAAGTTCTTACTTTTCTTGCAGTTAATTTCTTAACATCTTATATATTATGTAATAAAAGCCAAATAAAAAAGTTTCATCATTCTAGCTTTAAAAATGACAATACTTCCCAGCAACCTTTCATCGCCCCTTTCAACCCCTTTTCAGCAATAAAAAGTAGCCTATGTCCTTTCTCAGGCTCTAAACTATCTGTGTACCAAATTTCATTTAAATCGGTTCAGTAGTTTTAGCAGGAAAGCGAGACAGACAGACAGAGTTACTTTTCCATTTATAATGTTAAAAATATGTAGTGTGGATTCTTTTAAAAGTAGCTTACTCATCGACAATTATTCGAATCTGAATATTCCTAATATTTATTAATAACTAGCTGACCCAGCGAACTTCGTATCGCCTAAGATTCAAAATGTTGTAATAAACCTTCCAAGTTTGACAACCTGGTACGCGGTGGTGATCTGGTAAGCGTTTTCTAGCTGATACTCATATGTTTGGGTAGCTCCTACTCGGTTATGATAACCTGTTACTTCGAAGGCATAAAGCGTTTTCTGGCTGACACTGCTGTTTAATAAGCTCATACCAAGTTATGACCGCCTGGTACCTCGAAGGCAAAGTTTTTGTCATACCACGTTTTATAGTGAAATGTATTCTCTTTGACGTTTTATGTCACATCACACGAGAACGCGGTCGAAGGGGATAAAAAGTATCCTTTGCCAAAAGCAAAAAAAAAAAAAAAAAAAAGTATCCTATGTCCTTCTCCTGGCTCTAAACTACCTCCCTGCCAATTTTCAGCTAAATCGGTTCAGCCGTTCTTGAGTTATAAGTGAAGTAACTAACACGACTTTCTTTTATATATATAGATTTCACCATAGAGTAAAGTAATATAACGAACGGGTAGTTTTCATAATTATAATTTTCGTTATAATACTAGTGATAATTATGTCTTCTCCTGAGGATATAGTCGGACCTTCCTCACCAAGTTTGTTAAGTGATGTAAGTCTTTTTTACGACTCCTTTATTTTTCTATTTTCTTCAAACGAACAAGTCTGTGCAAAAAAAACGAAAGAAACATAAGTTTCTTCAGAAGATATAACGAGTGCAATCATGTATCAACGGAGCATATGGGACGCAAATGAATTAAGGTGTTACGTCTCTAATTTACCTCCGTTGGATTTTAACCAACCAGGGACTCACGAAATGCGGCGTTCGGAAGACTCATCGCTTTTGAACTGGATCGAGTGCCAGAAGAAAAACGTTCAATAAGTTACGTCAATTTACTGAACATTACTAGAAATGTGCGACAGCAAAAGGACTTGCATGACATAAATTTGCCAAGTTACGAAGAATCAGAGTAATAATTATAAGTAAATCGATTAAATTGTCTTAAATACTATATGATGATTATTTATCATAACCCACAATGTCACATCCCTACTGGCATGCGAGGAAGTTGTCACCCCGACGATGAGGTGGAGACCATGTATGAGGATATTTCCAGAGTCATGCATGGTTCCAAAACACACTACACCGTTGTCATGAGGGAGTTCAGCGCGAAACTGGGCAAGCGAGGCTATGATGAGTTGAGAGTCGGGCAATTTGGAGTGGTGAAGTCAATCGTCGAATCCGACTCGGCTGGGCAGCGTTCGGGAAGCTACGCAATATCTTCTCGTCCCACATACCGCAGTGTCTCAAGACGAAAGTCTTTGACCAGTGTGTGTTGCCAGTGATGACATAATGGAACCTGGTCGCTCACAATGGGCATTATTAGAAAGCTGAAAGTCACCCAAAGGGCGATGGAGAGGGCTATGCTTGGAGTTTCCCTACGCGATCGAATCAGAAATGAAGAGATTCGTAGAAGAACCAAGGTAACCGACATAGCCCGAAGAATTGCTAAACTGAAGTGGCAGTGGGCAGGGCACATTGCTCGCAGAACAGATGGCCGATGGGGCCGAAAGGTTCTGGAGTGGCGACCGCGTACCGGAAGACGTAGAGTTGGAAGGCCTCCAACAAGGTGGACCGATGACCTTGTGAAGGCCGCAGGAATCTGCTGGATGCGGGAAGCACAAAACCGGTCGAAGTGGCGGAGCTTGGGGGAGGCCTATGTCCAGCAGTGGACGTCTTTCGGCTGAAATGATGATGATGAAATAAGGTCTAATTAAATAAAAGAATAATGCAACGAGTTATATTTTATTTTAAAAATATAGACCGAAAAGCAATGATTAATTGATTATCGATAAATTCTCGATAAGTTGTTGGAATCCCTTTTTTTTTGTAGGTATTTGCGCTGAATTTGTGGCTTGGCGTGGAAGGGGCGCCGATGCGTTTACGCTGTGGCGTTCAAAAGGCTAATTCTGATATTTGACGACAATTTTTTAATGTTATCACAATTAAAATCTAATAAAATGTTTGATTTTGTATTACGAATCAGAGTTGAAATAAAGTTTCAAATACAAAACCTGGCTCCGAGTTTACGAACTAGAACTTTTAAATCAGGTTTTGTGATAAGATAACACAGGATAAGTCTTATTTTATAATCAATCAGGAATACACGAAAAACCACATGATGCATTGAAAAAAGTTTATTTATCAAATGTTACAGTTGGCAAGGTTACATTATGACAATAGTTTGTACCCGTTAGTCCTGATAGGAAATGAGATTGTTATTCCTCTGAATTCTTATCATATATTTTTCGTAGAATCTTAAAAGTTAACTTTAGTAAAGAGTGGGATGAACGAGCTTAGGTACTATAATTATTTAATTAATTACTCAAAACAAGTGGAAGAGATTTAGGTATAACCGGACTGCAGTTGATCAATGACTTGCAACAGTTCAGATGGATGCAGTGTCTGCTGCATGGCTAGCATAATCTCAAATTCAACTGTATGTATTATAATTGGATGTGGAGTAAGGGTCTGGGGTTTAATTAAATTCTGCAGTTGGATACAAAACATACACCAACACCACAGGTTATTCATCGGTATGGATGATCGATTATGTTTAAGTGTGGTACGTTTTACAAAATCAATTGAGTTTGAGTAAAAGTCAGTCTATAGTCTATAGTACCTGTGGCCCGCAACAGTAACATAGAAATAAGGTTCCAACGAATTGAGGCGTGTGAGGGAATGTGAACATACATGTACACTTACAAACATTAAATAAGTAAGATTAGTTACAGCTATGCTTACCCTAAATAATCATAAAGTAGAAAATCTCGCAATCGAGGTGTTCCATAATTTTGTCTCCATACAAATTGTTCAGTAGTTATATCTTAATCGTATACTAGAATGATCGAAGTGAGGTGGGCGCTTGCCGCATTAGGGCTGAGAAAGTGGCGGCTAGTGCCGACGCGCGTGGCGAAGGGGGAGCGGTCTATGGTAAGTGTTGACCACTACAAATATGAACTTTACTGCACACCGCTTTATTTCGATTAAGGTGGAATTGCTAAGTTAGCCCGCGAAATTATATTTTATTACGTGTTTTGAAATATGCAGATATGAATTTACAGAATGATTAAGTATTGCATGAAAAAAAAAAATAACATTTAATGGCATTAAATTAACTTAAAATGTTGTTAATTATTATAGTTCGGCAAATAGATACGCGTGAACTTGACAATGGGCTACACATTGAAAAAACGTAACAAAATTTGAATTTCACGTGCCACCGTGGCGCTTCCAACTTAACAATATTTGATATATTCTCCCCCAGTGACGCGCTCCAGGTTCACGTTTAGATAGTAATACATTTATTTCTAGAAGACTTGTACAACGCTATACAAGATACACTTTCTCAGACACCATTACAAATTTCGCGGACCGGTTAAAATTATTCCATGCAAATATTCTATTGTCAATCACAGTGTAATAAGGTGTAAAATGCTAATTACAGTTCGATGAGTATATAACAGATCCTAGAATTTCACCGAAGTGGCTGTAAGGCTGGGTTCACACGCAATGAATCTTCTTTGGATTATGTGGACATTATGTTTATGGAGGGCAGACGTAAGAACAACTGTCTCGTGTATAAAAAAGTGTCCGTTAAAATGTGTTAAATAAGGTTGGCCTATTGGTAACGGCCCCGACTTACGAGTTGTAGGCCGTTCATTTCGAACCCAGGCGGGCTTTCTCCCATATGAGACTGTTCTCCTTATCTCTACCCTCCATATTTTTATTTTATCAACTTATCAAATTGTAATCAGCCCGTGAAGTTCCCCGGCCATCACAAATGGATGTAAGTCGATGTACACACTCACGTAAATATATCGCGGCGCCAATTTATCATAAAAATTGGATTTCACAACGCTCCGTTCAAGCGTTGAGAATACAACAGAGTGCAACTCAGCGCGTCGAAAAAACGATATCATTACGTCCGTGTGAACGTCGCCTTACTCTAAGAATGTATGACCGCATATTACAATATACCCTATATACAGTGTAACTTTGAAAACAATCGACCAAATTTAAGGGGTGCCCAAGTAGCACATAACTGCATTATAAATTGTCACATAATACCCTCAGCGTTAATCGAAGCATTTATAAAGACTTATTAGCATTCTCCCGGGCTGCAATATAGTTTAGAAAAAAAAAAAAAACGAGGCCAGCTATAATGCTTTTTTCTGTACAGTAATTATAATAAACAAAACTGTTAATGAGTGCTCAGTAGTGCAGTACCCTATCAGCTGTAAGTTTTCTGGATAATAGCCCACACGTGTACTATAAAACTTTGCATTTTAAGAGAGAACATAAAACGTGTGCCGCCAGCGGAATGTTGTCGCTTTTCAGGATTTCGGCTTGACAGATAATTAGTACCCCATCTCGTGTAAATGTGCCCGAAATTTAGAATTTGTGCGTCCAGCCGATCCAAAGATTTTCACGAAAAACAGATTACGCTGGAGTAACGTTACCCCAGCGGCATGTTTTTTAACCAGTGGTCGTAGCTGAGTACAAACTAGCTACTAAGATAGATCAAATTTGTGCCTAATTGTGCCCAAAAAATGAAATTTGTGCGTCAGCGGCATCTTGAATAACTCTGAAACCTTAAGACGCACAAATTTCATTTTTTGGGCACAATTAAAGCTAAGCCAAGCCAGATTCAAATTGCTGTTTCAGCAGCACCTCTATTCCTGAATATGTTGCAAAAAAAAAAAAAAAAACTAATGCGTTATGACCAAAAATAGTTGGCCGCTAGAACCGCCATTTGCCGTAGTCATCGCCTGTGATTACACATAAAATAAAATAATGCAGGTAGGCGAATAATACATTCAAAAGAAAGGTCTTAATTTGTTGTAATTGTTGCAAAAATAAAAATCATCACCGTAATATCAAATTCATAGAGGCTAATGTGTATGAATAATTAGTTGCTAATTAGTTGCAGAAAATAAACAAGAAAAATACTAGAAAATAGGTTCAATAATTTTTTTAGAGTCGATTAGTTGGCCGCTCGGACGTCAATATGCCTAAAATACAATGGCGTTTATTTCGTTGTTAAAAGTAGGTTCAAGTTTAGTCGTAGTACTAATCGACAGGTATCGCGTAACCTTGTTTGGAGAAATGTGGCGAATATAACTGCAGGGTTCAGTTTTTAGGAAATATTCACTAAAATATAGTAGTATGAAACTGTATTACAGTAGGGTGACTATGAATTTTCGCAATGAAGTGAGACTGAATCGTGATTATTGGAATGTTCAGTAGTCATATCTTAATTTTTTAGGGCGAAACACTTTAAGGCATCCTATAGCATCTATATATATAAAAATGAATCCCTATTTCCCTTGGTCACGCCGTCACGCGTGATCGGCTGGACCGATTTTACTTTTTTTTTAAATTGTTGTGTTTGTAATTGCCTGGAGAAGGTTCTTATGAAAGAAAAAAATTAAAAAAAATCGCGGAAAATTAGAAAATTTTAGAACACTTATTTAAGAATACTTAACAACCATATAATAGGACAATGGTACCGATTCCCTTGTTCACAAACTAAACTAAATTTAAGTTCAGTGCATCTTTTTCTATGTATTTCATTAAGAACAGGACAAAAGACAAATTTTAGTTTAGTCCTGTCAAATTAATCAGCGCCTGTCACTACTCCATACAAGTTTAGACGTGATTAAAAACTTGCCTACTAAAATTACGTCAATTTACGTCAAGCACTGATTAATTTGACAGGACTAAACTAAAATTTATCTTCTGTCCTTTCCTTAATGAAATAGAAAGAAAAAGATGCACTGAACTTAAATTTATTTTAGTTTGTGAATAAGGGAATCGGCACCAATGTAAACTTTTTTAATGTAACATTATGACATAGAATTGACAGAATGCGTGCTCAAATATCATCAAAGAGACAGGACAACGTCTGTCGGGTCAGCTAGTAACGAAATAAACGCCATTGTTTTTTAGGCATATTGCCGTCTGAGCGGCTAACTAAAATCGACTCTAAAAAAAATATAATAATAATAAGCAGATGAAGTATCTTGACTTGGCTCGCGAGGTTGTCGACATGTGGGATGTGGATACGGCAGCTATTGTGCCGATAGTCGTTACGGCCAATGGCATATTAGCCAAGAGCCTCGTACAACATCTCAGGAGGCTCTCGTTAGGCAGCTGGATCAAGAGCCTGATCCAGAAAGCAGTAATTCTGGACACGGTGCGTATTGTTAGGAGGTTCCTCTCTCAGCAGCCCTGACCACCGGTAACTTGGACCCTGTTCCCGATACCGGTGGGCTACTATTTTTTATATTTTTAAATGTTTTCTTATACTTTTTTATATTTTAATATTTAAAAATGTAATTAATATGTATTTAAATGTAATAAAGGAAATAATAATAATAATATGTTAGGACAACCAACACACCGTTATCTGATCCCAAACTAGGCAGAGCCTGTACTATGGTAACCAGACAACTGATAAATATACTTATATATTTCTAAATACATACATATTATAGATAAATTACACCCAGACACAGAACAAATGACTGTGCTCATCACACAACATTTATCCTTGGTGGGAATCGAACCCACGACCTCAGTCTTAGCAGTCAGGGTCACTAACCACTAGACTAACAGGCCAGTCGAATTGAACCAATTTTCTAGTATTTTTCTTCTTTATTTGCTGCAAAAAATTAGCAACTAATTATTCATACAAATTAGCCTCTATTTATTTGATATTTATGATGAGATACCTACCTACCCATATCCTGGAAACTAAATATAGCATAACTTTTTATATATTTATATTTTGATGATTTTACAACAAATTACGACCTTTCTTTTGAATGTATCATTCGCCTACCTGCATTATTTTATTTTATGTGTAATCACAGGCAATGACTACGGCAAGTGGCGGTTCTAGCGGCCAACTATTTTTGGTCATAGCGCCTTAGTTTTTTTTTGCAACAAATTCAGGAAAAGAGGTGTGTATAAATTACAACTAATTCCTGACAAAGTTTCATCAAATTTTAAGAGTTGGCCGCACGGTGGAAATGCACATTTTTAAATAGAGGTCAGTGTGTTTGGTGACATTAAATGAAGTAGGTACTCCCCTGCTAAAAAAAAATCTATAATAACCTACACATTTTCAGGACTAATGTGGTTGCCACAAAATTAAAATTGTTGCTTTATATTTTTCTGGTACTTCCCTAAACATGAAGAAGATTTATTAAGATAAATCCGAGATTTTTTATTATATAAATATTAATTTTTCTCAGAGGTAGTCAGTTAGGAAATACCAGAACAGCTAGCATCTAAAAAAATAATGTAATTTTCTTTATGTTTATTTAATTTCCCTTTTTAAAGTACAATTTAGGGTGTCCCACCCTAGTCGAGTCTTGAATTTTCATCTTTTAATCATTTCAAGGGGTATAAAAGTACTTCTCGGTGGCCACCATAGAATTTCCTTAGTTTTCCATGATGCAGGAACGACTGTTAGATCGACAACACCTCTCTCTATAGTCTGAACTATTTTGAAAGGCTTGTTCTGTAAAATACAAGAAAAGTATACTTATAATAGAAGTATCAGGATTTTAAAATGACGACACTAACTATACAGTTTTTTTGTACCTATACCTAATCAGTGTTGAGTTTTAGTTACAGAGGGAAAAGAATCCACAAGATACTATAACATATTAAATACCTAAACTTAACATCATAATTATTAATACAAAACATCTACAGACATAAACACAGAGGAGCTACTTTACTACCTACCAAAATTGCAGTAATTAAGTCGATCGCAACTTATTCACTTTAATTCGCAACCCTAAATTGAAATGATATTGTTCATATATGGTAGAATACGAAAGCGTCTTGACTTGTAACCATCGGTCCAGTTGCGATTTGCGATAAACCGATGATCTATGAAACAAACATTGCGACCACACCGCCGCGCCGTCCTTAGCTCGGGTGGCGATGAGGCGTGTGAACGATCGCGTTAGATGCACTATGTTGCAGATCAAACAAAATGTTTCATAAAAAATACTTTTCGCGCCGTATAAATACTATGTGTTCATGTGAAAAGTATTAATTATTAGGCCTGAAGAATACATTATTTTCAGATAGGTACCTACTAATTTATAGGTATTTCGTTGCATATTGAATAAATCAATAACTTATGTATTAATATATAATTATATTAAATATAATTAATATATTAACATATAATTAAATTATAATATCAGCTACTTGAATTACAATTTTAATTAAGTACTTATTGTAGTCGAATATCAACTGAAAAAGGGAACAAAATGGCTTTAATAGAACCACGGAGGAACCCTAAAAGTTTGGATCCGTAAAGGTAACTGACGCAAATGTGAACCAATACTACTCTCCTCATCGATCCATGTTTGATTTGTATTTCACAAGTGCTAAACTATTTTACTCTTTGCTTACTGTGTATTATTGTAAAGTTTTATCTTTTAATTTTTGTTTATTTTAGAGGGTTTCAATTGTAATTGATTTGAATTACAAATTATACGAAAAAAGTTTTTTTTTGTTTTCGTTGTGCAAAAGCAAACATATTTATTATTTCTTTTCTTTAGTATTTAGTGGTATTCCGAGGGCGCGTGAAAATTTTGAACTAAATATGTATAGTATTTGACAGTAAACTTATCTTCCCAATAAGATTTCAAATATAATAGGAAGAAATCGAAGTTTTACTTACCTTAAATTTTATGTATATTCTCACAAATGGCACCTGAGATCTTGCACACAACGATACACTTCATGTTTTACAAACTGACAGTTCATATTAAAGAAAAATAAATAATATTAAGTTATTGCGTTCCACAATTTCGCTCAGTGTGTAATTTCAAGTGTGTAAAAGTATATAAAATGTACATTCGTCTTCCTTGCTGTATTATAAGTAGCACGTGCCTCGTTATTAGGGCAATATTCAGCTCTTGAGGTGTCTGTTACACACATAAATGCTAATTTAATGTTGTTATAATTCAATTACATATTTGTCAATTGGAATTCTAACACAGCTATGTGCTGAATAATTTGTGCCCAAATTAGAGTTATATCAGCTGAGGATGCGCTGTCAACGCAATTATTCAGCAACTAATGCGTTCACTGTGCACTGTAAAAATGGTGTCATACAGCACTTTTGTGCTACTTGGGTGTCTTACCTATCACGATGGAACAATTAATACTTTTGGACCAATTTCGTATTCGCAAAAGAACTTGATCTTCCTACATAAAGGTACATCCCAATTGGACCATTTTGTGACCAATAATCATATGGACGTCAAAAAAACATAAGAGTTCTATTTTCAAATCTAAGCGCTAAGCGGTGCGTTCAAGATAATCCAATGTGTGAAAAATCCCACAGCGATAACATTAAATCTATGTTATGTTGACTAAGAAGGTCGGATTGTTTTGCGAATTCGAAACTGTTCCCATAGTCCAGTTGCTCAGGTTGATGTGCAGACCACCCCGTTTAAATAATGTCGACTGTTTTCAAAGTCACTCTATATGGTTTTGATATAACAATACGCTTTCAGAGAACAATGTCAAATATAAAAATTATGGTAGGAATAAATTGAATGCTCGATAGGTGACCGACAGTGAGAGCATGCGTGATTCATGGGGCTACAGATGATCGGCCATGACAGGCGGACCCGAATTATGTCGCAAGGGATTACGCCCCATTTTTTGTTAAAATTCTTAGTAGTCTGGTCTCCTATAGCAATTTATTCCCGCCGTGTATAAAAACGTTTACAAATTAACTATTGAATGTCCCACGAAATTCGTACAGGTTCGACATCTATACACATAATAATTTATTAATAAATTTACTTTATCTAAAACCTACGCTAACATTTAAAACCTTATATATATAAAAAAAAAAACGATTGAAAATAAATCAGATTTCCTAATTGTTATAATTATTGTATAGAACTATTAAAAAAAGCTTACTTTAGATAAGAAAAAAATAATTCGATGGATACTCGCCACTTGTAATTTGACGACCAGATTCAGTGCTTTGATAAATGATTATATTTCTGTAAGTAGGTTTGTACAAACACTTTTATACGTTAAAGTACAGTTATAGAGCTGGGTAATGAAGGAACCAAACTATCCGAAAATCAAAAGGAATTATTTTAATAAAAAATCTTATTTATATTATGAACTGGTAGCCATTGTTGTCTTTGCAAACAGTAACTTTATCAAAGGTGAAATATTACACTTATTCACTTAACTATAAACAAATTACCATAGCACTATTCTTCACAATAATTTATAAGTATATTAGTGTTAAATAAACTATAGTATAATCTTACTATCGCCATATTTACGACAGCGACGTTTACTAACACTGAACTTTCCTTTAGTTGAAGTTCCACTTGAGTAGGACTCCATCATTATTTCGTTGAATAGTTTTATCTAGAATGTCGATTACGTGGCTCCACGGGACACATAATTGATTTTAATTGTTACTCTAATTAAGGCATTCAACCAGTTACGTTACATAAAATTTGTCGACGTTTATATTCTTCCGAAAACTGGCATGAAATGTGTGTTTTTCTTATGTTTACTCCGCTTTGAAGTGGCCTCGCGTGTAATCTTCATTGAAGTGGTTACTGGTACTCAGCTGCATCCGGTTAGACTGGAGGTCGAGGCTAGGCGGACGATGATGATCAGTAACCGTTACAGAAGTTTTCTCATATGGAGGTGATTTTGGTCATCAAATATATTAATATTTTAATTTGCAACGAAATGAGTATCTTAGTTTCAACGTTATTTACGAAAATTAGGTTGCAAGCATACAACACAACAGGCAAAGTGAATAGTCACTGAACCTTGTAGTCGATCAAAGTACAAGCGTCTCCAAAACTTACACCAATACAAAATTTATAAAGAATCTTAAAGACTAAAAATTCTTGTTCCCTGCCGGACAATAATTGAATGTTTCTATTAAGTAGTAACAGCAATAGGCCTGCTATTGTGAAATAGTGCTAGCTGCAGTTTACTGAGCTTCAGATATATCTTCTGTTTCTAGCCACGGCCGAAGAATAATTAAAATAATCTGTGTTGATTGTATGTTGATTAAAATATGATTGTCGACTCTTAAATTAAGCATTTAAGTTCATTTAATCCCATTGAATGCTTTGTTCATGGAATAATACTCACTCAATGGGATTAAATGAACCTAAGGGAGTTGTATTGATGATTCTAATGATTATAATTCTGTAAAGCCATATTTGTTACGTTCAGGGATGATGTTTTATTCAACATACAACCTGCGAATCAGTGATCAGTAATATAAGTTCTACGTCTAGTAGCACATTTATCAAACAGACCATCTCAATCTCAATAAACTGCGCTAAAAGAACTAAGAGGCGACATTCTTAATTTTAATTCGTTTTTAATACAGTGCGGTTCCTTAATGTGAATACTTGAATTTGAAATTGCTTATCTACGATATTAATATTAATAACAAATCGTTGGAAGTTGCGTACACACGCACAAAGAAGCCCCTCGTTGATGTTAAAAACATTAAACTTCAATTCAGAATCTCAGATAATCATCTGGTGTTTGAACATTTCTTTAGGACCTACATAACATGTCATTTACATAATCTTTAATAATAATTCAGTTTTGGAAAAATAAAATGTCATACATGATAACAATCGAATTCAATTGATACCAAGAAATCTTTAGGATTAAGAAAACTTTAAACTACATCACTCTAAAGTTGATAGTCGATTTAATGAATACAAATGATCTAAGATTCTGAATTATAGTTAACTGAGTGTGTGGATATAGGTTGACAAATGTCGTCCCTTAGCGTGGGGTGTAAGGAGGGAGCGTTTTACGTGAGATAGTAGCGGGTTGGCTGAGGTGTGAGCGGGCAGCCTATGGGTTGAAGGTGGGCAGAGAGGCCAGCTTGGCCTTCACCTCCTCGCCGGTGTCGTCGCACAGCAGCAGGGTGTGCGAGTAGCCCATGGTGACCTGCGTGATGCTGAGCCCGTCCATGCGCGTCACCTCCTTGGGCCGCGCCGACGACTTGTTGATGTCGCCCGTGCCCTGCGAGCGTACATACAAACTATTTGTAACATACATACATCATCAGCCTACACAGGCCTCCTCTCAGTAAGAGAGTAAACACCGTTTACTTAGTGTAAATTACATTACCGCTGCTCTCAAAATGCTGATGGAAAAAATCGAGAAGAAACCGGTATGTCCTAGAACTAAAAATTCGAAGATATGCGACATCTAACAACGCGCACTGGGGCCGCGTGGTACAGTACGTGCCCGGTCAACGAGATGAGGGCTGTGTCCTAGTACTGGTACTGGTACATTATAAGTATGTTATGTTAATCGCTGTTTGGGTTTAAACCTGCGACCTACAACTTGTGAGTCATGGCCGTTACCGCTGGACCACCACTACTCAGCATAATTTAATTTAAAAGTGTATTCATGGAATTTCTTGTCCGTTCTTTTCATAAATTGTTTGTTATATAAATATTTTATTGTATGGGTAATAATACAGTATCTAGGTTCACCTCAAAGTGAGACGACGTAGCTTAAAATATTACCTATAGCACTCCGGAATAATGTAGATTTCCATAGGAGAAAGATTTTTATTATATTGGTTAAGTTGTTAAACAGTTTATCCATTACAAACAATTTTATAAACAAAGAAATGTTTTCTCTCTATAATATTAATGTAGACAGCTAGGATACTATTTCTTCATTTGAAATTGATGCTAAATAAATAGAAATGACCCAGTAAGTTTATGATTTGATTTAAATAGGCTTTATTTTCATTTTAGTAATTCCTAGCTTTTTCATGCGGCTTCAGCTGCACGGATTCAGATGAAATAACAAGCAACATGTAACATAATTAACGCAAAACCTTATACACCCCAATTAGAATATTGAGTTACAAACATAATACAATGAACAAAACTATTTTTAAAGCCCATTGCTATAATTTAACAAATCGTGTTGACTTGAAATAGGATTTCATTTACAAAATACACAGTTTTTGAAAAAACTACCATGCTTAAACTTACTGATATTTCTTCTGATAGCACGTTCCTGTAGAATAATTTTATATGCTAGTACTAATAATAATAATAAAGGCGAGTACAGACCAGCTCTCCGTAGGTGGGCGATACGCCCCAGGCGACCAGCGAGTCGTCCGCGGCGATCACGATCGAAGTATTGCTGGTACCGACGCAGCGAATGTTCCAGCCTGGTACACAAACATTATAATATTAAAATAATGATACATGATCCTATTCCTGTAAAAAGGTTTGTACAAAGACTTTTACAAGTCAATCAGATTTAGGGTTCCGTACCAAAATGGTTCTATCCGTCTGTCTGTCAAAGCTGGCTATCTCAAAAACTACTAATGCAATCTGAAACAGTTTTTGATGAAATTTTCCCAACTATTTTTTAAATAAGAAATAAACTTTTTATTTTTTTGCAAAAGGGACTTCGAATTTGTAAGAACCCCGTTCACTTTCATTGCACGCATTTGTCAGTAATCGCGCAGCTTAACTCTGAACTTAAGCGGTTCAACAATTCAATGTAAAATTCTGATGAAAGTGAGTTTATTATTAAATTTAACATATAGGTATAGTGACATGACATCCAATGAGGATCTCGACAATTGATCATTCCTTTCCTGAGCAACCGGCAGCAAGTTCGTCATGCACCCTTTATATATTTTTTTTGGTTGGGTCAAATGACGTCTCCCGCTCTGGGTGGTGCGTAAGGGCGTGTCAGACTTTTACTGAGTAAAACCCTCCCGTGTTCCTTCAGTTGGCCATATGCCAGGGCCACGGTACCTCTTTCGAAATATAAAAATAATTTTATAAAATTAATGTATAATTAATTATCATCATCATTATCATCGACAGTAATAATAATAATAAATTGTTGGTGGCCCCGCACCAAGCTTGTTACAGCCTGCAACAAACTACAACACATGCAAAGACTAGCCTGCATGGCGGTCACGGGCTGCATGAGGACTACTCCGACTGCAGCCATGGACGCCATGCTGGGACTACCACCGCTCCACCTGTTCATACAGCAGGAAGCCACGATGGCGGCGGCGCGTCTGGACGCAACTAACCTCTGGAGAAAGAGAGACACACAACACACCGCGCTGCTTAAGGAACTCAACAATGAGTTCCCCATCACTAAGGCTATAAATGACCGGGTACCCAAACAGTTCATTTTTGATAAAAAATACAGAATCCAGCTTCACGAAGATCGCCGGTGTGAGGGTCTGCGCCCCACTGAGCTGCGCATCTTCACGGACGGATCAAAAACAGACAGTGGCACAGGTGCTGGAGTCTTCTCGCAGGACTTCAACATACATATAGCCACACCGTTGGGAGTCCACAACACAGTGTTCCAGGCTGAATGCATTGGGATCACTCTTGCTGCTTCAGCCATCATGGCTAGGGCAGTTAAGGACCACTCGATCCGCATACTCTCAGACAGTATGGCTGTTCTGCAAGCGCTGGACAGTCACTCGATTGACTCTGGGCTAATATACGAGTGCCACCAGCGCCTCAACCAGGTGGGTAGCCTCAATAATATAACCATTCAATGGATAAAAGGACACAGCGGTTCGCTGGGAAACGATGCCGCCGATGAACTTGCCAGAAGGGGGTCGAGCATGACACCGGTGGGACCAGAACCCATCGCGCCACTCCCTTTTGGGTTCCTACGCTCTCTGGTAAGAAAACGTACCAGGGATCTACACTGTAAGCTATGGGTGGACCAAAGTGAGTGCAGGCAGGCCAAGGAAGCACTTCCTACCATCGATGCCCGCCTCACAAAACAGGTCCTCCGATTAGACAAACGACAGCTGCGTATGGTTACAGCAGCAATAACTGGACATGGGTCGTTTAATAAACATCTATTTGTCATAGGAGCTACAGACAGTCCGCTGTGCAGGGCCTGCATTGAGGACGACGAGACAGCAGCGCACGTGCTTCTAAACTGCCCGGCGATCGCCACATACAGGGCCAAGTACTTCGGTAACCCAGGTACCCTACGTGAGATAGTCAGCAACATCAAGGCGTTGCTGGCCTTTCTCGAGGAGCTGGGGTGGATCGAATAACCGATTTCCCACCCGTACGCAAAATACGCGCTCAGACGTGGAGTTGCGGACAACAGCCCGTTCTACCTATTACCTATTACCTAATAATAAATTCTTTATTTCACCACAAGCCATGACATTAGAATATCCATAAGACTAAGAACATTTAAGGCTTATAACTAGGTCACATTAATTAAATCCTCTAACTCCTAAACTAGGTGTAGGCCTGTCTGTGACTTAGGAGTCAGTGATTCTCCGTAAACAAACAAAGCCATAATAAATGTAAATTAGGACGTTTAAACAATAAGAGATGTGGCAAAGAACACAGATTCTAATAAAAAACTTTTTTACAAAAAAAAACAACCGACTTCCTTAAAAACACTACAAAGTGAAAAATAACTTTAATTTCGGAAGTCGGTGTCTTAGGATCTGTATTTATGGTTTTTTTACCACCGACTTCCGAAATTAAAGTTATTTTTCACTTTGTAGTGTTTTTAAGGAAGTCGGTTGTTTTTTTTTTTGTAAAAAAGTTTTTATTTTTAAAATTTTTAGTTGTGGTATTCACCCTGCACTAATTCCAAACAAACAATGCATATTTATGCGATAGCAGAAATCGCGGTTGATTTGCTGTCATTTTTTAAAGAGTTCCGGTGTCTGTCTCCCGAACTCATCATCAGATCTATATGAAAATTATATGGGACCATTTCGGAATAAACTCCTTTCGAACAAAAAAATAATTTTGCTAATCCGTCTATATATGACGGAGTTATGGCCGAACATACATAAAAAAAAAAAACATATAAACATCCGAATTGAGAACCTCCTCCTTTTTGAAGTCGGTTAATAAGTAAATTAAAAGTAAAATGGAAAAAAACGTTCAACTGTGTTTGTGTGTGTATTAAATAAGTGTAGGGTATGTATGTGTATGTAGTGAGTAAGTGTAGGGTGAGTGTGTGTAGTGAGAAAGAATAGGAAGTTACATTTATGACTGCATTATATTTATAATTTATCATCAGTACATAGACGTGGCTGATAATGTCATAAAAGCAATTAAAACAATACACTTGATTACACCAAGTACACTTAATAAAACCAACTTGTTTGCAGTTACAAGGTTTTTTAAGAATACTTGCAGGAAAACATAAATCATTTAAATTAAAAAAAAAACATCTCGATCTGTAATTAATTTTTAAGCAAACCATGCATACTTTAACACTGGTTTGCATTTAGAGGACGGTTTATAGAAAATGCAATACCTACGGGGTCAAAATGTATGGAACAGCTGATTTTTTTTTGTATAACCGACGAAAATTTTCTACGATGGGGGGTCTAGAATGATATGCTGAAATCATGGTTACAATTTACGCACTGGATACAAACTTATCCTGTATATAGGTTGGTTTGGTATATAGGTTGTGAGTATGGATGTTTGTTACTATTTCACGCAAAAACGACTACACGGATTTGGATGAAATTTGGAACACAGTTTATAACCTGGATTAGCACATAGGGTACTTTTTATCACGGTAGTACGTTCCCTCGGGATATTTTCCGACCTCCACGCGGGCCCTGGCAAAAGCTAGTGTCATATATTATATATTTCTTTATTCTACAAGTAACGTGACTCACTTGTTTTAGTAGTAATCAATTCAGATTTCATCACTGACGATTGTTTTTCAGATTTTGATAAGTTTGGTTTAATAAAACTTAGTAAATTATTTCGTCGGTATTTATTACGGTGACTTACATAGTCTCTTATTAATTTTATCAATATTTTCCTCAAAGAACAGGAAAACGTGTTGTTATTTATTAAAACTAAATGCACAAGTAAAAAAATACTGTGCAATGGCTCAAAGAGGCGAATTTCGTCGAATTCGCTGATTTACTCGATTTTTCAGACGTGCTTTTACGTCAATACGCAACATGAAACATCGTTTCATTTTTGTCAAGAATTATAATGCCAGATATAGGTTATTTAGAAAGATTATTTACTTCCGGTTCTTTTTAATTTTTTTCGCGATATGACATAACATCTTGAACTAAAGTTTATTTCTGATGTTTATGAACGAGAGTTCATAAAATTAAGCAGTTCTTCAGTCATTTGGTCAAAATTGAAATGATCTTTCATATTCATTTCATAAAACTTTTACAATTACAGTAATTTAACTGTAAAAACACGTCTATAAAATCACGCAAATCAGCAAAATCCGAAAAATTTCGTATTCCTTAACGCCTGAGGCATTTTCTACCCGTCAACCTTAGATGCAGTAGGCAGGTCCGACATAAAGGATAGATAACTCCAAAAATAATACGTACTTATAAATAGATAGACAAAATTACCGCAAAAAAAAACTTTGGAAAAATAAAGATAGGTACAGGACAGACTCCAGCAAATTCATTCTGGGATGATTGTGCCAACTTCTTACGAATATCTTCACCATAAATGATAACCTGAGTGGTTGCTAACCTAATATTCAAAGGGACCGCATTCCAAAGAAAGACCGTCTAGACCAAAACAGAAAAGTGACACCAAAGCGGTGAGAAGGACATCGTAGAAGACGATTGTTGGTGGAACGAAGATTTTTACTGTGCGCTGACCATAAGTATTGAAACTGGGAATTCAGGTAAGAAGGGGAAGTGGGTTTGTCGAATATAGAAAACAACATTAACAGAGCCCTTAACTGTCTCGCTGACGGATGGAATGCAGTTATTCAGAAGGCGGTCAAGTTTATTGAGATCTGCTTTCTGGTAATAGGAACACACATCGCCATAGTCAATAGGGAATATGCATGTAATTAAAAACTCTTTGTCATGGGAATAATGACATTTGGTTTAAATAGTGTAATATATCTTATTTATGAAATACTATTATTTATGTAGATTATTTTATACTTTGTGAATGTGAGAACATTGTAGGCCTTGTAGACTGTAGACAATTTTCTATCTTATTCAGTACCTGGTACTTGTTGACAGGCCTCCACCGTCCTCCCATACCTATTAACACTGTAATTTGAAACAATTGTTAAAACTAATTATTTTTAAAAGAGTAACCATGGAGTTTCTTGCCGGCTCTTCTCCATAGGAACCAACAATTTAGAACCGAGTAAAATGTCATGAAATGTAACGCCATGTGAAAGCACTTTATGGCGTTGCGTAAATAGACTGGATTGTAATGTTTTATTGTTATTAGACAAATCAGGTAAAATAATTAAGTGGAAACTACTACATTGTAGTATTAATGAATAAATTGTAAAACTTTATTAAGAAATTGAAAAATACCAAAGTTTTTTTTTAAACCTGGCAAATTTTTCTTCTAAGTTACTAATACGACATTTTGCGAAAGATTCAGTATGCGAAAGAGGCACTGGGAGAAAGTGACCTTTTAAGAAAGAGTCATTCTACCGAAGCGACATTATGGGTGAAACATTTTACGACCAGTAGATATTTTGCGAAAGAGACGTTTTGCGACAAAGCCCCAGAAACGCATCGTTTTCGAAAATGCCGGCAGCGAGCTCAAAAGGCATGCGAATTAATATCTTTTCCTAGCTAACAGCTTGAATAAATTCTAAACCAAGGTAAGTTTAGTAAGTGCGATTTCTAATTGAATAAAACAAGAACAAAAAAAATATACCGATTTTGTTAAGGTGGATGGATGATTATCTCAGATGCCATTTTGTCGCTAGATGGCGCTAGATCCACAATTTGGAACATTTTCAATTTTTACGCCTAACTTAGAAATCTTTAATAGATAACTTTATTATATGCGAAACCTAGGGCATTAACTTGATTTTTTTAGATAGTCACTGTGCTTGTTAACTGGTCTCATACAAAGATTTGTACATTCTAAAGATTTAGCCGCTTGACTTTACTCTTTACACACACATACAAAGTAAATAGTAGTAACTTTCGACACCACTAGATGTCGTTTTATTCAAACAGTTTAAAATGAAATTAATATAGGTACACTGTCCCTATAAGTTGTAGTAATGTGACTGAACCTAAATTGTAATGTGTAAATAGTCATCATCTCAGCCGCAAGACGATCACTGCTGGATATAGGCCTCCCCCTATTTGGGGGGCTTTGCCATAATCACCACGCTTGGCAAGCGGGTTGGCGATCGCAGTGTGATGGTAAAATGCATAGAGAACGCTGCTGCCCATTCTCTAGTAAATCCCTTAGTCGCCTTTTACGACACCCACGGGAAGAAATGTAAGGAAGAAGAAGGAATGGAAGTGTAAATAGTGACGTGTACTAAATAAATAAATAAAAGACTATTTATTACATTGTAAAGCTTTTTATTGTACCTTACTATAAATTAATAATATTTATTTAGTAAAAAGGGGTTAATATTTTCATAAAAATAATCGTTTTATTTACTCTCACTACATTTACTTAGATAGTTTCCGTTTGGATTCAAACCATCGAGTCATACCACCATACAAAGATAACATACTTTTTTAAATATTTTGATATTTACAATTATGATTTTGAATTTAGTATTAGAAAGAATTATGTATGTAGATTACAATATAAATAACATCATACGTAAGTATATATAACGGCACATGTATCTTACACAACAACACAAAGGGGTTGCTAGCTAACCATAACATTTATTTATGTTTCAAGAATACCTACTTATGATACAATTTTGAACTGCAATAAATATTCTTTTACAATTGAATTGTTAGGCTGGTACCTAAATACATGAGTGAAACTTATCTACACAGAAAAATCTTATGAACTAACAAAATAACACAAACTATACATCGCTACGTGCAAAAAGCTTATTAATTATTCTATAATGTTCCCACTGCTGAGACTCAGGCCTCCTCTGAACTGTGGTGATGAAATAATTTACACTCAGCAAAGTGCCGGCTTGGATTCGAACCATCGACTCGTACCACCATACAAAGATACTTATAAATATTATAATAAAATATCTTCTTTTCTACGCGCTACTTTTTGCAGTCGCCGCCGCCGCCGCGCCGTATCAGTCTTCTGCTTGTCACTTTTTACTTCCATTTATATAATTTCCGTGTGATCTGAATCAAATGCTGGAAGACGCAGTTTTCGCTGCAACAAATGAATTTACACAGTTTTGTTAGACTATTCTTACTGAACCGACACCTCAGAGACCTGCGGAATAAGTTAGGAAATGAGTAAGACTTATATTTTTATACCTTTTAATTCCTTGATGTCTAGACATTTAGCATTTTTCTCAACTCTTCTCAAAATAATTTCCGGCAGTACACATGTTTTAAAAAATGTTACCAACTTCGGCATCATAGCGTTGATAACTTCCTCATCCCGGTTAACTTTTATGACAGTCAATGGTTGGGTGACAGATATCAAGCAAATGAAGTAACATTTATTCATTTTGGTAATTCGCAATTGACCCTGGACCTAGAATCAAAATAATAATAGCTGTTAAAAAGAAACAATCCAAGAAATACATTATTTTTATACATACATACCAAGAAATAATGATATTTGTTACACTGAACATTGTGTAAAATATGTTGTACTTTGGTATTGTCAAACAAAAACTTCATCACTACAAACAAGCAAAAGCGTACTAATGTAATGAACACAAAAATATGGTATCAAGTTGGGACTTACCATTCCAGATGAAGAATCAAAGTTGTGACCATATGACCTTCTTCAAGTCAACAATACGGTACCCTACCAAACCTGATAAGTTGTCACTTGATGTTCTTTCCACAGTTAGTTGATAAGCTTCAGTCTCTGAATCGGGTTGTGGCCAATCAAAATCAACAGTCTCTACTTGCTCTGTAACAGATTCAACTGTATTGAAGCTAGAGCTGCAGGCTATGGCTTCGTATCGAATTTCTGGTATACCACGCGAATAGGTTTAGGGCGTATCTTCAGCTGTCGAATGGTTGGACAGCTGATGATGATCTTGAGTTGAATGTGGACTGAAATAAAAGATAAATAAATGAAATAGGTACAGTTAAAAGTACACAGTTAAGACACAACACGAACCAACGAGTATCAAATAACCTCCACTCACGTAAATCTGATTCGAAATCTTATGGGAATCTAATTTACTCACTATAGATCACTAAAAGAACTTCCATGATGTCTTTTGAATACTGCTTGCACTTTTTTCCGTGATTTTCGCGGTCCTGAATACACATGTCGTATACATTTATGCAAGTTTATTAGTCGGGTTTATCTTAGGCAGTTCAGTTGCAATTCAATCTGTAATCAAAAAGAATAATTACAAACAACAGCAAATGTATCTTATTTATGAAATGTTTCAAGAAACAGAAATAACACCACCACCAAGCTGTTGTTTTCAGAGAGAATATTTGAAATTTGTAGTATGTCATGTGACGACAATCAACGAGTGTTGCTAACGTTTGATTTTGTATTTCATCTTCTAAATCTTACACTTTTGTACCATTATAATAATACTCTATATCACCTTGAAAATCATTCATTGCACATAAAAATAACACTTACCGTCAATAAAACACAAAAACACTTCACTTTTCAATAAAAACCAGGGCTTTGAATAACGTTAAAAATTTGGTATCGTTACTTTCATCGGACGAAGATAACGTTATTAGTAGAGGTCACGTAATGCTTGGTAACGATACTTGGCATACGTTTTACCGGTAACTGAGTACCGTTAATTTTTTATTTATTTTCTTTCATCTCTTTCTTTCGTCTACATTATTGAAGTTGCATTTGCACCGTTTGATTGGCGATGTTGCCGTAGAGCGCCGCCGCCCATGGCGTTCCGCTTAGGTTGCGCAGGTTGACAACAACGCATTAAGTAACGATGTGATAAGAGAACGGTGTGCTGTAAAAGAAGATGTAGTGACAAAAATTGAAAAAAGTATGCTTAGATGGTTTGGTCATGTTGAGAGGATGAATGAAGGTCGGCTCACAAAAGGTATTTACAAGGCAGATGTGAGTGGAAACACCGGGAGGGGACGCCCTAGGAGGACATATAGGTGATGTTCTTCAGAAAGGTCAGGTGCGTAGTACTCGCAACCGGCGTGTGTGTATGACCAATTTTATGAACCTAAACGAGGCAAAAGAAGTGTGTAGAGATCGTAGCAGGTGGCGTTCCGTGGTTTCTGCCTACCCCCATGGGAAAAAGGCGTGATTCTATGTATGTATGTATGTAAAAGTATCGATACTAGTAACGTTAATTGGTAACGTTATTTTATAGATTCGATACCAAAGTATCGTTACCCGTTTTACCGTTAAAATATTAACTTTATGAAAATAACGTTACTTAACGATACTTATAGTGTGAATTTGGTAACGTTAACAAGCCCTGATAAAAACTGTTTCACGGATGGCACTCATTTGAATGGTTCTCCGTAGTAGGTAGCACAGTTTTTTTAAGTAATAATAAACATGGTAAATATCCCGTTTTAAGTTCTAATGATACTGGTGTTTATTGTTTCGTGTGGATTTCATGACAAAGTCTCTTCCGAGCCCCTTTTCTTTAATAAAAAAAACCTCGTCGTAAAGTTTAGTTGCTAAATTGGTGTCCAGATTCTTAAATATTATACCAAAATGTTAAATTTTGCGTTGAAGTTTTAGTAACACCCACCACATTTGTTTACCATTTATTTTATTGAAATTTCAATGCGTACTATTTTTATTTTTGAATTCTTAGCAAAGTACGATCTTTTAAAATGTATGGTACGATCTTCTAAAAAATAAAGTTGGCAACCCTGCTTGACGCATTTTGTGTGTGCTAATAATACTAGTAAAATAAGCAATTATGAAAAATCAAAGTGGTTTGTCTGTGTATTCACTAATCTTGCTGGTTTCACATGAATGAAATATGATTCAATCAATAGATGTACGTAGTACCTACGTTTCACCATTGTGTAGGTAGCTTCGCTGATCGCCTGATTTAGTCATAACTTACTTATACATCAAATTCTATTCTCTGATTTTATTCAACCCAAACCAATGGATTAGTACCTAAGCGTATCAGAATGTTATCAGTACCTACTTACATACATTAAAAAGATTTTTAAATCTGGAAAGTCGTGTACTAGTAACTACTTACTACGTATTTAAACTAGATAATACAATAATTACATTAGTATTGTATCTGTGTGAACCAAGGGCAGATCGCAGAGATATTTTTTTCACTTTATGTAAAGCATTCTTTCTCATTCCATAATAAAAAACATTTTATCAATCAAAAAATGTTAACTGCGCGGGCAAACCCGCGCGCCCGGCGCTAACTTGCTAGAAACACAATATTCTGGAAACGATTCGCAAGTTTTCAAGACTCAAGCAATCACGCTTTGACGGTATGGCAACAACGCGGGGTGCGAGCGCTGCTACTAGAATGGCAACGTCGCATTATCGAATTTAAAAGATAAATTCTTGTCTAAATGTTCGAATATCGAACAGCGCCATCTATTATGAATGTTTACTAATCGTAAACTCGTAACACAACAGCAACCAACTTTCTCGGTGGTTCTATAAATTTCCGTCAGATGGCGCGATTCAGGTCACTCACACATGTAAAGATTTTTCGTTTTTTATTCGGTCTAATTCTCCTAGAAATACTGTTTTTTTTATAAAATTTGGGCCATATGCGAACATAATACATTATTAAGTCTCATTAAAGTTGCTTTTATTCTGCAGAAACTGTTTATTTACCGAGATTTCCACACCTGAAAAATGTATGGCGAGGGCTATCTAGGCATTCACCTTAAATTTTAATAATATTTTTGAGCAACAAACCGTAATAAAAATTTACCTTTAATACTTTAATCGGGTTAACGAGCTTTATTGATTAAGAGAACAAGAAAATACATGCATATTCCCTATTATGGGAAACATTAGGGACTGTCTAAACATTGGTAAACACTAGGGCAGTATTGTACACAATTAATTCTTGTCAATCTACACATACTTTTGCATGTGTTGTGCTATTGCTAAAATAAAATAAAATCATAGTGATAAACTCACCGCTGAGATCCTGCACCGGCTTCGGATACATGTTCGCTTCACCGGTGCGCTTGGTCTGCCCGAACAGAAACAGTCCGCCTGAAATGGATACGATACATGTGTTAGTTCATTATTCATTCATAGTCGTTAATTCTTTGACGCCCGTTTTCAAAGACAACAAGCCATAAGTGTCCAAATATATGGGCGCTGTTGGAATTTCAACATCGCCGGTGAAAGCGTCAGGGTCTCCCGCGAAATTCAAATTTTCTTTCGGTTTTTGCAATTTGCTGGTCAGAGCAAGGTTTGTGCGTTGATTAAAACATGATACTTGACTGTTACAAAAATATGAGTTTAAATAATGATAATTATTTAAGTCATCAATACTAATCCCTACCTTGATTTAAATCGAATATTTCATGAAAACGTCGAAGATTCAATTTTTTTTTTTGGAACCAAGTTCCTTATCGCGCGTTGTGAAAGGGGGCTAGACGGAAAAAATTCTTAGGAAAAGTTGTCAAGACATGCTTTAACCGACTTCAAAAAAAGGACGAGGTTTCTCAATTCGACCGTATATATTTTGTATGTTGTTGTTTTTTTTTGTTGTGAGTAGAAAGGGGGAGAGGGGGAGGGGAGCGGGGGAGAGAGAGGGGGAGGGGGGAGGGGGGGAGAGGGGGGGAGTGGGAGAGAGAGCGAGGTAGAAAGAGAGGGAGTGAGGTAGAGAGAGAGAGGGAGTGAGGTAGAGAGAGAGAGGTAGAGAGAGAGAGGGAGAGAGAGAAGGAGAGAGAGAGGGAGAGAGGAGATAGGGAGAGAGAGAGAGGGAGAGAGAAGGAGATAGGGAGAGAGAGAGAATATTTTTGTTGAGTATATTATATACAGGTTTTTTGTACATAATAAATAATTAGAAAATTATAACTATTGTGAATCCTGGAAAGGAAGTAGAAGAAGAATCCTCTAAAGTTTTTTTTTAATTCTGTGAACCCATATTTGTTACAGTTGCGAAACATGTTTTCATCTACATACAAGACTGTAACTTACAATTTTAAAATCTGCGTAAAAAATGTGATTAGTCGTCCTAATGTTTTTCTTTTATTTTTTGTGTGATTCTCAAAATCACTGTAGATTAATTTATTAAAGTTACCTTAGCCAAAAGTAACTTTAAATCAAAAGGTAACTTTATTAGTCTAGAGCTATTTAATAGTTACCATACCTGTTATATGGTTAAGGTAAGTCAGTATAGTCAACCTACCCATACTGCTCCATCTCAATAATCCATCCTGTATCCACCCATTGCAAGAACTACTGAGTTCAATATCCAGGTTGGTTTGTATCCTGCCAAGGTCGCGAGATTTGTTCGAAAGAGTTACTGTGGCACTGGCATAAAGGCAACTGAAGGAACATGGGTGGGTTTTAGTCAGTAAAAGTCTGACACGCCCTCCCGCACCGCCCAGAGCGGGAGACGTAACTTGATGATTACCCCACCCACAAAAAAAAAAGTTATTCTGTATTGTTGGGTTTTTCCATCAAGAATCTCTCAGTAGCAGCTCGGAGCGTAAATTTGTGTCCATTTGAAGGCTATAGGGTCGCCCCCACGACATTTAACTTGAAAACAAGCGGCGTAATCTGGGTGTGCCTACACCCAGATGTTGAATAAAGTTATGGTTGTGTACCTAGCTCGTTGACGGCGAGGCTGTAGGTGCCGCCGCAGTGCACGGAACGCACGCCGCGGGACATCGACTCGAAGTACTTTATCATGCGCGGCACGCTCTCGTCCTTCTGCTCCGCGTGCCCCAGCCGACCGAACCCGCCGAAGCCCCAGCTGTACGCACGCTTGCGGGAGTCTATAGCCACCTGGAACGACACGGAATTATTAGAACTTTACTGTTTTCACACGAACGAGTAGTAGTAGGTCGTGAGTTCGAACCAGCGTTGCCAGACGTCCCGATTTTGGGTGAACGTCCTGATTTTTAGCTCATAATTTAACATATATAATGCCGTACGAATAAATTAACTGTTTTTGTTTTTATAAAATTCTTCCATGTTATGTGTGGAATGTCTCATTAGGTACACTATTTTCGTAACATTTTACATAATAGAATAGTAAAATAAATAATGGTGGCTGCCATATATGGCGAACACGGCTCAATTGGTTTGGAAAATATCAGCCTTATGAGTTATGAGACATTATGTGTCTGACGAGGCATTTAATGTGTTAATGTCCCGCGCGGGACAAGCTCAGTCCCACTTTTTGCGGATAACTCGACAGTGCGGTTGTTATGAGTATAATAAAGTTACGTATTTTTATAAGATGGCTATTCTATCATTATTGTAAACTTAATCTGCAACTTATATAAAAAGATAAGTAGTAATAAAGTCGGTTGGTAAAATCGACTGATTATTTTGTTTTTTTTTTTGTATCTTGTCCCGCTTTTGAAGAGAGAATCCCTCTTCTTTATAAAAAAAAAAATCCGTTTTGCCCGAAATTACATCTGGCAACGCTGGTTCAAGCCCAATCAGGCGCTTTACTTTGGGTAAATTATTTCATCACCACTGCTCTCAAAACGGTGAAGGAAAACAGATAGTTTATAATCTGCATGAACACATAGGGTACTTTTTATCCCGGTAGTACGTTCCCGCGGGATAATTTCCGACCTCCATGCGGGCGAAGCCGCTGGCAAAAGTTAGTTTGTTATAATACGTACTGCATAACATTATGCATAGTAATACTTTCATATGTATTTAGTAAAAAGTTGTTATTCTAATTTGGTAAGAAGATTTTAATGGTTATTATAGTCTTTTCGCCATAAGATGAGTTCCCTGACAGTTCATTTTTTTCCGTGGCACGCATACTACTTTAGACGAATAAAAAATAAACTGACAAAAAAATTAAAAAAGAAATGATAAAAAAATGTTGCCATTCATAAATTATCAAGTAAATTATTGTAGTTATAATTAACTGTTAATAAATTAAGTAAATAAAATAAAAAAGTATAAATCTTAAAAATGTCTAATGCGTTGAACGGAACGTCGGCCAATAGAGATTGCCACTACTCAATACACTAATCGACAAAAAAATAGATGAATCGGAGCGGCCATTTTGTAATCGCGATCGCGTCGCGTCAGTACGAGTGCGTTATGTCAGGTTTTTGCTCTGCTCCCGTGATGTTATGTAGCCTATGTCTTATTCTGATGTATAAGCTATATTACTATAAAGTTTCATCAAAATCCGTACAATACTTTATGCGTGAAAGAGTGAGAAACATCCACACACACACACACACACATACTAACTTTCAAATTTATAATATTAGTAGGAAGTAGGATAACCAGTTTATTAAAAAAATATTTTGAAAATCTAAAATCGTTAATCCGATTCCATTTTCTTTGCCAACTGAATCGATATTATAAAAAATCGATTATATTTCGTTAGGTCACGTCACTACACGTGGACGATTTTAACGATGGGTTCGTGGAAACTGTCCTAATAGGAAAAAGAAACTCCCAGATCCTACATTACAGCTCATGGAACAGAGGCGCGGAATGATCCTGCAGTCTTCAGAAGCTGCGCTCGAGTACCGGCAGCTCAATAGACAGATCTCTAAGTCCTTGAAAAGCGACCTTCGCCGCTATAACAGAGCGGATCAAGGACGCGATAGAGCGGAATAAGGGCTCCAAGGTATTTACTGGGGATCTGTCTATTGGGCAGAGCCAGCTTACGAAACTGAAGACCGATGATGGCAGAGTCGTATCCGCCAAACCTGAGCTGTTTAAGGAGATTCAGAGGTTCTATGGACAGTTATACATGTCAACAAGTAACCCCGTTAAAAATCTGGCAAATGACCCAAGAGCTAGGTTGACCCGACATTACACCGAAGACATCCCGGACGTCAGTTTGTACGGGATTCAGATGGCTCTGAAGCAACTTAAAAACAACAAGGCGCCGGGTGATGACGGAATTACGGCTGAACTCCTGAAGGCTGGCGGGAAACCCGTTCTCAAGGCCCTTCAGAAGCTGTTTGATTCCGTCATACTCGAGGGCAAAACGCCACAGGCATGGAACAGAGGTGTGGTGGTACTTTTCTTTAAGAAGGGTGACAATGCCCTACTTAAGAATTATAGGCCCATCTCACTTCTGAGCCATGTCTACAAGCTGTTTTCAAGAGTCATCACGAACCGTCTAGCGTGCAGGTTTGACGACTTCCAGCCTCCCGAACAAGCCGGATTCCGTAAAGGCTTTAGCACCGTGGACCACATACATACGCTGCGGCAGGTTATACAGAAGACCGAAGAGTATAACCTGCCTCTTTGTTTAGCGTTTGTGGACTACGAAAAAGCCTTCGATTCGGTCGAAACCTGGGCTGTACTGCAGTCTCTTCAACGGTGCCAGATCGACTATCGGTACATCGAGGTGCTGAAGTGTCTGTACGAAAACGCCACTATGTCAGTCCGACTTCAGGACCAGACCTCGAAACCTATCCTTCTGCAGCGAGGGGTGAGACAGGGAGACGTTATTTCTCCGAAACTGTTCACCGCTGCACTGGAGGATGTCTTCAAGGTTCTGGACTGGAAAGGGGCTGGCATCAACATCAATGGAGAGTACATCACTCACCTTCGGTTTGCCGATGATATAGTTGTCATGACTGAGACTATGGAGGGCCTCAGTACAATGCTCGATGACCTCAGTAGAGCTTCCGAAAGAGTGGGTCTCATGATGAACATGGACAAGACAAAGGTCATGTCGAATGTTCGTGTGATACCCACTCCAGTGAAGATCGGAGGCGCTACACTCGAAGTTGTGGACGAATATGTGTACCTAGGACAGACTGTCCAGTTAGGTAGGTCCAACTTCGAGAAAGAGGTCAATCGTCGAATCCGACTCGGCTGGGCAGCGTTTGGGAAGCTACGCAATATCTTCTCGTCCCACATACCGCAGTGTCTCAAGACGAAAGTTTTTGACCAGTGTGTGTTGCCAGTGATGACATATGGAACCGAAACGTGGTCGCTCACAATGGGCCTTATTAGAAGGCTGAAAGTCACCCAAAGGGCGATGGAGAGGGCTATGCTTGGAGTTTCCCTACGTGATCGAATCAGAAATGAAGAGATCCGTAGGAGAACCAAGGTAACCGAGATAGCCCGAAGAATTGCTAAACTGAAGTGGCAGTGGGCAGGGCACATTGCTCGCAGAACAGATGGCCGATGGGGCCGAAAGGTTCTGGAGTGGCGACCGCGTACCGGAAGACGTAGAGTTGGAAGGCCTTCAACAAGGTGGACCGATGACCTTGTGAAGGCCGCAGGAACCCGCTGGATGCGGGAAGCACAAAACCGGTCGAAGTGGCGGAGCTTGGGGGAGGCCTATGTCCAGCAGTGGACGTCTTTCGGCTGAAATGATGACGTCACTACAATTGTCAGACAAGAACTGTCAGGGAACTCATGGCGAAAAGACTATATTATGTAATACGTCAAATGTTACAGTCCCATATGACCACATGCGAGTCCAGTAAAAAGAAAAAAAAAAGTTGTCATTAACACATTGAGTGCCTATCACGCGATATCTCGTGATTCGTAGGCTCTGCATTATGGCCGATCACGCGATATCGCGTGCTTGCTACTAACAATTTTGTATACGCTCTAAATCCCTGGCCATATGTGATTAACCATCAAAACGTGTTAAATAGTGTGACTTCATTTATGGATGTCAAGATCTGCGGGCCTATAAACGACACACTAAACAATTCCTCTTAAAGTGATTTATTTCCTGAATTCCCTTATGATTCTGCTTTTCGATTATTTTTTTTCAATAAAGCCGTTCATAATTTGTGGACCGTTTTATGTATCTCGATACAAAACAGTCAAACAGATGAATTGTATGCTGTGTATGCAGATAATATTAATAATTGTCAGTTTGTGACCATTTTACGTTTATATTCATTCATTCATGATCGTAATCAGCCTATACTATACTGTTCCCACTGCTGGGACACAAGGCTCCTCTCAGTGAGAGGGAGTGGGCCGCAATCCACCACGCGGGCCCAGTGCGGCTTGGTAGATGTCACATGTCTTCGAATTTTTGGTTTCCATATGCCGGTTTCTTCACGATGTTTTCCTTCACTGTTTTGAGAGCAGTGAAGAAAAGAAAGAAAAAAAAGAAACGCGCCTGCTTGGGTTCGAATCCACGAACTACAGCTTGAAAGTGGGGGGATCGATACTATTGGGGGTGGCCCACTGCTCCATTTTATTATCCTACTAACTTTTGCCCGCGGCTTCGCCCGCGTGGATGTCGGAAATTAACGCAGGAGGACGTACTACCGCGGTAAGATGTGTTAATTCAGGTTATATTATAGGTAATAGCTGTTACCCACGACTTCGTCCGCGTGGTATTTAACAAAAAGTTTTTCATTAAAACTGTCTTTGAAAACTACGCTTACATACGTCACAAACTACGCTGACTTACGTCTCTAAATTCAGCGTGTTTTTAGTTTTTTTTAATTATTATTTATTCTTTCTAAAATAAAAGTTGCCTAAGTTACTCCTTGTTACATCAGCTATCTGCCAGTGAAAGTTCCGTCAAAATCGGCCCAGCCATTTCAGAGATTAGCCGGAACAAACAGGCAGACAGACAGACAAAAATTGTAAAAAATACTGTTTTGGTAAATGTACCGTGTATACATCCATATACACTTAATAAAAAGTGGTTATCTTAATAATAAAAACAGACACTCCAATTTTATTTATTTGTATGTATAGATGTATAGATTATGATTGTACCCCTTACCGTGTGGTTATTCCCGCATGAGAAGTCAACGATCTCCACGTCCTTGACGACATTGATGTGGCCCTCCTTGGTCTTCTCGAAGAAGTGCGCCACATGCTTGGGGATGGTCTCGAAGTGGAACGACAGCTTGGTGGACGTCACGAAGTACTTGCCGTCGGTGTTGTGGCCTGAAGTGTGATTACAACCAATTTTATTATTATGGATGTAAATATAATTTATTTCATTTTTACAGTATGGCAGGGGCATTAACGGGCGACCTGAAAGACATTTCTCGTAATCAAAATAAAACTTTTGAAAACAAGATTTTATTTTAATGCGCAAAAACAATAAAATAAACTTTTCCTTTATAACTATGACTATCCACTTATAACGTCTTTACACAATTTATCCACACTTCCACACTAATATTATAAATGTATAAAGTATATGTGTATATGTGTATAAAGTAACTCTGTCTATCTGTCTGTCTGTCCCGCTTTCCTGCTAAAATTACTTAACCGATTTAAATGAAATTTGGCACACAGATAGTTTAGAGCCTGAGAAAGGACATAGGCTACTTTTTATCCCGGTAGTACGTTCCCGCGGGATATTTTCCGAACCACGCGGGCGAAGCCGCTGGCAAATGCTAGTACGATATAAAAGCTTGTCGCGAGATTTAAGTATTCGTATTTACAGTTTGAAAATTTCATAAATTAAAATGAATCAGATCAAGTTGTTATAATCTACATACTTGTTTATTTCCGCAGGTAAATCTCGCGGAAAAGAAGCGTGAGTATATGTATCTATTTACTCTAATATTGGAGTGAATGTGTTCTAGCGTTAATTAATTTACATGTTGTAAAAAAATTAGGGTCTAAATCATATACTGAATAATTTTTGGTTCCAGTTTATAAACATAGAAAAAAATATATATAAAGAACAGTGGCTCACCGGTATCGGGAACAGGGTCCAAGCTACCGAAGGTCAGAGCTCCAGAGAGGTATCTCCTAACATTACACGCTGTGTCCAGAAGTACTGCTTTCTGGATCAAGCCTTGGCTTGATTAATTTTAGGCAGTTGGATCAAGATCCAACTTGAGGTGACAAGGCAGTTTTAATGTTAAAACAATCTTTTAAAGACTACCTCTGGATATATAACTGATAAGGTACCCAGCAAAATTAAAAATTTCTTGAGTTTCTTGCAATTTGCAGTTCCGTATCAGGTTCTATGTTGATCAAAATATAATGCGATACCGTAACAAGTATGTATTTACAGAATTATAATCATTAAAATCATCAATACAACACTCTAACTTCATTTAATCCTATTGAATGACTTGCAGTCATTTATATTTGAATTTCACGGGCTACCTTACTGCATCTTAGAGGAAAAGGAGAGACTAATGTAGTAGCACGTGTTTGTGAATGGGCACCGTTGGATCAAATCAAATTATTTTAATTTCACATAAACCTACATGGGCACTTATGAAACGTCAGAAGCTAGGTGCACGATTCCAAATTGTTGATTCCTATGGAGAAAAGCCCACAAGAAACTCCATGGCTAATGTTTTAAAAATAATTGGCTTTTAGTGGTTTCAAATGACAGTGTTAAATAGGTATGGGAGGACAGTGTAGGACTGTCAACAAGTACCAGGTACTGAATAAAATAGAAAATGGTCTACAAGAGGCATACAACGTTCTCTAATTCACAAAATATAAAAAAAATCTACTTTAATGATAGTATTTCATCAATAAAAGACTCAAATTTGAGACTGGTCATCTTCTAAGTAGCAGGGCTTATTTTTATATTGTTTCTTCTTTCTTTAACATTGTTCTCACTTATAGAAGAAACAAGAATAACGTATTCAGGATTTTGTAATAATATAAAAGAGTATCCTTAGAGTTTCTTGCCCGTTCTTCTCAAATAGATCTATGTTTTGGAATGGGCAACTATAGTCTTTTCGCCATAAGATGAGTTTTCTTTAGAGGAATAAAAAAAAACCGGCAAAAAAATAAAAAAATAAATGATAAAAAAAATATTCCCTTTCGTAAATTACTAAGTAAATTATTGTAGTTATAATTAACTGATAATAAATTAAGGTGGATGGATGATTATCTCAGATGCCATTTTGTCGCTAGATGGCGCTAGATCCACAATTTGGAACATTTTCAATTTTTACGCCTAACTTAGAAATCTTTAATAGATAACTTTATTATATGCGAAACCTAGGGCATTAACTTGATTTTTTTAGATAGTCACTGTGCTTGTTAACTGGTCTCATACAAAGATTTGTACATTCTAAAGATTTAGCCGCTTGACTTTACTCTTTACACACACATGCAAAGTAAATAGTAGTAACTTTCGACACCACTAGATGTCGTTTTATTCAAACAGTTTAAAATGAAATTAATATAGGTACACTGTCCCTATAAGTTGTAGTAATGTGACTGAACCTAAATTGTAATGTGTAAATAGTCATCATCTCAGCCGCAAGACGTCCACTGCTGGATATAGGCCTCCCCCTATTTGGGGGGCTTTGCCATAATCACCACGCTTGGCAAGCGGGTTGGCGATCGCAGTGTGATGGTAAAATGCATAGAGAACGCTGCTGCCCATTCTCTAGTAAATCCCTTAGTCGCCTTTTACGACACCCACGGGAAGAAATGTAAGGCAGAAGAAGGAATGGAAGTGTAAATAGTGACGTGTACTAAATAAATAAAAGACTATTTATTACATTGTAAAGCTTTTTATTGTACCCTACTATAAATTAATAATATTTATTTAGTAAAAAGGGGTTAATATTTTCATAAAAATAATGTTTTATTTACTCTCACTACATTTACTTAGATAGTTTCCGTTTGGATTCAAACCATCGAGTCATACCACCATACAAAGATAACATACTTTTTTAAATATTTTGATATTTACAATTATGATTTTTAATTTAGTATTAGAAAGAATTATGTATGTAGATTACAATATAAATAACATCATACGTAACTATATATAACGGCACATGTATCTTACATAACAACACAAAGGGGTTGCTAGCTAACCATAACATTTATTAATGTTTCAAGAATACCTACTTATGATACAATTTTGAACTGCAATAAATATTCTTTTACAATTGAATTGTTAGGCTGGTACCTAAATACATGAGTGAAACTTATCTACACAGAAAAATCTTATGAACTAACAAAATAACACAAACTATACATCGCTACGTGCAAAAATAGCTTATTAATTATTCTATAATGTTCCCACTGCTGAGACTCAGGCCTCCTCTGAACTGTGGTGATGAAATAATTTACACTCAGCAAAGTGCCGGCTTGGATTCGAACCATCGACTCGTACCACCATACAAAGATACTTATAAATATTATAATAAAATATCTTCTTTTCTACGCGCTACTTTTTGCAGTCGCCGCCGCCGCCGCGCCGTATCAGTCTTCTGCTTGTCACTTTTTACTTCCATTTATATAATTTCCGTGCGATCTGAATCAAATGCTGGAAGACGCAGTTTTCGCTGCAACAAATGAATTTACACAGTTTTGTTAGACTATTCTTACTGAACCCACACCTCAGAGACCTGCGGAATAAGTTAGGAAATGAGTAAGACTTATATTTTTATACCTTTTAATTCCTTGATGTCTAGACATTTAGCATTTTTCTCAACTCTTCTCAATATAATTTCTGGCAGTACACGTTTTAAAAAATGTTACCAACTTCGGCATCATAGCGTTGATAACTTCCTCATCCCGGTTAACTTCTATGACAGTCAATGGTTGGGTGACAGATATAAAGCAAATGAAGTAACATTTATTCATTTTGGTAATTCGCAATTGACCCTGGACCTAGAATCAAAATAATAATAGCTGTTAAAAAGAAACAATCCAAGAAATACATTATTTTTATACATACATACCAAGAAATAATGATATTTGTTACACTGAACATTGTGTAAAATATGTTGTACTTTGGTATTGTCAAACATAAACTTCATCACAACAAACAAGCAAAAGCGTACTAATGTAATGAACACAAAAATATGGTATCAAGTTGGGACTTACCATTCCAGATGAAGAATCAAAGTTGTGACCATATGACCTTCTTCAAGTCAACAATACGGTACCCTACCAAACCTGATAAGTTGTCACTTGATGTTCTTTCCACAGTTAGTTGATAAGCTTCAGTCTCTGAATCGGGTTGTGGCCAATCAAAATCAACAGTCTCTACTTGCTCTGTAACAGATTCAACTGTATTGAAGCTAGAGCTGCAGGCTATGGCTTCGTATCGAATTTCTGGTATACCACGCGAATAGGTTTAGGGCGTATCTTAAGCTGTCGAAAGGTTGGACAGCTGATGACGATCTTGAGTTGAATGTGGACTGAAATAAAAGATATGTTAAAAAAACAGTGTTGAGAGACAGAAAAATATTGATAGGTCTGTAGGTACCTAAATACAACAGGGCAAACCGCGGTTTCTTCCACTACCTTCTGTTTCTTGTTACGCCATGCTTGCATGCTTGTTGTTCCTTCGCTTGCTTTCGGCTGCAAGGAAAAATGGCTGTAAACGAAGACTACAACACGAACCAACGAGTATCAAATAACCTCCACTCACGTAAATCTGATTCGAAATCTTATGGGAATCTAATTTACTCACTATAGATCACTAAAAGAACTTCCATGATGTCTTTTCAATACAGCTTGCACTTTTTTCCGTGATTTTCGCGGTCCTGAATACACATGTCGTATACATTTATGCAAGTTTATTAGTCGGGTTCATCTTAGGCAGTTCAGTTGCAATTCAATCTGAAATCAAAAAGAATAATTACAAACAACAGCAAATGTATCTTATTTATGAAATGTTTCAAGAAACAGAAATAACACCACCATCAAGCTGTTGTTTTCAGAGAGAATATCTGAAATTTGTAGTAGTATGTCATGTGACGACAATCAACGAGTGTTGCTAACGTTTGATTTTGTATTTCATCTTCTAAATCTTACACTTTTGTAAAGTTTTAAGGGTAATTAATTACCATTATAATAATACTCTATATCACCTTGAAAATCATTCATTGCACATAAAAATAACACTTACCGTCAATAAAACACAAAAACGCTTCACTTTTGAATAAAAACCAGGGCTTTGAATAACGTTAAAAATTTGGTATCGTTACTTTCATCGGACGAAGATAACGTTATTAGTAGAGGTCACGTAATGCTTGGTAACGATACTTGGCATACGTTTTACCGGTAACTGAGTACCGTTAATTTTTTATTTATTTTCTTTCATCTCTTTCTTTCGTCTACATTATTGAAGTTGCATTTGCACCGTTTGATTGGCGATGTTGCCGTAGAGCGCCGCCGCCCATGGCGTGCCGCTTAGGTTGCGCAGGTTGACAACAACGCATTAGGTAACGATGTGATAAGAGAACGGTGTGGTGTAAAAGAAGATGTAGTGACAAAAATTGAAAAAAGTATGCTTAGATGGTTTGGTCATGTTGAGAGGATGAATGAAGGTCGGCTCACAAAAGGTATTTACAAGGCAGATGTGAGTGGAAACACCGGGAGGGGACGCCCTAGGAGGACATATAGGGACCTTATTAGTGATATTCTTCAGAAAGGTCAGGTGCGTAGTACTCGCAACCGGCGTGTGTGTATGACCAATTTTATGAACCTAAACGAGGCAAAAGAAGTGTGTAGAGATCGTAGCAGGTGGCGTTCCGTGGTTTCTGCCTACCCCCATGGGAAAAAGGCGTGATTCTATGTATGTATGTATGTAAAAGTATCGATACTAGTAACGTTAATTGGTAACGTTATTTTATAGATTCGATACCAAAGTATCGTTACCCGTTTTACCGTTAAAATATTAACTTTATGAAAATAACGTTACTTAACGATACTTATAGTGTGAATTTGGTAACGTTAACAAGCCCTGATGAAAACTGTTTCACGGATGGCACTCATTTGAATGGTTCTCAGTAGTAGGTAGCACAGTTTTTTTTAAGTAATAATAAACATGGTAAATATCTCGTTTTAAGTTCTAATGATACTGGTGTTTATTGTTTCGTGTGGATTTCATGACAAAGTCTCTTCCGAGCCCCTTTTCTTTAATAAAAAAACCTCGTCGTAAAGTTTAGTTGCTAAATTGGTGTCCAGATTCTTAAATATTATACCAAAATGTTAAATTTTGCGTTGAAGTTATAGTAACACCCACCACATTTGTTTACCATTTATTTTATTGAAATTTCAATGCGTACTATTTTTATTTTTGAATTCTTAGCAAAGTACGATCTTTTAAAATGTATGGTACGATCTTCTAAAAAATAAAGTTGGCAACCCTGCTTGACGCATTTTGTGTGTGCTAATAATACTAGTAAAATAAGCAATTATGAAAAATCAAAGTGGTTTGTCTGTGTATTCACTAATCTTGCTGGTTTCACATGAATTATAAAAGAATAGAAGAATAAATATGATTCAATCAATAGATGTACGTAGTACCTACGTTTCACCATTGTGTAGGTAGCTTCGCTGATCGCCTGATTTAGTTATAACTTACTTATACATCAAATTCTATTCTCTGATTTTATTCAACCCAAACCAATGGATTAGTACCTAAGCGTATCAGAATGTTATCAGTACCTACTTACATACATTAAAAAGATTTTTAAATCTGGAAAGTCGTGTACTAGTAACTACTTACTACATATTTAAACTAGATAATACAATAATTACATTAGTATTGTATCTGTGTGAACCAAGGGCAGATCGCAGAGATATTTTTTTCACTTTATGTAAAGCATTCTTTCTCATTCCATAATAAAAAACATTTTATCAATCATAAAATGTTAACTCCGCGGGCAAACCCGCGCGCCCGGCGCTAACTTGCTAGAAACACAATATTCTGGAAACGATTCGCAAGTTTTCAAGACTCAAGTAATCACGCATTGACGGTATGGCAACAACGCGGTGTGCGCGCGCTGCCTCTAGAATGGCAACGTCGCATTATCGAATTTAAAAGATAAAATGTTCGAATATCAAACAGCGCCATCTATTATGAATGTTTACTAATCGTAAACTCGTAACACAACAGCAACCAACTTTCTCAGTGGTTCTATAAATTTCTGTCAGATGGCGCGATTCAGGTCACTCACACATGTAAAGATTTTTCGTTTTTTATTCGGTCTAATTCTCCTAGAAATACTGTTTTTTTTATAAAATTTGGGCTATACGCGAACATAATACATTATAAAGTCTCATTACAGTTGCTTTTATTCTGCAGAAACTGTTTATTTACCGAGATTTCCACACCTGAAAAATGTATGGCGAGGGCTATCTAGGCATTCACCTTAAGTAAATAAAATAAAAAAGTATAAATCTTAAAAATGTCTAATGCGTTGAACGGAACGTCGGCCAATAGAGATTGCCACTACTCAATACACTAATCGACAAAAAAATAGATGAATCGGAGCGGCCATTTTGTAATCGCGATCGCGTCGCGTCAGTACGAGTGCGTTATGTCAGGTTTTTGCTCTGCTCCCGTGACGTTATGTAGCCTATGTCTTATTCTGATGTATAAGCTATATTACTGTAAAGTTTCATCAAAATCCGTACAGTACTTTATGCGTGAAAGAGTAAGAAACATCCACACACACACACATACTAACTTTCACATTTATAATATTAGTAGGAAGTAGGATAACCATTTATTAAAAAAATATTTTGAAAATCTAAAATCGATAATCCGATTCCATTTACTTTGCCAACTGAATCGATATTATAAAAAAATCGATTATATTTCGTTAGGCCACGTCACTACAATTGTCAGACAAGAACTGTCAGGGAACTCTTCTTATGGCGAAAGGACTATAGTTTTAACTTTCCGACTAACTGACCAACTTCATCACAATTCTAAAGTGCCTGTAAATGGTTTCATTGAAATAAATGCTTTTAATTAGTGTTCATGACTTACCCAGCTGGCCATACTCGGGCAGTCCAAATGAGTGCAGCGCTCCGTTGCAGTCCAAGATCATGGAGAACTCTGCGCCACAGCCCACCTTTACCACCGGTGCGCCGCTGCAAGTAGTCGCACAGTTATGGTGAGATTCACAGAGGAAAGTTACATTTTACTTAGGTCAAGGTGCAGTCTATGAAAGATAGACACACTGTCCTCGGCAGGGCCATTTAAGGAATTCATGCAAGCTACATTGCTTGCAGAACAGATGGCTGGTGGGGCTTACAAGTTCTGGAATGAGGACTACGAACTGGAAGACGTAGCGTTAGAAGGCCCTCAAGATGGACCGATTGACCTGGTGAAGGCCGTTGAAAATGGATGTTGAAAATTTGTGTTCGAATGTGGATGTTTTCTGAAATAAATGTTTTATTGATTAATTGATAAACTAAGATGGATGAAAACATTACCTGTACCGCACACGCGTCGGCTTCAGCACCTGTGGCGAGGCGGACCCGATGCCGCACTGACCGCACTTATTCTCGCCGCAAGAATACACCGTGCCGGTATCTGTTGTACACAAAACATCACAATTTTATAGCAGAAAACACATCCATATTTGCTCTTTATAGGCCAGGATTACACAAAGTTACTGATAGATAAAGTACGTATATTACTGTTCACATTAGGCCTGCATAGCGTATCAAAAATGAAAGAGTAACTTTATGCTCCTGTTAGTTACACATTCATAATAATTATGAATTTATCGATTACAATGCAGGCAAGTCTGGAGATATACTAATCTCGAGACTTGGCTGTATATGACGTACTGTTGTATTATTTTCAAGTACGTAAAAAAAATTTGGGTGTTGGCGGAGCGCGCGAATGAAACTGTCATTGTCGAATACCGGAGCGTCGTTGGTAATTGCGAACTACTGTAGGTATCTATTTTGAAAAATTCTGTCAGTGATTAACATTAAATTGAGTGGACTTTTCTTCGTACATAAAATATTGTACATACATTCGCACAGGCTCGTCTTCTCTAGCCGCAATTCAAAACGAAATAGACTGAGACGCGAGAAAGCGACCCGACTTTGTCCATATTAATAAAATACTCTATTTTAGGCTATGGTATTACAGTCCTATTTTAAACGGAGCAAGTTAATTGCTTGGTAAATATTCCGTTGTGTACCGTGTGGTGCCGGACGTAAAGAATAACACCACCCCATTTCTTCCCGTGAGTGTCGTAAAAGGCGACTAAGGGACTTACTAGAGAATGGGCAGCAGCGTTCTCTATGCATTTTACCACCATACTGCGATCGCCAACCCGCCTGCCAAGCGTGGCGATTATGGCAAAGCCCCCCAATGGGGGAGGCCTAAGTCCAGCAGTGGACGTCTTATGGCTGAAATGATGATGATGATGATGAAATATTCCGTTTAGTCGGAATTGCACCCTTATTGCGTAACACACTATTAATCAGTCATTTTGAAGCTTATTAGCTATCAAATCTTTCATACGTTCGAAAAAATTGTTGCTTAGCAACATAACGCAACTTGAATGTTGCAGAATTGTCAAAATGAAAGCGATTCCTACTGATAGTGTATTACGCAATAATATCCGCCTGGTCATGCGACAGCTGCTTAGTGTTCCTGCCAGGGTCACGGACTTTTTCAAAACAGTTACCGTGGCTTTGGCACAGGCAACTGAAGGAACACCGATGGGTTTTAGTCAGTCAAGTGTGACATACCCTCCTGCTCGACGTCGAGACGTCAATTTATGGCTGACCTGTTAGTCTAGTGGTTAGTGACCCTGACTGCTAAGACAGGTCGTACTATAATATGCCTGTATAAGCATTTTCATCAGTTGTTTGGTTACCATAGTACAGGCTCTGCCTAGTTTCGGATCAGATAACGATGTGTTGGTTGTCCTAAGATATTATTAGAGTGACGTCATTAAAGTGACCTCAAGTTGTAGTAAAAAAATTACGTATAAAATGTGATTTAAAGGCAACGTGTATCCTGACAGGGTTGTGAGATTTGTTCGAGAGAGATACCGTGGCTTGGCATATGTGCAACTGAACGAACACTGGTGGGTTTTAGTCAGTGAAAGTCTGACATGCCCTCCCGCTCCACCCAGAGCGGGAGACGTCATTTGAAGACTTCGCACCCACAAAAAAAAAAACGCTTTAGGCTAAGGGTCAGTGCAGACTAAACGGAAAGAGAACGAGGAACTGCGGGTAGAGAACCCGCAGTTCAAATCAAGAGCAACCGAATCGACAGCATGCGCGAGCCGACTGAGTCGATATTCATTTAATTTTCTACTTTAGGCTAATGTAATACGGTTCTATTTTGAATAGAGTCAGTAGATTTCGTGCTATCGGAACTGACCATAACGCTGTGAAGTGTTACCTGTGACGAAGAGCGTATGGTTCCTGCCGACGGCCGCGTGGATGATGTTCTTGCCGCGCAGCGCGGGGACGGGCTCGGGCACGTTGCGCGTCACCGTGTCGCCGAAGCCCAGCTGGCCGCAGTTGTTGCGACCTGCACCGAACATACAAGTAACATTACAGTAGAGACTCGAGTAACCAGACTAATTGTTGTCGTGCGTAGGCATTCGGATAATCGAATGTATGAAGAAAAGCGGTTTTGTGCATATTTTTGCATAATACATAATGCTACATAATTATTAAAAAAAAACAACAAAAATAAAATAGACTTAGTAACAAAAAACAATGTTTAGTAAGAAATTATTAAGTTATGACATTATCTAGTAATGCAAGTTCCGTTCATGTCCGTGCATGTGTATGGATTCGACTTGAAGGTATAAAGCGGATCGTAGTCCGGATAATCGCAAATCCGGATAACCGAGTTTCCACTGTATATCTAGTGACCGATCGAAGCTTCGTTTTTGACCATTTAAGGCCAAAAAATCATGATTTCAAGAATTGGGAAACCAAAGCTAATGGGAGAAGCTCAAGGGTAGCCCATGAAATGTTTAATTTTGCGTTTTTTGAAATTTGCACGTCAGTGTCTAGTTGTATGTTGATTAGAATACAATTCGCGACTGTAACACGTACGCACGGCGGCAAATCAAGCTATACATATCCAGTATAAGCTGACTTCTCATTGTACGGAAATCCAATATAATGTGAGGTCTGTTAAAACTGGAAATGTATGGCTTGATATATAGCCGTGTGTACGTAAATGTCCCATTGGATTACTTTGTTATGCAGTCATTCAAAAGGATTAAATGAACTTGGAACGTTGTATTGATGATTATAATTACTTGAAGCCATATTTATTAGATGCTGACCTGCAAATTCCAAAAACTAAAGCAAATTTGTATTTCCTGGGCTCATATGGAACTTTTCTCTTAAGGGTAATCGACGGAAGGGTACTTAGAACTTACCGAAGGTGTAGGCCTCGCCGTTTTCGTCTACCAGCACCGAGTGGCCGGCGGAACAGCAGCTGGCAATGAAGCGATACTGGAAAGTGAAAAGTCACATCTTTTACCGACATCTTAGTAAATTTAGTAGTTTCTGAAATCACAGTTTCTTGCTGTACAACTAACTGTTGTGTCCCTTTTAAACTGTGCTAAATAAATGTATTTTCTTTCTTTCTTTCAAATGCATAGTTAAAGTTTATATGGAGTGCAAAAAGTCAAAGCATTTATTTGAAAGGGCCCCAAAAAGGCACTTTTGAACGTCAACAGTTACTTGAAAGTAGAATTGCTTCTAGTTGCCCCCTCGAAAAGGTAGATTCGTATGCAGAAGAATGGGCAAAAAGCTCCACCGTTTTACTCTTTTAAAAGTGCCATAATCACGCTTGGCAGGCGGGTTGGCGAGCTCATTATGGTGGTAAAATGCATTCAATGTTAATTTTTCGAAGATAAAAATAATGCAAAAATCGATAGTGTTCCTACAAAAACTTTAAATCTCAGAAAGCTTTTTTTTGTAAGTCTGTACAAAATTGGCAACCAGTGGCATTTTCATTTTTTGGTGTAAATCAAATCACGGCAACACAGCACCGAGATTTATTCGAAGAAATGGTATCACGACGTTTTAAAATAAATATATCCTCTGTACACAAAACGAGCGGCGAGAAAGTCGAACTTCGACTATCCCTACTTTTTAGGGTTCCGTTGCCAAATGGCAAAAAACGGATCCCTTATAAATTCGTCATGTCTGTCTGTCTGTGTGTCAGAACCATTTTTTTCACAAACATTTAATTTCATGAACACAAACCTTATGCATAAACCGTGAATACATACAGGTTTATACGGAACCTTCGGTGCGCCACTTGGCCTGTTTTTTCCGATTATGGTACGGAACACTTCGTGCGCGAGTCCGACTCGCACTTGTCCCGTTTTTTTATTTTGACTTCCAAAATTGGAAGGCATTATTCACGTAGTACTTTCAGGAAGTCGATGGTTTTTGTAAAACACACAACGACCAGTTTAGTGACAGGCCAATTAAATATGTCAGCTGTCTCTGAGATGCCAAAGCATGAGTGATGACTTTGATATTGCGGATTTCTAAAGGATACGGCTACCACTAATTTGGTGGGCCGTCTGATTCTTGGCCATAAAATAAAAACGAAATATTAAAACTCGGATAGGAAACAAGAAAATATTCTCAAGTACAGTTATTATAAATACACAGTTATTTCTGTAATGTGAGTAGGCGTGCCAGTTGCGCCAGCGACACCGGTACGCCTACCATTTCCTTAAGCTCACTTCCTTGCCAGGAAGGATGTAAGCAAGTGCTATTTTATAAATAACTATCTATTCTCACGGATCCTCCGACACAGACTTTAGTCTAGGTATATGTGAGCGGAGATAAAATTCGCAAAAACTTATATCATTGTCTCATTCGATACGCTTTCGTACCTAATCGAAAATTATCATCATCGTCCTAGCCTTTTTCCTACTATGTTAGGGTCGGCTTCCAGTCTAACCGAATGCAGCTGAGTATCAGTATTTTATATGGAGCGACTGCCTATCTGACCTCCACAACCCAGTTACTGGGTAATATGATACCCCTTGGTCTGGACTGGTTGTCAGAATTTCGGGTTTCTGACGACCCGTAACGACTCTCTAAGATCTACGTAAGACAGACGGGACCAACGGCTTAACGTGCTTTCCGAGGCACTGAAGGGGCTTGGTATGTAATGATGGTCTCCCATCCACGGACCAACCGCGGCAAGAGTAGCTTAACCTGAACGATCAACTCGTGCGGCTGTTATACATCGTGTTCAGCAGTAAATAAATGGAATTGCATAAGATAAACGTGGGTTAACTCTGAAACCGGTAGCTAGTTTCTTAGTGGCCGCTAGTGTCGACAGACACATCTGAGATCGTGTCTAAAATAAGTTTTCGAGGGTAAATAAGTGGCTTAGTACTGTTATAAATAAAAAATAATAGTTTAAAAAAACTAAAAAACACGCTTCCATGGAAAACCAAACTAAAAAGTACAAAATAATGGAAAAAAAGCGTGGGGTGCTTTTAAGATATTTTTTTATTGATATCAGGCACCCCACGCTTTTTTTCCATTATTTTGTACTTTTTAGTTTGGTTTTCCATGGAAGCGTGTTTTTTAGTTTTTTTAAACTATTATTTATTTTCTATTTTTTAGGGTATTTCGAATTTTGAGACGTATGTCAGCGTAGTTTGTGACTGTTTTTTTGCTGTCCTGGTAACCCTGGCAAGGATAATGGCACAAATTTATGAAATTATTGCATTGTCATCAGTCCTTGACAGGTGTGCAAAGTTTGAATGAAATCTGGTCGTTTAAAGTGGGTCAAAATCGCACTATAAGGAGTCGGTTACAAACAAACATACAAATATACAAACATACAAATATACAAACATACAAATATACAAACATACAAGTGAAGCTAATATAAAGCGTGTAAAAAGCGTGGGGTGCCTGATATCATAAAAAAGCGTGGGAAGCCTGATATCATAATTATAGTTTAAAAAAACTAAAAACACGCTTCCATTGAAAACCAAACTAAAAAGTACAAAATAATAGAAAAAAAGCGTGGGGTGCTTTTTAAGGTATTTTTTTTATTGATATCAGGCACCCCACGCTTTTTTTCTATTATTTTGTACTTTTTAGTTTGGTTTTCAATGGAAGCGTGTTTTTAGTTTTTTTAAACTATAATTTATTTTCTATTTTTTAGGGTGTTTCGAATTTTGAGACGTATGTCAGCGTAGTTTGTGACAGTTTTTCTGCTGTCCTGGTAACCCTGGCAAGGATAATGGCACAAATTAGCTAGATTTTTACCGCTCGAACGCGTCACAGCCGTACGTCAACTAACTAATTAGCGCCCTCTAGCGGACAACATACAAAAGACGCTCAGGCAAGTGAAGCCTGTCCTGGTAATCCTGGCAAGGTAATGGCACGAATTTATGAAATTATTGCATTGTCATCGGTCCTTGACAGGTGTGCAAAGTTTGAATGAAATCTGGTCGTTTAAAGTGGGTCAAAATCGCGCTATAAGGAGTCGGTTACAAACAAACATACAAACATACTAACATACAAACATACTAACATACAAGTGAAGCTAATATAAAGCGTGTAAAAAATACCTTAAAAAGCACCCCACGCTTTTTTTCCATTATTTTCTACTTTTTAGTTTGGTTTTCTATGGAAGCGTGTTTTTTGTTTTTGTGTTTTTGGGTACGGAACCCTAAAAAGAAACGTTACCATATGCAAACTTAACTCAATCCCTACTTAAATAACCTAAAAGTTGATGTAGTTTACTACGAAAAGAAATGTCAAAAAAATTGAAGGAACCGAGAAACGGTACACATTGGTCAGTTAATTTAGATTTAAACACTGTTTATCTTACATTGTGGTGACAGGCAGGACGCTTTCAAAAGTTATGGAACCAATAGCGCTAATAATTAGATAAACTACCAATACAAGTCCCTCAGAACCCGAGCAAAAGTGGATTAAATATTATAGAAGCTAGCGCAAACTCTCCCCAAGGAAAGTAAATAAAATTTATATGGACCACCCCTGAGGCATACCCTGTATCCATTAAAAAACAATTTTCGAATTCGAGCCACAATTACTTGAGCGGAGCATACAAAACAAAAAAAACAGCATTGAGAATTTCCTCATTTTTGAAGTCGGTTAAAAACGTTACGGTACGATGGCAGTCAATTAAATCAAAATATTTTTATTTCACATAAACCTACATGGGCCCTTATGAAACGTCAGAAGCTAGGTTCACGGTTTCAATTTGTTGATTCTTATGGAGAAGACCCGGCAAGAAACTCCACAGTTATTCTTTGAAAATAATTGGCTTGTATAATGGTTTAAAATGACAGTGTTTATAGATATGGGAGGACAGTGTGTGCTTGGCAACAAGTACCCGGTATTTAATAAAATAGAAAATTGTTTACAGTCTACAAGGCCTACAACGTTCTCAAATACACAGAATATAAAATAATCTACATAAATGATAGTATTTCTTAAATAAATAAGTAGTAGTTCCCTAGACAAGCACCTTCACATGAAGCTTTAATATGGAAAAGTATTGTGTATTTTTCCTAATTTATGCAATAGGTATTTTGTACCTCATTAATTTTTGTTTTTAATTTCAGTGTTTATCAGAGGAAACTTGTAAATGGCCCTCAATTTCATGTTATTAATGAAATCTATAAATAAGCTGTAAGTTTTCCGAATATGTGAAAAATAACTGCAGTTTCGGAAGTTGGTGGATGTGGTTTTTTTACTTATTTTGCCACAGACTGGTAGTACTACTCCAGACAAATTTGTATACACTTACTTGCTAAGTAAATAATGGTGACAGGAAAGTCTTATTATTAAAACATCATTAATATACAATGGCTAAAATACGTATTATTGAAACTATATTTGGTACCACTCGGTAAGTATGCTTTCAAAGCAAAGAATTTTTCAAATCAGTTTTAACGGAGTACTGAGGTAACAACAAAAAAAAAAAAAACAACAGAATTCAGAACCTCCTTCTTTTGAAGTTCTGTTAATAACACAACATCACGACTTGTTTCTGGGTCGAGTTGGGATGAGGTATAGCTATAGTACACCTACATTTCGCCATCTAGGTACGAGTATGTTTAAGTCTCATGTAATAGGGAGCGAGCCTATTGGCACCAACCGGGCACAAATCCTGATACCGGGCTGTTAATTAGAAATTACCGTGTGGTGCCGGACGTAAAGAATAACACCACCCCATTTCTTCCCGTGGGTGTCGTAAAAGGCGACTAAGGGACTTACTAGAGAATGGGCAGCAGCGTTCTCTATGCATTTTACCACCATACTGCGATCACCAACCCGCCTGCCAAGCGTGGCGATTATGGCAAAGCCCCCCAAGTTGGGGGAGGCCTAAGTCCAGCAGTGGACGTCTTACGGCTCAAATGATGATGATGATGATGAATTAGAAATTACATGTAGACACAAAACAAAATAACACTTAGATCGACCAGTGAATCGAACGCAGGACCTCATTCTCAGCAGTAGGGCTTGCGACCACTAGACCAACGAGGCGAAAAATAATACTATTAACACGTTGACGGACAGTATTCCCTTACTGGTTAATCGTGTTGAGACACTATAAAATTTCATTTTAATTAACAATTTTTTTTTTAACGTACAATAAGACAGTAAAAGATTAAAACTCTATCCGTCGTGAAACTACAGAATGCCCTTCTTTTTATTAGTATCATATTAGTATATAAAATATAACGTTGCAAGGCGTACTGATTGCATGCAAGTCAAAAGGTTGACGTCGATAGGCGTACTGTCGTATTATTTTATCCAGAGAGAACGTCGAGAGCCGTTCTGTCCGTCAACGTGTTAAATAATACTACATGTGTGTGAGCAGTGGTGACCCAGTGGTAACGAGTAGTAGAACCAAAAATTCGAAGACATGTGACATCTACCAACCCGCACTGGGCCCGCGTGGTGGATTATGGCCCACTCCCTCTCACCGAGAGGAGGCCTGCGTCCCAGCAGTGGGAACATTATAGGCTGATGCTGATGATGAATAGTAGATGTTGCTTACCTTGCGATCAGTAAACTTGTGGAAGGTATACAAGTTGGGGTGCGTGCGTTTGGTGGGGTTGTTGTCCCGGCGAGCCACCAGATCCCAGGACACCATCCCGGATATCATCAGCACGCCCGAAGTCTTGATCAGAGCCTTCAGGACTTCCTACAAATAATATCATTAAACATAACATCACGGCTGTATTCTTCGGAGGGCAAGACAGAGGTGTCCTTATAGTACACCCACATCTCGCCTGTCATGATAAAGGAAGCGCCAGGGGATAAACCCACGAAATTCAAATTTTCATACGATTTTTGCAATTTGGAAGTCAAAAGATGATTTGAGATCATAACAAAAAAAACACAGATATAATCATTAAAATCATCAATAAAATGCTATTCTGTCTTATTACAAAAGCCTAAATCTCTGAGCCAGTTTTTGCATTTTCAACTTTATTTCGATTTGAGTAAGGTTCTTAATACAAAAATGACAACTTAGCTCCGAACTAATTCGCCAGGTTTGTAAAACGAACTGCATTTTTATCTTTTAGGTGCCTATTTCAAAAACCGACTCGATGGTTTTTAACATACTTTAAAGAAAATCCTAGTTTTGTAATATGACCATACAAGTACATTATTAATCCTATAGTATGTACTTTATCATTAAATAGGTAGTCATCGTGATGGACAACGTTTTAATTAATATAATTATGTTAATACATAAGCGTGTTACGGTCGTAAATCATATTTTATTCAACACTAGCTTTTGCCCGCGGCTTCGCCCGCGTGGATGTCGGAAATTAATGCAAGAGGACGTACTACCGCGATAAGATGCAGATCCATTCAGACATTTTTGCGTGATTGAGAAACAAACACCCAAACATACATATTTTCACATATATAATATTATTAGTAGTAGGATTATAACTCATATTACTTAGGATTCATAGTTTATGAGAACATCGTGTGTGTTGGTGTTTTTAAAATAAAAGTAATAGTATTCAGAGTAAGAAGACTGTGACATAGGCCTTGGTTTTAGTTGAATATAAGTCCTCCTGATTTTTCTTAACGCTCCTATTTTACCTATACAGACACTCAATCATTTACCAGACACCGAACATAATTATAGGAATAGTACTTTTGCCAGTGGCTTGGCCCGTATAGCTGCCGGAAAATAACACCCGGGAACCTACTCCGGGATAAAGTAGGTATCCTATCTGTTACGTATCCATGATATAATATATCTTTGTGCCAAATTCGATCTAAATCCGTTTGGCCGTCTTTGCATCATTGAGAAACAAACATCCAAAAATCTAAACATCTAAGCCATTTCGCGGTCTCTTACTTGGAATAATACTATTAGGTTTATTTTGAGTATAATGAACACACATGATATTAATTACTATGAAAGCCAAAGTAATATGAATTACAATCCTACTTATCCTGTACTACCCGGCCGTTGCCAACGCGCTCTGCCCCACTTTTTAAATCTCTAATATCTTCAAAGATATTCATTTAAATTACATGCTGTAAAGGGTTATATTGATCTATATTAAATGCACAATGTATTTAAGGTACTTAATTGGATAAGGATTAATGCTGTATTGCTTAAAATTGCTTCGTAAATAAGCCCTTATTTCTCGTAAAAAGTAAAAATTAAAAAATGATTATTGTGGGTTATCCCTAAGAGATAGACATTTACCATTGAGGACATTTTTGTAGGCCATTTTAAGGTGTACAATACTGTAGTACATTATTTTGATCTATTTCGTAGGATTCAGCCAGCGTTTTTCGAATTTTGAGACGTATGTCAGCGTAGTTTTCGAAGATAGTTATTTTTTTCTAAAATAAAAGAATCTTTCTAAAATAAAAATAGCCTAAGTTACTCCTTGTTACATCAGCTATCTGCCAGTGAAAGTCCCGTCAAAATCGGTCCAGCCGTTTCAGAGATTAGCGGGAACAAACAGACAGACAGACAGACAGACGGACAGACAAAAATTGTAAAAAATGTTGTTTTGGTATATGTATCGTGTATACATCCATATACACTTAGTAAAAAGTGGTTATCTTAATATTAAAAACAGACACTCCAATTTTATTTATTTGTATAGATGTATAGATAATTATAGCCTGACACTGACGTGCAAATTGAAAAAAAAAAACGTAAGAAAATTTGAATTTCGGGGGCTACAGCCTCCTTAGGTATTATGGAATAGGGGGCGAACTTACAAATCCAGGATCCGGAATGCTACCGAGATATTCCAGTTGGGAAAACCCAATAACACTTTGCCCGACCCGGGAAATGAACTCAGAACATGGTCAGCAGTAGCGCTTGCGACCATTAGGCCAATAGGCAACGTTGCCTTGTTCATGGTTTTTCAGGTATTCGAATCAATATTGTCATAAATAAGAATATCTGTGAATGTGTACATATTATAGTGACCTTATTGGTGATGTCCTTCAGAAAGGTACGGTGCGTAGTACTAGCAACCGGCGTGCGTGTATTACCGTAAACGAGGCAAAAGTAGCAGGTGGCCTTCTGTAGTTTCTGCCTCTTCTCTCACGGCTACTTAATGGGGGTCATGGGAAGTAGGCGTGATTTTTTACAAGTGTATGAATATAGATTGTTATGAGAGTTGAGGAAGACCAAAGAAAGTATGGATGGATTGTGGAACACGAGGCATCATCCACAGATGATTAATGATAGAACGTCCAAGTCCTTGTCCTGCTGGAAGGAGCTTCCGGAAGGACAAACCAACGGACGTGCGTCCTGCCAGCAGTACGCAATTTTTTGTAGACTTAGTATGAAAATTAGAGGTTGTCCTTCTAGCAGTACTTGATTTTCATGCATAATAAAATTAGGCAGGGGTGACAAACATTCTCTTTTTAGGTATAGGTATCCAGAAATAGACGCGGGCACTTCTTGAGATTACAGGGTAGAAAAATAAATAAGAAAAAGTAAGTAGAAATCGTATTTATTTTAAGAAAATTAAAAAAGCATTATGCCGGAATTCCATTCGTGATGTGGTAGGTGAAGCAGTTTCTTCCTGTCTGCGGAGAGCATAAAACACATCGTGGTCCACATGTCTTGCAAAAATAGCTCGCTTTCTGCTGTTTCTTGTGGACTCTTGAGCAAACTATACATTTGCGTTGAACTCTCTTTCTGTCATCTGATTTTGACAAGGCTTCAAGAATGTGTTCTTCGCTATGAGTGATATTCTGATGTGGTGGCGGCACATTCTCTTGTAGATTATCAGCGTCATTGTTAGTTAGAGCTAAAACCAGGTTGGTAGTAAACCACCTGTGAGACACCTGGTCATGTTCGGAGCGGAAGAAATGATTAAAAACCAAATACGCATTTGTTTCTATAATGCCAAAAACTGAGGCATATATTCTGTGTTCCCAGTTATGTGTGCCCCAAGCTTTCTCTAATGCCAATCCATCCTGCCTAATATGGTTGTGAATATCGATAGCCGCAGCACCGTCAAAATATTGTTGGACTAATTTAGGCCTATCGACTTCTCTGAAAAATAAATTTCCTTCATCGTCCCACCTTCTTTTGCGTGATGGTCGGCCAGTCAGTGTCGTTTCACAAGTGGCAACAAATGTATGAACTTTTTTGTCTCTCCAGGCACAGGCAGTGAGCTGCACAGAGTCTTTTTCCGCTGTACTTACAATAGAAGCCCCCTTATGCGTCGGACACTTTGCAGCCATCTCAGACACGGGATAGAAACTGTGTGCTGTCTTTACCAATCCAATGAAATACAGTCCAACTTTGTATAACTCCACAGCTGTTTTGACTGAAGCAAACCATGAGTCTCCAACTATAACTCTTCCAGAACCATGCCATGGCTCTGTCAATCTCAAAGTAGTTGCAGTTCCTGCGCCAAATTCTCTTTGCCATTTCTTAGTACTCATTGCTTCTTTGCCCTCATTAATTTCCATTCTGATCATAATATTTGTATTACTATCACAAGCCGTTTTTACTTCACAACCGACCCCTTTTGGTTTTCTTTTAATTTTCATAACTGCTGGCATCCCGTTTTTGAAATACGCACCTTTTCCATACCAGGCGAACATGGATTCATCTACAGTTATTTTCGAACCAGGACAAATGGTATCTTTTAGAGTCTCATTCACCATCATTACTAACGTTCTAGTGTTACGCCATTTGTCAGAACTATCAAGGTCTGAGGGTTGTGTGAAGCGCAATGCCATGAGAATAGTCTCAAATCTTTTGCGACTCATTCCAAATCTTTGTCCAAAATGAGCAGGGGGAAATATACCATCAGAGGTGGTATTCCAGTAGGATCGTCTGTCTGGCAGTTCTTGAAGAGTCATAGCGTATAATATACCGAAAAAAGCTAATAACTCCTTCTCGTTCAACAGTTTCTGTCTTGCTGGAAACGAAGAGTTGGTGCAATGAATTATGTAACTAAGTTTCTCTCGAGGAAATACCATAAAAAATGCATCCTTGACACTTTGTGCGGGCCCTGGTGGTACTAGCATGGTAGCTTTGAAATAGCCTTGCTGTCGTTGATCGACACGTATTGCTTCACGAAAAGTCCAGGTAACACCCTTTACAACGGTTGTATTTCCAGCAGAAGAATTTGTAGCACCGCTACACATTCTCGTAGTCGGATGTACTGAAATAGTAGTCCCGTTATCTTCGCTCGAAGAAGAAGAACCCGATTCAGACGAAGCTAAAAAAAAACATTAGTGATCAACAGTCGTAAAGGGGTGCACTCAATGTATTTGAACTTGAAATTACTTGTACACATACACACACAAACACGAAAAAACACACCCCGATACACACACACGCAAACACGCAAAAACACACACACTTCAAGTTTAGCTAAGTAAATTTGTATTATATTGAAAATCGCTACTATTACGACCAATATGGGCAATTTCAAGGTCAAACTGTATAGGTTGCTAAGCTGTCGACTGTACATACATTTGAGTACATTTACAAAAATGAGAAATAAAAAAATGTTTTGTCAATCTAAGCAAATAACGGAAACGAACTGGCAACATTCAAGTATTATTTTCGTATATTTCTATGGCAATGCTAAGTAAAACGTAAACTTATGAATAAAATAAAAAGATTTATACTTACATTCTTCATTGGTACTTGCTTCCAATAAATTATCGTTTTCGGTTTCAGCAATTAGAACTCCAACGGGCACGGTTGAATTTTTTTTGTCAATTTCCCAATACACCCTTGCATAGTTGTTTTCTATCTTTCTAACAATACCCCAACAATAACTAGTATCGTAGTTATCACCAAAATGCTTGCGACTCCAGGTGTTTTGGCCATCATTTTCGTCGAAATATGTAGCTTTGGCTCGAACGCGGACACCACGTCTTATACTCGCCGCCATTTTGGCCAGACTGACCGCAGAAACACGATTCAAAAACTCGCTGAATCAGAAAGAGACGCACTATGCATTAGAGTTCACTACGTCCTGCTGGCAGGCTCAGAAATCCTCATATAACTAAAACCATTCCGTCCTACTGGTAGTACGCAAAGTCCTGCTAGCAGGACTCTGGACGTTCTATCATTAAGAAGATATCTGGTGCTGACCGATCATAATTAGGAAGTCGTGGGCATTTTGACAAATGAAGCTATACACCTCCAGTATAAGCTGCCTTCTTAATGTACTAAAAGCCTATGCAATGAGAGGTCAGCTGAAACTGGAAATGTAAAGCTTGATAGCCGTGTTTATACACGAACGTAAGAATATCACGGTGGGATTTTATCGCGCACTCGATTTTCAACTCTGCATGTTAAACCGAGCATCGAGAATCCAAAATAAAGCAAGTCAGCGCGTCGAAAATACACACTGATCGATTTTCAACTCTCGGCGCTAAACAGAGCGTTTTAAATTCAGTGTGCAAAAAATCCCGCCACGATTTTATGAGGTCCGTGAGAAAACCGGCTAAGGGCTGAAGATATTCGGTGTTTATGCTCGCTTACCTCAGGCAACCTAACGGTGGGTTCCTCCAGCATGGGCGAGGGGCTGCGCTGCTGCTGTTCTTCCTGGGGCTGGTCCTCAATAGGGGAGTCGTCACTCTCCTCGTCCTCGGACACGTGCTTCTTCGGCTTGCGGTGCTTGTTGTGGCGACTGTTACGCGGCGCCGAGTGCCTGTACTGCAGCAACTTGCCTTCCTTCGTCATACTGCCTCTAGGTACTGGGGAATAGATGCAACAATGAATATCGAACGTCCGCTGCTCCGTAGAGAGATGTTTGCCGCTAGCTACGAAGTCACTGTACCGTAGCGTGACCGTGGGTCGCGGCGCCTAGTGTCCTAGTGAATATCACATGTGTATCTTAGCTTTGGGTTACCTGTGGACTGGCCTAGGCTCGTCTCAAATAAACTGTGTGGACCAAAGGGCTGCTAGACTAGACATCAGCCCCTCCAATACGCACGCTATTTAACTCGATAATCAGCGTACCACATTACGTTTGTCAGGGGTGGAAACCATTAAACATTAATGACTAAACACAAAAAAAAAAAATGGTTATTTTTAGTATTTACGCTAACTAGGCCAAGACGAAATCCGCTACCCTTAAATTCCTAATTTTTTTTTAACATACTAGTTTAAGTTTAGACACTTTTCCCTGTTTAACCCTTTCACGACCATGGGGACATATATGTCCCTGCCAAAAAAAATAAAAATAAAAAATATCCAAGGGACTGACATTCGCAATTATTAAATAAGTTTGTTTCTGAACGTATATTTATTATATTTTTGTCTGGCAACACTGTACAGGAAACGTCTACGTTAGTCTATGGTTTTTAAAAGTTGACAGTTTGTTTGGTGCGAAAACGTAAAGTTTTATGAATAAAGTTAGTGAGTGTGAAGTGTCTTCAAACTTTTAATAGTGTAAAATAATTATTGTTTGGTAAGTAAATTATCATTTTATATCATTATAATACCTTAATTTATATTATTTGTAAATAAAGAACACTTTATACACAAAGGGACATCGGCGTCCCAATGGACCTAAAGAGCAACTATTAAACAGGTACTTTTTATACATTTGGTTTTGTTGAATAATACATTATTTTATATTCATATTTTTATAGATTATGTTTCGTAAGGGACGAAGAGTTTTTGAACTGAAGGAAAGCGAAATCCAGCAGATTCTGATGTGCGATAACAGCGACGACGAATCTGATTTACTTCTTGACGAAGAAGACCAAAGAATTCTGACACAGGATGATGACCAAGGAGTTTATGATGTCGATATTGAAGACGGACCGCCTGATCTTCAGGAAACAAGAAATATTTCACCTCAACCTTCAACTTCTAGAGCAGATCCAGTGGCTCAAGCAGATGGCAACCAACAGCCTAGTTTCAAATGGAACCAAAGAAGTTACGTACCAAATATTTTTCACGATGTGGAATATGAATTCGGAAAGGTGCAAATCTGCCAAGATGTTGAAACTGCATTGACACCATTCGACATATTTGGTCTACGACTAATTTTGATTTATTAGTTCAAAATATTGTATCAGACTCAATAAAATATGCCCATCAAAATGGACGGGAATTCACCATTGAAATTGACGAAATGAGAGCATTTCTAGGAATGAATTTAGTTATGGGTTATCATATTTTGCCGTCTTTGCGAGATTACTGGTCTACAGAACCAGATATGGGAGTGCTTTATATATCTAATATAATGCCTAGGGTTCGATTTGAAGATATACGTAGGAACATACACTTTTGTAATAATGCGGAGGTGAGAGACACTAATAGTCCTAACTATGACAGAGCATATAAAATTCGATCTGTAATGACACATCTCAATTTATCATTTCAAAATACCTTCGTTTATTTTTTGATATTTTGGATGTGTCAGTAAATAATTCATATATTATATACACTAAACTTCACGAGCAAAAGTTGATGGAAGGATGTCTATTGACTAATCTGCAGTTCAGACAAGTAATAGCTTGGAGTTCGATCAACGGTTTTACGGTTAGGCAACGAGGCGTTCCTTCTACTAATGAAATGAGTATAGTACGCAAGTCTGTCAAAAGACAGTTGCCTTTCCACCCTATGCAAAAAGCTAGTACCAGAAAAAGATGCGTACAATGTGCGAAAAACAAGAAAGCAAACCGTACAAATAACACGTGTGGTATATGTGAAGTGCACCTATGTTACACTAACGATAGGAACTGTTTTGCTGATTATCATTCCTAATTTATGTGTTTGTTTCTTGATTAAAAAATAAATAAATATGTATACTTTCAACAATGTATTTTTTATGGAATACTACCCTAAGGAATAAATAATATACATAAATTTATGGTAACTTTATTTAAGCAGAAAGTAACTCTTTACGTCTATAGGGACATATGTGTAACCTAACCAAAAATTTCCACAAAACTCACTGGAGTTTTATATATTTTTATTTTTAAATATCATTTTTTTATGCCTAATGAGTCAGTTGAAATAGTTAAATTGATTAATTATACCCTCACTATCTTATGGTCCTGAAAGGGTTAACATAACCACTGTCAAAGATCTATGAATGACAGCCGGGACCAACGGCTTAACGTGCTTTTCGAGGCACGGAGGAATCTTGGCATATAAAGATGGTCACCCATCCACGGACCAACCGCGAAAAGCGTAGCTTAACTTGATCGATCAACACGTGCGGCTGTTATAACTTGGCCAGAACCCCTTCACTGTATAACATAGATCGCTGTTTAATCTGAATTAAATTGCAACATACTAGATCCGAAATAAAGTCATAATGTCACAAACATGTATTTGAAAATCTACATCGCCGACTGCCAAGAGAATATACATGAAAATAAACGTATACGAATGTGGACTCGACTTAAAGACTATCTAAGTACAAATATCCAGAAAAACTGACCTAAAAACACGGCAATTCTTCTAACTATAGTTACTAATCGTTTACCCTCTTTAACGACTTCACACTGGCATGCAAAGGCAAAGTTAACATATCACGGGTGCAATGCACTAGACATTCAATTATTCAAACTTCCAGACACGTTTACGTAAAATATAGGGTGAGGCTTTCTGTGTACATATTGATTTAGCCGTCGGAACTTCGAATACCTACCTGACCTACCTAAACATCTTACAAGTACTGAAAAGCTTCACCTTTTCGAGATCGAATGTTAAGTATAATATATTTATTCGAACGGATGGCGTGCACTGGTTAAGACATTCTGATGTGGAGTTTATTTCTCTACTTTTTCATACCAGCTAAAGCACTAGGAAGGGGTGAAGGGCCCGTTTTGGAAGGGCGTTTTTGGGTACTGTCTTATGTAATTTTAACGGTCAAAAAGTACTGGATCCTCAGCCTAATTTGAATAAATGAGTTTTGATTTTTAATCTTGATTCTAGTTTCTATAAATATCATTGGATAGGTAGGATTACTATTGAATTTTGTTGCCGTCGAATACTAGTAAAATGTAGATAGTACTATAGACAAAACAGCAATTGTAGAGAGAGCAGTGGTGGCGCAGTGGTAACGGCCCCGACTAGTACCGACCCCGGCAGGTCGTCAGTTCGAATCCAGACAGACGCTTCACTTTGTGTAAATAATTTCATCGCAATTGCTTTCAAAACGGTGAAGGCAAACATGGTGAGGAAACAGGCGTCTTACAACAAAAAATCGAAGGCATGTGACATCTAGGAACCCGCACTAGGCCTCCGTGGTAGATTACAGCCCTCTCTCAGAGAGTCCTGTGTCCCAGCCGTGGGGCCATAATAGGCTAATTAGGAGCAGTTGTAGCCTGATCGTAAAGAAATTTTCTTTTTTAGGGCCCAACCATCGACTTAGCGCAATCGCCGACTATCATTCGATTTTTATTCAATCCCACGGATGATCGGATCTAATACAACGGGAGGCAGCAAAATTCAAAGTCAGTTACATCGAACAACCCGCTCAGGGCTCGCGTGGTTGAAGACGGCCACAGGATCGCCGAGACGGCAGTAGACGGTACTGCAATTAGCATACTTTTCTGACAAACCGCCATACAACGCTATCAGTTCCAATAAGACATTTGTTGTAGTGCGAGTAATCGGTGTCACGATTGGCAAGCGTGGAAAAGTTGAGAAACTCGCCCATAGGAACGGCCCACTTCCTCTAAGAGGCACGCTGAACACTAATCTCATCACTTGGGACCAGAACCTACTTCAATACATCACAAGTGCATTGCGTTGGCTGACAATTGGCGACAAGAATTTCCCACAATAAATCACAAACGCATTGGATTGCTTCACACCAATCTATTTATTAAAGTGTTCAGACAATTGGCCACAAGCTGATGAGTGACAAGTCCTCTGGCTACCTATCATGCACCGTGCACCCCATTTCCGTTAGCGGTGTGCGCACAACCTTGTTGGTTAGCAATCTGCATCAACAAGCCGTCACGTAGGCATGACTGATTGGCTAGGATCTCGATTGTACGTTCATAACTGTGGCTCAATTTATATGTTGCGATTTGATGGCCAAAGGGAAGGCCAAAGAAATGAATGTATAAAAGTTATTATGGCTCGAAATATAAGCAATATACGTACGTTGAAATGTATGGACAATTTAACCCTAGATAACTATTTTCGTTGTTACATGGTTACTAAACATTCGTCGAACCGACTACGCCAATTAAAATGCATTTTTTGGAAAAAGTATTTATTAATCACAGGAACTTCTGACATTGGTGCATTCTTTGGATAATTATTAAACAAAAAATAATCAAAACTGTAATTAAGAACAGCCACAGCATATATCGAAGTTCACCTAGAAGTACACAGACACGAGAATCGCGGGTAGGTTTAGGCGGTAGCGTCGAACGGGGACGAATGTTTAAACAAAATTATACTGCAACTGTGGTAAAATTACAATAGTCCAGACGAATCGCTTTAAAGTTTAGGTAAACAACCCGTTCTTATTGCGTCCCATAAGAAACGTGACACGATGTTGATTTGAACCAAATGTGGAAATTTTTCATCACAAATATAGAAAAGCTACTGCGCAACATTACCTGTCTTCCCTTACAGTTCGGAAATTCAAGCTTTATTTAGGTGTAGAGAAACCAATTGCTTTATAACTGAAAGAAGGTGCTACAGAAATAATAGTTTAAAAAAACAAAAAAACACGCTTCCATTGAAAACCTAACTAAAAAGTACAAAATAATGGAAAAAAGCGTGGGGTGCTTTTCAAGGTATTTGTTTATTGATATCAGGCACCCCACGCTTTTTTTTTCCATTATTTTGTACTTTTTAGTTAGGTTTTCAAGGGAAGCGTGTTTTTTGTTTTTTTAAACTATTATTTATTTTCTATTTTTTAGGGTATTTCGAATTTTGAGACGTATGTCAGCGTAGATTGTGACAGTTTTTTTGCTGTCCTGGTAACCCTGGCAATGATAATGGCACAAATTTATGAAATTATTGCATTGTCATCGGTCCTTGACAGGTGTGCAAAGTTTGAATGAAATCTGGTCGTTTAAAGTAGGTCAAAATCGCGCTATAAGGAGTCGGTTACAAACAAACATACAAATATACAAACATACAAGTGAAGCTAATTTAATAAAGCGTGTAAAAACAGAGTAGCTCTGTAAGAAATAGAAAACGAAAGTCAAACTTTCACCCTTGGAAGCCTATACAAATAATTTGTTAAAAAAAGTTTTGTGGGTAAAGTTTACCTACTCGTCACTCGACTGTTTATGACTTTTGTGCTTTTTTCACCGAGTGTCAGATCGTGGGTTCGAATCTACGTAAGCGCTTCTAGTGTTAATAATTTCATTACCACTTTTTATTTAAACGTTGAACATCCAGCCCGAAAAATTCGAAAACATGGGACATCTAACAAACCGACTGTGTCCGCGTGGTATATTGTAGCCCACTCCATCTGGAAGAGGGGAGGCTCTATCCTAAGAGTGAGAACATTAGCCTTATTAAGTTTATGCTAATATTTGGAGTGCACAAAATACGTAATTTGCAAGTATAAACAAACACCTGACGTTTTAATTTAGCCTGGCATAAATCCTTCTGAGCAAATATCATTTATTTATCCAAAAGCCAAGACGCCTTTGAAAAGCAACTCCTTGTTTAAATTCAGAGACAAACAAATATTATGAGAAAAAACATTTACTTTGAACTAGCTTCTGCCCGCGACTTCGTCCGAGTTAAATTTATTGCTCCCCGACCCTACAGTCGCATCGAATAGCCTGCCCGTGTGATGTATTCTTATTCGTGTTTTTTTTCTTTTTACTCGGCACCTTAAGGGTCCTAGCGTGGTTTTATATAGTGTGTAGCCTACCTCGATAAATGGGCTATCCAACACTAAACGAACTTATTGAGATTAGTACGTTCAACCAAACAAACTCATCATAATATATTATCATCTGCCTAGCCTTTTCCCAACTATGTTGGGGGCGGCTTGCGGTCTAACTGGATGCAGCTGAGTACCAGTAATCTACACGGAGCGATTGCCTCTCTGACCTCTACAACCCAGTTACTGGGTAATACGATACCCCTCAACCAAACAAACTCTTCAGCTTTATAATATTACACAAATTATACTAGTATTATAAAGCTGACGAGTTTGTTTGGTTGGTTGAACGCGTTAAACTTACTAACTACTTATTGAGCAAATGTTTTAGTGTTCGAGGACCGCTATAGCCTATATAACATCACGCTACCATCAATAGGGGCTGAGCAGCAATAAAAAAAAATGTTGCAAAAACAGGGAAAATGTATTCCTTTTGAGAGCCTCCGTTGCGTGCTCTGCGTGAACGGTTTAAGTTACGCAACGATCATGTATGACGGAATTGTTCCTAATAAAAAGTTCCAAAAAAATACGTTCGCGATAGCATATATCTTTTAAAGTTGGGTCACTATAACTTTTTAAATTGTAATAAAATCGAAATATTATAAAACTGAAGAGTTTGTTTGATTGAACGTACTAATCTCAGGAACTACATTTAGTTTTGGATAACCTATTTACCGTGGAAGGCTATAGAATATATAACATCATACTAGGACCATCAGGAGCCGAGCAAAAAGACAAAAGTCAGGAATACGAAGAAATCGCACGGGCAAGCTACAACTAAGAGGAGCGGAGCAGTAATGAAAATTTTTGCAAAAACGGGAAAAATCGCACGGGTAGGCGATTCTATGCGACGGGGAGGGTCGGGAGCACGAAATTTTAACGCGCACGAAGCCGCGGGCAAGAGAGATAAGTAGACCGAGAATGGACGACGGATTCATGAGGAAGGTGTCGGTTTCCATTCTAACCGGATGCAGTTGATTACCATTATTTTACATGGAGCAACTACCTATCTGACCACTACAACCCAGTTACTGGGTAATACGATATCCCTACGTAACGAATGTCCAACAGATTGACGTGCTTTCCGAGGCATGGATCTTGGTATGTGAAGACGGTCACACATCCACAGACCGACCGACGCAAACGTCGCTTAACCTGATCGATCGACCCATGCGGTTGTTATAACTTAGCTACGAGCCCTTTGTTTTGTGTGATCTTTAAATAACATGCTCTTAATTTATAAAACCATGCTCAAACGAATCTAGACTTATGGGGTTGCAATATAGGGTTCAACATATTATGTTTGATACAGACGGCTCAAAATAAAATGTTTAAACAAATTTCCTAATTGCCATGGTGATTTTGAATCTCAGAATTACTTGAACATTTAACTCAATACTCAATACTCAATATCTTTATTGCCTGTCCCATCTATTTTCTTTTATAAACTGCATTATTTTATGTTTCTAAGAAGGGGCGTATAATGTTGATGACTGTTATTAAACAGGCCTGAATTTCAGCGTGTATTACATGTAATGTCACAGCCAGACAAAAATTGCATAACATGTAATGCATGGACCGTCAACATGTGATAAAAAAGATATTCAAGGTGGAGATGAGGTCATTCTGCTCCGGATATAAAGCATAATTTGCAATTCACCCCGACTAACTAGCAGTGCAACTGACCTTTCTGAAAACAATATGTAGATTGAAAAGGAACAAAAGAATAAATATTATGGAAAAGGACAGCTTCATTTAACACACTATTGAGATATTCCAAAAGGAGATTTAGCTCTGAAAGCCACAATACTTTCATCTCATCTGCTCACAGTCTACCGAATGACTGCAAAATAACAACAAATAAAAAAATGTGTTGTCTTTTACTCTGTGCTAAATAAATGTTTCTTTTTAGGGTTCCGTTGCCAAATGGCAAAAAACGGAACCCTTATAGATTCGTCATGTCTGTCTGTCTGTCCGAGTATGTCACAGCCACTTTTTTCCGAAACTTTATGAGCTATGCTATTGAAACTTGGTAAGTAGATGTATTCTGTTAACCGCATTAAGATTTTCACACAAAAATACAAAAAAAAAACAATAATATTTGGGGTTCCCCATACATAGAACTGAAACTAAAAAAAAATATCTTTTCATCAAACCCATACGTGTGGGGTATCTATGGATAGGTCTTCAAAAATGATATTGAGGTTTCTAATATCATTTTTTTCTAAACTGAAAAGTTTGCGCGAGAGACACTTCCAAAGTGGTAAAATGTGTCCCCCCCCCCGTAACTTCTAAAATAAGAGAATGATAAAACTAAAAAAAAAATATGATGTACATTACCATGTAAACTTCCACCGAAAATTGGTTATTTAAATTGGCAATTTACCTTTCATTAAGTCAACTCAAATATAAAAATTAAAAAAAAAAAACATTTAATTTCATAAACATAAAACCTTATGCATAAACCGTGAATATCTGCAGGTTTGTACGGAACCCTCGGTGCGCGAGTCCGACTCGCACTTGGCCGGTTTTTTTTTTTGTTTCTAATGAAAAGAAAACCAAAAAGTTAGTTGTATAAATATTGTAAAAGTAATGTTCGTAAACCAATAAAATAAAAAAGTCTTGACCATTTCAAAGAAAGCTATAGCATAATATTAACAAAATTCGCTCACCATGTTATTGGTTAGTCTCCTTTTCATTGATTTTTATGTGTCAACTCATGAATGATCTAATAAGCCAGTGACTGTAGACACAATAAACAAATTGGGTTGCTAAAAATTGCACTGCCCTGATTTTTGAGATGTTGTTAGAATAGGTACCATCTGTCATCTCAATTTCTTATGTCATTACTTTCTTTGTAGAATGAGTAGTTTTAACAATACCCTGCTCAGAAAAACTAAAAAGTTTATCTTTCGAAAGATTATCTATAGTGGCTGCACTGAAATTGTATCAAATTTCGTAAAATAATAAATAATAGTTTAAAAAAACGAAAAAACACGCTTCCATTGAAAACCAAACTAAAAGGTACAAAATAATGGAAAAAAAGCGTGGGGTGCCTGATATCAATAAAAAAATACCTTAAAAAGCACCCCACGCTTTTTTTCCATTATTTTGTACTTTTTAGTTAACTATTATTTATTTTCTATTTTTTAGGGTGTTTCGAATTTTGTGACGTATGTCATTGACATGTATGTATGCTGCCCTGGTAACCCTGGCAAGGATAATGGCACAAATTTATGAAATTATTGCATTGTCATCGGTCCTTGACAGGTGTGCAAAGTTTGAATGAAATCTGGTCGTTTAAAGTGGGTCAAAATCGCGCTATAAGGAGTCGGTTACAAACAAACATACAAGTGAAGCTAATATAAAGCGTGTAATTATGACTTTCTCTGTAGTGTGACATCTACCAACCAGCAATGGGTCTGCATAACCATGCAGACTTTATTGCTGGTTGGTAGATATATCGGACGAACACCTGCTCAATCTCTCATCGAAAAGAACAAACTTTTTATTATAAGCAGCAATAAAACGAATGAAATACTATCAACAGCAGAACACACATTGATAACTATCATATGTCACTACCTGACACCTAATTGTGGCATTAAGAAACTGATTGACAACTTACACTCAAACCTGTCAAACTACACCCTATAAGATTGCTGTATTATACTTCTAAGAGAGGAAAATTTTCTTAAAACCAACAACTTCTATGATTTGGTTGTTTACATATGGGAGGTTAACACAAAAATAAATCACACAAATATTATATTATGCCTACCCACATATTAATGCAGCGACCATATGATGTACAATTGTAGAACTGAAACTTTTAATAATATGCTTTACATGGATAATCAAAGCCTGTTATGCATGGCTGTTAGACTCTAATTTAAAGTTATCTTATGGAGGGGATATGTTTTCCTAGTATACTGGCCGATTAAACAACAAACAAATGCTCAATATGTTCCAAAATTTAAAAATATTAATAAATGACCTTTACTATGAATGGAATGAAACAAACTTTATAAGCTTAGAGACACCACCTAACAATACTAATGAAATAAATGTGACCACAGGCAACAATAACCTTTTTCGTCTATAGCAGCCTTTCCCAAAGTGGGCGATAACGCCTCTTTGTGGGCGCTGCAGGCCTAAAGGGGGGTGGTAAGAGACCCAGAAAAAAAATAGAGTCTACACAACGCCCCCATTTTTTTCATCATCAACATAAATATTCTGCACCAAAATATAGCCGGTCTTTTGAATAAAGCTGATCGTCCACCTTCAGGAATTATCCAGAAAACAAAAAGGCATAAATGTTGTCTGCATCACAAAACATTTCATAATGCGTGGCCATGAAAAATTATTAAACATAGGTGAACTATAAACTGGCTGCATGTTATGCGACACAATCAAGGAAACGGGACGAGCTTGCATTTAAATAAAAAAAATCTTGAATAATAAGGAATTAACGGACATCGCACGCCAATCAAAAACAAACATATTCGAAAGTTGCGGAATAGAACTCATCAAACAAAGACTGATTATTATCTATATTTATAGACCACCAAATTTCAATAACCTGTTTTTTATGAAAACTTAGACTATTGTATGTGGGGACTTCAACATAGATATCTTGAAAAGAAATAACGTTACAAAAGACTTTGAATACTTTCTACTAGGGTACAATCTTAATTTAAAACTACGCGAACCGACTAAATTATCCAGTAACAGTTGCCTCGATAATTTTGCTTGCAGTTCTCAACTAAAATGTAAATGTGAAATAATGGACTTTGTCCGATCACACTGCACAGTTACTGAAGGCAAAAGTAAATAGAACCTGTAGAATTCCTGGCGCTGGTGGATTCTTGGCGCTTTCAATTGAAAATCTAGTGATGTTCAAAAATTATCTCCAATGCCTTTCTTTCCCAGATATTTACCTCACAGCAAATGCAAACGAAGCATAGGACTACTTCCTGGAAAACTTCCGTATGCTATACAACCTTTGTTTTCCACACACAGATTAGTCACTGTCAAAGCTAATCGAACAATTAAATGGGTATCGCGTGGTATACGAGTCTGCAGTAAAAGACAGAAACATCTGTTATGGAAATACAGATGTGAATCTTCAGCCGAAAATAAAAATAAATTTGAAATATACTCCTCAAAATTCAGAAAAATTATAAAATTAACCCAAAGAGCTCAGAACAATTATTTTATAAACACTTCCAGTAACAAATCCAAAGCATCATGGAATATTATAAATAACAATACACACAATGTCGAGCCAATATGGAAAATCAAAATCCAAGACACCATTGTCAGTAACCCAACAGATATTGCAAATGCATTCAACAATTTCTTCATTGACCAGGTACAATCTAATACCTTACCAAAACATGTAACTATTAGTTTAATTAGCAATACTCACTCAATGTTTATGAATCCAGTGATACCTCAAGACGTAATAAGAGTAATAGAGTCATTAAAAAATACAAACAGCTTTGGGTATGATAATATAGTTACGAAAGTACATAGTAAAATTTGTGTTGAATAATATTGCCTCACACTTAAGTCATATTATAAATTTGTGCATAAGCTCTGGAGTATATCCGAATGGTCTAAAAACAGTTATTGTAAAACTACTGTTCAAAAAACACAATAAAGAAAGTTTAGTAAACTACAGACCCATTGCCCTAGGTCCTATATTTTCAAAAGTCATCGAAAAGATAATGTATGAATCAATTTATAATTTTTTATGTAAATTTAATATGTTGTGTGATGAACAAAAAGGATTTAGGAAGAACACAGGTATAAATAATGCTATTTACGACTTGCTCCATATAATAATAGGAAATGTTGACAAGAAATTGCCAATTTGCACAATCTTGACAGATATGACAAAAGCTTTCGACTGTGTCCATCACGCAACCCTGATTAATAAGATTAACATGTATGGGATAAGGGGAAATATACTTAGTCTCATTAATTCATATTTAAGTGACTGTAAACAATATATGGAAATATCTAGAATTTGCACAAACACTAGACGTGAGAAGAAATACATATCTGAAGCAAGAGTTATCAGACATGGTGTCCCCCAGGGTGGAGTTATTAGCTCACTTTTATTCTTCCTATACATAAATGACCCTACCATACCACATTGAACACCCTATGGTCTTATTCGCGGACGATACACATGGGGTTTAATAAACCCCAGCGAGACAAAAATCGTCGATCTCAAAAAAGTACTATTTTTGTTACAATGCCTATAGATATTAAAAATGTTTATTTTACTTAACAAATTTATTTTATTTCTATTCCCTAATAGTCCAAAAACAATATAAATATGTATAAAATAAACTTTAAAAATATATTCTTTATATGGTATAGATAGAATGATGTTGGGGTATAGGAAACCCCACATAGTGCAGGACGAAACTTTTGCCCACGTGGTTTACGGAAGGTTAAATGTACAGACATAGGTAATTACGAACAGGACATAAATAATACGCTTAAAGACATAATAAATTGGCTTGACGAAAATAAATTAGTAATTAACCTGCAAAAAACAAACATAATGCATTTTTATCAACACACGTCAGTGCCTAATGTAATAATAGAATATAATAATTGTGATATAGACCAAGTACAAGTAGCAAAATTTTTAGGTATACTGATAGATAGTCAGTTGACGTGGGAACCTCAAGCAGAGGAGGTTTGTAAAAAATTTAGCATATCCGCGTATGTCTTATACAATCTAGCGGAAAAGGTCAATATCACCACAACAGTAACTGCATAACATGGGCTAGTCGCATCAATTTTAAGTTACGGTATAATTTTTTGGAGAAACTGTGCTCAAAGAGAACAAGCCTTCAAAACCCAAAAATGCTGCTTAAGGGCAATACTTCATATGAAAATGACAGATAGTTGCGTACCTGTGTTTAAGTCCCTCAAACTACTGACTTTCCCGGCTATGTATATTTTAGAAGTTGCAATGTTCGGTAAATGCAACATAAATCTTTTCACTGCAGTTTCAAAAGATAGAAAGAGATCTATAAGAAGTCAGTATAAATATCTACTTCATGTTGAGAGTTGTAATACTGCTTTACAAAAAAAAAAAGTGTTAATAGTATGGGCCCAATAATATATAATAAAATACCCAACTTAATTAAAAATGACACAATTCAAAACTTTAAAAAGAAACTGACAGCACTGTTAATTGAGAAATGCTATTATTCTGTGAATGACTATCTGATAAAGGTCTAAAAAAAAATAAAAATAAAAAATTTAGTACAAAGGTCACCCTTTGTACTAAATATTTTTTTTTATATCCCTACCTAATATTGACATTGTAATTTATGATTATTATTCCAATTGTATTGCAGCTTTTGGAGTTAATTAATTATTATATAAATGTACCATGCCGAATATGTATTAACTATCTTATAAAATAATAATATTAATTGTTGATGTGTATTAATAATGTTGCATGCCTAATGTAAGGTAGATTGTACAAGGATCACCCATATTTTTTTGTCACATCTTAGTTAACTGTACCAGCAATCTAGGCAAATAAAATTTTACTGACTTACTTGTATCTCAACTTTACTCCATTATTATTGTATGACTATATTATTTCATAGATAGAATAATTTATTCAGAAACCGGCAACTTAACAAAACTTTAAGTAGGTACTGCAAGTAGCGGCGGCGATGACATTTATATCTAGTAAGTGCTTGTAATTAATAGCATTCAACATTTAGAACTTATTTATTATCGCGCGTGATTTGACTGACTTGTTATTATTTTCAATTGATGATCTCAATAACACCACCTAATTTATGTTTCGTTGGCCCTATCCTTCATAAAACACATATTTTTCCAACAGCGTCCGCTACGAACTAGTAGGTAGGCATAAGCATCTTTGATACAACAATGAAAAAGAAAACCGTTATGTTACATTATAAAAAATACGCGTCAGCCAATCTAATAAAAACGGCAACCGGTTCGCCTTACAAAAATTACGAACTTATTCCATAACAGAAAATTACTAATTTACTTGTTGATGTGAATAAAACAATTTTTCAACTTAAGAGAAAAGAATACGTGCCGACACGTGCAATGTTATCGTATGTATCAGTATATCCATAATACAAATGAAAGATAGTACAACAATCAAACAAATAACACATTACTTTAATAAATAGTCATACTCACTCATTATTGTAGGAGAAACAAATGTTTAAAAATAATTATTCAAAAATGTCTGTCACACAAGCTCGGCACGACAAAGTTATTGGTATACTAGTGCTGGGAATCTACACAGACCGACTCAAACAGGAAACAGGATATATAAAATAGTGATTCACTTCGTTCGCTGTTTAGTAAGTTTTAGTGATGAGTGAACGAAATGAATCGAATGTTTCAAACATGATGAACTCTATTTTTTTTTGGTTTTGTAACTTAAATTATACTTCTTATATTTTCTATGACTATTATTTGAATTTTAATTCCAATGTCAGCTCGACCAATGAATTAACTCGTTCAAATGTTTTACAAATCAGGCGGATTCTTCATCAATTAACTTTAATTTTGACATAAATAAATCTTTGTTTTATTTCTGTATACAAAACCTGTCAAAAAGCCACTTTAATATGTCTGATAAACATTTAAGTTATTTTAGCCCTTAGTCGACTGTGCGTGCCACACATTGCAACTTCGTTCATTTTCTGAATCTGTCTGGCATAAGAAGAAACCTTGGTAGAAACACGAAGAAAGACCGCGAAATTCAAATCAAAATAGAACAATAATAAAATTTTGATGTAAAGAAATTTTTTCCGTCAATTATGTCGCGAATAAAGTATTTATTAAATTCATAATTTATTCATAAGATTTGCTTGAAATATGGTATTTTATAAACACACAATAGTTCTTGATATTCCGCCAACTAAATGCACATTTCATGATAATAATGATGATTCTAGTTTAATAACTTTAAACAAAATAATTAAATTAGAATGTCAAAAAAAGATTGATAAAATAGAATGATTTTGGCTAATATATGTATATATATTTTTTAAATTAATCATTTTATTAATAAGTACGTACTATGTGTGTATGTAAAATTATAAATAAATAATAAGTAATTTTTCTTAAAAATATATCAATTAGGTACTAATCATTTTAGCAAATGCTGTTGTCTGTGTTGTTAGTTACATACTTTTTCCATTAATAGATAGAGTGTTTGTGAATATCATCAAGATAACCGAACAGAAGTTTTCTTGATTTGCCTTTTAGTGTCAATTTCGAAGCTAAAAATATCTGTAACGACTCGAACAAACAAACAAACTTAACAAACCCTTTTTTATCGGCTGCTAACAATAATATCCTAAGCAAAAAACCAGCCAAGTGCGAGTCGGACTCGCGCACCGAGGGTTCCGTACAAACCTGCAAACTACCATAAAATACTGCGTGTGAATCATCTTATAATCATCTGCGCCATACAGCTACTATTGGATCTAATTAAGGCCATTAGGCAGGGCCAAAACATAGAGACCGTCATCCTCGACGCCGACGGCCTGGTTAAGTTACTGACTTTGTACCATGGCTAGGCCATTGAGGGTTATTCATTGGAATGCCCGCGGCCTTCGGGACAAAGTCGCCCCCCTCCGCCATCTCCTGAGGGAACAGGACGTCGACGTGGCATTAATAAGCGAGACGCTGCTGGGCCCCGGGGATAGGATTAGATTCCCGGGGTATCTCGTTTATAGACAGGACAAACGGTCGGCACACCAGAATTACCGTGGTCTGGCGGTACTGGTGAGGCGAAAAGTCGTCCATCAGGAACGTCGCCTCGCCGTCACTCGGCACGTTTTACGCGCTGGGTGTACAGCTGCACGTAGCTGGCGAGGATAAAGACATGTACGCTTGTTATAAGCCGCCCGCGATCCACTTAGATACATCTGAGTTGCGGGCCCTTATATCTGGCTCTAACCGTCCCACTCTCCTCGCCGGCAACTTGAATTGCAAGCACCCGGCGTGGAACTCGTGCCGCACGAATACCGGGGGAAGACGACTCCTAGCGGACTCAGAGGCCTTCGGTTACACAGTGGCCGGCCCAGAGACGCCTATCCATTACCCGGACGCATACACATATAGCCGGACGTGCTGGACATTGTGGTCCACCGAGGGCAGCACTGCCAGATCACGCAGCACGTGATTGACGACGAGCTACAGTCGGATCATCATCCAGTGCTCGTCGTCGTTTCGGATGTGCCGACCCGATTGACACCTATGCCGCCACGTCGACGCATAGACTGGACCAAGTTCACAGAGGAAGTAGAGACCACCGTGCCGACTCGGCCTATCACTACTTCTGCGGACGGTGACCGGACAGCATGTGACGTCAATGCTTGCATACAGAGCGCCTTGCAAATGGCGACTGCCGTACAGCCGCAGGAGAGGGGGCTACTACCGCCTCTACCACCGCGGCTCAGTAGGATGATCATTTCATTTCATTTATTCATTAACATTTTTTACACTGTGTCTGAATGTTTTCAATAAAGGAATCAAATACAAGCTAAAAGCATTTCACAACTAAGATCCATAACATTATAAAAACAATAAAAAATAATAATAGTCTAAGCATGTCAGTTCAAGAACCGGTTATTTAAATAAAATAAAATCTAATACAAATGTCAACAAACTTTAATAAATAATCTAAACATGTCATAGCAATCTTCATACTGTAAATCATACTGTAAATCAAACTAATCCAATACATGTGTCTTAACAAACTTCAATAAAAACTATAATTTAAAGTAAAAAGCATCATACCCAAAATTCATTACAATAGTCTAATATACACCATAACCATTTAATTAACTACATATTTTAAAAATTTGAAAACCAAATAAATTTAAATAATATAAAAATTTCATAACCAAATATATTCAAATAATCTACAAATGTCATAACCAAATCAAATTAAATATTCTATACATGTCATCATATAATTCATTCAATTTATTCGTAACCTAAATCTAGTTATATCCATCATTTGTGATGTGTAGTCATAAATTCATTAACGGAATGAAAACATTTTTCAAATAAAAAGTCCCTGAGTCTCCTTTTATACAAGGTGGTTTTATATAAAAAACATCTTAGATCCTTAGGCAAGCAATTAAAAAGCTTCACCGCTTGATACCTAACAGAATGTCTCACAATATTCAGTTTCGAACTAATTCCAAGCTTCAAGTATTGGTTCGCGTGCTTTCCCTATTGTGTCTTTCTTCTTCCGTTTCATATTCATTTATATGCTTTGCCAGGCTGGTCAAGACTGTTAATATGTAAAGGCTTGGTACCGTAAGGATAGACAGCTTTTTGAAATATTCCCGACAGGACTCGATTTGAGGGATGCGAACTATTGTTCTGATAGCCTTCTTTTGCAGCACAAAAGCTCTATCAGAGTAATACCTGTAGCTATTTCCCCATAGTTGAATACTGTATCTCAGTCTTGACTCCACCAATAATATAAATCGATTTTAAAATATTTACATTAAGTTCATCTCGTGGGCTCTCAGGGGCATAACATGCTGATGATATTGATCCGTATATGGCTTTTAATTCGTTTTTCCAATTTAATAAGGAATCCACATGAAGTCCTAAAAATTTGACTGAGTCTACGACATCTATTTTGTCTCCATTTAACATAACATCTAAACTATCGCTATCGTGTGATGTAGACTTAAACAATATAACGTTTGTTTTTTTAGTATTTATAGTTAATTTATTAGCCATACACCACGACTGACAAAATTCAAGAGCCTTATTGACAGTGTCGCTCAATGAGTCAGCAGTATTTTTTAGTTTTTATCTTTGTTGCTAGATTAAGTAAATCGTTCGTAAAAATAAGCAATAGGATTGGATCTAGTATCGCACCCTGTCGGACACCTGTCAAAACCTTTCGTAAGTTTGAATGATACTCTACTTGAACATTATCCTTATTTAAGTCTTTAATCTCTACATACATTTTCCTATTTTTTATGTGTGACGGAAAAAGTTCTAGAACCTGTCCTGTTACATCATAATGTTCCATTTTAGCAAGCAACTGAGTGTGATTTACAGTATCAAATGCTGAACTTAAGAAGATTCCAGCTACCCTCAATTTTTAATTTAATTTATCGGCCACATCGTTAACTAAAGTGCTAATAGCTTCTGCAGTTCCAACACCCTTTTTATATCCGGATTGTCTATTATTTATAACTTTATTTATATTGAGATGAGTAACTAAACGAATTTTAATAAATTTTTGAGAGGGTTGGTAAAACTGAAATAGGCCTTTAATTTTTTGTATCCATCTGTGAACCTTTTTTATGTAAGGGAATAACTTTCGCTATCTTTAGCTGTTCAGGAAAAACACCAGTATCAAAACATTTATTGAAAAAATCTGATAATGGTAACGAAAGAATTTTAATATTGTGCTTTCTGATTCTGATTCTTTAAAACACTTATTACCACTTATCACCCTGCTGATGCTGGTAGAATTTTTTAAAAACAAAAGTGAATTATTTTCGTCAGTAATATCCAAATGGTGGTTATAATTATTAAAATGTTCAGAGAATATATTTGCAACTTCCCTAGGGTCATCAATAATTTTATCATCCATTTTTACAAACAGTTTATTCAATTTTTTTTGTTTGTCATAATAGAATAAATTGAGGATTAACTACTTGCCAGATTCCCTTGCTTTTATTTTTAGCTGCCTGTATTTGTCCCCTCACAGCATTACTTTTTGCTCCTTTTAGAACTTTTCTAAATAACCGAATCTAGTTTTTTTTTTATAGATTTGTATGGTATTATGACAACTTCCAATATTTAGACACAACAATCTCTTCATTTTACTCGACACCCTTATACCTTTTGTGGTCCATTTAACGCCAGTACTGTTATTTTTTTTAAAGTATGTGCTTGTTTTGCTTTCTGAAGCTAAAAACGAAAGCATCGTGAAATTTATTTAAAAATGAGTTAATTCTCATAGAAGACCAGTCAATGCCTAATAGGCTTTTACTAAAACTCTCGTGGTTTTTCTTTGTGAACATTCGTTTTTCAATAATAATCTTTTGGTTATTGTTCCATTTTTTTTCCATAATTATATGAAGCTTTAACTCACAAAAGTTCTACATGTGAGTTAAAGCTTCATATGGTTATGGAAAAAAATCGCCGTGTAGCGGCGCCTACGCAAGCAGTGGCAACAGCTCAGGTGTCCGTCCCTGAAGACGCAGCTCAACCGTCTCGCGGAAAAGACCGCCGCGGGCTGGGAGGAACGAATTGACTCGACGACAGATAGTTGGCCGTCGATTCACAAGTTATGCGGCCAAACGTCGAACACCTCAGCCCCGGTGCGCCCACTGCTGAACAGCGACGGGGCGCTCAAGTACGTAGCGGAGGACCGGGCGGAGGTCTTCGCCGAACACCTGGAGCGTCAGTTCCGCCCTAACCCGACCAGCGACACAGATCATGTCACAGCAGTCGAGAAACACCTGGGAGACTACTTCGCTTTACTGATAACTCCCGATGAAGATCCGATATTCTTCTCGCCTAACGCAGTACGACGCGCAATCTTGAGGACGAAGCCCAGGAAGGCCCCTGGTGCTGACGGTGTCACCAACACAGTGCTGCACCACCTGCTGTACCGTATGGTAGCGGCGCTGGCGCGCCTGTTCACGGCGATACTGCACACAGGTGCCTTCCCCGATTCGTGGAAGGAAGGGCGCGTCATAATGCTGCCTAAGGCGGGAAAGAACGTGCTGAAGCCGGAGAGCTATCGGCCGGTCACCCTGCTGCCGACAGTCTCCAAAGTGTTCGAAGCACTCCTGCTGCGACATCTGCTCCCACACATCACACCGCGTCCGGAGCAATTCCGGTTCCGGCGGAGCATAGCACGACGCTTTAGCTGTCGAGGGTACTGCACCACCTCGCAGCCACGCTCAATAAGAAGGAGTACTCGGTAGCAGTATTCCTCGACATGGAGAAGGCTTTCGACCGTTTGTGGCACGACGGACGGTCTAATATACAAGATGGCCACCACTGACGCGCTCCGACGCATCGTAAAAGTGGTCTCTACTTTTCTCTCTCACAGGACCTTAAGGGTGGTGGTCGATGGGGCGCTATCTAGCGCTAGGCCGGAGGTCGTGGGCGTACCGCAAAGCAGCTGCGTCTCGCCAGCCTGTTACTCACGTTACACCGACGACATCCCCACCACTCCGGACGTGATGCTCGCGCTGTATGCAGATGACGCCGCGTACATCTCTACATCGCTTAACGCGAAGTACGCGGCGGTCAAAATGCAGCGAGCGCTAAGAGCTCCTTCCCGAGTGGCTCGCCTAATGGCGACTATTGGTGAACGTGGGTAAGACGCACGCGATGGTCACCGGCTTCGCACCTCTCCCACCACTGAAACTACAATGAGCCGACATCGAGTGGTCGCCCCGGGTCAAGTACCTGGGGGTCACCTTCGATCGTTGGCTCACGATGAGTCAGCACGTCCGCCAGGTCGCCGCCAAGGGAGGGTTACCCGCAACCTCCTCCGGCCTGTGCTCTCGTCCCGAATCCCGGCGCGCATCAAGCCGGGCATGTACAAGATGTACGTGCGCCCGGTGTTGACGTATGCCACCCCCGCCTGGTTCACCATTACTAACGAGTCGAGCCAGAAGCTGCTCCGCACGCAACAAAACCTGGCGTTGCGGACCATCGTTGACGCTCTTCGCTACGTGAGGAACGACGTCATCCAGCGGGATCTCGGGTTCGAGAGGCTGGATGACCACATGCGGCGCCTCGCGAAGGGGATGTTCGCGCGTGCCGACGCGTCTGATTGGCCACACGTCAAGCAGATCACGCCATGGCATATGCGGGCCCCTGACGCAAGACCTCTGCCCCGCGACTTGGTAAGGGACGGTGCTGACTCCATACTGAATTGACTCCCGGGTAAGCCGCAATCAGGTTACACGCGGCTTACCTGAACAATATTACTCCACACACAGAACATACACTCGCTGCGTGGCGTGTTCTAAGTTAATATAGGCATGTCACGTAACGCAAATCAGACACCCATCTCTTAACAGGCACTCAGATTCACACGTGTACACGCGGGTGGGCCTGCGTTGTCACGTATACATGGGCGGTGCTACACAGTACACTACCACTCACACGCACATACTGCCCCTTAGCTTAGACCGCTACCGGCTCGCTCTGGAAAACGGGATAAGCGGGGGCGCGCCTCGTACTCTGTAGGAGCGTCGAGTCGGCATCTTGTCGCTGGTCGTCTCTCGCCAGGCCTCCTCCAGGCAACTGGGGGTCTCATCTGGCGGGGACAGACCACCAAGGTGTCGTGAAGAAAGCGGCGTTGATATAAGATCATCGCCGTGGTGCGCCTACAGAAACACTAATAGCTTCCACTCACATGGACGCGTTAAAAACGAGTGCTTCCTGCGTCTGCAGATACCTAAGTAAATATACCTACCTATAAATGTCTGTAATTACGTGTATGGTTACCTGTTTCATGCTAATAAGCCTGTGATTACCTGTATCATAGCCTGTTTAATGTTAATTAGTCTGTATTACCAGTGTCATAGCCTGTTTCATGCTAATTAGTCTGTATTAACTGTGTCGTTGTCTGTTTAGTACTAATTAGCTGTAATTACCTGGATCGTAGTCTGTTTCATACTAATTAGCTGTAATTATGTATGAATATACCTAAAATTATGTTATGTAGTTCAGACATCGTGGTATAAGTACTTAGCGTATGATCCGCTAAGATAAGTCACATTGTTAATCCAGTATGGATTCAGAGACCTTGACCTTCCTTACACGTGGTCCCCAATTCTCGACAAGTCGAAACCTGCTCCTTTGGGAAAGTGCAAGTTTCTCATACCTGATTGGTGGATCGGCCAGGAACTAAAGAAATACGTATGCCACTTGCACTATGCAAGGAAAGTTATATAATGACCGAGTGCCTATTTTTGGTTAGTCTTCTTACAATTTCGCATTAATCATCAAGTTACCACGTAGTGTTTGTGAAGTAACTGGCTCCGCTGTCCACTGCTAGTCGCGATGTACCTTATAACTACATAGTTACCCAGTCTTCCAGTAATGTGTAGCTAGGATTTTATTGTGTGTACTGCTTATTCTGACTGTATTTTATACAGTGGACCCCCTGTAATCCGGCACCCCCTGTAATCCGACATATCTATTATTATTTAATAGTTTTTTGACAGTCTTCGCTAATGTAGATAATGCATGACTGAACAGGAAATGGATCTGTAATTTTGTCGGATTACAAGGTACTCTTTTGTAAAATCCTGACTATAGGGGGTCTTCTTAGGCAGTACTCTATAATCCGACAAATTCGATAGTCCGACACTGCCCTGCATAACGTTTGGCGGATTACCGGGGGTCTACTGTATTGTGTGCTGTGTACCTACTACCTACTGACTATTATTGTAAACATTTTATGTGTGATTTCTATGTGATTTCTGTGTACCAATATAAGCAACTAGCTTCTGCCCGCGACTTCGTCCGCGTTAAATTTCTTGTTCCCCCGACCCTTCCCGTCGCGTCGAATCGCCTACCCGTGCGATTTTTCCCGTTTTTGCAAAATTTTTCATTACTGCTCCGCTCCTCTTAGTTGTAGCGTGATGTTATATAGCCTATAGCCTTCCTCGATAAATAGGCTACTCAACACAAAAAGATTTTTTCAATTCGGATCAGTAGTTCCTGAGATTAGCGCGTTCAATCAAACAAACATACAAACAAACAAACTCTTCAGCTTTTTATAGAGCTGAGATTATTATGACATTCTGACTAGTTTAATTTCCCTCTTTCACCCCCGCCTACAACACCTGACTCCCATTTTATTAACACGTCTTATTAGTACACCGCTCCTAAGCGGCTCCTAAGTCGTAATTCATTGGATTCGTGTCTGAAAAATTCGAGACCGACATATTTTTATAATTCAAACGGTGCTCTTTTTGAAAGTGTCGATGTCTTTTCCTAAAAACAAATTGAATTAAGGAAAATGGGATTTTTTTCGAACCTTTTTTTCTTCAAATCGAATTTTCAAAAGGTTTCCGGTTTGTATTTGACCCTATAACCCCACTAAACGGTGGAGTAAATGTTTAAATTTTAATAATTATGCAGTTTCGATTTTTTTTAACCGACGATACAAACGGAGGAGGTTCTCAATTCCATTGTTTTTTTTTTGGTTGTTACTTCAGAACTTCCAACAGGGTGAACCGATTTTGATGATTTTTTTTTATTTGAAAGGGTTGGTCAAAGTTGGTTTTATATAAATTTGGAAAGAAAAATTAGTAATCTAAGGGTAGGAAAACTTTTTTTTTACTAATTTTTCTTTCCAAATTTATATAAAACCAACTTTGACCAACCCTTTCAATTCTAGACCCCCAGCGTAGAAAATTTTCGTCAGTTATACAAAAAAAAAAATCAGCTGTTCCATACATTTTGATATTTTGCATTTTTCTATGAAACAGCAGATTTTTTTTTTATAACACCGACCAAAAATTTCTGCGGAAGGGGGTCTAGAATGATATGTTGAATTCATGGTTACAATTTACGCACTGGATACAAACTTATCCTGTATTCTTTTATAGGCCTAGCAGGCACCATATTTTATTACTAGCTTCAGCCCGCGACTTCGTCTGCGTCAAATTTTCGCTCCCCTTCCCATCGCATCGAATTGCCTGCCAGTAGTGTTGCCCAAATGCAAGAACAAGACGAGACTTAGCCAGTCTTGGTCTTGGTCTTGCGCCAATACACCTGGTCTTGGTCTTGGTCTTGGTCTTGCGCTCCCAGTCTTGGTCTTGGTCTTGGTCTTGCGCTCCCAGTCTTGGTCTTGGTCTTGGTCTTGCAGCAAGAGTCTTGCAAGTCTTGCAATTACCTATTAGTCTATTACTATTTATTAAAGTTTACTTTAAATCTTAGAAAAACGTATTAGAATTGGAACATTGTGAGCTTGAATTAACATAGCCATAGTAAAGATCAAGCAGATTAATAAATAACTGAAGATTTGATAAGAAATTCGAAAAATCAACTGACCTATATGTCGTTTTCCATGGAAGTAACTGTTTCTTAATAAACATTTATGATTTATAAGCTTACATTTGCTAAAACATGTAAAAAAACAAATTAATTACAATAACTTGACTGTATTTTAAAGAACAATACTTATCTGTCTAGAAAGAGATTGAACCCTCAACTTATAAGAAATTTAATAAAAGAGTTTTACGATTTATCATTTATTTGAATAAAAAATAAAATACAACACAAATCAACAGCTTTATCATTAGGTTATGATACTTTATATCAATTTTTTTGACCAAGAATTAATACAAAGTAACCATCTGGCTGACTCATCACTTAACCTATTTCTATGTTTTCTAATTACTAATGATGCTTTAGAAAATAACCTCTCAGCAGGTACTGAAGTTGCAGGTATTGAGAGAAAATCACGGGCCATTTTCGATAAAATCGGATACTCTGTCTCATGCGTCCTCCACCAATCTAAAATGTCTTCCGAGCTGGCAGTTCTTGGTTTTCTCAGGTACTCCTCCAACTCGTCTATCACTAAGCCTTGAAGACAAGATCCAGATGACGTCGAGGGACATTCATAGAGTTTATCAAAGTCTATTACGTCTTCATCTTCATCACATACTTTATTTTCTTTTTCTGGTAATTCCAGAGATTTGTTCAGTGAGTGTAGACTTTTATATTCTTCATAAAGTTCATTGAACTTGCGCAGACTTTCTGTTTTAAGTTGCTTCCCCCACATTGTCAGGTCAAAAGTCTGAGCCTTATGCCTTGGGTCTAAAATTAAAGAAGTACAATAAATCCAGTTGCTCTTCTTGTAATGTTTAAGCATTTTGTCTCGAGCTGCTTGGAAAGCTAGAATGAGCCTTTCATCCACTTCAGATCGATTAGGTTTCTCATCTAACTGTTTTACCATGGATTCAATTTTATCTAGCAAGAGATTGAATGATACAATGACTAGCGGTAATGTAACATATTTGTCTCCACCAAGTTTTGTACTTAAAAGTTTAAAGTTTATTAGAAATTTATGTAATTTTTCGAGTACCTGCCATTCATTAGCTGTGATTTGAAAATCATTTAATTCGGTGACAGAACTGCACAATATGTCAATGCCCGCTCTCACTTTTAAACCAAATCCAATCATATCATGTGTGGAATTCCATCTCGTTGGACAGTCAAGAATGGCATTTAGATTTGATGGCACGCCAGCTGCTTCACAAGCAGACTGAAACTTCTTCTTCACTATCTCACTTCTTTTTATTTTACTGGAAATACTGCGTAACTTTGTTACAGATGTACGCGAGTCAGCAATATTTGGTGCAGATTCTTCATCTTCCTCATCCTCAGTTTCGTCTGCATAGTTTTCGTACTGCTGATCTTGCGCGTTAGTGTCAGACTCACAGTGTAATGCTAAGGTCTTTAATAAATCTTGTACACCAAGGTTTAAAATGTGAGCAAAGCACCGGAAATGTTGATTGTCTGAATCAAAGTGTGGCGGCAGCTGTTTGCCCAGTTCATACATAAATTTGGTATTTGCAGTTGCGTTGTCGACCGTGATACCTTGTATTTTATCAATTATGCCATATTCCAATAAACATTCATGGAAAATCGTTGCAATATCTTCCCCAGTATGTCGACCGCGTGATGGTATAAAATCAAGAACTACAGATTGATACTTCCATTCGTTGTCTATATAATGAATAGTAACCCCGTAGTAACTCCTACCAGCAATTGACGTCCACCCATCAATGGTAAAAGACATTTTAGATGATAATTGTTGAAGTCGTTCCTTGAGATTCAATTGGAGCTCTTCAAATCGCTCTTTGACTTTCCTTCTAAGTGTAGACCTTTTAGGAAACACCATATTAGGGCAAATACGTCGAAAATATACTTGTGTAGCTTCGTCATCGAAAAATGAGAAGGGAAGATATTTTTTCACCACCCAATCAACTGTAGCTGTCGTGATGTTGTCACTGCTGTTTTCCGACTGAAACAAAACAATAAATCTTGTGTTATTATTTAAAACATACTAGGTTTGAGCGTATAAGAGGAGGAGGTTTGTTGTTGTTAAATCGAGAAAATCGTTAAATTGATATTTGTTATATTAAGGTTGCACTGTACTGTAATTTACCAAAATAAAGTACTTAGTTGTTACTGGCCGATTAAATGAAAATATGGGTGTTTATAAAAAATATTTAAGACGATAATTACATACTTAATATGTCGCACCCCTAGATGAAAACACCACTAACTCAAAAATACTTACGTAAGTTAATGGCGTTTTTGAAAGTATCGCATGAATAGCTACGCGGAGTTAAAATTCTTTTAACTGTTAAAAAAATATTCTTACCTGTCCACTTCTTCCAGCGGTTACTAAAAAGCTTGTGATATCTCTACTTAATTTTGGTTTAACAGGAAGAAATATTTCTGATTCCTTTTTGTGGAAAGATATTAGATGTTTCCTTAAGCCTGAAGTGTTTCTGTTTTTCATTTTTATTTCAATCTTTTTATGTTGGCACAATTTACAGAAGGCAGTTTGGGATGCATGAATTATTTCGAAAAACTCCTCAAATTTGCTTTTGGGTCTTTTAGATCTGTGACTCAAACTCTCGTTACTCGGACTAGAATAATTTGAATCTTCGTCACTCATATTAAATTGTACACGTGATACGTTTTTAGAAAACAACGAGAATTAGTAAAAACAATTATTAAGTTAGACTCGAAGCACAGCTCAATTGGAAATGACTGGAAACAATACTCATAACAAAACACAACACACACACACACACACACACACACACACTTATATTTATGTTAGTTTGTAAGGTATATGTCTATGGGTCGCAGTAACCTGAAAATAAAATGTTTATTATTATTATTAAAATAATTCCTTTATTTATAGTACGTTTCCTTGCTTTCTACCGCGCCGCCTCGCCACGTGCCGGCTCTATGAAAAGGATGCCGCCGCAAATCAAACAATGCCGCGTGCGGCGTACAAACACACACTAAATATTACCTACTTGTACAGACGCGACGCGTGAATAAAATAGAATTAGTGCCAATCACTATTCTTTACATATAAGTGAATGTTTTGGCGTACATCTATACTAATATTATAAAGCTGAAGAGTTCGTTTGTATGTTTGATGACAGAAGTTTTAAAATAAATAAATAAGTCCTGAACGTCACTATACCTCCAAAGTTACTATTCCTCGTGGACGAAGTCGCGGGCACAGCTAGTAAATACTTACTCTTGTTTTGGCGTACATCTATACTAATATTATAAAGCTGAAGAGTTCGTTTGTATGTTTGATGACAGAAGTTTTAAAATAAATAAATAAGTCCTGAACGTCACTATACCTCCAAAGTTACTATTCCTCGTGGACGAAGTCGCGGGCACAGCTAGTAAATACTTACTCTCATCATCTCTCTCAGAGATATTCGGGCTGGTAAGTAATACAAAACTCTTATCGCAGGCTTTTTATTTTATTAGTAGGTAAGTACCTACGCTTTTTATATTATTTTATTAGTTTTGTAGAATTTTTTTACACGTTTCAAGTATATTTAAAAGTGGCTACAATATTTATTAAACGGGTGATATTTGAACACTTTTTTGCTATTTTTTCTTGTAAAAACTTAAGAAATATAATGACTAAATGTACAATAATAGTACCTAAGTAATTAGTTTAAAACCATATAAGTAATCAATATTATAATATATACTTACTAGAATGAATTAATATGACATCTACTACCTATCCTTACCATTTTATCCTAATCATAATACTACTTGCGTGATCAGTATAATGTATTCATTTTCATTCTAAGCACTCTGAAACTTATTTATTCTTTGGAACACCTGTAGGTACTCTTAAAAAACATCGAAATTATTTTGCATGAGTATACCTACGCCCTATGGCGGCAATCAAATAGTGTCACAAATGTTATGATTTCGGCGTGGCGGCAACGATTGTTTTAGATTTCAAAAGAAGCTGCCGATGCCGGCGCGTGTATCATAACCATGTACTTCCGAAAAGCGGCAAATTTCTTTGAGAAGTAAGCACAAAACCTTTGATGCCGCATTATCAAAGTGCCGATGGTTAAAACATAACTATGCATGCACTCAGTTTGATTTTAATAGATATTTTTTTATTCGTTATGTTTATGGTATTAGTCGTAATGCGCATAGGTCCAGTTTTTCATATTCTTTGATACAGTTTTTTGCGTCTCATAGAATTCCTAAGCGTACCTACCTATACACCGAACTGTTACACCTAACTACTCAGTGAAATAGCGCTAAGTCCTAGCTGCAAGACGCAAGAATCTTGCAGGCTATGTCTTGTTCTTGCTCAAGTCTTGCACGGTCAGTCTTGGTCTTGGTCTTGCTAAAAATACTCGGTCTTGTTCTTGGTCTTGGTCTTGCAAAAACGCAAGAACAAGACCAAGACTGCAAGACCAAGACTGAATTTGGGCAACACTACGGCTGCCAGTTTTCGTCCATTGTTCGTTTGCTGCTCCGCTCCTTTTGATCGTAGCGTGATGTTATATAGCTTCCTTCAATAAATGGGCTACCCAACACAAAAAGTTTCATCATTCTAGCTTTAAAAATGACAATAATTCCCTACAACCTTTCAACCCCTTAAAACCCTCTTCTCAGGCTCTAAACTAGCTGTGTACCAAAGGTCATTGGGCGGAATCCGACCCGGTCGCGGACATGAATGAAAATGGTATAAAATGAAAGAGTATAAATTCGATTAACATTGCATAAGGTTACTTTATTTGGAATCCATGGGAGAACAAAGTTTGAACCAAAAATATATTTATGAAAAAAATCTAATACTTTATTTAAGTAATATAAGCTGTCGTTCTATTCAATAGCTACTAAGAGTTTTGGCGAGTGCATGTGCGTCCCGCGTGATCAAATCGGCAGGTATACGTTCGCTCCCTCTCTCTCACACATTAGGTCACGTCTTGCTCGTTGCGCTGGCGCATTGTTTCGACCGTATCATCGCAGTCCTTCGTTGTCTTTCGTTGTGATCTGTGCGCTTACTTGTAATCTATTGTTTTTATCGACTACCTCCGTACGTTTACTGGACCTGATTTTTTGCTGTTTGTTTGGAATTTATTTGATATGGATAGAAGTAATAATTGTGTAGTGTGTAACCGATCCGTGTTACGTCGCAGAAAACACATACTAACAGAACTGTTTTTAGAAAGATATCGGAATCACGCAGTGTTATTGTTACAAGAAATAATACCACACGAGGTAAGTTTTGTATTAGCATGCTTTATCAGTTTTGTCTGTCCCAATCGTTAGCCAGCGGATAGCCATATTGCAAAAATCAATGTCTCGTAATTGACAAACATTAACTGTTATATTTTAACTTATTTCAGATTCCTTTTGATGGTACTAGATCAATATGTCATCCTTGCTGGCAAAGATTTGATCGCGCTGTGCACAATCAGCATACACAAGGGCAGCCACATAATCAAGTTGATCAAGGAATAGCAGTCGAGGGTCAAGGTTTACTTACTATTCCTGGATATTTACGAGCATCAAATACTGCACGACGCTGCATATTTCAAAACTGCAGGAACATTGTTACACGAGGTGTGCCATTATATGCCAGATTTTATCTATTACATAATCACAATTTATATGTACCCGATCTAGCACGAGCTTGCCAGGCCCATATAATGGCAAATGATTGGGACATGCTTGCGAATGGTCAGATAACCCATGAAAACTTTAATAGTGCACACGTGCTAGACTTAATAAGTCTGTACAAATGGGGATATGATCGTCGAAACCAAATGGACTTTGAACATATTGAAGAATTTGATGATGACGAGCTGCATTTTTGGACGTTTTTAACTAAAATTCAATTTAACAACATTTTACAACAAACTCCATCTCTTCGTGTCAGATCTGAATATCCTGCCACCGTTTTAGGGGTTTATTTGGTAAAAATAAGAACCGGCGATTCGGATGAGCGCTTAGCATCAAAATTCAATATGTCTAGAAGAACATTTGAGAGAAAGCTACAAATAGCTAGACAATGCTTAACTGAAGATTTTGTGCCGCGGTATTTGGGCTTGGATCATTTAACTCGAGAAGATACAGTAGCCAGAAACCTTTCGATCCCGAGCCATATTTTTGGTGGTAACCAAAATGAAAATGGAATTTTTGTGATGGACGGAACGTACTTGTATGTCCAAAAAAGTGCGAATTTTTTATTTCAACGAAAAACTTATAGTCTTCACAAATTCAGAAACTTAGTGAAGCCTTTTCTGGTCGTTTGCACCGATGGCTATATAATAGACGTAGTGGGGCCATACCCAGCGACAACATCAGATGCCTCAATCCTGCGTCATCTGTTACAAAGTGAAGAATCCCCTTGGCTTTGGTTTTTAAGACCTAATGACATTTTTATATTAGATCGTGGATTTCGAGATTCAATTCCATTAATTGAAGAATGTGGTTATGTTCCACATATGCCACCATCCGCAGGAAGAGGAGAACAATTGACGACGGTAGATGCCAATAAGTCACGATTGATTACAATGTGTCGATGGGTAATCGAGGCCATAAATGGCCGTTTTAAAAAAGATTATAAAATATTTCGACATACGTATTTCAATGTAGCTATGCGAAATATGATGGCGGACTTCAAAATCACGGCAGCAGTTATCAACGCTACCAGGCGTCCGTATGAAGATAGTGTATACGTCGAGCAGTTTATTAACATTATAAATGACAACATGAATAGAGAGAACGAACTGGCGCAATACGTAAATGAAAACAACATAAATAGACAAAGAGTTGCATTCATGCCATTAGATGGAAACAATCCAGATTTTAGAGATTTCCCACAGCTAACCTATGAAGAACTTATATTATTCACATTGGGCAGCTATCATTTAAGACTGGCCAGGTCGTACTGCCATGAACACATGAGACCAAATGGTGTCTACTTGATAGAGCTCTATCGTCACCAAGGCTTAATAAACAATAAAATATTGATAAGAGGACGAATTCAGTCGCGACATGTCAGAGCGCGACAATACTACACATATATTTTGATAAATCCAGCGAGACAAGGAAGACAAAGTGTCGAAGATTACTACTGCTCGTGTATACACGGCCGCCGTACCGTCGGGAGCTGCGCGCATATTGCCAGTATAGTTTATTTTTTATCCTGGGCTAGGCACCAACAACAAATCGAAGCCCCTGCCGTATTTTTAGATGAAATCACAGTGGATATTGATCATGTCGAATAAATAATGTGAAATGTAAAAAAGTTTTTTTTTTCAAAATTCCCACAACCCACAAGAAAGCGACCCTTACCATGATAAACTAGAGACATTTATCTATATATCTTCACAATTTCATTTCTGTCCGCGGTGGGTTTTTTTCCCATACTAAATGCCCATTGACCATTTAAATCGGTTCAGTAGTTTTAGCAGGAAAGCGAGACAGACAGACAGAGTTACTTTCGCATTTATAATATTAGTGTGGAAGTGTGGTTAGTGTGGATTCAGCTATGAAACAAAATATATAAAAATAAAATAAAAAACAGTATCTAATTAACTAGATAAAACAATCGATTTATCCCATTTACCGTACAACATGAAGTACCTCATCATCTGCCTAGCCTTATCCCAACTGTGTTGAGGTCGGCTTCCAGTCTAACCGGATGCAGCTGGGTACAAGTATTTAAAATTGAGCGGCTGCCTATTACTCAAACCGCGGCGAGTCCAAGCTAGGGATGCCCGATTCTTTGCTTTAAATCGATCTTCTGGATCGTAATGGATCGTAACTTCGTGTATCGATTCACGATCTTAATCGTATTGTATTGAATCGATCTTACTCGATTTCAGGAGATCGTATCGTAATTTTAAAATAATAATGAAAACCACAATCAATATGCATGCAAAATTATTATGATCACTTAATCTACTAAATAAATCTATTACGTCATGAAAGATAGCTGTATATGACGATTCAGACAGTGAATCGTATCAAGTAAATCCTAAACAATGTACCGTACGAAACACAACTTGTCAGGTATGCTAGCATTCCCTATGTAGTATTCCAAATGATTAATTTTGATTTTAAATGTAGACAGCTGGGAAAATGTTTTGTGTAAAACATCTTTTATGCTTTTCAAAATTAATAATTTAAATTTAAGAGAAAACAGACGGAAGAGAATGCTAACATACCCGACCAGTTGTAGTTCGTACTGTTTAGGTTTTAGTTGATACGATTTCTTCATACGATCTTCCAGGCTCATACGATTCGAACTGGGAAGATCGTATCCTGTTGAATCGATAAAAGAAATCGGTAGATCGTATGGCCATGAATCGATCTTCGGAAAGATCGATTTAGATCAGGCATCCCTAGTCCAAGCCGCAGTAGTGCGTCGTACGTAGCGTGCCTTGCGAAGCGCACGGATATGCACCGCGGTCATTGCGCAGCGGGCTCGGCATAGATAGAGCCTTCAAAAGACTCTATGCGATTACGTTGCGTGGAATGAACTACGTCCATCTCATCGATGACGACGCGATATATTAGCGAGAACCTTAACCAGCTGGGGCGCACTCTCGTCCTTGCTCACCGGTATTCCAGTCACCTCAATGTCGTTCAGCAATAGTTCCTGGTCACGCTCGTTTAATTGGCATTTCAGTTCAACTATGGTGTTATCTAATGGACCCCTGTCCGGCTGCACTTTTTGCTCCAGTTTATGTTCAAGCGCACCTACCCGCGCTTTTTGGCTATCCATCCGCTCATCAGAGTTCTTTAGGGAATCCTTTAGTTGAGCCATCTATGTTATTTTGAGCATTTTGTTTTGAACATATGCTAATTATGGTTTGATTGGAGTTTAATGGTTTGTAAACACAATACAACAACACTGGGATAAACAGAGTTGAAACACGCTTTCGGGCTTTTAGTCTAGTGGTTAGTGACCCTGACTGCTAAGACTGAAGTCGTGGGTTCGATTCCCACCCAGGACAAATGTTTGTGTGATGAGCATAATCATTTGTTCTGTGTCTGGGTGTAATTTATCTATAATATGTATGTATTTAGACATTTTTAAGTATATTTATCAGTTGTCTGGTTACCATAGTACAGGCTCTGCCTAGTTTGGGATCAGATAACGGTGTGTTGGTTGTGCTAGGATATTATTATTTTTAATGTAATGGGTAGGTTTTGGTTACTCTTGTATAGTTTTAAGTTTAAACAATAATTACTTTATAAACACTGCGCTTGCGCACTAGATAACGTTTCGTGTCTTGAATTATTGTACGTAGAAACTTTCTGTATTGAAATTATTCTTATTAAATGGGTTAATTTATTTAAACACTATTAACGACAGTAAGAAGTACCGACCATCTTAACGTCCATGACGCCACCTCTGCCGGTCTGCCGGTCAGTCCTTTTGGCAGCTGTCCTGCTCTTGACAGTACCCTTACACGTTGCCTACGACATTGCCACACTGATAAAATGTAATATACATATGAGATAGTATACAGGGTTACAGGGAAAGTCGTACTGAATATTAAAGGAGGTTATTATTCAGGTCATTTCTGATGATTTTGATTCTGAAATAATATGTCCGAAACTTAACCGTTATGGAGATATTAAATTTAAAAGATTATTTTTAAAAATCCTTTATTTTTTGGCTTTTAGTCGTTTTCTTTGGGATTAGAGCTCCTAGAGTCAGTTTTTTTTATGTATCTAGTTAGAAGACATGTCCATTAATAAAAATGATCAACAGAAACTGAACCTACTACTAACAGCTTAAAAAACTGCTCGACAACGGTTAGCATTATGAATTTTCTAATAGAGTATTCTTAACTTTGACGGGCTTTAAAAAAAAAAATGTATGGAAGTTATTCTGCGAATAACTTTACAAAGTTCTACGTCTCTTTAGCTATTCAAAAAGGTATATCATCTACTAGGTTTGTTCATAAAATCTTAAAATAATTTTATTAGAATAGGCCCATCTGGTAGTACAACATAACAGAATTTCGATACAAACTATCATAACACCCATTATTGGGCTCCCAAAGCGCAAGGTAACCCCAAGAAAAAAAGACCAAAAGGGTCACAAAGGAGATTCAGTCTTAATGTGTGGATGGGTATAATATCAAATAACTTGATAGGGCCATATTTCCTGCCCGATAACTTGAATGGCGAGACATATGAAAACTTTTTGAGGGAGGAGTTACCCTCTTTGATGCAAGATTTGCCTATTGCATTGAGACGAGACATGTTCTTTCAACATGATGGCTGCCCAGCGCACTACAGAAGAAGTGTTCGAGCATGGTTGGACGAGAATTACCCAAACCAATGGATTGGAAGAGGCGGACCCATAGCATGGCCGGCGAGGAGACCCGATTTAACGCCGATGGATTTTTATGTGTGGGGTCATATGAAAAGCCTAGTATACGACCAAATGACACCGATCGCAAATGTCGATATTCTAAGACAAAAAATTATTGATGCGGCTGAGGAAATGAGGCGGAACCTACGAACTTCTGTCGTGAAAAGTAATTTAAGAAAAAGAATGAGACTTTGTGTAAGAAATAGCGGCGGCCATGTAGAACATGAATTATAAAAATATTGCTAAAATTTTTGTCTTTTTTTTACGTATTTTAGCTACTTTTACCTCAAACTAAAAATGTACCCTCTCCTAACTTAACTGTTATTTGGGCAATTTTTTGCCTATTTAATAGCAAGTGTTATACTTTTTTGAATAGCTAAAGAGACGTAGAACTTTATAAAATTATTTGCAGAATAAGTTCCATACAATTTTTTTTATTAAAAGCCTGTTAAAGTTAAGAACACTCTATTAGAAAAGTCATAATGCTAACCGTTGTCGAGCAGTTTTTTAAGCTGTTAGTAGTAGGTTCAGTTTCTGTTGATCATTTTTATTAATGGACATGTCCTCTAACTAGATACATCAAAAAACCGACTCTAGGAGCTCTAATCCCAAAGAAAACGACTAAAAGCCAAAAAATAAAGGATTTTTAAAAATAATCTTTAAAATTTAATATCTCCATAACGGTTAAGTTTCGGACATTTTATTTCAGAATGAAATTCATCGGAAATGACCTGAATAATAACATCCTTTAATATTCAGTACGACTTTCCCTGTAACCCTGTATACTAAATCTGTAATACATACAAATGCCATGCATAATGGTGATCATTGATAATTGACAAATTGTCACAATTGACATTTGAAATGACAATTATTGGTAAATTTGTACAGTAACATTTTCTAAGGTAAATAATTTTGTAAAAAAATAATTAAGAAACTATGATACGGACCCCAAGTACCCAATAATATTAATAAGTGACTAAGCAAGATATTTAAAACACATTGTAAATTTAAGGATATGATAGGTATGTGAAATATTGCATTTACGTGATGCTATAATCCCATAGCATGCATGTTTAGATAATGTGTTGTAGGTATTTATGACTACGTCCACTGAGGTGGTTCATAGCTGCTTTAAAATTATTAACACAATCATAAAATGTTAATTTATCTCAATATCATAATATAGTTCATAGAATACACAGTCATAAATAGAGAAAGCTGTTCAGACAGCTTACTGTAACCAACCAGCTCTTCAACCAGCTCTTTTAATAGATTTAGATTAATTTACTAAATGGCTGGAGTCAAGATACTGTGTGGACAGGAATTCAGACTGAAAAAAAAACTATTCAAAATAGGTCAACCCGCAACCTGTTCGCATAGAGACAGTACATGATTCTGAACACTCACGCATGGAAGTTTTGCCTGCGGTGCACCTGCTTATTTAACGTGATTGATATTCAACTATGGCTCATGTTTTGTGTTCAATTTCGTATACGCAGCAACGATGACATCTCTTCCGATGGCGATAGGAAAGTCAGTAACAGTAGCCTTGGACTTGGTTCGGTAAATAAACTTTACAAACAGGTCATGTATTGGTGTCTCATGGTCAAAGGCTGCCCCGATATTCTTGATGATGTTAATCATCCTTCTTTTGTTTACATTTATTACTTTATAATGATAACAAAGTTGACGAACTTTTATTACTTAACTGCTAATATATTTTTCAGTTTTTTGCTAGTTACTTAATCCGGTGCACTCTAAGGCCTCATTTACGGAGACTCGGGGCGTCACGCGTCGCACGTTTTTGCTGTTACGGTGACGCGGCGCGTGAAGCGGCACACGTCATTGCACGCGTATAAACACAAACATATGGCAATATACGATGTTGTTCATAGAGACGCGAGGCAGGCAGAGTAGCGGTGCCCGCCGCGTTGCCCGCGGCGACTTTTTAAGGCGTATACAGACTTTGCGAGGCATGCGCCGCGAACGGCGCACAGCGAATGCCTCGCAAGGTGTGTACCTTTATATTCGTGGCGAGGCGAGTGCTACGCACGTGCGAGGGCGAGCCACCGTATGTCGGCAAATGCTTCAAGATCAAAGTGCCTTAGTGCCAGCATTACATTAGTTGTGGACGTAGTTGCGCATGCACGTTCGAGGTGTGCGCCGCGTACGATATCCACAGACGCCTCGACTAAGAAAATGAAACTGCGTTTGCTCGGGCCAAACAGCGCGCAGCGCATGCTCGGGCTGATCTAACCGACAGAGCAGCAGTCAAGATGGCACCTTTGCATCGCGTGCGCGTATCCGCTGCTGCTTTTATAATAAAGAAAAAAGTCGTCGTCGTTGGTGGGTTAAAAACTTCTTCCACCTGCGTTATGAATATGGAAATAAACTTTTCGACGATCTCTTATTTGATCCCATAATAATCGGTTACTTTCATATACTTAATGCAACTACTTTTCGTAAAATTTATTTCTTGTCCATATTGCGCGCGAAAATCACAGCGAGGCGGACACAACCTTCCAAACGCAACGCACTGCTCGCATTGAGCCGGCCGATACACGCTCGCCGTACACGCGCGCTTCGCCTTTTTCTTATATTAAGGCCCTCTTGTAGTTGAAGACGTTTCGGCGAACACTGGCCGGTCGTTGCGAGCGCTTGAGCTGCTAGATTTTGTGTATAATTGTTTCGTGGATACAAAATGATAAGGAAATTATAAAATATTTTCTCAACATGCCCTAAAAAACAATAAAACCTATCTTTTGGTATAAGTTTTACATGGGTTGATGATGGAATCTCTTCAAGGTACACGTTTTAAATGGCGATTTAGTGTCATCTTTATGATTATTTTTTATCGAGCCAATTGTTTTAATTCACGTTTCTATCTATCTTCACACAGCGCTTAACAGTATGTTCAATTTTCCTAAATATTTTTTTTTTACTGAAACTAGCCATTTTGCTAGATTCACAGTGGTTTAAAAAAGTTAAAAAGTACTACAACCTCGCCTTAAATAGCTTCATCGAGAATTGCCGCTGCGTGCGCCACCGCGATAAACGCCGCGTGCGACGCCGCGATAAACGCCGCATGCGACGCGTCGTTTCCCGCCGCGGGCTCCTCCGCAAAATACGCTCCATTACAAACAAACGCGTGATAAATCGCCTCTCCGTAAACGCACTCATACAACGTCTGAATTCAGTGTGGGCCGCGCCGCCCAACGCCGCGCGCGACGTCCCGCGTCTCCGTAAATGAGGCCTAAAACTTCGTCACAACCAGGCGAGCCACTTCCGATTTATTGCAAGGTTATCGCTTGGCAATTGATTATTTTTAAATCTTAAGACCCTGTATATTTACCCTCATTAGTCTCAATCCCGTAGGAATATCAGGATAAAAAGTATCCCATGTTAGGGCACGATCTATGCAAGTGCCTAATTTCATTTAAATCCTGTCAAATATTCAACAAACAATCAAATATTTTCTTTCTATAGGTTATTATTGTTAGTTTGGATATTATTTGCTTACAGTTAATATAATAAAATAACTTAGTGTCTTTTTCAGCCTAGAGACACCACTTGTTCCAAGAAAGTACTTCCAAAGTCGAAATCATAGTAATGATCATCCGTTGACCACCGCAAAAAGTAAATGGCAAAACGAGTATTTTGGCATACTGATGGAAAACGAAGAACTTTTAAAAATATTTATTTTTTATATCGTTGTATAGCTTGAAAACCAGACATTTAGTCAAGATTCATAAAAGTAAAACAAATCAATATGAGAGATTTGGGCACCATCAATTCATATTATGAACGCTTGCTGAATGAATATTGTAATCTTAATAAAAAAAACAGCCCATGTCATGACATCGAAAACGTGAGCATTATCGTTAATAAGAAGAGGTGGAAGAAACGCAAAAAACACAATGTATTCGAACATGCACCACACCCTACAATTGCTTTTCATTTATTAAGATTTAGTAAATACAAGAAGCTAGGTTCGATTAACAAACCCTCAAGCATGCCTGAACTACACAAATGTACAAGGTCGGTCCCGCTACGAAACAGAAGTGGCCATGGAAAGGATACAAAACTAAACAAACACAAACTGAGCCCTTTGCAATCAAAGTTTATTGCCAATGCAGTTTCTGAACATCGGTTCGATAATTGCTTCATGAACCTATTTAACTATCCCAGCCAAACAAAATGGAAAATATACAGGTGTCAATTAGGTGCTGTAGAAGACAGTTGTTCTTGTTCTTGTAATTCTGACGCTATGTTTGAAGTAATGAAGGGTTTGTACAACTGTTACAAAGCGCAAAATTGTAACAATTGTTGTTGTGTACTTTGCAGTGATAAACTACAAGAGGACAGAATGCTCGGCCAATTCAGAAAATCGATGGCTTCTATTGCAAGAGATAAAGTATTAGATAGTAAGACTGCAGCAGAAAAAGATACAGTTTTGAACGAAATGGCTAATTCAAGAGTAACATTACCTGAAGGGAACACGGCATCAGAAAATGTTTTGATAGACAGGATAAGGAAACCCATTGGGATACCGCCATCGCCTCAATATGCAGCCGAAAAGGCAAACGTACGGAAAACTGAGGCTGTCACTCCTTTAGGAGCTAAAACTCCGGCGCAGAGAGAAGGAATTTTAAGAGTGCAAGCTAGCTTCAGTTTACTGCTTCCAGAAAGAAGAATTGTTCCAGAGAAGGCTTTGATAGATGAAATAAAAGCAAAAAAGGGGCCCAGTTCTGTCGGTAAATCAGAACTTAAGAATAAAGGTTCAATCCTTGGAAATAAATTACGTAAAGCAAAAGCGGAAGGACTGATGACGCCGCTCATAGATAAAGCACCCGCTGGCAGAGATACAATTCTAAGGAAACTTGCTAACCGATGTATATTCCTCCCTGAAGGTCAATCGTTATCAAATAAATTAATCGTCGACAAGTTCCGCACTGACAAATCTCTATTTAAGGTTTCAACCCGTGCGTTACCAATTAGAGCTGAATCACTGCCGACCGTAACATCACATAGAATACAAAAACCGAAAACAGCTGGACTGTTCACACCACTTGTAGGTAAAACTCTTGAAGAGAAAGAAAAAATAATCCAGGGTTTAGTTGAAACTAGCTTATCACTACCAGTTAAAAGAATTATATCTGAAGTACCACCATGGGAAAGATTACAAAAACCCAAAGTTGCTGGTTTGTTAACCCCTTTGAAACTTAAAACACCATCATTAAAAGGAAATATTCTCAGCAGTATAAATGCCTCAGGTGTGCCGATTCCAGAAGGTGAAACACCGTCTGTAAATAAACTTCTAAGTAAATTGATTTTTAAGACACTACCTCAAACACAATCAAACGAAATCAAATCAATAGCAACTGGGCTATTCACACCAATAACCGGAAAGGCATCTACCGAGAAAGATAGCACACTAAAAAGAGTTGCTGAAGCTGGGTTATCATTGCCTGTAGGTAAAACAGTGTATGAAAAAGACTTTGTAAATAAAATCCGAGCCGAAGTGGGTTTGCCAATTGAGCCAAACCATTCCGCAAAGTTGGGGAAAATTAGAAGGAAGGAGAAAAAGGTTGGCGTGACAGCATCAAAGAGAGCAGCAGAAATATATGCTGAAGAGTTTCAAGATATTGTCAAAACAACATGTGATCGTGGCTGCGGTTGCGACATAAACAAAATCAAATTCAAACACAGTTACTTGAACATCAGAGTGACGTCTCCAGATATATCTTCCTTCTGCGATTGTCCTGATGAATGTTTCCCAGGTGTAAGCAGGGCCCTTATTGACAATGAGGGTGTAAAAGTTACAGTTGGAAGTATTGTTGGTATGCCAACATATTCAATAGAGTGTATCAATCAAGTAATGCTTGACGAAATTTTATCAAAAACCGACCTCAATAAAACACGAACCAACTATCATAATAGCCTCTATGACTCTAAAAAAACAAAATACAAAGTGAGCAGTGACTTGGATCTTAATAATAGTAATAAAATGAATTACATCCTCAACGCTAGCAGTTCTGATATAAGCTATAGCAATAAACCATGTCACACTCAAAGTGAAAACATTCACTCGCTGAATAGTATAGTACAATACCAAGGTAGAGCTAGTAAATCGGAGAGGATTGTGGAAAGTTTAAGAGGTCTTCGATCATCGGATGATGTTAACAGAAGGCCAACTTCAAAGCCTAATTCTGCAAGCAGTTATGAAACCATCCTCATTATAAAAAATGAAATGTCACTAAGCACCAGTACAAGCAACAGTATGGACTCAATCAGTTTGATTTCGGGTGTAGATACCAGCATCTCATCCAGCTCCGCGCATTACTCGGGCTACGAGTCTACTAACGACCTACTAAGTATGACATCACTAGACGGACCAAAAACCAGGTAACTAAAACCAAAATTAAGAATAAAAAATTCAAAATATCTTTACTAAAAACGTAAGAAATTATAAATATAATAAAAACCACTACATTGAAGGAGTGATCTTAAGGAGTACCAAAGCAGAGTTTGGTAAGTTTACATTTCATATTCTCTATACCAAGTGTGAGTCATCAATAACAAATTCTTTCTAAATTAAATATACATAGATTAATCATTTTTAGTTATTTATGTCTTACAAAAAATAAGTGCCTCGGAAATCAACCGCAACGATGTGCTGCCTTAAATTCCTGAGAATTACCAAAATATGACATAAGGAATCAGTATTTTCCGTCCGTATGAAATCTCCTAAAAAAATTGGTACTACAAAAACCACAAGAAACTGCATCATATACACCCGCAAATAGAAACTCAAGCAACCGATTTATGTCCACTTCACCTGAGGAAACAGAGGAAGAAACTGCAAAAGAATGCGACAGCGAAGGAACGATACGAGTAGTCAAGAAAAACAAACCACAATCGATAACAAACTTTCTACGTCCAGCGCAGTTGAATATTAACAACCGAACACTGCCAAAGGATATATTGGACGATACTAAAAAAAAACTAACTAGCGCCTCCTCAACCTCTCTACCTTCTCCAAGCCGGCTGGTCACCGTGGAGGAGTCAGTCCACCACCTCCAAAATAAAAAAGAAAACGAGAAAAAAGAAGGAGAGAATATAGGAAAATATGCACACGGGAAACGAAGCCCACACGGCCAGAGATTAGTAGAATTTGCACTGAACAACGTCTTCTTCTTCATAAACAGTATGTTCCCATGCAAGCCACATAAAAAATGGACATGGCAATCCCCAAATAGTAAACTGTTTAACGAAATTGACTATATATTAACAAACCAACCAACGTTTATAAAGAATTTTGATATAAAAAAAACCTGAACTTCAGTACAGATCACAGGATGATAAGATGTGAGTTATATTTAGCCTCAAAACCAAAAAGAAGAAAAATAAAATTTGCTGACTACACCAGAGACCTACCAGCTGTCTCAGAAAACATCACTAGCTATTAGGAAAATAAATTCATGCAAGCTGTTGGTACAAGTGCAGTAGTTCAAAACCAGTAGGATGAGTTACAAATATTATTTCAAGAGTTTCTGAAACAGTTACTCCGAAGAAAAAAACATACAAATAATTATATAGACGAAGAAACAAAAATACTTTTAGAATAGAGAAGGAATCTATACACGGAAAAGAGAACAAAAGAAATAAAATGTAAATAACAAAAATAGGCAAACAAATAAATAGAAATATTACACAACAAAAAAGAACAATACGACAAAAAACCTTTGAAAAACTCATAGGTAAACTGGGAGCCCTACGTAAAGCGTACAAGAAGGTGAGCGACAAGTCAGAGTGAACACATAAACTTAAAAACAAACAGGGAATTATACAGTCAAGACGTCCTGACATCATAAACGAAGCCACACAGTTCTATAAAAACTCTACACTATCCCTGATAGCGATTGGAATCTTTTATCCACATAGCTTAACAACTATAATGCTGAGGAAACAAGCACAGAGCCACCAAGCATTTTGAGGTCAGAAATAGAACACGCAATACGATCACAAAAAAATGATAGACACCAGGTAACGACAACATCACCAACGAGGTTCTTATGGCGTTATGTACTTCACTTCTGAAACCTCTCCAAGCATTTTTCAATAACATCCTCAGAACAGAAACCATTCCAGAACAATGGTCAAAATGTACGATCATACTGCTGCACAAAAAAGAAGATAGATCAGACCTGGGAAATTATAGACCAATTAGCCTCATGACAAACCTATATAAAGTCTTCTCAAAAATCATATTAAACAGGATAACAAGCAGCCTCAATGAAAATCAACCGCGTGAACAAGCGAATCGCAAAAGTTACTCGACTATAACACAACTAATAGAAAAAGTAAAAGAATATGGAAAGACGGTATATATGTGTTTTATAGATTATACAAAAGCGTTCGACTCTTTACATTTTGAAGCTATATGGCCATCACTAAGATAGCAGGATGTTAATAAAAAATGCATAAATTTAATACATAGTATATATTCAACGTGCCACGCGAAAGTACGCTTAGAACGTGTTGGTGTGGAATTCCCCATACAAAAGGGAGTAAGGCAGGGGGACCCCCTCGCCCCAAAACTCTTCTCAGCTGTACTAGAATCTATATTCAGACGTCTGGATTGGGAAACAAAGGCAATAAAGGTGAATGGGGAACTCCTGAATCATCTACGATTCGCGGATGACATTGTCGTTTTTGCAGAAAGTGCTTTAGAATTGGAGAGTATGGTTACTGAACTAGATAGAGAAAGTCAAAAGGTGGGACTGTCTATGAACATATATAAAACAAAAATGTTAACCAATGGGACACCCCGAGATATTAAAATAGGAAACGAAAAGGTAGAATATGTGAAGGAATATGTATACTTGGGACTGCTTATATCATTACAAAACCATACAAGAAAAGAAGTAGAAAGAAGAATAAATCTAGCTTGGCGGAAGTATTGGAGTTTAAAAGAAATTATGAAGAACAGCTCTATAAACATAAACATCAAGAAAAATCTCTACGAATTAGTGATACTACCATGCCTTATCTATAGTTGCCAGACGTGGTCATTAAGAAATGAAGACAAAGAAAAAATAGCTATCTGCCAACGTAAAATGGAAAGAACCATGCTTGGCATAAAACTTGCAGATAAGGTCAGCAACGTTAATATCAGAAAGGAAACAAGTATAATAGATGTAAGAAAAAAAACGAGATCACTGAAATGGCAATGGGTAGGACACATATGCAGAATGTGTAACAATAGTTGGACAAAAAACTGACACACAGTATGATTACCAAGAGACCTGAAAAGGAAAAAAGGGAGACTAATTAAACGATGGAGAGATATCTTTTAATAGAGATGTCGCCCGTATTGGATGAGATTGCGCGTGAAAGAGGTGTATGGAAAGATTTAGGAGAGGCCTACGCCGCGGAGGCGACTATTATAAATAAAGTTTAATTTACTATTAAAAATTAATTTAAGAATGCATGCAAACATTTAAATATATCTATACTATAAAAACCAATATGTATTTATACAAAACTTGTTATAGGAAAAAATGGCAATTTTTATTTATTTTTAAATTTTATTTAAAAGTTCAACTCCGGGCAGTCGAACGACGCCTTGTAAAACTAAACTGTTTGTTATGTAATAAATTATGTTTATTTAAAAATTGTTGCAATTGATTTAGAATAAGTTTTCAAAAAAAAAAAAAACTAAAAGTAGGTAGCACTGAAATAGGTCTATAATTAGCAGGGTCTGATGTAGACTCGATTTGAACAACGGTATCCTATACATATAACGGTAAATGTTCATACCGTCAATGGAAGAAAGTTCTACTTTCTGATGAGAGTAAGATCATTCAGTATAATAAAAATAGAAGATAGAAGGTGATCGAAGAGAGGGAAAGCATTTTGCACAGTGCTGAATTCATTTCATTTCAATATATATATGTATATATTTTTGAATATATTGATCCCTAGACACTTTTAATGACTACGATTATATATTTTTATTTTCGACAGTGACGATGCTATCGACCACCCTACAATCATTGACGAACGGAATGTAAAAAATATTGAACCAGTGGTTCCACAACACTATACTATCTTAAGAATGTCTCAATTAGAAGATAAATTTGGAAATAAAAAGATAAGGAAAAGGAAGGAGAGGTCTGAAACTAAAGATCCCATCGTACTGTTCAACCAGTTGCCGAGTAAACTCGATATATCGAAGATCATGTTCAAGATTATGTCAAAAAAACGTTTCTCTGGTGCTTCCTCGATATTCATAGTAGTACCAATGTCTGATGATGATGAAGAGCAGAGTTCTTCCGATTGTATTGATTCCATTACTAGTATTCCGTCGAGTGAGTGTCATTTTGCGGCGAGCACTAGTCCCGTGGATTTGGGTACGTACTTTATCTTTGTTGGTACTTGGTTAAACGTGTGGTTTAGTTCTGGACTATACCAAAATTCAGAATAATGTCTTATGCTCCAAAAACATCCAGTCGCATATCACAATTTAACCGCGCTAAGAGATCTTAGAATCACTTCAGACTGTCAGGAACTTTTATCCGAATGATAATGCAAGTGGGATGATTCAGTCAAAGGCCAAAACCTCTACTGGTTCTTTGAATCTGTTATTGGCGACTGGCTGATGGCATCAGATCGTGGCTGGAAGTGGATCACTGTGTTGCCCAATGTCTTACAGGTTATGGCAACTTTAAGAGTAAATGATTTCAATTCTAACTTGTAATGCTGTAAAGTTGTACGAGTAATACTAACAATATGCTCATCATAGTTTATGGGAATTTATTATTTGGCATCAGAAACGCAATGTTATCCGAGTTGTTTAATATGCGAACCATAAAAATTCGTTCTTGAACTAGTGCGTTCAAACTTTCTTTGCCATACCAGTTATTGCGATAAAATGTAATAGCTCACAATTTTTGACCATTTATATCAATGTTAATTTGAAGCCATTTGCTATCTCTGGCTTTATATGGGCATATATAAATCTCACTGCCCGTGAGAGTAACATATGTTATTCTTATTTATCTGCTATTCTTGTCTTCAACATTTCTTTGCTGATTCCAAGACAGAGAGTTGTTTTTTCGGGACTCGTCGAATGTCACTGCCTCGACGGTTTTCTAGTGGCCGCCACTACTGATTCTGGCTGCTAGTTACATAATGTCGATTTTGTTAAAAAAATAACACTTTCTTTGCAAAAAAAAAAATCCAATTTTAATATTCTCACCACCGATATCCATTTTGAAAGGGTGTGGAAAAAAAAATGGTCTGTGCTTTAAACCCGAGACATTGTTTATTCTGCACGAAACATAGTATATCATAGGGTTACCACCACTAGCAAACGAAATATTGTGGCGATACTCGGGTCAGTAAATGATTTGAAAGCGAAGAGTTCTGCCCTGGAAATGATAAAACTATTGCTTTAAAGCTGGATTATGACACAGAGTTTACATTGCGGGGAGGTTCCTCAGTCTCAATCAACGTCGGCTTGGGCTTATACACTTCTCTCGCGAACCTTTAAGATACGACATCATCCCGTCTGTTTAACTGGCATGAAAAAAAATTATGTTTCTGGAATAATACCTTCCAAAGCCCCTCATCTCTGAAGTTGACAAAACGAAAAATCTGGAATTAATTAAGTTAAAACAAGTTCTTGTAAATATACACGCACTTAAAATTATATTTCTAATCAGCACAGTTTTTAAGATATCTTCATTAGATATGACTTCTGAAAATAATGATTATGTTAACACAAGAACTTACAACCCGTAAGTTGCGATCTTTGCCACTGAGCCATCACTGCTCAACGGCTGTAAAATATTGGAAATAAGAAAAATATGCATCGCCGACATTGGTGTGCAAGTCGGACTCCAATTGGTCGGTTTTATACGACCGTACTAATGTGAGATACCTTGTATAAAACCGGCCATTAATGGTGTTGGACCTAATAAGGCATTTTTGTTCTTATCATTATGAACAGCTGTTTCAATGATAGCAAAACAAGAATCGCGTAAAAATATTTGGTGCTCTTAACATTAAATATGTTCGCAAAGTCGTAAGTTTGTTTAGGAGTTCTGTTTTTTTTTCGCGATTTTATCCATAAAATTTGTATTGTTTTTAAACTGTTTTATGTTTTTAAACATGGAAAAATAACATAAACAGTATGGCCTTTTAAGATGCGGCGCTGAAAACATCTTCGTCAACCAAATGCGATAAGCAGGTTTGTGGAAAAGGAAAAAAGTTTTACATGCAAGAAATATCATCTTCCAATGACACAGTAACGATGTTTCAAAATAAACCTCTAGAAGTTCTCCGACTTGTTGGGATGACAAAAGATGAATTCTGTCAAATCAGCACACGGAATGAAATATCATATAATTTTCTCGAAAACGCAGACACCACCACGGACAAGGCATGTTGCACCTACAAGGATAATTATGCAGCAAATGTCATATCTCAGCAAATAACGCCAGTTTATCGGAAAGGTACTTAAATATTTGATTAACTATTTATCTATGTTATTAAAACTTTTTGGTTTGTGCTATGATCTTTTAGAATGAAACACCGTAAAGCAAGGCCCCGTTTTCGGCTACGGTAATTGTTTGATTGGCAGTATAGGAATTTGGATATATGTTATAATTGTTACATGACAACATGATAGTTACAGTCTTAATTGGTTAATGAGAGATTAAGCCCTCTAGATCATTGGTGATCCTCTAATCTCGAATATTATTATCAGCCTTTTGTCTTGACATACTTGCTGGTTATTTTTAATAAATTATCAAGTATTTTCGCATTTCAATTTCTCATAACAATTTATGAATTTAGTTTTAAATGTTTCAGGTAACACTTTTAGCTGGTTCCGCTTCTGTAAAGTTTCTGCAGAATCATCGTGCAACATACCTCCATGCATGGACTCTAGTACCGATCCCTTGCCACCCAATCGCTCTCGCCATAACGATCATAGTCAGCAAAACCAAATGATGAAATCCCCCTCGCTTTATAGCAGTCCACCAGGCGATTTAAAACAAGAGAGGAGTCGGTCTGCTAAAGTACAGAAGCCATCCATAGAGTCAATACGTCACGAGGGTGATACTGCACCCAAAAAAGCGGGCAAGTATTTTTCATTTTATTTAAACATTAAGTAATTTGTTTGTTTCAAGCAATAATATTATTGTGAATGACAGCCCATTTGGTAAGTTTCGCGGTATAATAATTTTGGGAAATTCGCACAAGGTTTTATTATTTACTGGCAGGGAGGTAGCGACAATGCTCTTGAAGTTTTAACTGGATAAAATAAATCAAACGCTGTAATTTGAACAAATGGATTTGTATTCTCAACTAGCTTCTGCCCGGGACTTCGTCCGCGTAAAAAATTCTTACTCCCCTGACTCTCTCAGTTTTAATCTCTTTCCATCCATAGTTAAAGATTACCAATCCACTTTAGCCGCCCGAACACATACCCCATTATGTTTTGTTTTCATTTTCTCGGATAGAACAATTTTTTTGAAGTGAAAACTTCTTTAGCGGCGTTGAGCACTTTTTCTGTAATGGGTATAAAATCTTAAACTCGCGTCAGGACACGTGACCTGATCGAAAAAGCGTAGGACGGATGGAGAGTAGACAGCTATCCCCTCTCTACGGCGCGGCGAAAATGTATGCCTGGGCCTACTGTTTCGTTTAGGCGGCGCAGGGCGCTTGCGCGAATGTTCGTCTATGTTACAGCGTGCCACGCGCATCCATGGATGGTGACAGCTGATGGCTCGACCGTCTGTGTAGTGATCACATTGTTGTGTATTCGTAAAATTCGTGAATATAAAGTGCTTAAAATATGGAAATTGAACAACAAATTATTCCCTAACCATTCCAAAATATCAAACATGCTCAACGTTAATAATCAAGTTTTCACTTCTGCCGGCACTCCCGGAGTGCATTTTTTTTTGGTAACGGTGTGGATGTCTTAATGGATAATCTTCGTCCTAGGGCGGACGGAGGGGTCTGTCAGGCTTCTACTGACTGACATCAACCCATGTTCTCTTACACACTTGCGCTGGAAACATTTAAGCACTCTTTACATAGCCTCCAGCCGGTGTCTTGTAAACCCGGAGAGTAAGGTGTTTGACTGTTCTCGCCACGGCTTAGTGGAGAGCGCGTGAAAAATTGTGCACTACCATCTCAGGTCTTATATAATAGGCGGGGGAAGACGTCCGCGAGACCACCGAGAGCACCCGCGCACCCACTAAATGACAGGCAGTTGTGCTTCCTCCTGTCACGAGGCAGGGTGTAGAAAACTGTCCTGCCCTACCACCGCAATACTTTCTGACGAAATTTGGACCGGTACATCACGATCTTTTGCTGCATTAGTACCACGCCCCCACGTCTGGACTTTCTCACGCCACCGATGCAGTGACTCTCACTTCCAGATTCCAGGGTAGTGATCTAGCCATTGCGCAAGCCACCTTGTAGAAGATCGTGGGATACCCTTTGATTACTCTGATGGCCATTGCCCTCTACGGTAGTCGCAACCCTGTGATACTGCGGGCCGTCAGGTTAGCTGCCCACACAAGGGCCCCATATAGGGCCATAGATCAACGACACCCACGTAGAATTGCCTTCAAGCGATGAATGCTAGGGCTCCACCAATAGGGAAACAGCGTTGACAGTGGACCTTCCACGCCCATCAACTTGGACGCCGGACGCCGAAAGAGGGGATCGAAGTCCGAACGACTATTAACCACCAATTTCAGGTACTTCATGGATGACGTGACAGGCACAGCGATTTGGTTTTCCCTAACCACGATGTGTGATTCTGGTGGTGGTGCCTGTCGGGGGCCCTGGAATGTGATGGCCTCCGACTTGTTAAAATTCACCTCCACACCCAGGCACTGGTTTATCGCCACCGTAGCTAGCAACGTTGCCTCTTTAGGCGATCCCGAGCCGTGACCAGTGCGTCTTCCGCGTAACACGTCAGGTGCAAAGCTGTATGGAGCTCGCCCCGCAACACCCAGTCGGAGCCAATGTCCCACAGAAACGCTCCTAAAATCGAGCACTGTGGGACACTGCACGACATCTCACGCCAGCTTCTGTCGTCACGACCCCTGTAGGTGAAACACTTTTATGCTAAATACGCCCTAACCGCGTGGTGGAGGTTGGGAAGCACTCGGTAAAAACACAGCGTTCCCCTAATACAACTCCAGGATAGGGTGGTAGGTATTGGAAGTGTCCAATGACACCACCAGTATCACCCAGCCCCAAAGCGACACTTCCTCTGCCAGGACTTTCATCTTTCATCTATGGTGGAGTGCCCATGTGGAAAGCTGAACAGACTGTCGTCCAAGTCCGGCCCATCTCTGCACACGTAGCTGACGAGGCACTCCGAGATTATCCACTCAAACAACATGTACACGTCGTCAACCAACACTGTATAGAATGCCTTCCTGAGCAAGACAATTAATCAGCCTTCCACTAAACTGGCCCTGCTCGAGGCACGCTAAATAGAGCCCTTTGTCTCAGTCTGGCCTTTAAGGCCTTCAAGGCGAAAACAAGGGTGCGGCCGGAAGGCCCCGGGGCACGGTTTTTCATCCGGATTCGTTTCACGGCCACCCTGAACTCCGCTTCTAACACCTCAGGGAGGCTGGCACAATATTCTTCTGGCTCTGCAGCTGGAGGCGGTGCCATCGACGGAGTCTCATGGTTCGTTCTTTTAGGGAAGAGTGCCGCAAGAACCTGCTCTTGCAGCGGAGATTGAAGATCCTCTGTAAATGGGGCGAAGAGGAGGGCACAGGGACGGTGTTTTGCTCAAACCATACGGTAAGGGCTACCCTATGGAACCCCGTCCAGGGTCTCCAGCAAGCGTTTCCCTTTGACGCGTCTTGGCCTCGCTGACTGTTTGCGGACCTGGGGCATGGACGCATCGCAGGTTTGCGTCATCGCCCCGTGGAACCACAGAGCCTCTACTTTGCTTTAAACGGGTCCATCGGTCATTGACTCCCTTTTCGAGGACTGAGCAATAGCGGCTTCCTCGAGAGCGGCCTACCTGTCAGCGTTTGAGTACCCATCGTGGACCATACGTTTCCGGGACCGATGGAGCGCGGCCACCTGCGGCCTGGGTGGTGACAAAAACCTCTCACCGGGATAAACGTATCCCATGCGTCCAGGTTATAAACTCTATGTGTACCAAGCTTCGATTCTCTATTGTGTTGCCTAACTTTTTTATCTATAATCTAAAGTGCCATAATCTTCATTTTGTCTGAATGATAACTTGCCCCAAATTTAATGTCACACAATATCAAATTCCATAAAATTAAAATTCCTTACTACAAAATGCCCTAAATCCGTTTGTCATAGATATTATAATTTAGTCATATACAAAAGACTTCAAACCGTTTTCAATAAAGTTATTAAGCACTAAATTCAAATTACTTTATCCTAGTAAAATAATAATACCACAACCAATAACTGTTAGCTATTTCCTGTCTGTAAATATTGTTTTTATTTTTTGGATTGTGGTGAGAAACAAAAACATTTTTATTTTTTTAAATAAAAATGTGAACATGTTGTTTTTATTTTTTGCATGCAAATAATCATACACCATGCATGCAGCAAGCATGCAAGCAAGCAGGCAGCATAAGCGAGCAGCATGCCAGCAAGCGAGCATGCAACATGTAGCATGCAAGCGAGCATATAACATGCACCAGGCATGGTTTCTGTCACGGCTCCAGCCGCGGAGCTTCGACGGTCCCACGCGGGTTTATTGCCGCAGATGGTTTAACACTCACCACCTAGCTTGCTTTTCCTCAACTCGCGGGCCATCCCACCCCTCCGCACCTTTGCGATTCTTAATTCCACTGTAGGGATAGGGCAGGCAGGACAGCGTGGAGTCGGATTTACAGCAATTCGTTTCTGTCACTAAAGTTTAATTCTAAACAAATGGTTTAGGACTACCAATTTTATTTTAAATGAACATTCGGAATAATACACGTTGTACCGAATGTGTATTATTCCGCACACACAGTAGATTCAATTATTATAGCACTCGATATTATGACAGAATAGTTTTAGAAGTAAAGATAATTTTATGTATATCAACATTTTGATTTTTGTTAACATGGTTTCTGAAGTTTATAGATAACGTGTTATGGACAGTGATTTTCGGACAAACAATTTTAGAAGCTGGTTCATCTAAATGCATTCAGCCGTTTTTGTGTGATTAGGAAACAAACATCCTAACAACCAAACTGCTAAACATCCAAACACAATCACATTTATAGTATTAGTAGGATAATATTTGAAATGATGATAAATCGTAACGAATGGTTTTCAATGTTTCAGGTAAGCGCAGCTGGTTCAATCAATCATCAGCGAGCGACATACCTCCGTGTTTTAACCCCAGAATCAATTCTGTGCCACCCAATCGTCCTCGCCAAAACGATCGTAATCAGCAAAAACAAGTGAAAAAATCCCCCTCGCTTTGTAGCCGACCACCAGACGATTTAAAAAAAGAGAGCAGTCGATCTGCTAAAATTCAGAAACCATCCATACAGTCAATGTGTCTGGAGGGTGATGCTACACCCATAAAAGTTGGCAAGTAAATTTTGTTATAACAGGCGTGTAGTTCTGCTACTCGATAATAGATGACAGTAGCGTGGCGTATAGTTTCCTCAGTGACCATATTATGTGGCAATATAAATTCGCATACCAAAGTAATAATCATCTTAAACATGTTTTTGGTGTAGGTTGGTACCGTCCACATAAGGCAGCATCAAGCAAACCGGTGTGCGATATACCTATGTGCACAGACTTCAGTTCCAGTCCTGTGCCGTCTTACTACCATATCCAACAATCTCGTAGTCTGCTACATCAATCTACAGGATCGCATTGGCCTTGTGTCTGTCCACCAGATGAAAATGAAGAGACGAAGAATCCATCAGCTAAAGCAGCTGATGCCAAAAAAGCTGGCAAGTGAATTTTTGATTTTTATTTAGTCTGAAGTTTGTCTCAAACAACAAACACATCCCTACTAATATTATAAATGTGAATGTAAGTTTGTTTGTTACGCTTTCACGCAAAAACTATTTAACCGATCATCATGAAATTTTGTACACATATTCTTGAAGGTATTAGAAGTAGATAACAAAAGCCACATAAAAAAAATTGATAAAAAGAAGATTGTCGAAAAAAAAAAAAAACAAAATCTAGCTATTTCAACGCCATCTAGCATTCCAGTAATGAAGTTACAAAATAAAAAAATTGACGCGGACGAAGTCGCGGGCAGAAGCTAGTAGTAATATACCAGGCCACTCAGAAAGTATTGCGAAAAAAAGTTTTTTTGTATGAGAGACTGGCCAGTTATAAACTATTATAAAAATAATGATTATATACAAGTAAAAATAGGTACGTTCAAATTTCAAAATTTCCCACCACATTTTTTGCGAGCTAATTAAATTATCGTGTCTCATTGGAAAATGGATTTGCACCGAGAACATTTTCGCGCTATGACTTTTTACGATTTCAAGTGTCGCCTGAAACCGGACGAATCATACGATAGACTTCAAATTGCATTCGTGGATGAAAGCCCTTCCAAGGCAACTGTGTATCGTTGGTATAACGAATTCAAACGTGGTCGACTAACTTTGGGGGATGAAGAAAGAAGTGGTCGCCGTTTGACGGCAGTTACGGAAGAAAACGTGCTAGCAGTGAAAAATTTAATCCAAGACAATAGGCGAATTACGTATCAGGAGATTCAACACATACTGCAGATTGGATCGGGAAGCCTTCACGAGATTTTACACGCGCATCTTCGCGTGAGGAGGATAGTTTCACGCTGGGTGCCGCACAACCTCACCGATGCTCAGAAGCAGGCCCGGGTGTAATAGTGCCGTGATATGATAAACAAATTTGAAGCAGGCTCGTCTCGGCGTGTTTACGACATTATTACAGGTGATGAATCCTGGATTTATCAATACGATCCAGAAACGAAGCGCCAGTCGACGGTTTGGGTGTTTCAAAACGAATCAACGCCTACCAAAGTGAAGCGATCTAGAAGCGGGGGAAAGATTTTGATCGTGAGCTTTTTCAATTTGACTGGCTACTTGGTGTCAATCCCTTTACGGAACCAAAGAAGCATCAACGCCGAATGGTATACTACCAAGTGCTTGGCAGAAGTTTTCTCTGTTGTGAGCAACAAGCTACCAAACACAGGGCTCCCGGGCTACTGCTCCACCACGACAACGCGCTCACGCACACCGCGCTCAAAACGAGGGACTTCTTGGACTGCACGCCGGGTAAACTTCTGGGTCATCCTCCTTACAGCCCTGACCTAGCACCGTGTGACTTCTTTTTATTCCCAAAAATTAAAAATCAGCTCAAAGGGATACAATTTTTGTCGCCGGAAGATGCGCTGTCAGCGTTCGAGCAGGCTGTAAACGACGGCAGTGTCTGCGGCGGACTGGCAAAAGTTTTTTGAAAACTGGTTCAGACGCATGAAACTTTGCATAGAGGCCAGTGGAGAGTATTTTGAAAAGATTTAATAAAAAATATTTACCTATTGAACACTTCTTTTTATTTTCGCAAAATATTCTGAGTGTCCCACGTATAATATGATGTTAAGCAATCACCGCAGCCTGAAAAGGCGGCGGTGATTGGTGTTCCGCGTGGTGTCGGACGTAAAGAATAGCACCATCCTATTCTTTTCCGCGGGTGTCGTAAGAGGCGACCAAGGGACTTACTAGAGAATTGGCAGCAGGGTTCTTTATGCATTTTACCACCATACTGAGATCGCCAACCCGCCTGTCAAGCGTGGCGATTATGGCAAACCCCACCAATTTGAGGGAGGCCTATGTCCAGCAGTGGACGTCTTACGGCTGAAATGATGATGATGATGATTGCTTAATATAAGGTTAGTTGTTTGCTCGTTTTGCCCACTTGACGGTATATTTTTTTTTAACCTAGATTGCGTGTCCAATACCAGAAAATCATTCTTGAACTCGATAACCAACGCCTGGCGCTATCTTATAACGAAAAACAGAATTATTTACTGAAAACTTATAACCTTTGTTTGTGTGTGTTTGAGGAGGATACAGGATGCTTTAGATTCACAACGGAACACGTAAGGTGGCGCCGCTGTGACTAAGTCCAGGAAACAAGACGTCTAGTATTTTACAATTTTTTTATAATCTACATGATGCAAAAACTTTTAACAAAAAATTAAACCGCCAAAAAAACAGAAAAGCAAAAAATAATAAACCTTAATATTATGAGTCGGCGCTTTGAGTGATCTTAGTTGATTGATTTTTCAGCGCCGACTCAAAATTTTAAGGTTTATTATTTTTTGGTCTTCTGTTTTTTCGGCGGTTTAATTTTTTGTTAAAAAGATTTTATTTTGTAATTTTTTTGTGGCTTCAATGTACTAATAATACTTGGCAAGGTATACCCTATCCAATGAAAAAAGAATTATCAAAATCGGACTACTGTGTACGAAGTTATGCGTGGTTTTACATTACAATCAATGACTGAACAATCAATCATCTCCTGTTTTCCGATCCTTAGGGTTCGATTTTGTTTTCCAAATTTATATGGGACCACCCTCGGAGTATACCCTTTCCAATAAAAAAAGAATTATCACTATCGGACTACTATGTAAAAAGTTATGCGTGGTCATACATAAAAAAAAAATATACGCGTCGAATTGATAACCTGCTTCGTTTTTTTTCGTCGGTTAAAAAGACGAAAGTGTATGATATGCGTTTTTGTTCAATATAGCCCTCCAGACCATATTTCGGCCTTGGCGGTCAATCTCAACGGAGACTAGCCGTCCGCGTGGGATATATTATAGTGCACTAGTGTATGCGCAAACGCAGGGGCACTCTTTATTCCGTCACTGTCATAGTCCGATGCAACAGTTATCTTAGATATAAGGAAAGAAAGGATATTACTGCTTGCTCTGTTGATCGCTTATGTGAGGTAGCATGTGCAGAGGTTGAAGGCCATACTTTCTTATGTATTTATAGGCCACCAGCCTCAAACTTGTCATCATTTTTGATCATTATGGAAGGAATATTAGGTAAACTTTTTGAAGATAATAAATTAATTTTCGCTTGTGGTGACCTAAATATTGATCTGTTAGTTAATTCACCGGAAAAATGTAAGCTTATCTCATTGTTTAAATCATTCAATTTAAAATGCATATTTAATGAACCGACAAGAATAACACCAACCACAGCCTCATGCATAGATAATGTATTTACCAATTGTAAAATAAAAGAGTCGTCCATAATTAGTGGCGTTAGGTCTGACCATACCGGTCAGCTTGTATCATTTGACTTAGACAAAAAGTTACACTTAAATAAATCCATTGAACTTAGACCCCTGACTAAAAATAAATTGAAAATGTTTAATAATAATGTTCTTAGGAATCTCTCAGCAGAAAGTTTTGATTCACAAGACCCAAATATTAACTATGGCACTTTTTTTTCTACAGTATGCCAAGAATTCAATAAAGCATGTCCTGTAAAAAAAGTTTCAATCAATATTAAACCAAAATTTAGTGAATGGGCTACTGCTGGCATTAGAAAAAGCAGAGATATTTTATATAATTTGTATCACGAAAAATCATTGATTTCTGATCAAGCCCTTCATAATTATGTAAGAATCTATTCTAAGATATTCAAAAGAGTCTGCGCTCAAGCTAAATCTAAACTGATAAGTAAAAAAATTTGTATTTCAAACAATAAAATAAAAGCTGTCTGGGAGGTAATTAATAAAGAAACTGGAAACACAAAACAGCGACATCAGAATGAGTTGACTCTAAAAATTGATAATAAAACTATTTCAGATAAGTTAAAAGTTGCTGAGACCCTTGAAAATTTCTTTACCAACATTCCAATAGAAGTTACGAAATCTCTCTCCTCATCATCTATATTAGCTGAATCTCTTCTTAAAGAAAACTTCAACAAGGACATTCCTAGTTTTGAATTCAAACCCATTTCTATTGCCACAATTAAAACAACATTTAAAAGTCTTAACATAAAAAACACAGAAGACTTATGGGGTATTTCGGTTAAAGTTCTTGAAAATATCATCGACACCATTGCTCCTGTCTTGACAGGTATATTTAATCAATGTTTAGACCGCGGTACGTTTCCTGATTTAATGAAACATAGTAAAGTAGTACCAGTTTTCAAATCGGGTAGTAAAACTGATCCCTCGAATTATAGATCTATATCTGTGTTACCAGCATTGAGTAAAATTTATGAAAAAATCATGCTGGACCAGATGTTGGCTCATTTCAACTCAAATGGGATTTTACATAGTCGACAGTTTGGTTTCACGAAAGGTAAGTCGACGAGTGACGCGGGAGTAAAACTTATCAGTCACATATTAGAATCCTGGGAGCAGTCCCAGGATGCAATTGGCATTTTCTGTGACCTCTCAAAAGCGTTCGACTGCGTTGACCACAATACACTGATCTGCAAATTACACCACTACGGAATTCGTGGACAAGCTGCCGATCTTGTTCTTTCCTATTTATCGAACAGACAGCAAAAAGTAAACGTTGGCGGGGCTACGTCCTTGGGGTCTCTTGTTAAGATAGGCGTGCCGCAGGGTTCAATTCTTGGCCCTTTCTTATTTTTAGTTTACATTAATGACCTTCCTTACATGATAGCTAAGTTCTCGGATATAATTTTGTTCGCTGATGACACTTCACTTATTTTTAAAATAGATAGAAAAGACAGGGATTTCTTACATGTTAACGATAGTCTAGCTATTCTTTCGAAGTGGTTTGCAGCTAATAATCTCTTACTTAATGCGAACAAAACGAAATGTATTAGGTTCTCATTGCCAAATGTTCCCCAAGTAGATTTAAATTTAAAACTTGATGGCAAGAAACTAGATGCTATTTCGGAAACTGTATTTTTAGGAATTACTCTATTTCGAAACTGCAGTGGGGTCCCCACATTAGAGCTATTTCAGGTAGATTAAGTTCAGCTGCATATGCAGTAAGAAAAATTAGGCAGTTGACCGATATAGGTACAGCTCGATTAGTATACTTCGCTTATTTCCACAGTATTATGTCTTATGGCGTTCTACTGTGGGGTTCTGCAGCTGACGTAGATTCAGTTTTCATTTTGCAAAAGAGGGCAATCCGCGCAATTTATAAAATGGGGCCTCGCGAGTCTCTTAGAAACAAATTTACAGAAATTGATATACTGACTCTTCCCTCTATTTATACCTTTTTTTTTCTTTTTTTTTGGATGGGAAATCATCAAATGACTTCTCCCGCTCTGGGCGGAGCAGGAGGGCGTGTCAGACTTTTACTGACTAAAACCCACCCGTGTTCCTTCAGTTGCCCATGTGCCAGAGTCACGGTATCTCTTTCGAACAATCTCGCGACCCTGGCAGGCTCTCTTTATACCTTTGAATGTATTTTGTATGTTCGCAAAAATTTAGGCCTTTTCAAAATAAGAAGCGATTTCCATAACATAAATACGCGTAGTAAAAATGAAATTGTGATACCAAAATTTAGATTAACTAAAACTAGTAAATCATTTCTGATAAACGGTATCCGCTTCTATAACAGGTTGCCAAAGTCTGTTACTGAACTTAGCTATGGAAAGTTCAAATCACACATCAAACGTGTCCTTATCAAAAAAGCATATTATAAGATAAAAGACTACGTTGAAGACAAGGAACTTTGGCAATAATTCCTTCTGCACATGTGGCTTCCCTGGTAGCTCATTACAGGATGACCTGTGTCTATTAACTGCTCCCGAGTGACGATGTACATTTTGTATTCAAGTTTTTCAGTTTTTACATTCTTTCACATTTACTCATTTTTGAAATTGTATACCTACAATTGTACATTGTACTCTTTAATATTAGTTGTCATGGCAATAATGACATTTGGTTTAAATAGTGTAATATGTCTTATTTATGAAATAATATTATTTATGTAGATTATTTTATACTTTGTGAATGTGAGAACGTTGTAGGCCTTGTAGACTGTAGACAATTTTCTATCTTATTCAGTACCTGGTACTTGTTGACAGGCCTACACCATCCTCCCATACTATTAACACTGTAATTTGAAATAATTGTAAAAACGAATTATTTTTAAAAGAGTAACCGTGGAGTTTCTTGCCGGCTCTTCTCCATAGGAACCAACTATTTGGAACCGTGCACCTAGCTTCTGACGTTTCATAAGTGCCCATGTAGGTTTATATGATATAAAAATATTTTGATTTGATTTGATTTAATGGGATGGCAATCCGACACGACCGAAGAGAGATCAGGTGAACGATCAACGGCTTAACGTGCTTTCCGAGGCACGGGGGTGACAAATCGCCAACTTCCAAACGTCTTATAACACTTACTCGCAAAGTTTTGTAAATGGTCTGGCACATAATTACGTGAGACACTCAGAAAGTTTTGCGAAAATACAAAGAAGTGTTCTATAGGTAATTTTTTTTTATTAAATCTTTTCAAAATACTCTCCACTAGCCTCTATGCAGTTTCATGAGTCTGAACCAGTTTTCGAGACACTTTTCCAGTCCGCCGCACACACTGCCGTCGTTTACAGCCTGCTCGAACGCTGACAGCGCATCTTTCGGCGATGAAAATTGTATCCCTTTGAGCTGATTTTTAATTTTTGGGAATAAAAAGAAGTCACACGGTGCTAGGTCAGGGCTGTAAGGAGGGTGACCCAGAAGTTTGACCGGCGTGCTGTCCAAGAAGTCTCTCGTTTTGAGCGCGGTGTGCATGAGCGCGTTGTCGTGGTGGAGCAGTAGCCCGGGAGCCCTGTGTTTGGTCGCTTGTTGCTCACAACAGAGAAAACTTCTGCCAAGCATTTGGTAGTATACCATTCGGCGTTGATGCTTCTTTGGTTCCGTAAAGGGATTGACACCAAGTAGCCAGTCAAATTGAAAAAGCTCGCGATCAAAATCTTTCCCCCGCATCTAGATCGCTTCACTTTGAGAGGCGTTGATTCGTTTTGAAATACCCAAACCGTCGACTGGCGCTTCGTTTCTGGATCGTATTGATAAATCCAGGATTCATCACCTGTAATAATGTCGTAAGCACGCCGAGACGAGCCTGCTTCAAATTTGTTTATCATATCACGGCACCATTACACCCGGGCCTACTTCTGAGCATCGGTAAGGTTGTGCGGCACCCAGCGTGAAACTATCCTCCTCACGCGAAGATACACGTGTAGAATCTCGTGAAGGCTTCCCGATTCAATCTGCAGTATGTGTTGAATCTCCTGATACGTAATTCGCCTATTGTCTTGGATTAAATTTTCCACTGCTAGCACGTTTTCTTCCGTAACTGCCGTCAAAGGGCGGCCACTTCTTTCTTCATCCCCGAAAGTTAGTCGACCACGTTTGAATTCGTTATACCAACAGTTGCCTTGGAAGGGCTTTCATTGAATGCAATTTGAAGTCTATCGTATGATTCGTCCGGTTTCAGGCAACACTTGAAATCGTAAAAAATCATAGCGCGAAAATGTTCTCGGCGCAAATCCATTTTCCAATGAGACACGATAATTTAATTAGCTCGCAAAAAATGTGGAGGGAAATTTTGAAATTGGAACGTACCTATTTTTACTTATAAATAATAATTATTTTTATAATAGTTTATAACTGGCCAGTCTCTCATACAAAAATACTTTTTTTCGCAATACTTTCTGAGTGGCCTGGTACTGTCCAAAAGAGTAGAATCGCCCCTTAACCCCGTCATAAAACATAAATATTGCACAAAGACGGGCTCTCGCATCTACAACATTGTAAATAAAAAATTGAAAATTAGAACACAAATGAATTTAGAAAGGTTATACTGCCCTGGTTAAAAAGTTTGGACTTTGATACCACAGAAAACCTAATTAAATTGTTTTGAAGAGTATCACTCACACTTACCAACAAACACACACTCACACACACATACCTCTCCTCCACACACACACTCATCCTCAGTCCCAGACACTCATACATTTATATTATATTTTATAATATTTTACCATGCATGTTACTTTGAATTCTATTAGTTCTTCTGTTCTTGTTTCTATCTACTTTTGTTTCACTTCTGATCTTTGTTTGCCATAATTTACATGTTCCTGTAATCAGGGGAAGATAATTAAGAGCTAGAGAATTTATAAAAATGTTGTACAAATTTATGTTCAATCAACTCAGCCTATCGCAGTCCACTGCTGGACATAGGCCTCTCCCATGCTGCGCCACAACACCCTGTCCTCCGCCTTCCGCATCCAGTTTGCCCCAGCTACTTTCTTTAAGTCGTCGGTCCACCTAGCTGGGGGGCGTCCCACGCTACGCTTGCCGATACGCGGTCTCCACTCCAGGACTCGTCTGCTCCATCGGCCATCGGTCCTTCGACAGACATGGCCAGCCCACTGCCACTTCAGTTTGCTTACTCTGCGAGCTATGTCGGTAACTCCAGTTCTTTTCCGGATAATTTCATTTCTGATTTTATCCTTCAAAGAAACTCCGAGCATAGCCCGCTCTATAGCACGCTGAGCGACCTTGAATTTGTGAACCAGCCCAACTGTCAGTGTCCATGTGTCCATGTGTGTCAATTTATGTTAATAAAGACTATTATCATTTTCCTTTATTCACTTATACACACTTATAAATTATATTTACAAATATTAAAATATAAAAGTAAACGAACATTTAAAAATATAAAATAGTAGCCCACCCGTATCGGGAACAGGGTCCGAGCTACCGGTGGTCAGGGCTCCAGAGAGAGGAACGTCCTAACAATGCGAGCCGTGTCCAGAAGTACGGCTTTCGGAATCAAGCCCTTGATCCAGCTGCCCAACGAGAGCCTCTCAGGTGTTGTTCGAGGCTCTTGGCTATCAAACCATTGGCTGTTACAACTATCGGCACAATAGTCGCTGAGTCGACATCCCACATGTCCACGAGCCAAGTCAAGATACTTGATTTGTTTATCTATCTCGGCTTTCCAATGGGCCGACAGCCTCTCCCGGAAGAAGAAAATCGCAGAGTGTCTGTCTCCATCACCACAAAAACATTCCAGCGATGCGGCACTCTAGATATAGACTTGTTCGCGACGGAGGCTGTGCTTCCACTACATGTCAGCTAAGATTTGAAAGACAAGAAACCATTCTTTACGAACGCTTTCAGTCAGGATTGGAACTCCAATCTAATAACTAGTAATTTTGAGTCGGCGCCAACAAGCCAATTAATTCTATTTCTATAAAATTAAGGTAATTTAGTGATCCTTGGTAATTGATTTTTTGGGGCCGACTCAAAATTACTTAGGTTTCTTATTTTTTGCTTTTCAGGTTTTTCGGTGGTTTAATTTTTTGTTAAAAAGTTTTTATTTTACAATTTTTTATAATCTACTAATTACTACATGCTTGTAAAATCGTTATGCGTGGTCATACTATTCAATCAATGAATGAATAAGCAATCATCCAATGAATGAATAAGCAATCATCCCCTGTTTTCCTACCCTTAGGTTTCGGTTTTTTAATCCAAATTTACTTGAGACCACCTTTGGGATATAAAAACCATTTCCATTAAAAAAAAATTCAAAATTGGACCACTCTGTAAAAAGTTATGCGTGGTCAAACATAAAAAAAATTAACTTGTCGACTTGAGAACCTCCTCCGTTTTTTTTTCGTCGGTTAAAAAGCGCCTTATTATCGACTGTTTTACGTATTGTACAATAAATCTGCATTCATATATAGTTAAGAATAAAACCATACTCATTGTTAATGAAACACTGGGGAAATATAACATCAATTTAAAAATCTATTTTAATTTCGATTTTATGTGAACCCATTCTTCATGTTTGGACAAAACTCGTAAGAAATATGGTATTTTAGAAAAAAAAAATCGCTGCCTGTTTGATGTCTAGAGAGAGCATATTATACTCGTATTTTTTTTTAAGAATGGCCACAGTCTGATATCTCTCAGATTAACAACAACATTTTTCTTGATTCCATACATTTTTGACAAGTTTTTAACATTAATTGATGATGGCCTGGATAATAAGACTGCGACTGAATTTTGAACGTTTTTAATTCCTTGAATTGGCCTTCAGGGGTGTAGGGGGAGCACATAACAACTGGACTCCCCAAATGTCTACCTCACCTGCACGCGATACACCCTGCCACTGACAGACGAGGCGCTGGCGACCTATCGATGGCGGTAACCATACAACAAGCCAACCTAAATTCTCCAGAGCGATGACGGGCAGCAGCGTCATCGCTCCGGAGATACTGCATGGTCTCTGGTGAGGCGGTAAGCCTCCTTGCCGGATTGCCACCATGGGAACTGAAGGCAATTGTCCTTGTACATATGTGGGAGTGGCGCGAGGAAGCAAAACGGGCCATAACTCCGCTGCTACGAGAAATTACGGCACAGCGACATGGCGTCGTGAAGGGTGGAACTGTTGCAACCCAGTGTTGGGCATACCACAATGGTGACGGTAAGTCCACTCTTTGAGGAGTAGCTGTAAAGGCGCCAAGGCGTCCTCACCTTCCGCCTTATACAGGTACTCACCGGACACGGCTGCTTCGGGAGGTTCCTGTCCCAGACAAACTGGGAGGAAACGCCCGGGTCTGGTCACCATTGAGTGGATCGCCTGGAAGATACGGTGGAGTATATGGTGAAGGTCAGCTCTGCCTTGGCGGAACACCGCCGTTTCCTCACGATGACGATCGGTGGCGGCGATTTCTCGCGTCCGAACCTGGCCCACGCCGTGGTACGAAGTGAGAGTGCATGGGAAGCCCTCACCTCTGAAAACACCCGCAAAACAGTAATGCTGAGCTGAGTGAGTAATGCGAAGGAGGAGGCGTGAGGGAAAGGCAATCTTTGCACGCGCACGCCCCAAGCCGACACAGGAGATGCGCTGAGTGTCGGGAGTCCATTACGGACTCCCAGCCACTGTAGGCGTGGGCTTGCGGACGGCGAACAATGGGTAGCTCACCACCCGGTAAGGGTCAGGCCCGGGTCAACGACGCGTTAGGTCTCACGCGCGCCTCGAAGAGATGTTCGTAGTAAAGCCCCGTATTCATGGTAAACATTTGTTTAGCAACAAAGTTGAATCAACGTGTTACGGAGTTGCTGTCAACATGTTGCTGGCAACACTGTGTGTTGCAGAGTTGATAACAGCATGTTGACCAGCTCTCGCTCGATGAGCGTAAACATCAGTTTAGCAACAAATGTTGACGTGTGTGGACGTGTTTGCAACAGTTTATAAACATGGCAGTAGTGTGGAGCAATGATAAAATAATGCAATTAATATAATTATTTCCAACAAAATCATTAGGTACTATGGGATTCTTCTATAAAAGAATACAAAGATAAAAACAAAAAGAAGATTCGAAGAAATTTCTCAAGCCCTAAATATATCTGAATGTATAAATGAAAGAGAACTGTATGAATCTCCAGTTGCAAGATACCGTAATGTAATAGCCAGCCTAGTTTGAGGTGAAACTGGCTGACGAATATTTGTTTCCTTTTTGGCTATTGACGGACCAATCATTTCCAGAAGATGTTCGAAATCACTTTTCAACATTCTCGTAAAGTTAATAAATGATCCATCTGTCATTCTGAGGTCACTCATCAAATTTTCTCTTTGCAGAAGATAGTTTCGAATCCACCATATTTTTCTCTTTTTTTTATTAGAAATCCTATACATCAGATACAGAGAATACAACAACACTACTTCCTCGGGCAACATTTTAATGCGGACTGCCGTGTGGACAACCCATACTGATTTAAACAAAGTTTCCAGCAACATTCTCGCCGTTCATCAACAACGTTGATCAACTGTTGCTAAACAAATATTTACCATGAATACGAGGCTTAATTGAAGAGGTCCGCTAGGACCGATGTCTGCCAGGGTCGCAGATTTGTTGTTTCCAAGAAAGTTTTGAAAGAGTTACAAAGGCCCTGGTATAGGCAATTGAGTAAACGTCTTCCTATATCTTTTAACTATTTGATGTATTATAAAAATTGTTCTCATTGCAAGGGGTATAAAAGTCTAATTTTGAGAGTTAAGAGAAAAGTGATATTTAATGACGAATACAGGGAAGTTTTCAAAGATACAGTGGATGTTTTTGCAGTTTTTACGCATTTTCATGAATTTTTGCTTAGGTTTTATCCTTAAATTTTACCTAGAGACAAGTATTTGAATCAACTGGTAAAGTTTAAACGCCGAACGAACGAGATATTGATAAATAAATACTGTATTCTACCTAACATAACTTACGGTTTTAAATGTTTCAGGTAAAAATTTCAGCTGGTTCCATCAATCACCACCGTACGACTCACAACCGTACTTCGACGAGATTCGCCATAACGTTTCAAGTCAGCAAAACCAAATTTCAAAATCCCCCTTGCAAAGTGGGCGTCTGCCAGACGATTTGAAACAAGAGAGGACTAGATCAGTTAAAGTACAGAAGCCATCCATAGAGTCAATTGGTTATGAGTCTGAGACTGCCCCCAAAAAATCTGGCAAGTCAATTTTGTTAAACGCGGGTAACTAAATGCGGATATGAGGCGTTCACCAAGTCATTAGTCTATCTTGTTGGAAACCTTCTAACGCCTTTGCTGGATGCGAAAAGCACATAACCGGTTGAAGTGGCGATGCTTGGGGGCTTATATCCAGTAGACGTCATAAGGCTTAAATAATGATGATGACATCACACCTATGTTTCCTAAAGTTTTCAGTAGAGCCGTACTAATAGTACCCCGACGTTTGCCCTAGCAAACATGGGGGTACTATTAGTACGCCTACCTCCACGCCTAGGTCCACCCTTTATGGCAGAACTTTTTTCATCATAATATTATTTTGCATAACAGCGGATAGCATAAACTTCATTTCGCAGAAAATCGTTTGGCATACACTCATTTATCATACATTCACAACGCATAATTTTATAAATCAGAATCATTTTTAGGCATAAATTTTATATCCATAATAATGAAAAAAAAAAAATAACAACCGACCTCCTTAAAAAAACATTACAAGGTCAAAAATAACTTAAATTTTGGAAGTCGGTGTCTTAGGATCTGTATTTAAGGTTTTTTGCCACCGAAGAAATAAAATTAAAACACTACAAAGTCAAAAATTAAATTAAAGTTAATTTGACTTTGTAGTGTTTTTTTTTTAAGGAAGTCGGTTGTTATTTTTTTGTAAAAAGTTTTTATTTATAACTTTTAGTTATAGTAGATACCCAGCACTAATCTAATCGCGTTATTCGTTCATTCATCGCGCAAATCCTTAAAGAATATTTAAGACTCATATGGTTTTCACATGGACCCCATTGTCTGAATGGAACCAAATTAAACCAAATGGAACCATTCGGAAAACACCACCTTTCAAATAAAAAAATAAAAATCATCAAAATCGGTTCACCCAGTTAAAAGTTATGAGGTAACAAACATAATAAATAATAGTTTAAAAAAACTAAAAAACACGCTTCCATTGAAAACCAAACTAAAAAGTACAAAATAATGGAGAAAAAGCGTGGGGTGCTTTTTAAGGTATTTTTTTATTGGTATCAGGCTGTTTTTTAGTTTTTTTAATCTATTATTTATTTTCTATTTTTAAGGGTGTTTCGAATTTTGAGACGTATGTTAGCGTAGTTTGTGGCGTATGTCAACGTAGTTTTCGAAGACAGTTTTTTTGCTGTCCTGGTAACCCTGGCAAGGATAATGGCACAAATTAGTTTGTGACGTATGTCAGCGTAGTTTTCGAAGACAATTTTTTTGCTGTACTGGTAACCCTGGCAAGGATAATGGCACAAATTTATGAAATTATTGCATTGTCATCGGTCCTTGACAGGTGTGCAAAGTTTGAATGAAATCTGGTCGTTTAAAGTGGGTCAAAATCGCGCTATAAGGAGTCGGTTACAAACAAACATACAAGTGAAGCTAATATAAAGCGTGTAAAAAAAAATACAGTCGAATTGATAACCTCTCCTTTTTTGAAGTCGGTTAAAAAAGGAGAACCATCATATCGCAGAAAGTTCACAGTCAGAATCGTCTCTTGGCATTATTTCATATCGATAGTCCTTAAAAGGCAGAACTATCATATCTCAGAAACTTTACTGTTAAAATCATCTTTTGGAATACATTTCGTATCCATAATATTAGGTTGGGGAAAAAGTCTTTTCGCATTATAGTATGATTGTATGAACTTGTAATAAAATCTCTTTGGCTATACTATTTGTATCTGGCTGGTTTTGGTATCATTGAAAGTTTAAATTTTAAAGAACATAATTCCAAATTCAAATTAGGAAAATGTGTGATTTTCATTTGTTTTTCGTACCGTCAAGATGAGTGAATCTAATGAAGAAATTCGATACATTTTAAAATTTTACTACAAAAAAGGTAAAAATGCAACGCAAGCCGCGAAAAAAATTTGCGATGTTTATGGACCTAGTGTAAGTGTCTGTGAGAGTAGCACAAATTTGGTTAAAGCGTTTTCAATCCGGAAATTTTGATGTCAAAGATGCACGTCGCTCTGGTCGCCCTATTACGGATAAAATGGATGCCATTTTTGAAAAAGTGGAGCAAGATCGGCATACCAGTAGTTACGACGTAGCTGAAGAACTGGAAATTGACCACAAAACAGTTTTGGCGCATTTGAAAAAAACTGGGTACACAAAAAAGCTCGACATTTGGGTACCTCACGACCTTACTGAAAGAAACCTAATGAACCGTGTACTCATTTGTGATTCTTTATTACGACGTAATGAAACCGAACCATTTTTGAAGAAGCTGATAACTGGTGATGAAAAGTGGATCACGTATGACAAGAACATGCGAAAAAGGTCGTGGTCAAAGGCCGGTCAGGCTTCACAGACTGTGGCGAAACCCGGGTTAACTCGCAACAAGGTGATGCTGTGTGTGTGGTGGGATTGGAAGGGCATTATTCATTATGAGCTGTTACCACCAGGCAGAACCATCGATTCTGAACTCTACTGCGAACAACTGATGAGATTAAAGCAAGTAGTTGAGAGAAAGCGACCGGAATTAATCAACAGAAGGGGTGTGGTTTTTCATCATGATAACGCTAGACCTCACACATCTTTAGCCACTCAACAAAAATTAAGAGAGTTTGGCTGGGAGGTGTTAATGCATCCGCCGTATAGTCCTGACCTTGCACCTTCAGATTTCCACCTGTTTCGGTCTCTTCAGAATTCTTTAGGCAGTGTCAGGTTAACATCACGAGAGGACTGCCAAAACCACTTGTCGCGGTATTAAGACCAGAAGTCCCAAAATTTCTATAGCAATGGGATCATGTCCCTACCTACAAGATGACAAAAAGTTATCGAACAAAATGGTACCTACATACTTTAGTTAAATGTAAATAAACTTTATTAAAAAATATTTTGAATTTTCTTAAAAAATACGAAGAAACTTTTTCCCCAACCTATTATTTGAAACGCTCATCTATTACGTTACAGAAAAATCATAGTTAGCACGCTGCATGCAGACATGCAAACAAGCATACACCATGCATGCAGCATGCAAGCAAGCATGCAGCATGCAAGTAAGCATGCAGCATGCAAGCAAGTATGCAGCATGCAAGCAAGCATGCAGCATGCAAGCAAGTATGCAGCATGCAAGCAAGCATGCAGCATGCAAGCAAGCTCACAGCATGCAGAATACATACACAACATGCAGCATGCATTCTTTCTGTCACGGCTCCGGCGCTGCGTGGCTCCGGCGGTCCCACGCGAGCTCATCGTCGCAAATGGTTTTACACTCACCACCGCAGCTTCGGCTTGCTGGCCTCAGCCGCGGCGGCGCGCGTTAGAATCACCTGCTCCTCAGCTCGCGGGCCGCCTCGCCCCTCCGCGCCAACGCGGGTTTAAATTACACTCTAGGGGTAGGGCAGACAAGACTACGTGGAGTCAGTTCTGCAGCGATTCGTTTCTGTCAATAACTTTTGTAGCACAACATATTTTGACTTTTTAAGACACTATTTTAATTTAAGGTTAAAATGCAATTTTATTGAAATGACAATATGCCTAACAAAATTATTCTAAATAAAATTCTGCCATCTTCATAGTATGCCAAGTGAAGTTGTACCAAATAATCGTCGCTCTAAATAAATGTTATGCTAAACGAAATTCTGCGGAATTTTACGTCTGCCAAATGTAATTATGCTTAATAAAATTCTGCCATATTAAAAGTATGCCATCAATAACAATGAATAAACAATGATTATGCTAAACATTTTTTATGCCTTACAAATATTCGTTTAATGAATATTATGCCAAGTGTGTTATGCCAAATAAAATTCGGAGCATCAAGTTTCTGCCAGATAGAGAGAACCCTTTTGCTACTTATGTTAAGTCTTACGTTTTAGGGGGCGGGCATATAACTGCTATCAACCAAGCATAAATCAATACTAACAGAATTAACACTTTAGTCGGACTTGGGAATCGTATCCAGGATCCCGGTTTTATCAGTAGCGGTTGATACCGATACACTAACGAGGCACTCAGTAAATTTATGCAAGCGTTAAAGCTAGGATTTCCTAGGACTACGGTGGCCGCCAAAGTGTTCGCAATTTACCGTGGAATGACGCCTCTGAAACGTTATTTAGGAAAGTAATTTGACGTGTGGGAAACACGTAGAGATCGTTTTTTTGACACCGTAAAGTCAAACCCCATTTCATAAACGACCCTCCTGCAGCTGTTATGTGGCCGCCAACACTCTTCTAGCAAATTGTAGCTTAAGGCACGGTATGTGGCAAACTTTTTGCTATGAAGTATGAATATTGTGTGAATTTTGTTTTCACATTTCAATATTTTATTCTTTTTAATGTTTCAGGTAAAAGTTTCAGCTGGTCACGATTACGCAAGCGTAAAGCATCTGTAGTGTGCGACATACCTCCGTGTATGGAGCCCAGTTCCAGTCCTGTGCCTTCTAATCGTCCTGACCAACGCAGTCGTAGTCAACAACTTCAAACTTCAGAAACTCCTTGCCCTTGTGATCCTGATGATAACGAAGAAACGTGGGATCCAGGAGCTAAAGTAAAAAAACCTTCCATAGAGTCAACAAGTCGCCGGGAAACTGCACCCAAAACATCTGGCAAGTTTGTTTTGGACTCGTTAAAGTTTTTTTCATGGAACACATAACGGGTGCAAAAATCCCTTAACAAAACCGTTACTCACTTGTTCTTTCCGTTTATGATCTTTTTATTTTCTACTGAGCACCTTCTGGTTACGGTTATATTGAAGGTCAAAGTTCCAATAGTAGTAGTCTGGGTGTGAAGAACTTTCGATCGTGTGATGATGGATGTGCAATATAGTGAAAAAGTGTAGTGGGGTTATTTTAACAGGTATGTAGGAAGACAGAAGGATGTGTATGAGAGAGTGCATGGGGGTTGGAGATACGGCGATCGTAATTCTGTTGACGAAACACTACTGCAAGCTGCTTCAGCCTTCGACCTGGCAGTTACAAATAAATAAATAAATAAATAAAATGAAAAAGCCTTTTATTCCATGCAACATATTTAGGTATAAAATTAATACTTGCAGTGTTTTTTTACATTGAAAAGAAAAAAAAAGAAAAAAAAAAGTAACAGTTCAATTCCAATCAATAATCTCTCTTCGAATTTCGATTAATTTTTTAAACATTAATTTACATGCAGTAATAAAAACATATTAATCAAGTATAATTAGAAAAAATAAAAACATTTAGTTCTTTAGCATGCTTTCCAATATCCAGTGTTGAAGTAAACCTATTATTCACATTAAACATTTGAAATATATGAAGTTTTTGTTTATACATTATTTTAATATTTTAAATTATTTCATCATCATCATTATTTCAGCCGTAATACGTCCACTGCTGGACATAGGCCTCCCCCAATTTGGAGGGCTTTGCCATAATCGCCACGCTTGGCAGGCGTTTTGGCGATCGCAGTATGGTGGTAAAATGCATAGAGAACGCTGCTGCCCATTCGCTAGTAAGTCCCGTAGAGTTAAATTACGGAACTTTAAATTATTTGTTTACAAATATTACGTATAGGTGTATTTATTATTAGATTAGATCCTTTATTAGATTAGATTATTATTATAAGATTATTATTAGAAAATTATTATTATAAGATTATTATTATATTACTAGCTTTTGCCCGCGGCTTCGCCCGCGTGGATGTCGGAAATTATCGTAAGAGGACGTACTACCGCGGTTAATATATTAAGAATGCATTTATCTAAGTTAATAGGTAATTACCCGCGACTAACAAAAAAGATTTTCATTCGGTTTTTTTCGTGATATTCTATTTTTTTTCTAAAATAAAAGTAGCCTAAGTTACTCCTTGTTACATCAGCTATCTGCCAGTAAAAGTTCCGTCAAAATCGGTCCAGCCATTTCAGAGATAAGCCGGAACAAACAGATAGACAGACAGACAGACAAAAATTTTAAAAAATGTTGTTTTGGTATATTAACCGTGTATACATCCATATACACTTAGTAAAAAGCGGTTATTTTAATATTAAAAACAGACACTCCAATTTTATTTATTTGTCTAGATTATTATTGAGAAGCTACGCGTTATATTCTTTTAAATAAATTACCCAACAAATCCCAACTATTGCAAATAAACTATTAAAATAAGATAAATAAATTATTTAAAAAAACGGTTAATAGAAATTTACGTTAGCGCTTCCTATGATTTTTTATACGAATCACCACGACTAAAAAACGTGTGACAGCGCCATCTTATGGCGTTTGCTCAAAATGACATAAAAACAGCGCCACCTATTTCAATGTTGCGACAACTTTAGTTTTGCTTGGTGAAAATAGAAAGTCTAAAAAAAATGTTGCTTGCTTATAATAAACAGAGAATAAACAATGAATATAATGTTGAGAAGTTAACTTTGTCATATTATACACGATTACCCGCGACTTCGTCCGTGTGGTATTTAACAAAAAAGTTTTTTATTCGTTTTTTTTTCGTGAGATCCTATTTTTTTTTAAAGTAAAAGTAGCCTAAGTTACTCCTTGTTACCTCAACTATCTGCCAGTGAAAGTCCCGTTAAAATCTGTCCAGCCATTTCAGAGATTAGCCGGAACAAACAGACAGACAGACAAAAAAATTGTTTTGGTATATTAACCGTGTATACATCCATATACACTTAGTAAAAAGCGGTTATTTTAATGTTAAAAACAGACACTCCAATTTTACTTAGTTGTATGATGTATAGATTAGTACATTATTAAATATTATTGTTATTAATAAATCTAATAATATTTGAATTGCATTTCTAGTTTATTAGATAGGTATAATATTCTAAATTAGCATGGACCCCTCTCGGGTAAAGGTCTCCTCCAAGGATATCCATTTATCTTACTTTTTGCTGTTAGTAGCCAGTTTGTTCCTACGGTCTTTATTATGTCATCCTCCCATCTCATGTAGGGTCTCCCTACTCGGCGTTTGCCTGGTGGTCCCTTCCATTTGGTGACATTTATGGTCCACCTGTTGTCCATATATCGGGTAACATGGCCGGCCCATCAGAATTTTAATGTTTGGGCATAAGTGAGCGCGTCTATTGCTTTGGTGTAGTTTCTTATTTTAGTGTGTCGTATTTTGTGGATTTTCTTTATATTTAACATGCTACGTTCCATTCCTTTCTGGCACGAACTAATTTTGTTTTTAATTTTCTTCGTAATTTTCCACGTTTGGCAGCCGAACGTTAGAGATGGAATAATGCATGAGTCCATTGTTTTCTTTTTAAGCTTTGTCAGCATGTTACTTTTAAATACTTCTTTTAGACTCCAATATTTATTCCACGCGTTTTTAAGTCTACGCTCTATCTCCATTTCGTTACTGTTGCTATTGAAGCTTATTTGCTTACCAATATAGATAAATTGGTCCACGTACTCTATCGGCTCATTTTCCAACCTCATACACTTCCTGATACTATTTGTCATGGATTTCGTCTTTGCTAGGTTCATTTCCAGTCCCACTCGTCTACTGTTTACGTGAAGTGTCTCTAACATATATTGCAGGCCACAGCTAGTTTCTGACAATAATACGATATCGTCTGCGAATCTTAGATGGCTTAAGTATTTGTCATTAATGTTGAACCCGCATTTTGTCCAGTCCAGCTTACTAATAATGGTTTCCAGCTATAAAAAGTTTTGGCGATAATGGGTCGCCCTGCCTCACTCTTCTCCTAATCGGAAAGCCAATGGTTTCCAATTTTACTTTGCTGGTGCTGTTGCTGTATATGTTTCTTATCACTTCTATGTATTTGTTCTCTACTTTTTGAGCTTTTAAAGCTTCCCAGATACATGAGTGAGATATTGTATCGAACGCTTTTTGGTAGTCGACAAAGGCGATGTAGAGAGGTCTCTGTCTTTCCTGGTACTTTTCAATAACTAATTCTAAGGCGTGTATATGGTCTATTGTAGAGAATCCTTTGCGAAAGCCTGCTTGTTCTACGGGTTGCCATGTGTCTAGCGTATCGCTTATTCTCTTATTAATGATGGAAGAAAATAGTTTGTACAGCGATGGTAGAAGGCTAATAGGTCTGTAGTTGCCAATGTCATGCAAGTCGCCTTTTTTTATAGAGTAAGATTATGTTAGAGTCTGACCATTGCGAAGGTATAATTGCCGTTTCTAAGATGATATTAAATAGGTGCACCAGAGGCGTGGCCAGAAGGGTTCCACCGTACTTTATTGCCTCGTTGGTGATTTTATTTGGGCCTGGGCTTTTATCTGATTTTAATCTCTTTTTAGCTTGAAGAATTTCTATTTGATCAATCGGTTGGATTTTGTCTTCAATGCTAGTCTTTAATGCCTCTATACTATCCTGGGTGTTTCTTAACTAGAAAACTGTGTATCTGATTTGGCGCTGTACAAGTCTCGGTAGAAGTTTGTTGCAATATCGATGATATCATTGCGTTTGTATGATGTTCTCCCCATCTGTTTAAAATCCTCGATCCAGGCTCGATTCGTTCGAAGTTCCTTCATGGTTTTCATCAGGCTCCCTTCTTGCTCGAGGTATTCTTTTTATAGTATCAGCCCTGTGTTTTTGTCATCAAGTTTGAAATATTTGCTGGTTAACTTATATAGAGCGCTGAGTTCGTTTTTTTGGCTACGGGATTTATTCTTGGTTTTTTGGAGATTTTGACGTCTCTTTATAAGCGATAGTGTTCTTTCTGATAGAATTTTATGTTTCGTAATGGATTGGCTAGTTGTTTTTGTGGTTTCCAAACTTTGTAATATAGCATTTATCAGTGAATCATGACACTTTTGAACTGTATCTATATTGGTACACTGTAACAGATTGTTTTTTAGACAAATTTTGTATTCGTTTATATCTTTATCATTTTTTAAAGTACTTTTTTGTTTGTTAGTATATGTCACTCTACTCTTTCGTGGTTTTGATAGAGTAATTGTACTTCTGACTAATCTGTGGTCTGATGAATAATTTGTATTTAATGTTTCTATATTTTCAAATATGTTTGGTTGGTTAGTTATTATGTAGTCTATTTCATTTTTATACTGTCCGTTTGGAGATCGCCACGTCCATCTACGGCTTGGTTTTTTCTTGAAGTATATGTTATAGTTTTTTTGTGGGTGCGTGTATATTGTTCTTTAGGTGTGTGTGTGTACGGAGAGAAATCAAATACTGATTAGATATGAATATATACTTTACTTCACGGAACGAATTACATTAGGAATTTGGTAAGATCGCAAGCGCGTCTATAGGTAATGGTGTTTGCGTGCCAACTGTCCGTCGCCGGGCACTGCGCATTTAACTCGAATACAAAATGCAGCGGCAACGCCCCTACAGTTTATTTTCAAAAGCAAAGTTAATCAGTCCCGTACACTATTCCTCCTTTTTTTTTACAAAATACTGTCATCACTCTAAAATCGAATATATAATTACATCACCAAATACATTTCTGAGTAACAGTACTACAAGTTACAAAGAATTTGCTTATATACATCATTTAGGTTCTATAAATCTGTGCGCCTTTGCACAACTTACAATTTACACTTTAAACAATGTTGTGACTATTATAATGAAAGTTTTAAGTTTTATCATCACGCTACGATTACAAAAGGGTATTAGCAGTGTATGTATTTATATTACAAAAATCTTTTCACTTATTTCTAGCGTGAAAATACAATTAATATTTTGTTAAAACAACATTTATATTTGTCCACAATGAAATCTTACGCTAACACATAACATTATTACTAAAAGTTTAAGGGTAGTCACCATAACGAACTACTCTGCAAAAATAAATTGGCACCCCTGAGAGTCCACAGTATTCGTCATGATGACACCAAATAAAAACACATTCACACTTGCGTTTCACTTACACTGTTACACATATGTACTTCGCATTACTTGACTTGAATGGACGATGAACGATGATTTCTGAGCCGACTATCTTAATTTAGTTATACTAAAATGTGTAGCTTGTCGAATAGTGTCTAAGATGTATTGAAAAATATATTTTTAATTAAATTCTGGCATCGTAAAAGTCATCTGGTAACCTAATATTGCTACCATACAACATTTAAGCTGCGGTTACGCATGTGTCAGAACTAATTGTTGTGCGTAACCCTAAGATTACCGTTGCCAATTTGTCTACCCAGCTTTTGGTATCTAAACGTGCTTTTAACGCAGATTTTAATGATCTATGCCATCGTTCTACCGCTCATTTCTTTCTTTCATACATTACATTGAGGATGATAAGGTTTTCTGAATTCTCATTAACAACAATAGCTCTTTAAAAAAATTACTTTCAAATTGTCTTCCATGATCACTTGTGAGTTTTGCTGGACAGCCATAACGACTAATCCAACCATCATATAACGTTTTGGCTACTATTTCTGCAGTTATTTCTTTTATCGGAAACGCCTCCGGCCAATGCGTGAATTTATCTATGATTGTTAAAAAATATCTAAATTCTTCGGGTGACGTTGGTAGAGGTCCTACAATGTCTATATGAATATGTTCAAAACGCTCACTACTCTTAAAAGTTCCTAAATCTGAACTAGTATGTTTTTGAATTTTCGCTTTTCGACATATTTTGCAAGTTTTAGCCCAATTATCAACAACCTTATTCATGTTTGGCCAAAAATATCTACTACTAACCAATTTCCTACTTGTCTTAATATCTGGATGGCTCAAATTATGTGTCGAATCGAAAGTTAAACGTCGGAATTTTCCAGTCAGGTACGGACGTGCGGTATCGGATGACATTTCGCACACTACGTACTTATTCGTTCCAAATAGAATAACACGTTTCAACAACACGTTGTTATTGTCATTTGAAACGATTTGCATTTTTGCAAGCTCGACGTCCGTTTCCTGTGCAGCTGCAAGCTCTGAGAAATTTAGCATCGTGGGACGATATAGTTGATTCTCTAGATAAAGCATCTGCTACTATGTTATCGTTCCCTTCAATGTGCCTTATGTCTGTACTGAATTCGCTAATGAATATAATTTGCCTAGCTCGTCGTGAGGTTTCTCTATTTGTACCTGTTTTATTAAATGCAAAAGTTAAAGGCTTATGATCTGTAAATATAATCAACTCTTGGCCTTCAACCATATTACGAAAGTGAATTATAGCCAAATAAATTTCTAATAGTTCTTTATCATAAGTGCTATATTTAATTCGAGTCTCTGTCAACTTTTTAATAATTAATATCTGTCAACTTTTTAGAATAATAACCCAAAGGTTTCCACTCGTTATTAACGTTTTGCTGTAATACTGCACCTACATAAGTGTCTGACGCATCGTTCATCAATGCCAAAGGGGTATCTGTCATTGCATACGATACTAAAACTACATTTCTTAGATCTTCTTTGCATTGCTCGAAATTGCGTTCGGCGTCTTGTGTCCAGTTGATTTTAGTTTTATCTTTACGCCTAGAATTTCCTAAGTACTTGTTGAACTCTGTTTGATGATCAGCTGAGTGAGGAATCTTTGTTCTATAAAAATTAAACATTCCCAAAAACCTTAGTTCCTCAATAGTTTGTGGTTTGGGAAAATTTAAAATAGCTTTAACCTATCTTCATATCCTAAAAAATCTATTTTTTGTTTACCATAACTGCATTTAGAGAAATTAATAGTTATACTGTTTTCATTGAATCGTTCAAAAACTTTTTCTAAGTGTTGTTTAAGCTGCGTTTCATTGGTTTACGCAATTATTACGTCATCAATATAGTTAAATAAAAGATCTAAACCTTGTAAAACATTGTGATGCATGAAACACTGAAAAGTTTGTGCCGCAATACGTAATCCGAAAGGCATGCGCATGAATTCATATGAACCAAAAGGTGTTATAACTGCCGTTTTTTCAATGTCATTTTCCGCGACAAGTATACAATTGTATGCTCGATTTATATCTAATTTAGAAAAATCTTATTTGCCAAAATATACGTAAAATCATGAAGACGGGGCACGGGGTAGCGATCCGGTTTGTTCATCGCATTTAAACGCCTATAATCTCCACATGGCCTAATATTACCGTCTTTCTTAGCGCTATAGCTCGGCTTATATATCCCAAGCTCTTGCATAACCCAAAATTCATTCTTGGCTTTAACATACCCGTCCGGTGGAAGCTGTCTGGCTCGTGCGTGCACTGGGGTACTTGTTGTCTCTATGTGATGACAAACGCCATGTCTAGGTGTCTCCTTATATGAAACAGGCTTAGTTAAATCTGGGAACTTACTCAATAATTCATTATAGTGGCAATTATCAATAATGGTTTTTACAGTGGGCTCAGAGAGATTTCTTCTTGTGCTTAAATTAGTAACCTCATCGACTAGCCTTCGTCCGTTCAAGTCCATTAACAACTTATAATTAGCTAAGAAGTCAGCACCCAATATTGGTTGCTGTACGTCCGCTATCGTAAATAACCAACGGAACGCTCTTCTAAAATTTAAGTCTAGTTCTAAAATGTGTGTACCGTACGTAGTTATCTCGGTACCGTTCGCAGCGTACAACTTATAATTGGCACTATTTGCGTAAGCACTTTTAAATACGGCCTTGCGAGGTAGAACAGACACATTCACACACAGTTCAAACCTGAATTCCTGTCCCGGACACATAGACGATGATTGACGTGCGCGCGGTCACAGCCTCCCATCGCTGACTGCACCGACTCTAGTTTTCCGATGGCTTGGCGTCTTTCTTCTTCCAGTTGCACGGTTGAACAGACTTATTCGCCTTGTTGCGGAATCTGAAGTGGTATTTACACAACCAGTTGGGGTAGTCGTCAGGTGCTCTCTCATTTCTAGACCTGGAACTTGATCTGGATCTAAATCTTTTGGATCCATAATTTCTTGAGCGACCTCTGGAACTGTTCTCGATCTTGCTTAATCTGTCGCTTAATTTGTTTATTTCCGCTATCACTAAATTATCTGTGTCCGATTGTCTTGGTTTTTCCCTAATACTTGAAACGCTGTGATTCGGGGTGATAGTCTCAGAATAGAATAGAATAGAATAGAATATATTTATTGTAAAAACATGAGTATACATCAAATAATATGTGCAAGGTCTTAAAAGAAATCTTTTTTTGTTGTTTTCGAGTTTATCGTACTTGATCATTGATTTATTTCCTTTCTCTCTTTCTATTTTTAGTTAATCTTGTAGCTCTATTCTTTTGTCCAAAACATGTTGCCTTCTTTTATATAATAATTTGTATCGTTCAGTAACTTTTTCTGTTTGAAGATCTCAATTTTTTTTACCCATAGTTGTGAGTGTTAATACAACTGGGCGAGTATTATTCGATTTTTTTCCTATTCTCCTTAGTTCTTGGATTTCGTTATGTGTATTAATAAATGCTTTGAAATGAAATCAATAACGATATTTTCTAAGTCCAAGTAGAAATGTTCTTCTTCCCGTATACCAAATAGCACCACATTTCTTTTCCTCGCCTGCTTTTCCAGTAGGTCTAGTCTTTGTTCTTGTCTATCTACTTTTTCTTTTAAGTCTTCATACCTTTCTTCCCAGACGTTAAATTTAGTATCAAGTATTTTGTTTATATTTTCTGTTACGTTTTCTGTAACCTGTGCTCCACTTTCCTTTATTGTGTTTTCCTGTTCGTCTAAATCTCTCTGGATTGACCGTAGAGTACCCAAGACTTCTTCCATATTTATTCGATTATGTTACAGCTTATTTCGTGAAAAATAGTGATCGATGCTGATGTTTACATACATGTGTCGCCCTCTGTTCAGGCGTGGTCAGGGGTCATGATCCCAAAGTCAGTCATGCTGTCGAGACCCGGAACAATTTGCCTATCTTACTAACTTAAAATTGTTCTTACTTGAGCCACGGAGACTCCGATGGACATTTGCAAAAAGATTAAGAATAAAAGCAATCAAGAGCAAAGGGACTGCCGGCAGAATCAACAAATTGTAGTATCAAAAATTAAAATGTCATAGTTTGTAAATAAAATCACCCAACCCATAAGATCTTCTCCTACTATATATCGGTCAACGCGCCTAAACAAGTTTTTACTTCAAAAAGCTTGATATAAAATAAAGGTTGGAAACTATATCGCGGGAACGTACTATCGGGATAAATTAAACCGCCGAAAAAATTGAAAAACAAAAAATAAAAAAAATATAATTTACCTTAATAACTAATATAAGTTCTTAAACTCATGTAAGTATATCTAAGTAATTTTGAGTCGGCGCTTTGAGTGATCTTTGTTCATTGATTTTTCGGCGCCGACTCGACCGGTCATACATAAAAATATATATATATACTGGGTGACTTTTTTTAGCGTCTTGAAAAAAAAAATGGGGGTAATAGGTGAAGGTAATAGAAGCTTTTGGCATAGAAATTTTTATTATTTTTATTTTTGAATAACATGTAATTAAATTGATCTAGTAATAAATACTACACATTTAAAGTAACATTTTCATACTAGAACAACAAAAACAGAAATTTGGAAAAAAAAAGCAAAAAAAATAATTAAAATCTATCGAAACTCAAATCATACGCACCCTACTCAATGCGCGGCATGTATGATTGATTTCGGAGTGCGGTCCTACCCTTTGAAGCCGGCCGATAGGCGGCCTCATTGATCTTTCGTAGGCGCACGAGCCGCACACGCATCCCTGTCCACCCGCGTCCCGCGCTCCTTTAGTCACCTACGATGAATCTGAAGGCCTTCCTGCCTTCTATTCTAGTTACACAACACACCATATGAAGGTCGAGACGGTAAAAAATGTCATCCGGTATATATACGCTTCGAATTGAGAACCTCCTCCGTTTTTTTTTCGTCGGTTGAAAAGTACCCTGTCTAGGTTCTAAATTCTCTGCTTGTCAAATTTCATCCAAACCCGTGCAGTAGTTTTTGCGTGAAAGAGTAACAGACATCCACACATCCTGACAAACTTTCACATTTATAATATTCATCATCATTTCAGCCGCAAGACGTCCACTGCTGGACATAGGCCTCCCCCAAGAACCGTCACTTGGACTGATTCATTTTATAGGGTGAATTTGCCAGAATCGCCACGCTTGGCAGGCGGGTTGGCGATCGCAGTATGGTGGTAAAATGTATAGACAACGCTGCTGCCCATTCTCTAGTAAGTCCTTTAGTCGCCTTTTACGACACCCATGGGAAGAATTGGGATGGTGCTATTCTTTACGTTCGTCACCACATGGTACCCATATTTATAATATCAGTACGGTAAAATCTAGAAAGTAAATTCGATTGCACCCTACTGGTACGTAGGGTTAGAAAGACTAAGATTAAGGCCAGATTCCGAAACCTAAGCTGCTGTAAAACGAGTTTAAGTTCTTCGTCATAACTCGACAAACCAAGTTCTCTTTCAGTATAATGAACAAAAAAAATAAAAAAATTTGGTCCCTACCTGATACTAAAATTTATCAAGCTCGCTTTACTCTCTCTTGCATTTTACATTCTCTTGATACCAGAGCTTTCCTTTTGGAACAATCAAAGAAAATCTAACCAATCGGAGCGTGTGGTAAATATTCGAGCTCGCCACGCTCGCTCTTGCATTCATAATTCTCATAGTTACCTTGGCTTTCCTGGCACAAAACGACAATGTAACTCATATTTCTGTTTGAAAATATAAAACAAACCAAACCCAAACCGGGCGAGTTGTTAGAATTTTCGAGCTCACTTCGCTCGCTCTTGCATTCATAATTTTCATATTTACCTAGGCCTTTTTTTTTTTTTGATGGGAAATCATCAAATGACTTCTCCCGCTCTGGGCGGAGCGGGAGGGCGTGTCAGACTTTTACTGACTAAAACCCACCTGTGTTCCTTCAGTTGCCCATGTGCCAGGGTCACGGTATCTCTTTCGAACAATCACGCGACCCCGGCAGGCATCGGTCCTAGCAGACCCCTTCAGTGCTGCTGACATCTCTTTGAGGCACGCGTGGAACACTATGCGCCGTCGACCCGAGCTTGGTTCTTACCGGGCGGCGAGCTAACCATTGCTCGCCGCCCGCAAGCTCGTGCCTACGGTGGCCGGGAGTCCGCAATCGACTCCCGACGCCCGGGGCGTCTCCTCCTGCGGCGGCTTGGGACGCGAGGGCGCAGAGACTGCCACTTCCTCACGCGCCCCACCTCCTCCTTCGCGAGCATTACTGCTTCGCAGAAGGAGGTGACGGCTTCCCATGCCCTCTCGCTCCCTACCATGGCTCGCACCAGGGCCGGACGCGAGAGGTCGCCGCCGCCGATCGCCTCCTCGAGGACACGGTGGTGCTCCGCCCGGGCAGGGCACACTTCTACGGTATGCTCCACCGTGTCCTCTAGTAGATCCTCACAATGGAAACACCCGGGCGTTTCCTCCCGCTTTATCCTGAACAGGAACCCACCGAAGCACCCATGCCCGGTGAGAACCTGCGTCAGGCGGAAGGTGAGGACGCCGTGGCGCCTCTCTATCCACTCCTCAAAGAGGGGACTTACCGCTGCAATTGTGGCGTGCCCTGCGCTGGGGTTGCGACAATCGTACCCGCCATTAGCTACCAAGGCTATCGTGGCATAAATCGACAATGTTACTCCTATTTCTGTTTGAATATATAAACAAACCGAACCCAAACCAGGCGGGTTGTAAAAAATTTTCGAGCTCGCTTCGATCGCTCTTGCATTCATAGTTCTCTTATTTACTAAGGCTCTCCTGGCATAAATCGACAATATAACTCCTATTTCTGTTTGAAAATATAAAACAAACCCAACCCAAACCAGGCGGGATGTAAAAAATTTTCAAGCTCGCTTCGCTCGCTCTTGCATTCATAGTTCTCTTAGTTACTGGGCTTTCCTGGCTTAAATTGACAATGTAACTCTGAGACTACTGAGAAATTTCTGATGGAAAAACCCAATAATACTATCCGACCTGGAAATCGAGCCTGGAACTTCATGCTCATCAGGAGCGCTTGCAAATACTAGACCAACGAGGTGATGTACCTTCCCTAAAATATTTTTCAACTCTAATACTGACCTCCCCCAAAATCTTAGGCTGCGACCGCCTCTATTGGATTGAATAGTTTAGTTATAAGGATTGTTCCGTTTTGTGATGGTTATCCTGCTCAACGCTAGATGGCGCTGCTAGTCCTTGCACAGTCGCAATAACGTCCTGTTTTTGAATGTTCATTTCGTTATAGGTTATGTGTTATGAAGTGGTAAAGAAAATGTTCACAATCAACCTGTATGGTGTTCCTTTACGCTTGAAGTTATTTCTAAGCTCTGCAGTTTGTTGATTCTTCTCGCAGCTTTGCATATAATTTCACTTTTTTATGAAAACAGTCATTTATTGACGAGAACTGTTTAGGCTGAGTTTTTGCACTTAATACTTTTCACATCACTTTCACTAGTCCGTGTAGTTTGAGATAAACACTAAACTTTGTAATGTTTTTCAAGGTCCAATTCACTTTATTTCTTTTGTTGACACAATAAAAATACGGAGTCGATCTAAACGTTGGCACAGAGGCGCCCTCTCTCAGGAGCGGCAGTTACAAATTCATGGTTCGGAAAAAAATAAGCATCTCATAACATACATAAGTGGCCGCAATTTGTGTCGCAAAATTGACTACATGTGCGTGGTATTTGCTAATGACTATATTCTTGTCGGTGAAGATTGATCTGAGTACCAGAGCTGATAGGAGAAGATATAACAGAAGTTGGTGAATGTTGGCTTGAACATCAGCAGAATCAAAACTGCAGATATGTTCTGCAATTTCGCTGTCTTTTCAGTTCTGGAGACATAGCGCGTGACGGCGTCCTTATCCCAATCCGTTCTGATTTTCGGTATGCCGGTTTAGTTATGCAAAGCGATGGCAAAGTAGATCGGAAGGTTAAGCACAGAATTAACACTGAATAGATGAGACGGCAGGTCAAGGGAACAGATTCATTTCTGCGACTCCCACATTCCCCTTAAACTTAAGGAGAAACTTACTTATGACATGATTTAGGTAAAACCATGGTTAGACCTGCTGTCTTGTATGGGTCAGAATGTTGGGCCCCAAAAGCGATAAATGAAAATAAATTGCATGCACCTGAGCTTAGTATGTTAAGAGTGATGTGTGGTGTTACACGAATGGATACAATAAAAAATAGTACGTAAGAGGAAGTCTGAAAGTCTATCAACAACTGCAACAGTTGTGTGGAAAACGGCTGTCGTGGTAATGTCACATGTTATGGGGGAATTAGGACAACGTTGTGAGGAAATCTTTGAGTATGATCTCAAAAGCTATAAGAATAGAGGGAGACCAAAGAAACGATGGTTGGAATGTGTGAATGATGATATGGGTAACAAGAGGGTGACTACCGAGATGACGACTAAGAGAGTAGTTTAGAAGAAAAGACATGTTGCGCCGACTTCAAATAAATTGGTACAGGGCAGGAAACTGGTGATGATTTCAGTATTTTATGTTTCAGGTAAAAGTTTCAGCTGGTCCCGATTATGCAAGCGTAAAGCATCTGTAGTGTGCGACATACCTCCGTGCTTGGACTCCAGTTCCAGTCCTATGCCTCCTAATCGTCCTAGCCAACGCGTTCATAGTCAGCAACATCAAACTCCAGAATCTGAATGGCCGTGTGTCTGTCCACCAGATGATATTGAAGAAACTTTGAATACAACAGCTAAAGTGGAAACACCTTCCATAGAGTCAACACGTCGCCGGAAACCTGCACCCAAAATATCTGGCAAGTTGGTTTTGGACTAATTAAAGTTATTCTCAAGCAACTCATAACGGGTGTACAAATTCCTTTACAAAACCGATACTTACTTGTTGTTTCCGTTATTATTATCTTTTATTTAGGGTATAATAAATGGATAACAGGTAAAAAGCGTACGAACAGGTATAAATATATGAAAAAATAAAAGAAACTTAAAAGAGCGGGTCGCGATCGTGGCGTACGAACTCCTGATCCTTCATCCACTGTCGGAATGCGCGAGAGTGCAGGCGAGGGTGTATGTTCACCGTCGCTGCGCATAAAGGTACGTTCAGAAACATTCGCTAAAGCTCGTGTTACAATAATAATAAACCGCTTCTAGCTAACACCCCTATGTTTGGTTAGCTTCTACCAAGTTATGACAACCTGGTTCTTCGAAGGTATGAAGCGTTTTCTCTCTGACACATACCGATTTTAGGTAAGCTCCTACCAACTTATGACCACCGGGTACTTCGGCGGCATAAAACATTTCTTTCTGACACTCCTATGTTTGGTAAGCCCGTACTCAAAATACACGCTCAGACGTGGAGTTGCCAACACCAGCCCTGTACCTATTAAGCTCCTACCAAGTTATGACAACGATACGTTGAAAGCGTATAAATCAGCTAGAAAACACTTCTATGCGTTTTCTAGCCGATGTATACGCTTGTTAGGTGAGCTCCTACCGAGTTATGAGCACCTGGTACTTCGAAGGCATTATGCGTTTTCTTACTGACACATACCCCCAAATAAGGTGAGCTTCTGCCAAGGTACTTCAAACGCTTAAAGTGATTAACTAGATGACATACAGGATGTATGAGAAACGGAAAAATCATCATTTTTTTGTTCTGAAATATTCCTTGTTTCATTCCATATTTCAACAGTTATTCTGCTATTTGGGGCGGCGACAAATCAAAGAAATTAGAAACCATGAAAATCGGTCCAGCAGTTCTCGAGTTATAAGTGTTGTAACAAACTCGTTTTATATCTTATATCTTTAAACGAGCAATTCTTGTATTATATGTGTCGCAGCCTGGGTGGCCGAGATGCGAGGCAATGGGTCTTCTTCACGATCCGACATAGTTTAACTAAGATATGGGCACTGTCGTGGGTACTCGAACAAAAGATAATTTGAACGGAATAACTTTATTTAAAACTAGGCTGTATGAGAAACAAACACGTGCGTTGGTACTGAGCGTCTGCTAAGACTGTTGGAGTTAGACTGTCGCCACCACGGATATCGAGGGATATGCCTTGGGGGCGTGGCACGTGCCGCCTCAATACTATCAATTTGATAGTATTGTCGAACGGCGGCTGTACGCTTCATTCAGTCGCTTTTGCAACTGCGTACAGTGCACTATTGATGCGTAAAAAGCCAAAATGCCGAGTTGTGCAGTAATTACTTGTAAAAATAGACCAAATACCATCAACCTGAAGACAAATGGCATGTCCTACCAACGGTAAATAAACAATTAAGTCACTGTTTTATATTTTAAATCAATTTTTAAATGATTTACTAACTTACGTGCGGAGCGACACGAACTAACCCGAACTAGCCCGAATCTTCCCGAACGAAACGAACGTTTTCGACTTAGAGAGGTGCAATCGTTTGCGTGCGGCTGATTTTATCGATATGCGTATTATTGCAGTTGAATATTTTTTGCAGAACTCAATGGATATCCTCGTATTACTTGTATAGTAAAACAGTTAAATTACTTATTAATTTAATGTTGTTTGAACCAAATTAAAACATTATAATTCCAATACAGTTAAGTGTGTGTGTTACTTAAAGTAATATTATGCCTAAAGATTTTCACAAATTAACAGTTTTTAATTTATTGTACAATATGATAAGTAATATGATAAATAAATATTACATTTCATCCAATTATTTATATTTGGTAAAAAAATTACAATAATTTGTTTTCGAAATACAAAAATATTCAATTTTTTTTAAATTTGCTATTTGGTGGTTTCGTAAGGTGGGCTGGTTTCGTAAGGTGGCCCACCTTACGAAACCACCAAATAGCAAATTAAAAACTATTAATAATATTGCGCAATATTATTGACCGAGTAAGATTAATATTGAAGATTATCATCATCAGCCTATATTGTTCCCACTGCTGGGACACAGGCCTCCTCTCGGTGAGAGGAAGTGGGCCATGATCCACCACGAGGGTCCAGTGCGGGTTGGCAGATGTCACATGTCTTCGAATTTTTGGTTCTAAGACAAGCCGGTTTCCTCACGATGTTTTCCTTCACCGTTATTGAGAGCAGTGGTAATGAAATTATTTACACAAAGTAAAGCGCCTGCCTGAGTTCGAACCCACGATCTACAACTTGTAAGTCGAGGTTGATACCACTGGGCCACCACTGCTCTGAAAAATAATAATAAATATTGAAGATTGCGATGGTAAAATATTGATGAAAAAAAAAAAATCAGCAACATTATTGTATTGATCACTAAATCGCAACCCCATCTTAGTCAATCATGAGGCCGACGATCTAAGGTTCGAAGTTTAAATTAGAAAATTCGCGGTCCGTCGCTATTTTGTCAAATCTTTGTCTATAATACTGAGGGTTACACATTTTATTTTATTTATATACAAATGTGTTAAAAATGTCGTATAACTTGCGTGAAAATTGTATTATTACGCTCTCGGCTCCAATCCGGTCTCAGACATAGTAACAAACTTAGCCCACATAGATATAACATAACGTATTATATTAAAATATTCTTAGTAATAATATTATTTTTTTTAAGATTAAGTATTATATTATTTATTTATACGGCGTGATATGTAACAGAGAGCGTTCCCTTTAACCGATAATACAAAATTTTAAAAACATATGAATTCCCATTTTATTTTAGTAAAAGTAAACTATATTTTGATAGATATATAAAAAAAAATATTTAAATAAAATTAAACGAAGTTATTATAATACAATAATGTGCTTAAATTAAATATCGATAAAAGTAATCGACCATCGCTTTCGACTCCCTAATTGCATGCGTGTGCATTGGATGTTCGCAAATAGCAAGTGTTTACAAGTGAATGCCCCGCCCATTCTATGTATGTGTGCTATTAGAAATTGATTTAGTGTGGCTGCTTTCTTTTTAGTGTGCGTGTTTAAATTTTAAGTGTGTGTCGTCAGTACACTATTTGTTAATGTTGTAATTTTTTGGGTGGGAGATAAGCGGCGACACTAGGATTCCTTACTATTCCGCAATGAAGGCATATCTCTGGATATCTATGGTCGCCACACTCCTTCCCTCTGCTAGTCCTCACTGCATCCCCTCTACCGACGATCGTGTCCAAGCGGCAGGGCGCGTTTGCATTTCCGGTATCGATATTTTTGTAATTTTAAATTAGGTACAAAAGTACTCGCTAGAAGGCGCTGTCTGTCGCACCGTGGCGCCATCAATCCATGACATGTGTATTTATATAATCTGAATCTCAGAAACGGCTCCAACGATTTTCATGAAATTTAGTATACAGAAAGTTTCGGGGGCGATAAATCCTTCAGGCTAGGATTCATTTTTAGAAAATGTCGTTTTATTCGTCTTTTCAATAATCAACTTTATCGATTATAATCAACTTAAACATAAATTATTATTTTTTTATGTTTATTGAAAGCAAAATAACAAAATGTGATTTGTATTTGAATACAAATTCTAAAAAACACAATTTACAAAAAAAAAAAAAAAAACCGAGCAAAGCTCGGTCATCCACGTACTATATCTTTATATATATAATTCTACTGTACGTGTGTATGTCACTGAACTCCTCCTAAACGGCTGGACCGATTTGAATGAATTTTTTTGTATGCGTTTGGGTGGCACCCTGGATGGTTCAGATTCACAAATCAGCCTGACAGATGACGCTGCTATCGAGTTCTAGGAAACAGGACAACGTCTGTACGGTCAGCTAGTATAGATATATTTATAGTTTCCTTTCACACTCTGTATTGCAAATGTCAGACGATTTTTCGAACAAATAAATAAGTAGAGTTTATCGAACACCACAGAAAACAGGCATAATTATTTAAGATCTGCCCAAAATGATTCAGTAAACAAACGATTGTATTCCTTATAGAATATCTTTTTAGTTTACAAAAATGTATTTCTGTAGGGGTGATGAGGTGGACTACGGTTAGTATTTAAAATCTCATTCCTTCGGTTTACCTAAACACTTCACAAATTTGCTGAAATACTAATGGTGGATATCTAGATAAATAATTAATTTTTATACAAATTTTGGAAGGCAAATCCGTGAATGAAATTTGGAAACATGACAGATTTTTTATGCGGAAAGTATCAGAAGATAATAGTTTAAAAAAACTAAAAAAACACGCTTCCATAGAAAACCGAACTAAAACTTTTTAAGATATTTTTTATTGATATCAGGCACCCCACGCTTTTTTTCCATTATTTTATACTTTTTAGTTCGGTTTTCTATGGAAGTGTGTTTTTTAGTTTTTTTTTAAACTATTATTTATTTTATATTTTTTAGGGTGTTTCGAATTTTGAGACGTATGTCAGCGTAGTTTGTTGGGCACGCCACAATTGCGGCGGTAAGTCCCCTCTTTGAGGAGTGGATAGAGAGGTGCCACGGCGTCCTCACCTTCCGCCTAACGCTGGATCTCACTGGGCATGGGTGCTTCGGTGGGTTCCTGTTCAGGATAAAGCGGGAGGAAACGTCCAGGTGTTTCCATTGTGAGGATCGTCTGGAGGACACGGTGGAGGTGTGCCCTGCCTGGGCGGAGCACCGCCGTGTCCTCGTGGAGGCGATCGGCGGCGGCGACCTCTCGCGTCCGGCCCTGGTGCGAGCCATGGTACGGAGCGAGAGGGCATGGGAAGCCGTCACCTCCTTCTGCGAAGCAGTAATGCTCGCGAAGGAGGAGGCGGGGCGCGTGAAGGAGTGGCAGTCTCTGCGCCCTCACGTCCCTAGCCGCCGCAGGAGGAGACGCCCCAGGCGTCGGGAGTCGATAGCGGAAACCCGGCCACCGTGGGCGCGAGAAAGAGATGCGCGAAAGAGATGTCAGCAGCAATGTAGGGGTCTGCTAGGATCGGGAGAAGTCATTTGATGATTTCACATCCAAAAAAAAAAAAAGCGTAGTTTGTGACGTATGTCAGCGTTGTTTTCGAAGACAGTTTTTGCTGTCCTGGTAACCCTGGCAAGAATAATGGCACAAATTTATGAAATTATAGTATTGTCATCGGTCCTCAATAAGTCTACAGAGTTTGAATGAAATCTGGTTGTTTAAAGTGGGTCAAAATCGCGCTATGAGGAGTCGGTTACAAACAAACATACAAGTGAAGCTAATAATATAAAGCATGTATAAAGATACATGTTGGTAGAAAGATGATGTGCAGAAAATGTTTAACAGAATAAAATTGAGCATAAAGAATGGCAGGGTGTAGAAAATGGGAATGATAGTTTGAAAGAAAATAACATGAAGATTTATAAAGAATAAGAGAAAGGCAACAAAGTGGTCGCAATTTTGATGGCCAAGGCGCGGGTGAAGTTTTTATTGAGTATCCACTGGGTAACCGAAGAGACATATGAGAAAGTCTGAGCGTACAAATATAACTCGTAGTACAGTTGTGTGAAAATTGGTTGTCGTGGTATGGTCATGTAATACGGAGGAATGACGAAAGTTTAGAATATAAATGTCGATGGCTATAAGAATAGAGGGAGACCAAAGAACGATGAGGATATGGATAAAAAGGGGCTAACTACAGACTACTAGCGAAGTGGAAGAAAAAGATATGTTGCGCTGTCTTCAATTAAATTGGGAAAAGAGCAGGAGAATGATGATGAAACCTCGTTCCCTAAAACTAGAATATTTCAATGCCAATGGGAACTTATCAACGCGATGAAATAGCTTCGTTCCCCCACGATCACCAGTTTGATATCCTACTCATTCATAAAACCTTTTTGAAGCCCCATCACCGAAATCAGAACATTGCCAACAATAAACTAGTTCGTAATGACAGGTCTCAGTGCCACAAAGGCGGCACTCTCATATACTTCAGAAAGTCCCTGTACTGCATTTCTATCGACCCACCTCTACTGCTATCTCATCTTCTCTCTCACTTAGCACCTTACTTAGGCCCAAGCGATCCTGACCAACCCACTCAGACCCAAATAATAACTGACTGGAGGAAAGTAGACGAAAGACGGCACGCCAATCCGCCGCGTCACCTCACTTGGACATCCCCTCACTACATAGTCAGTCGCGGATACGACAGCCGCAATCAACTCGTTTACAGAACACATACAATCCGTATGGACGGATTGTTCACGGGAATACAAATAATCCTACAGACATTTCTAATCTATTTTCCGCCTTCTTTTCTTCCGTCTACAAACCTTCTACTTTGGATCCTTTCAAATGGCAACCGTCTGATAGCAACGCAAATAACTTGCCTCGTATATCTAATATTTATCTCTCCACAGAGGTTGTACACACGACAATAAAATCACTACAATCCTCTAAAGGGGCGGGACCTGACCTGGCCTACCACCCAGCTTCTTCATAAGGACTTGTGATAGCTTGTGTACCGAATTATAAATATTTTTTTATAAATGTTTGCGTGAGGGTTTTTTCCAGCAATTTGGAAGCGTGCATTATTAACTCCTGTTTTTAAGTCAGGCTACAAGTACTATTTAGAGAATACCGCTCCATCTCAACTCATTCTACTTTGTTTAAGGTTTTTGAGAGTCTTTTACACGGTGCCATTTATCCCCACATTCATCGGCTCATTTTACACGAGCAACACGGTTTTGTCAAATGTCGTTCAACCAAGACTAATTTACTAGTATTTACCAACAATTTATTTGAAAAAAAAGGAGTAATATTAATGGAGGCTAGTTTAAATTAAATTATATAATGCCCACCACACATATATTATAATTGTCTTTGTATACATTTTGTCTTTCACTTCTACTTATACTTTTTATTAATATACGTATGTGGACAATAGTGTGGGCTACATGTTTGTCATTCTACTTTAAGGATTTATTGTATTACTCTTAGTATGTAACTGTTTTTGTCCCTAATGTATTAAAAAATGTAATGTACTACAATTCTTGCAAAATAAATTTCATTTCATTTCAACAGTCAAGCGGCTCTCTTCTCGAAATGGCGCAAGCTAACCCCTTTACCCAGTATTATAACTATGTACGGCAGGCTAATCCTTTGGGCGAAGCAAGCCAAATACTAAGGTGTGATCCTCGACCACCACTTTACTTTCAGGGACCATATAATGACGGCCCGTACACACGCCGCGTTTGCTCTCGGTTGACTTCACTACATTCTGACCGCCCGTAGCAAATTAGACCTTAGGTGCAAATTGCGTATCTACACCGCGCTGATACGTCTTATCATGACTTATGCGTGCGTCTTCTTTGCGCACGCTAAGGCTTACTTACCACATCTATAGGATGAAGACCCTTCAAAATCATTTCCTTAGAAAGATTACAGGAGCCCCTTCTATGTCCGGAACGAGATTCTCCATCTAGATGTCAGAATGCCCACCATCCTGCAGTTCATAAAACGCCTTTCCAAGCATTTCTTTCACTCAGCTATGAAGCACCCCCTGATCACGGCAGCCCCTCGCTGCACTCCCTCCCGCATTAGTACAATTCATCGACCGAGGCATACCCTATTACCGATGACGCCACAACCCTTCTCTTGGAGAGTAGGATACTCACGAGCACTCTAACGATACACCGACACAGATCGCCGTCCTTCCGTCCTCGCCGGCGAGGCCCGTCGTGACGTCCCAATCCATGTCTGCCCCAACACTTGCTCGAGCCAGCCTGCGTCGCTGAGCGTGTAGCTTTAAATTCGTCCCTTAATAATAACACTGGTCACAAGGTTTTTGCCCAATTATGATAAGTTGTAATATCTAGAAGTACGCAGAAACTACCCATCAGCCACATACGTTTCGCAGCTGGTTTAGCTCGAATTTTTGAGATAATATGCTCATGGTGTACACGTTGAAATCTGTATTAGCCGCGCGCGACCACAAACATTTTCTTGCTTGTTCAATGGACTATCTCCTAATGAGTTTGCTACATAAAAAAACAAAATAATAGAACACTTTAATTGAACGTGTATATTTTTACATCTGTAACTAATACATGGTGTGAATTGTGTATTAAATTAATTTTAAATGTTTTCGTTGAGTTTTTTATATTTGTTTACATTTATATTGATTTGTATCTAAGTATTTCATAAATATAATGCCTCGTAGTTGTTTAAGTAATCCAGACAATTATGGTTACGTGTGCGATAATTTTACTACGAAAGGGAAGAATAAAAACTGAACTCCGCGAATTTGTCGAGCATACGAACTATACTTTGGCGAAGCAGTTAAAAATCAAGATAAATCGTGGGTTCCACAGGTGATATGTTCAAGTTGCGGTAAGAATCTAAGGGATTGGCTGTCCGGCCATCGATCAAGTTTATCTTTTGTAACACCAATGCGATGAAAAGAACAAAAAGATCATCTTCAAGGTTGTAAATATGCGTGAATATATGATTGAAGCCTAGCAGCCTTCTATTGCAAGCCTGCCTGGGTAGAGCACCGCCGTGTCCTCGCGGAGGCGATCGGCGGCGGCGACCTCTCGCGTCCGGCCCTGGTGTGAGCCATGGTACGGAGCGAGAGGGCATGGGAAGCCGTCACCTCCTTCTGCGAAGAAGTAATGCTCGCGAAGGAGGAGGCGGGGCGCGTGAGGGAGTGGCAGTCTCTGCACCCTCACGTCCCTAGCCGCCGCAGGAGGAGACGATCCGGGCGTCGGGAGTCAATAGCGGACTCCCACCGTAGTCGCGAGCTTGCGGGCGGCGAGCAGTGGGTAGCTCGCCGCCGGTAAGGACCAGGCTCGGGTCGACGGCGCGTAGTGTTCTACGCGCGCCTCAAAGAGATGTCAGCAGAACTGAAGGGGTCTGTCAGGACCGATGCCTGCCAGGGTCGCGAGATTGTTGGCAACTGAAGGAACACGGGTGGGTTTTAGTCGGTAAAAGTCTGACACGCCCAAGAGCGGGAGACGTCATTTGATGACTTCCCATCCAAAAAAAAAAACCTAGCAGCCTATTGGCTGTAAAATGTCCCTCAAAATACATAATAGGTTGGGGAAAAAGTTTCTTCGCATTTTTTAAGAAAATTCAAAACATTTTTTAATAAAGTTTATTTACATTTAACTAAAGTATGTAGGTACCATTTTGTTCGATAATTTTTTGCCATCTTGTAGGTAGGGACATGATCCCATTGCTATAGAAATTTTGGGACTTCTGGGACAAGTGGTTTTGGCAGTCCTCTCGTGATGTTAACCTGACACTGCCTAAAGAATTCTGAAGAGACCGAAACAGGTGGAAATCTGAAGGTGCAAGGTCAGGACTATACGGCGGATGCATTAACACCTCCCAGCCAAACTCTCGTAATTTTTGTTGGGTGGCTAAAGATGTGTGAGGTCTAGCGTTATCATGATGAAAAACCACACCCCTTCTGTTGATTAATTCCGGCCGCTTTCTCTCAACTTCTTGCTTTAATCTCATCAGTTGTTCGCAGTAGAGTTCAGAATCGATGGTCCTGCCTGGTGGTAACAGCTCATAATGAATAATGCCCTTCCAATCCCACCACACACACAGCATCACGTTTTTGCGACTTAACCCGGGTTTCGCCACAGTCTGTGAAGCCTGACCGGCCTTTGACCACGATCTTTTTCGCACGTTCTTGTCATACGTGATCCACTTTTCATCACCAGTTATCAGCTTCTTCAAAAATGGTTCTGTTTCATTACGTCGTAATAAAGAATCACAAATGAGTACACGGTTCATTAGGTTTCTTACAGTGAGCTCGTGAGGTACCCAAATGTCGAGCTTTTTTGTGTACCCAGTTTTTTTTCAAATGCGCCAAAACTGTTTTGTGGTCAATTTCCAGTTCTTCAGCTACGTCGTAACTACTGGTATGCCGATCTTGCTCCACTTTTTCAAAAATGGCATCCATTTTATACGTAATAGGGCGACCAGAGCGACGTGCATCTTTGACATCAAAATTTCCGGATTGAAAACGCTTAAACCAAATTTGTGCTACTCTCACAGACATTACACTAGGTCCATAAACATCGCAAATTTTTTTCGCGGCTTGCGTTGCATTTTTACCTTTTTTATAGTAAAATTTTAAAATGTATCGAATTTCTTCATTAGATTCTTGATTCTTGACGGTACGAAAAACAAATGAAAATCACACATTTTCCTAATTTGAATTTGGAATTATGTTCTTTAAAATTTAAACTTTCAATGATACCAAAACCAGCCAGATACAAATAGTATAGCCAAAGAGATTTTATTACAAGTTCATACATACTATAAATGCGAAAAGACTTTTTCCCCAACCTAATATTTTGGACTCACATTTTGATTTTATACTTCAAAATATGGGAGACTTTAGCGACGAGCATTGTGATCGTTTCCACCAGGAAATAGTGGGCATGGGACGGCGATATCAAGGAAAGTGGAGTCCTATGCTAGCATATTATTGTTGAATGTTAAGAAGAGAAGCTGTGTTTTTTGTTGACCAGTGTAATTATTCCAATTCAGCCCGTCTCTTGCCGCCCTCTAACAGTGATGCCCTAAGTCAAAATCCGTACCCTACAGGGATGCGAGTAGACCCTTAGCGAGTAGTCGCTCTCGTTTTAAGTTTTTTAAGCAATGGCTGAAAGGCCTTAATTTATTAAGCCAGATACAGGCAAGTCTGGTTAAGCAGCTGATAACTTCATAGGTTGAACTGCGAGATTATCATTCACAAAAAAATAGAAAGATGTTAATTTCAGTATGGTTTTTAATGTTTCAGGTAAAAGTTTTAGCTGGTCTCGATTATGCAAGCGTAAAGCATCTGTAGTATGCGACATACCTCCGTGCTTGGACTCCAGTCCTGTGCCTTCTAATCGTCCTTGCTTTACTGAGCAACATCAAACTCCAGAATCTGATTGGCCTTGTGTCTGTCCACCCGATGATAACGAAGAAACTTGGACTCCAACAGTTAAAGAAAAAAAGCCTTCAATAGAGTCAACAAGTCGCCGGGAAACTGCACCCAAAACATCTGGCAAGTTTGTTTTGGGCTGTTTAATTGTTTTCTCAAGCATCACATAACGGGTTCAAAAATCCCTTAAAAAACCGATACTCCCTTGTTGTTTCCGCTATTATGATCTATTATATTGTACTACTTACTAGAGAATGGGTAGCAGCGTTCTCTATGCATTTTACGACCATACTGCGATCGCCAACCCGCCTGCCAAGCGTGGCGATTATGGCAAAGCCCCCCAAATTGGGGGAGGCCTAAGTCCAGCAGTGGACGTCTTACGGCTGAAATGATGATGATGATATTGTACTATGCACCTTCTGGTTATGGAGGTATTGAAAGTCAAAGGTTCTAAGTTTTTTTTAGTGTTTTCATACGAATACATGTTAAATTATTTTTCATTATTCCCACGATCTGTGTACATCGGGCATACACCCATACGCACAATGTTTTGCGTGTGATACATAACGCACTACCGAAGACTGAGAAAGTTGGCATAAAAACCGATTCCTCGCAAGTTTTTTTTTGGACGAATTTACTTAGATCGATGTACAGAATGTATAGATGACCGATTCTTTTTACACCCTGTTATGCACATGCCAGACTTTTCAAAGTGATGTGATAATTTTTTTCGAGTAAATAAACAACTAGAGCTTATCGAACACCACAGAAACCAGCCATAAGTATAAGATCTACCCAATAAGATCCAGTTAACCAACGTTTTGTAAATTTTTTACTTATTTAGTTAAATAATTAACATCCTCGGACGATTATCCAATCGGAAAAAATACTAACAATTATGCCCTAATTAACCCACTAAGGGGATGAATTTGCAAAAATTCGTCGGTCTCGATATGTCGCAAACTTTTTGACATGACGTATGAAGATTGTGAATTTTGATTTCTGCTGTTATATATTTTAATGTTCTAAATGTTGCAGGTAAAATTTCAAGTTGGTCCCATAAGCGTAAGGTATCTGTAGCGAGCGAGACAACTCCATGCTTTGACCCCAGTCCGAGCTCTGTGCCTTCTAATCGTTCTCGCCAACGCGGTCGTAGTCAGCAAAACCAAACTTCACCAACTCTATCGAATTGTGCCTGTCCAAATGATAACGAAGACACGAGGAGTCGATCAGCTAAAGTACAGAAGCCATCTATACAGTCATTGCGTCACGAGGGTGATTCAGCATCCACAAAACCTGGCAAGTATAGAAATATTTTTTTATTCATTGAATATCAACTGAAAAGTAACTACGTAATCTAGACACGCGGACAAGTTCAATTAACAGAACTGGCGAGCACGCACCGTGTGTAATATTACACTGTGACATTTTAGTCGTCCTACAAAGGTTGTCCACTCAATGTATCCGACGTAATATACCTCAGGGGTGATCAAAAAATTGTAAAATTAAAAATTATAAATAATACATTAGAACTAAGAAATATCCTGTTAATAATGTTTACGGATCGGACGGTTCAGAAAATACCTACCCAGCATAGTCCACGTGGACTGTCAATCAGTAAGATGGTCTAACGTCTAAAGATAATATTTATAAAGCATACTTTATGAAAGGAAATAAATATGGTATAATCAAGAATAATGTATTAAGTATATGTTAATATGTTACTTAAAATATTTAAAAAAATCGCATCGATAATGGAACTTTGTTGCCTAAGTCCACTCATTTTCGCCAGCCTAAAATTTAGGTTTACCCCTCGCCTATAGATGTTTCACATCAAAAGTAAGATAGTTAATTCTGGCATACTCAAAAAATGAAATTTGGGTTGGTTAGTTACTTTTTTGTAATACTTAGTTAATTCTTGTACTGTTTTTATTCAGATAGTAAGCAGAGATTATTGGTCGAAGGTGAGTAAGGAAGAAAAATCGTAATTTCTAAGAAAAAATCAATTATTTAATTCAGAAAACACACACATTCTCAAAAAAAAAAAAAGACAGCAGGTATTATAATAAACAGTTACTAATCGTTCAAAATTATAAGTAATTGAAACGGAACTATTTAACTTCTCGATGTTTCTGTTGATTTATAATCATGGCGAAGAGTCACTATGTTCTTCCATAAACTCATATCATACAAACCACAGGTTTTGGTTTTTTGGCAGACATAGTCTTTCTTGATGCATTTTGATAGGGATTACAGCTGTTTAATTATTATTCTTAAGGATTTTTCTTTATGATTGATTTTTTTTTTCATCAGCTGGCTGCGTCTCTCATTATTGCAGAAGACTGAGGTTCATCTAAATCTTGTGTTGAGCTTTTGACCATATGTTCTGCCGAATGAGCTATGTCCGAAATTTCACTGTAATTTCTTATAAAAGAAGTCTTATCGCTTCGGAAGCGTTTACCGATTTAACTATACCTATAAATATAACTATTGGGGTCTCTGAATCTGGACTCCTACAAGCCTGCGTGAAATACCTGTGATATTTGTGTTGATACAGATGGAGGCGTGTTGGTCAGTGCTTAAAAGTTCTTCTAAAATTGAACTTGCTGGTTAGCATGGTATGGCATGGCATCATTGAAGGTGCCTCTAAACATCAAAAGTCAAAGTCAAAAACGTTTATGATATCCTGCTAAATTCCTCGAAATGAGTGATTATGCATTGAAATGCACGCAATCTAAATTAATGCATTGCTTTGGTGTTTGATCAGATGGTGATAATAAGTGCTGATCCTTTGTAGAAAAGTTAGCAAATTTTCTGGAAGTAGTAGAGAAGATGTAGAGGGACTTTTATTTTTTAATGTTATATCTTGAGGATTTGACTAGTGGTTATTAAGATAAGGTTTCTATTTTACGTTACACAAGACCTGGCTACACGCAGCAACTAGCTTGCATACATTAATTTTGCAGAAGTAAGCGTGAAACGTTAAAGCTAGACTTTCCTAAGATTGTGGTGGCCACCTCATAGTGATCGCAATTGACCGTCTAATCTGTACCGTTATGTGGTGGCCAGCTGTCAAAGAAATAGGTAGCTTTAGGTGATAAAACGATATGTGGCAAACTTTTTGCTGTTACGTATGAACATTGTTTAAATTATGTTTTTACACTTCAATATAGTATGCTTTGTAATATTTCAGGTAAAAGTTCCAGTTGGTCCCGCTTAAACAAGCGTAAGGCATCTGTAGCGTGCGACATACCTTCGTGCTTGGCCCGCAGTCCCAGTCCCGTGCCTTCTAATCGTTCTCGTCAGCGTGGTCGTCAGCAACATCAAGCTGCGACATCCGAATGTGGCTGTCCGCCAGATTATTACGAAGAACCGAGATATCCACCAGCTAAAGAGAAAATTGACTGTGAATGTGAGTACCATGCAGGCTATATTGAATCATCATAATCAGCATATATTGTGCCCATTGCTGGGACACAGTGGGTTGGTAAATGTCACATGTGTTCGAAATTTTTATTCAAGGACATGCCGGTTTCCTAACGATATTTCACTTCAACGTTTTGAGAGCAGTGGTTATAAAATTATTTACCCAAAGTAAAGCGCCTGCTTGGGTTCTAACACACGGCCTAGAACTCTTAAGTCGGGGCTGATACCACTGGGACGCCACTGATTTTTAGATAGGTTGAATACAAGACCGTCTTTTGTATTTGGCCTACGCAAATGTTCTTGGGATCTGGTAGCGTTTAGTGACGGGTTATTGAGCTCCCTGAAATAGGGTTGAGCTACACGTTGACTTTGATGGGATATGTCAGGTCAAAACTGCTACAGCTCTTTCTCCAAAAGGTCTTTCCAGACATGGCCTGCATTGTTACACTCATATAAAACTCGTTGGAGAAGTATTTATAGTCTTAAGTGGAGCCCAGAGTCTAATGGTGGAGTAGGAAATTGCCTACTGCAGCTCCTCAGCTATTAAAGATAGAGCCAAATAGCTATTCTCAGGCATTCGATATTCTATCGTATCGAAGATGACACATTTCGATAGCCTGATATGCCGTGCCTCGGCAATCAGCTATCGGAAGAGTAGCGGTCGTCTCTAAGACTGAAAACTGACAAAAATGTCGGGTTTTTGATTTGTAAACAACGTTTAAAGAACATAATCCTATATAACATGGATTGATGTTTGATTCGGTACGTAACCGTATCGAATGATTATGAATAGCTTTGCTCGTGTGTTTGGGGTCGGTGAATTTGTCTTGGAAATTACCTTACTGGTGTGACTCTTGAGTTAAGATGGACAGTGTTAAGCAAAATAAGTTGGTAAAAACCAAAAAATACAAGATTTTTCCCGCGGCTTCGTGGCGACGTGCTACCAGAATAAAAATGATCTTATGTCTAATGAAAAATATACAAAGTATATCACTTTCATGTGTAATATACGTAGGATAGGAAGAGGAACTCACTTTTATTACATTTTTGGTTCGTGACTAAATTTTAATTTAGCATACATTTAATAAAACTGAAACATTCGCACGGTTTGAACGGTTTGGCAAGGTCAGTTCGTGATCAGGTTTTGACTTTTCCAGTACTCTTACAACAATTGGTCCAAAAGTGCCTTTAAACTGCTATACGAAACTGCTCGATTAGCTTCATATCAATAAAACGTCCTAATTAACAATTTTCCAGCTGACTACCATTTTTCCAAAATCTGTGAATAGAGTTCGCTATTACTCAAGAAGTTAAGGGCAATTTCCTAAAAACGATTTGCCGGGGCTACAACTGTTAAGGTCAGGGTGACTGCCCTTATTGCCCGAGCATATTTCAAAAACCATCCTGTTTTATTCAGATTGGAGAATAAATAAAAAAAACTTTTTAGCAAAAAAAATTAAACCACCGAAAAAAACTGAAAAGCAAAAAATAATAAACCTTAAAATTTTGAGGCACCGACTTAAAATTTTAAGATTTATTAATTTTTGCTTTTCAGTTTTTTCGGCGGTTTAATTTTTTTTGAGTGATCTTTATTCATTGATTTTTCAGCGGCGCACAGTGGGCCCATACTGAAAATTTGTGGACTTAGGCAACAAAGTTCCAATATCGATGCGATTGTTTTTTATTATTATTCTTTTATTTCTTGTAAAGTTGATAGTTTGTCTTGAAAAAAATTCATTAGAATTTTTTGTATGGACCGAATCACGTTTAATTTTTTTTCTTCAATTGTACTAATATGTTGGGTGTGTGGCGTGAGTATATGATAGTTAGGGTCATTTTTTATCCATGAAAATAAAAAAAACTGCGCCAGTCATCATTCAAAGTACTTGATGATTCTTCGTCGCAGAGTAATTATAAACAGAAAACGTCAAACACAGCTACAGAGTTCGATGATTCATCAGTAGTCATGATAAGCATCGTCCCTCTTCGGCTAGTGTCTACTAGCCCATCATCTAGGAATGGAAATATAGTTTAGGTTAGTTTAACAGTGAGTGAAAATTATTCAGCCAATCAGAGACGTGCATTTTTCGATGACTCATTAGTTGTGCGCTTAGCCGAGTGCACAAACAAATTAAACGTGATTAGCTCCATACAAAAAGTTGTAATATTTTTTTTTTCAAGACAAACTATCAACTTTAGAAGACATTTTATAAGAATATGAACGCCTACCAAAGTGAAGTTCAATTTGACTGGCTACTTGGTGTCAATCCCTTTACGGAACCAAAGAAGCATCAACGCCGAATGGTATACTACCAAATGCTTGGCAGAAGTTTTCTCTGTTGTGAGCAACAAGCGACCAAACACAGGGCTCCGCGGGCTACTGCTCCATCACGACAACGCGCCCACGCACACCGCGCTCGAGGGACGAGGGACTTCTTGGACAGCACGCCGGTCAAACTTCTGGGTCACCCTCCTTACAGCCCTGACCTAGCACCGTGTGACTTCTTTATATTCCCAAAAATTAAAAATCTGCTTAAAGGGATACAATGTTCGTCGCCGGAAGAGGCGCTGTCAGCGTTCGAGCAGGCTGTAAACGATGTGTCTGCGGCGGAATGGAAAAAGTGTTTCGAAAACTGGTTCAGACTCATGAAACTTTGCATAGAGGCTAGTGGAGAGTATTTTGAAAAGATTTAATAAAAAAATATTTACCTATAGAACACTTCTTTTTATTTTCGCAAAACTCCTGAGTGTCCCACGTACCTATATGCGGTTGAATTGAGAAATCTCCTCCGTTTTTTCGTCGGTTACAAAAAGATACCATCCGAATGATATTTTATTTATTCCTATCGGAAGGGGTACCAGATTCCATACATTTAATGGCAATATGATGCCAGTAAATGTTTGGATTTATTTGCATGAGCAACCGTATAAGGTTAGGTCAGCAAAACGGTATGCCACATAAATTTTTGACATGAAGTCGGTGTACTGAACATTTTACAATATTATCCTTTCAAATTTTCCAGGTAAAAGTTCCAGTTGGTCCCGCTTAAACAAGCGTAAGGCATCTGTAGCGTGCGACAAACCGTCCTGCCTGGCCCGCAGTCTCAGTCCCGTGCCTTCTAATCGTTCTCGTCAGCGTGGTCGTAGTCAGCAACATCAAGCTCCGACATCCGAATGTGGCTGTCCGCCAGATTATTACGAAGAACCGAAATATCCACCAGCTAAAGAAAAAATTGACTGTGAATGTGAGTACCATGCAGGCTAGATTAAATCATCATAATTAGCTTATATTGTGCCCACTGCTGGGACACAAGCCATCTCTCTGTGAGAGGGATTGGGCCGTAATCTACCACGCGTGCCCAGTGCGGGTTGAACATTGAATTATTTTTCAAGGAAATTCTGGTTTCCCAACGATATTTCACTTCACCGTTTTGAGAGCAGTTGTTATGAAATTATGTATTTACACGAAGTAAAGCGCCACAGACTTACAACTCTGAAGTCGGGGCTGATACCACTGGGCCACCACTGCTCTTTAGATAGTTTACAAGTCTGTCATTTGTATTTGGCCTACGCAATTGTTGTGCGCATCTGGTAGCGTTTTGTGACAGGTCATTGAGCTCCCTTAAATAGGGTTGAGCTTTACGTTCACTGATGCATGCATGCCGTTTGATAGGATACGTTAGGTAAAAATTGCAACTGCTCTTTCTCCAAAATGTCTTTCTAGACATGGCCTGCATACACATACAAAACTCATATAAAACTCATTGGATTTATTTTGACGAGTATTTAAGTCTCAAGTAAAGCCCAGAGTCTAATGGTGGAGCAGGAAATTGCCTAAGAGCTGCATAGCTATTTACAAGTATTCGATATTCAATCGTATCGAAGATTTCAATAGCTTGATTTGCCGTGCGCCGACAATCAGCTATCGGAAGAATAATAATAGTTGTCTCTTAGATTAAAATGTGACAAAACTTTCGAGTTTTAATTAATATTCGGATCCCGTGACTATTTACTACCAGGATGAAAAATACCCTATATGTATATCCAGCTTATAATTGTCTATATGCCAAAGTTCATCTGGATCCATTCAGTAGCTTTTTCTTGGAGTGTAACGAGCATCCATCCATAAAAAATGTGCCTGTAACTATTATTGTAAATAATGTCGAACACAATTATTATGCATTGCTTGATGATGGTTCTACTGTGTCGTTAAATGATTCTAGTATTTGTAATTTTAGTGGACCACTATCCCGTTAAAAATTGTCAGTGCACGTGGTCAAGTTGTAACTGATAAGAATTCTTGTAGGGTGACTGCACTAATACGCGGACCCAACGGTTTGTGACATGATATTGCATTACGTATTATTTACTTAGAGCGCCTTCACACTAGCGTTTGTCCAGCGTAGGCGTTTGATAAACGTATGCGCAGCGCAGACGCTGCGACTACGCGGCGTAGGCGTCGCGTTGTCGTGGCGTCGGTGCAAGGGTAAATTAATACGCTGCGTTGGCGCCGCAGATGCGTGACGTATGCGCCGCGTTACTGCGGAGTTCATGTACAATAAAAATATTTTGAATATTTTTTTATGTGTTTATAATAAAGCATAAACTCATTACTTTCACTTGACCATACACTCCTTAATGGGTTCTCACATATCCAACCCGATCACGTTTTCATCACGTTTTCTCAATAATTTTCTTTTTAAAAGCAAAGCCAACAATAGAGTTTCATCGTCAGAATCCATTTTGTTAATGATATTTCCGAAACGAAAACGCGATTGTGTGACGTCTGCGCCGCGTAAGCGCAGCGTCTGCGCTGCGCATTTACTACAGAGGAAATCAGCAAAACGCGACGCCTGCACCGCGTTCTCGCGGCGTCTGCGCTGCGCATACGTTTACCGTACGCCTACGCTAGACAAACGCCAGTGTGAAGGGCTCTTAGACTTGCCCTCGCAAAATGTGCCCAACAGAGTTTTAGTTATAAATAAACATCTACGAGATTTAGATTGTTGTGAGATGTCGTGCGCAAAGCCAATGTTATTAATCGGGCAGCATAATTGGCAATTAATAGTTAACCAGCAAATACGACATGTAAATCCGGACAACTCGTAGCGTCGCTTCCGAACTTAAGGTGGGTTGTTAATGGGCCTGTAGGTACTTGTGACGACTCTGTTCGTAAATCGATTAATCTAGTATTTGGTGATTTAGATGATTTAAACGAACTTGTGAAAAATCAAATTTTGCTCAAATCTATTGATATCACAGAAGTGTCACGCAAGAATGTTGAGACTGAATGCGCCTGTAAGATCCTAGATAGCACTAGTTGCCGGGTCGACGGGGGCTAGGAGGTAGGCTTATTATAGTCACGTAGCACTGTGAACTTACACAATAATTACGATTATGCTGTGAAACGTTTACGCGGAATAGAAAATAAGATGGATGAAAACTCCGATTATGGTGAAACGTACTTTCGTCAAATTGAAAGGTTAATTTTAGAGAAATATACAAGGCGGTTGGGCAGTCCGCTGAGTATACCCGGTATGGTACCTGCCGCATTTAGGGGTAATTAACCTGAATAAACCTTTCCAATACCTGGAAAGAGCTAAGCATAGTAACATTTAAAAGAAAATTAAAATCTTTTTTAGCAAGTAAAGCATATTATGATATTAATGAATTTTTAAATGAATCATGTTTAAATTGACATGACCTTTTTTTAAAATTAATTGAATGTTAAATATATCTCTGGCCCAGTGGTAACGGCCGCGACTTACGAGTAGTAGGTCGTGAGTTCAAACCCAAGCAGGCGCATTACTTTGTGTAAATTATTTCATCGCACCTGCTTTCAAAACGGTGAAGGAAAACATCGTGAGGAAACCGGCATGTTTTAGAACCAAAAAATCGAAAACATGTGACATCTACCAACCCGCACTGGGCCTGCGTGGTGGATTATGGCCCACTCCCTCTCACCAAGAAGAGGCCTGTGTCCCAGCAGTGGGAACATTATAGGCTGATGATGAAATATATCTATTGTAATAATGTTTTGACTTATGACCTGGTGAAAGCCGCAGGAATACGTTGGATGCGAGAAGCACAGAATAGGTCGAAGTGGCGGTGCTTGGGGGAGGCCTATGTCCAGCAGTGGACGTCTTTCGGCTGAAATGATGATGATGATGATGAATAATGTTTTTGATAATGATGTTTCTATTGAATATTTTGGACCCACGTTGACATAATTATGTTTTATTTTTGACATTGAATATTGAAAAAATTGTATTTAACTCCTAACTATTTCTAATTAATTATGTAATCAATCAGTTTAATTTAATTTATTTACTTATGTCAGTATTGATCATTTTCATTAAAGTTACTATTATTTTTAATTCTTAATTTGTAATAATGTAATTAATTTAATTTGCTTAGTTAATATTTGCACACCATGACAATATGGTAAACATGTTACACAACTCTGTGTATAACACCATGCATACATTTTCTTTTAGTAATTGTATGTAAACACGTGTTTGAGCAAATAAAAAACAAAAAAAACGTTCGTGATGCTGAGGTTATCATTTTTACCAAGCGAATTACCCACAACACAAGAGTATATGCTATGAGCGACGCACTTATAGTGGAAATGCTAATAACATTGATGGCTAAAGTAGAGGTGACATTAAATAGTAGGTCCCTAACTTTTGTAGGTACGGACTCCGATTGGCCCATCGGTCTTACCCTCAATAATTTACTGTTAGGTACGGCTACTGGTGCTTCTACGTTAGGTACCTTTGACGCGTCAGACTTAATCAGTAGAAAGGCTGGGTAATGGCTCAGACTATTGGGGACATGTTTTGGCGACGCTGGCTGAAAGCATATGTTCCTATTCTCCAAAAGCGTCTAAAGTGCCCGCATGATGTACCGCCCGTGAAGGTAGGAGGTATGGTTCTTATTTTAGAAGAGAATCAGCTGCTTAATGTGTTGCCGAGGAGCGTGATTAGTGCAGTCCACCCAGGCTGCGATGGCCATATTAGAGTAGTGACTGTGAGAACCTGTAAGGGGTTTATGAAGCAATCGGTTGTAAAGGTCATTGTGTTGTTTACTGACGAGTTTGTTAAGGTACAAGGGAGTGGAATATACACAACTCACTTGCCTTTTATTATAGTTTTAGATAACGCACGAAACGGAATGCATCCACACGCCACAGATGTACACCATGCTTGCCTTGTAGGCATGCACGGGGCCGCAATTTTGAATTCGCGCGCTAGCCAGCCGACGGTTAGAGATGCCGTGCGCTGCCGCGTGACTCGAGAAAAGTGCCATTGAAAAAACCATCGCGAATGGACGTGTTTGAAATCGCTTGAGCATTCCCGCCAAAATCTGTCTTTCTTATGTTAAAATTTAAAATCAAAATCAAAAGTCATTTATTCTAACTAGGCTGACAGTCAGCATTTTTTTAACGGTATTTCTTGTGTTTGTATGTGACTCCGGCCTATTGTGAAAACGAATATACGTGCTCTATATACCAGAAACTTTATGTCAGTTTTGTTAAAATCCCACCCTATCAAGAACATGTAATCCTACCACATTTGGTCCAAGACAGTGTTTGAATCGCTATACAAAACTGCATCGATTAGCTTCATAAAGAAAAACGTGCTAATTAACGTTTTTCCCGCTAATTGTACCATTTTTCCAAAATCATTGAATACAGTTAGCAATTACTCAAGAAGTCAAAGGCAATCTCCTAAGAACAATTTGCCGGAGCTACAACTAATAAAGCCGGGGTGTGTGCCCTGATTGCCCTATCTCAAAATCTACCCTGTAATATTCAGAGTGGACAAGGAATAAAAAAAAGATACCATTCGAATGATATTGCATTTATGCCGATTGGAACAGGTACTAGATTCCATACATTTACTGGCATCATCTTGCCATTAAATATATGGAATCTATTTATTTGAACAAGTAACCGTGTAACGTTAGGACAGCAAAACAGTATGCCATTTTTTTTTGACATGAAGTCAGCGTACTGAACATTTTACAATATTATGCTTTTAAATGTTCCAGGTAAAAGTTCCAGTTTATCCCGGTTAAACAAGCGTAAGGCATCTGTAGCGTGCGACATACCTTCGTGCTTGGCCCGCAGTTCCAGTCCCGTGCCTTCTAATCGTTCTCGTCAGCGTGGTCGTAGTCAGCAACATCAAGCTGCGACATCCGAATGTGGCTGTCCGCCAGATTATTACGAAGACACGAGATATCCACCAGCTAAAGAGAAAATTGACTGTGAATGTGAGTACCATGCAGGCTATATTGAATCATCATAATCAGCGTATCTTGTGCTCACTGCTAGGGCTCAGGCCATCTCTTGGTGACAGGAAGTGGGCCATAATCCACCATTCGCGAGCATTACTGCTTTGCAGAAGGAGCTGACGGCTTCCCATGCCCTGTCGCTCCATACCACGGCTTGCACCAGGGCCGGACGCGAGAGGTCACCGCCGCCGATCGCCTCCACGAGAACACGGCGGTGCTCCACCCAGACAGGGTACACCTCTACCGTATGCTCCACCGCGTCCTCCAGACAATCCTCGCAATGAAAACACCCGGGCGTTTCCTCCCACTTTATTCTGAACAGGAACCCCTCAAATCACCCATGCTCGGTGAGGACCTGCGTTAGGCGGAAGGTGAGGATGTCGTGGCGCCTCTCTATCCACTCCTCAAAGACAGGACTTTCCGCCGCAATTGTGCCGTGCCCAGCACTGGGTTACGACAATCGTACCCGCCATGTTGCCATGAGATCACCTCGGAGCTCTGTCCGCCGTGCCGCAAATTGTCGCAGCAGCGGAGTTTCGCCCCAGCGTTTTGCCTCCTCGCGCCACTCCCACATATGCGCGAGGTCCTTTGCCTCCAGATCCCATGGCGGCACTCCGGCAAGAAGGCTCGCCGCCTCACAGGAGACCGTGCGGTATCCCCGGACTAGCCGGATGGCCATGACCCTTTGGGACGCAATCAACAGGTGCGCTGGGCGCAGCCTCAATTAGAGCGCCCACACCGGTGTTCCGTAACGGGCCATGGACCGCACTACCTCCGTGTAGAGCCTCCGGCAGGAGGCGTTTGGACCTCCCAGATTGGGCAGGAGCCTCTTTAAGACAACCCCGCTTTATTCACACAAAATAAAACCCCTGCCTGGGTTCGAACCCACAATCAACCTACAATTCTTAAGTCGGGGCTGATACCACTAAGCCACCACTGGTGTTTAGATAGGTTGAATACAAGATTACCTTTTGAATTTGGCCTACGCAAATGTTCTGGGGATCTGGTAGCGTTTTGTGACAGGTCATTGAGCTTCCTAATATAGGGTTGAGCAACACGTTGACTGATGCATGCATGCCGTTTGATGGGATATGTCAGGTCAAAACTGCGACAGCTTTTTCTCCAGAATACCTCTCCAGACATGGCTTGGATTGTTGACACTTATATAAAACTCGTTGGATTTCTTTTGATAAGTATTTACTGTCGTAAGTGGAGCCCAGAGTCTAATGGTGAAGCAGGAAATTGTCTACTGTAGCTCTTCAACTGTTAAAGATAGAGGTACATCGCTATTCACAAGCATTCGATATTCCATCGTATCGAAGGTGACATATTTCGGTAGCCTGATTTGCCGTGCCCCGACAATCGGCTATCGATAGAATAGCGGTTGTCTGTTAGATTAAAAACCGGCCAAGTGCGAGTCGGACTCGCGCACCTAGGGTTCCGTACAAACCTGTAGGTATAAAGTTTAAAATTAAAAAAAATATTTTTATTATATGATGTAACAAAAAATTTACTGTTTTCGCAATTTCAAAATTCTAGATCGACTGGAAGTACCCTTTAGGTTTTGATTCCCTTGCGAGTTTCGAAAATTTGCGGAAATATGCGGCATAAACGGCTATGTCTTTTGATTGCGTTAGCTAAAAAGTTTGATTTTTTCACAGCTCTAAGGGACAGTAGACTTGAGTATTTGATATAAATTTCAACTTGATACCTCCACGCATTCCTGAGAAAAAGGGTCTTGACAGACGGACGGACGAACGGACGGACGGACGGATGGACGGACGGACGGACAACAAAGTAATCCTATAAGGGTTCCGCTTTTTCCTTTTGAGGTGTGGAACCCTAAAAATGACAAATATTTCGGGTTTTTCTTTGTAAACAACGTTTAAAGGACATCATCTTATATAACTATGGATTGATGTTTGATTCGGTACGTAAGCGTATCGAATGATTTTGTTAGATTAAGTTTAATTCTAAAGAACTGGATCGAATAAAGTATAAGTGGCAAATAAACTCACACTGCACATTGAGGGAACACTACAAAAGTAACAATAATACTCATTTTAAAAATCACTAACACGTTTATTTCTTAATTATTAGATACTAGCTTTTGCCAGCGGCTTCGCCCGCGTGGAGGTCGGAAAATATCCCGCGCGAACGTACTACCGGGATAAAAAGTAGTCTATGTCCTTTCTCAGGCTCTTAACTATCTGTGTACCAAATTTCATTTAAATCGGTTTAGTAGTTTTAGCAGGAAAGCGAGACAAACAGAGCTACTTTTGCATTTATAATATTAGTGTGGATAGTGTGGATTAGTTATTCACTATCCACAGGACAATAAATTTGCTAAGCACCCTTAAGAAACACTCGAGGGTTATGTCCGAACTTGACCAGAGATGAAGTCAGACTGCCAGTCCCCAATGCCGCCAATGATGGCGGCACCCACGTTAACCAAAACAAATTAGATCAGCTGTTTTTGCGTGAAAAAAACTTTTTACCAAAAAATGTAACCGCCGAAAAAACTGAAAAGCAAAAAATAATAAACCTTAAAATTATGAGTCGGCGCTTTGAGTGATCTTTGATCATTGATTTTTCAGCGCCGACTCATAATTGTAAGGTTTATTATTTTTTGCTTTTCAGTTTTTTCGGCGGTTACATTTTTTGATAAAAAGTTTTTATTTTATAATTTTTTGTGGCTTTGATGTACTAATAATACTTGGCAAGGTTATACCCTATCCAATGAATAAAGAATTATCAAAATCGGACTACTCTGTATAAAGTTATGCGTGGTCACACATAAAAAAAAAACAAACAAAAAAAAAATATACGCGTCGAATTGATAACCTCCTCCATTTTTTTTCGTCAGTTAAAAATGACAAACATCGATCCCTTTTCACAATCTTAAATAATAATCATTTTAGTAGGGAGTAGGTTTTGAAGAAATACTCGATCATTTAGCAAATCGGACATATTCCATACCAATCTAGCTTTTACTAGCGGCTTCGACCGCGTGGCGGTCAGTAATTATCCCGCGAAAACGTACTACCAGGATAAAAAGCACCTTTTGTGTTAATCCATGTTATAACTATTTATTCGTCAAACATTCGAATACGTTCAGTAGTTTTTACGGGAAAGTGTAATGATCACCCATCCATCCATCCATCCTCACAAATTTTCACAATTATTATGGTATTAGTAGGAAGTAGGATATAGTAGGATGGTAGGATGTGAGATTAAAAACGACTTATTTTCAATCTAGTGAATTGAAATTTTGAATTGTGTATGTTTTGTTTATAATTAATTTTATTCGACACGCGTACAAGTTGAAATAGATTTTATTGACACGTGTATTTGATGGGAGGTTTACTGCCTGTAGTCACCACACTCACCACGCTTGGCATGCGGGTTGGTAACCGCAGAGTGAGCCAGTTCTTTCGCAACAATGACGCTTGCAACGTTGATCGTACTAAACATGTGAATTCAAGCGGAACTTACCAAAATGACGTAGTTGTTTTAGATATTTCATATTCAGTGCGTCGATGTCCACCCCGTAACTAATCATAGTTTCCCTCCCACCCAGCTTCCCCATCGCTTTCCTCTAAAACTAATATTTTGTAGGGTTCTTATCGGTAAGCGATGTCCTCAAACGAAGCTTGCACCGGATCGGCTTCGCTATGAGCCTTTATTCATACTACGTAGTTAACGGCTTGTCGATGAGGTGAGGCCTCGCTGATTCGATGCTGAGCTAAAATTTATGCAACAGCTCTTCATTTACTTCGACGTTATCACATATTGGTTTTGAAAAAAATGACGGGAGTCGATCGCCGACCGTTTCTTTGTGCCTTCATCTCATTTCTACTATTCTGTGATTATTAAGGTATTCGACGTGGCGCTCTTTGAACTCCAATAGGGAACAGTTTTTCTGGTTGACTCTGGATATCTTTTGGGTATTGTTACGTTTAAATAAAAGAGTAGTTGCTATTTTATTAGCTTTGAGACCTTACTGAACGAAGCAGGGCCTTTCGGCAGTGAACATTACACAACGGTGTTATCTATAAACACCGTTGTGTAGTACAGAAATCTTAAAAGAAGATGTAATGTGGTATAACGCTGAAGCTTGGCTCTTACCTCGTCGCACGACATGGCAGAGACAAAAATTACTATTGCTACTTTGATATGATAACAATAATCCCATCAAAAACATAAAAATTATTTAAATAAAACTTAAATAAACATACAAATTATTATGTTCGCTGGCTAGTTTCTACCAGCAAGCAAATTTCTGGAATAATAAAGTAAGAACCGACAAGTAACAGGTTTAGAACTTGCGAAAGCTATAACATAATTCGTACAAGAAAACTAGCCAAGTCAGAGCTTAGGCTACAATATATTATCCCAAGTTATAAGAAGAAATGATATTTTATGTAGTTATAAATAAATTTCAGGACTGACCATTGAACTTGGCATCCATTTAGATCTCACTTCTTTTGTCGTTGAAGTCAACAACTAAGGCATATATCATAATATTGAACTTGGCTTTCATTTCACATTTATGTTTTTGATGGGATATCATTACTTTTTGTACATCTTACACTATTGATTTGCTTTAAATATTGAAACAATTATTAATACTAGTCCCAGTTAATAACGTAATAAATACGAAAGTCGACTTTACTCTTAGTTATGAGTACTAAACGGAAATATTTGGATAAAAAAATAAGGATAGTATTCAAGTCGTTATATATTCACGTGAAGACCTTAAAATCCACATAAAGACCGGCTGTCATAACTACTGATTGCTGATTCCTACATATTTTTTTACATACAGTTATTATAGGCACTGTACCGCCACTAATTTCTGTCCTCCACGCAAGCGAAGCCGCTGGCAAAAGCTAGTATTACATGTATGGTTTGTGGCTAAATTATAACAGTCGCACGGTTTGATCGCAGCTTAAGCTTCTATTGCCAAGGACAGTCCGTAATCAAGTTTTGACTTTTTTAGTACTCTTACCACAATTGGTCGAAAAGAGTTTTTGAATCGCTATACAAAACTGCATCGATTAGCTTCATAAAAAGAAAACGTGCCAATTAACGTTTTTCCAGCTGACTGTACCATTTTTCCAAAATCTGTGAATACAATTACCGATTACTCAAGAAGGTAAGGGCAATCTTCTAAGAACAATTTGCCGGAGCTGAAACTGTTAAGGTCGAGGTGGCTGCCCTTATTGCCCTATCTCAAACTAATCCACCACGTATCATTCAGATTGTACAAGGTATAAAAAAGGTACCATTCGAATGATATTGCATTTATTACTATTGGAACGGGTACCAGATTCCATACATTTAATGTCAGGATGATACCAGTAAATGTATGGATCTTTTTGCCTAAGCAACAGTGTAACGTTAAGAAAGTTATTGACACGAAGTCGGTGTACCTACTGAACATTTTACAATATTATGCTTTCAAATGTTGCAGGTAAAAGTTCCAGCTGGTCCCGCTTAAACAAGCGTAAGGCATCTGTAGCGTGCGAAAAACCTCCCTGTCTGGACCGCAGTCTCAGTCCTGTGCCTTCTAATCGTTCTCGCCAGCGCGGTCGTAGTCAGCAACATCAAGTTGCTACATCCGAATGTGGCTGTCCGCCAGATTATTACGAAGAAACGAGATACCCATCATCTAAAGCACAGACGCCTTCCGCAGAATTAACACGTTACGAGAGTGGCAATAAAGGTGATAAGTTCATTTTGGCTATTACTTAGCTACATTAATTGACGCTTTTAGGCGAAACTTAGCAGTTACTCAAGAAGTTAAGAGCTTTCCCTTAAAAACGTTTTACTATAGCTGCAACGGTCTATCTGGCCTGTCTCAAATCCCCTCAATATTCCGATTGGACGAGATAAGAAGATAGGCGTCATTTAAATTCTAGTTAATAATTTTGGTATTATACCTTTCGAATGATATTGCATGTATTCCTATTGAGCGGGTACCACATTACATACATTTCCTGGCATTATCCTTTCTATTCGCACAAGCAAGCGTATAACGTTAAGATAGCAAACCATTTGCCACGTCAACTCTTTGAAATTATGTCCGAATACTCAAAAATATACATTTTTATACTTTGACATGTTTCAGGCAAAAGTTTCAGCTGGTCCCGTTTATGCAAGCGTAAGGCATCTGTAGTGTGCGACATACCTCCGGACTTTGATCCTAGTCCCAGTCCTGTGCCTTCTGATCGTTTTCGCCAGCGCGGTCGTAGTCAGCAACATCAAACTCCAAAATCCTCTTGTGTCTGTCCGTCAGATTACGAAGAAACGAAATACCCATCAGCTAAAGTACAGGCACCTTCCATAGAATCAATACGTCATGAGGATGGCAAAAAAGCTGGCAAGTTTGTTTAGGACTATTACTTAGCAACATTAATTGACGCATTAAGGTGAAACTTAGCAACTATCTGTACATAATAAGGTTAGGGCAACTGCTGGGAGGACACGGCGTGGCATACTCTGGCAGAGTATGCCGCTTGGGAGGAGCCACGCCGTGCCCTCATCTCAGGAGTAGGCAGTGACCTGTTGCTGCCGGCCCTGGTCAAGTCGATGGTCGGCAGCGAAGAGTCTTAGGACGCGGTGGTATCCTTCTGCGAAACAGTTGTGTTGCAGAAGGACGCTGCGGAAAGGGAGCGGAAGAAATCTTCCGCTTACCCGGCCTGCAGCAGGCGCACCGGGCGTCGAAGGAGGGTGGATAACTCCTTCTCCCAGCCCCCCTAAATGGATCCAGGAGCGACGGATCTGGGGACATCTGTCGCCCCCAATTCCTTAGGACCCGCGATGGCGGCGCGTAGTGTTCCACGTACGCCTATCTGTTATGTACGGGGGCGAGTTTAACACCTCACTCCCCCCTATCACGAGTAGGCCCGTAAATTTTAGTTTTAAATTTTAATATAATACCTTTCGAATGATATTACATATATTCCTATCGAGCGGGTACCACATTTCATATATTTGCTGGCATCATCTTTTCTATTTGCACAAGCAATCGTATAATAACGTTAAGATAGCCAACCATTTGCCGTCTCAACTCTTTGGCATTAGGTCGGAATACTCAACATTCTAAATTTTTACACTTTGAAATGTTTCAGGTAAAAGTTTTAGCTGGTCCCGTTTATGCAAGCGTAAAACATCTGTAGTGTGCGACATACCTCCGGACTTTGACTCCAGTTCCGGTCCCGATCCTTCTAATTGTTTTCCCCAGCGTGGTCGTAGTCAGCAACATCAAACTCCAGCATCCTCTTGTGGCTGTCCGTCAGATTATTACGAAGAAAGGAGATTTCCCTCAGCTAAACCTCAGGCATCTTCCATACGTCACGTGGGTGACAAAAAAGCTGGCAAGTTTGTTTAGAACTATTACTTAGCAACATTCATTGAAGCATTTAGCTGAGATTTAGCTCTCTCTATACATATAATGAATTCGTAGGCAAGGTGTTTCTGTACATTCAAAATATTTCAAAGAAAAATAGGTGACAAAGGATAACCAGTAGATGCTATTTCTACAATTAAAAATTAATTGTCTGTTTATATGTCGGTTTAACAGATATCACGTCAAGGTATGAAACTAATATAATTTACTTTGAAACAAAAATAATGCGTTTAACCCGGATTACATTTTGGACTTGTTTCACCGCAATCGTTTTGCTCTACTAAATGATTAATAAAAAAAATAAAAAAAAATGTTCAAGCAGATCTTTTAATTTCGTAACATAATAGTACTATCTTGCGCCAATCGCATCGTTGCGTCTATGAAATGTTAACCATAGTACATTATGCCCTTAAAAATCCGTCATTTTTATAGAGATTATTGTGTCTATGTTATTTAAAAAAATATTGATTATGATCATATTGTTATAAAAACCGCTTTCCATTGGTGGTTGATTCGGGGCGCTAAATGAATTTCAAATAAAAACTGTTGATAGTAATACTTGATGTGGTGTTCCGAGTGATAAATAATACAAAGTTAGATAAACATTTATTTGTTTTAAAAATAACAAGTTTACAAAAGTAATTTATAATTCAGTTTTATTCATAAAAGTTCATGTACGCTGAGCGAGTTTTGAGTTAAATATATTGATCAATAGATGGCCTTGAGTAAAAGTCCTAATTTTCTGAATTGCGATGTTCATTACATTTTCCGCTGAAGATCTCGTGAAGCATTAAATTTTTTAAATAAAAATTGTCTTTTTGTTGTAATAAATTATGTGTACCAATCAGTAGTAGTAGTCATTTGATCCTGGACTGCGAAGAAAGTCTACCCTCACGAAAATCCTCAATGGCAAACATTATAATTACATACCTATTGTGGCTGGGTTCTCATTCGCATTTGAGGGCGGAGCGACCGGTTACGAAAATCAAATAATAATAAAGGCGCTCCTCAAAAGGATATCAGCAGTAATTGAAAGGGTCCACTAGGGCCACCGATTTGTTCGAACGAGTTACCGTGACCCTGGCACCGGCAACTAAAAGAACTCCGGTGGCTTTTAGTCAGTAAAGTCTAACACGCCCTCTCGCTCCGCCCAGAGCGGGAGAAGGCAATTGGACACTTCTCACCCAAAAAAAGCTCTACCACCGCTGTGGTTTTATTTAGTTGTCAATATTCGATAATAAAAGCCAAAAAGCACGTACCTGTATGGACCAACACAGGCGCCTCCACGCTGCATCACGTCACGCCTTGGAACTTATCGAATCCTAACGGATCGACAGGGGGACCCTGCCTTATTGGTCTGGCTTGGTGCAGGCTGGCCTGTGAGGAAGCGGGCTGTGGGAACTCAGTATCACGCTTCGGCGCACTCTGCCAGATGGGCAGTCGATTTATTGAGTAAGGCAGGAGCAGAGATAATGAGCCTCGATCAAGCGCCTTGATTTTTATTTATTCCCAAAAATCTGAATAACACTACGTTGCATTAACATTATGAACCCTGAAGACACAGTGACTGAATTTGAATGTAGTGGTAGTGTACTCCAAGTGACGGAAATTTCTTCCTTTTCAATAGAGGAACTGAACTTACACCATATTAGCGACACATTATTGATTTCCGACATGCACGCGAACGAAGTCGTGGGCAAAGCCAGTTACTTAATAAGTTTAGGGCAATGCCCTAAACTTATTGGGTCACTCCACACAGCATATATATATGTTAACATATCTCGGGACCCTAGGAACCCAGTCCTTTGGAAGTCGTACGAGGGGCCGAAGCCAACTCGCAGAGGCGCCTTAGACAATTTAGATGGAGTAAGGCACCACCGACGATTATCCCCGAATACACTGTACAAGTGCACCCAAGGATAACCTCCAGTTGGTGTTGAACTATTGCAGGATATGGAAACAAAGATGTTGAACTATGTATTTGGATGGCTAAAGTGGACTGGTTACCAAGAGCTCGGGAAAGCCTATGGCCCCTGCCGCATCAATGTTTTGTATTTACACGCGTTAAATGGTAGGGTCTAACTTGCACACTCAATAATGGGCCCCCGGAAACCGTCGCTGGCACATAGTGACACAGCGACAAGGGGGCAATACATCTTGAGGTACTTGAGAAGTGGAGAGGGCAATTCCACGGCTTTCAGAACAATCCCAGAGCCCGGAAGATGCTTAAGATCCCTATGAGCACTTACTGGAATACTTTCTTTGCCCGAGCACGTTTGCTCTTGCGAATCTCCACTCAATCTGGCCAATTAGACAAGAATGAGGTGGGAGCTCTGAACATCGTTCGTGTTTACACCAGTGGGCCAATAAAGGCAAGCTAGAGATGAGGCACAATCATTCTCCCAGGAGATAGCGTCCGTCGGGTCGCTACTGCCTAACAGCTCGCCGCGTGCTGCCCTATTATTATTAGTTTCCTAAGAACATTTTTCTGAAGCTACAGCGGTTAAGGTAGCAGTCGCCTTTTTAGCCCTGTCTTAAATTCCACTCTGCATTATTCCAATCGAATACGGAAACAAGGCAAGAGCAATAGAAATGTTTGTTCCAAATGTTAATATATGTAATACCTTACGAAATATATTGCATTTATTACTATTGGAGCGGTTACAAGATTCCATAGATTTACTGGCATTGTCCTTTCTATTTACACGTAAGCAATCGTTAAACGTAAAGACAGCCAACCGGTATGCCTCCTTAAACTTCTTGACATGATGTCGCAATACCAAACATTTTATATTATGATGCTTTGAAATGTTTCAGGTAAAAGTTTCAGCTGGTCCCGTTTATGCAGGCGTAAGCCAACTGTAGTGTGCGACATACCTCCGTGCTTTGATCCTAGTCCCAGTCCTATGCCTTCTAATTGTTTTCGCCAGCGCTGTTGTAGTCAGCAACATCAAACTCCAAAATCCTCTTGTGGCTGTCCGTCAGATTATTACGAAGAAACGAGATGCCCATCAGCTAAAATACAGGCGCCTTCCATAGAATCAACACGTCACCAGGGTAAAAAAAAAGCTGGCAAGTTTGGTTTAGTGTATTACTTATTAAATGCGAAAGCGTCAGGGCAGCCCGCAAAATTAAAATTTACTTACGTTTTCGACTAGGTATATTGTATGTTGTTGATTTATATGCCAATGCCATATTAAATATTTATTTATAGAATATTATACTCATAATAATGACCAATGCAACTTTTTAAGTTCACATTAATTCACTGAATTACTTCACATTAATTAATTCTAACTAAAGGAGTTGTATTGTTGATCCCAACGATTATTATAAAGGATGTTAGGGGAACGCTTCCGAAAACTAAGACAAGGCCAGTTATTCTCGATACGTAACTATCAAATTTTTTGGAAAAAAACATATAAATATTTACCAACTTTTTTGCATTTTTTGTACGCTATCTATGAGATCAGTTAAATTAACCATTATTTGTTCATAAATAAATAATATAATATACACAACACATTCACACAATTTCATTTTTTTTATCTTTACCAAGCTATGTAAATTCAAATGTAAGGTAACGCAACGCATGGTCAACGACTCAAAGTACAAGCGGCGACTTTACGCATCATTTATAAAACGCCGCCAAAATAAAATAAATACATTGAAGAAGCATCACAAGTTTTAAATTGATAGACTGTGACTCGCATTTAATAACAGTTTTGTATGTAAGTCGATAATAGATAGTGAATGTAATAAAATAAATAATCGCTGACATTAGCTATGACTGACTAAAACATTTTCATTACGTTTTAAACAACTAGCGCACGTAAATAAACTGAATTTGAACTTTATGCCAATGCAATTAGTGTCACACGACGCGAGCTGGTTTTTTGCAATGACTGTATCCTTGATTTAGTAAGTAAATTTAATGAATTTAAAGTAGATAATTTGTTTCGTCAAATCTTATTAAAAAGTCAAAAAAATTAAACAGTTCGATTTAAAGCATAACTCCAATTTACTTACAATTAAAATGAATTGGTTTTCAGTTTCGTCTCTGTAATTTGTTGATCTTTGCACATGCAAAGATACCGCTTCGGCGGCGTCAGAGCGCTTGGCCACCCCGCACACAGGTGGCTTGTTTGATCTTGTTCTTTCTAGTTAGTTCCTTTCCAACTCAGTTCGAGAGCGAACGTGCGTTACCTACGTATAATCGATTGAAAGGTATTGAACCGTATTTAAAACATTAATTTAAAATACTTGTGTCTTCCTATTATTGTTACGTTTTTAGTGTTTTTTTTATTGTTTTTCTTGTGATAAACAATGCCTGAGGTATACGTGTACAGTGCTCGTGAAAACGGTGACATGTTGATGTGTTTAGAAGCCCTTGGCAATGCTATTGCTCTTGCTTTGTGGATTTACTGCGACAGATTTCATCAGCATCCTTCTGATTCTCGTATGAAAGGGATGGAGCAAAGTTCGAGCGAAACCTCATAGGATCACAAAGGATTTACACAGGTACGTAAAATGCCCCTGTCAATTTCAAGTTTAACAGCTTCTCAGATTCTGCTAATGAGATACAGAGACCCTTACACACTTTACAAAATTATGAATTGTGAAAATGGTATTTGCAAATACCTTAAACATTCCGGGATGAAGCCCGCAATGCTCCGACGGGCGCCGCGTGTCAGTGACCTCACATTTTGTACAGTTTCCATTGCGGGTTAATGAAATATGAAGGCTTGTAAATAATCAATTTAAGGCGAAAGGTTATTGTAATCCGTTTGCATTTAGGTTGTATATAATCTACGTTCTGGCTTCGGAAGCGTTCCACTTAAACCCTGTATTATAAAATATATTGCCTAATATACAAGATGTGATATTGTGTATTAGGCAATATATATATATACACTTATACACTAAAAATAGCACTTTTATTAATATTAATACTAGAAAAAAGGACTAACAACGTGCTCTCTTTCGCTAGCTTCATAACTCATTATTGGTTGTGCACATAGAGAATATAACCATCTTTGGTTGTGCATGATGGTCTTTGTTCAAAGGCATACTATACTATCAACGCCTATTTAACGGGGGGTTATCCGCATTAGCTTGTTTCAGAATCAATATTAAATAGTCAAATTAAAAGTATTAAGGTCTTGAAAAAAAAAAAAAAACTATGATAGATGCATGTTTGTTTGAGGGAAATTAGCGGTTCTAAATACAATAAATCCAGAATTATAAAACATTTTTTCAAATTAGGCTGAGGATCAGAACTTTTCGAACGTCAAAATGACATATTAAGACAGTCCCCAACAAGTGCGAGTCGGACTCGCGCACCGAGGGTTCCGTACAAACCTGCAGGTCATCATCATCATCATTCGTCATCATCGTTTATGAAATGAAATGTTTTTTTTTAAAATTTTTATATTTGTGTTGACTGAATGAAAGGTAAATTGTGGTTTACGATTTATGACGTATTAAAAAAAAACTACTAACTAGATCTCGTTCAAACCAATTTTCGTTGGTAGTTTTCATGGTAATGTACATCATATATTTTTTTTTAGTTTTATCATTCCCTTATTTTAGAAGTTACGGGGGGGGGGGACACACATTTTACCACTTTGGAAGTGTCTCTCGCGCAAACTATTCAGTTTAGAAAAAAATGATATTAGAAACCTCAATTTCTTTTTTGAAGACCCCTATCCATAGATACCCCACACGTAAGGGTTTGATGAAATTTTTTTTTTGTGTTTCAGTTCTATGTATGGGGAACCCCAAATATTATTGTTTAAAAAAAAATGATATTAGAAACCTCAATATCATTTTTGAAGACCTATCCATAGATACCCCACACGTAAGGGTTTGATGAAAAAAAAAAAATTGAGTTTCAGTTCTATGTATGGGGAACCCCAAATATTATTGTTTTTTTTCTATTTTTGTGTGAAAATCTTAATGCGGTTCACTGAATACATCTACTTACCAAGTTTCAATAGCACAGCTCTTATAGTTTCGGAGAAAAGTGGCTGCGACATACTCGGACAGACAGACGGACAGACAGACAGACATGGCGAATCTATAAGGGTTCCGTTTTTTGCCATTTGGCAACGGAACCCTAAAAACGCGCGCCTTTCACCACTTCGTATTGCTTTTGCTGGGAAGAAGTGGCGCAACAAATTTTCCAGCAGCACAGCTGTCTGTTTAGTTAATTCTAATTGATTTTATACAATAATAGGTAAACAAAATAATTTCCATTACGAGACACAAGCAGAACAGCAGAGCAGATATTGAGCAGTGATGGCCCAGTGGTATCAGCCGCAACTTACGAGTTGTAGGTCGTGGGTTCGACCCAAGGCAGGCTCTTTACTTTGTGTATATAATTACATCACAACTGCTCTCAAAACGGTAAAGGAAAACAATTTGAGGAAACCGGTGTGCCCTTGAAACAAAAATTCGAAGACATGTGACATCTACCAACCCGCACTGGGCCCGCGTGGTAGATTACCGCCCACTCCCTCCTCTCACCAAAAGGAGGCCTGTGTCCCAGCAGTGGGAACAATATAGGCTGATGATGACGAGACACAAAACATTAACATAAATTATTTACCTTATGTCAGCTTGTCCATCCAATATACCACCAAATAAAATGAAAACTATTCTCAAACGAAAAATAAAATAATGTGTAAACATAGCATGATACCAAAATGAAATTATAATTAGCTCCATGAAAAAAAAAAACCGAAACAGAGTCGTTTTTCAAAATCAGTTTTCGCTTTATTTCCTAATTACAGCATAAAATTATATATTGTATGTACCTACAGTTTGGTGATCGTATTTTGGAGAGAATGAAGTGGTTCTTTTTATTAATAAATTCAATTACAGTAAATAGTCACCAAGGCAACAGCGTTTAAATCCGGCACAATCTTCAACATATTTTGATTTGTAATAAGTGTTATCGATTCTCGGATTGTAATTGCAGTGGAATATATATATTTTTTAAACTAAACTTAACTAAATTAAACCTCAAAGAAGAGGTTATTTCGTTAAAAGAATAGTTTGATACGAAGAGAACTGATCGCTCATGTAATTACTACCCGCGCTCAATTATTTCGAATTCTTGATAGCGTTTCACTTAAACGGCAAAGTGATGTCACTGATGCTAATCAAGAACCTGATCCGAAGCGACCACGGATAGCAGACACTAGATTCCCTGGAAAATGTTACTGGTGTGGCCTGACAGGTCATCGACAGATTGACTGTAGGAAGCGCAAGGAACATTCCGGGTCTTCGAAGCCTCAAGATTATTCAAGTTCTACACAAAGCAAGGAACAGGCACCAGTAACCTGCTACACTTGTGGAAAAACTGGTCACGTATCGACGGCCTGTCTAGACAAGAAGAATGGTGGTGGAACTGCTAGTAAGAAAGTCAACCTCTGCGATCACCGCCTGTCGAGATCTTCCGGTGAGCAGTTTCCTTTTTTATTCGATAGTGGATCGTCTTGCTCACTTTTAACGGAGTCTTTGCAAAAGTTTCCTGGTACTGTACGCAATAATCTAGTTTATCTTAAGGGTATCGGAGGTTATGACATACATTGCTCTTCTCAAATCTCAAGCACGGTAAAAATCAGTGAGGCTTTATTTGATATGACTTTTCACATCAATCCTGATTCTGTTATTTCTGTGCCGGTTATGATAGATATATTTTAGATAAAGGTTTTTGCGTGATAATCGATGATGACAAACTCGTATTTAGCGTCAAGAAGCAGAAACATTTTTGCGAAATGAAATCGGTAGCACCCGATTTTTCTCAAGTTGATATCGATTTCGTAAGCGAGGATAGAGAAACTCTTCTAAAAATATTGAGTAAATATTCTGACTATTTCATAGATGGTGTACCTAATAGACGCGTTAAAACAGGAGTGTTAGAAATTAAATTAATAGATCCTCATAAAGTAGTCCACATATAACCTTATCGATTGGCACCTGTAGAAAAACAGATAGTTTACGATAAGGTACAAGAACTGTTGAATGCAGGAATAATTCGTGAGAGCTCCTCTCCCTTTGCTCGCCTAATGGGGCTCCGGAAGGGCAGTATGATTATCTGGCTTTCGGTTTGCTCAACGCCCCTTCCGTTTACCAAAGACGCATCACTAAAGCACTGCATGATTTTAATAACAAGCCATTCATTTACATGGATGATGTTGTCTGCTATTTTTCTGACATTTCGGAATGCCTACAACGCTTAGATGATACTTCACATGCTCTTACCATATCTGGATTTTCATTTAATCTCCGAAAATGTAAATTTATGAAACTTGAAATAAATTACTAATGCCCGGTTTCTGAGGTACTCATATCAGTAGTTTATCTGTTCATTAGCGCTATTGGTTCGATAATTTGTGAAATTGCGTTTCCGAACACCGCAATGTAAGTTAAACTCCGTTTAAACCTAGGTTATTTTATCTGACCAATGTGTGCCGTTTATCGGTTCCATAACTTTACTTGACGTTTCATCCGAAGACTTGTTATGTAAGGGTCCGAAATGAGCATGAGTCTACGAATTAAATCGGTGTTTGTTAACTCCCGCGACATTTTTCGAGTATGATCTCGTCGATATGCCTTGATGTTTTTATTGTTAGTTTCGGCTGTCTCTTCGGAAAGTTCCCCAATGGATAATACTGCATTTTGAATAATCTCGGGACCATGAAGAAGTATTTTGTGGACGGAAGCAGGAAGATTGAACCAAAGATATTCATTAACCAAAAGTCGTGCGGTCTCTAAAGCATATTCTCTGAATTTATCTACATGTATATTGTAACCAGATGACAAAGCTTGTAAAATAACAGAACAATGGTCGATCAAGTTCTTATTTAATACGGTAATTTCAGCAGCTACAGCTGAATTCATGAAAATGTTTCTCGCGGTATTACCGTCGTTCGAAGTCCCGCTTCTGCCACTTCGCGGTTTATCAACAATTAAACCTAATCTAGACTTAAATTATATTATATATATATTTTTTTCTTTCCGCTAATAGTATTTTATCTTCATCAGAATGAACTTGCCATTTTTTAATGCCAACTCTGTAAGCGAGATGAATAAAATATTCAAAGAAACGAATCCACGTATGTAAAGGTGATAAACCGAACTCATTACATATTTCTTCACTCGGTTTTTTTAAACAGTAATCTATTTTATTCATTTCTGAGGGTGTTGCCTTACAAATATAGCACCTATAAGAAGATGATTCACTCAAGGCACTGCATTTTACCATCTACCATAGTTAATTGTAAACAATGTTCGATTGTTAATTGGCTTTTATTACGGGTAAACGTTGTTGGATTTAATTTTTTTATCTTTTCTCTAAAATATGATGCTTCTTCCTTAGACGATACGGAACTTTCCTTAGCAAATTGAAATCGAATTGGTCTACAATATCTAGTCGAAGAAGGGTGGGGATTATTCCATAAAATTTTCCTTTCACTTGCATTTGAATCTATAACTAATTGACGCTATCCATCACATTTTCTTGAGATTCTAAAATACGGTTAACTGTGTGATCTAACAAGCTTTGTAATTCAACCTCGGCTTTCGATTCTGATACATTAATATCTTCAGGATAGCACTTCTTTTTGGCTGCTAAAATACTATGGTAGGTGGGTAAAATAGGAGGAGCCATTTTGCTATTAATAAAGTTTTTAATTAATAAATACTGATGCTATGATAACTTACGAGTAGTTTCCACAAAAAGTGATAGAACTTCGTCTGGACTAATATTTGCACATAAACTAGAATTGGATGTTTCGGATTTATTGAGTAGCGTATCCACAGTTGAGCTGTCAATCTGGGACAATTCTGTAAGTCGCCTACGTTTAGATCGTTTGCTAAGTTTTGAGAAATCTTGTTTAGGCCGCCCGCGCACGCGATCTGTTGTAGATGTGCTTGGTTGAATCACGGTGTATTCAGTAGTAGTACTTATGGTCACTTATTTTTAACTCGACACATTCAATTACATTAAGCCAATCCGCATACTTATTCAATAATGTTAGCTTGGTTCTATTTACAGATTTCCATAATTCATTCAGACGTTTACACAATACGTTTCTGTAATGGGCCGATATCTAACTTTTTATTACTAATCGTATCTTGAAAAGCTAGAAGTGTGTGTTTGTATTTTCACGCACACTACCACGTACAGTAGCCCAAACTTCAAAGAAATGCATCCTTGAAAACGTGCAATTTGTCAAAGTACCTGAAAAGAAAACAATTCTATTAGTATTTTTTTTCGTAGACCCTGCTACGCCAAGATAACTGACGGCGTAGACCCTCTTTAAATCACAAATGGGCAAGTATGGGCAGACAACTATATCTGTTTTAGAAAGTATATTAATAGACCTTTATTTTGATGGTAGACTCAATGTCTGCTTAATCTGTACAACTTCCCAAAAGTCTACATGAAGTTCAATATCGCAAAAAAATATACAATATCATGAGTGCAGCGTAGCACTTCAATAATTTAAAAATATAACCAAAATATTTAATCAAATAATAATAATTTGCAAAAACATACCTTGTTCTTGGAATTCCAGTTCACAAACACGTCAAACAAACAATACAATTCTGGGAATTCTAATTTTAAAAACCACAACAAATGAGTCACTGATAACAGCGCGGTGCGACAATGCCGATGTGTTCACTTCAGAGGTCAATTAATAAGTGATACAATAACTTTTTTTTTTGACATTGACTTCTCGTAGTTAACCTAAAGGTTTTTACTACTTAAGCGGGCTTTTCCTGCGAACAACCTTAAACGTTAATCTAAGGCCTCCAGCCAGGGCTTACAAACTAAGGAAAAAACTACAAATTAAGCGACTAAGACCTAAGGGCACCCCCAGTGTGGTTCGGACCTCGGCTTAGGGAGTCACTGGTAGGGGGGGTCAGCAAGGGACGGGCTGGATCTGAGTGGTCATTATTTAGAGACGAATTTAGAGCTACAGGCTCAGCGACGCGGGCTGGAAGGGTCGGGGAGGACTATTCTCTAGTCGGGAGTGTCGCGACGACTGACCTCGGCGGCGAGGTCGGTATGACGGACGTTTCGGTTTACGTAAAGTACTGGTGGCCCTATTACTCTCCTGGAGGAGGGTAATAGGGTCATCAGGATTGGTTAGAACATGCTGCGGACGGCGGGTTTTGCTATTGCGGGAGGGGATGTAGTTGGCTGCCGCGACAAGCAGGTGTTGCGGTGGGTTGCGGCCCTATCGAAGAAATGCTTCGAGATGCGTTTCATGAACTGATGGATAGTCGGGATTTTAAGATCTAAGTGGAGGTTAGCATTCCGAACGTACTAAGGCGAACCTGTGGCGTTACGGAAAATACGGTTCTGGAGGGTCTGCATCCTATAGACGTGATGTGGTTTCGCGTGTGCAAAGACTGCAGATGCATAGGTCATGATTGGTCTTATGCGAGCGGTATATATAAGATTTTTTGCACCGGAATGACATTTTGCTTTTTGGATTTAGAACAGGGTGGAGCCTACCGAGAGTGAAAGCGGCCCGCGAACGGACCTTCTATATGTGCTCAGAGGAGGAGAGATGCTGACCAAGCAAAACGCCTAGATATTTGGCTCGCTTCTCCCAAGGGATCAGCTTGCCGAAAATGGAGAGGGTCAGGGGGCGGGGTTTGAGACGCGGCTTCGTAAAGAGAACCGCCTGACTTTTGTCGGAGTTGACTTCGTTTCGCCACCTCTTGAACCAGTCGGCGAGATCGTCGACTGCGGCCTGGAGGTAGCGAATCAAAGCGTCTTGACTACGCCCCGTGAAGTAAATAGCCGTGTCATCTGCGAACAGAGCCAGCTGAGCCTTTAAACTTCTGGGGATATTGCTAGTAAATAGCGTAAAAATGAGAGGGGACAAGACAGAACCCTGAGGGACTCCTGCTCGGATAGGGTGAGGGGAGGATAGTGCCCCTTCGATGCGATAGCGAAAGGTGCGGTTCGATAGGAAGTCCCGTAGGATGAGCACGAGACGCTCTGGCACTCCGAGTTGGTACAGCTTGTATAAAAAGCCATTGTGCCAGACCTTATCGAACGCTTTCGCTATGTCGAAGAAAACTACACCCGTGAACATGCCACGTTGGAACCCAACGCTTATATGCTCGACGATACGGTGCACTTGGTGGACACACGAGTGTTGGGTTCGAAAACCAAACTGTTCGTTCGGAATGAAGCCCTTTGTCTCGGCGTAATCTCTGAGACGCTTATAAATAAGCCTTTCATAGATTTTGCCGAGGACATTGAGCAAACTGATGGGGCGGAAGCTCGAGGGCTCCACCTTGAGCTCGCCGGGCTTTGGGATGCCAATGACTGTGGCTTCCTTCCAAGCTTGTAGGAAGATGTTGTTGCTCAGGGCACCATTGAAGATGGTGGTCATGAGCATGATCAGGTGCGCGGGGAACAGCTGGAACATCCTGTTGGTGATACCGTCTGATCCGGGGGCCTTGCGGGGTTTGAGACCATTGATGAGCTCGTGCACCTCGTCAGGGGTGACGGGGGGCAGAGGGTCATCGAGGTCTTCGACGGGCGGGAGTGAGGCTCTGCGTTCGACCTCAGCGTCGATCTTGGCGAGATGATCTGGGTCTAGTGGCAGTCAGCTGGGCGAGCATTGTGCTTCGAGGCTGTCGGCTAGGCACTCGGCCTTGTCGGCATCCTCGAATGCGAGTGTCGCATCGGGGCAGATCAGGGGGGGCATTGTGGTAACCTCTATTTGAGTCTCCTCCGAAGTTCCCAGAAGGCCTGGTGAGTCGGCTCTAGATCGCCCAGCATCTTTTCCAACCCGGCGGAACGTAGCTCCTCGATGCGTGTCCTTACAGTACGCTGTAAGTGACGCATGTGAGCCCTGTTCGCGTCGCAGGGAAAGTTGCTGTAGGCATGAACGGCCGCGTTCTTCTCAGTCAGCAGAGCACGTATATCGTCCGGAAGTTTCCAGCGATCGTCTTCCATCTGTCTGGGTGTAATTTATCTATAATATGTATATATTTAGAAATATACAAGTATGTTTATCAGTTGTCTGGTTGCCATAGTACAGGCTCTGCCTAGTTTGGGATCAGATAACGGTGTAATGGTTGTCCTAAGATATTTATTTATTTATTATCTCTGGAACTTCCCTTGAACATTCGTTCAAGACCGATTGTACGTGCTCCGTGAATGAGTCAATCGCGGCCGTTGTGTCAGCGATAGAATCGAAATGATCCGGAATGGAGTCCAAGTGAGGGGACGTGGTGGCTTACAGCTTTTTACTGACTTTCCTCCAGTCCGTAATCACTTTGGTAGTGGGGGGTTGGGTGGGATCGTGGGAACCTATGCAAGGGGCTTGACGACCGGTCGGTGGTCGGAGTCGAGCTCGGATATAGCTTCTATAGAATCCAACCTAAGGTTGATATTCTTTAGGAGTGCTATATCGAGGACGTCTGCGACGTGGGTGGGATCATGGGGGAAGTAGGTTAGGGTCATCGGGGCGATGACGTCAAATTGGAGAGTGGAGCAGAGGTTGAACAGGTGTCTCCCTTTGGTCGATGTCCTGGAACTATTCCAAACTGGGTGCTTGGCGTTGAGATCGCCCGCTATCATAACGGAATCAAAAAAAAAACTAGTCAATATAAGGCTTCTAAAATTCTTAAACGTATTTAATATACTATCAGGTTCACAATATGGCTTCCGCCAAGGTATCTCTACCGAGGATGCAGTGACTGCACTAAGCACGTTGATAACCGATCATCTTAACTGCATTCCTGGATTTGAAAAAAGCTTTCGACACCGTTTCTGTCCCTATCCTTGTAAACAAGCTGGAACGTGTCATACGTGGAACGCCTCTCAATCTGTTTAAAGATTATCTCTCGAACAGGAAACAGAGAGTTAGGGTTGGTCAGTGTACCAGTGGGGATGCAGAGATATCATACGGCGTCCCCCAAGGAAGCGTATTGGGGCCTACATTGTTCCTTATTTACTAAATGAACTGTGTGATTTACAAATAAATAACGCATAAGTCTTCTCGTACGCCGATGATACCGCTTTAGTCTTCACTGGTGACAGTTGGCATGACGTGAAGATTAGTGCTGAATTAGGTCTGGCTAAAATAGCCAGGTGGCTTGACAAGAATCTGCTTACACTGAACATCACAAAAACAAATTATATTTGATTCAGTGTCTGCAATCGAACACAGCCTCCAGAGGATTTTAATATAAAAGTGAATATATGTGACGACGACAAACTCACAAATTGTAATTGCTCAACAATAAATAAAATGCCCTATCTGAAGTACCTGGGTGTTGTCATTGACCGGAGACTTTCCTGGTACCCTCACCTTGAGCATGTAGCAAACAGAGTCAGAAAGTTTAGCTGGATGTTCAGGACTCTTCGATACGTGGTTCCCAAAAATGTAAGTACTGATTTAGGGCATCATAAAAATCTCTTAAATGAAATATATGTTGCTCTAGTACAGTCAGTCCTGATATATTGTATCCCTATTTGGGGCGGTACAGCTAAAACCAAGTTTTTAGAGTTGGAGCGAGCACAACGCGCACTCATAAAGTGCATGTACTTTAAGAGAAAACGACATTCATCTGAAAATTTGTATGAAATTAGCAACTTGTTCTCAGTGAGAAAACTTTACATCCTACAAATTGTTTTAAAAAAACATAAGTCAGTTGTTTTTGATGCCAGCATTCAATCTAAATGAAGAAAATACTCTATAGTAAAAGTCCCTCAAACTAGGACCGTGTCTGCCAGTACACAATTCAGCAAACGATCTGCTCAATTGTATAACAGAATCCATAAACACGTGTATATTTACTCAAGAACCTATTATGATTCTAAAAAAAAAAAGCAATTGGTTATAAATCCTAACTTATTGTGATACTGAGGCACTTCTGCAACACGTACATTGACGCACACACACACACCCTCTCACACACACATATACACCCTCACACACAACGCAACACACACACACACCACACAACACACACACTCTAAATATTGTAATTATTGTTCTTTGTTTACTTAGCACCTAATTTTGTTTACTATTTTAATATAATAATATTGCATGTCCTAGATTAAGTTTATTGACACTAGTTACCGGATTATTAATACAACTTATTGTGGAACAGCGGAGTCTCCTAATACAGGAAGATCTTGCCTAAAAGGAGGCTTCAATCACATATTGTAACTACCAAAACCTGTAAGCAAATAAGCGATTTTTATTTATTTATTCTAAACGGGTAAGGGGGGAGGGTCATGGGGATGCAGTACAGGGGCTTCTTATAATAAATGAGAGTGCCGCCTCTGTGGCAGCGCGACCTGTCGTTGCAAACTATTAGTTGGCAATTTTCGGGTCGCGATGGTTGGCCCTAAGGAAAGACTCTTGAATTAGTAAAATGCCTAAGTGATGGTCGGGAGGAAAGTGGCGATCTCATCACGTTGATTTAATATGCCATTGGCATTAAAGAAACCTACTTTTAGGGAACGGGGTTGGATTCTAGTAACTATTCCTCGACTATCCATAATGGGTGGCTTGGGTGGTGAAGGAGACGAGGGCTGCGTAATCTCCGGGTACGCGTTGTTTATGGCCTGGATTTGGGGCAGGTTGCCGGCGCGAGTGATACAATAACAAAAAGGATGACATATTTATACTTTTCGGTAGGTTTTTATTGGAGTAATGAAATACGTAAACAGTTACTCATATTTTGACAATGCATTTTTTGGAATTATGACCTATGGCAGGAACACCGTGCAGGGCGTGCACACGAAGCTATCTACGCGCGCGCTAACCTACGAGCGTCACTTTCGACTAGCTACCATACCACTTGGATCGCGACGCACTTTAAAACTCACTAAAAAGCAATCTAAATAATTATGAAACGTTGAGAAGTGCGAGACACAAAACTGAACTTAAAGGTATTAAATGTAGAACAGTTAAATTTAAATCGAGTGTATTTGGTATTGGAATTAAAATCTATAATAAACTCCCAAACTATATTAAGAATATAGCATCAACAAATACGTTTAGATTAAAGCTTAAAGAATTTCTCATATATAGAACATATTATTCAGTTAACGAATTTCTGAATGACCAAAATACTCAATAAAATTATTTTGACTTATTTATTGTTAATCGGTCATCTACCGTAAAATTTATATTTTTCATAATTAATGTAGTAGGAGATTGACTAAAACTTGACATGTTAAGCTTATTTTATTTAATTTTTTTACTTATTTAATGTAAACTGCATGAGCGTAATAATTATCGCTATTAATAGATGTAAGACGAGGTCGACTAAAAATTGACATTTTAAACACAATAACGAATGTTAAAATGTGGTTCCAACCAATGCAATGGACAATAACCACCAAAAATTAAGAGAGTATCTGTTTTATTATCAATTATTTTTAACATAGCCGATAACATTAAGTAACAGACAAATATTGTACACCCTATGGGTATGTTTCTGTGACACTATCATGATAATTATAAGAACTGTATTTTCACCTGTGACAAACAATAAATAAATGAATATGAATGAATGAATATGAAAGAATGAACTTTGTTGTTCTGTGCTTAGATCACTTTTTTCTGCGTTGTCATTTAATTCTAGTAATATAATTTAATAATCATTAATCATATTGTTCATTTCTTCTCTCGGCTATACTCATTCTCTCATTCTTTCATCCTTTCGCTACGTTTCACTCAAATCTAATATAAATTACATACCGGGTTCGATTCTAACTCGAGTACAATTGGTCAATTGTGACTATTCTACACTTTCCCCAGAATTTGCTCACCTACTGACAGGTTATATTAGTTAGTTCATGTAACTGTTTATTTTATTTGATTCTATACGTTAATTTATTTTTTATTTTATCTTTACTGATTGTTGACGAGGAGTTTGTTGTTCCACTACATCCAAGCTAAAGGACTAGGAAGTGGTGAAGGGTGAAATGTGGGCATTTGGAGCGACTGTTCTACGTAATTTTGACGTTCAAAAAGTCTCACTCACTCTCAGCTTAGTTTAAGTAACTGACTGATCATAATTCTGTAACGCCATTTATGCCATATATTTCAAGGTTGCGATTCATGTTCTTATCAACGTCTAACCTGACACTGACCTGCAAATTGCATAAATCATTGTATAAAACGAATTTCGCCGGCTGCCTTAGCGCATCCCCTTCAACTATTTAGTTTTTATACATTGTATGTGCAGACCATTTAGAAAGTGTTGTAATAAAGTGATGTTTGACACACACATCTTGGTTATATGTACGCTTTGGGGCTCAGAAGCAGGGGTATAATACCATACTTATACTTTTAAATGTTTCAGATTCCAGCTGGTTCCGAATACCATCCTTGCGAAAGGGAACTCCTGCTGCGTGCGAAATGCCTCAGTGCTGTGACCGTAGTTCCAGTCCGGTGCCGCATTATCCTCGCCATCATGGTTGTAACCTGCAAACCCAAACTCAATCATCGCTTTGTGGTTGTCCATCAGGTGATTTAATAGAAACGAGGAATCCATCAGCTAAAGTAAAGAAGCCATCCATAGGGTCCACACGTCACGAGGGTAGAACTGCACCCAAAAAAGCTGGCAAGTAAATGTTGCTTTGGACTATTTTATTTAAATATTAACACACCATGTGTAAATCTAGTCTTCCTATTTTCCCGCACCGCTGGGTTATAATTAGAATGGAAGGTTTTCATGCACCTAATATTCGGCATAAAACAAGTTAATAATAAAAAAAAAAACATGCAATGGGTCAAGTGAATTTGCATCACACCAGGCTCAAGTCATGCTGTCAACTTGATTTGTACTACCTAGCCCTTCAGGAGGAAGTAGTTTGGGAGACAACATGGCACCCTAACTGTCCTAGTGATCTCTGGGCCTGGGTGTTTCGGGAAGTACTTGGTCCATGTAGACCGGAAGCCAACGCGTCTATGAGGCTTGGTGTATACGGCACCGTTTCTTTACGGTAAGGTGCACTAGCCGCACGGGTCAATCGTGGGAGCCTGTATATGACACGAGAAACGACTGGTCGTGTGGTAAATGGTGACGACACCGTGCTGTATTGCCACCGTGTCTGCTAACAAACTTCCGTAGTGATGCATATAACACTGATGATTGAGTCTATATACGACAAACCAACCGTAGTATTTCATAGCACAAAAACCGTCTGTGTACAACGGGTCGCGTGGTAATTGTCTCGACGACGTGTCGCAGTGCATGTTCAATGAAAATCATGCCGGGGCAGAACAGCGCCAAGACCTCGCCAGGTAGCGGTCGATGCTGTGAATAACGCCGGTCGTGGATTACTCCATGCAGCCTCAGGATACTTATCATCTTCAATCATGTAACCCGTCGCCCGTGAGTGACAGATTCTGTTTGTTGTCAGAATCTACACAGGCCCGTGGAATTCCTCAAATGTCACGCGCGCTACGTAGTGCCTATTCAATTGTTTATAGGGTGGCCAATTCCTGCCCGGGAACTAGGTAAATTAGGCAGTACTCAAAGCTCTGTTGAAGGAAACTGTGTGTTGAAAGTAAGCCTGATGGTCTAGCAATCAATTGGGATATCTAAAGCCAAAAAAAAGTGCTGTAGTAACACAAGAGTCGTCACATTTTCACAACTGGCCGATAAGAGACTATCAATTTGGGCATTTCATTGATTGGTGACACGCTCAAATTATAATTATTAACATTTTGGCCATTATTGGTTCAGTACGTACGTACGTACGTACTTGTTACGTGTTTTGTACTAATTATTACCAAACGGTTTTACATTTTAGTTTTAACATTATCATAATAATAATATTTGATATAATTTCATACATAATTAAATGTTTCAGGTGTAGGTTCCAACTGGTTCCGTCTACCTTGCATGTATAAAACACCATCAAACGATCTCAAAAAATCTGAGGAATTTGAGAGCCCTAAAATCATATGCGGATGTAGAGACGACAAAACAATGAGCCCTAAAGATCTAGAAAGCCCTCAAACTTGCAAACTGAATACGGACAAAATCATGTGCAGCTGTAAAGAAGACAAGACAACGAGCCGTAATGATCTAAAATGCCCTGAAACTAGCAAACTGAATAAGGACAAAATCATGTGCGGGTGTAAAGAAGACAAAACAATGAGCCCTAAAGAATTAGAAAGCCTTGAAACTAGTAAACAGAAGAAAGGAATCACTTTATGCGCGTGTGACGAGGAAAGACTAAAACTTGTACTCGGTTTTATATGCCCATGTCCAGAACAAATAAAAACACTGTCAGATCAAATAGATCAGCCGTCGGCAAAAGAAAAGAAAAGTAAAAAGAGAGAAGAGATAATACCGATATCGCAAACACAAGCGAGTTCTAAAATGGGCATAGACGACAAACTAAGGAGCCCCAAAGATTTAGAAAGCTTGAAAGACCTGTCAAAATTGTTTACTAGTATTAAAAAATCTATATCTGAAAGTAAAGAAACCTTAAAGAGCCAGGTAAGCCAGCAGGCAACAAATCAACTTATTGAAGAACACATTCCAATGCCACAGTCTGAACCAGCAGAAAAAATTGCAAGATTGTCAGATGCAACAGATCAGCTGCCGGAAAAACTGGCAAGAGACAAAACACTGGTACCGCAAATGCTAGCGAGCTCAAAAACTAGCAAAAAGGACAAACGAATGAGCTCTACAGGGTTAGATAGCCCTAAAGACCTAGTTAGCCAGTCAAAATTGTTTACTAATATTATAAAGTCTATTTCTAAAATTAATGAAACCCTAAAGAGCCAGGTCCGCCAGCAGCCAACAAGCAAATCTATTGATCCTAAAGACCTGAAGAGCCCTCAAACAAGCAAACGAAAGATAGGAGAATCAGTATGTATATGCAACGACGACAAACTAGTGAGTCCTAAAGACCTAGTAATAAGCCAAAAACTTAGCAAAATAAATTCGAGATTGTTATCTAATATTAATACATCCATTTCTAAAATTAATGAAACCCTAAAGAACCAGGTGGATCAGCAGGATGGAAGTATATCTAAGGATCCAAGTAACTGTACAGACCTCAATTGCCCTAAAACTAGCAAACAGAAGGAGGGGAAAACAGCATGCGAGTGCAAATCGGACAAGCCAATGCGCCCCAAACAGTTATATAGCCCTAAAAACTTAAAGATCCCAAGACCAAGTAAACAAGATGAAGGAAAAGCAGGTTGCGAGTGCCTAGAGGACAAAAAAAAGCGCTCCAAGGAGGTAGTGAGCCCAAAAGACCTAAAAAGCCCTAAAACTAGCAAACAGAAAGAAGGAAAATCAGCATGCGAATGCAAAGACGACACATCACTGCACTCCAAAGAGTTGGAGAGTCCTAAAGACCTAAGGAGTCCTAAAATGAGCAAAAAAAACGAGGGAAAAGCAGTCTGTAAGTGCCATGATGACAAACCAATTTGCTGCAAAAGTTTGGAGAGCCCTAAAACAAGCAAACAGAAGATAAGGAAGATACCATGCAAATACAAAGAAGACAAACTAATGAGCTTGAAAGAGTTGAAGAGCCCTGTAGACTCAAATACCTCAACAAGTAGCAAGCAAAAAGAGGGAAAAACGCTATGCGAGTGCAAAAAGGAAAAACTAATACTCTCCAAAGACATAGGGAGTCCTATAGACCTAAATAGTGCTAAAACTAGCAATCAGAAAGAAGGAAAAACAGCATGTGACTGCAAAGATGACACACCAATGCGCTCCAAAGAGTTAGAGAGTCCTAAAGACCTAAGGAGTCCAAAAATGAGCAAAAAAAATGAGGGAAAAGCAGCCTGCAAATGCCATGATGACAAACCAATTTGCTGCAAAAACTTGGAGAGCCCTAAAACAAGTAAACAGAAAAGACAGAAGGCACCATGCAAGTACATAGTGGACAAAATAAGGAGTTTAAAAGAGTTGAAGAGCCCTGTAGACCCAAATACCTCAACAAGTAGCAAGCAAAAAGAGAGAAAAACGCCATGTGAGTGCAAAAGGGAAAAACGAATACTCTCCAAAGATTTAGGGAGTCCCATAGACCTAAAGAGTGCTAAAAGTAGCAAACAGAAAGAAGGAAAAACAACATGCAAATGCAAAGATGACACACCAATGCGCTCCAAAGAGTTGGAGAGTCCTAAAGACCTAAGGAGTCCTAAAATGAGCAAAAAAAACGAGGGAAAAGCAGCTTGCAAATGCCATGATGACAAACCAATTTGCTGCAAAAACTTGGAGAGCCCTAAGACAAGCAAACAGAAGAGAGAGAAGACACCATGCAAGTACAAAGAGGACAAACTAATGAGCTTAAAAAGGTTGAAGAGCCCTGGAGACCCAAAGACCTCAACAACTAGCAAGCAAAAAGAGGGAAAAACGGTATGTGTGTGCAAAAAGGAAAAACGAATACTCTCCAAAGACTTAGGGAGTCCCAAAGAACTAAAAATTGCAAAAAGTAGCAAACAGAAAGAAGAAAAAACAGCAAGCGACAGCCAAGAGGTCAAACTCATGAGCCGCAAAGAATTAGAGAGTACTACACACGCAAAGACACCAAAAGCTTACAAACAGAAAGAGGGAAAAACAGCAGGCGAGCGCAAAGAGGACAAATCAATACTCTCCAAAGATTTAAAGAGCTCTAAAGACCTAAAGAGCCCAAAAACTAGCCAACTGAAAAATGCCAAACAAATGAGTCTCAAAGTGTTGGAGAGCCCTAAAACTAGCAAACAAAAAGAAGTAAACATAACATGCAAGTGCAAAGACGACAAAAAAATGAGCCCTCAAACTAGCAAACGGAAAGAAGTAGACATAACATGCAAGTGCAAAGATGACGAAACAATGAGCCCTAAAACCAGCAAACAGAAAGAGGTAAACATAACATGCAAGTGCGAAGACGACAAAACAATGAGTCCTAAAACTAGCAAACAGAAAGAGGTAGACATAACATGCGAGTGCAAAGACGACAAAACAATTAACCCTAAAGAATTAGAGAGCCCTAAAACAAGAAAACAGAATGAGTGCGTGTGTGAAGGAAATAAGGTCACATGTAAATGTGAAACGGATAACCCAAAAAGTAATCAGCCTCGAAAGAAGCGGTGCCCCCCCCAGCTTCCTCCAGTTAAACTTGGGCTACCACCTGTAGAAACACCTGACGGATACCTCTATGAAGGTATTGGACCTAGTTGTAAGTGGTTAGATACAGGGGAGATCAAGAAATTGAGATCAGAGTTGACACAGTCTACTTCTGGATTTAAGGCATGTAAAAGAAAAAAACTAAAAAAGTCCGAAATTCATGTGGAAAAAGTGGACAACATCGAATTAGACTTCGGAGAGGCTATTAGGTGTTTTGCGACTATGAATCCAGAACGTTTCCAGCAATTAATGCATGAGGAACTAGAGAGCCAGCGCGAAGCTGAGGAGAATAAAGTTGTGGAAGATAAAAAACTTAAAAAACTAATTGAAAAGGATAAAAAAAAATTGGAAAAGGCACGAAAAAAAGCAGAAAAAGAAGCGAAGAGTGGCAAAATACAAAAAACAACAACAACAAATGAAGATAACACGCCAATGTATTACGAGCCACAGTTTTTTGACGAACCAGATGATAAGTTTCCGAAAGGATTTAAATTTAGTATCGCTGCCAAAGACGGTCCTACTGGCCTCGCTGGCGTTATTTGCACAGACATGACTCGACAAGATATCTACAAGGTGAAACGTCATAAATAAATGCACCATCTTGATTTAAATAAATTAAAATTGAAAAAAAAAAAAAGATTTTTTAAGTACTTGACAGTTTGAGACTGAGATCAAACGATGAAAATTCTTAAAATTACGATAATTTCCCCTCTTATGATCAATTATTATTTGATATATATTCTGAAAGTTCAAGAATTAATTTGCAGAATTCCATCCACAGTGTTATTAAAATGATTTAAATCATGCAGTGGTACCAAAAACGAAACACATATCAAAATGAAAACAAAAATTGTTATGATTACGCTTTTTTCCTGCAATGTGTTTTTTTTTTTTCTGGACAAAGAGTAGTTTAGTAATAATGTACGACTGTACGTGTATTTGTGTTAATGTTTTAATGAAAATCGTGTAACTTGAATTTTACATTTATAACCTGATTTTTAGAATTAAATGTATATTATATCAATTTTTTATCCATTCATTTATTAAGTTGCGACTCGCCGTAGCCTCGCTTGTGTAATCGAAAAAAACATTACAAATGCAAGGATTTAGCAAAAAAATAAGGTCGAACTTCGAAATAACCTTTTATAGCTATTTTATTAAAGCTCAGGTATTTAACATATTTGTGGTCATAGCTTGCTGTCTGTATGAAAAAAATCCTTACCTATGCTAGCTAATCTAAAAAAGGTCGATATTTGCTTGGGTAAAATCGGAAATAGTGCCACCATCTTGTTTGTTCATTATATTTCACGAAGACAAAGTGGAAAGCAACTATCAAAACGGCGCTGTCACAGCTATGTTTTATTACATTTTTGTGAAAATTACTGGTTGTTTTGTCACTCAATACGCTGAAATAAAAATCCAGCACTTTATGAAAGTCCCTAGATTATAAAGATTACGGCCGAGATCGAGGTTGGAGATTATTTGAAAGAAAGTGATTACAAGGGAATATTTAAGGTTTACATTTCTGACACTTTCCATCACAAACACTTGATTTAAAGTATTAAAATCATCGAAATTAACGGAATAGTGAAAAAACCTTACTCATGAACGAACACGAACTGGTATGAATGAATAAAATGGCAAAGGACTTGAACAGTGGAGCTAAGGTTTCTATGTGAAAAAAAAAAACGATGCACATCAAATTTCGATCTATGTTTGCAATTGTTGTATTCTATAGTTTACAGACAAAAAGTTTCATGGGTCTAAAAGGTAAGGAAAATGAGAAAAATAAAGTTTTCAATAAAATTTTTTTTTTTCGATATGAGATGGTGCTAGGCGCAGTGGTTGTCGAGTTTTAAAAGGTTTTACTACTATTTGACACGCCATTTAGTTGACTAGTTTTTTTTTATACCGTCCAGAGGGAAAAGTGCACGCGGACAAACTGATGATAAGTAATCACCGCCGCCTATAAAGGCATATCATGTATATATATCCACAAATCCAGGTTTATTGCTGCTGCATAGTTAACCGTTTCTCATCCCCAAACCTTAGACTACCGGATCTCTCACTCACCATTCGAAGGGCAGGATAATGTTAGCACTTCACGTTGGTATTCTGTAAGAGTGTGACATGACCGGAGATGCCAACCCAAATTTGAGGTACAGTCAGCTAATGACAATACACAACTAAGGCTTATATTATTTGTGGACGTATGAGGATTACACTGAATAATAAAACAAATATTTGCACGATTTTTTTTATTTAGTTATTTATTTACTCAAAAACAAAGGATTATGTGGTACACGTTAGAATACAGTTTTACAAAATAAGTGCTATTTATACAAATGTGTGGGTGAGCACTGCTCTCCTAGCTAGGTTATGAAAACCTGTGTTTAAGAGAAGCAGTCCGGTCCCCTAAGACACAATAGCGTAAAGTTATATAGTGCTTTTGATGTTACTGTACAATTTCAGAGAATTAAGTTTAAAAGTTTAAGTTTTAGAAACGTTTTATTAAACTAAATTAAAATAATTTAGGAAAAATATCTGTGTGTGTGTGTGATTGGGTGTGGTGTGTTAATATCATGTGTGGTGTGTGTGTGTGTGTGTTTGTGCTTGTCCATGTTCACCAGCTATTTTAAGATTTCTTCAGCTTCGGTATATGACTTATTTTGGAGGTACGATTGTACAATCTTTGATTGTACAAATATGGTAGACCGTAGATTTGACATTCCTCGTTTATTTTGTTATACAAAAACGGACCAAGAAAATGAAAGAATCTCGTGACAAAAGTTGAGCGTACACGCGGCAGGGTGCATATCCTATCTTTTTGGCGTTTACTACGTTTTTTATTTTCTAGTATTCGGTATGGAGTGTTGCGGTATTGCAGGATGACTGTCTGTAGTATAAAATGTTGCCGAACATTTAGCACTTTGCAGTCACTGTTTAATTGATCTGTTGGAAACAGAATAGGACGAAAAGTAGCCACTTTTAATATAGCCCTGTGTGCTACTTCTAGCGGCTTGAGAGTGGTTTTACTGCGCAGCCCCAACAAGAAATACAATATGTAATGATGGATAGGCAAAGTGCGAAATGGACATTACGTATAACAGTGGGATTAGCAATACACCGAAGAGTTTTAAATATGTATATCAGTTTGCGAACCCGTCCAGTTAGCAGACCGATATGAGATAAAATTGAGATTCCTGTCTATGACTATTACCAGGTATCTGATGTTTTCAACAGAGGTTAAATGTGGGCATTGGCAGGTTGAGCCCTGTATTTGTGGATGACAAGCATGAGCTTTGATCGTCATTGGAGTCTGTGATTGAGAGACCGAGCTATTAGAATAGGTCAGAAATTTGGTTTTGGAGGTATTAAGGGTTAGAGTGTGGAAATTAAGCCAATTTAGCGCCACGTCGAAGCCAAGCTGAGTTTGATGCTCTAGTTGAGACCAGGAATCCGCGACGAAGGTTATTGCTGTGTCATCTGCAAACGATATTATCTTGGCATTAAAGATATTGAGATTACACAAGTCATTGATAAAGATTAAGAAAAGAGTGGGGCTCAAAACGCTTTCTTGTGGTACACCATAGTGATTTGGAAGCTCATCGCTATTATGGCCATCAATCCTAATTTTTTGCGAACGATTGGAGAGGTAACTTTGGAAAAGATCCAGTTGTCCCCCCTGACGCCTATTTTCTCAAGTTTGATTAAGAGTGTGGAGACGGGAACAGAGTCGAACGCTTTCGCGAGATCTAGAAATATTGTAAGGACTTTTTTATTTTTATTTATGTGTTCGATGACAAAGCTGGTTAGATCATGAACTGCGGCACAAGTTGACTTATTTTTGCGAAAGCCATATTGTCGTTGCGAGATTATCTTGCAATGCTCCAGTTATCCAACCAATCTTTTGTTTATTAAGCATTCAAGAATTTTTGATAAAGCACTTAAAACAGCTATAGGACGGTAGTTATTCGGCAAAGTTCCGTCACCCCCCTTGAAGATTAGATAAATTATTGCCTTTTTAAAGGAAGTCGGGAAATCGGCTGTTTCAAGACAAATATTGAATATATGGCATAAAATAAGCGCCAGAGTGGGAATTAATTATTTTAATATACGTACATACATACAATCACGCCTTTTTCCCATGGGGGTAGGCAGAAACCACGGAACACCACCTGCTACGATCTCTACACACTCCTTTTGCCTCGTTTAGGTTCATACAATTGGTCATACACACACGCCGGTTGGGAGTACTACGCACCTGACCTTTTTGAAGAACATCACCAATAAGGACACTATACGTCCTCCTAGGGCGTGATAAAGATGTGAAAAGAAGAATGAATGCGAGAAATAAAGTAAATAGTGCTTTACATGCGATTGTGACCAACCAGTTGATGTCCGATAAGGCTCGACTGGCTGTTCACAATGGTGTACTGGTGCCTGCGCTTATGTATGGCAGTGAATTTTGGGTGTGGCAAAAGAAGCATGAAAGTAGAATAAATGCTGTGGAATTGCGTACCTTGCGAAGCATGTGTGGTGTGATTATGAATGTTAGGCTGAGGAATGATGTGATAAGAGAACGGTGTGGTTTAGAAGAACATGTAGTGAAAAAAATTGAAAAAAAGTATGCTTAGATGGTTTGGTCATGTTGAGAGGATGAATGAAGGACGGTTCAGAAAAGGTATTTAATATACGTATAATAAAAATAAAAAAAATGTAGGAAAGACGGACAATATATGTCCACCGTTTAGTAGCCTGGGAAACTTATCAAATAGTTACAATAAAGGGTATTGCGGAATAAGCATGGCACAATGGCCCCTTCCTAGATCTTGGGACTTATTTACGTAGTTTATTTGTATAAACTATTTATTACATTCATTTTACTGTCCACATATTCAATAATTATTTCGGTCAATTTACCGTCAGAACTTAGTCTTTTCCCATATCTATTGTGTAAAAATCCAACTAATTTACACGATATAGTTACTTGAGGGAGCATTTTGTTATCTAACCTATGCTGCAATAGACGATATTTCTGAACTATCATACCATGGACTGCCTCGGGGTTCAAGTTGAACCCTCGTCGCAAGCGGTCGTCTGTGCTGGCGCGCAACACATGTTGGCTCGCCCGACTTCGAAAACAAAACGCATTTTTTTATGTGTGTCTCTGTGTCGTAATTTGTAAAATCGGGTGGCCATACAACGTGTAACATAATTAACGCAAGACCTCATTCATATACTCCCATGAGACTATTGAGTTAAAAGCATAATACAATAACGAAAACTTATTTCTTTTAAAGCTAGCAGTTATAATTAATAAAATCGGGTTGACCTTAACATTACTCTACGCATTTAAATACATACATACATACATACAATCACGCCTTTTTCCCATGGGGGTAGGCAGAAACCACGGAACGCCACCTGCTACGATCTCTACACACTCCTTTTGCCTCGTTTAGGTTCATACAATTGGTCATTGGTAATTGGTCATACAAACGCATTTAAAGTTGTGTCTTATTGCCTTCACATAAGGTCGAATTCTTTTTGGCCTATTCAGCGAACTTGCGTCTATTCTGTTACACCTTGTACAAAACAAAACAAAGAAGCAAAAGTGTCAAAAGTGCGCTGCAGGCTGTAGTTCACTACAGCCTGCTGCGCACGGACACACGGACTGCCGGAGGACGAGTAACCCATGTCGTTGGACCCGGTGAGTCCGTTCTTAATATTACAGGAATTCATTTGCTAAACTGCTTACGACGGGCCTTGATATACCGCGCACGCAACGTCATCTCAAGCAGCCGTTGCGGACCAGTGTCTTCACACCAACAAATCCACGCTATTATTCTAACACTAAATATGATATCGTTAAAGATGCCGCACCTAAAGATCTTATAATTGTACACACGGCTACATATCAAGCTATGGATTTCCAGTTTTAACAGACCTCGACTAACTTCTCTTTGTACAATTATAGGCGTATACAATTATGGGCTTTCCGTACAAAGAGAAGTCAGTTTATACTGGAAATGAATGGCTTGATTTGTCGACGTGTGTACCACGGTAACAAATTCCTTAAATTGTTTTGCAAAAGGCCACGGTCACCGGAATTTAAATATACATGTGGACTGAAGAGATAAAAAAAATACCCCGAATTCTTAAGTTTTCATCACACGTTTTTGCTGTAAAGCGAACGACACAAAACAAAAAAAAAAAAAAAAAAATGTCAAGCTCATAAATTAGACAGTTTGAACCCCTTACTGACACATGTGTTTGACTAAACAAAATCTTAAATTACAATGGTTATAATCGTGCCCATCTCAAAAGACGGGAACTGTTAGACGGGAACTGTTTTGTCTAGTAAGATATCCCACCAAATAAATAATCTAACGGGCTTAACATTTGATCACAAGAATATCCGTCAAGACCTCGGTACATATGTTTTGGTACATTGACAGGATGACAGAATTTGCCTAGTTGCCACTTCTAAATAATATATAGGAATTTCTCCCCATCAGCATTATTTTCCAGGAACGAAGGATAACAAAAAACTATTTTTACAAAAAAAAAAACCACCGACTTCCTTAAAAACACTACAAAGTGAAAAATAACTTTAATTTCGGTAGTCGGTGTCTTAGGATCTGTATTTACGGTTTTTTTGCCACCGACTTCCGAAATTAAAGTTATTTTTCACTTTGTAGTGTTTTTAAGGAAGTCGGTGGTTTTTTTTTTTGTAAAAATAGTTTTTATTTTTAAATTTTTAGTTGTGGTATTCACCCTGCACTAATTCCTAACAAACAATGCATATTTATGCGATAGCAGAACTCGCGGTTGATTTCCTGTCATTTTTTAAAGAGTTCCGGTGTCTGTCTCCCGAACTCATAATCAGATCTATATGAAAATTATATGGGACCATTTCGGAATAAACCCCTTTCGAACAAAAAAAGAATTTTGCAAATCCATCTATATATGACGGAGTTATGCCCGAACATACATAAAAAAAAACCAAGCATGGCCAGGCCAAAATGATTAAGGCTGCTTTTTTTTTATTAAGCAGACAGTAGAGTGGGTAAGAGCCCACTCTAGTGTCTGCTGAGGAATCAATTCTCGATGTCAACGAGTATGTCTATCTAGGACAAGATATCTTCTAACTCCTGATCGATAAGGAGTTGTACCTTCCATCATCAGCTCAACGGAATATAAGAATACAAGTAACGGTCTAAACGTGCCTATAATATTCAAAAAATTATCCCCTAACCTTCTAACCTTTCACTGTAAGTTCCTATATGTACTGTTCACCGATGAGGAGTTCCATGCGGTATCTTCGAAGACTATAATTAGTTCACCACGGATGGATAGATAGAACCAGCAATTATTTTTGATCTTTAGTACAATATCCAAATCACATTACGTGTACTGTTTGTTTTTGAGGAGTTCCTTCGTTTATCTCCCAAAGTATACATCAAATCTTCACAAAATTAATATGGGACCACTTCAGGAGTATACCCTTACGAATAAAAAAAGAATTTTCAAAATCGGTTGACAATTGGCGGAGAAATCGGTGAACATACATAAAAAAAAAAAAAAAAAAAAAAAAAATACATACAGTCGAACATATAACCTCCTCCTTTTTTTGAAGTCGGTTAAAAATACATAACCGTGCTATTAATTAAACATTCTGGTATATCGAATATACCATCATCACCGCGTCCGAATTGTACCTCGTAAATGTGAATGTACACATAAACAGAACGCAGAAAAACACCTATCGGCGATCGAGAGAACCCGCCAATATACACATCCTCTACACGAAGCACTATGATAGCTGGGTCCTGATCAAAGTAACAATACGACAACAACCGGATAAACATAACGCAAGGTTCAACCAACGCATCATACCACCACCCATTATAACAGACCTTTAGGTAACCGGTACAAAACATAAGAAGTACATGAAAAAGCCACAAAACGTCAGCCTCAAACGAACAGTCCTCAATTAACCTCGATTAATCCTGAATTAACTGACAAATATAATTTTATTTTTTATGTTAAGATACCCGATAAGTGGAATTCTACGAAACTGCAGACTTTGTGTGTACACACTTGACTAATAGTCACTATGCTATCAAGCCATGTAAAGCAATAAATATAACATATTTAATATTAATAGGCCTTTTTTGTGGGTGGGAAATCATCAAATGACGTCTCCCGCTCTGGGCGGCGCGGGAGGGGGTGTGAGATCACCCGCGTTCCTTCAGTTGCCTATACGCCAGGGTCACGGTAACTCTTGCGAACAAATCTCGCGACCCTGGCAGGCATCGATCCTAGCGGACCCCTTGAGTTATGCTGATATCTCTTTTTGAGCGCGCTTGGAACACAACGCACCGTCGACACGCGCCTGGTTCTTACCGGGCAGTGAGCTACGCATTGCTCGCCGCCCACAAGCCCGCGCCTTCGGTAGCCGGGAGTCCACGATTGACTCCCAACGCCCGGGGCATCTCCTCCTAGGGGCGTGAGGGTGCAGATACTGCCTCACCTTCACGCGCTCCACCTACTCGAGTTGACAACTTCCCATGGCCTCTCGCTCCGTACCATGGCTTGCACCAAGCTGGACGAGAGAGGTCACCGCTGCCTATCGCCTGCACGAGGACACGGCAGTGCTCCGCTCAGGCAGGGCACACCTTCACCGTATGCTCCACAGTGTCATCCAGACGATCCACGCAATGGAAACACCCGGACGTTTCCTTCTGCCTTATCCTGTACAGGAACCTCCCGAAGCAAATATTAATAGGCCTGGAACATGTAAGCCACCAAATAAACGTGCACACATGAAATTGAACCGCTGTGTCACACTTTATAGCTGTCTTGTTGCTAAATAATATTATTTCGATGTATTATAGTTCCATAACTGATTGTTCAACATTGGGCAAGGCTCGCTTGCAAGGGTAAAGTAAGCGTTGCCATAATTCTTTCTTCTTTCTTTCTTTAATAACCCTCTAACAGAATTGTAGAGAAAAACAGATAAATCCATTATGAATCGCAATGGTAATCAGGCTTAGAATATATTGTCATAAAGAAAAGCAATGGTCGTTAGAAATTAAATACAATAATTGCACAGTAAGTACACAAAGAATGCGAGAGGTCATCCTGAAGGTTGACATAAAGAATGCCTTCAATTCGGTTAATAGGGACATCTTGCTGGCAGAAACTAAAAAAGTGAATACCACAAATCTATAGTTTCCTTTGGCAGTGTTACAGACACCCATCGAAATTTCTATATCGGGACAACCTTTTATAATCTGCAGATGGCTGCCAACAAGGTGACCCCCTCGGGCCAGTGATTTTTAGTTTAGCTATTCACCCAATCATTCGACACCTAAATTCCAAATTTAATGTTTGGTATATCGATGATGGAACCTTGAGAGGCGATGTAGAAACAGTTATAAATGATCTAACATTTTTAAAACATGAACTTCATTCCATTGGCCTTGATCTAAACCTATCGAATAGTGACACTTACAAAATTTAACGCAATAGCTCCAGAAATAAAAATAATCAAAAAAAGCTCTCTTCGTCTCCTTGGGTCTCCAAACTTTGTGAACTCCTAATAAAAAATACAAAATTTTAATGACGTTTCGGAAAGACTGTTCCAAATTAACATACATTCGGCCATCACCTTAATTCATTACTGCTGTTTCGCCCCAAAATTAACATATTTCCTAAGCGCTTCCCATTTATGGAAGCACACTCACCTTTTAGACATAACGGACGGGGGGGACCCTGTACATAAAAGAGAGGCGTGCGCGGAACACTACGCGCCACCATCTCGGGTCCTAAGGAATAGGGGGCGACGGATGTCCCCAGATCCATCGCCCCTGGACCCATTTAGCGGGGCTGGAGGTGGGCGTTATCCGCCCTCCGCCGACGCCCAGTGCGCCTGCTGCGGGCTGGGTAAGCGGAAGATATCTCCCGCTCCTTTTCCGCAGCTTCCTTAAGCGACATGACTGTTTCGCAGAAGGATACCACCGCGTCCCAGGACTCCTCGCTGTCGACCATAGACTCGACCACGGCCGGCAGCGATAGCTCGCTGCCAACTTCTGAAACGAGGACATGACGCGGCTCCTTATGCCTAATGCCAGCGTATGCTGCGCCGTTTCCTCCCGGCAGTCGACACAGTGGTGACACCGGGCGTATCGGTACATCGAGGTGCTGAAGTGTTTGTATGAAAACGCCACTATGTCAGTCCGGCTCCAGGACAAAGCCTCAAAACCCATCCTTCTGCAGCGAGGGGTGAGACAGGGAGACGAAATCTCTCCGAAACTGTTCACCGCTGCACTGGAGGATGTCTTCAAGATTCTGGACTGGAAAGGGGCTGGCATCAACATCAATGGCGAGTACATCACTCACCTTCGATTTGCCGACGATATAGTAGTCATGGCAGTAACTTTCTTTAATTTAAATAATAACATGTACAAGTCTAGGTACAAAAGTAATATGATAGTTTAAAAAAATGCGACGTTTTGAAGTGCGAATATCACATTCCTTAAAGATTCCATTACATAGATACATACCTACCAAGCTAATAAAAGCGTGTTAATAAAAAGGGGAAAGATTCAAAGTATTCCAAAAAAAATTGTCGGCGTCGCTGTCAACAGTCAAGTCGGTCCGAAGTGATATGAGCGCACGCAAGAAACATGCCCACCCGTGACCTTAAATGACGTAGAAGTAGTCCAAGCCGAGCTCACACGATATTTTGGAATATACCTTGAAAAACGACTTACGTGGAGACACCACGTATTTATCAAACTTAAAGCCCTAGGGCAAAAACTCCGTAGCTTACACTGGATGCTCAACATAAAGTCTCAAATATCTCTGGAAATCAAATTACTAGATAAATGCAGGATGCATTTGTAAAGAAGTAATTAGCCAAGCCTATCTGGTGCTATTGTATCCAGCTTCGGGGAGCTGCAGCGAAGTCTAACATCAAAATCCTTCAAAGGTTCATTTCAAAAACACTGCGACGGATGCGAGACATACGAGATAACCCATAAGGACCTAAGAATAAAAACTGTCAAAGAGGAAATTAAAGCCAATTTTATCGTACAATGTACTCCACCAGATTAAGAGTCCATCCAAATCAATTAGCAGTGGAACAAATGTCAAACCTAAACTCTGTTTATTATAACATTAATATCTTCTTCTTCACAAGACTAAAAAAGGCACCCCAAGACCTACTTATAAAAAACGTGAATGAGCTGTAGTGTCGATCCGATAGAGCAGTGGCTTCATACCGTGCAGAATAAAAAACAATCATCAACCTATTGCTGAATGTCCCCGAGCAGATAGCATTAAAAAGAAGGAGAAAAAGAAATATTTTGAGCATCATTTCATAAGTTTTTCAAAAACAATACATTCTTGATTGCGTAAATCTATTTTTATTTCATTACAATTATTCAAATAAATTCTCTTTTGTATTTATTACAACAGAATGCATGGCCGCCACGGAATGGCCGCCCGCCTACAGAAAGATGCTGATTTGTAAATGTCACGAGTGTAACACGTCAAATTAAAGTAATATTTTATTGTTTGTTTACATTGGTTATCTACCTATACATGTAATCAAATATAAACAAAATGTCTGCCAATGAGTAAACTGATGACTACCTAAATAACATTAAGGCTGAACACGATGGAGAAGACCAAGTGTAATTGTCGTAAAGACCGGATCGAATCACTGGCCCTCAGTATAGCTTCTGTGTCCAACCTTTTAACGACGCAGTTGTTTCTATATATGTATGTGTTCCAGCTACATTACTCTACGAAGTCTGAAAATATTGTTAATCTTTTTGTAAACTAATTTCCTGTCTGAAGGACAAGCGGTAGGAGTCTTGTCAAACACGAATTTCAATTTGTTTGTGGTGTAATTGCTGGGTGAAGTGTGTCGACATTTACGTAGACTTTGGGCAAGAGGTGTAAAGATTCAGCGATTCTTAAGCGGACTACTGAACAGCATACCACACACGATGCCGATTAATCATGCGAACTAGTGATTTAGTTTATAATGTATTGTTTATGCATTGTTCCTACTTATAAGTTTCATATAAAAAAAAAAATTTAACACATTTGAAATCATTATTGTTTGAATTTTTACACTAATTTTAATATTACACTTTTAATATTCTCCACAATGTTGGTGACCCTGCTGTAAGACAATAATAACAGATGTACCATAATCCAGGTGACAAAAGACCCTTTACAAAAAATACATCACAGACTAGTTTACATAAATTCAGAATAAACCACAAAAACAGACTTATTATCACACCATGCTTGGGTTTCGCCATGCTTCACTGTAACATGTAAACGTAACAAAAGCCGATGGGCATGCCACAATTGCAGCGGTAAGTCCCCTCTTTGAGGAGTGGATAGAGAGGCGCCACGGCGTCCTCACCTTCCGCCTGACGCAGGTTCTCACCGGGCATGGGTGCTTCGGTGAGTTCCTGTTGAGGATAAAGCGGGAGGAAACGCCCGGGTTTTTCCATTGCGAGGATCGTCTGGAGGACACAGTGGAGCATACGGTGGAGGTGTGCCCTGCTTGGGCGGAGCACCGCCGTGTCCTCGCGGAGGCGATCGGCGACGGCGACCTCTCGCGTCCGGCCCTGGTGCGAGCCATGGTACGGAGCGAGAGGGCATGGGAAGCCGTCACCTCTTTCTGCGAAGCAGTAATGCTCGCGAAGGAGGAGGCGGGGCGCGTGAGAGAGTGGCAGTCTCTGCGCCCTAACGTCCCTAGCCGCCGCAGGAGGCGACGCCCCGGGCGTCGGGAGTCAATAGCAGACTCTCGGCCACCGTAGGCGAAGGCTTGCGGTGCGGTGGGGACCAGGCTCGGGTAAACGGCACGTAGGGTTCCACGCGCGCCTCAAAGAGATGTCAGCAGAACTGAAGGGGTCTGCTAGGACCGATGCCTGCCAGGGTCGCGAGATTGTTCGAAAGAGATACCGTGACCCTGGCACATGGGCAACTGAAGGAACACGGTTGGGTTTTAGTCAGTAAAAGTCAGACACGCCCTCCCACTCCGCCCACGAGAAGGAGACGTCATTTGATGATTTCCCATCCAAAAAAAAAACCCAAGCCGAGAGCAATTCTGGATGTGCATCTGGATTTTTTTATTCCTTACGAAACGAAATGAGACTTATAGGGAAATTTGTTAAAAATAGTAAAAACTTAAAGCAAAGAACCATACATTTCTTAAACGTGAATTAAAACTGTTATGATTAAATAACTTGGGCCCTCAATCCAGACGCGTGCATAAAGTGGCATGGCCTAAATCTCACTAAGTACTATTTGTCAAAAATTTCTTAAACATTTTAAGAATTTCCCAGATCTGTAGAAAATTACATAACAGATTTATGGCGGTATATCTAAGGCCCTCACATCATTATTGTCTGTACTGAGGAATCTACAAAACATTAATTGATATGAAGAAATACATCAATACGACGTTAACTTGTTTTACTTAGGGACATATGTGAATTAGTTAAAAAGTAAATGCACAAATGTAAATTGTTAACGGGGCGCAGTGCAAAATAATCCAAAGCAGCCGTCACTGTTAAAGAGATAAATCAAAACTTTTATCATAATTACCATAAAAAATATGTAATGAACACCACAATGAATGTGTTAACCGATTATAGTAGGCAAAAATTAAAAATATTGTATAGTTTAATAACCAAAAATTCGTAAATTTGAATAAAAATTTTAAAATAGCATGCTCGTGTTTAGTTGAATTTTGATAGCAAACTGCTTAATTTTTTCTCAAACTTGAATTAATATTAATCTCTAATTATCATACTACAATAGGGGTTTTACATTTTCGAAATGTCACTTATGCCCGGTTTCTGAAGTTCCAAGATAAACTCTCAACAACTATTCATTCAATAAAATTATGCATAAGATAAACGTCGGCTGTCACTGCGTTTCTGAATACAAAACAAACCATTCAAACCATTCAATAACTATGAAACTGTTGCCAAAAGCAAAAAAAAAAAAAAAAAAACTATGAAACTGTCAACTAGTTTTTTAGATGCCGCTAGATGGCTCTGTTTATGAGATTGCATCTAAAATTGATTTTTATTATTTAAATGGTCTTTAAAACGCCTTTAATAAACAAAATATTTTTTTTCAAGGGTAAATAACTGGCCTAATATTATTTTAGTTAAAAATATGTAAAGTCGTTATTTTATATTTATGGGTAAAACCTTCTTTTCTATTGTCAGTACTCAGTGTTGTGTTTATGATTCCTGATATTAATTTTACTTCGCTGTCGGTTACAATACATGTCTTTCGAATCGTTTGCGCTTCCATTCTTTTATATAATAACATAATGGAATCTGGAAAACGTAGTAAACATACTGAAAGACAGAAGATGCTTCTTATCGAAGTGCATATTTAACTTGAAATAGCCAAGTTCATATGTTTTTTTTTTATTTGTGTCCCCATTATACCTACATAATTGTACAATATGACAATTTTCCAGTTTGAAATATTTATAAAAGAGAAAGTTAGCAACCTAAAATATTGCTCCAACAAGAGCCGACGGAAATGGTTTCCTTCAGAGGAAAGGAGTTGATCAACAGAGTCTATTACGATTCCTTGTTCAGAAGCAGAATCAATTATCAGTGAATCATTTTGCTTTAGAGCTATATTAATTATGTAACACAACTGTTGCAACAATTACAGCTAATGTGTGATCTTATTTTAACCGTAATTTTAGAGAGGCATTGAAATCTTCTTTTCCACTCACCAAATGTTCTTTCAACTGTGTTTCTGGTCTTTATTTGTACTTCATTGTAACGTTTTACCGCATTTGTAGCTGGATTTAAGAATAGTGTCATCATGAACTTTCTACAAGGATAAGCAGTGTCTCCCATGACGTGACCATCTATCTCATTATTATCGAGTCGCACTCGTAGGAATGAGTTATAATAGACGGTACTGTCATGCAACGAGCATCTATATCACGAATGTATAACGTTGCATCACATACAACTTGCACATTAATAGAAAAGAAACTGTTGAGGGTTTTTACCCAAAATTATTTTGAATAAAAAGCTTCCGATGATCTAATAGTTGTATTCCGTACAAAGACAAGATGAAGAAGAAAAAATAACATAAAGTTTACAACGTGTACTTAGAAAATAAATTCTTAAAAACTAAATGTTTATGCAATGAGCCGTATTTGTGCATTATTGCTCAACAAACTTGATGAGGCGTTAGATTAAAAGCGCTAGTCATCTAAACAGAAACCTTTTCTATTTCTAAATAATTCTGCTCGGTCACCACCAGGAGATTGAATTGGTATGTGTGATCAATCTACACAACCAATAACATTTGGAAATCCAGCTAAATTAAAAATTTGTGCCTTGACTTCTCTCAGGTCTTCGAAATTTGGCATACCTATATAACTTGTAGCCAGCTTGGCTATTTCATTGCTTAATTTATAAAGAACTCTAGTGGTTTTGTGAACCAATGAACACTTGGAATGTACCTGTAGCATAAAATCGTAATGCGATCAAAATTTTTATCAAAACAGACAATGGACTTTTGCGATGCGTAACGGAAGCTAGTGCAGGGCTGATAATATCGCTTAGGTGTAATGGTACAGTGTCTTATCAAAACGATATCTCAATTTAAATTCTTCATCCGTAATACAATAACATTTCGAATGGATTTCTCCTACGTCTTAATTTTCTTGGTACTGATATATATGTATTAGAAATAAACTCCAGACTTCCAAATCTGAATGATATTAATATTTAACTTTCACTGGCAACTTAATTCCCAGGACACGAACTTATTACAAATATTTGTTTATATAAGTATAACCTAAAAGTTAATATAGTTTGAAATGAAACGTCAAATGGAACCGATAAACGCCACACATTGGTCATATAAAATAACCTATGTTTAAACGGAGTTTATCTTACATTGCGGTGTTCGGAAACGCAAACTGTCAAGTTATCGAACCAATAGCGCTAATGAACAGATAAACTACCGATAAGAGTACCTCAGAAACCGGGCATTATAGTTATTTTATTATTAATTTTTGTTTTGATTCACGCGCTGTTTTGAGTCACACGCAACGTATATAGGTTGAAAATTCAGTCGTCCACGAGAGCCCGACGCACAGTGTTTTATGAAGCCCGATTTTCGGACATCCCATTTTTATTGAAAATGAATGAAATGCAAGATTTCGTATCCCCATTTGGCTACAAAGTCTAGTTTTTGAGTTATAGTTGCGAGGTTCATTTATTTACATATTTGTAGTTTGGACTACAGACTGAATACATCCATTATGTACCAAAATTCCTGAATAACTTAGGAATTTTGGTGCATCGTAGATGGGTTATTGCGCTTTTCTTTCCCGTTTCATTGTTCCTTATAGTGAAATTGATAGGACCGGGTATTTTATTGCGTTATAAAGAGCTTTGTGAAACGCAGAGTAAAAAAAAAAAACATTACAATTTTAAGATCCTAGGAAGTACAATATTTTTTTTATTAATAGTAATAACATGTTGGTTTATTAATAGTAATAAAATGTTGGTTAAATCTAGTACTAAGTATCAATAATTTCACCAACCTCTTTATTAAAATACCGATCAAAACGCATTTATTCATATACACACAAACATACATAAATGTAACTTCAACATCTAGTACTAAGTATTGAAGGCAGAGTGTAGTTAATATTAAGATTCAAGCAACAGCAATAAATAACAGAGGTAGTGATATAATGTTCATACCAAGGTCCTGGACACACTTTTATCCGATTTAATAAGTAGTTGTTTGTCACCGGCTTTCTTACGGAGGAAGATATTCCCGTTGTTAATCCAGCAGTAAGTGTAGTGATTGTTCTTGGCGAATTCATGTGCCATATAGAAAAGCTTTTTGGAGCTAGTTGGTCATTATTCAATGACATAGACTGGTTGCCGTTTGCTGGGGATGCCAATTTGTTCAGAGTGCGATTTGTTTTCATTGGTTTCTATGTTTTTGTAAGCCTGGACAGCAGATATTAACTTGTGCTTGGTTTGCACTGACGTACATTCCGCTGTAATTGAGCGCGTAGTGGTAGAAGGGGTGGATGGAAGTTGTGTAATTTGACACTTGGTCCTAATTACTGTAAGTGCCAAATAAACGCCTTTATATATTTTATAATTTTCATTTATATATTTAAATAATTTTCAGGATTCCTGAATCGTAAAACATCAATATCAAAAGTTTTATTTAAGTATTGTAGAATAATTTAAAGAAATTAAATATAACGTAGGTTACCGTCGAGGTCGATACGATTGCTAGCTCATCATACGTGTCACGATATGATGACTGTGGCGTTGAGAGCGCTATGTTTTTCGAACTTTACACTTGGTATTCGTTTTTAACATCTTACGTTAGTATAAATGGAATATAAAGAAAGAAGTTCAACTAATGTAAAGGATGAGTCAAGGAACATAATTCAAAGGAAATAAAAAACAGTATTTTTTTATGAGTCATATTTACGTGTGAAAGTCTGTCATATTATCGTGACCGTGGCGTGCTTGGCACATTTTTTTGTCACCTATACATGACTCTGGCGGTCAAAAGATTATAGTATGAAATCATAGCTTGGCGCTGAGGGCACGATTTTTTTTTGACATGGCGCATAAAAGATTAATGGTTGTTCTGCTATTCGAGGCGGCGACAAATCCAAAAAAAATAAAACCCATGAAAATCGGTCCAACAGTTCTTGAGTTATGTGTTGTAACAAACCCGACTTTGTTTTTTATATATAGTTAAATGCTTTGAGTTAGCGTTATGCAGAAAGCGGTGCTTCGGATATGGCTCACACTATCAGGAGATTCTCTCTCTCTGGAACCCTGATCGCCAGTAGCTTGGACCCTGTTCCCGATACCAGGAGAGATATATAGATAGATAGATATTATTTTTTATATTTCAAAAGATTTTATATTCTAATATTTAAAAGCATAATTTATGAGTGTTTAATGTAATAATAAATAATAATAGCTACGCTACTTTGTAGAGTAGGACTGGTTTTTTTTGCATTTTTGCAATTGTGAAGAACTAAATGCTGCAATTGGTGTTAATTCAGATATTGACTACGTGCTCTAATAGCTCTATCCTAATAGCGTTGTTCATATTATGATCATCTCTGATTATAAATCTCTCTTCACATGTAACCGGCTGATCTGGTTTTATCCAGCTCGGTGTGGCACGCGCTAGTGGTATCGTTATAATGTGCTGTAAAAATAGTGATATCGACTCAAATCTATTAAATAATATTTATTTATTTTATTTATAAATATAACACTTGATTTTCTTTTTTTAATACAGTAAAACGGTAGCCTTACATTGCTACTTTACATAAATTCTGAAATATGAACATACGAAATAGTGCATTTAGATACATCTATTTTACTATGCAGCCGCGCCGGTGCGATTGGCTGATGTCCCGGCTACACCGGCGCGTTCTGAAGTGCCGCCTTCAGCAGACTTCACCGGTGCGAGACCTGTGCCGCCAAGGCACAGTTTCATTCCTTTAGGATACCATTCTGCTAGCTCTTCAGACGCCTCCGGTATAATTTTACTCTTTTCGTAAGATATTGGAGGGGGTCCATAAGGACATACACATAATTCTTTTGGAGATCGTATTTTTTCGTCTTCATCTGAATCTTCGGAACTGTCTTTTCCCTTTTTGGCTTTTTTCTGTGCCTTTTGTTTCTCTTTTTTCTTTGCTTTTTCTCGCTCTTTTTTTGCTTTTTTTTTATGAATTTTTAGCAGTTTTTGACCTTCTTTGCCTTGATACTGCTCTTGGTCTGATTCGTTTGGTGGCAGTAAATCTTTAAATAGATCTAGGTTTTTACCTACATAGTACTTGATGGCATCTTCAAAATCTAATTCAATTTCAGTTACCGGTTCTTCAACAATGACTTCGTTCTTATTTTGTTGTTGTTTTCTCTTTTTACATGCTTTGAATCCTGACGTTGACTCTGTCAACTCCGACCTCAATCTCATGAGTTCCGCAATATCTATCCATCCACAATTATACTCGTAAGGATATCCATCATAAATTACTTCAACCGCATCTGATTGAGGCTGGGATTCGGGTACAGGAATCGTTTGGACTATATGATGAGATTTCGGCTTCACAGGTTTTTTATCGGCGTTCTGGTTTATTGGTTTGCTCTTGGAACACTCACAGATGACCTTTTCCTCCTTACACTCACAGAAGACCTTTTCCTCCTTACACTCACAGAAGACCTTTTCCTCCTTACACTCACAGAAGACCTTTTCCTCCTTACACTCACAAAAGACCTTTTCCTCCTTACAGCCACAGAAGACTTTTTTCTCCTTACACCCACAGAAAACTTTTTCCTCCTTACAACCACAGAACACTTTGTCATCCTTACAACCACAAAAAATTTTTTCGTCCTTACAACCACAAAACACTTTTTTGTCCTTACAATCACATGACACTTTTTTGTCCTTACAATCACATAACACGTTTTCACCATTACATTTGCAGACATTTTTTTTCTCTTTAATTTCACTAGTTTTGGGGCTTTCTTTGACAAGTTTAGAGGAAATTACTGTTGTTTTGTTTTTACTATTTTTGTGGTTTTCTGATTCTTGAAGGTTCGCTGTTTTGTCTTTGTGATATTTGTGACTCTCTGATTCTTTTAAGCTCACTGGTTTATCGTCGTTACTTTTGAGGCTATTTGCTTTTTTAAGGCTAACTGGATTGTCATCTTTATTTTTGTGGCTCTCTGATTCTTTGCAGCTCACTAGTTTGTCGTCGTTAGTATTGTGACTATTTGTTTTATCTTTATTTTTGTGGCTCTCTGATTCTTTAAAGCTGCTCACTAGGTTGTCGTCGTTAGTATTGTGACTATTGGTTTTTTTAAGGCTAACTGGTTTGTCATCTTTATTTTTGTGGCTCTCTGATTCTTTGAAGCTCATTAGGTTGTCCTCGTTAGTATTCTCACTATTTGCTTTTTTAAGGCTAACTGGTTTGTCATTTTTATTTTTGTGGCTCTCTGATTCTTTGAAGCTCATTAGGTTGTCCTCGTTAGTATTGTCACTATTTGCTTTTTTAAGGCTAACTGGTTTGTCATCGTTATTCTTATCGTTCTCTGATTCTTTAAAGTTCACTAGCTCGTTCTCATCACTTTTGTGGATTTTTGCTGTTTTAAGACTTAGTGGTTTGTTATCATTATTTTTGTGGCTCTCTGATTTTGTTAAGCTCACTGGTTTATCATCTTTATTTTTGTGGCTTTCTGATTCTTTAAAGCTTACCAGTTTGTCCTCCATACTTTTGTAGCTGTTTGGTTTTGTATGGCTCAGTGGTTCTCTATCGTTATTTTTGTGGTTCTGTGATTCTTTAAAGCTCACTAGTTTATCTTTGTTACTTTGGTTTTCCTTTGTTTTTTTAAGGATCACTGATTTGTCTTCATTATTTTTGGGGCTCTCTGATTTTTTAAAGCTTACTAGTTTATCCTCATTACCTTCGTGGGTCTTTGCTTTTTTAAGGTTCACTGATTTGTCGTCAGGACACTTGCATTCGTTTTTTTTCGGCTCGATTTTGCTAGTTCTATCGCTATCTACATCTTTAGGGGTTTCATCAATTTTATGCCAGATTGATTTTCTGATGCTAGTAATAACTTTTGTCATTTTGCTTTTTTTTATGTTTCCTGGATCTTGGAGTACCGCTGATATCTCTTCTGACGGCTCGTGTTGGATCTGGTCTATAGAGTTGCATAACCTGTTTCGTGCTTCTATATCTTGACATACACAAAACCCGTAACTAGCGAAGTCTTTTGGCGTTTGTTGACATTCACAATTATTTTTACCAGCAAAGTCTGTTAGCATTTTGGACATTTGGGTTGCCTGAAAGCATAGGTGCCTGCTTCCTATTTCATCTAGTACGACGTGTGGGCTCTCTTTGCCTTTACTTTCAAAATCTTCTTTAACAGCAGAGAATTTCAGCTTTTTGAAATTCATGTGAGCCTTAAGACGCGGCTGTTGGTTTGATCGAAATCGTGTCTGCTGAACTATTTCATCTGTTTTGATGTCTGCGTTATCTATATCTCTACAAATGCAACGTGAACAGGGATGTTTTGGCTTTTTGGACTGCTGCTGTGCATGATGCGATTTTGGCTGTTGGCTCAATCGAAGTCGAGGCTGCTGAATGATTGTTTCATCTGGCATAGCATCTGCGTCATTCATGTCTTGACAAACGCAAACGTGTTCACTTGTAGATTCTTTTGATATTTTAGATTGTCGGCTTTCCCGTGGGCGTGGTTGCTGGCTTTTGAGAAGTTTTGGTTGCAGTCTAGTAATTTTATCTGGAATGCTGTCAGTGTTATTTTTTTTTTCAGAAATGCTATCTTTTTTATTACTTAGTGTTTTTGGCGTTTTAGATTGCTGGATTACCTTACGGCGTGGCTGCGGGCTTGATCGCAGTCGAGGCTGCTGAATGGTTATTTCATCTGGTATAGCGTCTGCGTTATTCATGTCGTCACAAACGCAACTGTATTTACTAGTAGAGTTTTTTGGCATTTTAGACTGTAAGATTACCTGATGGCGCGGCTGCTGGCTTGTTTGCTTGTGCGGCTTCCAGCTTTTCTGATGGAGCAGCTGCTGACTGGGCTGAAGGCACAACTTCTGTTTCGCCTGATGCTGCAGGCGGTCGTTCACCTGATAACGCGGCTGCTGGCTAATTGTGTTATCTGCTATGGTACCTGCGCTCTTAATGTTTTCATGTAATACGCAATTCACTTCACTAGTATTGTATTTTAACACTTTCGACCTCTGGCTTGTCTGAAGGCATGGCAGCCGTCTTTTTATTTCATCTAATATAGTAACTGCTTCGTCTAAATCTTCACAAATACAATTCTGTTCACTAGTTGAGTCGTTTGGCATTTTAGGTTGCCAGCTAGTCCAATAGCGTGGCTGCTGGCTATGACGCGGATGTTGGCTCACTTGATATCGCTGCCGCTGGCTGGTCTGAGAGCGTGGGTGACCGCCCTCCTGGTAATGCGGCTGCCAGCTTGCCTGATGACGCGGGTGTTGCGTAATTTCATTTGTTATGGTACTTGCATCTTCCATATCTTCGCGAATGTAATACTGTTCACTATTACAGTTTTCTGGAATTTTAGTTTGCCGGTTTGCCTGGTTATACGGCTGGATTTCATCTGGAATGAGGTCTGCGTTATCTATGTCATCACAAGCGCAATAGTGGCCACTACTAGAGTCTTCTGGCATTTTAGGTTGTCTGCTTTTTTGATGGCGTGACTCATGGCTTGATCGAAGTCGAGGCTGCTGTATTATGATTTCATCTGGTGTGATATCAATGTTATCTATGTTCTCAGAAATGCAATCCTCTTCACTAGTAGAGTCTTTTGGCATTTTAGATTGCCAGCTTTCTCGTAGGCGTGGCTGCAGCCTTGATCGAATTCGTGGTTGCTGTATTTTCATTTCATCTGGTATGATGTCAGCATTTTCCAAGTCGTTAGAAATGCCATTCTGTTCATGAGTCGGGTCATTTGGCATTTTAGATTGCCGGCTTTCTCGTAAGCGTGGCTGTAGCCTTGGTCGAATTCGTGGTTGCTGTATTCTCATTTCATCTGGTATGATGTCTGCATTTTCCCTGTTCTCAGAAATGCCATCCTGTTCACTAGTCGGGTCTTTTGGCATTTTAGATTTCCGGCTTTCTTTTAAGCGTGGCTGTTGGCTTGAGCGAATTCGTGTTTTCAGACTTGTAAATTCATCTGGAATGATGTCAGTATTTTCTATGTTTTTAGAAACGCCACCCTGTTCACTAGTCGAGACTTTTGGCATTTTAGATCGCCGGCTTTCTCGTAAGCGTGGCTGTTGGCTTGAACGAATTCGTGGTTGCAGACTTGTTAATTCATCTGGAATGATGTCAGCGCCCTTAATATTTTTAGAAATGCCATCCTGTTCACTAGTTGGGTCTTTTGGCATTTTAGATTGCCTTGTTTCTCGTAAGCGTGGCTGTTGGCTCGAGCGAATTCGTGGTTGCAGACTAGTTAATTCATCTGGAATGATGACAGCGTCTTCGATGTTGTCAGAAATGCCATCTTGTTCACTAGTCGGGTCTTTTGGCATTTTAGATTGCAAGCTTTCTCGTAAGCGTGGCTGTTGGCTTGAGCGAATTCGTGGTGGCAGATTTGTTAATTCATCTGAAATGATGTCAGTGTCCTTTATATTCTTAGGAATGCCATCCTGTTCACTAGTTGGGTGTTTTGGTATTTTAGATTGCCGACTTTCTCGTAAGCGTGGCTGTTGGCTCGAGCGAATTCGTGGTTGCAGACTAGTTAATTCATCTGGAATGATGACAGCGTCCTCGATGTTGTCAGAAATGCCATTCTGTTCACTAGTTGGGTCTTTTGACATTTTAGATTGCAAGCTTTCTCGTAATCGTGGCTGTTGGCTTGAGCGAATTCGTGGTGGCAGACTTGTTAATTCATCTGGAATGATGTCAGCGTCCTTTAAATTTTTAGTAATACTATCTTGTTTACTAGCAAAATCTTTTGGCATTTTAGATGGCTGGCAATCCCGTAGGCGCGGCAGCTGGTTTGAGCGAATTCGTGGTTGCAAACTTGTTAATTCATCTGATATGATGTCAGCATTCTCTATGTTTTTAGTAATGCCACCCTGTTCACTAGTCGGGTCTTTTGGCATTTTAGATTGCAAGCTTTCTCGTAAGCGTGGCTGTTGGCTTGAGCGAATTCGTGGTTGCAGACTAGTTAATTCATCTGGAATGCTGTCAGCGTCCTCTATGTTGACAGATATGCCATCCTGTTCACTAGTCGGGTCTTTTGGTATTTTAGATTGCCGACTTTCTCGTAAGCGTGGCTGTTGGCTTGAGCGAATTCGTGGTTGCAGACTTGTTAATTCACCTGGAATGATGTCAGCATTCTCTATATTTTTAGAAATGCCACCCTGTTCACTAGTCGGGACTTTTGGCATTTTAGATCGTCGGGTTTCTCGTAAGCGTGGCTGCTGGCTTGAACTAATTCGTGGTTGCAGACTTTTTAATTCATCTGGAATGATGTCAGCGTCCTTTGTATTTTTAGAAATGCCGTCCTGTTTACTAGTAAACTCATTTTGCATTTTAGATGGCAGGCTTTCTCGTAGGCGAGGCTGTTGGCTTGAGCGAATTCGTGGTTGAAGACTTGTTAATTCACCTGGAATGATGTCAGCATTCTCTATATTTTTAGAAATGTCACCCTCTTCACTAATCGGGACTTTTGGCATTTTAGATCGTCGGCTTTCTCGTAAGCTTGGCTGCTGGCTTGAGCGAATTCGTGGTTGCAGACTTGTCATTTCATCTGGTATGATGTCAGTATCCTTGTTGTCAGATATGCCATCCTGTTTACTAATCGGGTCTTTTGGCATTTTAGATTGCCGACTTTCTCGTAAGCGTGGCTGTTGGCTTGAGCGAATTCGTGGTTGTAGACTTGTTAATTCACCTGGAATGATGTCAGTATTCTCTATATTTTTAGAAATGCCACCCTGTTCACTAGTTGGGACTTTTGACATTTTAGATTGTCGGCTTTCTCGTAAGCGTGGCTGCTGGCTTGAGCGAATTCGTGGTTGCAGACTTTTTAATTCATCTGGAATGATGTCAGCGTCCTTTGTATTTTTAGAAATGCCACCCTGTTTACTAGTAAAATCTTTTTGCATTTTAGTTGGCAGGCTTTCTCGTAGGCGCGGCTGTTGGCTTGAGCGAATTCGTGGTTGAAGACTTGTTAATTCATTTGGAATGGTGTCCGCGCTATCGCTGTTCTCAGAAATGCCATCCTGTTCACTAGTCAGTCCTTTTGGCATTTTAGGTTGCCGAGTTTCTCGGAGGTGCGGCTGTTGGCTTGACCGAATTCGTGGTTGCTGTATTATCATTTCATCTGGTATGATATCAGCATTATCTATGTTGTCAGAAATGCCATTCTGTTTACTAGTCGGGTCTTTTGGCATTTTAGATTGCCGGCTTTCTCGTAAACGTTGCTGTTGGCTTGAGCGAATTCGTGGTTGCAGACTAGTCAATTCATCTGGATTGATTGCAGCGTCCTCTATGTTGTCAGAAATGCCATCCTGTTCACTAGTAGAGTCTTTTGGCATGTTAGATTGCCTGCTTTCTCGTACATTCGGCTGTTGGCTTGGGCGAATTCTAGGTTGCTGTGTTGTCATTTCATCTGGTATGATGTCAGCATTTTCCCTGTTCTCAAAAATGCCATCCTGTTCACTAGTCGGGTCTTTTGGCATTTTAGATTGCCGGCTTTCTCGTAAGCGTGGCTGTTGGCATGAGCGAATTCGTGGTTGCAGACTAGTTAATTCATCTGGAATTATTTCAGCGTCCTCTATGTTTTCAGAAATGCTATCCTGTTCACTAGTTGACTCTTTTAGCAATTTAGTTTGCCTGCTTGCCTGCGGGCGCGGCCGCGGCCGCTGGCTGGATCGAATTCGTTGCTGCTGACTTGGTATTCCATCTGGTAGTGTGTACGCGTTATCTATATCTTCACAAATGCAATCCTCTTCACTAGAAGAGTCTTTTGGCATTTTAGACTTATGGTAGCTTGGCTGGCGGTTTGCCTCATAACGTGGCTGTTGGCACGGCGGATGATGCGACCGCTGGCTTATTTCATTCTTTAAGGTACCTGCTCTCTTTATCTCTTGACATACGCAATCCTCTTTAAGAGAGACTTCTGGTATGTTACACTGTTGTCTTGATATCGTAGCCGTGGCTTTTTCCATATGAGTACACAAGCAATCCTCTTCATGGGACACTTCTGGTATGTTACACTGCTGTCTTGATATTGTAGCCACGGTTTTCTCCGTATGGGTACATAAGCAATCCTCTCCATGAGACACTTCTGGTATATTACGCTGTTGTCTTGATATCGTGGCCGTGGCTTTTTCCATACGGGTACACACGCAATCCTCTTCACGAGAGACTTCTGGTATGTGACACTGTTGTCTTGATATTATGGCCGCGGCTTTCTCCATACTGGTACACACGCAATCCTCTTCACGAGGCATTTCTGGTATGTTACACTGTTGGCTTGATATTTGGTATGTTATTGTGGCCGCGGCTGTCTCTATACGGGTATACTCGCAATTTTCTTCATGAGAGACTTCTGGTATGTTACAATGCTGGCTTGATATTTGGATCGATATCGTGCCCGCGGCTTTATCTTTATGGGTGTATAAACAATCTTCTTCGGAAGCGGCGACTTCTGCCATGCAAGACTGCCAGATTGCTCGACGTTTACTTCGGCCCGTGTGCTTGAAATTTTCAACCATGGCGATTTCTTTTTTCGAGTTATCTGAAATAGACAAGTTGATTTCTAGAAATAGTAAGAAAGAAATAATTAAAGCTTGAACACATACAAAAAGTCATTATATCGATTGAGGAAAGTTTATTTGGACAATGTTTAAAAAAAATAACTTCAATTTACATTTTCTTGCACGTTATTGCCCTACAGGAGACGTGGCTTCTGCCTCACGATACTGAGTTTATTGGCAGTATTGATAATAATTTCGATTACACCAGTAAGTCAGCGGTTGATACATCGACAGGCATACTGCGTGGTCGTCCGTACGGGGGGGTGACAGTCATGGGCGTAGCCACGGGGTGGGTTTTGGGGTTCAACCCCCCCCCCCCCTCCCGAAAAGTGAAGATATTAGCAATAATAACATTAAAATAAGGATAGATTCGTCCTCTCTATGACCCGCCGCCGCGCTGTCATTCATCCACTCCCCCCCCGATACTAAAACCTGACTACACCCGTGGTGACAGTGATGTGGCGAAAGGGTGTATTCTCTTCCGTTACGGTTGTGCCGTGTAAAAGCGTGATACTGGCAGCTATCAAGGTATGTGCTGGTGAACGAAGTTCGTTAGTGTTTTCGGTGTATGTGCCAACTGACTGTAGGGACAACTTATTAGAATTCACGGAAGTGCTAACTGAAATAAACGCAATCATTGATAGTTGTGATACTGAATCCGCTATAATTCTCAGGGACTTTAACGCTCATTCAAGGGAGTTATTCTTTACTGAATTAGCCAACTTTTGTGAGGAGCGAAGCTGGCTATGTGCGGACGTGATGAAGTTGGACGTTTTGTCAGACACACACGTTTGTAAGTGAAAAACATGTTAACTGTAAACGTTGGCTTGATCACTGTCTCACAACGGAGGCAGCTTGGCATGTGTGACTAATATAAGCGTGTGTTATGATGTGTATTGGTCGGACCATTATCCACTGGAAGTGTATTGTAACTTAGGAATATTACCATGTAAAGTACAATATACGGGAAATATGTCCAGTAAAGTGTGATGGGGTGAGAGAGACGCTGGACAAATAAGAATGTATAGGGAACTTTGTACAAGTAAATTAAGGGGTGTTGATTTTCCGGAACTTAGTGTGTCTGCTGTAATGTATGTCGTAATAAATATCATCACGTTATTATTGATAAGTTATACTTTAGCATTGTTAGTTGTTTGACGAAAGCTGCGCAAGGGAGTTATAGCGCAAGGACAAGTAGAAAGCGCAAATATGTTACTGGGTGGAATAAGCATGTTCGTAAGTTTCACATCGAAGCCCGAAACAGCTTCCAGACTTCGATGTTTCTTGGTAAGCCCGAGTCTGGTGTCATCTATGACGAAATGTGTGAAACTCGAAAGCGCTTTAAGTCTAAGTTAAAATGGTGTCAAGACAACGAGGACAAAATTAAAATGGATATCTTAGCAACACATCATAAAGAGAGAGATTTCAAGTGTTTTTGTAAGCACACCAAGAAACTTGAAGCTGGATCGTGTGTACCTGTGAGTGTTGAGGGTAGAAATGTGCCACGCCAAATAGCCCAATTATTTAGGGATCAGTTTAAAGCAGTGTCTCCTCTAGAATGTGTGCAGCAGGTGTTCGACGCTGAGGCTGCTGAGATATTATTAAGAACATGACCAGAGGTAAGTCTCAAGGACATGATGACCTTAGCATCGAGCACTTGCAGTTCGCAGGTGCTCATATACCTCGGGTACTGATGATGTTGTTCAACTTGTGTGTAAACCGCTCCTATTTACCCAAGGAGCTTATGAAAACCATGGTGATACCGATACTTAAAAATAAGACGGGAGATGCTTCCGACGGGAACAACTATAGACCCATCTCTCTGGCTTCGGTGATCGCCAAAGTGCTGGATGGTTTGTTTGATAAACACCTAAGTCAGCATATTGATCTGCATGAGGCCCAGTTTGGTTTCAGGGCTGGGCAATCGACTGAAACTGCGGTGCTGAGACTCAAGCATATATGGTTGTGTCTTGGACCTGTCGAAAGCATTTGACCTGGTGTCAATAGAAACATTGTATTGCACTGCAGCATGGGTTAAGAACTAGAGTAGCGTAAGGGCAAAATGACAACTTCATTGGAGAGCCGAAAAACAATTCAAATTTACCTACCGTTATCTTATAGCTCTTTTATAGCAAAATCAATAGTAGCTAGATATCTGATTTTTACTAATAATAAAGCTTTATTTATCGGCTACAGAATAGTGTAACTTTTTGGTCAATCAAAAAACGTTTTTATTTTAGTTAAGTTTATTTTTCAAAAAATGGTTGACATACGTCATTTTGCCTGTTACATAAATTTTAATTATTTAGTGCCATAGTAGCGTATCACACCCTTACGTTTTTTTTTGGCAGGGAGTAAAATGACAGAAGCGCAAGAAACAAGGTCCCATAAGCAGTAACGGTACCTTACGCTTATTTGGCTCGAAACAAACTCAGGCTCCATAATCAGACTTTCTGCGTTAAAAACGTATGACAAGTGTCCTATTCGCTCTGTAAATCGAGCTTCGATCGTTGTGCTCGTAACTTTTTTGACAAAATAATGTCAAAATTATTGTAAGTAGAAACACTTCATTTTGGCCAATTTTCAAAATATATATTTTTTTTATTCGTTATTTTTGTACACACTATATATATCGCTCCAGTTTTTTGCCGATATTGCAAAAAAATATGGGGATTAAAAAAGGAATGGTGTAAAAAAAAAATTTTTTTTTTTTTAATTTTTGCCCTTACGCTACTCTAGTAACCACCGTCTAACCCACGAGTTGGTGGATTAGGAGGAACAGGATGTTTAGCATGTCTACTAACAATTGCTTGGCGGTACCAAGAATTCTGATGCGGGAGTAAACATTATAGGTGTTGATGCTGAACTTTCCTTTTAAGCATTTCCTGTTTCTTCGAAGCGAAATTTAAAACTTGGAAAAAAATGTTGTTTTTGGATATTTAGTAAGGCAAGGTAAAAAATATTCGCGCGTCATCACTGCAATGTTCGAATACTGGCTTAAGCTTTATTGGCATAAATTTCTAAATTTTATATTTCAAAAATGTGTCCGTATTGTTAATAATGCAAGAAATACGTTTTTTTGAATAATTTCTATATTGAAAGCAATATAATATTCCTCGACGAAGGACTTGAACTTGCATCTAGTTCATCTCAGCTTTACACACAGACTAAAATACTAAATTCACATGAATATTATTTTTTTAATAAGCTCTTAGTATTATGTTATACTTTGATAAACCTTAAGTCTTACTAAATAAGAATCAAAATAGCATAACAAATAGTTACGAATATCCTATGATGTTAGTCTTAAAGTTCAAATTTGCGTATCTGTATTTATTCATCGAGTAGAGCTAGTCTGATAAACTCATGCTAATTGAATAAAGCTTAATGTTGCTAGCAGAGGGTTACTTACGTGCTTTATATGAATTACAACTAGGCGTATAGGTCTCTTTATATCCGCTATGCTGACGAGCATGTTTCGAGGGATCGGTAGTTTCAGGATACTTATGCATATTGTGTCGAAGACGACCCGAATGTTGCCGAGAATCAAGCAGTGGTACGTGACTATCAGAACACGAAGGTATGTCACTTAGTAGTTCTGTCGATTCGATCGATCGTGCTGGTAAGGCCGGTGAACGGCAGCAGCAGTAAGTTTCACCTAAAAAGTTAAAAGCAGACGTTATGAATTAAATTATAGCCGTAACCAAAATTGTACCGTGCAACAAGAATCTTTTTGCGCATAAATATTACTTTTACAGGGAGGTGCTGTTTGTACACATCTGCGCAATAGCTTGGTCCAAAGAAAATAAAAAACTGTAGGTGCCATTCAAGTCCGAGCTATACGTTTTTGTTAAGACGCTTGGTCATAGCTGCAATCTGAGGGGCAATTCCCGTAATTTTAAGAACATTCACACTTAACACACATAGTTTCCAATTGACAAGTTTATGCTATTATTATCGCTGAGATGTAATTGCGACAATGTTTGAACGTTATGAGTTACAAGAATTTGGTCTTCAGACTTTAGTGTTCTACCGTTGAAACGTCCTAATGTTCATGCATATTTGCACGATGATAGCGACACCGCAAAATAACGATTTTCGATGAATTTGTCTGCTACATACTTGCCTTTCGTAACTATTTATTTAACTCTTTTATTGTTATTTTTGTATGATGAGCAAATTTAGAATATCTGTTGTTTTGATGCGACATCTTATGGTTTTTATATTCGTATATGCAACGAATTTTACTTACGGTTTCTGCCAGAGCCATTTTATTTCCTGGACACTAGACTGGCTCACTGCATTATGTTATGAATTAGGCTAATTGATTATGCTATCATACACAAGGCGACATTTGATAGAATGTTATTATTGTCGTGACAGTTTTACGGGTAATCAGAAGCCTGGAAGTCTGACAGCCAGTCTAACCTAAAGGTGTCGTAACTTATTGGATTGTGAAGTTCAGATAAATAGTTGAACTATGTAAAATAATATACCGGAGGAAGCTAATCTGGTTAGACTGGAAGCCGACCAGGCATTTAAACGCAAAATAAAGCTATGTTTTTACTTGGGAAGACACAGGACCAGTCGACACCGTAAGGACAAGATACTTTGCACTGCACTACGGATGACATTTTAGATGCAGTACGCATGTTCGGGAATTGACAACAGCCGGATGTTTTATCTAAAACATAAAAAAACACAGGTTAATAATAAAATAATCAGTCGTTGTTTTGTAATTGTTCAGCCAAAATAATAAATCTCATGCACAGCCAAATGTAATTGCTAAGCATAATATGTTTACTTTATCGTAGCGCCATAATTGCCTGATGATCAAAGAATGACATAAGAGACAGTAGCAAAAAAAAAAAAAAAAATGCGAAATCTGAAAAGAAAAGACGTCTCCACCCAGAAATTAAAGAAAATTCTGTGTACAGTTTTTTTTTTTTTGTTGTTTTTATTGTTTTGTGTTTTATGCTGCTATTTATCATGTAATAATGTTACACACACCATCATTAGGTGATTCTCGCTTCAGTATCATCAGACATGTATCCTGATTGAAAATCTCTGTCGGAGTTTAAGTATACCATTTTCTGAGGTTTGATGCCTTCATTGATTCCCTAGCTAGAGAGTTAGTATTAGTAGATCACAGAACCGATATTCTTCCTATTTGATAGTAGAGACACAGAGAGAGAGAGATCTATAGCCCGGTATGGGGCCCTAGTGTAGGCAGCTGACCTAACGCCCCGAAGTATCGCCGTATTGCAAGTACCGCAAAGGGTGATGGCTGTCAGAGTCATCAGAGGGTATCGCAGGATCTGTTACGAGGCGCCTTGTACACTGGCTGGATCCCCGCCTCAGGACCTGGAAGTGAGACCCTCTCGTCACTGCACCCGTGGCGTGAGGAGGTGTGGACATGGTGCATGGCACCGGTGTGGCGGCAGATTTCGCTGCGCCGGTCTGAGCTCTGTCAAGTCTTGGTGGCAGAATGGTGGGACAAGTTTCTGCACCCTACCACCACCCTCCTTATCATCGGCACGATCCAGTCAGTTCGATGAATGGCTTGGACGAGGCATGGCTCCCTGTTATTTAGAGCGAGGCAGAAGCTGTCAGGTGACGGCTGCTTCGGAAAGCACCTGCATTGTATAGGCAGGGAGCCACTGGAGACACAGATTACTGCGTCCATTATTGGGAGTACAGCGAGGCGAGGCATAAACTTGCAGAATGAGCAGCTTGGCAGAAGCCGCGCCATGCCCTTGTTTCAGGAGTGGGAAGCGACCTGACACTGCCGGCTGTGATTCGTTCAATGGTCGGGGGCGCAGCCTCGTGGTACGCGGTTATCTCTTTCTGTGAAAATGTCATGTCGCAGAAGGAGGCAGCGGAAAGGGAGAAGAAGATTACGAGTATTTTTCTAGTCCGCAGCAGGCGCACCGGGCATCGGCAGAGGAGCGTGGGGTGGTATAAGTCAGATTTCAGACACGTTACAAAAAAAAAAAAAAAACGTTCGGCGCGAGGGACCTCAACGATTAAGTCGGAATACAGATTGTTTGTTATTGTGTACTGTACTGGTGACACTACTGCTTTCTTGGAGGAGGGCAATAGGGTCATCAGGGATGCCTTGAACGGCAAAGTTTGCTCATTTTAGAGGGGTAAAACTGACAGCTCCAAAAACCAGAAGATTGTGATTATTAGCGCGTTTTCGAAAGAAGCACCGCTTGAGACAATTGTGACTATTTGTGTTTGGGGTTATCGCTGGTAAACAGCGTGAAAATGAGAGCCCTGAGGGACTCCTAATCAAATGGGATGGGGGAAGGATAGTGATCCTTCGATGCGATAACAGATGATTTACGTCTCGTAGGATGAGCACGAGACCATCTGGCTCACCGAGTTTGTAGAGCTTATACAATAAGCCGTTGTGCCAGACTTAGTTGAAAGCTTTCGCTTTGTGGATGAATACGACTCCCATCATCAAACCACGTTGGAAACCAGCGTTTATGTGAGGTCCACCGTACCAACAATCACATGAACGCTACTAAAGTATAAGAGTGTTGTGTTCGAAACCAGAACTGCTCTTTTTAAATGAGGCCCTATGACTCGGCAAAATCTATGCGTGACGCATTGTACATTGTACGGCGCGGCGTTTCACTGGGGAAGATCTATGTAGCATCTAGCGCGCGGGTCTAATAAACTTAGTGCGACTTTTTTTTAAATTGTCATCTCTCATGCAACGTAGGAGTTGGCGATTGTTTAAACGGCCTCAAGAAATTAAGGGCTAAAGCGAGGGCTAAGGCCTTCCCGCCTGGTGTAGCCAGTTTATGCGTTCATATTTCAGATTGAGATAAGGTTTCTCTGTCTCGATATAGCCCGTTGTTAGCCCCTATTTGTCCCCTATCTACGTGAAATATTTCAGCTTTCCTCCACCCATTCTCACTGCAGGACAATCACCCTTTATCAGTGTTAAACTTATTTCATAGGATTTTATTTTCCATTTTAGAAGCCACTCACCTATTTTCTCTAGCTTTTCTTAAGCTATATTTTGCTTTTTCTAACTGGTTAAGGAACTGATATCGTTGCCTTGTGAGCCTATCATAACTTTATCATAACAGAATACCTACCCAGTCATGATGAAGTTGCGGTGTAATCTGAGTTCGGGTGACTGAGCCTTAACATACCGGGCCTTAACATATAGGTTTCAATGACATAAATTTCAGAGTTCAGAGAGTTCATCAGCAAATTAATCGTTTTGTCCCTTGAGATAATATTTCCACATCACGTAAAATGAATTTGAAAGTCATGTTTTCAGTTTGAATAGTGTAAATGTGTATTTGGATACTTATAGTTGGGACAATCTAAGAAGTCGGATATGACGTTTCTCATTTGACATGCCGCGATAACTTGGTATGAACGTCTATGTAAGAAACTGAAATATCAAATTCATAATCCTAAATAATTACTATTTTCATCATCATCATCATTTCAGCCGTAAGACGTCCACTGCTGGACTTAGGCCTCCCCCAATTTGGGGGGCTTTGCCATAATCGCCACGCGTGGCAGGTGGATTGGCGATCGCAGTATGGTGGTAAAATGCATAGAGAACGCTGCTGTCCATTCTCTAGTAAGTCCCTTAGATGATGATGATGATGATCATTCGTAAACCTCAAGTTTAAATTTGTATTGAAAAAATACACTCAAAAACACGAATTAATCGTTGATGAATATTTCGATAGGACGTTTTGACAATGTTATATATATGGGTTGGTTGCCGTAGTGTTGTGACCGTTAAAAACCGTTTTTTGATCGAATAAATATGATTTAATGAAAAATCGTTACTTTTACAAACATTCCTTTAAAAAAAAGAGAATGTACAATGTACAATTACTGTATTATTAAATATTTAAACGTATAAAAACAAAATCTGATCACATATATTTTTAGCATTATTTTGATATTATATGAATATTTTGATATTATAACGCCACTGGTGCATGAACTTTCCGGAAGAAATTACGTTTACGTCTTGTTTTCGTTTTGAATCTCGCCCAAATTTAAACTTCATTGGAATTTTTGTAATAACTGTTAAATATTATAAACTAGTACGTGTTATTAAACGATATTCCTCAAAAATCAGTTTAAACTATCTTAATAAAATAGTCGATTGCAAACACTAACTATTTTAAATCGATAAGTCTCAAGAATCGGATTTTAAAGCAACCGATTTTTTTCCCCTCACTACATATAGTATTTAGATAGCTGTCAAGCTATACTTACTAGCTTTACTTTACTCTACTTCTTAGATTGTTGCCACAATAGATATTTAGATTTTTGTTAGATAAGACAAGATAAGTCATTATTTGCTTTAAACATGGTATAAGGTTGATATAATCAAGTATAAATCTAAGGTCCACATGTTTAGCTATACAGGATATGTCGATGGCCCCACCGAATAATCGTGTAAGAGAAAATTAACAACTTTTCAGCAAAAAATAAAAACGTTCAAACTTCAATAACGCTCATTTCATTGTAAATAGGTAGAAACAATGTGTTATCGAATTATAGGTAAAAAAATAAACTATAGACTTGTATATTTACTTTTTTTAAAACATCAACAAGTTTCAGGAAATTCATGAAAGGCTATTTAATGTTTTTGCTCTTGTGAAATTTGCTTGACTAGGACACACAACGAATAAAACGTACTGTAATATTACACTATTATTCTCCATAAATCAAGTTTATTTTTTAACACAGCTATAACTATTTACACGCTTGTTTACACATTGTTCTGCTATTATATGATTGGAAAGATCGTATACATTTATATTAGAGTTAATAAGATCAGTTTTCATTTATGTAATAGGTTTTAACATGTTTATTATTATTGTATACTTGGCGACTCAAAAAGCATGTAATAATAGCATAAACTATTATTCCTATTATTTTAAAATTAATTATTTCCCAGAATAAAGAAATTCACTATTATAATAGGAGTGCTCGAATACAAAATTCATAAAAAAAATTAAGTAGGTGCAGGATAAGCAAAAGAAAAGAAAAATGAAAAAAAACGTGTAAGAACTCTTGCACGTTTATTCGGTGGGGCCATCGATGTATCAATTGCATGCAAAATAATAATTAATAGTTAAATGTCGTTAAACTTCGCAGATATAAAGTCAATAAAAAAATAATACAATATAACAGTTGTATCTTTGCATCATCAATAGGCCAGAAATTTATAGTTTATGGTTAAAACAATCTTTATTGTCATAAAACATAATTATGTTCTTTCAGCCAATGCAATAATCTGTTTTAAATGAGTTAATACTATGTAACAATTTAATTTCCTTTGGAGTTTTGTTATAAATGCGTATACGCATGACTAGGAAAATTTTCTCATATTTGGCTGATTTAGGGGTTCCTCATTTATTCCGACAAAATATTTTCGTGGAATAATTTCTAACCTCCACGGTGGCGATGAAGCTGGCAAAACTAAGTGAAAAATAAAATTACGTGGAAAGCGATTGGACCCCACGCTGGTTCGCGTAGGTACATCACTCGAGATTTGTAATGATATTGTAGAAGGCGTACGCATGTCCGGTAAACGGCTACAGCTAGAAGCTCCATCTAAAAGGGTTATATAATACAGAGTTAGAATAGGATAACATTAAGATTATTCTAATCAGTGCACATATTATAAGTAACGTTGTAGTTTTAGTTCAGCATAGCTATTCACAGACTTTCGATACGCTTCAGGGCCGAATCGAACATCAATCAAGGGAAGAGTTCTCTTAACATTATGATAATCAACATTTCACCTGAAAGAAAGCCATTGCTGGACATTGGCGTCCTCCAAAGGCGGGGTTTGCCAAAATCACCAGGGATGGCAGGCGAGTTAGCAATCGCAGTATGTTTTTTAAAATGTATACAGAACGTAACTGCCCAGTCTCCAGTAATTCCCTTAGTTCTCTAAAGGCTTTTCATAAATTCGAAATCCGTTTTTTTTTTTCAAATCAAATCAAATCAAAATATTTTTATTTCATATAAACCTACATGGGCACTTATGAAACGTCAGAAGCTAGGTGCACGGTTCCAAATAGTTGGTTCCTATGGAGAAGAGCCGGCAAGAAACTCCACGGTTACTCTTTTAAAAATAATTCGTTTTTACAATTGTTTCAAATTACAGTGTTAATAGTATAGTTACAGGGTTAATAGTTTGGTTTTACACTTTAAGTAATCAACTCGACGACCGCAGTTGATTCGACAACGATTTGCTGTCGGGAACTAAGTAAATCAGATAGCTGGAAATGTGCATTTTCGGTTCGGAAGCCTGTCGAATGGTTGTGAAAATAAATAATCAATCTCAGGCAGTGATCCGACCACCGACGATGAACGAGAAACGAGAAGAACTAGAAACTATGAACGAGTTGGCGATCAACGGGAAGTGAGTGTTAGTTTCGTTAGTTTTGTCGCCGGGCTATAAGCGAGAGCGCAAGTGCGACGAGCGATTACTCGCGCTACTCGCCCGCGGTCGCTCAGTCCTGTGCAAATCCTTACAAACAACTTTAGTTGTAAGTTCCAAGACTCTATGGAGGAGTTTTTTTTGTTGAATGTCTCCGACAATATCCTTGTCTATGGGACACAAAACTGAGTTCTTATAATTGATTATGTTGCAATTCATAGAAAAGTCTGAACTCACTATACTGTTTTCTAAAATAATTAAAATTTTCCATCCAAAATCGTCTTTTTTCCCTCTAATTTTCTTCCGTATTTTCAGAGTTGCCACTGCCACTACACAAACACTATAGTAAAATACATCATCGTTGTCGTCTGAGCTAGACAACAATGACAGTAGCAATGATTTGTTGGTATCCATACATCTATGTACTTTCAATGCCGCACTGTAAAGAAATGATCAAGCGAGCGAGCACCGCTGAACGAGTATCGCTGAGCGAGTATTATGTTTGATAGCTCTTGTCGCTCAGCGACAAACTACTGAAGCGAGTCCTCTAACTATTAATATATGCATCTCTTTTGTAGACACGGAATGTATATCTATTGTATGTTTCTTGGGAGAGAAAATCGCCGATAGTTAGTCGTTTTCTAGCCAGCGGTCGGACCACTACCTCATGGACAGTATTGAAAATATAGTTCTATGACGTAAATGCAGATACTATGTTCACTTTACTTGTGGAAAAACTGGTCCCCATGAAATTGTAACTGCCACTTAGCTGTTCTAATGATGCAGATGGCGTACGCATGTCTGGAATACGGGAACCGCTGGACGATTTATCTAAAACAGAAAAAAAACACTGGTTTTAAATCACAGTGAGGTGGTCCAGTGGTATCGGCCCCGACTTACGAGTTATAGCAGAAGCTAGTAATAGAGTAAAAATATTAGTGTTTATGCATAAATTATGATTTGTTATTTATTTTCGTCACACATGTCCATATGAAATAAGAAAATAAAAGTCAAATGCGTTATTCATAATCAGCCTAAAATGTTCTCACTACTGGGACACAGGCGTTATATGTGGGAGGAAGTCAGAAGAATCCATCATGGGAGTCCAGTGCGGGTTGGTAGATGTCATAAGTCGTCGAATTTTTGGTTCTAGGACATGCTGGTTTCGTCACGATGTTTACCGTTTTGATAGCAGAGGTTAATACAAAAAGTAATGCGCCTGTCATTTTTCAAACCTACGACTTGCAACTCGTAAGTCACGGCCGTTACCACTGACCCACCGCAGCTTATAATATTTTTTTACCTATTGTTTTAGTGACAATAATGGTTTGAATTTAAATAAAAGGATGGTAATTTCGGCTCACGCAAAGTAGTATGGTTGGCTTTGATGTGACTTTGATGAAAACACGATTCTGATAGATACAAGTTTGGAGTACATCGACTTCCGTCGCGTTTTTTTCGGCAGATTTGTCATTACGCTTACGTAATATATGACTGGTCTTCGCGCTGTGACACGTAGGCAGGTCGGATGGCAAATTTGATGATTCTGTAGATGGTGTACGCATGTCCCGTGAACGACAACAGCTAGTAGTTATCTCTGAAACATTGAAAAGCACACGTTTCTAATTGCATTATTTAGGCGGAAGCGCCAGTCACGTATGAGTTTTATTTAAAATTACATCAATCTAAAACTGGTCTTTTCTGTTTTTTGAGAGAAGTGCGCTTTGCACGTTTTGATCGTTAAAAAAACTGTTTTTTCGCTGTCGCGGATATGTGACTGATGCAAAAAATAGATAAAAACAATCCTTGATGCGGATTAATCATGCTATAATTTCAGCTCGATCGGTGCAGAAATTTTTGAGTTTTTGAAGCGTACACAAACCGACATAACATTTTTACATAGATTTAGCATGTAAGGCCACTCTGTCGCATTGGATCGCTGATCTGTAATGGTAGTGTAGGTAAGAATTGCGTAAATAAATAAATTATACAGGGGTAAATTGCAGTGACATCGATGCGCCGCAACGCCCGCAACCCGTTACCATGGATTCAGTACGCCCCCTCCCCCTCATCGCCAGTTATAAAAAAAATGCTATTTCTAATATTTAAAGCGTGTTGATGCGTAACTTTTGTACAAAACAACAGAATTCTATGTTGTATCCGTTGTTTGCTGTGTGACCGGTCGCTATTGTGTGGTCTAACCGGAGGTTGCATTGTGGCTGCGAACTGGCTATAAACTGCTCGATATTACCTGCACGACTATTGGTTTTGAAGGTCTGTGTGAATAAAACTATTCATTTTTAATACAAACTAGCGCCCGTCCACATTTTATCGTTGTGTTACGTGTGATCGGGCGCTTAAGCTCATATAATTTCCATCACACAATTTTTGCCAGATAACTATTATTTCGCTTACGTGGAAAGTGACTTGATTCTGCGCTGTGACACGTAGGTACCTCTCGTGGCATATTTGATGATTCCGTAGATGGTGTGCGCATATCCCGTGAATGGAAACAGATTGATGCTTTATCTGGAACTGTGAAACCACATGTTTTTAATTGCATCATTAACCAACCATTCTAATTATAGCTTACGAGGATTGCATCGCTCAAATCCGAAAAATACCGTATATTTAACAAATTTTGCAGACGAATCCTAGCGTGCGATTTTCATATGAAAATATATATCACACTTAAGGTCATCATAAATCTTTTTTATTCTTTTGAATTTTAATAAACTTTCCCAACTTTAAAAATAAATCTGGTAGTAAACAAGTCCTTCTTCAACCTAAATTGAACATTTTCTCTGTAAAGACTGAAGAGTGCTAAATAAATTTTATATCAAAATATACATACTATACCTATATATTTAATATTTTGTATTCTTTACTTTTCTTCTGCTTTTTGTTATTTTTAAATAATAAATAGAAACTTCGCAAGAAAATCGTTGCTAGGCTTGTGTCACACTCGTGATGCGAATGACGCGATACATCGGAGGGGTAATTTCGGAACTTTTTATCGATAGGAATCGGTTTAATATTCATAGTTAAACAACATTCATTGCGTTATTTACGTTGCTGAGCCGACAATTTATTCGAACAAATGACGCAATGGTTTAGAAATAATCTTCAATCCCATTAAGATTCTGATAAATTGTGCGTTTCGCAATTAGGGTGCAGGGCCTTGATGGTTCTTGTGAAGGGTGGACTGTACGCGTGTTATTTTTACCACATAAAATTTAAAAGTTCATGTTCTGAATAATTTCTGAATTAAATCATGTTGCACTGGGCGATGTGGTCGCTAAGCGACAAAGCCCTTTAAACAAATAATAAAAACATCATGTTGTAAAGAGTACAAATGTAAATATTTCGTAAAATAAGAACAGAAATTAATTATGTACATAGAAATAAAGTAGTTTGTAATTTCGTTTTGTTTTTTGAACCAATCATAGAGTAAGCTTGCAATATTTTTTAAATATACCAGTCATCCAACTTTATTACTGAATGTGAGGAAATACACAGTCATTTAAATTAACTGGCAAAATTCATCACGCAAATTTATTTCATTTTGTGTATAAGGTGTAAACAAAATATTTGGGTAAACTGTTATAGAACATAGTATAGTAAGAGTCAAATACTTAGTGACTTTCGGAGTATTCCAATTAATAGACGCAACCAAAAAGTCAATAATATAGGTACAAACCAAGTTTCCTCATTGTTGTCGACAAAATAATCAGTCAAAAGATCGAAACGTTTAAAATGTCACATTCATGATCAGACAAACCGTCATAAATATGGTTACAGTCATCCTGCCTATAGTTTCCACGCATTCTAAGTGTTCAACAATATGGAACACTTTACACAAATAAACTCGCATGGTATAGTAATAAACAGTTTCACAAAGATGAACACCTTATTAGGCAATCTAGTGTTTCTTTGGATATAATTCTGCTATCTATCAGTCATATAAATGTCAAGATGACAGCAATAATAGTGTTTTATGCTTAAATAGCACTACATGTCGCATTAGTGTTTTGCACAAGTGTCAATGCTATATTTGAGGGACGAAGGTGTCTCCGTAACAGATATTTCAAATGAACTTGAATAAAATAGGATAAAGTTTATTGTCTCCAGTATTACGTACACCTATACACAAAACTGTAACACTGGAAGCAATAGGTTTAAACTTCAGCATTATGCTTGGGTCCCCCTAGCGGGTTGCTAAGCACTAAGTTGGAATATCCGTAAGTATCGTTTTAGATGAGTTATCCATCGAATTATTCGCATCTCTTCAGTTTCTCATTTCCGCATATTCGCACTTTTACGGATTCGCACTACTTCAGATTAGTATTTCATCGGATTCTAATTTTTTCGGAATCGTTCTTCACCGTATACCGTACAATCAACAAAACCGGCCAAGTGCGAGTCGGACTCACGCACCGAAGGTTCCGTACAAACCTGTAGGTATTCACGGTTTATGCATAAGGTTTATGTTTATGAAATTAAATGTTTTTTTTTTTAAGTTTTATATTTGAATTGATTGAATGAAAAGTAAATTGCGGTTTACGATTTATGACGTATTAAAAAAAAAAACTACGTACTAGATCTCATTCAAACCAATTTTCGGTGGAAGTATACATGGTTAATGTACATCATATATATTTTTTTTAGTTTTATCATTCTCTTATTTTAGAAGTTACGGGGGGGGGGGCACATTTTACCACTTTGGAAGTGTATCTCGCGCAAACCATTCAGTTTAGAAAAAAATTATAGTAGAAACCTCCATATCATTTTTGATGACCTATTCATAGATACCCCACACGTATGGGTTTGATGAAAAAAAAAAAAAAATGAGTTTCCGTTCTAAGTATTACCCCAAAATTTATTGGTTTTTTTTCTATTTTTGTGTGAAAATCTTAATGCGGTTCACAGAATACATCTATTTATCAAGTTCCAACAGCATAGCTCTCATAGTTTCGGAAAAAAGTGACTGTGACATACACGGACAGACAGACAGACAGACAGATGACGAATCTATAAGGGTTCCGTTTTTTGCCATTTGGTAACGGAACCCTAAAAACAAGGTATATGTCTCGCTTTTTTCACACAGCCCGCCTGATGGTAAGCAGTCAAAAACAAAAGGAAATTGAAAAAACAAAAGAAAGACGGAAATACAAAAGTTAGTTGGATTCCATTGTTTATATGATTTTTAGTTGTTAAATAGATGCAAGCAATTTTATTGACATTATTTTTATTGCTTGATTTAAGTTATTCATCTGCTCTATTACCTTTTTTAATAAGTTTTTATTACTTCATACGTATGTTAGTATGTTAGTGTATAACGGAAACTTTGAACAAGATTTTAACCCACTTCAAAACGACGGCTTAACTCGAAATTTGGCATAATTATCAAGGACCGATGACAATATTATAATGTTATAAAGGAGATGTTTCATTTTTATATGGGGCTCCGGCCATAACGTGTACAGTTTAGCGAAGCTGGGTAAATTACTCATGAATAGAATAAAGTAACATTTTTTTTATAATATCAAATTTTTAATTTTTATTTTATGTACAAAATAAAAATTAAAAATGTTTGACGTTTGTCATAAGAGTTAGCAAGTGGTTATTTTGAAATCGTTTAGAAACACACTTCAAGAATGGAGACTAAAGATTTTTGTAACGATGAAATGGTCACACTTAATTATGTTTACTCAAAAATATTTACAAGAGAATAATAGTAATTTATTTTTAACACTACAAGAATACACACATTTTTTAATTATTTTCTACTTAACATTGATTTGATGAGACATGATTTCAGAACGAATGAAGTCTGCAAGCAAACGAGACGCCATGTTGAATAAAACATGGTAATAATTGAAAAACTATTATATTTTGTACACAACAAATCAGGCGCAAATTAACCAGGAAATATTTTTCCCTAATTTGTAGTATTTTTTCCTCTTTTTTGATAAATGTACATCTGATGGCCGAAAATGAAACATCTCCTTTGTGCCATTATCCTTGCCAGGGTTACCAGGATAGCAAAAAAACTGTCTTCAAAAACTACGCTGACATACGTCTCAAAATTCGAAACACGCTAAAATATGGTATATAAATAATATTTAAATTTTTTTTAAAAAACACGCTTCCATAGAAAACCAAACTAAAAATTAGATAATAGAAAAAAGCTTTGGGTGCTTCTCGAGGTATTTTTTAAATGATATCAAGCACCCCATGTTTTTTTTTTAACTATTATATATTTTTGTTTAAAAATAGCGATTTTATAAAAGTCAATAAGGTCGAAAATTGCTTGTACCTATTTTTTCAAGTACTATCGTTGTCTGATTACTTTTCGGTAGTCTTTAAATTTGTCGACGTTCATTTGTTTTTTTTTTCGAATCTGAAAAGTAATATCAATGAGACTGATGACTGTGATGTCTTCTTATCAATGAGGTTTACATCTATTTTCAGTCAGCTGATTATTGCTTACAATATAGTTTCGTAAACGGCTATTTACTAACTTCCGTACATAACAAAAGACATGTCTATGATAACATTCTTAAAATGAAAAGGACAGCAGTAGTTCCTATTTCATTTTGTGTATAAATGTTTTAATATCAATTGATGTGAAAAATTATAATATAATTATAAATATTAATAATATTTAAAATATGAAGGCGCAGGAGGGCCATCATCCGAACTCATCTTACAGGGCGTGGAAATAAGGCGGTGAATAAAACCGAACACTTCACTCAAAAAATCAACTTTTATAATTATTCTCTTGTACAGTTACAATATCACTAAAATTAAGCTTCTAATATTAAAAGAATAGTCTGTCGTTCTTAAATCTCCAGTTTTATTAAAAGAAATCACTAAGATTGACGCGATGGGACGCGATTCGTCGAAGACGTGGTGCGCTGGCGCCGTTCCGTCAAAGAATGCCTTTTCAAGATGGCTGCTCCGCTACCATCGACACGACGCTTCGCTAGAGTGACTTTGACAATCACAGTCAAGCCACTCTTGACACTGTCATTTTGATTATGCCGTAGACGCGCCGTCAAATATATAACAGCAAAGTTTAATTATCTAGTGTGTTCCATATTTTTGAACAATTCGATTGCCACTGGCGGGACGACGTAACCATATTTATGGCTATTTAACTGAACCTATCTATATGACATTTTAAACGTCTCGACCTTTTGAGCGATTATATTGTTGACAGCTTGGTTTGTACCGATATTATTGACTTTTTGGTTGAGTCTATTTATTTGAATAACCTGAGTCATCATCTGCCTAGCCTTTTCCCAACTGTGTTGGGGTCGGCTTCCAGTCTAACCGGATGCAGCTGAGAACCAGTATTTTACATGGACCTACTATATTTGAATACCCTGAGTGTCACTAACTATTTGATGCTGACTGTACGGACTCGTGAATATGAGCAAAGTTTACTACGGATGGGACCAACAATAAAGAAAATAAAAACAGCTGTTTCATACATTTTCATCGTGTACCTAGTACATTGTTATATGGAAAAGCTGTTTTGTTATATTCTGTAACCGAAATTTTAAAAGTAAGATGATCCTAACAAACTCCATACTGAGAAACAATAAGCACTCACTTGGTCATCATCACACAAAATAATTATTGAAAGCTAGGTGAGCAGGCAATGTGCATCATTTTATTCAAAATAAATATTCTTTTTAAATCTTAGAGGATTACAATATATTAGAACTATCAGAGAGCGAATAAAATTAGCCTAAATGTTGACAGCACTGCTGCACACCTGTGTTCTTACTTAATCGTCAGTTCATATGTGTTTTGTTTTGGTGGATGACATCAAACGAAAAAATGCTAGTACAGAGGACACATGGTCAAAGTCATCGGGCAATGTAATATCCTTAAGTCAATTCTCATTTGATACCACAATTGCTCATGGTGAAGCTACACTTCCTGCATTCGTTGTGTTAATTGGCGACCATCCATTTCAAAAGAAAACCTCTCCGTGCCTCAGAAATAACGGATCGGCGTTGGTTCGGGCTGTCATGTCATACATATATCTCCAACAGTTGAAATGAACGCATGACTACTGTGACTACTGTGAGATGACAACTAATAGAGAAGTGTGGAAGAAAAACACATGTTACACTGACCCCAAATAAATTGGGATAAGTGCAGGAGAATGAGAATGATGAGTTGAAATGAAATGATGATATGAAATATTTATTTACGTAAGTATATCTTATCTTGTCTATATTTTTATAACATAATGTCGCCAGCATTTCCTAGCTGACTGTGCCTTGAGAAGAAATGCCGAATTAAAATCAGACGTCACCTCAGACTCTTTTAAGACCAAGCATTATATGAAAAGAATTTTATGTGAGTCCAACATGCATGGCCAAGTCATTTTATTATATTATTTTGTGGGTGGGAAATCATCCATTGAAAGAAAAAGCGAGGACGCGCTTTGGTCGGAGTAGAAGGGCGTGTCAGACTTTTACTGACTAAAACCCACCCATGTTCCTTCAGATTACTATGCCAGGGCCACGGTAACTCTATCGAACAATTCCGCGATCCTGGCAGGCATCGATCCTAGCGGACCCCTTCAATTTTGCTGACAACTCTTTGAGGCGCGCGTGGAACACAACGCGTTGTCGACCTGGTCCTTACCGGGCGCAAGCTACTAATTGTTCGCCGCTCGTAAGCCCACGCCAACGGTGGCTGGAAGTGTGTGATGGACCCCCGACGCCCGTAGCGTCTCCTTCTGCGGTGGCTAGGGGTGTGAGGACGCATAGATTGCCTCTCCCTCACGCACTCCACCTCCTTCTTCGCAAGCATTACTGCTTCGCAAAAGGAGGTAACGGCTTCTCATGCCCTCTCGCTCAGGACCAGGGCCAGACGCAAAAGATCGCCACCGCCGATCCCCTCCACGAGGATACAGCGGTGCTCCGCCCAGGCAGCGTACACTTCCACCGTATGCCCTACCGTGTCTTCCAGACGATCCACGCAATGAAAACACCCGGGCATTTCGTCCCGCCTTATCCTGATCAGGAACCTCCCGAAGCAGCCAGGCCCGAACAAAAAATCTGTTAGTTGTCACGTAGTCGTACTATCTTATTTTTAACCGACTTCAAAAAGGAGGAGGTTTTCAATTCGGATGTTTATATATATATTTTTTTTAATGTATGTTCGGCCATAACTCCGTCATATATAGACGGATTTCCAAAATTCTTTTTTTGTTTGAAAGAAGTTTATTCCGAAATGGTCCCATATAAATTTCATATAGATCTGATGATGAGTTCCGGAGATAGACACCGGAACTCTTTAAAAAATGACAGCAAATCAACCGCGATTTCTGCTATCGCATAAATATGCATTGTTTGTTTGGAATTAGTGCGGGGTGGATAGGTACCACAAATAAAAATTTAAAAATAAAAACTATTTTACAAAAAAAAAAAACAACCGGCTTCCTTAAAAACACTACAAAGTGAAAAATAACTTTAATTTCGAAAGTCGGTGGCAAAAAAACCATAAAAACAGATCCTAAGACACCGACTTCCGAAATTAAAGTTATTTTTCACTTTGTAGTGTTTTTAAGGAAGTCGGTTGTTTTTTTTTGTAAAAACGTTTTTATTTCTGTACTATTAAATATTTTATTTGTAATATTGTTAACTGTATTTTTACAACTCGGGGGTTTCATTTGGTTAACTGATCCCTACAGGCTCTTAAGTTCATATAATTTTCGGCAGATAGCTGTCATTTCGCTTACGTGGGAAGTGACTTGATTCCGCGCTGTGACGCGTAGGTACTTCTGGTGGCATATTTGATGATTCCGTAGATGGTGTGCGCATATCCCGTGAACGGCAATAGATAGATGCTTTACCTGGAACTGTGAAACCACATGTTTTTAATAAAATATAGTACAAAGGTTAATACCATTCTAATTATAGCTTAAGTCAATTCTCATTTTATAGCACAATTGCTCACTGTGAAGATACACTTCCTACGTTCGGTGTGTTAATGGGCGAACATCCATTTCAAAGGAATACCTGACGAAGCTTTCGTGCCTCGGAAACTACGAATTGGCGTTGGTCTAGGCTATCATGTCATACCTTTTATATCCCCCACACTCATGGGATTCAAATGGAATTGAATAAAACTAATAATCTGACGAAGTTGCCGATCGTTGTGGTCGAGTGTGTGGGGTCGATTGCGGCGACGCGACGCCGCGTCCGACAAGATGAGCGTGGTGAACGTGGACTCGCAGCGCTCGCGGAAGGAAGAGGGAGTGGTAATGCGTCGCGGGAAGCTCTCGCCACGCTCCTCTAGTAAGGAGAGCCTGCCGGCGCCGAAGGTCCCTACGGACAGCAGCAAACGAGGTCGCGCGGTGGCTGGCAGAGCTGCTGCTCCTGCGGTGGAGTGCGATAAGCGGAGGCGCTTCGCGTCGGTATCTCGGCCCTTTACTCCGGCTCCAGTGGAACCCGTAGCGAAGGCTACCCATGCTGGGGATTAATAAGGCGGAAGCCAACGCCGCAAAGCGGGCGCAGCGGAAGGCTGTGGCGGAGGATAAAGTCGGGGAAAGTCGGTGGCAAAAAAACCATAAAAACAGATCCTAAGACACCGACTTCCGAAATTAAAGTTATTTTTCACTTTGTAGTGTTTTTAAGGAAGTCGGTTGTTTTTTTTTGTAAAAAAGTTTTTATTTCTGTACTATTCAATATTTTATTTGTAATATTGTTAACTGTATTTTTACAACTGTGGGCTTTTATTTGGTTAACCGATCCTTACAGGCCCTTAAGTACATATAATTTTTGGCTGATAGCTGTCATTTCGCTTACGTGGGAAGTGACTTGATTCCGCGCTGTGACACGTAGGTACCTCTCGTGGCATATTTGATGATTCCATAGATGGTGTGCGCATATCTCGTGAACGGAAACAGATTGATGCTTTATCTGGAACTGTGAAACCACATGTTTTTAATTGCATCATTAACCTACCATTCTAATTATAACTTAAGTAAGTTTTCATTTTATAGCACAATTGCTCACGGTGAAGCTACACTTCCTGCGTTCGGTGTGTTAATGGGCGACCTTCCATTTCAAAAGAAAACTTCTGCTTGCCTCAGAAACTACGGATCGGCGTTGGTCCAGGCTGTCATGTCATGCATAGATCTCCAACAGTTGAAATGAAATGAAATGATGATATGAAATGTTTATTGACATAAGTATATCTAGTCAATATTTTTAAAACTATGTGGCGCCGGCATTTCCTAGCTGAGAGTTCCGTAAGAAGAAATGCCGAAAAAAACTCAGCCATCATCTCATACTCATTTAAACACCAAACCTTATATTATTAGAATTTTATGTGAGTCTAGCATGCAAGGCCATATTTGGATGGGTCCTTTGAAGATAAAACCATTGCAGCTTTCAGCTAGCCTGTTCTAACAGACGGCTTGTATGTTTCAGTCATTATGTAGTTCAACCCTATTTTAGGGAGCCCAACGGCCAGTCACAAGACACGACACTGCCAGATCTGCAGGACAGTCATTCAAAAAATACTCACTACCGTCGGACAGTTATAAAGTCATGTATTCGATTTAGCCTGCATGGTACTCATATTCAGTCTGTTTTCTCTTTGAATGTCATCAAAAATAATGTCAAGTCAATCAGTAAGTATGAAAATGTCAGTATAATCCTACCCACTCGTAAATTGTTGCAAAAGATTACTTGGATGATATAAAACATTTGGAACTAGTTAAGTTACTCCAGTGTACCCCACATTGGAGTAACTAGTCCTAAATCTTTTTTAACAACCAAGTAATATTTAACTTTATAGAAACCTTTTTGACAGAGTTTCTGTTTAGTAAATGATTAAAATTTATTGAAGCTTAGTTCTTTATTTTATTTTATTAGGGACAACAAACAGCATCTTTGACATGATTTGGAAGTTTGTTGTAAAAACGTATAACGGCCTTTAAATTAATTGCAATTTTTTTAGTAGAGAGGAGAAGTTTTTCTTAGTAGAGGGCACAATAAGTAAATCTTTGTTTCCAGTGTTTATGCTATCCTGAATATCGCTGTGTTTAGAATATAAATTAATTTTCTTTTTAACATAAATAGGTTCTCATATACATATTAATATGCGAGTGTCAATATGTTTATTTCTTTAAAATTATCCCTCATTGAATGCCTACAACTGGTTGTAATGGGTCCTTATGAGCTCCGAAGGACCGGCAATCAGTTTTACGAAGTGATATTATTATTCTGCTGATGAGTTTGTTGCACCGCTTCTTCTTCCCAGCTACGGCACTAGGAAGTGGTGAAGGCGGGCTGTCTTATTTAATTTTGACATTCAAAAAGTGCTGACTCTCAGCCTAGTTAGCATAAATGAATTATGATTGATTGATATCGTATTAATCAGTTACTTAGTCGTTGATAGAGATAAGCACTAGATGCTGTGTATAATCAGCTGCACTCGGGTGGACTTAATTTGAAAATGGCTAGGTAGATGGCAGTGATTGCTGATCAGTTAGTTCGGTTAAGAAAACAATAATTACCTGAATAGAGACCAGACTCCTGTACAGAAAATACTGGACTACCGAAACAATTTTAGAAATGGGTGCCGTGTTATCCAGTTACTGAGTTGTGAAGGTTATGTATAACTGGTAATTCGATTTAAAATGGTTTCTATCTATAATGCTTTCTTATCTATTTAGCTACATTGGATTAGTAAATCTATGTAGTTATAAATAGTGAAATTAGTTTGTATTATAACGGATGACATTATTTACCGTCTCAACCGTCATTTTGTTTATTGTGTTAGTAGAATAGAACCCATATACTAATATTTGCCCGGTCCCATTGTTTTAATATAAGTTCGGAATATCCTTAAAACACATGAAAAATATAAAACGAATAATAACCGAAATAGGAGTTAGTAAACGGCGCAAGTTCTGATCGCGCGTGTACGAAAGTGTGCGCGCTAGCATTAATTTCACTCTACATCTTTACGGCTATCGGACTTGACCGCCTGGTCCCAACACAACCACGCACACATTTGCACGTGTACGTGTACGTCATTTTGTTGTATATTATCGTAGTAGGCAAAACATGTGATACAGTCATCTCTAAGCGTCCGTGTCATGAAACCGTGAACCAATAATTTACGTCTTTAAGGACGATAAAGCTTTTCATAGAAATGCAAAAAAATCTGTCGGTGTTAAATTCTTAAAAAAATCACTCACTTAACAATTACAGGCAGTATGGCCATACTTAGTGGCCATCGAGTAAAAAGTCTTCTAGCATGGCTATTAAGTACTAATCGAGTTATCTTTACTACCTAAGAGAACTGTCAGTGGTGAGTGTAATTTTGACAGTCTGGGATGGCAAAAAAAAGGACCTTGACAAAGTTCGATAGAAATGCAAGACAAAATGAAAGATTTTAGAAGGATTTCTATCGTACAATGTCAATAATCGAGAAACGAAATGTCACTTTATATAGAAAGAGCTGCGTCTATTCTTCGTAAATATGTACTTATAATATATAATAAAGCGTCATGCTAAGCCTGCTGACAACCACACCGGGGTGTCCTATCAGTTCACCAAAAATTTATTTACAAATTTTTACTTGACAAGCAACGATTGGCAAAAACATGATTTGAAAAAACATCATTATACAACAACAAGTTTGTCAAATGATTCAATTAAAAAAAATATTATCCGATAAACTTTTTTTTTAATAACTTATTATTTGACAAACAATTCCTTTTATTTTTCATTTTATCTCATAAAACAACGTTTGGAATATAAGTAATTCGGTCATTAGGTTGTTTAGGATGAGGTTTTTTTTAAGCATTAAAATACGCTTCGGGGCTGATCCGACATGGTTTGGGGAGGTTAGGTTAGGTTAAAACTGTGACCTCGTACGCACGAGCCGAGCGAGCGAAGCGAGCGGTGCTGCGGCAGCGGCCGGCGAGTGCCAGAAACGACTAGATTTTAGAGAGGTAGTTCTATAAAATTATGCAAAACAATACCTTCATGATCACTTTGTGACTGGTTTAGAAAATGTTTTATAAAATGATAATTAGTATAAACGTCATTTTTCCAAAAGAATCTAAATATTACATGAAACATGCAGAAATGATTAAATATGATCCGAGGATCTGACACATTTGTTAAGAGAAGCATTTGTCAATTAAATGTTTGTAAGGCGAGTGTTTATAAAATAAAACATTTTCGGAATAAGTTGTTTGTGAAATGAATAGTATACGAAACGTTGGTTGGTTGGAAACTAAAAATTTGTCAATGGTGTTTTGGTGAAACATTAGTGAACCCCACACCGGTTAAGACATCACCAGATTCGCTACGTGTCAGTCGAAAAACATGGCTAACTTGTCTCCTAAGCCATTTTAGTGGCACAACGACAACACTTTCTATGTAGCCAAAGACATGCAGCACTCTACCCACGTCTTCTTGAGGCAAGATTAATCCCGCGAGCAACGTAATGGGGAATCATCAGCTGTCTTCGATCTCGATCACCCGCCTGCCACACTATTGTACGCCGTGGCGCAAGGCACTCTTGCACCACTCATACAAAAAATCTGTTAGATGCCACTTGGACGTAAAATCTTTTTATTTCTGTACTATTAAATATTTACACAGAGCCTGTACTATGGCAACCAGTCAACTGATAACTTATATATTTCTAAATACATACATATTATAGATAAATTACACCCAGACACAGAACAAATGATTGTGCTCATCACACAAACATTTGTCCTGGGTGGAAATCGAACCCACGACCTCCGTCTTAGCAGTCAGGGTCACTAACCACTAGACTAACAGGCCAGTCAAAAAAAATTTGGTTAACTAATCTCTACAGATCCTTAACAACATATAATTTTCAGCGGATATGTCGTTACGCTTACGTGAAAAGGGGCTTGACTCCGCGCTATGACCCGTAGGGACGTCTCGGGGTATATCTGAGGATGCCGTAGATGGTGTACTTATGTCCCGTGAACAGCAATTGCTGGTAGCTTTATCTGGAACTGTTAAAAGCACAAATTTGGAAACGCATCTCTCATTCTTTCTCATTTTATTGTACATACGGCTACACTTCAACGCGGACTGATTGGACTTTGAACTATTAGAAGCTGAACGCTGCGAATAGTGCGAGAAGGTGCGATATTTTTTTGTTATTTCGTCCCACTCACGCACGTCGCCTGCGTGAGCGCGCTGCTACCACAACCAGACGGCGTTCTATTTTTACTATACTACACCTATAGATATGTAGCACGTATCTCATTTTGTAAACAAGCTGAGCCCGTTACGTTTATGTAGGTGTAATAAGGGTTCTAGATTTTAGGATTTGCGCTGTGCCTGTGTGTGCCAATACATCCATTAGAAATTTATTAACAATTATTATATATGTCCCGCTATTTCTCGCGGTTAGCACGCGTGTAATTCGGAAATCTACTACATGTCAAATTTTCATACAAACTTTACCTTTAAACCCTTTTCTACCACCGTTGATTTTATAAAATCACTGAAACATGTATTACATAAATTTTAACCAAAATAATGACAATATTTATCATAAATTTCAACTGTTCCTTCTTTACAAAGCAATTAATATAAATATCGACGTGATTTGCACAGACGATTTTAGAAACCTGGAAAATATCTCACTCTCATGGGCAAAACCCTTACTGATATTAAAACGTAATTATGTTTGTTTGCTTTTAAGCCTTATATGTTTGATGCAGTTTCTCAGTAAAAAAAATTCAACAGTGATGTTAATATCAAAATAATGAATGGTTATACTGTAAGGCCCTCCAAACATGTTGGGGAAAAACCTAGGCAAATTATGACATCAGGCCAAAATTACTGTGTGTAGTTTTCACTATAAATACATAACCGGGGTGTAAACTCATTTTTCGTCGCCCAATCTCGGAAAGAGTATTTTTGCCCTTCGATATCTGAGTGCAAAAGCCATTTTTATCCGCTAGAGGATAAAGTAAATTGAATTTAGAACATCGTGTGCACTAAGTTTGTGAATTCAAAACGTCATTAAACCTATTTACTTCTACCTCCATGGTGCCGAATTTATCATACAACCTTTTTCTAATTTGTTAAAACTCAGACTCGGAACCTTCTTGGTGTACTTTTTTTTTAATTTGCTTTGCGCGCGCCATTTTCTTTTCACGTCACCAACATTACAGTACCTAACAAACATATCATATTACACTCGACTTAAGTAACTGTAGCAACTTTACTTTTTTTTTTTAATTATGCCTAAGTATTATTTGAAATAATTTAACGATTATTCTGCAATACTTACCTATCATAATGTAGTACCTAACAAATATTAATAACTAAACTGAAATAAAAGTATCTTGTGATTGTAAATGCATGCGATGCAATTTTTCATTTAGTAATTTCCTCGCTGAGGTGGGATGAAAAGTTACGTGATGCACTCGAGTGCAAAGATTTTTCACCTCTTTCGATTCCCTCGCTAACGCTCAGGATTCTAATTTTTGAATCCTGAGGGTTAGCGAGGGTCATCAAAATTGAACACGCGGTTTAAAAGCAACCTTGCACTCTTGTATAGCAAATTTTATTTTAATAGTCTGTTTAGTACCTATACTTAAAAATATTATTAGCCTATCTTATAATTATACAGGGTGAATAGCAAGGACATCGACGCGCAACCCGTTACCATAGATTGAGTACGCCCCTTCCCCCATGCTTTGTTAATTTTCGCCAGTTATAAAAAAATACTGATTCTAATATTTGGTTCGTAACTTTTCTACAAAACAACAGATATTTAATTATTTTAGAGAGTTAGTTAGTCTCTTAGAGTCTGTTTTGTTGTTTGCGGTGTGCCGTGTGGCCGGTCGGTATTGCGTGGTCTAGCCGGAAGTTGCATTTTGGCTGCGAACTGGCTATGAAGTGCTCGATATTGCCAGCATAACTATTGGTTTTGACGGCCAAGTGCGGTCTGTGTGAATAAAACTATTCATTTTCATTACAAATTAGCGCCCGTCCACGCTTTATAGTTGTGTTACGTGTGATCGGGCGCTTAAGGTCATATTATTTCCATATAATTTTCGCCAGATAACTGTCATTAGTTATCTGGAAGGAAGGAAGGTTCTGGAGTGGCGACCACGTACTGGAAGACGGAGCGTTGGAAGGCCTCCCATAAGATGGACCGATGACCTGGTTAAGGCTGCAAAAAACCGTTGGATACGAGAAGCACAAAGCCGATCGAATTGACGGTGCTTCGGAGAGGCCTATGTCCAGCAGTGGACGTCTTTTGGCTGATATGATGATGATGATGAACTGTTATAACGCTTACTTGAGAAGTGACTTGATTCCGCGCTGTGACACGGAGGTACCTCGCGTGGCGTATTTGATGATTCCGTAGATGATGTTCGCATATCCCGTGAATGGCAACAGAGAGAAGCTTGATCTGGAACTGTGAAACCACATGATTTTAATTGCATCATTAACCTACCATTCTAATTATAATATTAAGTAAGTTCTCCTTTTTATAGGTAGCACAATTGCTCACGGTGAAGCTACACTTGCTGCGTTTGGTGTAATTAATACACCGAATACCGTGTTGCTTCAGTGGCCCATGTGCCAGGGTTACGGTATCTCTTTCGAACAATCTCGCGACCCTGACAGGCATCGGTCCTAGCAGACCCCTTCAGTTCTGCTGACATCTCTTTGAGGCGTGCGTGGAACACTACGCGCCGTCGACACGGGCCTGGTCCTTACCGGGCCGCGAACTACCCATTGCTCGCCGCCTGCAAGCCCGCGCCTACGGTGGCCGGAAGTCTGCGATCGACTCCCGACGCCCGGGGCGACTCCTCCTGCGGCGGCTAAGTACGTGAGGGCGCAGAGACTGCCAATCCCTCACGCGCCCTGCCTCCTCCTTCGCGAGCATTACTGCTTTGCAGAAGGAGGTGACGGCTTCCCATTCTTCTTCTCGCTCCGTAACATGGCCCCCGGTGCCCCGTAAAAGGCCATGGACCGCACGACCCCCGTGTAGAGCCTCCGGCAGGATTGGGCAGGAGCCGCTTTATAGCAGCCCCAGCCCGCTCCAGTCTGGGAGTTAAACATCATTTTTTCACAGATTTTTTATTTAAAAAAGTAAAGAGGTTTCTGTGCCATAGGCTTCTACTCCGTTCACTTATTATAGCCATTTTTATTTTCAAGACGGTAAAAAGTGTCGTCTGGTGTAAATCCTTATTTTATGGTTTTTGCATGATAGGTGTTTTGCTCGACCGACAGAAAATATTTTCAAAATTAAATTGTATTGCACAAACAATTTTAAGTTTCTCAAGTAAAAACGTGGTTGTTTATTCTCATTCGTTGTCTCGGGCTAGAGTTTTTTGCATATAGTTTTCGGATAACAAACCCTTAAGCACGTTGAATATCATTCCATTCTAAGTAGATATGTCATTACGCTTACGTGGAGAGTGATTGGACTCCACGCTAGTTACATCGGGCGGCTCATCTGATGATAGCGTAGGTGACCCATGCATGTCCGATGAACAGCAACAGCTGGAGTTTTTATCTAAAACATTAAACAGGACAGATTTTGAATTGCATCTACAGGCGAACGCTAAGGTAGCCTGCGACATTTAAAGACTATCATTCAGGTTTCTAACATTTTGTACGTACTCCAAAAAGTGAAAAGCGAAAAAAACATACAATTTTCTTATGGGAAATCAACATTTTTTACCATATTATTGAGAGTTAACAATTAAGCCTCACACTGCTATTTTAAATACGAAAATATTTTAGTTTGGTCATAATAATAATACTACGTAAGAGTACTTGCATAGACATAATCTTGTAGCCAGGATTATCCACCAGCAACTTGCTCTGAAATACTGCCTTGTGGAATCAGAAGTGCCGTACGACAGGTATGTGCCCGACCCAGTTCTTGAAAACGGCCATATCACACTGTACTGGGATCGATCCATCATTACTGACAGGACTGTTGTTGCAAATAAGCCTGATATAGTGGTGGTGGATCGACTAGAAAGGCGCACAATGATTGTTGACATAACGGTTCCGCATGACGAGAACCTCGTGAAAGCCGAAAAAGATAAACAAATCAAGTATCTTGACTTGGCTCGCGAGGTTGTCGACATGTGGGATGTGGACTCAGCGATCATTGTGCCGATAGTCGTCACAGCCAATGGGTTGATAGCCAAGAGCCTCGACCAACACCTGAAGAGGCTCTCGTTAAGCAGTTGGGTCAAGGGCTTGATTCAGAAAGCGGTACTTCTGGACACGGCTCGCATTGTCAGGAGGTTCCTCTCTCTGGAGCCCTGACCGCCGGTAGCTTGGACCCTGTTCCCGATACCGGTGGGCTACTATTTTTTATATTTTTAAATGTTTTTATTTTATATTCTAATATTTAAAAATATAATTTATAAGTTTTTAAAATGAATAAAGGATACTACGTAATATTATTGTGTCAATTTATACCTCCGGCAATAACTATTTGCGTCTTTAAATGGATCTCCAAAATGTTGTTGGCAAAAATATGATTTATTATGGTACTTTTAAACTAGAATCAGAGGGTTAATTGTAGACTTTCGTTATTTTATTTAAAAAAATGTTTAAAATGTAAATTTCCCACGACAAAACAGCTTCTATTTTCGGTGTGGTTTTAAACTTTGGGTACGAAATGGATGATGTTATTTCTAAGGTTTTCTTTTTGCACTTTGCAGGTGAGTGTAAGGTTGTATGTTGATTAAAATGATTATGATTCGCGACCGTAACAGATATGGCTCTACAGAATTATGATTTACAAAATAAAAATTACAAGTTATTAAGTTTTGTTAGGTTCGGTATTGACTGCAACTCAAACATTCAACCTTACTAACCGTAAACCTATTTATATTTCAAACTACACTTGAGTGCAATAAAATTACACACCTTGACTTTATTTTGTTAAGATACTTTTTTATGAAAGTGTATAAAAATTCAATAAAAGCACACGTATTGAGAGTATTCTGATACTGAAGTAATTCAGTATCTTTTGAATTGTATCGAATACAGTGTAAAAATAGCCATAAAAAAAAACATACGGGTAAAATTACCCAATTTCGCTTTAGAAAAAAATAGGCATTAGCCTCAAAATTATTGATCAAATTGTGTTATATGAGATGTATTTTTTGTATGTATTTATAGAAATAGGTATGTATTGTGGGTATGTAGGTGAAGAAAAATATCGTGAGAAACTGGCATGTTCATGAACCAGAAATTTGAAGACTGGTGACATCCGCCAACCCACACTGGGCCCGCGTGGTGGATTATGGCCCACTCCTTCTCATAGACAGGAGGTCTGTGCCCCAGTAGTGGGCACATTTTAGGATGATTATGCTAATCAGTCTTACGAAGCGGTTACGTATGTGTTATTAGCTGCAGTCGGTTTGACTTGAGAAATAGGTTGGCAGATGATAGTGATTGCTGACGATGTAGAACCAATAATTACCTGGAAAGCTACTGGACCCCTGTAGTGATGATACTGGAGTTGGCGTGCGCAAGTCCGGAAACGATTTATTTTCTAAATATTAAAAACACATCATTAATTGTCATTTCATTCTAAATTTTATCTTCTGTTTTTATTAGTTCAGCTAAGCAATTCAATAAACAAGTCTAGATACTAGAGCCAATCGTGTCTAAATAATTAAATCCTACGGATCGATCGAAGGTTAACGTACTCTTACGGGGTTGGTTCGTGGGTCGGTGACCATCAGTAACATATAGAGACTTCTTCGTGCTTTGATAGCACGTTAAGCCTTTGGTTCCAAATGTTAGTTGTATATCTTAGTCAGTCGTTACGGGTATTCAGAAACCCGAAGTCTTACAACCAGTCTTACAAAGGGGTATCGAATAACTCAGTAACTCCAAATACAATTTTTTATTATAAAACTGCGATGTACACATCACAGTTTTTTAAATAAAAATTCAGGTCAATAGGCAGAGGTTCCGTAAAATAATGGTATTCAGCTGCATCCGGTTACATTAAAAGCTGACCATAACTTAGTTGTGAAAAGGTCAGGAAGACAGATATTTTGTAATATAGCATTTTAACGCTAAGACTATATTTATTTGTTTTAGCATAGCAGTGCAGCATAGCTTCTATAATCTATACAAATCTTAATAAACATAAATTACGCGTCACGTTGTTTGTCCGGGATGGACTCCTAAACTATTTAAACGATTTTAATAAAATTTGCACACCGTGTGCAGTTTGATCCAATTTAAAAGATAGGATAGTTTTAATCTCAATTACTGATCTTAATATTTGCGAATTTTTTTTTTTTTTACGACTATAAGTGTGTTCATTGGTTAGTTCTATGAATTCCTAATAGATGGCGTGGGTTTCAATTTCTAGATAATCTTCTTTTGTGCAGTTTGATCCAACTTTAAAGATAGGATAGTTTTTATCTCAATTACTGATCTCAATATTTGCAAATTAAATGTTTTTTATAGGACAATATGTGTGTGCATTCGTTAGTTCTATGAATTCCTAATAGATGGCGTCGGTTTCAATTTCTTGATAATCTTCTTTACATGCTTAGATCTTTTAAACTACGCAAACGATTTAACACGATTTTAACCAATAGACAGGGTGAATCAAGATGGAGGTTTGTAAGTATAATACGCGGGCGAAGCTACTGGAAAAAGCTAGTAATAAAACGGATGTGTCTGTTCGTACAATTAAAATAACAGCTTTTTACTTGCAGCCTTACGAATAAATATTTCCACGAAACGTATACGGGACTTATAACACTCTACCACTAAAATATATCGTCGGCCTAATTTGTTAACCTGCTAAATACATTTTTGAGCAAAATGTACTTTTTATATCAGACAAAAAGTTCAGAATATTATATACCGTATGGTAAATCATCTTATCACAATATCATCATAAAAACGCAAGATATGCACGCACGAAAAACTCCTATCTGACCACCAGCCAATCTCCGTAACGAAATACTGCTAAATCCTAGGGCCTCAGTTTTGAACTGAAAATGTGACAAATTTGTTGTTTGTGTCTGTTCAAATTTTGTTCTATTGGAAGACGTAAATGTCGTGCCTGCAGACACTCAAGTTTTATCCTCTGCTTATGATGTTGACAATGCTTTCATTATAAACGAAATGAGAGAATGTTTGAGAATGTTATGAAGAAGAATGAATGAGAATGTTATTATAGTACTAACATAAACTGCAACAAAATCATATGAAATATTCATTGATCTGTTGTTCATTTAAAAAAAAATTAAATTGTCGCAATTTTATTTCATTTTTGTAATTAATGACATTTACATATCGGTCTAATACAATATTAAATGGCTGTTCTGATAATAATTATTGTTATATTACAAATTAATTATAAACTAGTAATGAGAAGAATAACATGAGTAAACGTGTGTTATTTACTATTCAGATATCTGAACATTATTTATAAAAACTCCATCTTACTATTAGATTGAATACTGTGTTGTTACATATTATGAGACTAATTGATTAATTTTTGTTACTAAACATTAGGTTGGGGAAAAAGTCTTTTCGCATTATAGTATGTATGAACTTGTAATAAAATCTCTTTGGCTATACTATTTGTATCTGGCTGCTTTTAGTATCATTGAAAGTTTAAATTTTAAAGAACATAATTCCAAATTCAAATTAGGAAAATGTGTGATTTTCATTTGTTTTTCGTACCGTCAAGATGAGTGAATCTAATGAAGAAATTCGATACATTTTAAAATTTTACTACAAAAAAGGTAAAAATGCAACACAAGCCGCGAAAAAAATTTGCGATGTTTATGGACCTAGTGTAGTGTCTGTGAGAATAGCACAAATTTGGTTTAAGCGTTTTCAATCCGGAAATTTTGATGTCAAAGATGCACGTCGCTCTGGTCGCCCTATTACGGATAAAATGGATGCCATTTTTGAAAAAGTGGAGCAAGATCGGCGGCATACCAGTAGTTACGACGTAGCTGAAGAACTGGAAATTGACCACAAAACAGTTTTGGCGCATTTGAAAAAAACTGGGTACACAAAAAAGCGCGACATTTGGGTACCTCACGAGCTCACTGAAAGAAACCTAATGAACCGTGTACTCATTTGTGATTCTTTATTACGACGTAATGAAACCGAACCATTTTTGAAGAAGCTGATAACTGGTGATGAAAAGTGGATGTATGACAAGAACGTGCGAAAAGGTTGTGGTCAAAGGCCGGTCAGACTTCACAGACTGTGGCGAAACCCGGGTTAACTCGCAAAAAGGTGATGCTGTGTGTGTGGTGGGATTGGAAGGGCATTATTCATTATGAGCTGTTACCACCAGGCAGGACCATCGATTCTGAACTCTACTGCGAACAACTGATGAGATTAAAGCAAGAAGTTGAGAGAAAGCGGCCGGAATTAATCAACAGAAGGGGTGTGGTTTTTCATCATGATAACGCTAGACCTCACACATCTTTAGCCACCCAACAAAAATTAAGAGAGTTTGGCTGGGAGGTGTTAATGCATCCGCCGTATAGTCCTGACCTTGCACCTTCAGATTTCCACCTGTTTCGGTCTCTTCAGAATTCTTTAGGCAGTGTCAGGTTAACATCACGAGAGGACTGCCAAAACCACTTGTCGCGGTATTTTGACCAGAAGTCCCAAAATTTCTATAGCAATGGGATCATGTCCCTACCTACAAGATGGCAAAAAGTTATCGAACAAAATGGTACCTACATACTTTAGTTAAATGTAAATAAACTTTATTAAAAAATGTTTTGTTTTTTTTTTTTTAATGCGAAGAAACTTTTTCCCCAACCTATTATTTTCGTTTCATTATACAATTAACTATTCTCGATCCTATACTTATTTTAAGTTTAAATTTGCTAAGTCCTCAACCAAAATGAATTCCACCTTGAAAAGCTGCTATATATATCTTTTTCACAAATTTTCTTAAAATGTATGTAGGGTTATTAGTTATACTTTCAAAAAATTGAGGAATATTATAAGAACCAACGGGACTTTCAGAATTTGGATTGCTAAAGCGATAAATATGTTTTTTCTTCGAAACTATGGAAAAACAGACTTGGCAGGTTAACAAATTAGGCCGACGATATTTGATAATTCACTTGCACACATCTGTTACAGATGACGACAGTTTTTTCCAAATTTTTGGGAACGTTTGCTTTCAAATCTCAGTCTCTGATGGATTATTTGCATTAATTATGACCACAATCATCATTTTAGCGGGAAAACGTACACTCCTGAACATAGGCTTCCCCCAAGTTTCGCCACTTTAACCTGTTCTGCTTCCCGCATCCTGTAGATTCCTGCAGCCTTCATAAAGTACCGATTTTTCTGAAGCGAAAACTCATCGATATGTGTATCTATCCTGGTCGTCCCAACTTACGATGCTCCGTGCCTGAGCGCTCACCGAGTCGCAAACTCCATTATCAAAGAGCAATGGAGCGCAGCATTTCAGGCGTTAAACGAACCGACAGAATACAAAACACCACGCTTCGCTTCAAAACGGTTATGCTAGATGTAGGTATAAAGGCTGCCACAGTAAAACTGGACTGGACGGGTCACGCCAGCCGAATACACAGTGACCGTTGGGAATAGTCTCCAAACAGTGCCAAAGGATTAACTGCGCCGCCAAGCCCTGCCCAAGAAGAGGTGGCGAGATGATCTAGACAAGTATTGCAAGGGTTGGATCGCGGTGGCCCTGAAACAGGATGCGTAGAGGGATTTGGGGGAGGCTCAACGGTAGAACAGTGTAGGCTAATATAAAAAAGGCTGTTAATGCTTGGGAAAGTACATACGACAATACTGCAAAAAAAAAACGATTATAAAAATTGTTAACTGTCTGTTTGTTTGTTCCGGATAATCTTTGAAACCGAAGTACCGTGTGGTGCCGGACGTAAAGAATAACACCACCCCATTTCTTCCCGTGGGTGTCGTAAAAGGCGACTAAGGGACTTACTAGAGAATGGGCAGCAGCGTTCTCTATGCATTTTACCACCATACTGCGATCGCCAACCCGCCTGCCAAGCGTGGCGATTATGGCAAAGCCCCCTAAATTGGGGGAGGCCTAAGTCCAGCAGTGGACGTCTTACGGCTGAAATGATATTGATGATGAATCTTTGAAATGGCTCAAGATTTTGATGAAATTTTGTATGAAATTACTTTGAGCTCCCCATGAAAGGGCAAGAAATATTTTTATTGATATACAAAAAGGCGGCTATATATATTACCTTTACTCCATAAGGCCGAAGTAACTTGATTTTCGGCAGTTATGTCACTGCACTTAGGCGGGAACTGATTAGAATCCACACTGGACTGCGCAGATACGTCGGACGGTATTATTGATGAAACTGGAGTTGGCGTGTGTATGCCCGAAAAGCGAAACCAGTCCGACGTTTTATCTACAATATAAGAAAACACAGGTTAGGGCTAACATAATTTTTAGTTAGTAAACATTTGTAATGTATACTAATATTATAAAGCTGAAGAGTTTGTTTGTTTGATTGAACGCGCTAATCTCAAAAACTACTTGTCCGAATTGAAAAAAAAAATTGTGTTGGGTAGCCTATTTATCTAGGAAGGCTATAAGCTATATAACATCACGCTACAACTAAGAAGAGTGGAGCAGTAATGAAAAATTTTGGAAAACCGGGGAAAATCGCATGGGTAGGTAATTCGACGCGACGGAAAGGACCCGGAACAAAAAATTTTACGCGGACGAAGTCGCGTGCAGAAGCTAGTAGTACATAACTATTAAATACATAGATATTAAATCTCATGCACTATAAAAAGACGGTTACTTTATTTGGGAGCAGACTGGACTCTACAACATATTAGTCCAATATAACGATTAGACACGTTATTCCAATCGTGAGTGCCTAAGGAATTTGTGTCTAGCGTTTAAGGTTTATGATGTACTATAATAGCTATACTTTGATACTATTATTACTATAAAGAGGTAAAATTTGTTAGCTTGTATGTTTTCTTTAGAAGTACCACTCGGATATGAAAAAACCTTATTGCCTTTGCAAGCCCAAATCTTGATGAATACTATAGACTTTTTAAAATCACGCTACAACATTATAGAGCAAAGTGAAAAGAAAGAAAGTCAGAATAAACGTAAGAGAAATCGAAGTTAATTTACGGGCGTGCGATGGGATTCTAAAACAAAACAGGAATACAGGATGACAATTGGGAAGTTGCCTAAAGTAATCACTTATAATTTTGGGATGAGTGCAGGGAAAAAGAACATTATATTAAATCTGTGTAGTAGTCATTTGTATTTGAAATAGGTTTCAGCATAATCGAACATTTTCAACAGACACATATTAAGTTTTTTTTTAAATTACAAAACCTGGCTAGGGAATAAATAGGTAAATATTTTAGAAGTGGTTCCCATCTGAATTTGCACAATAATTAAGCCGTTTCTGAAACTATGAAAAACTTGTGGAACTTAGATTTTAAAAAAATACTAGATATTCCTTTCCTGATTGCATCTCTCAAATTATTTACTTCTAGAATAAAAACACTCGATGAGATACACTTTTCCTTCGTTCGTGAGGTCACTCATTTTAAAGTATACGTATTGTTCTTTACAGCGTCTTAATAGAAACTGACAATATTCTAGAGTATACCTACATGGGCGCAGACTTATATGATACGGTAAAGGGAGAAATAGGTATATATCCTTTAGGAAACTTCCCATTTGCCGCCTTGTAAATTATGTTGAACAAGAAAATAATTGTTCTGCTTTTTTTTTGTCTTTTCTATTATTTCTCTTTTCAACACATAAGAGAAAAACCATATCAACATGGCCGTTAAATATACTTATGTAACTAGCGACTCTGTTCTAGAGGCTTCTTTCTCTGCGACGCATCAATTTCCATTAAGAACTTTAGAGGAACAACGTGGTTGGGCAGATACGAAAAACGACTTTAATTTATAATTTCTATAGATAGATAATGAACACATCACCTTCAATCTCGATGGTATCTCTCATCGGCCAATAAAGTTTTTCAGCACTCTCACCTTAAAATAAGATTGTTAATTCAAAAAACTACATACAAAAATACCACTTCGGACATGAACATAAAGTAGGCAAGCCTCGGCCACCAATTACCTAATCTCGACCAAATCGACAATGAGTCCTTATACACAAAATCTGATTTATCGAATAACACCTATGTATATTTTTTATATAAAAAAGCAAAAATTCTCAGTTTCTTTGTTTTGATTCAAGGTCAAAAATTTTCATACGCTCGTTTTTCTATAAGTAACGGTTATAGTAAAATTATGTCAGCAAAATCTACAGGCCATATTATGATTTTGCAGGTTTTTATGCTGCCAAAGGTAAGTCAGATATTTTCGATCCCAGGTATGTATCAAATTCATTTGAATTTAACTGAGTAGACAAATATTTATCAAGCAAAACATGTCCGTCGATATTGAACTGAAAGATATTTTTGCAGCCAATGTAGCAGCCTATATTTTGGAGTGACGTGCCTCGACGGATAGTTTTGGTGTTATTTCGATGTCACATACATATTTGTGCTGCTACTTAGAAATGCCTTCATGGATTAATGCTTGTGACTGTACAACATAGTAAAGCTACTTTTTGACCTTTGACCTTGAATGGAACAAACGCCAATGACTGTCGGATCGTACGATATTTCGATATATATTTGTTAAATGTTTATAGTCATTATGAGATCTTATAAATTCCGACTTATTATTTCGAGGTTAAATGAATTTTGACTGTTCCAAAAATTAAAGTTTAATCTATACAAATAAATAAAATTGGAGTGTCTGTTTTTAATATTAAGATAACCACTTTTTACTAAGTGTATATGAATGTATACACGATACATATACCAAAACAACATTTTTTACAATTTTTGTCTGTCTGTCTGTCTGTCTGTCTGTCTGTCTGTTTGTTCCCGCTAATCTCTGAAATGGCTGGACCGATTTTGACGGGACTTTCACTGGCAGATAGCTGATGTAACAAGGAGTAACTTAGGCTACTTTTATTTTAGAAAGATTCTTTTATTTTAGAAAAAAATAACTTTCTTCAAAAACTACGCTGACATACGTCACAAAATTCGAAAAACCCTGGCTGAATCCTACGAAATAGATCAAAATAATGTACTACAGTATTGTACACCTTAAAAAGGCCTACAAAAATGTCCTTAATGGTATATGTCTATCTCTTAGGGATAACCCACAATAACCATTTTTTATCTTTTACTTTTTACGAGAAATAAGGGCTTATTTACGAAGCGATTTTAAGCAATACAGCATTAATCCTTATCCAATTAAGTACCTTAAATACATTGTGCATTTTATATAGATCAATATGGCCCTTTACAGCATGTAATTTAAATGAATATCTTAGAAGATATTAAAGATTTAAAAAGCGGGCGCAGAGCGCGTTGGCAGCGGCCGGGTAGTACGGGATAAGTAGGATTGTAATTCATATTACTTTGGCTTCATAGTAATTGCGAATATCATGTGTGTTCGTTATACTCAAAATAAACCTAATAGTATTATTCCAAGAAAGAGACCGCGAAATGGCTTAGATGTTTAGATTTTTGGATGTTTGTTTCTCAATGATGCAAAGACGGCCAAACGGATTTAGATCGAATTTGGCACAAAGATATATTATATCATGGATACGTAACAGATAGGATACCTACTTTATCCCGGTAGTAGGTTCCCGGGTGATATTTTCCGACAGCTATACGGGCCAAGCCACTGGCAAAAGTACTATTCCTATAATAATGTTCGGTGTCTGGTAAATGATTGAGTGTCTGTATAGGTAAAATAGGAGCGTTAAGAAAAACCAGGAAGACTTATATTCAACTAAACCAAGCCCTATGTCGCAGTCTTCTTACTCTGAATACTATTACTCTTATTTTAAATTAACTAATTAGCTTTTTAAGGTATTTTTTTATTGATATCAGGCACCCCACGCTTTTTTTCAATTATTTTCTACTTTTTAGTTTGGTTTTCTATGGAAGCGTGTTTTTTTAGTTTCTTTAAACTATTATTTATTTTCTATTTTATAGGATGTTTCGAATTTTGAGAAGTATGTCAGCGTAGTGTCTGACGTACGTCAGCGTAGTTTTCGAAGAAAGTTTTTTTGCTGTCCTGGTAATCCTGGCAAGGAGCACAAATTTATGAAATTATAGTATTGTCATCGGTCCTCGATAAGTCTACAGAGTTTAAATGAAATCTGGTCGTTTAAAGTGGGTCAAAATCGCGCTGTAAGGAGTCGGTTACAAACAAACATACAAGTGAAGCTAATATAAAGCGTGTAAAAACACCAACACACATGATGTTCTCATAAACTATGAATCCTAAGTAATATGAATTATAATCCTACTACTACTAATATTATAAATGTGAAAATATGTATGGATGGGTGTTTGTTTTTCAATCACGCAAAAATGGCTGAATGGATCTGGATCGAAAATAGCACACAGAGTCTATATTACCCATATAACCTGGAAAAACACATTCTTATCGCGGTAGTACGTCCTGTTGCATTAATTTCCGACATCCACGCGGGCGAAGCCGCGGGCAAAAGCTAGTATTTGCAATATAAACTGATTACTATGGGACGATGCTAAAGGATAATGTTTAGTATTAGCCAAAGGGTACTTAACTTATAAATAAAATGTTACGTACCTTCCAGTAAACGAGATGTTTTTACAAGATTCTTTGCGTAACGATCTTTGGAGTTGCAGTTATGAATAATAGGAGAAGAAAATTCTTTATGACAACAGTATGATAGCCTATCTGCGGTTGTGTCACTTCCAACGCCGTGGACCGCCTTTTCTAGTTTCTGTGCTATTTCATTCTGTGTGCTGATTTCACAAGATTGATCTTCCATCATCCCAATACGTCGGAGAACTTCTTGAGATTCACTTTGGAACATTGGTTGTGTTTCAGACGATGATATTTCTTGCATGAGAAACTTTTTTCCTTTTCCACAAACCTGTTCGTCATGTTTGGCAAACGAAGATGTTCTCAGCGCCGAATCTTAAATAGTTTTTCTGTTTTATTGTTACTAGGTACTGCATAGTTAAATATGCTACTTAACTGGTCTGTTTCGAAAATGTCTGATGATAATTTTGGAATAAATGTGGTCAAGAGCAGTCTCTATCAGCAATATATTAAAAATAAAATGGTCTTAAAACAACTTGACGCATATAACTTAGTAACAAGTACCTACATTCTGTCAATAATATAATATATAAAGTTTTCTATTGCGCCCTACTTATCAAGGGTCTGGGACACTTGCGCGATAACATATTTTGCGACAGGACTTTTGCGCGAACTGACCCTTGTGTGATAAGACATTTCCGCGAAAGCTCATTTGTACAAATGAAAATATTAGGTACGAAAGATACTTGCACGAAGAAAACTTGCGCGAAGCACACTTACGTGAATCCACTTGCGCGAAAGACACTCGCGTGAATAAACTTGCGCGAAAAGACAGTTGCACGAAAAAGTTGTGGAAATGGGATTTGTTCATAAAATCACGGTGGTATTCTTCCAAATGTTTACGCTGTTAAGCGTCAACAGTAATCGTCGTTACTTATACAGAATATCTGGTTATTAATGGATTTCCTTTAAATGTTTCATGGCATAACAAATGGCCACTCAGAAAAAAAAACACGTAGTACCGAAGATACCTTTTGTTTTATAATAATCGATATTTTTTTTGCTACCTTATTTTACACTCCTTTACACCACGACCATAAATAAAGTAATTCCAGCCACGAGAACCACAACCATGAAAGAAAATTTGAAAAAAAAAATTACCTTATAGAAATGGCTTCATCAAAATGAAAATTCAAGACATTGGCTTTGAAAGGAGATGTTTCATTTTTATATGGGGCTCCGGCCATAACATGTACCTTTTAGCGAAGCTGGGAAACTTACTCCTGAATAGAATAAAGTAACATTATTTTCATAATATAGGTAAAATGGTTTTTATGTACAAAATAAAAATTAGAAATGTTATTTTGAATTCGTTTAGAAACACCCTTAAAAAATGAAAACTAAAGATTTTTGTAACGATGAAATGGTCGCACTTAATTATATTTACTCAAAAATATGTAAAAGAGAATAATAGCAATATATTTTAACACCACAAGAATAGACACATATTTAATTATTTTCTACTTAACATTGATTTGATGACATGATTTCAGAAAGAATGAAGTCTGCAAGCAAACGAGACGCCATGTTGAATAAAACATGGCAATAATTGAAAAACTATTATTTTTTGTACACAACAAATCAGGCTTAAATTCACCAGAGAATATTTTTCCCCAATTTGTGGTATTTTTTCCTCTTTTTTGATAAATGTTCATCTGATGGCCGAAAATGAAACATCTCCTTTAAAAACAAACATGTTGTGTGTCGTTTTCAGGGCGTTCGGGAATAATAACCCAAAATAAACTAAAATCTAATCTTACATGCCTGTATTGTTTCACTGCAGGGCAGAGGCCTCCCTCTCCCTTTTCCACGGAATTCTGGCTTTTCGTAGTGCTGACCAGTCCCTTCGGTAGTGTCCTTCGCGCAAGTCTCTTTTACACGAGTGTCTTTCGCGCATTCTCGCAAAATTCCATTCGCGGGAATGGCTTTCACGCAAGTGTCCTGCTACCGAAAAAGGACACACTACCGTAACGATTGTCTCTTTCAAGACCGACTTTTCATTTCTTGTAAACATTTTAGCTGTGCTGTAATATAGTACACTGCAATAAAGATCTTTGGATTTTGAATGGCGTTGATACGTTGATGCTGTTTGAAAAAACAAGATGGTGTATTAGGTCTAATTCTTCGTGCCAAAATATAACCTAAACGGCTACTGTTTCCTTGTTACTATGGCATGTGCAAATTTGGAAAGAAGAGTTTCTGCTTTAAAAGCTGTGTACGCACAGCGAAAAATCAAGCTATACATATCCAGTGTTGGGGCTTCAGTGATCTTCAGTGAAACTCCCGTATCGAGGTAAAATGTTGGTCTGAAAATATATAATTTAAGACGGTATATCTAAAATAAAATAGTTACGGCGCCTAGCCCTATTCAGATTGCAAAATGTGACACACGTAAACACCGAGGGTCTTAATAGTTGTAGTGCAGGCGTAAACATCCAGTATAAGCTGACTTCTCATTGTACGAAAAGCCCATACAATGCGAAGTTAGCTAAAACTGGAAATGTATAGCTTGATATGTAGCCGTGTGTACTTCTGCTACGCAAACAGAACAACAAAATGCTTGGGCTTCTTTGTGCGCGTTTTATAAGGTCAAGTGTTCGTTGATAGTTTATACGAGCATGCGCATCTTTGCTCTGTTTTAGTCGATTTTCATCAATTTATGAATGAAAACTATTAGGTTGGGGAAAAAGTCTTTTCGCATTATAGTATGTATGAACTTGTAATAAAATCTCTTTGGCTATACTATTTGTATCTGGCTGGTTTTGGTATCATTGAAAGTTTAAATTTTAAAGAACATAATTCAAATTAGGAAAATGTGTGATTTTCATTTGTTTTTCGTACCGTCAAGATGAGTGAATCTAATGAAGAAATTCGATACATTTTAAAATTTTACTACAAAAAAGGTAAAAATGCAACGCAAGCCGCGAAAAAAATTTGCGATGTTTATGGACCTAGTGTAGTGTCTGTGAGAGTAGCACAAATTTGGTTTAAGCGTTTTCAATCCGGAAATTTTGATGTAAAAGATGCACGTCGCTCTGGTCGCCCTATTACGGATAAAATAGATGCCATTTTTGAAAAAGTGGAGCAAGATCGGCATACCAGTAGTTACGACGTAGCTGAAGAACTGGAAATTGACCACAAAACAGTTTTGGCGCATTTGAAAAAAACTGGGTACACAAAAAAGCTCGACATTTGGGTACCTCACGAGCTCACTGAAAGAAACCTAATGAACCGTGTACTCATTTGTGATTCTTTATTACGACGTAATGAAACCGAACCATTTTTGAAGAAGCTGATAACTGGTGATGAAAAGTGGATCACGTATGACAAGAACGTGCGAAAAAGGTCGTGGTCAAAGGCCGGTCAGGCTTCACAGACTGTGGCGAAACCCGGGTTAACTCGCAACAAGGTGATGCTGTGTGTGTGGTGGGATTGGAAGGGCATTATTCATTATGACCTGTTACCACCAGGCAGGACCATCGATTCTGAACTCTACTGCGAACAACTGATGAGATTAAAGCAAGAAGTTGAGAGAAAGCGGCCGGAATTAATCAACAGAAGGGGTGTGGTTTTTCATCATGATAACGCTAGACCTCACACATCTTTAGCCACCCAACAAAAATTAAGAGAGTTTGGCTGGGAGGTGTTAATGCATCCGCCGTATAGTCCTGACCTTGCACCTTCAGATTTCCACCTGTTTCGGTCTCTTCAGAATTCTTTAGGCAGTGTCAGGTTAACATCACGAGAGGACTGCCAAAACCACTTGTCGCGGTATTTTGACCAGAAGTCCCAAAATTTCTATAGCAATGGGATCATGTCCCTACCTACAAAATGGCAAAAAGTTATCGAACAAAATGGTACCCACATACTTTAGTTAAATGTAAATAAACTTTATTAAAAAATGTTTTGAATTTTCTTAAAAAATGCGAAGAAACTTTTTCCCCAACCTATTATGTCTTCTATTTTGGAGTTCTGCCTGCGCTGGCCTTTATCGGTCGTTTATTGTACATAACTGATGGATCCACACAAAGACGGAGCCTATAAACAAGTCTAATGAATTACTCACTCTGATTATTTTTACTCGTATCGTTTAGTACAACATCAGTTTCCGTCGAATGAATACTAGTAATGGAATCAATACAGCAGGAGGAGCCCTGTTCCTCGTCATCATCGGACATTGGTACTACTATGAATATGGAGGAGGCATCCAAGAAACGTTTTTTTGACATAATTTTCTCCATTATTTTCGAAACATCGAGTTTACTCGGCAAATGGTTGAAAAGTACAATAGGTTCTTCGATTTCAGAGTTCAGTTTATCCGTCCTCGTGCCGCGATTTCCAAAGTTAAGTTTTGTTTGAGACATTCTGAAGATTGTATATTCGCGGTGTGGCATTACACCTCCAATATTTCTTTTTATCTTGCGTTCCCCAAAATTTACGGGGTAATGAATCACATCATCACTGTAGGTAATAAATACATAATATTCATGTTTCATAGTGATACAAAGAATTTGCGTTACCTACGTAAATCTAAAGATACAAAGAGTGTAAGTAGAACAAACGTCAAAGGACAAAAATATAGTTTAAATGAGCCACTGGGCTTCTCAAACCCACATGTTAGGTTGCACGCGGAGCAATATTTTGTAAGCTCCATTGCATTAGATTATTCGCTACTGTAAAATAGTTTTATTACAGAAAACGAACACTAAAATAAATATATTACGTACAATTAAATAAAGGTAAAAAAAAGGATGATGACAGAGTCGTATCCGCCAAACCTGAGCTGTTTAAGGAGATTTAGAGGTTCTATGGACAGTTATATACGTCAACAAGTAACCCCGTTAAAAATCTGGCAAATGATCCAAGAGCTAGGTTGACCCGACATTACACCGAAGACATCCCGGACGTCAGCTTGTACGAGATTCGCATGGCTCTGAAGCAGCTCAAAAACAACAAGGCGCCGGGTGATGACGGGATTACGGCTGAACTCCTGAAGGCTGGCGGGAAACCCGTTCTCAAGGCCCTTCAGAAGCTGTTTGATTCCGTCATACTCGAGGGCAAAACGCCACAGGCATGGAACAGAGGTGTGGTGGTACTTTTCTTTAAGAAGGGTGACAATGCCCTACTTAAGAATTATAGGCCCATCTCACTTCTGAGCCATGTCGACTAGCTGTTTTCAAGAGTCATCACGAACCGTCTAGCGCGCAGGTTTGACGACTTCCAGCCTCTCGAACAAGCCGGATTCCGTAAAGGCTTTAGCACCGTGGACCACATACATACGCTGCGGCAGGTTAAACAGAAGACGGAAGAGTATAACCTGCCTCTTTGTTTAGCGTTTGTGGACTACGAAAAAGCCTTCGATTCGGTCGAAACCTGGGCTGTACTGCAGTCTCTTCAACGGTGCCAGATCGACTATCGGTACATCGAGGTGCTGAAGTGTCTGTACGAAAACGCCACTATGTCAGCCCGACTTCAGGACCAGACCTCGAAACCTATCCTTCTGCAGCGAGGGGTGAGACAGGGAGACGTTATTTCTCCGAAACTGTTCACCGCTGCACTGGAGGATGTCTTCAAGGTTCTGGACTGGAAAGGGACTGGCATCAACATCAATGGCGAGTACATCACTTACCTTCGGTTTGCCGATGATATGGTTGTCATGGCTGAGACTATGGAGGGCCTCAGTACAATGCTTGATGACCTTAGTAGAGCTTCCGAAAGAGTGGGTCTCAGGATGAACATAGACAAGACAAAGGTCATGTCCAATGCTCGTGTGATACCCACTCCAGTGAAGATCGGAGGCGCTACAATCGAAGTTGTGGGCGAATATATGTACCTAGGACAGACTGTCCAGTAACGTAGGTCCAACTTCGAGAAAGAGGTCAATCGTCGAATCCGACTCGGCTGGGCAGCGCGGTTTGGGAAGCAATATCTTCTCGTCCCACATACCGCAGTGTCTCAAGACGAAAGTCTTTGACCAGTGTGTGTTGCCAGTGATAACATATGGAACCGAAACGTGGTCGCTCACAATGGGCCTTATTAGAAGGCTGAAAGTCACCCAAAGGGCGATGAAGAGGGCTATGCTTGGAGTTTCCCTACGCGATCGAATCAGAAATGAAGAGATCCGTAGGAGAACCAAGGTAACCGACATAGCCCGAAGAATTGCTAAACTGAAGTGGCAGTGGGCAGGGCACATTGCTCGCAAAACAGATGGTCGATGGGGCCGAAAGGTTCTGGAATGGCGACCGCGTACCGGAAGACGTAGAGTTGGAAGGCCTCCAACAAGGTGGACCGATGACCTTGTGAAGGCCGCAGGAATCCGCTGGATGCGGGAAGCACAAAACCGGTCGAAGTGCTTGCTTGGGCTTGGGGAAGGCCTATGTCCAGCAGTGGACGTCTTTCGGCTGAAATGATGATGATGATGAAAAAAAAGGAAAGAGCTCACTAGGTATCAAAGAATTCGTCCGCATCGCTGTCGGTGAGAAACGTGCCCAGAAGGCTGGCAGCGTTGCCACGTTGGATGGCAATGCTCATTCTTTGACCTAAAAATAGGCCAGCTCTCTGGTCACGTAAAGATTCGGCCAACCACTTTGCGATATCCGGGAATACTCGAAGATCACTCGGACCCCACGGAAATCATATTTAACATGCATTGTCAGTGTGAGTTACCTTGTTGTTGGTTCGTCTAGTGAGCTCATACTCATAACGTCATCAGTAGACTGGTAGTCCGAATAATTCGTGGATTTTGATGAGATGCTGCTATCCATACTCGACATCAAACTGGCTATGGCCATGCACTTGCTTGTGTTTGAACTGCATATCGAGATCTCACTTTTTATTATCAAAATTGAATTGAGACTGCTTGTAGCAGATTTCATTTTTGAGTTAAAGCTTTGGTATTTATCGTCTAATGGTTGATGGCTTTTTAAACTTTCAACAGTCCTATCAGATTTACAGGTTCGACCTTCGTAGGGTGGTGTGCTACTCTGCAGGTAGATGTTCTCGCTTTCTGTGCTATATGCTCTCGTACTAGAGCTATCAACAGAACCGTGGCTGTTAAGACAGTAATTTTCTTCATAAAAACAACTACCCGATTGAAACCTAGAATCATTATATTTTGAATATATCGAGTCTTCAAGGCATTTTTGCTTGGTATAACTGTTTCTATTATCGGTTTTTGATAAAACTTCCTTGGTAAATGATGGTATCCCAACAGCTCTTCCAACTGTAACTTTAATACCCTCGTTGTCAATAAAGGCCCCACTCAAAACGCCTGGGATACATTCACCAGGACAATCGCAAAAAGACGATATATCAGGAGACGTCACTCTTATTTTTACGTAACTGTGCTTAAATTTGATTTTCTTTTTGTCGCAACCGCAACCACGGTCGCATGTTGTTGTTTTAACAACATCTTGATATTCAGTTACTATTCCTGCTTTTACTTCTTTGCCTGCTGCTAGTCTTTTTGACGCTAAAACACTTAATGATTTTCGTTTACGACCTGCCATTATTCTATCAATGAGAGATTTCTCTGAAACACTCCGTCCCACAGGTAATGGAATACCCATATTGTGTTGACCTCGTAATAATTTTTCCTTTTGTGCAGGTGTTTTGCCTTCTAAGGGAAAAAGAAAGCCAGCTAAAGCTGCTTGTTCGTGTTTATCTCTAATAGCTTTATTTTTAGGTTCAATTGGAAGACCAAGGTCAGTGCGCACCTTATGAATCAGCTTTTTTTCTGAAGGTGACTGACCTTCAGGAAGAGGTATACCTTGTTTAGCTAGCGCTCTTAGAATTTTTTCTCTTTCCTCTGGTGTTTTGTTTTTGAGTGGCGTAAGTAATCCTTCGGCTTTTGCTCTCCGCATTTGCTCGGAAGGCGATAGTACCGTTGAACCCAATTTTGAAGGTCGACGACTACCTGCTGTTATTCTGGCAATGAGAGATCGTTCTGTAGGCGTCCGTCCTACAGGTAATGGGATACCCATTCCATGTTGACCTCGTAGTAAATTTTCCTTCTGTGCAAGTGTTTTTTCATCTAATGGATAGAGTAAGCCAGCTAGAGCTGCTTGTTCGTGTTTATCTCTAATAGCTTTAGTTTTAGGTTCAATAGGAAGACCAAGGTCAGTGCGCACCTTATGAATCAGCTTTTTATCTGAAGGTGATTGACCTTCAGGAAGAGGTATACCTCGTTTAGCTAGAGCCCTTAGAATTCGCTCTCTTTCTTCTGGTGTTTTGGTTTTAAGTGGCATAAGTAATCCTTCCGCTTTCGCTCTACGCATTTGCTCGGAAGGCGACAGGCCCATTGAACCCAATTTCGAAGGTCGACGACTACCCGCTGTTATTTTGGCAATGAGAGATCGTTCTGTAGGCGTCCGTCCCACAGGTAATGGGATAGCCATTCCATGTTGACCTCGTAGTAACTTTTCCTTCTGTGCAAGTGTTTTGCCTTCTAATGGGAAAAGTAACCCAGCTGAAGCTGCTTGTTTGTGTTTATCTCTAATAGCTTTAGTTTTAGGTTCAATAGGAAGACCAAGGTCATTGCGCACTTTATGAATAAGCTTATTTTCTGAAGGTGACTGACCTTCAGGAAGAGGTATACCTCGTTTAGCTAGCGCCCTTAGAATTCTTTCTCTTTCTTCTGGTGTTTTGTTTTTGAGTGGCGTAAGTAATCCTGCGGCTTTTGCTCCCCGCATTTGCTCGGAAGGCGATAGTACCGCTGAACCCAATTTTGAAGGTCGACGACTACCCGCTGTTATTTTGGCAATGAGAGATCGTTCTGTAGGCGTCCGTCCTACAGGTAATGGGATACCCATTCCATGTTGACCTCGTAGTAACTTTTCCTTCTGTGCAAGTGTTTTGTCTTCTAATGGATAGAGTAAGCCAGCTACAGCTGCTCGTTGGTGTTTATCTCTAATAGCTTTAGTTTTAGGTTCAATAGGAAGACCAAGGTCAGTGCGCACTTTATGAATAAGCTTATTTTCTGAAGGTGACTGACCTTCAGGAAGAGGTATACCTCGTTTAGCTAGTGCCCTTAGAATTCTTTCTCTTTCTTCTGGTGTTTTGTTTTTGAGTGGCGTAAGTAATCCTTCCGCTTTCGCTCTACGCATTTGCTCTGAAGGCACCTGGGACGCTGGAGCTACCATTGAAGGATGACCACTACTTGCCGCAATCCGTCCTTTACGTAATGGTATGCCCGTATCATGTAAACCTTTGACCTGTGACCTTGTTAGTAATCCTTGCGCTTTTGCTCTACGAATACTCGCATCAGTTGCACTGGGTGCTGAAGCCACCTTTGAAGGCTGACGACTACCTGCTAATATCTTGGCTATTAGAGATTTTTCTGAAGGACTTCGTCCCACAGGTAAAGGGATACCCATTCTATGTTGACCTCGTAGTAACTTTTCTTTTTGTGCAGGAGTTTTGCCTTCCAATGGAAAAAGTAAGCCTGTTAAAGCTGCTTGTTCATGTTTATCTCTAATAGCTTTAGTTCTAGGTTCAATTGGAAGACCAAGGTCAATGCGCACCTTATGAATCAGCTTATTTTCTGAAGGTGACTGACCTTCAGGTAAAGGTATCCCTCGCATAGCTAGCGCCTTCAGAATTTTTTCTCTTTGATCTGGTGTTTTGCCTTTGAGTGGCGTTAATAATCCCTCCGCTTTCACCCTACGCATGTGCTCCGAGGGCGCCAGGAGCGCTGAAATAGCCTTGGACGGTATTTTGCTAGTTGAAGCTACGTGAGAACCCGCTGTTATTCTGGCAATGAGAGATCGTTCTGTAGGCGTCCGGCCCACAGGTAATGGGATACCCATTCTATGTTGACCTCGTAGTAACTTTTCCTTCTGTGCAAGTGTTTTGTCTTCTAATGGAAAGAGTAAGCCACCTAGAGCTGCTTGTTCGTGTTTATCTCTAATAGCTTTAGTTTTAGGTTCAATAGGAAGACCGAGGTCAGTGCGCACCTTATGAATCAGCTTTTTATCTGAAGGTGATTGACCTTCAGGAAGAGGTATACCTCGTTTAGCTAGAGCCCTTAGAATTCGCTCTCTTTCTTCTGGTGTTTTGGTTTTGAGTGGCATAAGTAATCCTTCCGCTTTCGCTCTACGCATTTGCTCGGAAGGCGACAGGACCATTGAACCCAATTTTGAAGGTCGACGACTACCCGCTGTTATTTTGGCAATGAGAGATCGTTCTGTAGGCGTCCGTCCCACAGGTAATGGGATACCCATTCCATGTTGACCTCGTAGTAAATTTTCCTTCTGTGCAAGTGTTTTGTCTTCTAATGGATAGAGTAAGCCAGCTAAAGCTGCTTGTTGGTGTTTATCTCTAATAGCTTTAGTTTTAGGTTCAATAGGAAGACCAAGGTCATTACGCACCTTATGAATCAGCTTATTTTCTGAAGGTGACTGACCTTCAGGAAGAGGTATACCTCGTTTAGCCAGAGCCCTTAGAATTCTTTCTCTTTCTTCTGGAGTTTTGTTTTTGAGTGGCGTAAGTAATCCGTCGGCTTTTGCTCTACGGGCTAGTTCCGATGGCGACAGAAACGGTGTAGTAACCTTTGAAGGATGACGACTGCTTGCCACTATCTTAGATACCAAAGATTTTTCGGATGGTGTCCGTCCTTTAGGTAGTGGAATGCCCATATCATGCAGACCTTTTAATACCTTTTCCTTTTCTTCAGGTGATTTGCCTTCCAATGGTTGCAGTAAGCCAGCTCTAGCAGCTTCTGCATGTTTGTCTCGCATTGCTTTTGTTTTAGGTTCAGCAGGCAGACCAAGGTCGGCGCGAACTTTATTTATGATTTTTTTTTCTGAAGGTGATTGCCCTTCAGGGAGAGGTATACCGTGATTAGCCAGTCCCTTAAGAATTTTTTCTCTTTGTACTGGCGATTTGTCTTTTAGTGGTGTTAGTAAACCTTCGGCTTTCGCCTTTTTTTCCCTTTTGTCTGAAGGAGCCTTGGCTGCTAAAGGTACCTTTGAAATACGACGACCTGCTGCTACGGCCTGTGCTCTGAGATTTTTTTCTTTTTCTGATAAGCTAGCTAAAGATTTTTTTTTTTCATCAAGCATCTTTTCTTCCCGTGGCAAATGACCACAAAGTATACAATTACAATTATCGCAATTTTTCTTTTTATAACAATCGTACAAGCTCTTCATCACTTCGAACATAGCATCAGAGTTACAAGAGCAGCAACATGTGTCCTCTACAGCGCCTAGTTGACACCTGTATATTTTAAATTTTGTCCGTTTGGGATAGTTAAATGGATTTAAGCACTCGTCAAACTGATGTTCGGAAACTAAATTAACAATAAAATTTGATTGAAAAGGGTTTTCTTTGTATTTGTTTCGTTTTGTATCCTTTCCATGGCCGCTTCTGTTTCGCGGCGGGACTGTCCTTATACATTTGTTTAATTCAGGCATGCTTGAGGGTTTGGTGATAGAAATTTGCTTCTTGAGTTTGTTGAATCTTGATAAACGAGAAGCTACTGTAGGTTGTTGAGCTTGTATGAATACATTGTGTCTTTTACGGTTTTTCAACCTTTTCTTATTAGCAATTATAATGCTTACATTTTCGATGCCATTACTGGGGCGGGTTTCTACATTAAAATAAGATAACTCATTTTGTGAATATTTCATTGAAGTGTTGTTACCCAAATCTCCCATAATGCTTTTTTTATATATTCGTATGTTGTAACTGGATGATTTTGAGTTTATGACTTTTTAAAAATTAGTATAAAATATTCTTCATTCTTTTACATCAGTATGTCATAATTCATGCTATGGCATTTTATTTGTAAAGCGTTCATCGGGTGATCATTACTATTATATGCATACGTGTTGGAGCGTATTATCTTTGATGATACTTATTTTGGGCTGAAAAAAAAAAGAAAAAAATAAAATAAAATGACTAAATTATTATTCTGCAGCTTCTTATGGTTGAAAAACCGAATAAAATAGTTCTCAAAAGTTTAAGTTAATATGTTCAATCGGACTGACGCACAGTGCAGCCGTCCCATAAGGACGTAGTTATGCAAACTAGAACTCACCCACAACATATCAGTTTTGAGATAATTAGGTTTTTGTTTTAAAGGTGTGTAGAAAAAAATAGGTAAGTTTTATGAGATAAATACCTTAACAACGTTAAAGGACTGTATTAGCAAGAATATAGAAAAACTACATAATTCAATTTTATGACAGTTTAGTGTTTATTTATGATCAAAAACCTAATGGTTCCTTATAGCAAAATTATTGTATTGTTGTTTGGTTCTTTGTTGATTTTTTTTTTTAGGAGAAATAAATGTTAGATAAATGGTTTATTCATATTTGTTTATTGCAACTTGAACATACGAATAATTTATACTACTTTTACACACAGAAATGGTTAATAACTACACAATTATAGCATTCAAAAATCACTATTATTCGTCATTTTGTACATAAAGTTACTTAAGCAGCATCTTCAACTTCTATTTCAAAATCAACAGTACCAGAAAACCCATCTATGTCGTCTTGAACTGTTGAATTTCCGGTTAATTTTTATAATATTCTTGAGCGTGATCTGGTATAAGATGCAGCAACCATTTTAGGTCATTCAGCTTTGCTTCGGGAATAGGTTTTACATTAGGCCAAAGCGGATCCATTACTTGTTTCGTTAATAGCCCCGTATTTCCGCGTAAACTTTTCTTTATATTTAATTCAATATGTTCATCGTCCAGGTTTGATCGCATAGAAATCAAAAACTCATCTTCTTTTTTGAGCATTATCTCTTTTTTATTTGAAGAAGAAGCCACATGGTTCTCTTTAGAGAAAACAAAAAGAGAAATATAATCTTTATTTTTATTTTCTTCTGAGAACCAAGTGGCTTGGTTCTATTATATTTTGCGTAATAAAAATTCTAAAGTACGATAAGTACCATGCTACATGAGTCCGTTTTGCTTATAAAAAGTGACTCAAACTCGGGTTGGTACCTTAAACGGCTCCTTTTTATGCTTTGTGGCTTGCTATACCGGCTAGGATTTTTTCTGAGGAGATGTTATATACAGTCTATCTACATACATAACTCAATTTCACTCAAAGTGTGGGATGGTTCTAGTTTGCATAACTACGTCCATTATTGGAAGCGGTCAAAATTATTTTTAACAAATTTATGATACAAAATGAATAAAAACGTCTTTGCAAATACTCTTTATTTATTTCTCATTATTTTAGTTTATAATTGGTCAGTATTACCCACTATTGAATAATTTTATAGGTTCTAAAGGAAATGTTTGTTATAAATAGGCAAACAAGTATGTAAGTGCGTTGTAAGTATTATAATAACACAGATTATTAAAATGGTTGAAAATGTATTAGTATAATAGACCGTCCGTGTAGGTGCCGGACGTAATGAATAGCATCACCCCATTTCTTTCCGTGGGTGTCGTAAGAGGCGACTAAGGGACATACTAGAGAATGGGCAGCAGCGTTCTCTATGCATTGTAGAGTACCATACTGCGATCGCCAACCCGCCTGCCAAGCGTGGCGATTATGGCAAACCCCCCCCCCCAAATAATGACAAGCACAAACAAAAAACGGCCCCTAGTTCCCGGCGGCCCACCTACCCTTGGCTATGGTAGCGGTCAAGGTCACGGTGAGGCAAGGGGTGCTAAGAATCCCCGGAAGAGATCCAGCTACCACAATTACCGACAACTGGACCTGGCAACATTCAACACGCGTACACTCCGGACCGACGAGAAGATCGCCGAGCTCGAGGAAGAATTGAGCAGGTTACGATGGAGTATAGTAGGCTTATCTGAAGTCCGAAGAGAGGGGGAGGACTCGATAATCCTGAATTCCGGAAACCTGCTCTATTTCCGGGAGGGCGACCAGCAGTCCCAAGGTGGTGTCGGGTTCATCGTCCATAAGTCCCTTGTGAGCAACGTTGTGAAGATCGAGAGTGTGTCGACCAGGGTGGCGTTCCTTATACTCAGAATATCCGCAAGGTATTCGCTGAAGGTCATACAAGTGTACGCCCCGACCTCGACACACCCCGACGATGAGGTGGAGACCATGTATGAGGATATTTCTAGAGCCATGCATGGTTCCAAAACTCACTTCACCGTTGTTATGGGGGACTTCAACGCGAAACTGGGCAAGCGAAGCGATGATGAGTTGAGAGTGGGGCAATTTGGAGTTGGACGTCGGAACCACCGGGGTCACCTACTGGCTAGTTTTATGGAGAAGGAAGGCCTCTTTATGATGAATTCCTTCTTCAGAAAACGTGAGCACAGGAAGTGGACCTGGCAGAGTCCTGACGGTGTAACTAAGAATGAGATTGACTTCATTATGTCGACGAAGAAGCAAATATTCAATGATGTCTCTGTGATCAACGCGGTGAAAACCGGGAGTGATCACCGCATGGTAAGAGGCACATTGAATATCAATATCAAGCTGGAAAGATCTCGGCTGATGAAGTCAACGCTCCGACCAGCACCGATCCAACTTCAGAACCCCGAGAGCTTTCAGCTCGAACTCCAGAATCGTTTTGAGTGCCTAGGGAGCTCCGTGGACGATTATAACGATGGGTTTGTGGAAACTGTCCATACGGTCGGGTCTAAGTTCTTCAAGACCCGCCGTACAAATAGAAAAAAGAAACTCTCAGATCCAACATTACAGCTCATGGAACAGAGGCGCGGAATGATCCTGCAGTCTTCAGAAGCTGCACTCGAGTACCGGCAACTCAATAGACCGATCTCTAAGTCCTTGAAAAGCGACCTTCGCCTCTTTAATACGGAACGTATTAAAGACGCGATAGAGCGAAACAAGGGCTCCAAAGTCTTTGCAAGAGATCTGTCTATTGGGCAGAGTCAGCTTGCAAAACTGAAGATCGACGATGGCAGAATCGTGTCCGCCAAACCTGAGCTGTTTAAGGAGATTGAGAGGTTCTACGGACAGTTATACACGCCCACCAGAAACCCCGTTATGAATCTAGCTAACGACCCAAGAGCTAGGTTGACTCGACACTACACTGAAGATATCCCGGACGTCAGCTTGTACGAGATTAGGATGGCTCTGAAGCAGCTCAAAAACAACAAGGCGCCGGGTGATGACGGAATTACAGCCGAACTCCTGAAGGCCGGTGGAAAACCCGTTCTAAAGGCCCTTCAGAAGCTGTTTGATTCCGTCATACTCGAGGGCAAAACGCCACAGGCATGGAACAGAGGTGTGGTGGTACTTTTCTTTAAGAAGGGTGACAATACCCTGCTTAAGAATTATAGGCCCATCTCACTTCTGAGCCATGTCTACAAGCTGTTTTCAAGAGTCATCACGAATCGTCTCGCGCGCAGGTTTGACGACTTCCAGCCTCCCGAACAAGCTGGATTCCGTAAAGGCTTTAGCACCGTAGACCACATACATACGCTGCGGCAGGTTATACAGAAGACCGAAGAGTATAACCTGCCTCTCTGCTTAGCGTTTGTGGACTACGAAAAAGCCTTCGATTCGATCGAGACCTGGGCTGTACTGCAGTCTCTTCAACGGTGCCAGATTGACTATCGGTACATCGAGGTGCTTGTATGAAAACGCCACTATGTCAGTCCGGCTCCAGGACAAAGCCTCGAAACCTATCCTTCTGCAGCGAGGGGTGAGACAGGGAGACGTAACCTCTCCGAAACTGTTCACCGCAGCACTAGAGGATGTCTTCAAGGTTCTGGACTGGAAAGGGGCTGGCATCAACATCAATGGCGAGTACATCACTCACCTTCGATTTGCCGACGATATAGTAGTCATGGCTGAGACTATGGAGGACCTCAGTACAATGCTCGATGACCTCAGTAGAGCTTCCGAAAGAGTGGGTCTTAGGATGAACATGGACAAGACATAGGTCATGTCCAATGCTCGTGTGATACCCACTCCAATGAAGATCGGAGGCGCTACACTCGAAGTTGTGGACGAATACGTGTACCTAGGACAGACTGTCCAGTTAGGTAGATCCAACTTCGAGAAAGAGGTCAATCGTCGAATCCGACTCGGCTGGGCAGCGTTCGGGAAGCTACGCAATATCTTCTCGTCCCAAATACCGCAGTGTCTCAAGACAAAAGTCTTTGACCAGTGTGTGTTGCCAGTGATGACATATGGTACTGAGACGTGGTCGCTCACAATGGGCCTCATAAGAAGGCTCAAAGTTACCCAAAGAGTAATGGAGAGGGCTATGCTTGGAGTTTCCCTACGCGATCGAATCAGAAATGAAGAGATCCGTAGGAAAACCAAGGTAACCGATATAGCCCGAAGAATTGCCAAACTTAAGTGGCAGTGGGCAGGGCACATTGCTCGCAGAACGGATGGCCGATGGGGTCGGAAGGTTCTGGAGTGGCGACCGCGTACTGGAAGACGGAGCGTTGGAAGGCCTCCCACAAGATGGACCGATGACCTGGTGAAGGCCGCAGGAATATGTTGGATGCGAGAAGCACAGAATAGGTCGAAGTGGCGGTGCTTGGGGGAGGCCTATATCCAGCAGTGGACGTCTTTCGGCTGAAATGATGATGATGATGATAATAGACAACTAACGAGTACTAAAATGAAAAAAGTAGGTATTTTTAACATGTAAGAATTAAAAAAAAATATGTTAGTTGTTTTGGCAAAGAAGACAGGAGGCAGGCAGGGCTTCTTCAATAAGGCTCATGTGATGTTTTACAATAAAATATATTCTTCCGTTTTTTACAAAAGTTGTCGTACACACGATCCTGCGGTATATGACATGTATATGATAGCATATGCGGTATATGATAAGTATGTTTATCAGTTGTCTAGTACCCATAACACAAGCTCTGCCTAGCTTGGGACTAGATGGCGTTGTGTGATAGTTGTGGAATATTATTTAAAAAAAAATAATTACATATCATTTTAGCTTACATTGCATGTCGAGGAGTCTCCATTTAGGCATAGAAATACCTGTAGTTGAAGGCTCCGCTCTTCCCTTACATTATAAATATACAAATAACAAAAGAGAAAAAGTAAGAAAGAAAATACGATCTATTGTATATGTGCGTGAGTGTGTTTGTATGTGTATGTGAATGTGATGGTGTGTCTAAGTATGTGTGTGTGTGTGTGTGTGAGAGAGAGAAGGAGATTTTGATTGTACATGGTGTGACTAAATAAGCTAATAACATCACTACAGCTATCATTTATTATTAAGTCTCATCCCAAGCGACACCCTCTGCCAGCGTATGCCACATCATGTCCTCCCGGCAGTCAACGCAGTGGTGACACCGGGCGTCCGGCGCTCCAGTTTATGTGACACAGGTACTTCCCGAAGCAACCATGCCCCGAAAGCACCTGCGTTGCCCGAAACGACAGGGAGCCCCGTGCCTCCTCTCGAGCCAGCGCCCGAGTACTGGCTGGACCGCCTCGACGGTGGCGAGGTAGGGCGTGAAAGCCTGTCCCGCCAGCCTGCTACCAGGACTGAGCGAAGCTGCGACCGACAGAGCTCCATATGTTGCTCCGTCAGTTGCTCTCTCCGCTCCCGAGAGGATCAAGCTTTTTTTTTTGTACCGGGCTGGAAATCTTTATGGAAGTCCTCCACCCTAGGGTAAACAGTGGGATCTGTCAGACGGGGACGCTTAAGCACTGTTCAACGCAGCTCTCAGCTGGTGCCTGCCCGTCTAAGAGGGGCGCGCGTGGAATATTACGCGCCACCATCTCGGGTCATATATGATAGGGGGCGGCGGACGTCCCCGAATCCGCCGTCCCTAGACCCATTTATGCCCTCTGCTGACGCTCAGTGCGCCTGCTGCGGGCTAGGAGAGCACTCAAAATCTCCCTCTCCCTTTCCGCTACATTTTCGCAAAAGGAGATCACCACGTCCCACGACGGTGCACCGCCGGCCATAGAACGAATCACAGCCGGTAGCGGCAGATCGTTTCCTACTTGCGAAACAAGGACACAGCGCGGCTCCTCCCAAGCTGCGCATTCTGAGGGCGTATGCCACGCCGTGTCCTCCCGACAATGGACACAGTGATGACACCGAGCGCCTGGCTCCCTGCCTATACGATGCAGGTACTTCCCAAAGCAGCCGTGCCCCGAGAGTACTTGCGTCGCCGCAATTGACAGAGAGCCGTGCCTACTCCCAAGCCAGTCGTCTAACACCGGCCGGACCGCCCCGATGGTAACGAGGCCTGTCCCGCCATTCCGCCATGATCACCGGACGGAGCTCGGACCGGCGCAGCGTGATCTGCCGCTGCACTAGTACTACGCCCCCCGTCTGTTCGTTGCCGGAGCGGTGGCGGAGCTTGGGGGAAGCCTATGTCCAACAGTGGACGTCTTTCGGATGAAATGATGATGATGATGATGGCGGGGTTCTTCTCAACCCGCCTTGAGGTGAGACTGGGTTGTGACCTTCACGGACAGCATTGGCACAGTTCGGACGTATTTCTCACACTACATGAGCCTCGCCGATTTCAAGAACTTCCTTGTCGTACTGGGTGCAGTCATAGCCCGACTGCACCCTCGCCCGGTGTTGTTGCTAGGGGATCTTAATGACATTACTGAGACGTGGGGATCACGGGTGACTGATGTTAGGAGTTAGGCACTGGAGCAGTGGGGGCTTTCTCACCTGACGTGTCACTGTGGAGGTGGAGACTAGTGGGTTCATCGAAACATACGTTATGATGTCTCTACCAAAACCATGGGCGGCCGTAGTTTATCGGCCCTGCAAACGGACGGTCCACGTTGGGCGCGTAAACGCATCGACAGGATGCGAACTATTGCCACTATTTTACCAACGAATATACCTGTCGACATCAAAGCGGAGGCGCTGTGGTACCGCGGGGTGTTGACGCGTCCATGCTCCGCGTCCACAAACATTAAACAAAGCGCCAGGTGAAATGGTGGTATGCCGAGATCGCGCGATTACGTGTCGCGTGCGGCCAGGTGCCAGAGCACCCGTTACCGGAGGAGTCATCGTCGGGCCCTGACGAAGACGATGGTTCTGTGGCTGGCCGTTGGCGAAGCGAGGACGCAAGCCAAGGAACTGTTGGAGACTCTCGGCAGGAATCCTTGGTGGCACCCCTATCGAGTTTTTCTTGGGAAGCTTTTTGCCTTCACTCACGGAGAGTCTACAACCTGAGCAGTTGAATCATACATCATGGTCGGTTGTCTCGGACTACCGTCGAACGCTGCTTCCTAATCTGGGCCCGAGAACCACCTGTAGGTGGTTCTACGTGGTGATCGTATGATCGATGGCTATGCATGGGTCTCCGATCTGGGTGACTGACCTGACGGCCAAAAGCATCACTGTCCTGCGAAAGCCAAAGAGAGCGATGGCCATCCGAGTCAATAGGGGATATCGCCCGGTCTCCTACGACGCAGCCTGTGTACTGGCCGGATTCTCGCGCTGAGACCTCGAAACGAAAGTACTTGGTTCACTATCGGTGGCGCGAGGAAGCGGAACTATGGGGCGAGTGGCTGGCGCAGTGACGTATAGAGCTGCGTCGATCGTAGCTTGGCGCAGCCCTCGTAGCGGAATGGCCGAAAGGGCATTCATACCCTACCACTGGCTTTGTCATAATCGAGGCGGTCCGTTCGGTACTTGAGTCCTGGCTCAGGAGGAGACAAGGTTCGCTGTCGTTTCAGGTAAAGCAGCCTCCGCCGTATTCGACCTCGGCAGGCACCCCTCGCTGAGGTCTGCGATCATGGGCTCGGAGTCACTAGCCACGCTCTGTACGTGCTTCACCGAAGCCAGGGTATCGATCCGGGATATGAGCACGAACCGACACCACCCGCTTCAACTCGAACTCGCCCGGCCATCTCCTTTTCATGCCGCGTTCGCTCCGAGCCCACGCTCACCACATTCATCCTGTCGGACGTGGATTTAGAATCCCATACCGTACCCATCCCTCCGCTCGATCAACACGATCGCCAATTTGTTTTAATTTGATTATTTTCTTGCATCTTAGTTCCACGAGTATCGAGGGATCTAAGCAGTACACGTAAGTTCACTTCTTGTTCCTTGGCAAGAGAGCTGGAGTGGTATGGCAAATCTATATATATAAAAGAAAGTCGTGTTAGTTACTTCACTTATAACTCAAGAACGGCTGAACCGATTTAGCTGAAAATTGGCAGGGAGGTAGTTTAGAGCCAGGAGAAGGACATAGGATACTTTTTTTTTTTTTTTTGCTTTTGGCAAAGGATACTTTTTATCCCCTTCGACCGCGTTCTCGTGTGATGTGACATAAAACGTCAAAGAGAATACATTTCACTATAAAACGTGGTATGACAAAAACTTTGCCTTCGAGGTACCAGGCGGTCATAACTTGGTATGAGCTTATTAAACAGCAGTGTCAGCCAGAAAACGCTTTATGCCTTCGAAGTAACAGGTTATCATAACCGAGTAGGAGCTACCCAAACATATGAGTATCAGCTAGAAAACGCTTACCAGATCACCACCGCGTACCAGGTTGTCAAACTTGGAAGGTTTATTACAACATTTTGAATCTTATATCGACAGTTATACACGCCCACCAGAAACCCCGTTATGAATCTAGCTAACGACCCAAGAGCTAGGTTGACTCGACACTACACTGAAGATATCCCGGACGTCAGCTTGTACGAGATTAGGATGGCTCTGAAGCAGCTCAAAAACAACAAGGCGCCGGGTGATGACGGAATTACAGCCGAACTCCTGAAGGCCGGTGGAAAACCCGTTCTAAAGGCCCTTCAGAAGCTGTTTGATTCCGTCATACTCGAGGGCAAAACGCCACAGGCATGGAACAGAGGTGTGGTGGTACTTTTCTTTAAGAAGGGTGACAATACCCTGCTTAAGAATTATAGGCCCATCTCACTTCTGAGCCATGTCTACAAGCTGTTTTCAAGAGTCATCACGAATCGTCTCGCGCGCAGGTTTGACGACTTCCAGCCTCCCGAACAAGCTGGATTCCGTAAAGGCTTTAGCACCGTAGACCACATACATACGCTGCGGCAGGTTATACAGAAGACCGAAGAGTATAACCTGCCTCTCTGCTTAGCGTTTGTGGACTACGAAAAAGCCTTCGATTCGATCGAGACCTGGGCTGTACTGCAGTCTCTTCAACGGTGCCAGATTGACTATCGGTACATCGAGGTGCTTGTATGAAAACGCCACTATGTCAGTCCGGCTCCAGGACAAAGCCTCGAAACCTATCCTTCTGCAGCGAGGGGTGAGACAGGGAGACGTAACCTCTCCGAAACTGTTCACCGCAGCACTAGAGGATGTCTTCAAGGTTCTGGACTGGAAAGGGGCTGGCATCAACATCAATGGCGAGTACATCACTCACCTTCGATTTGCCGACGATATAGTAGTCATAGCTGAGACTATGGAGGACCTCAGTACAATGCTCGATGACCTCAGTAGAGCTTCCGAAAGAGTGGGTCTTAGGATGAACATGGACAAGACATAGGTCATGTCCAATGCTCGTGTGATACCCACTCCAATGAAGATCGGAGGCGCTACACTCGAAGTTGTGGACGAATACGTGTACCTAGGACAGACTGTCCAGTTAGGTAGATCCAACTTCGAGAAAGAGGTCAATCGTCGAATCCGACTCGGCTGGGCAGCGTTCGGGAAGCTACGCAATATCTTCTCGTCCCAAATACCGCAGTGTCTCAAGACAAAAGTCTTTGACCAGTGTGTGTTGCCAGTGATGACATATGGTACTGAGACGTGGTCGCTCACAATGGGCCTCATAAGAAGGCTCAAAGTTACCCAAAGAGCAATGGAGAGGGCTATGCTTGGAGTTTCCCTACGCGATCGAATCAGAAATGAAGAGATCCGTAGGAAAACCAAGGTAACCGATATAGCCCGAAGAATTGCCAAACTTAAGTGGCAGTGGGCAGGGCACATTGCTCGCAGAACGGATGGCCGATGGGGTCGGAAGGTTCTGGAGTGGCGACCGCGTACTGGAAGACGGAGCGTTGGAAGGCCTCCCACAAGATGGACCGATGACCTGGTGAAGGCCGCAGGAATACGTTGGATGCGAGAAGGTGCTTGGGGGAGGCCTATATCCAGCAGTGGACGTCTTTCGGCTGAAATGATGATGATGATGATAATAGACAACTAACGAGTACTAAAATGAAAAAAGTAGGTATTTTTAACATGTAAGAATTAAAAAAAAATATGTTAGTTGTTTTGGCAAAGAAGACAGGAGGCAGGCAGGGCTTCTTCAATAAGGCTCATGTGATGTTTTACAATAAAATATATTCTTCCGTTTTTTACAAAAGTTGTCGTACACACGATCCTGCGGTATATGACATGTATATGATAGCATATGCGGTATATGATAAGTATGTTTATCAGTTGTCTAGTACCCATAACACAAGCTCTGCCTAGCTTGGGACTAGATGGCGTTGTGTGATAGTTGTGGAATATTATTTAAAAAAAAAAATTACATATCATTTTAGCTTACATTGCATGTCGAGGAGTCTCCATTTAGGCATAGAAATACCTGTAGTTGAAGGCTCCGCTCTTCCCTTACATTATAAATATACAAATAACAAAAGAGAAAAAGTAAGAAAGAAAATACGATCTATTGTATATGTGCGTGAGTGTGTTTGTATGTGTATGTGAATGTGATGGTGTGTCTAAGTATGTGTGTGTGTGTGTGTGTGAGAGAGAGAAGGAGATTTTGATTGTACATGGTGTGACTAAATAAGCTAATAACATCACTACAGCTATCATTTATTATTAAGTCTCATCCCAAGCGACACCCTCTGCCAGCGTATGCCACATCATGTCCTCCCGGCAGTCAACGCAGTGGTGACACCGGGCGTCCGGCGCTCCAGTTTATGTGACACAGGTACTTCCCGAAGCAACCATGCCCCGAAAGCACCTGCGTTGCCCGAAACGACAGGGAGCCCCGTGCCTCCTCTCGAGCCAGCGCCCGAGTACTGGCTGGACCGCCTCGACGGTGGCGAGGTAGGGCGTGAAAGCCTGTCCCGCCAGCCTGCTACCAGGACTGAGCGAAGCTGCGACCGACAGAGCTCCATATGTTGCTCCGTCAGTTGCTCTCTCCGCTCCCGAGAGGATCAAGCTTTTTTTTTTGTACCGGGCTGGAAATCTTTATGGAAGTCCTCCACCCTAGGGTAAACAGTGGGATCTGTCAGACGGGGACGCTTAAGCACTGTTCAACGCAGCTCTCAGCTGGTGCCTGCCCGTCTAAGAGGGGCGCGCGTGGAATATTACGCGCCACCATCTCGGGTCATATATGATAGGGGGCGGCGGACGTCCCCGAATCCGCCGTCCCTAGACCCATTTATGCCCTCTGCTGACGCTCAGTGCGCCTGCTGCGGGCTAGGAGAGCACTCAAAATCTCCCTCTCCCTTTCCGCTACATTTTCGCAAAAGGAGATCACCACGTCCCACGACGGTGCACCGCCGGCCATAGAACGAATCACAGCCGGTAGCGGCAGATCGTTTCCTACTTGCGAAACAAGGACACAGCGCGGCTCCTCCCAAGCTGCGCATTCTGAGGGCGTATGCCACGCCGTGTCCTCCCGACAATGGACACAGTGATGACACCGAGCGCCTGGCTCCCTGCCTATACGATGCAGGTACTTCCCAAAGCAGCCGTGCCCCGAGAGTACTTGCGTCGCCGCAATTGACAGAGAGCCGTGCCTACTCCCAAGCCAGTCGTCTAACACCGGCCGGACCGCCCCGATGGTAACGAGGCCTGTCCCGCCATTCCGCCATGATCACCGGACGGAGCTCGGACCGGCGCAGCGTGATCTGCCGCTGCACTAGTACTACGCCCCCCGTCTGTTCGTTGCCGGAGCGGTGGCGGAGCTTGGGGGAAGCCTATGTCCAACAGTGGACGTCTTTCGGATGAAATGATGATGATGATGATGGCGGGGTTCTTCTCAACCCGCCTTGAGGTGAGACTGGGTTGTGACCTTCACGGACAGCATTGGCACAGTTCGGACGTATTTCTCACACTACATGAGCCTCGCCGATTTCAAGAACTTCCTTGTCGTACTGGGTGCAGTCATAGCCCGACTGCACCCTCGCCCGGTGTTGTTGCTAGGGGATCTTAATGACATTACTGAGACGTGGGGATCACGGGTGACTGATGTTAGGAGTTAGGCACTGGAGCAGTGGGGGCTTTCTCACCTGACGTGTCACTGTGGAGGTGGAGACTAGTGGGTTCATCGAAACATACGTTATGATGTCTCTACCAAAACCATGGGCGGCCGTAGTTTATCGGCCCTGCAAACGGACGGTCCACGTTGGGCGCGTAAACGCATCGACAGGATGCGAACTATTGCCACTATTTTACCAACGAATATACCTGTCGACATCAAAGCGGAGGCGCTGTGGTACCGCGGGGTGTTGACGCGTCCATGCTCCGCGTCCACAAACATTAAACAAAGCGCCAGGTGAAATGGTGGTATGCCGAGATCGCGCGATTACGTGTCGCGTGCGGCCAGGTGCCAGAGCACCCGTTACCGGAGGAGTCATCGTCGGGCCCTGACGAAGACGATGGTTCTGTGGCTGGCCGTTGGCGAAGCGAGGACGCAAGCCAAGGAACTGTTGGAGACTCTCGGCAGGAATCCTTGGTGGCACCCCTATCGAGTTTTTCTTGGGAAGCTTTTTGCCTTCACTCACGGAGAGTCTACAACCTGAGCAGTTGAATCATACATCATGGTCGGTTGTCTCGGACTACCGTCGAACGCTGCTTCCTAATCTGGGCCCGAGAACCACCTGTAGGTGGTTCTACGTGGTGATCGTATGATCGATGGCTATGCATGGGTCTCCGATCTGGGTGACTGACCTGACGGCCAAAAGCATCACTGTCCTGCGAAAGCCAAAGAGAGCGATGGCCATCCGAGTCAATAGGGGATATCGCCCGGTCTCCTACGACGCAGCCTGTGTACTGGCCGGATTCTCGCGCTGAGACCTCGAAACGAAAGTACTTGGTTCACTATCGGTGGCGCGAGGAAGCGGAACTATGGGGCGAGTGGCTGGCGCAGTGACGTATAGAGCTGCGTCGATCGTAGCTTGGCGCAGCCCTCGTAGCGGAATGGCCGAAAGGGCATTCATACCCTACCACTGGCTTTGTCATAATCGAGGCGGTCCGTTCGGTACTTGAGTCCTGGCTCAGGAGGAGACAAGGTTCGCTGTCGTTTCAGGTAAAGCAGCCTCCGCCGTATTCGACCTCGGCAGGCACCCCTCGCTGAGGTCTGCGATCATGGGCTCGGAGTCACTAGCCACGCTCTGTACGTGCTTCACCGAAGCCAGGGTATCGATCCGGGATATGAGCACGAACCGACACCACCCGCTTCAACTCGAACTCGCCCGGCCATCTCCTTTTCATGCCGCGTTCGCTCCGAGCCCACGCTCACCACATTCATCCTGTCGGACGTGGATTTAGAATCCCATACCGTACCCATCCCTCCGCTCGATCAACACGATCGCCAATTTGTTTTAATTTGATTATTTTCTTGCATCTTAGTTCCACGAGTATCGAGGGATCTAAGCAGTACACGTAAGTTCACTTCTTGTTCCTTGGCAAGAGAGCTGGAGTGGTATGGCAAATCTATATATATAAAAGAAAGTCGTGTTAGTTACTTCACTTATAACTCAAGAACGGCTGAACCGATTTAGCTGAAAATTGGCAGGGAGGTAGTTTAGAGCCAGGAGAAGGACATAGGATACTTTTTTTTTTTTTTTTGCTTTTGGCAAAGGATACTTTTTATCCCCTTCGACCGCGTTCTCGTGTGATGTGACATAAAACGTCAAAGAGAATACATTTCACTATAAAACGTGGTATGACAAAAACTTTGCCTTCGAGGTACCAGGCGGTCATAACTTGGTATGAGCTTATTAAACAGCAGTGTCAGCCAGAAAACGCTTTATGCCTTCGAAGTAACAGGTTATCATAACCGAGTAGGAGCTACCCAAACATATGAGTATCAGCTAGAAAACGCTTACCAGATCACCACCGCGTACCAGGTTGTCAAACTTGGAAGGTTTATTACAACATTTTGAATCTTAGGCGATACGAAGTTCGCTGGGTCAGCTAGTTAACGATAATTGCCGATCAATACTACATTCAAGTAGGTGCTGTTGCTGCGAAGCCGAAGCTAATCACGTCGCCACAACGCCCTTGTGACACTTAAAGTTACGGAATCAAAGCGGCGTGGTGGTTTAGTGTGACGCAAATGCAATGCATCTTGACACGATCTCATGTGATCTACGTGAATCTACGTGGGACTCCTTAGCATAATAACTCGAAAATGACCCCTGGTTGACTGGTTGAGAATGTCTTAAGGCCCCCTTTTATGCATTGAGTCCGCCTTTATATCCTATTGTATGCGAGAAGTTTAAATAAATGATAAACCAACTTAAGATCAATATATCTTCACATACCTGTCATATCCTAAATCAAAATAACTGAATACACTGAAATATATAAGCAAAAGAACTAAATATCGGGAGTAATGATGTTCTTGGATTGCGTTACATGTGGTTTTTTATAAAAAAATATCAAAAAAATAATTAAATAGGGGAAAAATATTTTATGCAACTGTCATGTCCATAGATTAATTATTAAATCATAGCACAGATGTTTAAAAATGTTTGTATAATATGATATAGAAAGTTTTTAGGATTTTTTCCTAAAATCGCGTCGTGTAAATAGTAGTAGAAACTCGTGTTACTAAGCTTATAAGCGTAAACGATTCGAAAGTATTTCCATATAAAATTCGGAAATGTCTTACTCTACTGTTTGACATTGTACATACAAAGTTAACATGATATCGTTTTATCTGGTTTTATCTCAGTATTAATTTTGGCTGGTCGGAAACGGAATAGTAAAATCAACAACCAAAGTTATGAGCCAACAAAGATTCGACTTCCTTACGCACCCGTTTTAGCCAAATACGCCCTCCCCTGCGCGATATGGGTGTAGAGAGAAAACGGTCATACACACAAGCACAATACATCATTCGCACTTTCATTCAATTCAGGCGCATACGCGCACGTAGAAGTTACGAGTTTTTAAAGTAAAACTTCTTTACGCACGCTTGACTTGGGGAGTAAACTGGTGAATGCGTGACGAGAGCGTTACGAAAAGTGTGATCGGGCGGGGCGAACGGAAGTTGAAAGGGAAATATAAGTTAGTGAAGATAGAAAGAGAGAGAGTTACGTTTCGTATATTACTGTAGGAGCAAGAGAGAGCAGTGCGCGTGAACATTTTTTTCGCAGCCTCTCACAGCCAATGCATGAAACATCTATATATACATCTCAGTTAGTAATTCGTTAAGCGAACGATGATTTCTTGATTAGTTTTACTTCAGTCGTGTGGTCAAAAACACAATCGTTATTTTTCGACTCAGCTCGTTGCTGCGGCCTACGTCTGTTGTGAGTCTGTAGACTCTGCGCTATAAGTTATTTCATTCGTATGTTGACAGCGTACGTACACAATAACTTAGAAAACGAATATTTTGCTATTTTGTTGTTTGAATGCCAAATGGCATGGAATTCATGCGTTGTGGACACCAGACAAACAGCCTTATTTATAAAAATCTCGCTAATTACTGATTAGCCACTGTTTACGTTTCGTATATTACTGTAGGAGCAAGAGAGAGCAGTGCGCGTGAACATTTTTTTCGCAGCCTCTCACAGCCAATGCATGAAACATCTATATATACATCTCAGTTAGTAATTCGTTAAGCGAACGATGATTTCTTGATTAGTTTTACTTCAGTCGTGTGGTCAAAAACACAATCGTTATTTTTCGACTCAGCTCGTTGCTGCGGCCTAAGTCTGTTGTGAGTCTGTAGACTCTGCGCTATAAGTTATTTCATTCGTATGTTGACAGCGTACGTACACAATAACTTAGAAAACGAATATTTTGCTATTTTGTTGTTTGAATGCCAAATGGCATGGAATTCATGCGTTGTGGACACCAGACAAACAGCCTTATTTATAAAAATCTCGCTAATTACTGATTAGCCACTGTTTACCTAAGCAAATGGAAGTAATGATCATCATTTTTCTTTATTTAAAAACGTAATAAAGTTAGCAGATATAGTGGCACGAAATAGAGGGGAAATTATGCGTGCAGCACAGATTATAATCAATATAGGCGACTAATAAAGAGATTTAAAACTATAAAGTTGTCATAACCACGATATTTGTATCCGTCGGGCCTTAGACAGACTAAAGTCAACAATGTCATCGGAAAGTTCAATTTATATGAAATAATTTCTTACGTTTATTTCATAGTAGCTTTTTTTTTTTTTTTTTTTTGGATGGGAAATCATCAAATGACTTCTCCCGCTCTGGGCGGAGTGGGAGGGCATGTCAGACTTTTACTGACTAAAACCCACCCGTGTTCCTTCAGTTGCCCATGTGCCAGAGTCACGGTATCTCTTTCGAACAATCTCGTGACCCTGGCAGGCATCGATCCTAGCAGACCCCTACATTGCTGCTGACATCTCTTTGAGGCGCGCGTGGAACACTACGCGCCGTCGACCCGAGCTTGGTCCTTACCGGGCGGCGAGCTACCCATTGCTCGCCACCCGCAAGCTCGCGCCTACGGTGGCCGGGAGTCCGCTATCGACTCCCGACGCCCGGGGCGTCTCCTCCTGCGGCGGCTAGGGACGTGAGGGTGCAGAGACTGCCACTCCCTCACGCGCCCCGCCTCCTCCTTCGCGAGCATTACTGCTTCGCAGAAGGAGGTGACGGCTTCCCATGCCCTCTCGCTCCGTACCATGGCTCGCACCAGGGCCGGACGCGAGAGGTCGCCGCCGCCGATCGCCTCCACGAGGACACGGCGGTGCTCCGCCCATGCAGGGCACACCTCCACTGTATGCTCCACCGTGTCCTCCAGACGATCCTCACAATGGAAACACCCGGACGTTTCCTCCCGCTTTATCCTGAACAGGAACCCACCGAAGCACCCATGCCCGGTGAGAACCTGCGTCAGGCGGAAGGTGAGGACGCCGTGGCGCCTCTCAATCCACTCCTCAAAGAGGGGACTTACCGCCGCAATTGTGGCGTGCCCATTTCATAGTAGCTTCTGCCCCCGACTTCGTCTGCGTCAAATAATTGCTCCCCTGACCCTCTCCGTCGCATCGCAGCCTGCCAGTTTTCGTCCATTTTTTTGTTGTTGCTCCACTCCTTTTGTTCGTAGCGTGATGTTATAAATATAGCCTATAGCCTTCCTCAATAAATAGGCTACCCCACTCAAAAAGATTTTTTCTATTCGAACCAGTAATTCCTGAGATTAGCACGTTCCACCCCCCATTTTAGGGTAGTGGGAGTTTAGAAAGAGACAAAAAGTAGCCTATATCACTCTACATCCCTTCAACTATCTCCACTTAAAAAATCACGTCAATTCGGCGCTCCGTTTTGCCGTGAAAGACGGACAAACAGACTCACACAATTTCCCATTTATAATATTAGTATGGATTTATTTCATTGCTTTTACGACAGTAGCAATACATATAACTGCAATATCTGCAGGATAGAGGTATTTATTTCTGATTTTATATCTACTAACCTTAAACTGACCAAATTTATGTTAAAAGCAGTAGCCGATACAAGCTATGTATTTGCAAATCCCTCAAGCTTGTTTAAAAGAATATACTCTTTTAGAAACATGTAGGTAGGTACTTACTGTTTATTCTATATTACTTGCTATTGCTTTTGCACTGGGGTTTCAGTGTTTTTAATAACATTTAAAAATCTTGTTTACAGTTGAAAGTTATACTATATAACCTCGGAAAGATGGCGAGGGAGGAGACCATGCTACGTGAATAAGATGAGGAATGAGAGTGGCATGAGAAAAGAATGGCACCCATGTGTTTGTGAGGATGAATAATTGGAAATCAAATATATATTATTTTCTTTATTACATATTATTTACATTTTTAAATATTAAAATATAAAAAAGATATAAGAAAACATTTAAAAATATAAAAAAATTGTAGCCCACCGGTATCGGGAACAGGGTCCAAGCTACCGGTGGTCAGGGCTGCTGAGAGAGGAACCTCCTAACAATACGCGCCGTGTCCAGAATTACTGCTTTCTGGATCAGGCCCTTGATCCAGCTGCCTAACGAGAGCCTCCTGAGATGTTGATCGAGGCCCTTGGCTATTATGCCATTGGCCGTAACGACTATCGGCACAATGACTGCCGCATCCACATCCCACATGTCGACAACCTCGCGAGCCAAGTCAAGATACTTCATCTGCTTATCTTTTTCAGCTTTCACGAGGTTCTCGTCATGCGGGACTGCTATATCAACAATCATTGTGCAACGCTCTAATCGATCTATCACCACTATATCCGGCTTATTGGCAACAATAGTCCTATCAGTGATGATAGATCGATCCCAATACAACGTGATATTGCCATTTTCGAGAACTGGGTCGGGCACATACCTATAATATGGTACTTCTGATTCCACAAGGCCGTATTTCAGAGCAAGTTGCTGGTGGATAATCCTGGCTACAAGGTTGTGTCTATGCAAGTAGTCTCCGTTAGCCAAACAAGAACAGCCAGAAATAATGTGTCGGATTGATTCACCCGGACGGTGGCATGCCCGACAGATGTCAACCGTGCCATCCTTTCTCCAAATAATTATTATTATTATCTTACCTACCTATGGTGCGCGCTCGCGACACCGAACGCTCATCGTGCCCTATAGGTATACTTACCAGGTGATAAGTCATTTATATTAGTCAATTATAAAACATAAATAAGGGGATAAAAGTACTCTAAAATATGAAAAAACAGTAAGCTGATCCATATAATTTGATCGTGCAGGTAGACATAGCAGCTCACTAGTTAGTTAGCTGCTGACTTTCACGTTTTCAGCGTTAGCCTCTAGTAAAAGTTGGTGTTGTTGAATAATTTTATCTCGTAAAGCACAAAGTACGTAAGGGGGCGACGGGTATTTAGTTCGTATTTACCATGATATTACAAAAAAAACATGCTGTATAATTACTTGGTTTATTCAATCTTGCGAAATAATTTCTTTTTACGTAGCTAAGTGGGTGCCTACATTATGTGCGGAGTCGACGAACAGTCGAGGCATGGCATTATCATATGTAGTTTCCTCTATGTAATATTATCTTCATTCTACCCAGTTGACACGTATGTAGGTACCAAGATAGTTATAACAGAAGTGTTGTAACTATCTTGGTACAAACAAAAATATGACGAACTAGCTTTTGCCAGCGGCTTCGCCCGCGTGGAAGTCGGAAAATATCCCACGGGAACGTACTACCGGGATAAAAAGTACCCTATATGTTAATCCAGGTTATAAACTATCTGTGTGCCAGATTTCATTCAAATCCGTTCAGTAGTTTTTTCGTGAAAGGGTAACAAACATACACATACATCCATCCTCACAAACTTTCGCATTTATAATATTAGTAGGATCGTTGTGGGTTTAAAATTGACAGTCATACAGACGTAATAAAATCGCAGCTGGTTTTTTTTTGCGCACTTCATTTGCAATTGCCGCTGTTGACCCGAGCTTTGATATCTATCAAAATGCATCGCAAGGGAGGATCCCGCGCTGTGTTCGATTTTCAACTCTCGGCTCTAAGCAGAAGATCCAGAGTACAATACCATCTTGCCGCAATTCTATTACGTCCATGTTTATGTCGACTAAAATGTAGGTAGTTACTCGCGGATAATTATACCTCATGCGTACACCCGTGAGTACCTATGTAGTTAGTACTTCATCGGCTGCAAACCTAATAACTTCAATCAATACTTATGTGCAGTAGCACGTAAATATTGTTTTCTTAAGTTATTAGGTTTGTTTGGAATTTCAAGTACGAAAATCATAAAACATTAGAACTTACAAAAATTCTGATGATTCATGTGTAAAAAAAAATAGTTTAAAAAAACTAAAAAACACGCTTCCATAGAAAATCAAACTAAAAAGTATAAACTAACGGAAAAAAAGCGTGGGCTGCTTTTTAAGGTTATATATTACCTATTTTTTTATTGATATCAGGCACCCCACGCTTTTTTCCGTTATTTTGTACTTTTTAGTCAGGTTTTCTATGGAAGCGTGTTTTTTAGTTTTTTTAAACTGTTATTTATTTTCTATTTTTTAGGGTGTTTCGAATTTTGAGACGTATGTCAGCGTAGTTTGTGACGTATGTCAGCGTAGTTTTCGAAGACAGTTTTTTTTTGCTGTCCTGGTAACCCTGGCAAGGATAATGGCACAAATTAGTTTGTGACTTTGCGCCGTTTTATAAATTCTTAATCCTGGGACGTATTATAGGTTTATGTTTAGAGCAACAAGTTTCAGATTACATGAAATCAAATAACACGAAATTTCGAAGAAAATATTTTTAAACGAAGTTTAACAAAAGCATGATATGCCTCTATTTTAATCTTTTATCGTTTTAATATTAAATTTTAAGCTACACAAAATACAATATTTATGAGTCGGCTCCAAGTTACGAGATGTAGGCCGTGGGTTCGAACCCAGACAGGCGCTTTACTTTGTGTAAATAATTTCATCACCACTGCTCTCAAAACGGTGAAGGAAAATATCGTGAGGAAACTGGCATGTCCTAGAACCAATCATTTGAAGACATGTGACATCTACCAACCCGCACTGGGCCCGCGTGGTAGATTACGGCCTACTCTTTCTCACCGAGCGGAGGCCTATGCCCCAGAAGTGGGAACAATATAGGCTGATGATTTTGAGTAAAATTACCCTCTTTAACGGCAGTATCATAAAGTCTTCATTAGAACTGTGACGTAGAAAAAAGTCTTCATCTTCATCATAATAATAATCCTTTTCTTCACTTACCAATTCGAATTGTGAAATATCAGGTGGTTCTGTTTCTATATGAATATGGGAAGGTCCTGGTCATGTGTCGTCAGTAGCCGGTGATTTAGCAAACGTAATTAATCAACATTTATTACACAGAACATCTCGAAGTTTAAGTTCAACGTTGTATTTACGGAGTTCATTTTCGGATTGCAATGTTTTCTTTCGTTTTCCAGTCCTTCGCAATATAAAGCTACAATTATTACATTTCCCAGACATAGTCGATATATTTTTAGGTCACTGATTTATATCTTTATATAAATAATTCTACTGTACGTGTACTGTCACTGAACTCCTCTTAAACGGCTGGACCACTTTGAATGAATTTTTCGTATGCGTTTTGGTGGCACGCTGGATGGTTTAGATTCACTATTGGACCCGGAAGGTGGCGCTGCTATCGAGTTCTAGGAAACAGGACAACGTCTGTACGGTCAGCTAGTATATATACATATATGTTTAAACATAAACAAACATTACGTTCCTGAATTAAGATTTTGCAAAACGGCGCAAATAATAAAAGCAAGAGCGTACCACAACTATACACTGTGATCATGTAGGAACATGCATATACGGGTACTTTTGATAAATCTAGTCACTTTAAAAGTAGATCAACAATCCATTGTTATAGGCTAGTGACACCACCAACCGTTAATATACTTTTTACAAGTTATGTAACGCTACTTTGCCTAAGATTATTAAAATCTAATACAATCTATACGCGTCAACAAAGTGGTCACATGGTGCCCCACTAACTTTAATATTTTTTTTCCGTATGTTGCTCCTAAACCTAAACCTAAACTTGGCATGCTGTTAGGCCGGGTATAGGCAATTATTGTATATTTTTTCCAAAGTGGTAACTCAATTCGATCTAATAGAAATCATTAAAAAAAATATTTAATTTAATTTTTTTAATATTTTTATTTAGGCTTGGCTCATAGTAAATTGCCATTAAATAAACCATAAAGTGTCCCATAAACAATGAAATTTGTTTTATTTTCCTAGCTTTAAAATTAACAGAGATATGTCACTTTGAAAAAAAGGCGTCTCCGGACACTTTTTTCCAAATAGCTCCTCAATTAATTAAGATATAGAGCTAATACCCACTCGGTGAACTACTATTAGTACACTCTACAATATAACATAGGTTACGATATAGGTTCCCACTGGGGGCAGTTTGCCCGTGGAAGTACCCTTTATGAAATTATTGCATTGTCATCGGTCCTTGACAGGTTGCAAAGTTTGATTGAAATCTGGTCGTTTAAAGTGGGTCAAAATCGCGCTATAAGGAGTCGGTTACAAACAAACATACAAACATACAAGTGAAGCTAATATAAAGCGTGTAAAACACTTGATTTTGTATATTTTGATAGAAATATGTGTCGAGATAGTTTACATTGCGTTAAGTTCCTAAGTAAAGTTGAAGATAAAGTTACTTTTTTAAGATTTTTGGCAATTTTGACATGCTGCAAAACTATGGATTCTCACACTGCTGGACCAATTAAGTCTCAGATGTCCTATGTGCTATGGGGAAACTATTATTGCTTTGATTATTATCAGCCAGTATATAATTACTACTTCAAACTAACGCCTCTGCCCGCAGTAAATCAATGCATTTTTTTTTTCTGGATGGGACATCATCAAATGAATTCTCCCGCTCTGGGCGGAGCGGGAGGGCGTGTCAGACTTTTACTGACTAAAACCCACCCGTGTTCCTTCAGTTGCCCATGTGCCAGGGTCACGGTATCTCTTTCGAACAATCTCGCGACCCTGGCAGGCATCGGTCCTGGCAGACCCCTTCAGTATTGCTGACATCTTTTTGAGGCGTGCGTGGAACACTACGCGCCGCCGACCCGAGCCTGCTCCTTACCGGGCGGCGAGCTACCCATTGCTCGCAATTCGTCCATTGCTTCGCAAGCTCGCGCCTACGGTGGCTGGGAGTCCGCTATAGACTCCCGACGCCCGGAGCGTCTCCTCTTGCGGCGGCTAGGGACGTGAGGGCGCAGAGACTGCCACTACCTCACGCGCCCCGCCTCCTTCTTCGCGAGCATTACTGCTTCGCAGAAGGAGGTGACGGCTTCCCATGCCCTCTCGCTCCGTACCATGGGTCGCACCAGGGCCGGACGCGAGAGGTTGCCGCCGCCGATCGCCTCCACGAGGACACTGCGGTGCTCCGCCCAGGCAGGGCACACCTCCACCGTATGCTCCACTGTGTCCTCCAGACGATCCTCGCAATGGAAACACCCGGGCGTTTCCTCCCGCTTTATCCTGAACAGGAACCCACCGAAGCACCCATGCCCGGTGAGAACCTGCGTCAGGCGGAAGGTGAGGACGCCGTGGCGCCTCTCTACCCACTCCTCAAAGAGGGAACTTACCGCCGCAATTGTGGCGTGCCCGGCGCTGGGTTGCGACAATCGTACTCGCCATGTCGCCATGAGATCCTGCCGGAGCTCTGTCCGCCGTGCCGCGATTTCCCGCGGCAGCGGAGTTTCGCCCCGGCGTTTCGCCTCCTCGCGCCACTCCCACATGTGGGCGAGGACCTTTGCCTCCAGATCCCATGGCGGCACTCCGGCAAGGAGGCTCGCCGCCTCGCACGAGACCGTGCGGCATCCCCGGATTAGCCGGATGGCCATGACCCTCTGGGCCGCACTCAACCGGCGCGCTGGGCGCAGCCTCAACGAGGGCGCCCACACCGGTGCCCCGTAGAGGGCCATGGACCGCACAAATCAATGCATTAAAAAATAACTGATACCAAGATAAGAATTCCCCATTTTATTTTAAAAGCGGGAATCCACGAGGAATCTGGGTCGCCCGGTGTTTCGGACGTCATTTACACTATATAAATTAATAGTCAACTAGGTTAAACTATGTTGCGGTCGGCTTTGGGTCTTGGAAAATAAATAGCTATAACCCATAGTCACACCCTCATACCCTCGGAAGGTCCAAGTAATAAGCTATGGCAAGAGCGACGTATACCGTTACGTAAAACAAACAAGGTGTTAATTTTTGATTTTCATTTCTTTTTATTATTACAAATAAAATTATCAGAATTGAAACAAAAACTTGCTGTTAAATAATCACAAGAACACTGACGATGGGAATACATGATCACTGAATTAAGAAAAAATCGAAACGTAAACTTAAAATTCTGTTTAGTGTAAAATGAAAGTATTGTTTTACTCGAGGGAAGTATTACCACGTTGTGAAGGATTCTTGGAGCAAATCAAAGCAACAAATGCCAGCTAGTCCCTGGGAACCGGAACCTTTGCCACCTATTTTTAACTTCAGCCCCATAAATTGGCTTTCCTCATCTTGACTGTCCGAAGTTGTTGTCTCTTGGTCTGAATTATTTGTCGGGGAACTGGATGGTGTCCATTTCGTATTATCCATTTTGGCCTGGTCAAATTCAAATTAATAATAATATATATAATAATAATGGACGGCGCCGGCGAGGCCGGCCCAAGAAGAGGTGGCGAGACGACCTCGACGCGTACTCCAAAGGTTGGATCGAGGTGGCCCGGGAAAAGGATACTTGGAGGGATTTGGGGGAGGCCTTTGCTCAGCAGTGGGACAGTGTAGGCTAATATAAAAAAAAAAAAATATCTTAGGACAACCAACACAACGTTATCTGATCCCAAACTAAGCAGAGCCTGTACTATGGTAATCAGACAACTGATAAAATATACTAATATATTTCTAAATACATACATATTATAGATAAATTACACCCAGACACAGAACAATTGACTGTGCTCATCACACAAAGATTTGTCCTGTGTGGGAATCGAACCCACGACCTCAGTCTTAGCAGTCAGAGTCACTAATTAATTAACAAAGTTACTATTTATAAAGTACTACATTCTTACATTCAAGGGTTGCATCGTAAGGTTCAACCTGACACGAAACTGAAAGGCACAGCAATTTGTAAAAATAACTAAATAATTTAACAAAACTAATTATGACATAAGGTTGTGTACAAAGGTAGGTGATCGAGTCACATAAAAGGGGTTGGACCAATCTGGATAATTTGTTTTTAGTTTCATAATATTCCAAATAAGGTTTTGGGAAACGAAAATGAGAAGTTTCCAGGTATTTTTTTTTTTAATGGAATGAATGTATCAATTTCTGAACGACTTTTCCCCAAGTTTCCTTTGACAACTCTATTATCTACAGCGAAAATGTTAAACAGCATATATGGAGCATACTGCAAGACTTAAGGATCAACCTACGTATTATAGCAAAAATACCAAAAACACCAATGACAACTAGTGTTGGGTATTTAGCCGGATAAATGATCAAAATGGATAAATACTCGATAAATATCCGGTTTTACTGAGAATTTATCCAAAACAGCTGATAAATACTATCTCAAGTATCATTAACGAAAATTTTGTAATTTTACAAAGAAAACGATTGAAATTAATTAAAATTTAAAAAAGAACGAAAGAGAAAGTACTTTAACAGTTAAAAACCCAATATTTACAATAATTTATTTCACTCAATCATGAATAGAGTTCGTCAGAAAATAATCACTTCAATCATTCAAAATAAACCAATATTTTTAACAAATTTAAATTTTGCTGCTTTTTCTGTCGTCGCCCCTTATTTTTTTTAATGTAAATGTTTGTGTGTGGTCTAAAATACCTTTCTGTTGCGACAGATACGGTGTTGAAAGAATATCCACTGCTAGTTTAGTTAACTTTGTTGAAAAACACATTTCTTTCCACCAGGCTTTTTTTGGGTGGGAATCATCAAGTGACGTCTCCCGCTCTGGGTGGAGAGGAGAAGGGCGTGTTAGACTTTTACTGACTAAAACCCACCCGTTTTCTTTCAGTTGCCTATGCCAGGGCCACGGTAATTCTTTCGACCAAATCCGCAACCCTGGCAGGCATCGGTCCACGCGGACTCCATCAAAAATGCTGACATCTCTTCGAGGTGCGCGCGGAACACAACGTGCTGTACACCCGAGCCTGGTCCCTACCTACCTAGGCACGGGCTTGCGGGCGGCGAGCAATGGGTAGCTCGCCGCCCGCAAGCCCGTGCCTTCGGTGGACTGCAGTTCGCAGTTAACTCCCGATGCCCGGGGAGTCTCCTGCGGTGGCTAGGGGCGTGAGAGCGCAGAGATTGCTTCTCCCTCGCGCTCGACTAAGGGGCTTATTTTGTTAGTGTTCTTCCAAATAAAAGGTTTTCACCAACAACCTTTCCCACCCTTATGCAGCGAATGTTGGCATTACGTCCACGTTCAACAAACCATTTCGACATTCCGTTTATAAAATATATGGCATCCAGTTCTTATCTTAGTCTTGATTTAACTCGACCTTTAGTATTTGGGTGAAGCAGATCATCATCATTATCATCGCTCTTATCTTAATTTATTTGGGGTCGGCGCAACTTGTCTTTTTCTTCCACACTTAGCTACTAGTCACCATCTTCACACCCTTTCTATCCATATTATTCACACAGTTCAGACATCGTTTCTTTGGTCCCCCCCTACTCTTTTAGATATCGACATTCATACTCAAAACTTTCCTCACGACATTATCCTCATTCCTCCGTACCACGTGCCAGCAGCAAGTTTCTGAGTCAAGCAGATAGGCGGGAAAATTTAAAAGCAATAGTTTCCCTTTTTGCCACTGCTGAGAAAATTTAATTCTTGGCTTTATTATCAAGAAACTTAATAATAGACAAAATAAACCTCATTTTAGTTTTCTTATTTTAGAAGATCTTATACACTGGGTGGGCACTAATTGGACTCTATTTGAAAGAGAAAAGCATTGATCTACGCAATCCTACCAAAATAACATCAAGCAAGACTGCTTGTGTCATTTGACATGACAGTATCTTCTATTGTTAACACTAAGAGAGTGATTTTTGTTTTTATCAGGTGCCACACCTTGTGCCACACGGCAGCTTTAACTTCTCTCCCGATTTCCCTTGTTTTACAAAGCCTACTTTAATACCAGTTCTTTTGATATATTTTTTTATAGATTTTATTATATCTGCATAGTTTATGGCTCAAGAGCTAGCAAATTAATAGTGCGTGCTTCGCAGTTTAAGGGGTCAACATATTTTACTGATTGCATTTGTAGCGTGGTCACTAACAACACCAAACGTTTTTCGCCGTGTTTATAATGTCTTTTAGAATTTATTCACGGAGATATTCACTTGTGTGGCGATTCTGTACACTCTCATAAAGCAAGATCCTAAAAAAAAATCTAAGAGCATGTTCTATTAGAGACAGTGGGACTCCTTACACAATTACACCTCTGGCAATTGATATCAGAACTAAATAATGTAAAATATAGTATTTTGGAAAATCCAAAAAACAGTACAAGTCATTAACATTATAAAAGAATTATCCAAAGCACATAAAATATATTTATCCACCATTTTGAGTAAATAATCGATAAAAATGAGTAAAAACTAGTGTTTATCCGGTTCGGATAAATATTCGAGTATTTATCCACTGCCCATCACTAATGGCAACCCATTTTTATGTCCACGTAATCACTGTCTATTCCAAGGTTGCCTGGAAGAGATCGCGAGCGATAAGGCCACCCATTTTATCTTTTTAGTGTTAAATGTGTTTTTGTATTTTATGGTGTACATTATGGCATACATAAATAAATAGGACAGGATAACTGTCGGTGTGTTAGGTAAGCTAGCTTTAAATAAATTACCTCACACACCAACAGTATTATATATATTTCTACATTTTAATTTAACATACACAAATTCTAGTTATAAGTTATTAAATGAAAGTCATTAGCAATTACATTAAGGGCTTAGATGTAGAGTTGCGATAACCAGCCTGTAATTATGTACAATACATTAACTGTATTGTATTGTGTTATGGGTTGGTGACCAAACTCCAGTTTCTAATTTAGACCATACCAAAAACCACCACTTTTCATTGTTCAGTCAGTACAGTAAAAACTAACGAAACCCTCTGTTTTTAATTTAAGATTTTGTTGTTTCCAATGTCAGTTATCATCTCAAGACTTCATTAGTCGTTTTTTTTTTGGAAGCAACACCAAAATCGTGCCAATACCTATAACATGGGCACAAGGACAGACCAGCAATCGCTGGAGATCGTTCAATGTTATTTTTTTATGGTGATCAATTGTATATGCTTTATCGGAGATACAAAATTAACATCTGCCAATAAAGTTATTTGGTAGTTATAAATATCTGACATTGGAAAAAATCACTCATATTTAAGATTCTGACATTGGAAAAAATCACTCATATTTAAGATCAAAGTGGACATCTCCGTTATAGCTAGGCTGTTTCTCAGATGCACTCGATTTACCTGTTGTTCTGCCATAATGCTCTTAAACAGCTCCGGGTTCATCATTGCATAGTACCTGAGAGCATCCTCTATAGTGTATTCTGGTTCAATTTCAGGTGACCTCTTTTTCTGAATAATTTTGAATCCTGAAACTCTTACCGCTTCAAGTGAATTTTTTTTAATATTGTCTTTTAATTCTTTGTTTTTATAGCAAGGCCCCAGTATTAGGTACGGTTCCAGGTTTTGCTCAGGCTCAGGCTCAGGCCCGGGCTCGCACTGAGGACACTCGCATTTACAGTTCTTATACGATTTCTTTCCATTTTTGCACGATCGAAATAATTTGGGTTCAATGGAGGTACCGACGGTAGAACTGAATTTAGTTTCCTTAATACGCACTTGTTTCTGTTTTGTTTCTCCCATTTCTATCTGCATTGTTTCCTGAGCAGGACCTAATAATACTTTCATTCCTTAGTTACGAAATGGCAATACACAACTCGATTCCGGCAATCGTTCATCAGTAACCAGATGGTTGCTGACGATTGCAATGGTTCAGTCTCCGGCTCCGGAGCCTACCAGCCGGCCACGTGGCTATCTCCGAGGCCTGCCAGATGGCCTGCTCTGGAGCCAGGTACTGAACACGTTCAATGAAAAAGATGCATCTTTAATGTTAATTGGTGCTAACCGCAGGGACACACTGAATCGGTTAATATAGGTTTCATTTCGCACAATTCATGATGCTCAGGCTCTGTACCTGTAACAAATCTGATGTCAATGTCGATCGGAAGTACAACCCATTAATTCTAAGTGATGTCTGCATGTTTCAGAAGGCACATAATGGTACTGCGATTAGCTTACTAGTTTGCTACATTAATGCAACGTAACAAATTTTATTACTTCAATCTATCTTAGGGCTAATATTAATGTTCGACCCACATGAATGTTTTTAAGAAAATTACCAAAGTTACAAATTAAATGAAAATGAATTTACTTTGGGGAGCTGGCGGTGGCTCCGGGGCTTGCAGTTTAAGTAGTTTGAGACACCTTTCACACCCGATCGATTGGTGCTGTATATTGTTTTTTTTTAATGCTAGCTTTAACAGTTCTAGGATCGTTTCTGGACTACATTGACACGATTGCATTTGTGACAAGCTTGCTATTTTTTGAGAGGAACACGCCTCGTCAATTAGTTTAAAGGGTTTGGTATGATGTTGAGCAGAGTTAGCAAGATTTTGTTCGGGGGCCTTGGTAGGATATTGAGTGGGGTTGGCAGGATTTACAGCATGGGTTTGGGGAGAGCAGGCCTGATGATGAAGCCTGCACGGTTGATCGGAACCTGGCAATAACGGTACTCGTACCGACATAACCGATTCTTGCTGTTTCATGCCCCATCCCATATGAAATGGATTGCTAATCATACCTGCAAACATTTATTAAATTAGTTTTCAATTAAAACTGGATAAAAGTTGCCTATTATGAAATTGCGTATTTTCATTAATAAAGAACACTGTGCAGTTTCGTAATTTTTAAGGTGGTGAAATCATCGCGGGCATCCACTGTTTGGCACTAACCAGCCGGGACGACCGACGGATGGGTATAAAGCAGACGAAGGAGGAGGGGCCGCTGCTGAGACGAGCAGCATGGTACGCGTCGGGACCTACCTAATGTCATGTCAATGCCAGCGGCTTCGCCCGCGTGAATTCCGGATTTTTTTCCACAGGAAGGTACTACTGGGATAAAACGTATGCGTTAATCCAGGTTATGAACTATATGTGTTTCAAACTTATCCAAATCCGTTCAGTCGTTTTTGCGTGAAAGAGTACGAAACAACCATATATTATCATAAACTTTCTCATTTATAATATTAGTTAGTAGGAAATGCTGCAAAGAACACGCAACTCGCTGCCAAATAATTGAAAATAATATTAAATGGTACCTCTCTCGAGAAGTGGCGTTACTAGCCTAGACATGACGGTAGCTACGTATCTGTCGTTCTGACTACAGTCCACGTACTGAGTTGGATTGGGTTTACAGCAACACGGTCTGTCGGCAGTCGTATCCGTGCTTACGACGTTACGTTCTATTCTTTCCACCCTTCCCATTGGTGTATTAATTTGACACAATTTGTTCTCTGTTGGTTTGCTTCCATTGTTTTTTGGCATTTGATGTCCATATTTGGACAAAGTCTCTTTGTTGTGAAAAGATAATATTTGTATCGGTACAGCCCCTATATTAAACTTGTTTCCTTTTGCAGATATCTTCACTCCCAGATGTGCGGGGGCGGCACTTCTGCACTGCTTCGAATCTTTAAATTGACAATTTTATGTATGAACTTATTATGAAGTCGGAGAGAAGTATGTAATGTACTGCGCTGTAGAATTCATAATTCTACTGTCCTTATCTCGTATCTGTTTCGAAACATGTCTTCTCCTCCATACTTATCTATTAGTTGTCATCACGCTAGTCACTCCCTTTCTAGTAATTTCATCTTTCACAGAGTATATCCATCGTTTCTCTGGTCTTCCTCTACTCTTTTAGCATAAAATATATGAAGAAACAAAAACAATTTTCACAGGCAAGACCCTGTGTCCTAACCGCGATTTCGCGTGAATAAGAGATCATTTATATGAATTTTGACGAACAAAAGCGACATGACTAATCGCGCGAGTACGTTTTATTCATATGAACGAACACCATGACTGCATATTCGACAACTGTTGCCTTAGGCTACAGTTTCTCTAGAACATCAGACGCTACAATTGCTACCTTTTTAGCGTATGGTAACGTCACGACGGAAGGCAGCTGAGGATTGCCAAAGTTCGCTGCCATCGTCGCACCTAGCAGTCGCGGAATAGATCCCCAACCTTAAGTTAGAACGCGGAATAATACAGAGAAGACAATGCCATGTTTTTCCATAATGGTAACAAAGTATAATCCTACAATAAATTATTGTAAATTTTTTTGGGAGCAATATTTCTAATTAAATTATAAATATCATTTATAAAAATGGGACAGTAACTTTGTCGGTCTGTCTGTTACCTTTTCGCACCTATGCGGCTGAACAAATTTTAATCAAATTCGGCACACGGTCAGACCATGAATTGGGTTAGGATATAGGGTACTTATTATCTATATTATATTGTCCTGAGATATTATTATATTATATCCTTGTAGTTTATGCACATGGGATAGATTCTAACCTCTAATTGGGCGAAATTGCAGGCTAATAAGCTTTTGCCTGCCTTTTGCAGTTCGAGTAATAGACAATTGTAAAAAAAAAAACTGTCTTGTTACCATCTGAACTTTGAATAAGGTAGCGGTACCTGAAAAGGTGTGCCGGTTTTAGAAAAGCGTTGTCTCGGTGTAGGCATGTGATGCAAAGGAATGACGAAAATGTCGTTCGGAAATTTTTGAGTATGAATGTCGATGGCTTTAAGAGTAGGAGAAGACCAAATAAACGACGGATTGACTGTGTGCAAGATGATATGACTGGAAAGTGAGTGACTACTGAGATGAAGACCAATAGAGATGTATGGATGAAAAATGCATGATCGCTGACCCCAAATAAACTAGGTAAGGATAGGAATGATAATGATGTCTTTAGTACCGAGTTCTACTGGATTGACTTTAGTTTTCCATTGCACAGAAACTGGGCTCATCTGTATGCAAATAATAGAACTTTGGCCATCAGAAGATTTTCCTGCATCGTTGTCGAGTGACGGTACCACCACAAAGATGGAGGAGTCATCAGAAAACTCATTCTTTGTAAGGACTTGGTCGACCATAGTCTGTATGTCATATTCAGTGTAATTCAAATGGTTTATTACTATTATGGGTTCGCTATTTTTAGCTTTCTGTCTATTTTCCTCTTTCTTTTCATGCTCTTTCCATTGTTTTTGATAATGCTGTGCTTGAATCCATTCTATTGCCTTTTGATTAGATTGTGTTTTATAAACTTCCCTGTGTTTTTGATGGGGTTGTTTTTCATGCCCCTTCCATTCTTTTCGACAAGTTTGTGTTTGAGACATTCTGCAAACTAGATACCAGTCTGTAGGTAGGTACATATACGTTTCAATTACTGTCTGTTATAATAATAGTTCCTTTTACTAGATATTCACTTCGTGGATACTGCGGATTCCTCAGTAAAACTGACGCTGTAAGAGTATATTCATATCAAACATAACAAGGTTCTTAAAATTACTTCACTGGAGAAACATATATACTGTGTTAGTCATTAACATGATATTATAGTTCTGTCACAGACACTCAAAAGGGTCAGGGGCCTGAGGCCACAACACAACTGGGTATACTTTTACCAAGTTATTGTCCCAACGGCATCGTATACAGCACGCGTAGCATGACCACCGTAGAAATGGGTTTTGTCGACGGAAGAATAGACAAAATTACAGATTGTAGAAAGATTAAAGACAGAATTAAAGATTGTAGAAAGATTTGTACCATTTTATGCGGGCGTAGCATGAAAATTCTATCTCTATTCTACCGAGAATAGACAAAACCCATATCTACGGTGGTCATGCTACGTGTGCTGTTGTATCAATAGAGAAGTCTGAGTCGTGAGTCTTCAGTGGAGCTATGGCTCAAAAGATATTTGAATACCTGGTAATAAGGCGTGATGTGTGTTTTATGTAAGTAATACGCAAAAGTTAAGCTTGTGAAGCTTTCCTGATATTTTAGTGAAGTTATTTAGATATAAAGTCGGTTTTGGTAACTTAGATGTTATAACAGTAAAAAAGATTGTTTACTATACCTTTCATGACTAGATCTTATGTTCAAATTATTTCTCTTTTTCTCTCTATTATGGAATCATGAGAGGCGGTTAATTATTTTGATAAGAAAAATGCATTTTCGTATTTTCTGTGAATGGTAGAAGCGAAGGGTGACCACAGGATGACGTTATAAATGTCACATGACCACAGAACATCGAAACCATAGAGGAGTATGTGACTGATAGTCAGAGTAATTGGTTGTGATCAAAGAGCTTAAACCTTGGCTTAAACCAAGGAACTTAAATCCAATAGAGTACAAAATAATAGATTAAACATATATAGTAAGATTTTATTAGAATGTAAAATTTACTTATTTGATTGGTTGATTTTTTGTAAACGTATGCTTCATTGATTGACATAGAAACTGTAGAAATAATAAGCTACTTCGGAGCCGTCCTAATGTCGTACGAATAGTCTCTATTTGGTTTTCAAAATAAACCTATTTTTATATTTGTCCTAGTATTTTATTAAGTCTATAAGTGCAGGCCTAGAAGAAAAGAAAACCGCGTTTAGACATTATGCGAGCGTAATTTGCCCCTCAAAATGTATATTGTGGGACAAGTTGGTGGGAAAGTGGAATTATTCGCCAAAAGATCTTTAAAGCATTCTTGTGTCGTACTCTTGGAAGAGTCATCATCAGTAGCCTATAATGTTCCCACAGCTGAAACCAGGGCTTGGTAACGTTACCAAATTCACACTATAAGTATCGTTAAGTAACGTTATTTTCATAAAGTTAATTTTTTAACGGTAACTCGGGTAACGATACTTTGGTATCGAATCCTTAAAATAACGTTACCATTACCGTTACTAGTACCTATCGATACTTTTATCGTTACTTAATGCGTTGTTGTCAACCCGCACAACCTAAGCGGCACGCCATGGGCGGCGGTGCTCTACGGCAACATCGCCAATCAAACGATGCAAATGCAACTTCAATAATGTAGACGAAAGAAAGAGATGAAAGAAAATAAATAAAAATTTAACGTTACTCAGTTACCGGTAAAACGTATGTCAAGTATCGTTACCAAGCAAAACGTGACCTCTACTAATAACGTTATCTTCGTCCGATGAAAGTAACGATACCAAATTTTTAACGTTATTCAAAGCCCTGGCTGAAACTCAGGCTTCCTCTCGGTAAGGGAGTGCGCCATAATCCACCACGTGGTCCCAGTGCGGGTTAGTAGATGTTACATCTCTTCGGATTTTTGGTTCTAAGGCATGGTAGTTTTGTCATGACGTTTCCTTCTACGTTTTGAGAGCAATGATTAAGAAATAATTTACACAAAGTACGTGCTTGGGTTTGAACCATTTGGAACGTGGATAAAATCAGAACTAATGCCTTTATCAGGTTTTTTTCTCCTAACTCACATTACAACGTAAAATTGAAAATCCTGCCAGGGTCGCGAGATTGTTCGAAAGGGATACCGTGACCCTGGCACATGAGTAACTGAAGGAACACGGGTGGGTTTTAGTCAGTAGAAGTCTGACACGCCCTCCCGCTCCGCCCAAGAGCGGGAGACGTCATTTGATAAATTCCCATACAAAAAAAAAAAATGTACAAAATGTAGCCAGAAGCCTATAAGACAAATAAAAATATTAAAAATAAAATGCGTCAATGTCTTATGAATTACGCACTAGCTGAATGGCTCTGATGAACTAACCATGTTGTTAAATACTATTGTTATTGCAAACAGTTCCTACACATTGACATTAATATTTTTAGGGGAAGTACAGCCAACAAAATAGATAAGTAACCTGGGTCGCAGGTGTAGATGTTTGTAGTGTATCTAGTAAGAATCCGATGGATGTTTTCGAATTTTTTGACTAATAAACTATTTGTTTTCTGTTTGTTGACAGAGAATGATAATTATCTATCTGTTCTTTGCGTGTCTTTTTGCCAATATTTTTAAACTAGCTTTTGCCCGCGACTTCACCCGCGTTAAGTTTCTTGTTCCCCCGATTCTTCCCGTCGCGTCGAATCGCCTACCCGTGCGATTTTCCCCATTTTTGCAACATTTTTCATTACTGCTCCGCTCCTCTTGGTTGTAGCGTGATGTTATATAGCCTATAGCTTTCCTCGATAAATGAAAGCGTAAAAAACAAACTTACATTCGCATTTATAATATTAGTAGGGATAGCCCAAAGAATCACCAAACTTAAGAGGCAGCGGGCACATTTCTTGTTCTAGAAACAGATGGCTGACGGAGCCGAAAGGTTCTAGAGTGGTAACCACATAGCATTGAAAGGCCTCCCGCACGGTGGACCGATGACCTGATAAAGGTCCTAGGAATCCGATGGATTTAAAAAGCATAGAACCGGTCGATATGGCGGTGGGGGAAGACCTGTATCCAGCAGTGGACGCTATTCGGCTGAAATTATGACAATGATGATGAAAATTAACTCAAACAGCCATACAAATGAAATGAATATGGAAATAGAAACATATTCGATCAAACTCTGCTCCATATCGATTGTTACAAAATGAAATCGGCAATGTTACCATCCAATCCCAGTTACCATTCGTGAATCTTAGAGAGTCTATACAACAGAAAATCGAAAGACTGACAACCAGTCTTACCAAGGGGTATCGTACGAGTATAACTCAGTTACTGGAAAGGTAGTCGTCTCATGTAAAATACTGATATTCAAATGTTACCGGTTAGACTGACAGCCAACCCCAACATAATCAAATCAAATCATTTCTTTATTTGTATAGAATGCAAATGTTACAATAGTGCTGTTACTTTCGGATATGTTTCCAGTACATTCTGCCTGTTGGCATACAAAAATATATTGAGTAACTTACTGACAGATAATTTATAAATTAGGTACTTATATTTAAAATTAGATCATGGATCAGCTAAGTCTAAAGTGATTAACATAATAAATGAGATATAGTGAAGCAAATATTACAATTCATCATTTATAAAATCGGTAACAGAGTAATAACATTTATCTATCAGCAACGACGTCAGGAGTTTCTTGAATTTTATTAAAGGCTGATCTTTTATACAATTTGGCGATTTGTTAAATATAATAAGTGCCATATCAATAATGTTTTTTTTTTAAGCAAAGTAGTGTTATATCTACCAGTACACAATAGACTCTGATCTCATGGCAGTAGTTCGCATTCTCGTATCATTTAATGCCGGAAATAGATGCTTGTTATTTTTAACGAATATACATACTTCGAGAATGTATATACTAGGGAAAGTTAGTACCTATCTTGTGTTTCTTGAAAAAAGGAATGCAACTATCTGTAACCTTGAGATTATAAATGGATCGTATGCACCGTTTTTGGGCTTTAAATATAGACTCCCTTTCGGAACAATTACCCCAGAATACTACACCAAACCTTAGGACAGAGACCACCAAACCGTGATATGTAACCATTAATGTATCGACGTTAACTTTCTTGGATCGTTAACTTTTCTTCATATAGTTAGGAATTACACAAGACAAATTTTATTTTTGAAGTACTTAATTAAGTACATGTAGTTGCAAGAGGAAAAGGAAGAGAATTGAAATTCCATTGCGCGAAAATACTCGCTGTGGTTTTATTACTTCCGTTATTTATGCCATTTTATTACCGCCGTGACGAAAAACAGCATCACTCTAAGGCCTGAAACTGCGTTAAGCGGGCGCCCGCGCGATTTCATACAAAAGTGCACCGTCACGGAGCCCCGCGCGGGTGTACGTTGCGGAGAGGCGGGCCCCGCGCTAAGTAACTTTAATTCCTGTTAAACTTGGTTTTATGGTTTCCCGGCTGCTTACGGTTTGTCAAACCGTGATGATATATGGACATGTTATATTCCGTTATATGTAGTTTTTGGCCAGGCTGTAATGTGTTCATTGAAATCCTACTAATATTATAATTGTGAAAGTTTGTTACTTAATCACGCTAATACGGCTAAACAAATTTGGATGGAAATTTGACAAACAGATGGTTTATAACCTGATTTAACACACAGGGACCTTAAACCCAGTATAAGGTTCCTCCCACAAGATGACCAATGACCTGGTGAAGGCCACAGGAATCTGCTGGATGCGAGAAGCACAGAACCGGTCGAAGTGGCGGTGTTTGAGGAAGGCTTATGTCCAGTGTGGACTTCTTTCGGCTGAAATGATGATGACGTGGGCGAAGCTGCTGGCAAAAACTAGTCATTTATAAATTAAAGCAAACTTCGATAAATCGAGTTATGAGGGTATTACCGCACGTACGTTGTTTAGTCGTTGTTTTAAAAGGGAGTAAGCATTGAGATGAACACAAAATTGTTTCCAAATCTTGTTTACTTACTAATAATTATTTCCCAGCAAACTTGACTGATTAAAAATACACAAACTATAGAAAAGGTTACACTAATACAGAACTGTATTTTCATGAATCCAAAATATTTATAAAGTTCCATTTAAACTGTTTAACACAATGTGGTGTTACTTATTGGAGTTATTTGGCATGTTGAATGCTTGAAATGTTTGTCTCTTGAATCATATCGAAGCAACAAACACCACTAAGACCCTTAGATCCCGAACCTTTCCCTCCTATAGAAAACTTGAATCCTCCGGAGGGAGCCTCATCCTCAGGCAACACAGGCGGCGGAGTAGGAACACGAATAGGAGCAACAGGCGAGGAAATTACACCCAAAGTAGGAGGGGGAAGACCGTATTTGGGCGGAGCAGGGGGACATTCGCATATTACATCTTTATTTTTCTTTTTCATTTCTGGTTCAGGTGGCGGGGGATAAAATTCTTTTAGAAGGTGCGGGTTCATAGATACATAGTACCTGACTGCATCTTCCACTGTTAATTCGGGCTCAGGTTGTACCGGCGGTTTCTTCTTTTTAAACATTTTAAATCCTGATTGAGTCTGCGTCATATCTGATTTCTGTCTCAAAACTTGCTTCTCATCAACCCACTGATAACTTTCGTACAAAAAGGGTTCTGGTTCGGGTTCCGGTTCGGGAGGACATTCACAAATTACATGCTTATTCTTTTTACCACGCTTACCGTTAGCACAAGCACAGTCCTTAAGGTGTTTTTTTGGGTCAGTGGAAGGTCTCTGACCTGCTTGACAGTAAGTCCCTCCTTGGTCCATTTGGCACACTCCTCCGTCGGGACCAAGCACATCTTTCTCAGGGCCCTTTATCTTTAGGTCGCAAGAACAGCACTGGCAGCCCTCGGACCTGGTCCCCGCCCTTGGTCCAGCTGTGGTCTTTGACATTGGTGGCTGATACTGTTCGCACGGACATAAAGGTCGAAATTTAATCGTTTTATTCTTACCACTACACGAACATTTCATTTTGTGTCCTTTTATGTACTTAGGACGTGAACACTTTCCACAATCTTCATCATCATCTGAAAATTATAACAATATGTTTAAAAGTCATTTCATATCGAAACGGACGCGATGTGACCCGTGAACAATTCTTATGATAACACGAAAATAAAAAGCGTCAATGTACACCAATAGGCATGAGGCCAATCACTTCGCATGTGTAGTAATAGCGCGGTTCGCGTATAAACGGGGGGGGGGGGGGGGGGAACATTAGCCGAGCACACCTATTGCTGAGAAGCGAAACCTGTGCGGTGCAGTAGAAAACTGAGTGAAAATAAACTGTGAATTAAGACTGTTAACCAACTATAATGACGTACAAAAAACGAAGTCTCGTTTATAGAGGGGAAGTAATCAAAAACTTATATATATAAACGAGTAATTCTTGTATATATATATATAATCTGAATCTCGGAAACGGCTCCAACGATTTTCATGAAATTTAGTATACAGGTGGTTTCGGGGGCTACAAATCGATCTTGCTAGGAGCATAGCTCGGTTATCCAGATAGGTACTATTATTTATACGAGGAAATGCTATAGCTCTGGAGCTCCTAATATTAAAGGTACGAGTCAGTTTCTAAATCATACAATTATAATAGGTATAATTATAAAATATATAATAAAAACATGAGCAGTAATAAAAGTATTATAAATTTGATCATCACCAATTAAAGACCCAGGATTTCCTAATTCAGCACGAATTAATGATCTTAATGACAAATAATAAAATGAACTATAATGGTCCAATATCTTTATGATTCATTTTCGCTATAAAATAAATAAATAAAATGGCTGAGTTTAAGCGATAAATTGTAAATTTACTAACGAGAGATTTCTCTTTAATTAAAAAAAAAAATTAGCTTTATATTCACAATAATGATATCAAATTGCAAATTTTAACGAGTAGAATTTTAAAATAGTATAAACACCGATATTTTATTGTGTCCGTGGGGACTGTAGATCGATGTTTCATATCAAAACGCGATTTCTTCCAATGTTAAGTAGCAAATTAACCGATTTTGTAGGCGCAATGCTGAAATTTGCAATAAAACCTAAAACTTTCTAAAAATTTAAAACTTTCAGAAAGTTTAATTGTGGCTCCTGCATTCAAACGTCCAAATTGAAGCCCCGCCTTAATCCTCGACAGGTCGTTAAAATTTAAGTCGTTTGATGCACCAAAACGAAACGAGTATTTTCTGCTGAATTTGAGATGGATAAAATGCTTTCATTTGACATAAAAAAACAAACGATTATTTTTAGTATCACTGACATAACGATCGTGGTATCGGCCGCAGTCTTGGTGGTAGGGCCCGCTAAACATGGCAGGCTGATACCCGCTGACGGAGAGTATGCATGAGCATTGATTTCACCAACAAAAAATCCCTAGTATTAAATGCATTCTAATTTGTTGTAGAAAAAGAAACTATATAAAGGTAAGACAGCAAATAAATATATATCTGTCTCCACAATCCAGTTGTTCCACAATACGGCTAAGCTCTGCGCTCCGAAGATTGCAGCTTAGTAATTACACTACAGCTGGACGCGAAGACGAAGGGCGTGTCCTGCCGCGACGTGCTCACCAAGGCGAGGACGGCGGTGTACCTCAAGGAGCTCGGCGTCGCCGACGGCCTCTGGGTGAGAGTCACTCTGGGCCCCCGATGCTGGAGGTTCCCGGTGCGGCCAGCGGCCCGACCGCTGACGCTCTGGCGGAAAGGCTCAGAAAGACTCACCGGACACGGCTACTTCGGAAGGTTCCTGTCCCCGTACGGTTATTTCCGAATAAGGCGGGAGGAAACGCCCGGTTGTAACCATTGTGTGGATCACCTAAAGCACACGGTGGAGCATACGGTGGAGGTCTGCCTTGCCTGGGCGGAGCACCGCTGTGGCCTCTTGAAGGACATAGTAGTGACGATCTCTCACGTCCGGTCCTGGTCCAGGACATGGTGCAGAGTGAGGTAAGGACCAGGCCCGGGTCGACGGCGTGATATGTTCCACGTCCATCTCAAAGAGATGTCAGTAAGAATTGAAGGGGTCTGATGTTCGAAAAAGTTACCGTGGCATAGGCAACTGAAGGGGCACGGGTGGGTTTTAGTCGGTAAAAGTCTGATACCCTCCTGCTCCACCCAGAGCGGGAGACGTGATTTGTTGAGTTCACACACAAACATAAAAATATTTTTTTGTGGATATTTATTTTTATGTGGTGATTATGTTATCACATAAATTCATACCACGTATTTATTGCACGTAACAATACTTCATTATTTACATTATATTGATTTGATTTGTATTTGATTTTTTCAGGATGATTAATGATCACTAAGAAATAAGAAGGCATCACTGCTCCATGCACTTGGTTAATGAGTATTTTGAGATACAGGAATAGTATATTACATGGAACTACATGGTTTAATCATCGGTGGCTATAAAGGATGCACGGAACCAAACAATAAAGATGTTTAAAATTATAGTTACCTGAATCATTATTGATGAGTTCAACAGGTTGAGGATTATTGCAGATGGTAACTTGTTTGGATGCTGATTGTTCAGCAACAGCATCACATCCCGTTGACTTCAAATTAAATGGTTTTCCTTTAAGTACTTGTTCGAATAGTTCTTTCATTTTTTCTGGACTGCACTGGCATGGCTCTGACTGCTTCGGACCCGAAACAGGTTTAAGCTCTGTGATTGTCTCTGCGATTGGCTTTGTCTTTCGTTCGGGCGTTTTTGGCATGGGTGTGCCAACAGGAATTTCGAAAAACTCTGATGGATGATGACAGCCATAATTTCCGAGACACGGAGGTATTACACACGGACTTACTGACGTTGGAGTTCTGTTAATGGACATAATAGATACTTGCTGAGTTGCGTTCATTTTGGATAAACGGTAGTACCCGTCGCGGTTTACGCCTAAAAATAATATCAATAATGTAATAATGTTTATAAATTGTAAAATAATAAATACGTTCAAAAACACGCACAAAGGCTGAACGGATTTGGGTGGTTTATCCCACGAATTTGGTGAATTTATAACTCGGATTAACGCATAGATTACTTTTATCCTGGTAGTATATCCCCGTAGTATTACCTATATATTATGTAGGTATATTATTTTCGATCATTTCATTTGACTTGGGGTGAAGCCGCTGGCAAAAAAACTAGTTCTTAATTTTATCTTAGACATCACACGTCGTAGGCGTTGGCATTATTAGGCCATTACTTACGGCTATGCTTAGTTTAAAGCGTTCGGATTTTTGAAAAGCGGCAGTCCGGGCAGGTTTCTTAACTGTTGCAGCTAAATGAAAATGTCTTAGGAGAAGTCTCCTTCGGAGGAGTTCTTAATTTTTTGAGTAAATTGTAACCTTACCATCCGACGTACCTTAGCTATCTGACACCAAATATTACGAGCTAGGGTTCGGCTTAAAAATAATATTTCAATTTACACCAAAAACACTATCAATTTATTCAAATAGTCACAAAAATACAGTAATGAGAAATTGTCTCTCACTGGTATTTCACTGTTTCGTATTCCCAACTGTTCTGACTCGCAGTACTCTGTTTATATTATGATGAGTTAATATAAACAGCGGTAGCGTGGCGTTTCTACTAAGTTCTAATATTTTTTCCAAAACTTTCGGGTAATTAGTTCTGTGTAGTTCCTCTACTCGATAATAGATGTCAGTAGCGTGGCGGTATTTTTTGTCCTACTTAATGTTATTATTATAAGCGATATGATATTTAAATAAAACTAGATCGAGTTACCATATCAACATAAATTGGTTTATTTTTAACTTCATCATGCCTACATTCCCCGTTGAGATAGACAGAGGTGTATTTAAGTAAGTCCACTACAATTGTTAGGTCCCATGCCGTGGTCCCATGTAATAGGAGTAAGGGTAACAGTTTGGTACCCGCGAAATGGGAAACGACATAGAGGAAAGCCAAGGAAACACTCTATGAGCTATAACTCTAAACCGCAGGAGGTTAACTGTGGAGTCTAAAAATCGCTGAAAATTTTGAATTTAATAACAATTTTTTTAACAATATAAATTTTCGGTACTTTTAATTAAAAAAAAATAACGAAATTTTCAGCGATTATAGTAAAATATCTATATTTTCTCATAAAATTATTTCGCAAATTTTATTTGTTTATAATCATATTTTTTTTAAACTTTTAAATAAACAAATTGGAATTTTAATGACTTCTCAGTACGATAATCATTTTTTTTTTAGTAGTACGCGTTATATATTTAAGCTCTTTATTTCAAAATAAAATTTCCGTGCCCGGTATTAGTTTAAATAATATGAATTTTTATATGACGCAGCGGCGAGCGATACAAGTGCTGCGCGCTACTGAGCTTAGCTGTTAAGGCTGTAGATCGCTACAAATGACACAATTATTTAATAAATGATTTTTACAATTCAAGTTTTTTATATTTTTACCAATATTTGCACAGAGTAATCAAGATATATTTATAAAAGTATTATTTAGATTTAAATAGAATAAAATAAACGTTTTAATAAAATATAATGCACTAGCACATTTGGCAGTAATAAAAATAAGACTCTTCTGTATATTTTATGTTTATTTTTATTTGACGGATTGCAACATTTATTTACCGGACCCATTTCTTCCAGTGGCTAATATTTAAATAATTATTTAAGACTGCGACAAGGACTAAATGTAATAATAAAACACAGCTTTCACGAAAACAAAAAATCTTTGTTAGTGTAGCATAAATTTATGCTAAGAAACTATTAAAAAACAAATGAATCTTGATAGCTAACGGAATTCACATTTTTTTTCTCTATTTATAAATAACAAATGAATCTGAAGGCCTGCGCAGACGAGGTATTTTTGTCCGCGGAGTTTTTATCCGCTAAAAATAGATCGCTTACAATTGTATCGAGTAACGCAAACGAAAGATTTAAAAGTACCGCGTAAAATAAGTACCCCGAATAAACGAGGATATGCAGAGAGCGGACCGGACAAAAGTACGGGGGAGTCCCCGAAAAAAATAGAACTCGTATGACTAGGCGAAGCAACGCACATGGCGGACTCTAGTCCGCGTTGTGCGCTCGAGAGTGATATAAGGGGATGGACCCAGTATTTTCTTTTAAAATGTCTTCTCTTTTTCTTAAACTTCATGTGAATCGCAACACAACGTAACCTCTGAATATTTGCCTCCATAGCGTGCACTTTTCTACATTTTCGGGCAAAAAATGATCGCACACCGCGTGCGTTGAGTTCGCGGTAAATCTGCGGTGAACTTTTTATTCGAGGAGCGTACTTTTTCCTCCGCCGCGGAGAAAAGTCCGTCGTCTGCGGAGGCCTTGATGGTGAAGCTTATTTTTTTTTTCTGAAAATATTAGTCAGTTGGATAAATAATTTTTAATACATACCTCGATAATACTTTTTTATAAATATGTCTTAATTACTCTGTGCAAATATTGTTAAAAATTTACAAAAATTGAATTGCTAGAATCATTTATTAAATAATTGTGTCATTTGTAGCGATCTACAGCCTTAACAGCTAAGCTCTGTAGCGCGCAGCACTTGTATCGCTCGCCGCTGCGTCATATAAAAATTCATATTATTTAAACTAATACTGGGCAGTGAAATTTTATTCTGAAATAAAGAACTTAAATGTATTGATAATAAATAAAAATAATAACGCGTATTACTAAAAAAAAAGATTATCGTACTGAGAAGTCATTAAAATTTCAATTTATTTATTTAAAATTAAAAATAAAATATGATAATAAACAAATGAAATTTGCAAAACATGTGAACAACATTTTATGTGAAAATATAGATATTTTACTATAATCGCTGAAAATTTCGTTAAGTTATCTTAAATAGCTTTTTCAAAATTATTTTTTTAATTAAAAGTACCGAAAATTTTTATTGTTAAAAAAATGTTGTTAAATTCAAAATTTTCAAAAACTGTTTTGAGGGATGATTTTTAGGTATGACTACTTTCGATAATTATATTTTAATAAGTTTTCTATCATCAAGTGGTAAAAGGGGGTCCACTTGACGTGTTTTGACTCAGTGCAAAAATTGCATCCTCCTAACATTTCCGCAAAGAACTATATTCATGAACCAACCATGCCACGCAGGCTCAAAAGAAAATAACTCTCAGGATCTATCAATATAAACTGAATCGAAAAGTGGACTTGCAAATGGACAAGTACCGATTAAGTGTGGCAAAAAATTTTAGCCTATTGCTAAATGTCTAAACTAGACATAAACACGAGGAAAAAAATTGTAGCTACAAAACATATTACACAATTGCTATTTAATTGTAGCTACACACTGATACAGTATTATGGAACATACATTAAGCCGTTGTATAAGAAAGGGGAGAGGACTTCAATTAAAAATTATCGACCAGTGGCATTAATACCGATATTCTCGAAAGTCATAGAAAAAATAATACATCACCGATTGTACAATTTTCTCGAAAGTAAGAATGTACTGGTTGATGAACAAAAAGGTTTTAGAAAAAATAAGTCAATCAATGTTGCTATTTATGATTTTCTCAAGAAAATTATGTCAAGTGTAGATAACACACTACCCATTTGTGCCCTGTATATGGACATGACGAAAGCCTTCGATCATGTTGATCATACTTTACTTATTGACAAACTCGAAAGATGTGGAATTCGCGGCAATGGTCTTAATCTTATTACATCATATTTAAGCAACCGGCAACAATGCACAGAAATAACAAATATAAATATTAAAACCAAACGAGAAATGATATATCGGTCAAAACTTAGAAGGGTGAAGTACGGTGTACCTCAGGGAAGCGTATTGGGTCCCCCACTGTTTCTGGTGTACATAAATGATCTTCCAAAAAGCATCAATCATCCAACAGTACTATTTGCTGATGACTGTACAATTATGATAAAAAAAGATGATTACGATAATTATGAACAAGAAATTAATGACACGCTAAAGCAAGCTATAGATTGGTTACAGGCAAATAATTTAAAAATTAATTTAGAAAAGACGTGTATAATGCATTTTAGTCAGCGACAACGACAACTACCAGTAAATATTAGTCACAATGGACATTCAATTACAAAAACGGATAAAACGAAGTTCTTAGGGTTAATAATAGACAGTCAACTTACGTGGAAACCACATGTTGAAGAAATTTGTAAAAAACTTAACAGTTTTGCTTTTGCTCTTCATAAACTGTCCAAATTTGTAAACCCTGACGCCGTGCTTGTTGCCTACCACAGCTATGTAGAATCCGTTCTAAGATATGGAGTCGTGTTCTGGGGTAATTCGACTGACACTAAGTACGTTTTCATTGCACAAAAAAAATGCGTACGCGCTTTGGGTAATATACACTCAAGGGAAAGTTGTAAACCATATTTTGAATCCTTGAAAATTCTTACATTACCATCATTGTACATTTTTGAGGTGGCAGTGTTTGTTAAGACAAACCCACAGCTTTTCGAAATAAGAGCCCCAGCTGACCCAAGGTTAAGGAAAAGGGATTCGAGCATTCTTTGTGTTGATCGTTGTAAAACAGCCCTCCTACGTAAAAGTATTTATCGAATGGCTCCAGTTATTTACAATAAAATTCCTCGACCGATAAAAAATCTCAATATTGACATGTTTAAAAAGAAACTGAAACAATTTTTAATTTATAAATGTTATTACTCCACAGCTGAGTTTATGGAGGACACCACTGATATTTAGTATGTTACAATTATATTTTTTTTTTCTCCTCATTGGTTTAGATGTTGTTGAAATGTATGTTTCCTTATTTTCAGACTTACGAATATTTTAGGTTGCACTGTCTTATATTCTTGTGCTTGTGTTTACATTATTATGATACTGATATTGCTAATTGTGTAGAACTGTATGTAGGTGTTAATTGTGTGTTAGAAATTGTGTGTTAGTGTATAAGTATTTTAATTATTTTATTTTAATTGTGTGTCTATGATATCGACACAAATAACTTTTAGTTTTATTTGTATGCTCTCGGGTAAAATGTAGCGAACTGTGCATCTTCTTATAACATCCTATTGTAATTTTTAACCTACATTTACAAATAAATGTGATTTGATTTGATTTGATTTGATTTGATTACATTGTAGATTTTTTGGGTCTAATTTTATAAAGATGTCAACAAGAAAGGGCACTCGAAATTGTCTAAGGTTCAGTGATGTGGTGGTATGAATATAAAGTTCTGGTTCTGACGATGTTACAATTAATATCCGCGCATGAAATAGATTTATTATTTATTTATTAAAACTTTATGCACAAGTAAAAAAATACTGTACACAGGCGGACTTAATGCCTGAGGCATTTTCGCATTTAATCATTTGATTTCAATATTTTCCGTCTAATATTTTTTTAATTTAAAGTTTACTTAAATTTCACCGTAAATATTGTGTAAATGATATTTTTTCTGAAATAAAAATCACATAATTTCTCCACCACAGACTTTTTTCCCGCTCTTCTATTACCCCATTTGTTCCAGACCTTGAAAAGCAATCCGATTTACACGTACAATATAATATTTTAAATGTGTATTAAATACTCTTTTTACATAACGTAGACTTAAAAGAAAGCTTGAGTAGTACATACCTGGGTTTACAAGAAGAGGCGTAACCAGATTAGAAACTGCATTTGGTACATATAGATGTTCAGGCTTATCAAAGTGGATTCCATGTATTTTAGGTGCACAGCAACATGGCCGGTCCGATGTGGTGTCCGTGCTAACACCATGATACAATATCATATTTTCATATGGTGTAGTAATTTGACAAAGTTTATTTTTTGTTTTGTCTTTTTCTTCCAGTTTGTGCGAAAAGTAATTTGGTAGTCTATGACGGACCCTAGATTCTTTATTGTGAAAAGATGCTACGGTCTCTTGCATTCCGTCCATGCAATACTTTTTCCCTTTTGCAGATATTTTCAAGCCACGTGTGCTAGATGAATTCCTTCTAGACGATATTTCTGCAATTCAAAATATTCGTTATTTTGAGCGAAAGATTTTTGTTTTTGTACAATACTACAATCATCCTCATTCGATTGCCTTTATTCCAGTTTATTTGTGATCGGTGCAACGTGTCGTTATTCAGAATAAATATTATTCAATTAACCCTAGACTTTGAGAATCATTTATTTAATTATCCACTACCAGTGGTACCGTGGGTTTCCTAAAATGGATTCTATGAAAGCATCTCCTATCTTCAATCAACGAACCATAAACGTATTGTTTAAGACACCACCCACCACTGGACCCACACCATTGGACAACACCGTGGTGGTGTGCCGTTTACAATGAGAGTACAAATACTTTTTTACGAACGATAGAAAAATAAATGCATACCATTAGTATTAGAACTTCATTAGGGTGGTGAAGTTACCAATAAAAAAATGTAAACGACACCCTAGTGGTGTTGTAAACAATACATGGACCCCATATCGCGGAGTGCCTATCTGAATTTTTATCATCTCATGTGTAACCAGCTAATCAGCGTAGACTACATATACCAATCCCGATTCATGAGTAACCAATGTACCTAAAACAAGCTGGCAAACACAGGCAAATTGATGGGGTACAAAAAATATTCTAATACAATATGGAGAAGTGTTAACCTCGCTAACAATCATAAGATACCAACAAACCAAACCTTGGTTTGTTTTAAGTGAGTGGGTCACTTACATTAATTTGATACGAGCAGAAAACGAAATTAGTAGTAAAAATAATGTACGCGTGTATCGTACTAGATCCCTTCACCAAGAGAGGTGACGGGATCTAATTACAATACACTATATCCTACTTCCTATTCATATTATCAAAGTGAAAGTTTGTGAAGATGGATGGATAGATGTTTGTTACTGCTTGATTCGGATTTGGTTGCTCAAGATTATCGGCTGCCTAAAATTTACACGCCATCTATCAATTAAGTCCATAGTAACGACGTTGCGGGCAAACCTCATATTAAATTGCGAAATTAACTTTGCTACATTTTCACGCCTACCAGCTGAACAGATTTAGGCATAGAATGATTTTTATTCCGGTGGTAAATTTCCTTGAGGAAATTTCCGGTTTCCACGCGGCAATTTAAATTTCCGTCAAAATATTGTTATTCCAACAGGTTCCAGTAGAAGAAAATTAACTTAAGTGTTGATGAGAGTGTAATTTGGTTCACAAAAATCAATTAGCGTGACACATTAGGAACAGAATAGTTAACGTTCCACTTTGTCTCACTGGGGCGAATAATTGCATTGAAAAGAAATAATTGGATGAAGTCATGTTGCACACCGATACTTATATATTCCGAGATTCCTATTTGCTTGGGCAACTAAGCGAAAACCTTAAAGGGCAATAAATTATAATGATTTAATTCGAGATAAGTGCTTACCCGGTTCTTCGATGTCCCATTGCTTTTGATTTCTGTTGGGATAGTGTTTCGATAACTGGATGCATATAGTAGAGCAGCCAGACGAGAGATCTGAGTCACTGTTGTCTGACGTGGGTACTAACAAAATTATTGAGGAAGCATCAGAAAATTCATTTGTCCATAGAAATTGATCTACCATGGTTGTTATATCATGCTCACTGTCCAAATTGCTTATGACTACGAGTGGTTCCACACTGTTAGTTTTTCTTCCACTTATTTGTTTCGTATTCAGTTCGTTGTTCAGTTTTGTCCCAGACAATAAATATGTAAAGAAATCATTTCGTTTTCTCCCTATACAAACTGGTCCGTAATCTTCGTTCTCTGTGTGTGCTCTATTAAAATGCGCCACACTCACTTGGCTGTCGGTTTCGCTAAAATAGATAAAGATAATTTTCAAACAAACGTGATGTAAGACACAAAAGCCCACTGTCACCAAAATACATTTTGTTCTGTTCTTTATTTAGGACAGTTAAATAACTCACTTTGGTGACAATGGGGCTCAAGACTTAAGATTTAATATCTAAAGATAATTATAGAAACGTTAAAGATCAACACAATCCTTAGAGTTTCTTTAATATCTTCGTTACGAAGCATTTGAAGTCGATGCTTCGGTTTATCCAAAGACTTATTGCAAATAACGTTTAACAAACTTCAGAGTTTTATAATATTTACCTACCTCATCGTTGTGTCATCGAAACTGTCATCATTTTCACTGTAGTTAGTTTTATTCGGTATGCGCTCTGTTTCTTCAACTGTGCTGTTACTAAAATTACCGTTGGATACTGGAGGATATAAATACTGAGTAGCACTCCATTCAAAGAAGCTGCTGTTTGATATCGATAGCACGCTAGCTGCATCCATGCTATCACTTGAGACTGTGTTCAAAGATAGCGATGATTCACTTTTTAGAATTTGAAACGAAACAAAACTAACGGAACATTTTTGTAAAGTAAATGATGAGCTTCTGCAAGTGTCTTCCGATGGTTCTATATGTATAGAACAATCCACAAATCTATCAGAATCTTCGTTGTAGGTTTCATAGGTGGCACTTTGTAGTAAGTAATTACTTGTATTACCTTCTATTCGACATAACTTGTCGTTAATATTCATCTCGTAAGAGTAGCTGATAAATGAAGTAGCATGATTAGTATTTAATTGATCAACATCCATAGGAGACCTTAGCAGAGGACATGCATCAAATATAGTCTGTTTTAAATCATTAGTGTCGAAATTATTTGCAAAGGTACCATCTACTGCATCAATAGATGTATTACTACTGTAGCTACCTGTTAGCATTTTGTCGTACAGAGTAATAACATTTTTAGGTTTTACTAGAGTGTGGTTGCTAAACAGACTGGTGAACGAAGTTGTGCCACTCACTCTCCCAACAGTAACTTTTATACCCTCGTTATCAATAAAGGCCCCAGCTTTAATGCCAGGAATACATTCATTCGGACAATCGCACAAAGAAGAGATGTCCGGAGATGTCACTCTGATCTTGACGTAGCTGTGTTTAAATTTGATTTTCTTCTTATCACAACCACAGCCACGATCACATGTTGTTGTTTTAATAACGTCTTCGAACTTTTCGCTTATTCCAGCTGCTATCGTCTTAACACGTTTCTTTGATGGTGTAACGCCACTTTTTTTGGATTTAGTTTTGATTTCTCCTCTCTTTTCAGAAAGTGTTGGCTCTAGGGGCAATCCAGCTTCAGCTCTAACTTTTTTTACTAATTCTTTCTCAGAAACAGTTTCCCCTTCAGGCATTGGTAACCCAGCTTCGGCGAGTCCTCTCAGTATCCTATCTTTTTCTTTAGGTGACTTTCCGGCAATAGGTGTTAACAGCCCCTCATCTTTAGCCTTGCGGACTAATTCCTTTTCCGAAACTGTTTTAGCTAATGGAGGCCTACCTAATTCAGTGCGAACTTTTTGTATCAAAGCTTTCTCAGACAAAGTTTTACCTTCAGGTAATGGTGCTCCAGTTTTGGCTAGACTCTTAATTATTTTTTCCTTCTGAGATGACGTTTTTCCTTCCAAGGGTGTGAGAAAACTGGCAGCTGCTTTTGCCGATAGTTTTTGTTCTGTTTTAACTTTTTTTATCATAGATTTTTCAGAAACAGTTCTTCCTTCTGGTAGAGGTATTCCAGCCGCAACCATGCCCCTCACAATACGTTCCTTTTGAGATGGTGTTTTACCTTCAAGAGGTGTTACAATACCAGCAGCTTCAGCTCTTTGCATTTTTGTTTTGTCTGACAATGTTTTAGGTTCAGGCGGAAGACCAATTTCTTTACGAACTTTATCTGCTATCTTTTTCTCAGATACCGTTTGAGATTCAGGAAGTGGTAATCCTTGTTCTATTAAGCCTTTCAATATTTTTTCTTTCTTTTTCGAAGATTTCCCTGACAAAGGTGTCAACAAACCGGCTTCTTTTGCTCTTCTTAATTTTTCAGAGGTGACTTTAGATAGTACTTTACTTTCCGCTTTAATCTTAGCTATCAGTTCTTCGGGTAGAGTTTTTCCAGCTTTTTCAGATGCAATTTTGGCTAGTTTTAACTTTTCTGAAGGCCGCAACATCGCAGGGGGTTCACCAGCAGCGATTTTTCTAACAATTTCCTTTTCAGATGGTGTTTTACCTTCAGTTATAGGGACACCCGCGGCTACTCTGCCTCGAAGAATTTTTTCTTTAGCCGAAGGTGATTTACCTTCTAAGGGAGTTAGCAGTCCTGCATCTTTTGCTCTTTCCAATCTTTCTGCTGGTGTAGGCGATACATAACCTGTATCGTCTTTAATTTTTTTTATCAAAGCTCTATCTGATGGTGCTCTACCGATCGGTAATGGCAAACCTGCAGCTACTCTTCCTCTTAGTATTTTCTCTTTCTGTGAAGGTGTTTTACCTTCTAAAGGCGTCAATAGACCTGATTTTTTGGCTTTTCTAATTTTTTCGGAAGGGGATTTTTCAGGTACTCCTAATTCGGTCTTAACTTTTTTTATCAATAATTTCTCGGAAATAGTTTTACCTTCTGGCAAAGGTAGACCAGTTTCAACAAGCCCTTTAAGGATTTTTTCTTTTTGTTCTGAATCTTTTCCTTCGAGAGGGGTTAACAAGCCAGCTAATTTAGCCTTTTTTAATTTATCTGTAGTTATAGATAGAGCTGTTTTTTTGGCAGACGGTTCCCTCACTGTTTTGCCTGCCTTCTTTTCTTGAGGAAGGCCGACGTCAGCGCGTACCTTGTCAGTGAGCTTTTTCTCAGAGTCAGTTTTCGGTTCAGGAAGAGAAATTCCTTCCTTTGCTAAACCTTTTAGTATCATTTCTTTGTGTGAGGGAGTTTTTCCTTTGAGAGGTGTGAGTAAGCCTAATTCTTTAGCTTTTTTTAATTTCTCTGGAGTGAGTGATAGTTTAGTTGGTTTGGCAGGTGGTTCTTTAACAAGTTCGGATTTTGCTTTTACAGATTCTGGTGTCAACAGTCCACATATGCATTCATCCACGGGTCCTTTGCCTTCTTTCATAAGTTTTGCTGTTTTTTCGTCTAGTTTTCGTCTTTTTTCTGGTGGTAGAGTGGGAGCTCCAAATCCAGCAGCTATTGGTATTCTTGGTTCAGCGGTTCTTGGCAGTCCTTCCTTTGCTAATCCTTTTAATATCTTTTCTTTTTGTGATGGGGTTTTTCCTTCTAACGGTGTCAATAGACCCGCAGCTTTTAGTTTTCGTTGTATTGTAGATGGTTTTATACTTGGTGCACGTTCTCGCTCTGCTACAATAGATTTTTTAGACGCTGTTCGTCCTTCAGGCAATGTGATTCCCTTGTCTTTCAAACTTTTAAGGACTTTTTCTCTTTCTGTAGGTGATTTACCTTCTAACTGTTGCAGTAATCCAGCACTTGCCACTTTTGCAAACTTCTCTTTCATGGACGAAGATTTTGATTCTGGAGGAAGGCCGACGTCAGCGCGAACCTTTTCCGCTAGCTTTTTATCTGAGGCACTTTTTACTTCAGGAAAAGGCAATCCTTCCTTTGCTAATTCTTTCAATATCTTTTCTTTTTGTGATGGGGTTTTTCCTTCTAACGGCGTCAGTAGACCCGCAGCTTTTATTTTTCGTTGTATTGTAGATGGTTTTATACTTGGTGCACGTTCTCCCTCTGCTACAATAGATTTTTTAGACGTTGTTCGTCCTTCAGGCAATGTGATTCCCTTGTCTTTCAAACTTTTAAGGACTTTTTCTCTTTCTGTTGGTGATTTACCTTCTAACTGTTGCAGTAATCCAGCACTTGCCACTTTTGCAAACTTCTCTTTCATGGACGGAGATTTTGATTCTGGAGGAAGGCCGACGTCAGCGCGTACCTTTTCCGCTAGCTTTTTATCTGAGGCACTTTTTACTTCAGGAAAAGGCAATCCTTCCTTTGCTAATCCTTTCAATATCTTTTCTTTTTGTGATGGGGTTTTTCCTTCTAACGGCGTCAGTAGACCCGCAGCTTTTATTTTTCGTTGTATTGTAGATGGTTTTATACTTGGTGCACGTTCTCCCTCTGCTACAATAGATTTTTTAGACGCTGTTCGTCCTTCAGGCAATGTGATTCCCTTGTCTTTCAAACTTTTAAGGACTTTTTCTCTTTCTGTAGGTGATTTACCTTCTAACTGTTGCAGTAGAGTTTTTCCTTCCAACGGCGTAACTAGTCCTGCCGATTTGAGTACTTTTGCGGATGGTGACACAGACGGCGCACGCTCTGCCGTCTTTACTTTGGCAATTAAAGCTTTCTCTGATGCCGTTCGTGCTTCAGGCAGTGGGACACCTTTGTCTTGCAAACCTTGTAAAATTCTTTCTTTTTCTTGTGGTGATTTACCTTCCAGTGGCTGCAATAAACCGGCACTTGCAGCTTTAGCATACTTTTCTTTCATGGATGCTGTTTTAGGTTCTGGAGGAAGGGCAAGATCAGCGCGTACTTTATCAATGAGCTTTTTATCAGAAGCATTTTTCGCTTCAGGGAGAGGCAGCCCTTGTATTGCTAATTCTTTTACTATTTTTTCTTTTTGTTCTGGAGTTTTTCCCTCTAAAGGCGTTATTAGTCCTGCAGCAGTAGCTTTCTTCAATTTTTCTATAGGTGTCGTCACTTCGGATGCTTTGTCTTTTTTTATTGTATCCAACATTGTTGCAGTTTTAGACTTTGGAACTCCCAATTCAGCTTTTACTTTTTTTATTAAAGCTTTATCGGACACTGTTTTACCCTTTGGCAAAGGTTTTCCTGCCTTGGCTAATTCTTTCAAAAACTTCTCTTTTTCTGCTGGAGCTTTTCCTTCTAATATTTTTTCAGATTTCTTTATACTGGACTTCTTTTTTTTGGTTTCTAGTGTAGCTAACGATTTTTTTTCTTCCCCAAGTTTTCTTTCTTCCTGTAGTAAGTGACTGCATAATATGCATTTACAATTATCACAATTTTTCTTTTTGTAGCAGTCGTAAAGGCTTTTCATTACTTCAAACATTGCATCTGAGTTGCATGAACAGCAGCAGCTATCCTCTGGTGTGCTTAATTGGCAACGATAAACTTTCCATTTCTTGTGTGTTGGAAAATTAAACACATTCAAGTATTCGTTTAAATGGTATCCTGATACTTGGTTCACTACGAATTTAGAATTGATTAACGATTTTTTGTTAATGGATCCTGAGCTTCTAGTACTTCGATTGGATTGTTTGGACCGTTTATTGATTTCGGTCATGCTGATGTGTTTTGTGAGCAGTCTTTGCGTTTTATTCCAACCGGAGGATGATATCCGAAAAGCGACTGCCGGCTGTTGGCCATATTTTCCTAGATTGATTTTCTTGCGGATTTTCACTTTTTTGTTATGAACCATTATGCTGATATCATTTATCTCATTGTATTGACAATTTTCTTGGTTACACTGGCTCAAATCATATTGGAGTTGTTTATTCGTTTCTATGACGTCTTTCATTATGGTTTTATGAACTAATTGCGAATTGTACTTGAACTAATGGTTTCTGTTAATTGTGGGCTCACGGTTTTATGTTATTCCTGTTTTATTTTTATGCCCTTTCATCTAGTGTTGCTGATTAGGTTTTGTACGATGATAGTTCCTTTTCTTTTTTAGCAGACATTCTTTAAACTTAGTATCATGTGTGTTTAATTTTAATTCATTCCTCTTTGTGCATCGTAGGTCCTGCAGTGAAACTGTTGCTGAAAAAGTAGTTTTATTAGTGCTTATAATTTATGATTAGCAATCAAAATGTCTGCCTGTCTGTCTGTCTGTGCATGGATCACATGATGTGCCTAATATGTATTAGATACTCCAGTTACGGAGTCAAGAGAAGGCTTTTTTGAATTTAATATGTTATAGACATAAACAATATACGAATTTAAAATATTGGTTTTCTTGCTTATCGCAGCTGTTTAATTTTCAGAAACACGAAAAAGTCATTCATTCCAATGTGAAAAGTTAAGATGACGTCTTTTAACAACAATAGCATGTAGTTTGCAGCGACGTGCGGGTTTTATAGGCATAAAGTCACTGCAGACCCTAGCCCTAGTAGATCTACATCTAGACTAGTTAGTGATATTTCAAAAATAAAAATAAATTACTAGCCATCAAAATTATTCAAAAAGTACAAGCGCCTCATGTTAATTAATAGCAACGTTTATACCGTACTATTAATGTACTACGACAACGCGTTCATAACAGACTACGGTGCAAGAAAGTAGCGAGCGAACCTGTCTATAATTCATTCATAAATGTACGCATGAATAGTGTTAGTGGTATGTTGGTCAACATTTTCGTGTCTGTGCTCTGCACATAACGTTGTTGTAACAAAGCGAACTCCTGCGGCAAGTTAACCAATCACGAGCGTCCCCGCGACAGTTTTGGCGCGCCGGGAGTATTTCGTTACCAGCGACCATATAACTGGGTTATATGGTCGCTGTTCGTTACCAAGTTGAATACGTACGAAAGCTAAGGAGCTGGTTTAGAAATTGTTTCTTTTATAGAGGCCACATTGTTTTCTTTCATATGTAGCGCGCTGTTTTATGTTTTTATTTTGATTTTCTTGTAATTAATTCACTTACAAACGTAAATACATATTTAGGTCAATTTGTTGCCTATTTCAATTAGTTTATTGAATTGTTTTAATTTTTTGATTTACAATTGCTCTTTGTTTGTTATATTCAAAATGTTGTGCGATTGTGAGCCTTATGTTGAAAATGTGTGTTAGTTAAAGGTTATATAACTGGTAAGTTTTCGCAATTGCCGTTTAATGAAAAGGTTCAGATATTATCGAAACGGAGATGTGTACCTGAATTACGAGAATTGTCCCAGCAAAGAGGTATTGAAACTCGTAAGTTTCATAATAATAATTAAGATAAATACAAATGGCTGTGTGGTTGTGTACACACAATTAAATTATTTTGTTTTCCGTTCTTGTTGTTTAGCAGTTCGAGTGCAGTGTGGAATTTATCGGTATATACAGATTTACATAATTTCTATATGGCGGCAAAAAAGCATGACCAGACAGAAACACATCTGGAGGCTTGGTTAAAATTAAATACATTTGGTAATCATCGTATCGACACTAGTATTAAGACCCCACCTCGAAAATAGATGATAGTTGGATTGTTTCCCCCGCACGCGGGGAGTGGCGGACCTATCTTCATTGGTCGGCCGACACGTCATCGTCACAAACTTTAATGACTTATTTTACCAGTGGCCAAAAGTGGAACGAAGGAATTATCACTGACCGAAATTTAAAAACGTTACTTAGCATGGCCTTTCGCTAAGAATTATTCTTGTCACCGTCGCACAACTGTTTAAATAACAATGCAAGATAAAGACGGCAACATATTAAAAAAAAATGAGCATGCCAAGTGACGTTAATTTGTCTCGGTCTTTGAAATTTTTGCGCATAGTAAACTATGGAGTAGACAACTAATACAAAATATTTAAAAACCTGAAACTAAAATTTTGATTAATGATATGCATGGGTAAAATTAATTGAAATCGAATAATGGTTTCTTATAGAATTAGAGGTCCTGATTAACAGAAAAATAAACAAAAAATTCCATCACGTAAGGTTTTGTAGAAATCTTCATAAATGCTACCATAGTACAGATATGATAGGATAACAATTATTATTTTCGGAAGGGCTTGTGGCTAATTTAAAACAGCTGCACGAGTCGGTCATTCAGGTTAAGCTACGCTTGCCGCGGTTGGTCCGTGGATGGGTAGTCACCCATCCACGGACCAACCGTTTACAAACCACGTTAAGCCGTTGGTCCGCCTACCAGGGTCGCGAGATTAGTTCGAAAGAGGTACCGTGGCCCTGGCATATGGGCAACTGAAGGAACACGGGTGGGTTTTAGTCAGTAAAAGTCTGACACGCCCTTCCGCTGCATCCACAGCGGGAGACGTCATTTGATGATCTACCATCCAAAAAAAAAGCAGTTCGGCCCGACTGTCTTTCGTAGATCTTAGACAGTCGTTACGGGTCGTCAAAAGTCTGACAACCAGTCTTACCAAGGGGTATCGTATTACCCAGTAACAAGGTTGTGGAAGTCAGATAGGCAGTCGCTCCATGTAAAATACCGGTACTCAACTACATCCAGTTAGACTGGAAGCCGACCCCAAAATAGTTGGGAAAAGGCTAGGCAGATAATGAACAATTATAATTTTCGACTGTTATTACACTTGTTGGTAGTTTAAAAAAATATTTAGTAAATGTGATTGACCGTCGACTGATTGATTTCTCTATCGACAAAACCGAGCCACAGCTATTTACAGAACCAGAATTAAACAAATAAGTGCGTAAATTAGATCTTTCTAAAATTGCCGCAGAACTTTTAGGATCTCGACTCAAAGAAAAAAAAATTGGCTACGGGCACTACTTTTCTATATTATATAGAGAAATAGATGTAGAGAAAAAGCTTTTGTCCCAAGTTTTGCTCAAGACGGTGATTCAGTTTTACTGTAAAGATATAAACGGGCTAATGAAAATATTTAATGTCAAATATGACAAAGAAGCTTCAGTGACAAGCAAATAAGGTATTACAAGGATTTATAACAGTTTATTTTGTGAGTCAGGTTAATGCTAAACGTCATGAAAATCGAAACGTGTAAGTAGTAGTTTTGTTTCAAAAAGGTAAATTTTGCATACCTTTGTTATTTACGACATGAAATTAAAAATATCGAACTAATCTTCTAGAGGTATATAAATAAAATGGATGTTGTTGGTATATAAGAGATTATAAACTCCAACTTCGTTTCACCGATCACCATACATTTGCGTGGTAAAATAATTACCCTCCTTTGAGCCGCAGTCAGTTATAAAACCTCACCTTTTTCACACTTGTAATGCTACTCTATTCCTTCGTTGTGCTCTTGTATTTATAGTGTCAGTACTTGACATATAGATATATTGTTGACGTACTTCAAACCTAAAAACTAATCATATTTTAATTTATTTCTAAATGAACGATTATTATAAGTTTTTGGGATAAAACAGACGTTCTTCTCTAAAAAAATAGGGTGTTAAATAGGGTGTTACTTTACAAAGTGAGAATAGATTGTTGCTGTAATGCTTTAGTGAAGGTGGTGAATTCCTCTTGTTATCATCATCTTATTGGTATTGAATTCCTGCAAAATGAATTAATTAATTGCCCTGTGCAGGTACTCCTAACCTTGAAGGTACTGTTCAATTTTAGTTTTTGGTTCTTCCCATTTTCATACATAATCAAGGTCGTCACTAAATAGTAATAGAAAAAGAATGTTATATTATTCACAGTCACAAAAATAGACACATACGAGTATACAGTGTAAATATAAAGTTTTTGGAAAGCCAACATTTATTATATTAAATATTTACAGCAAAATACTTCACTACTACCTTTTTCTGAGGACATTAATATTTAAAAAACGTATTTTTGATCGCACCGATTTGTAAAAAAGTGACATAGATCCGTCGTCGATGAGCCCTACTGGGCGACTGATTTATGAACGAACGAGAGTGATGAGACTACTTATTATAGGCAAAAAAAGAGATGGCGATAATGTGTATGCGCCTGGAATAAAATAACGTATGTGCCAAAACGAATCGCCGTCTTTTATGAATGAAAAGTGTTATTAAAACGAAAACTGTTTTACAAAAACTTAGATAAGATTATTATCAATGTTTTAAAGTAAACTATGTTTAATAAATCTAACGCATTGCGCCTTGAGGCTAAAAAAATCATAAACATGGATAGAACTTTGCGATTTTTTTGTATCGAGAAAATTTTATCGTATCGTGTATTCCTTTTACAGGATACTAGATCATATAGTCAAAAATCATACACTTTAATATTAAGTTCGGCTATCGTACGGTAAGAAAGGTACACTTAAAAGAAAAAGCACGGTTTTCTCAATATGTCACCTTAACAGCCAGTTAAAGTTAGATATAGAAAGGCACAATTCTACAGTTGATCAAAATAGAAATATTTTTCGAAGACTGATTGATGTCTGTATGCTTTCTGGGAAAACAAGAATTAGCTTTTCGCGGTCGCGATTAACCATCAACATCGCTGAATAGAGGTAATTCTTTAGAAGCAATAGCTTTATAAGCACAGTATGATGGAGTTTTAGAAACCCATTTACAGAATACAAGTACCTCATTCACGCGCATGTCGAACAGAACGCAAAATAATTTGATCTCAAGCGTTGCATCTGTGATGATCGATCGCGTTCGAGACGAAATCAAACAGTCCGATTATGTCGCCGTCATGGTGATGAGACTCCAGACGTAAGCGACCGAGAACAATTAGTTCTGATTTTAATATATTTTCATGATTCTGAAGTAGTAGATCGGTTTATAAAATATATAAATGTAAGCGTGGATCGGACCGCTGTAACCCTAAGTTCTGTTTTGGAAATTTTAGGAAATTTAGATTGTCTTTCTGAAATAATTGCACAAACATAAGTATGACGCAGCAGCAGATGTATCCTCTCTAATTAACGGCGTACTGGCTTTGGAAAGACAAAAATGTCCTCAAGCTATGTACGTTTGGTGTTCAGCACTAGTACTAGGTAAATTTACTTTTATCTAAATCTTTTGAATAAATTGGTGAAACAAAACGCTTTTTTAATACAATAAAATCTATCGCGGCTTTTTTAATTCTACTACTAAACGAATAGCGCACTATTACATCTTTACCGATATGAAAAAGCTGTCTCGTGTCGCAGAAATAAGGTAGACATGTTATTCGCGCACTTTAAACGTAATGAATAACAAGTACACCCACCTCCTAGAATTGATTGAGAATATGAATGAAAATACACAAGACAGTCTGGGATGGTAATACTCTATCACAAATCACTTCATTTTTATTTAATATGAAAGAATTTGTTTTTTTTTTATCATTGCGGATGATTTTTTCAGTAACCGATATTTTATACGATATTTTGCAGAAATAATTGTGATATCGCCTATTGTGTACAAAGATTAAACATTTCGAGATATTTTTGAACGTTACAGAGACAAGTTTGAGATCAATTATGATGCGGCTATCCCATGTTACCGGACCACCTATAAGAAAGCGCAATTTTGATGATGTAATAATACATTATCGGCGAATTTTTATTCAAATAATTGATAGCGTAATCAGCAGTGATAGGAATAAGTAGTGCCTATTTGCCTTAACTTCGAAGAACACAGACGAGACTTCCTTAGGACTAAATTTTTTCCGGGACATCTGTCCCAAAATTCGGGACAACACTTTTAAATACATTAAAAAGTGTGCATGAGATTTTTTTTTTTTTAATATCATGCACATTTTTAAATATACTTTAGAAATATATTTCATTAAGATAAAATACAAATACGGTTTGTTTTTGAAATGATAAATTCGTCCTACTATAGAGAATGCTAAATTTTAAAAATTACCGTTTTATTATTTTAAAGACAAAATGTCTTTTTTTTTCAATTATACTTTTGATCTTTAGAAATCTCAATAAACGTAGCCGAGAGTGAGCTAGAAAGAAGATATTTACTTCGAAACGTGTACGGCTCCTTATACAAACATTGTGATTAATAGTATTAAGATCAAAAAGTCATTTACAAAATGATCTCAAAAAAAAAATCAGAATATTTTATGGTTGTAACGACTATGAATGTTATTTATTATGTTATGTCTAGTCGCAAACTTTAGGTAAATATAGACTAATTACTTATTCTAAGTAACATATTTTTTTAATATATGATATTTAAAAGTGTTGTCCCGAATTTCGGAACAGATGTCCCGGAAAAAATTTAGTCCTAAGGAAGTCTCGTCTCTGTTCTTCGAAGTTTAGGCAAATAGGCACTACCTATTCCTATCACTGGTAATCAGCGAATCAAAAGCTCGCTATAAAAATATTAAAAAATTAAAGTTTCTTGAGAATTTCAACCGATATAATGAACATTTCCCAGAAAACGAAGTCAGGGATTGCGAAAAGAATACAATGGATTTATGAGCTTACCACAAAGGGCCTAGAACCGATCTGGCACATTACCCCGCCACCATTTTTATTTTTTTCAAAATCGCAGCGCACGATTAAAGTGGTATGTATGGGTAGAGGACACGTAGACGAACAAAAAATATAAGTATCACGTTATCGAGATTTTTTCAACATCGACATAAGCACAATGACAATCATTTAAAATATATTTATTACGTGAATATAGGCATTTTTTTTTTATGGGAAATCATCACTTGACTTCTCCCGCTCTTGGGCGGAGCGGGAGGGCGAGACTTTTACTGACTAAAACCCACCCATGTTCCTTCAGTTGCCCATGCGCCAGGGTCACGGTGTCTCTTACGAACAATCTCGCGACCCTGGCAAAATATAGGCATCAGATTATATCCGAATAATCGTTCCCAGGTTGATTATTATTATTACGGTTTATTAGAAGAGAGTAAATACATTACATACTACTAAGAACACGAGAAACTGCTGCTATAATTCATTATTTTGTCTACTAAATCGCATCGCATCGCAATGAAACACTTTATTATGTCAAAGAATATCGCATGCGCGTGTTGGCTTGTCTTTCATCCTACCTCATTATGAAATAAACATAATGTGTTAAGTAGTAACTACGTACACTACCGTCCAAAAGTATTTGAACACCCAGAAAACAACGAAACTGATGGAAGTTACTAAATAAAACATTACTAGATCTTTATATCAAACATTTATTTTCTTAATTCTTAACAACTTACAACTATTTATTATAAAACTAATCATATTTTTGACTCGTCGAGATGTCCTCCTCTGCTTTTGATTACAGCCTGACAAAATAATGTTGGGTAAACGCGCAACTAATTTTTCCAATGTGGATGGGGCTATTTTGCTCCATTCATCATCATCTGCCTAGCCTTTTCCCAACTATGTCGGGGTCAGCTTCCAGTCCAACCGAATGCAGCTGATTATTTTACAAGGAGCGACTGCCTATCTGACCTCCACAACACAGTTATTGGATAATAAGATACCCCTAGGTAAAACTGGTTATCAGACTTTCAGGCTCCTGACGATCCGTAACGAATGTCTAAGCTGTACGAAAGACAGCCGGGACCAACGGCTTAACATTCTTTCCGAGGCCCGGAAGGGTCTTGGTATGTAAAGATGGTCACCCACCCACGGACCAACCGCGGCAAGCGTAGCTTAACCAGAATAATCGACCCGTACGGCTGTTGTAACTTAGCCACAAGGCCTACTTTTTGCCATCCGTCTTGTAATATTCTTCATAGGTGTTCTTGAAAAGTAGGACCACATTTCCGTACTTTTCTGTCCAGCTCATCTCACAGCAACTCTATCGGATTCAAATCCGGGGATTAGGGGGGCCATTGCATGACTAACTAAATATTTTGGTTTTCTTTTGCTTCCAAAAACTATTTACACAGTTCTGATATATGTGTTTAGGGTCATTTTCATGCTGAAACACAAATTCTGCCCAAAAAAGGCACTTTTGAACGTCGAGTGATATGAAAATAGAATTGATTCTAGTTGCCCCTTCCAGAAGGTAGATTCGTATGGAGAAGAATGGGCAAGAATCTCCACCACTCTCAACAAAACATTTTAAAAGAAGAAGACGAAGGCGATGCACCTAAAATAAAATTACCATACCAGGTCAAAGTATTGAAAATGAAGTAATGAGAGATAAATTAATTATATGACAGATACATAGTGCCCACATATTTACAAACATTGCAAAGGCAAGAATACGAATTTCCTAATATTTTTACAAGTCTGTGTTGAGTTCTAGTAATCACAGAATGAAATCAGTGTCGAGGAAAAAATAAATCTAAACTATTCAATTAAAGTTAGCAACCAGTTGGATAAACTGTAGGTAATACTGTCCTATGGAGCGAGACCAGCATGTTTTCAAGCATTCTTATCTTGGATGTAATCCTCTAATTTGTAATAAGCTCGTTTACAAAGTGTACTTTTAATATGACTTTTAAATCTCCTTCCATTTAATTGCAATATATCAGAAGGAATAAAATTTTGTTGTAGCATTTAACAAAATACCCCATAAACGATGAATAGACTTTTGCTCATCTGAAAAATGGTTGATCTATCTTGTCTTTATTTCTAGTATTAAAATTGTGTATGTCTCTTATTTTATTAAATACGACTAGATTTTTTCTTACATACATAATATTTTCATAAATGAATTGGCAAGGTACCGTCATAAGATTAATAAGACGATACGATAGATAAGATTAATAAGATTAATAGACGATATAGATTAAGACGAATTCCAGAAGGCACAACATCATTTTGCAATATGTCTTTGTAACCTTCTCTCTTCTTATTCAGTATTCCCTGTTTTCTCACAATATTTCCCACAGCGGAACCACCAAAACAGCCCCAAATCATTATAGAGCCTCCGCCGTGCTTGAATGAACCGACGGTGCATGGTTCTAGTGCCCTCTCGTAAGGCTGACGGCGGCCAAATAGTCTTCTCTTGGAACTAAAAACTTTTAATTTCGATTAAACGCTCCAAAGAACTTTTTTCCAGTCAGCAATTGTCCAATGTCGATGTTGTCTGGCCCAATTCAGTCTCTTTTTTTGATAATAGCGCTAAGAAGTGGTTTTAATTATGCTATGCTTCCCTTCAGTCCAGCATCGAGTAACCTTCTCTTAACTGTAGTCACACTTACAGGTTTAATGCGGGCCACATTAAAGTCCACTGCTATTTCGGGTGCAGTCAGGCGTCTATGTCATTGTAATCAAGTGTTCGCACAATACCTACACAATTGCACTCTCTCTTCCTTCACTATCTAATTCTGATCAGTTCATTCTGATTGGATGTTAGCCCAATAACACAACCAGAGAGAGAGTTCAGGGACAGCCCTGACAATTTATGACGAAGCTGAATATCTGGAGAGGAAAATATCCATGTTATCGAATGGGCATATAAAAATAATAGAACACACTGTGATTAAACATCATTTTATTTACCTGATAGAAAACTGGATGTGACGTTGGTAAATTGTGGAACACTGAATCGTTTCTTTCCACTGCACGGCGTTGATACTTCTCACAGAACGGCAACTAGTTATGCACATCATTGTGTGGTGTACCAAATAAACGAACATTACCCGTTGCTTCTGAATTATCGCATATTATGCATCGCATGATGAATTCATTGCAAGTCAAGCCCGTGTGGAGAAACAAGAGGTCAGTAGGTAGGTGAGGGTGACCCAATAAGGGTCAATGAAAATCTTAAATGAAAAAAGCACAGCGAACAAGTAAACGGCAGAGCGTTCGAGCGTTCAAACGACGACTGACATCTGACATTCGCTTTGCGTTTTGATAGAGCTGGGATTGAACTTCATGTACAAATTTATACATATATAGTTAAGGTATGCAAAACAGCATATAGAAACCTAGGAGTTGTCCTGAGAATGGTTAAAGGCTTCACAAATATGAAAGCTATAACGGCATTTTATAATGCTTTAGTAGGCTTATTCCCAAAGTACTCTTTTGTTCTAAAGGAGCCAATTAAAATGCAATGCAGTTATCTGGGCTCCGCATTAAACTAAATATAGTCTCATGTTGGAGCGCGTACAAAATAAATTTATCAGATGTAAATATATGAGGGAATACGGGGTGTATCCATTTTATCCATTGATGTATCCAACACTATTTATCTTAGGTATGGTCGGATATAATGAACTGAGGGTCAGGAGGCAACTCACACTCGTTACTTATATCTTTAAGATAATTAGAGGAAAGATACACAATGCGGATATATTGCGAAGAGTGGAACTTGTCGTGCCAGACGGGTATGTGCGTCGTCGTCGTCAGCCGCGGTTGCTGGCGGTACCGCGTTCGCGAACTAATTTGCGGCGTGAGGCGCCGCTGACGATCGCACTCTGCACTCTCAACCTCATTTCCGATAACGTCAACATATTCTGTTGTACTTTGGGTGAATTTGATAGAATACCTATATAATTTGTTATGGTACCTACTTGACAAGTAGTGAAACTATGACATTTTTAAGTGTACTACAACGTTGCATTGGGTTTAGTCTGTAAGGATATAGTATGTTAAGAGTGAATAAATAAATATAATTTGTATACTAATCAGTATATTGCAGCAGGTATTAATCTTACCTATTTATTGTCCCATCGGCATCGTTTCTATCAGAGGAGAAGTGTGAGTTTTCAGTGGAGCTTTGGAGTTATGGGCCTATGGCTCAAGAGATCGATGGATAGCTGGTAACCGAAATAATAAATGGAATTAGAAGTGACTTCACATTAATAAGGGTGTTCCGTTCTGGCTCTACCTCAACCCAAACAAGGTCACCTGCACGCGTAGTATGACCACCGTAGAAATGGGTTTTATCTATTCTTGGTAGAATAGAGATAGAATTATCATGCTACGCCCGCATAAAACGGTATAAATCTTTCTACAATCTTTAATTGTCTTTAATCTTTCTACAATTTGTAATTTTGTCTATTCTTCCGTCGACAAAACCCATTTCTACGGTGGTCATGCTACGCGTGCTGATTGGTACTAGAAACAGACATAATAGTACCACATTATTACATGACTTATCCACCATTATTAATGGCTGGGCTACAGCGTATCCGTCCTAGCACGGCCACGGTAAGATCGGCTGAAATCCACAACCTAAATGAATGATTCGTGTCTGAGATAAATCTACGTGTCATGTACTAAAAATATCACATAACCCAAAATCAGCCTATACCGTTCCCACTGCTGAAACACAGGCTTACTTGCTAGAACTAGCTATACTTCCTAGAAGTTCTAATACAGCAAAATTATTGGTATTTTTACTTGAATGTCTTTGACAAGAACGGAATCACATGCCGCGAAAACAATTACACCATAAATTCCTTTGAGAAAGCCTTTTTTTTGTGGGTGGGATATCATCTAATGACGTCTCTCGAGATAGCCTCTTACTTAAGGTGTCCGATAGTTTGACACGTACAAATATTAGATCAGTTAAAGATCAGCTTCAGGAGTTTTCCTAATATTTAAGTTATAATTTAGGACCAAAATACATGCCTCACTACCAATTACCAGCATTGGGTAATGTCGGGCTATGGACTATGAATAAATACCTATCCAAGAAGCGTAAGGGTAACACATGTTCCACTTTACCTGACATGTTATGATTCAAAGAAATAACAGTACAACATCACGCCTGTTTATGCTGAAGATGGGTTTGAATTATGTATCCTTGAAAACTATTCGCTCATGTTGAGTTTAATTTTATTGCAACTTGTAGGAAGGAAGTTGGAATGGGTTGGAAAAGTAAATGTAAATGTCAAGTGACAGATGATTAGAGTATTGGTTATGGCCAGTTGTGGCCAGGTTGATCATTTTGATTTTGGTGACGGCGGATTGTCTACAGTCTTAAATGCTCTAAGACAGTCTATGGTGATAAATATCAAGCGCTAATGACAACTAAGCCTAGCCACGGACGCACGGACATGTAAATATCGCGGCAAGATTTTACAAGTTTAAACACACACACATTGTACGTACGGCGACAAATCAAGCTATACATTTCCAGTATAAGTAGACTTATCATTGTACGAAAAGCATATACAAAACGATGTCAGCCAAAACTGGTTTTTTATAGCTTGATATGTAGCCGTGTGTACAAGTTAAACAGTACGTTGACACCAGGGGCGTAGCTACCGTCGTATCAGCCAAATCAATGATACTTGGACCCCAACGTAAAAAAAAAAAACCTTCCATGCCGTTTTCAGCTACGGCGACCGTTTCATTACTAACCTACTGGCGTCTATCCCCAACGTACAGGGGTCATGAAACTCATGAAACATTTTTTGATGTGAAACATCTATAGGCGAGGGGTAAACATAAATTTTGGCGTGGCGAGCATGGCGACGCACAGTGGGCCCATACTGAAAATTAGTGGACTTAGGCAATAAAGTTCCAATATCGATGCGATTTTTTTTAATGTGATAATTAACATATTAACATATAATGAATACCTAAATATTTTTTTTTATTTTATAATTCAAGCTTAATAAAAATAACAAAATAATATATTAACTTAACTAAAACTATAATTATGTACACAAACTAAAATAAGGCGTCGAAAAATTCATCTTCATCGCTGTCGACCGGCAATGTACCCAAGAGACTGGCGGCATTACCACGCTGTATAGCAATGCTTAGCCGCTGGCCAAAATAAAAACCAGCCCTTGGGTCACGAGAAGTGTCAACCAGCCGTTTCGATATTTCTTTAAAGAGGCCATGAGTACCTTATTTTTGATTATACCATATTTATTTCCTTTCGTAAAGTATGGTTTATAAATATTATCTATACAAAATAATTTTTTCATTTGCCTTGCGTCACAGGTTCGCTAGGTTCAGCTAAGGTCAGCCCTTGGATGGGTGACCATTTAGTTTTTGTTTGGCCTTGTGTCGCAGGTTTGCTAGGTTAAGCACACTTCTCAAGGTCAGCCTTTGGATGGGTAAACATTTTGTTTATGTGTGGCGTTTTGTCGCAGGTTCTTCAGGTTACGCTGCACTTCGCAAGGTCAGCCTTTGGATTGATGACCATATAGTTTTTGTTTTGCCTTGTGTCGCAGGTTTGCTAGGTTAAGCTGCACTTCGTAAGCTCAGCCTTTGGATGGGTGACCATGTAGTTTTTATTTTGCTTTGTGTCGCAGATTCACTAGGTTAAGCTACACTTCTCAAGGTCAGCCTTTGGATGGGTGCGCTCCCTCACTATATCGCTGTCATCGCGTAGGTCACTAGTGACAATGTGGCCTAAATACTTGAACTTCTCAACCACGTTTAGTACCACGCCATGGAGGATACCGCAGGTACACGGCGGGGTTGTTGTTTTTGTGTTTTAAACACCAGAATCTCACTCTTTTTAGAGTTGCATTTAAGGCCGTGCACATCAGCATACGTCTCGCTGATCGATTAAAAACTTAAAATTCTACAGCCAGCTCGCCACAATGAGATTGCAGTTCGATATCACTTCTAACTCAATTATTTCCCATACATAATTATCATCATCTCAGCCGAAAAACATTCATTACTGGATATAACTAGGCCTGCCCCAGCCACTTGGGGTGGTTATATGCTTTTCGCATCCAGCGGGTTCCTGCGGCCATCGATCCGTTGTATGGGAGGCCTTCCAACGCTACGTCTTCCACCACGCGGTCGCCACTTCAGTGCCTTCCGGCTCCATCAGCGATCTGTTCTGCGAGCCAAGTGCCCTGGCCATTGCCAATAAAGTTTGGCAATTTGTCGGGCTATCACGATTACCATGGTTCTCCTACGGATCTCTTCATTTCTGGATCGATCGCGTAGGGAAACTCCAATCATAGCCCCCACTATTGCTCTTTGGGGGACTTACAGCGTTCTTACGAGGCCCATTGTTTGTGACCACGTCTCAGTGCCATCGGTTATCACTGGTCATACACAACACGTACTGGTCAAAGAATTCATCTTGAGATACTGCGGTGTGTGGGACGAGAATATATTGCATAGCTTTCCGAATACTGTCCAACCAAGTCAGACTCGAAGATTGCCCTCTTTTTCGAAAATAGACCTATCTAACTAGACAGTTTGTCCTAAGTAAACATACCAAATCGTCCATTACTTGGAGTGTAGAGTCTCCAATCGTCATGAGAGTGGGTGAGATATGGGCAGTAGACATCACCTTCGTTTTTTTTTTTGTTTTGTTTTTATTTAACTGCTTTTGTTAGTTTATTTTTATTTTCTTTTCATTTCATTTATTGTGTATATGTATCATTTGCATCGCATATGTAAGCGGGCACGCCCTTTATGCCTGGAGGCTTTATTAAGGTTTTAAGTTCTGTTTTCGATTTTGTTTTATTATTTATTTCAGCTTGAGTTTAGTTTTCAATGTTTTGTTGGTATATTGGCGTGTGCTAGCTGACATATGGCGAATAATATATGTTTTGTTTTATAATATTAATAACTTACACAATACTGTATAGAATCAAGTTCTTTTAACTTAACAGACAGCTGTGCTGCTGGGGAGTTTGTTCCGCCACTTCTTATTCTCAGCTAAAGCACTAGGAAGTGTCGAAGGGCGGGCGTTTTGGGGGGACTGTCTCATGTAACTTTGACGTTCAAAAAGTGCTGACTCTCAGCCTAGTTTGAATAAATGACTTTTGATTTTGATTTTGATTTTGTCCATGTTTATTTTAAGACTCACTCTTTCGAATGCTCTACTGATTTTCTAGAATAACAGCTTCATTATTTCTCATACATAATGAACTACCGCAATAATAGATGTCTACAACTGAACTGTCAAATATCTTTTATTGGTAGATAGATAGCGTTACAGCCCCTGTGTACGTCGTGTGTGATGTATTCAAGGAACTTATATCCAACCTAAGTTCCTTGGATGTTTTGTTAGGAAAGGACAGCCTTTGGGGGGCCTTAGTCTCGGGCTATAAACTTACAGAAGTTTATAGCCAGTGACAATGGGCCCCGGTCTTTTGGCCAGTGAAGGCGTACGAGAGGCCAAAGCCAACTCGCAGAGGCCCCTTCGACAATTAAAATTGAATGAGTCTCAAACCGACGATTATACCTATATGAACTCTGCAAGTGCAATACAAGATATGGGATAAAAATAATATTGGACTATGGGTTTTTGTAGCTAAAATGGACTGGCAGAAATGGCGAGAGGTGACCAGCACAATTAAAAATGGGTCCCCTGGAAGTGGATACTATAACATAGTGACGTAATGACAAGGGGGCAATATGTCCAGAGGTGCTTGAGGAGTAGGGAACGTATTCACGACTATCAGAACAATCACAGAGCCCGGAATATGACTAACATCCCTACCAGCACTTACTGGAATACTTTGTTCCTCCGAGCACATTTTTTCTTGCGAATGATCACTAAAGCCTATCAATAAAGGCAAGCCAGAGATGAGAAACAATATCTTTCTCGGGAAATAGGGTACTTATGAAGTCGCTACTGTCCAACAGTTTACCAAATGCTGCCCAGCTGGTTTCTATATCTCTCTTATTTGTACAAACCTAGTTACAGAAATAAAATCATTTATCATTTACCTCTTGGTCTGGTTTCTCACATTAGACATTAAAAAACCAATCAGCACAATAGAATTTCTGCAATAGAAAATTTCTCAATAGAAAAACCACACAGCTTACAATCAAATAAACAAGTGGTTATTGTTTGTGCATCTATGACCGAGCCACCCTTTAAAGTACTTACTAATTCTATTTTATAATAATACAAACATAGGCAAAAACCCAAACATCCGTACTAAAAAAAAAAAATGTTATTTGCCATTTTTGTGACATAAATAATTGAAAAATATGGCTATACATTTTAACATCATGTATCAAGTCATCAAAAAACATGTAACAAAAACCTAAATAAAAAAAAACATGTTCAGCCCACAAAAATCCTCAATAATGAAGTTATTTGCAAAGGAACCCATCAATCAGTAAAAATTTACCGGGAATTAAATGGTACGTTATTTTCAAATCAGAGGAATTGTAAACCACAAAAAAGGCAACATTAAGTATTAGAAATAATTGTACAGGCACTTTGCTTTGTGTAAATTATTTCATCAACACTGCTCTCAAAACGGTGAAGGAAAACATTAAGGAAAACGTCATGTCTTAGACCCAAAAAAGCGAAGACATGTGACATCTACCAACTCGCACTGGCTTGCGTGGTAGATTGTGGCTCGCTTCCTCTCACCAAGAGGAAGCCTGTGTCCCAGCAGTAGGAACATTATAGGCTGCTGATGATGATTAGAAATAAGCATCTTAACGCTAGAGGAACTGCGTTCCTGACGGAGTTCTCCCGACCGCACACTTTTATGATCTAGTACGTGACAGTTTCCTCACGATAGCTTATATCACTGTTTAAGAACAGTGGCGATAAAAAGGAAATAAAGCAAACTGTTTGTCTGAGTGTGAACACATGACCTAAAACTTGTAGGCAAACCGGCAGTGGCCCGACAACTGCCAATTTGCTCTGCACTCGTGTCAACATTATTTTCGGAAATAACTGATCTTAGTTATGAAAAAGTGTTTATAAACTTTGCTATTAGTATGTTTTACCTTTAAATAGTAATAAGTGATGCACACGGCCTCCAATGATTATTTTTTATCATAAATATAAGTGAAATGTGGACATTTCAGTGTTAAACAGAGCAAAACTGCCATAGCTTTTATAGAGATTATATTGTGTAGGTTGCCCTCTCTAATGATTTTTCCCCATATTTTTACAGCATAAATGAATCCAAAATAAATGAATCAAGATAATAGTAAGATGAACCGCTAAATACTTTTATTAGAAAATGCTATAACAGCTAGTAGAACAATTTGCCGCGAATGGAGGTATAAGAAAACAAAAGTACAATTTAAAAATCTGACGCAGTTCATAAAGTCAAAATGAAAGACGTGAAAAAGAAGTTACAGCGACTGCAAATTAAATTGCGCTATAATAGAGAAGATAGTCTATGCAATGAGAAAAATAACGTCAATATAATGGTTCATAAAAAAATAGTAAACAATCGCAAAAAAAAATATCTAATGAAATATGGCCAACAGCCAGCAGTCGCTTTCCGGCTATCACGCTCCGGTAGGTATAAATCCCAAAAAGTACTCACTAAACACATCAGCATGACGGAAATTAATAAACGGATAAAACTTTCCAAGATAAGAACTAGAAGCAATGAAGCCGTTAATATAAATTCCCATTTCAATACAAAATTCGTAGTTAACCGAGTCTCAGAATACCATTTCAACGACTACATGAGTCCCTTTAATTTTCCAACTCAGAAGAAATGGAAAGTTTACCGTTGTCAATTAAGTAAGCCAGAGGACAGCTGCTGCTGTAGCTGTAACTCAGATGCAATGTTTGAAGTAATGAAGAGCCTCTACGACTGCTACAAAAAGAAAAATTGTGACAATTGTAATTGCATACTATGCAGTCATTTATCACGGGAAGAGAGGCGCCTCGGCGAAGAGCGGAAGTCATTAACATCTCTAGATACAAAAGGAAAGAGGAAGAGGGCTGAAAAAATGTTAGAAGGGAAGACTCCAGCAGAAAAAGAAGAGATTTTGAAAGATTTAATCAAAACAGGACAACCTCTACCAAAAGGTAGAACAGTCTCTGAAAAATCTTTAATCAAGAAAATGAAAACAGACTTGGGTGTCCCAGAGTCAAAAACTACTTCCAAGGCAGTGATGTCACCATCAGAGCGAATGAAAAAAGCCAAAATTGCAGGATTAATAACACCTTTAGAAGGAAAAACTCCGGAACAAAAAGAAAAGATTGTAAAAGGATTAGCAATGCAAGGACTGCCTCTACCTGAAGGAAGAACTATCTCGGAGAAAAAAATTATTGAAAAGGTACGCAAAGAACTTGCTCTTCCTCCGGAACCTAAAACTGCATCTATGAAAGAGAAGTATATCAAAGCTGCAGATGCCGGATTAATGCAGCCGCTTGAAGGTAAATCACCGAAAGAAAAAAAAAGAATTTTACAAGGTCTGCATGACAGAGGCATACCACTACCAGAGGGACGGACCGCTTCTGAGAACGATTTCATAGCAAAGGTGAAAGCAGGGGTACGTACGCCGTCTGTTAGACATTCTGTAAGACTTCGGAAAGCAAAGGCTGCTGGACTACTTACGCCAATAGAAGGAAAACCTCCCGAACAACAAGAGAAGATACTGAGAGGATTAGCAATGCAAGGATTGCCACTTCCTTCAGGAAAAACTTTTTCTGAAAAGAAGCTTATTGAAAAGGTACGCGCTGACGTTGGCCTTCCTCCAAAACCTAAAACTACATCTATGAAAGAGAAATATGCTGAAGCTGCAGATGCTGGAATACTTCAGCCTCTTGAAGGTAAATCACCGAAAGAAAAAGAAAGAATTCTTCAGGGCTTGAAAGAAAGAGGAATCCCACTGCCCGAAGGAAGAACGGCTTCTGAAGCTGATCTCATTGCTAAAGTGAAGGCAGGAATACGTGCTCCATCTGATAAACTACGGAGGGCACGAGTTGCGGGGCTACTAACGCCTTTAGAACGAAAAACTCCTTCACAAAAAGAACGGATTATGAAAGGATTGGCAATGGAAGGTTTGCCCCTTCCTGAAGCGAAAACTGGTTCAGACAAACATATTTTGGAAAAAGTTCACGCTGAACTTGGGCTACCTCCGGCACCTAAAACTGCATCCATGAGACAGAAGTATGCTGAAGCTGCAGATGCTGGGATACTGCAGCCTCTTGAAGGTAAATCACCAAAAGAAAAAGAAATAATTCTTCAGGGATTGAAAGAAAGAGGAATCCCATTGCCTAAAGGAAGAACGGCATCAGAGGATGCTTTAATAGAGAGAATAAGGACAGGAGTACGTGCACCCTCTGACAGATTACGTCGAGCAAAGGCTGCAGGTCTGATTACGCCTTTGAAAGGGAAAACTCCGTCAAAAAAGGAGCAGATACTGAGAGGATTAGCAATGGAAGGACTGGCTCTTCCTGAAGCCGAATCTCCTTCAGACAAAAAGCTAGCGGAAAAGATTCGCGCTGACCTTGGCCTTCCTCCGGAACCGAAAACTGCATCCATGAGACAAAAATATGCCGATGCTGCCGATATCGGACTACTGCAGCCACTTGAAAAAAAATCACCGAAAGAAAAGGAAAGAATTTTACAAGGTTTGCATGACAAAGGAATCCCATTGCCTAAAGGAAGAACGGTATCAGAGGAAGCTTTAATACAGAGAATAAAAGCAGGAGTACGTGCCCCCTCTGAAAGACTACGTCAAGCAAAAGTTGCAGGCCTACTAACGCCTTTAGACGGAAAAACTCCATCACAGAAGGAAAGGATTATGAAAGGATTAGCAATGGAAGGATTACCCCTTCCTGAAGCAAAAACTACTTCTGAAAAGAAGTTAACAAAAAAAGTACGCGATGACCTGGGCCTTCCTCTGGAACCAAAAACTTCTTCCATGAGACAGAAGTACGCTAAAGCTTTAGATGCTGGACTATTGCAACCACTTGAAGGTAAATCGCCGAAAGATAAAGAAAGAATTCTTCAGGGATTGAAAGAAAGAGGAATCCCATTGCCTAAAGGAAGAACGGCATCAGAGGAGGCTTTAATAGAGAGAATAAAGACAGGAGTACGTGCACCCTCTGAAAGACTACGTCAAGCAAAGGCTGCAGGCCTGATTACGCCTTTGAAAGGGAAATCTCCGTCAAAAAAGGAGCAGATACTGAGAGGATTAGCAATGGAAGGACTGGCTCTTCCTGAAGCCGAATCTCCTTCAGATCAAAAGATAGTGGAAAAGGTTCGCGCTGACCTTGGCCTTCCTCCGGAACCTAAAACGGCATCCTTGAAACAAAAGTACGCCGATGCTGCTGATACCGGATTACTGCAGCCACTTGAAGGTAAATCATCGAAAGAAAAATTAAGAATTTTACAAGGTTTACAAGACAGAGGAATCCCCTTGCCTGCAGGACGGACGCGATCAGAGGATGCTTTGATTTCTAGAGTAAAAGCAAGAGCAATTGCACCATCTGGGGCACTTTCTAAACCCAAAGCTGCAACTTTGTCAATTACCACCGAGAAATTAAAAAAGGCTAAAGCGGCTGGCTTATTAACACCCCTTGAAGGGAAAACTCCCGAACAAAAAGAAAAAATACTTAAAGGCCTTGCTGATTTTGGTTTGCCATTGCCACGAGGTAAAACTGTTTCTGATGAAACAATGATTAAAAAAATAAAGGCCGACTTAGGACTACCCGAAAGGACTCCTTCTCAAAAAATGAGAAAAGCCAAAAAAACTGGTCTTTTGACACCGCTTGAAGACAAAACACATTCTCAAAAAGAGAAAATACTGCGAGGTAGAGTAGCGGCAGGATTGCCATTACCAGTAGGTAGAACACCATCCGATAGAGATTTAATACAAAAAATTAGAGCAGACACCGGTTACGTATCACCTACATTATCAGAAAGAATGAAGAAGGCAAAAGATGCAGGATTGCTAACTCCCTTAGAAGGTAAAACTCCTTCAGCCAAAGAAAAGATTCTTCGAGACAGACTGGCCGTGGGAGTCCCTCTACCAGAAGGTAGAACACCATCTGAAAAGGAAATAGTTAGAAAAATCATTTCTGGAGAGCCCCCTGCGAAGAAAAAGCCATCTAAAAAGTTAAGAGAAGCCAAATCAGCTTCCTACAAAGAAAAAGTGAAAGCAGAAAGACCTTCAAAAGTTACCTCTGATAAATTACGAAAAGCAAAAGAAGCCGGTTTGTTGACACCACTTTCAGGAAAATCTCCTAAAGAGAAAGAGAGAATATTAAAAGGCTTAATAGAACAAGGCTTACCACTTCCTGAATCAAAAACAGAATCACAGAAAGAGATTGCGAAAAAAGTTCGCAAAGAAATTGGCCTTCCACCTGAACCCACAACATTATCAAAAATAGTAAAGATGCATAGAGCTGAAGCTGCTGGTATTGTGACACCACTTGAAGGTAAATCACCATCTCAAAAGGAACGTATTGTAAGGGGCATGGTTGCAGCTGGAATACCATTACCAGAAGGAAGAAGCGCTTCTGAAAGAGCCATGATTAAAAAAGTTCAAGCAGAAGAAAAACTATCAGAGAAAGCTGTTGCCGGTTTACTTACACCCTTGGAAGGAAAAACATCAATTCAGAAGGAAAAAATTATTAGAGGTCGGGCCGAGGCTAGAATACCCTTACCCGAAGGTAAATCTCAGTCTGAAAAAGCTTTGATACAGAAAATTCGTGCTGAATTAGGCATGCCTCCACCAGCAAAAACAATCTCGGAAAAACAAATAGTTCGCAAGGCTAAAGAAGATGGGCTGTTAACACCTATTGCTGGAAAGCCAGCTAAAGAAAAGGAGAGGATACTTAAAGGCCTGGCCAAAGCTGGGTTACCATTGCCTGAAGGCAAAACCGCTTCTGAAAAGGAATTGGTAAGACAAATTAGAGCTGAAGCTCGGTTGCCAGAGGAGCCTACGCCCTCGGAAAAGAGGGGAGAAATAAAAACTAAATCGAAAAAAAGCGGTGTTACACCATCAAAGCGACGTGTTAAGACGATGGTATCTGGTATAAGTGAAAAGTACGAAGACATTGTTAAAACAACAACTTGCGATCGTGGCTGTGGCTGTGATAAAAAGAAAATTAAATTTAAGCATAGCTACGTCAAGATTAGAGTGACATCTCCAGACATCTCTTCTCTGTGCGATTGTCCGGATGAGTGTCTTCCTGGCGTTAAAGCTGGAGCCTTTATTGACAACGAGGGTATAAAAGTTACTGTTGGGAGAGTTCACTCTGGCGCAACTTCGTTCACCAGTCAGATCAGCAACCACAGTTTAGAAACACATAAAAATGTTATAACTCTGTATGACAGAGTAGTAAAAGATAGCTACAGTAGTAATACATCTATTGATACAGTAGATGCTCGCTCTGATATTAAGTTTGAAGCAAGTGTTTTGAAAAAGTCTTTATTCGATGCATGTCCATTCTTAGAGCGTCCTATTGATGTTGATAGATTGAATACTGATCTTGATACTTCATGTACGTACACCAGCAGCTCTGACGTAAGTTATAGTAACGACAAGAAAAACGAAATAGAAAGAAATAAAAGTCATTACTTCTTTGAAAGTTCTACCTTGGGAAATAGCCACAATGAATTTGGTGAATTTGTGGAAAGTTCTAGAAATATTAAATTTTCAGGAAACATTTATAAACACTCATCTTACTCTTTACATGAATTTTCGGTCAGTTATGATTCGATACTTGTTGTAAGAAGCGAATCATCGCTATCCTTGAAAACAGGCTCAAGTGATAGTATCGATGCAACTAGCGTGAAATCGTTATCACATAGCAGCTACTATGCAGTGAGTTCAACTCAGTATTTTCCGGTTTCCAACGTAAAATTCAGTAACAGTAAGGGTGATGTAACAGAGCTATTTCCGAAAAGCACATACTACAGTGAAAACGATGCCAGTGCAGATGACACAATGAAATGGTAAATATAGTTATTCACATTTATTTACGTAATAACGTTATGGATAGCACGAAACATTTTTTATAAAAGGGCCTTGAATCTTACAGGCATAGCCTTATTCATTGCCCCATCATCATGTTTCTTCAAAGTTGCAGTGCATGATAAATTGGCATCATAATATTATTATAGTATGAAATTGCCGATTTATACTGCAAAATTTAAATTCGTTCTTTTCCATGATTTAACATATTTATTTAATCAAAATATTTAAATTCATTATCTATACATTGCTGCTATTTAATCGGAAGTTAAATTATACCTTTGTAATAGAACTCTGGGTTATAGATTCGACTAACTGTGTGAAAGCATTTTGTACTGCCACTTGGGAAGACAACTTTTACCGCGTTGAAAATTGTCCAAATCACGAAAACAACGGTAGTCAGTTGGAGCAACGTCTGGCTAGTACGGAGGATGGCGTATAGTTTAAATAACTCACTGAAGCTGGTCTAACTGCAGATCTAGCACATTTACAACAGTGTCCCTTGCAGTGTGAGGTCTTGCGTTATCATGGAGCAATTATGGTGAAAATTGATTCAGGAGTCGGGCTGTTTCACTGCCAGTTTGACCATCATTGTTCGAATTTTGACACAGTAAACATCTGCTGATATTGCTTAACCAGGCCTGAGATAGCTATACTTAGTGAATATGAAGAGACCACCAAACAGTTACCATTACTTTGTATTAGTAAGCTTTGCTTAAGGGCTTGTTGTGGCGTTTAACCAGGGGTCAACCATAGCATTTTTCGCTTACGGTTATCGTAAAGAATCCACTTGTCACATGTTACAATTCGATACTATATTCCTTTATTTCTGTACCAATTCAACACGGCAGCGCAAGTTTCAACACGCGTTTCTTTCTGCAGATCAGTCAAATCATTAGGCATACATTTTTCATATTTTTGTATCTTATTGATTTGATGCAAATGAGTCAACATGATAGCTAAGTTAATGTCAAACGGTGCTGCTAATTCTTGGGTAGTTTGACTGGGATCGGCTTCCGCCATCTCCCTCAATTCAGCGTTATTCATCTGTTTGGGCGGTCCTCCTCGTGGTTCGTTCTTCAAGTCGAAGTTTCCTTTACAAAAGCGATTAAACCAAAAACGCACGTTGCGTTCACCGTTTCTGCTGGGTATGTTCCGTGTCAAAACTTGTATTCAATAATCACTCGGATTTACTAAGTATCCATATTTTCCGTCTTAACTGAATACAAAAAAACGATTGAAAATCGAATGTCGCACATTTTTGTAAAAGAATTATCTGATATATGAGTATAAAGTAATAAAAGTTTCACTCGAATATCTCACACCATGAAGGTTTAATGTCAATTCAAAGTATCTATTACTATAAAATGGCAATTTCATACTTTAAGCCCCTGTTATGACAGTATAAGCGTGAACTGGGTTAAAACTGTAAAACTTATAGCCTAAGATCCGCACAATCTGCAGAATTTATGCACTCATCGAGTGTTTGCTAAAAAACAATGCATAAACCCCTTATGTCTGGATTTCATGACCTACAGAACTTGAAACTTATAATGCAATTTAGAAGAAGGGTGAGATTAGAGCTTTATTCTACCATCTACATTTTCTTCGAAATCGTATCAGTGGTTAGGAAAAAGAACGGGACCGCTACTGAGCTCCGTTTAAGTGAACTCCATGGCCGCGTGGTTCTCTACGTGCCTACCGCGTGGCCATAGCATTTATAGGCCATGAAGTACAGACATTAGAGCTTTATTCATACCGTTTTCATTTGCTTCGAAATGGTATCAATAGTTAGCAAAAAGAATGGGACCTCTAAAAGGCTCCATTTAAGAGAACTGCGTGGCTGCGCGGTTCTCCATGTGCCGACCGCGCGGCCATGGTTAAACCTTTATAACTTTCTGAACATTAGATCTACGAATTTGTGACTTTCACTGTTAGTGTTTTACAAATTCCTTCGTAATGTTGACGCAGTAGTTTTTCTTTTACGAACCTATGTCCGAGCAGTCGAAACGGACACATTTATAATTAGAAGAGTATACAATATATCTACCAGCTACCTGCATATCAAAATGTGACCACTAATATTTATAATTTAATTATTGTTAATTGATTTCACGGAAAAAAATTCATTCACTTGATTTTTAAATAAAATATCGTCCACTTCACGGAATATTTATAAATAGTTTGAAAAATCACGGTTGCCGTTGCGCACTTCTCCACACCTCTTGGCAGCCTGGTGTAAACAGGTATGATTTTGATATATTTATATGTTCATAAAGTATATTTATTTTTATATATCATATTAAAGCTATTTTTTTCTATTTATTATGATATACGGTTGCTTAATTAAATCTGACCGTAAATAAGGATTGCTGGCTGTTAAAAAATGGTAAATATTAAATATTTACCACCTGTTAAAGCCAGCAATCCTTAGAGTAGTAGAGTGAAAGAGAGTAAACGTGGGAAAGGCAAGACAATAGAAGTATGATTGATTTCGTCATTGTGGATGAAAGATTAAAGAGTGACAGATACTAGAGAATATCAGAGTGTTAATGTAGGTACTGATCATTATCTGGTAATGTGTCGGGCGGGTCGTCTGTTCAGACATTGGTGCCATCGAGTTCGAATTTCTGTGACTGCCCTAGAAAAAATAAAAGTAGAAAGACTGCAAGATGTCAAAGTTAAAGAGGAATATAAGCGGGAAGTAAAGGTTAAGACGGATAAAATATTTGATAATACAAATGTTGTAATATGGAAGAAGTATGGGTTGTACTGAAAAATAGCATGGTGCAAGTAGCAATAAAAGTATGTAGTGTGGCACGGAGAAAAAATGGTAGTAGAAAGAGTGATTCTTGGATAGATGGTGAAATTAAAAAGGTTGCGCGGAAGGAGAAATAGGCCTAGCTTAATGTGTTAGCATATAAGGCCCAAAATAGGATGGATCAGGCAGCGAATGTGACGGATAGTTTGGAAAGAGTTAAAAGGAAATACTCTGAAATGAAAGTGAAAGTGAAAGATATGGTAAAAATTAAAATGATGAAAGGGAAGAAAAGTATAATAGAAACTTCTCTGATAACTTCAGGGCCAATGTTAAGCTGTTTTGGAAACAGGTAAGATTGGCTCACACAGTGACAGGAAGATCGAGTATGAATGTTATAAGAGCAGAAGATGGATGTTTACTAAGTGAAGAATGTAAGGTCTTGGAACGCTAGAAGGGATATTTCGAAAGTTTATTCAGTTGTCAGGACAGTGTGCAAGGAATGGGCACTTGGGCACATACTAGTTTTGAAAACCTGAACATAGATGTAGATGAAGAAAATGAAGGCAGGGTACGACAGACTGACTGTTGAAATGCTGAAGAGTGGTGACGGTGGTAGCAAACCTGTTGTACCGGATTTTTAATATGTGTTGGAGATTTGGCCGTGTACCGGATGATTTGTGTAAGGCTGTAATTGTACCACTATATAAGGGAAGAGGCTCACTTCTTCGCTTAGACTAATGCCGCTGTAGTTTTTACACTCCTGCTGTGAGCAGCGGCATTAGTCTTTTGAGTGTTGTCGGCAAACTGTATTCGAAGGTTTTAATAAATAAAGTGATAGGAGCGACCAGTGACAAAATATGGAATGTGCAGGCAGGATTAAGAGAGGGGATGAGCTGTATGGATTTATGGATCAGATCTTTTCCCTAAAGTGCACAGCCAAAAAATATCTAGCAAAGCACAAGAAAGTCTACTGTACTTTCGTTTACTTGGAGAAGGCTTATGGCAGTGCGGTGTCGACTGGCACTTGGTACGGGCACTGAAATCTTTATACAAGGTTTCCAGTGCTTGTGTTAGGATAAATGGGGCATATACGAACTGGTTTTGCATCTCGAGGGTTGTTAGACAGGGCTGTGTAGCGTCACCGTGGCTATTCAACTTGTATATGGTTAGTTATCTGACAGATTTGAAAGAGGGTGAGTGTGGATTGACAATGAGTGAGTTGCCGGTCAAATGCATTCTCTACGCAGATTATCAAGTTCTACTTGCATCGTCAGCAGAACCGTTGCAAGACATGGTTCCTGCAATGGATGAGCCATTTAAGAGGAAGGAGATGACGTGTATAAATGTGAATATCAAAATGTGGCCGCTAGAATATATTATATTCTCCTAATCATAAATATTTGTTTTTTAGCAAACACTTGATGAGTACACTAATTCTGCAGCCTGATCTCGTATATTATTGGGTATGTTCTAACTAAGGCAACCGTCCGGACTAAATACCTTTTATCTTTACTAGCTTATCACATAGATACACCCGAAATCACCAAAATCTGTTAAAACATCACGGAATATATGCCCCATTGAGCATTGGACGTATTGTCTCACGTTTTAGAACTTTTCAACAAAATTCTTAATACAATTTGGTATAAATCGACATTAAAATTTGTATTTTAAATCTTGCGTGTATCAAAATCAACCTTTTCCATTAGCAAAATCGACAGCCAAGTGAGTGTGGCGGACTTAAGCAGAGCATGTACAGGGAATTCAAACTGCGGAGCAGATTGTATCAGAAGAAAACAAAATGGTACTTTATCTGAAACAAAATTGCTCAACGAACACAAAACACAGAAGAAATGTACAAGAAAAACGTACAATGGGGAATCTGTCGTAGTGATAAGCAACTTGGACAGTGACCACGATATAACAACGGTAGTGGACCAAATTCTATCGAAGAATGAATTTTCTGACGCTTCTTCAATATTTGTGGTAGTGCCCACCTCAGACGATAATGACTCAGATCTCTCATCAGACTGTTCTACTGTATGCATCCAGTTATCTCAACATTCTCCCAATTGGAATCAAAAGAAATGTAACATCGAAGAACCAGGTAAGCATTTATCTCGTATTTAATCATTTTAATGGCCCTACCTGCCCTTACCTTCTCTGCCCCTGCCTAATTAAGTAATCTCACCCCGGAACGGGGTAAAATTTGCTCATATACACATATCTTTTCATACATACCACCAATTGCATTTCTGGGAAGTCACAAGTCATTGGTTAGGCTGTTGTTCGTAGATATTTGACAGTCTATTGACTCATAACAACTATCGAGAATTTTGGACTTCCCAGTCAGAAGCATGAATGTCTGGAAATCTGTCCTACCAAGGGGCATTATTTTATCAATAAAAACCTAGGTTAGGTTGCAGATCTCAATTACTGTGGATTGCATCTTATGCATATTTGTGTTGAACAGTGCTAGGTGTGTGCGGATGTTGAATTTTTGGGTCTAATAACGGACTCATACTTAAACATTAGTGACGTTCATGGTACTAAGTCATAGTCAAGTAGATCATACTGATCTGAATAAAACTCAGTTGGGGCATATACGAACTGGTTCTGCATCTCTAGGGGTGTTAGACAGGGTTGTATTGCGTCACTGTGGCTGTTAAACTTCAGGTACAAGTTTTCTGATAATATAGTTGTCTGAGAGATTTGAAAGAGGGCGAGTCTGGTTTAAAAATGAATCAGTTGCCTGTCAAATGCCTTCTCTACGTAGATGATCATCAACTTTTACTTGCATCGTCAGCAAGGCATGATGATTGTAATGAATGAAGCATATAAGATGAAGGTCATGGTTTTGAAAGAGAAGAGAATGTATCGGTGTGTATGTGAGAATAAATGATAAGAGTGTGGAGCAAGTAAATGAGTTCATTTAATTGGGGAGTATGTTTACAAGGGATGGAAAGATTGATAAAGATGTGGAAACTATTTACTCTCCGTAAACGCGGGAAATAAAGTAAATGATGCTGTACATGCGATTGTGATCAATCTTTTCTGACGACTGGCTGTTCACAGTGGTGTGCTGATACCTACGCTTATCCATGATAATGAATGTTAAGCATGGCAAAAGCAGCATAAAAGTTGAATAAATGCTGTGGAAATGCGTTCGTTGCGAAGCATATTTGGTTTGACTGTGAACGATAGATTGAGGAAAGATGTGACAAGAGAACGGTGCGGTTTACAAGAAGATGTAGTAACAAAAATTTTAAAGGGTATGCTGAGAATGAAGGGCGGCTAACAAAAGATATTAAGCTGTATGGTTGGACAAGGTAGATGTGGCTGGACGCCTTAGGAGAACATATTGTATACTGACGTTATTGGTGACGTTCTTTATAAGGCTAAGTTGCGTAGTAATCGACGTAAGAAGTAGACGACGAAATCTATTTCTCAAAATATCAAAATTTTGCATTACAGAAATTTTGTCTAGAAGGAATTCATCTACCACACGCACCTTAAAAATATCTGCAAAAGACAAGTATTGCAAAAAAGGGATGCAGAAAACTGTAGCATCTCCTAACGGGAATAGAAGCATATACCGTGACACACTACTAAATTCCTGCTCACATGAAGAACGAAAAAATAAATTGTGTCAAATTTATGCATCTAACCAAAATATGAAATTGTATCATAGCGTTAGCACAGATACTATGTCAGACCGGCCGTATTTCTGTGCTCCTAAGTTAAACGGAAACCATAATCTTATGCCTGAACGGCGATGTGTAGCAAATGTTGGGTCTGATCTGGTTACGCGTTTCCGTGAAAACAAAGGTACGTACTAACCACACTATGTTCTAAGTTACATTGAATCGCTAAATACCAAATAAAACTCGAATCAATTTTTGATTTTGTGCAGTCTAAAAACCTAATCATACAAAGGCACGCACCGTGTTGCGTGAACAAGAAATTATTAAGAACAAATCGACTTTAGAAATAAGGAAAAGTCGCACTCCTGCTAGCCCTAACGTAGTCTAAGCTGCAACAAGATTGATTAAGCCGCTATAATATAACACTGATCATCTTACATCTCATAAGAATCAATATTTTTAGGCTTGCATTGCAACGGGTACTATCGGCTGCCCAAAATGAACGTGACTCAGCAAGAATCTTTTGAATCCATCGTAAAAGTTTCAGTATCAGTAAGCCCGAGTGCAATACCTCCGGGTCTCGGATATCCTGCTTGGCGTCATCCAACAGACGAGCTCCAAATTATTTATGGCTCAACCTTGCCAGCAAACGTGCTTGAAACGACAAAACCTTTTTGCGAACCGCACCAGTTACAGATCACAGAGCTGTCAGAATCATGTCAGTGCAATACAGACAAATTGACAGAAACATTCACACAAGTAGTTAAAGGAAAAAAAAAGAAATTGAAGTCAACAGGGTGTCGTGCTGCTGATAACTTAGCAACCAATCAAGCAACCATCAGCAATAGGCCTATAGAACTCGTTAGTAATGATTCAGGTAAATATGTTTTTACAAACCTTTTTTGTTTGCTTTTCCAACATTCTCTTTCACTACTGCGTCTTAATTTTCGCTTTGCAGACCTATTTAGCGATTGCAACAACTTATTAAAGTTATTCACTTCATTAAACTTATTGATATCGGGGTCCTCGATAAAATAGACTATAAGCTGGTTTTAATATATTTTCGCTGTCTATAAAGTGACCTTCATGTTGTAGCCATTATTAGATTATAATGCTAATTCTTAATTAACTTGTTTCTGTCCTTTGCAAATCGTTAAACTAATATGTTGCAAGTATCAGTAAAACTTGCAGATCATAAAATGCTCTATAATGTTTTACTATCGAAATTAATATCATCAACCATTCTCAAAAAGACAATGTATAGGTGGACAATAAAGAGGTAAAGGTACGTAATGGAACCTATGGAAACGGGTTGTACGAGTCATGTATTAGACATGGCACTTCCGCATTGTATAGATACATTTAGCAATTTCCGGTCACTTTGCATAATTTATAGGGATACAAAATTCATATAGCATTAGTTACGAGCAGTCATTAAACAATCATCCTTGGCTATTCATTCGGTACCGACTTGACTTATCCGGAAACCCGCTTCTTATACAAGCACCTCAAAATACGAACATTATGCACTACGACTCTAATAACGACCGTAGGACGACTTTAAAGGGGGTCAGTAACAGAAGTAGTGCATAATTGTTATTAGTACTGCCATCTATGTTTTATGTTAACTGGTTTGGTTAACTTAGTCCTTCAAGTGGACCATTGAGCGTGGGCCATGGTGGCCGGTCGGTGGTTATTCCAACCAGCCCACCTCCCTTGAGAAGTTTACTTAATCTCCTGGTCTGTTAAGAACGTCCGTGTATGATGTAATCGTTTTTACACGCTTTATATTAGCTTCACGTGTATGTTTTTATGTATGTTAGTATGTTTGTTTGTAACCGACTCCTTATAGCGCGATTTTGACCCACTTTAAACGACCAGTTTTCATTCAAACTCTGTAGACTTATCGAGGACCGATGACAATACTATAATTTCATAAATTTGTGCCATTATCCTTGCCAGGGTTATCAGGACAGCAAAAAAACTGTCTTCGAAAACTACGCTGACATACGTCACAAACTACGCTGATATACATCTCAAACTACGCTGACATACGTCACAAACTACGCTGATATACGTCTCAAAATTCGAAACACCCTAAAAATAGAAAAGAAATAATAGTTTAAAAAAACTAAAAAAACACGCTTCCATAGAAAACCAAACTAAAAAGTAGAAAATAATGGATAAAAAGCGTGGGGTGCCTGATATCAATAAATAAATACCTTAAAAGCACCCCACGCTTTTTATCCATTATTTTCTACTTTTTAGTTTGGTTTTCTATGGAAGCGTGTTTTTTAGTTTTTTTAAACTATTATTTATTTTCTATTTTTTTCTTCTACAACTTTGTGTCCGAGCTGTCGAAGCAGACACACAGTACATGGGCAACGCTTTCCTCATCCTCCATATAAGCTCTGCCCAAGGGACTATCCGTTATGCCTATTGTGTAAAAGTCTTTGTTTAGCAGTCAGTGTCCAATGATGGTCCCGTCACCAGATACAGACCGTCCCTGTCCAGGCTTAACAGATGTCTGGAAAACTTGCTATTCAGGGATGGCATAGTTTTTCTGGACTACCTGCAGCCTGTTTTCAAGGTCCGCCAGTTCTCCGTTTGTGCGTGGGTGAAGTCCTGTAGGCATATGCGCGGCTGGCTGAAGCGAATAGTCTGTGCGTCGCTGTTACTAATTACCATTAATATTAATCGAAGCTTTTGGACAAAACTTTTGGTTTTTGTGCTATTAAAAACACCGTGTCCCGTCGCATCCGTTTTGGAGTGAACTGACTTTTAAACATTACGTTAACATTGACTGGCCTGATAGTCTAGTGGTTAGTGACCCTGACTGCTAAGACTGAGGTCGTGGTTCGATTCCCACCCAGGACAAATCTTTGTGTGATGAACACAATCATTTGTGCAATCATTTGTACTGTGTCTGGGTTTAATTTATCTATAATATGTATGTATTTAGAAATATATAAGTATATTTATCAGTTGTCTGGTTACCATAGTACAGGCTCTGCCTAGTTTGGAATCAGATAACAATGTGTCGGTTGTCCTAAGATATTATTATTATTATTATTATTTTCAGATGATGATGAAAATTATGGAAACTATTCACATCAAAAGTATATAAAAAGATATAAAATGACCAGTGCATATAGTGATAAGAGAATAACTGTTAAGAATCGAGCTTCATACCGTTGCGAACAACATCAGCCACCAGTGTCAAAGACAACAGCTGGAACACGGTTCGGGACCAAGTCCGGGGGCTGTCAGTGCGGTAGTTGTGACGACTCGCCATAAAAGGTGGCCTAGAGCTAGAAATTCTCGTTTCCGCCGGAAGGGTGTGCCAAATGGAACCAGGAGGAACCTAATACAAAGCAGGCCATGCTTTGGCACCAACTTTCACTACCTCAAAAAACCTTGTATGAATTATGCCTGTGTCAAATATAAACGTAGTACAAAAGAATATACATAATTTGTGAATGTCCTCCTTCGGAATCAGAACTTGAAACCAAACTAGACCCCTATATGTACCAAAGTAACCAATGGGTTGATGAGAAGCAAGTTTTGAGAGAAAAATAACAAAAGATAGCCAGTCAGGATTCAGAATCAGTATTTTAGAAGAAATTACTGCCGGTACAAACTGTTCTTGAATTTACAGTGGAATACGCAGTCAGGTACTTACTACGTATCGATGAACCCAAATCTTATAAAATATTTGAACCCCAGCACTGTCAGTATACGAATGATAACCATATACTTATGAGAAATGAAAAAATAATGTAGACGGCGAAGATCTACTCGATCCACCTACATGCAGTTTACTTCTCTCGAGAAGAACTCCCTTGCGTGTTCCTCCCACGGGTGTCTTATGTTCTTATTCCGCCACCTATGGAGTGAAGGGGTGAAGTTCCTTCTGAAGGATTCAAGTTTTCCATAGGAAGTAAAAGTCCTGAAACCAATGAACTTAGTGGTGTCTGTTGTTTCGATACGATTCAAGAGAAGAATATTTGAAGTACTAAACATTCTAAATGAAATAGCTATATAGAAACTTGGTAAATATTTTGTATTCATGCCAGTACAGTTCGTAATTAGTGTAAAAAAACATAGTTTTGTGTATATTTTAACCGGTCAAGTTTTCTGACATTTAATTATTAGTAAGTAAACAATATTTGGAAACAATTTTGTGTTCATCCTGATTCCCACACCCTTCAAAAATAACGACTCTTTGTCCGTCTGTTATTGCGCTTCATAACACCAATTCATAACAACAACATTTTTGATGTAATTGATCAATAATTGAATTATATTGCCTGGTCAATAACAATCATATTCAGTCTATACTGTTTACACTAAAGGGACACTGGCCTCCTCTGTGAGAGGGAGTTGGCCGTAATCCACCACGTGGGCGCAGTGCGGAGGGGTATATGGCACATCTACCCCTCTTCGAATTTTTGGATCTAGGACATGCCGGTTTCCTCACGATAGAATAGAATAGAATAATTTATTGGTCAAGAAATTACATTTTATGCGATTGATTCCTGGAACTCACACTAGGATTCCCTGTGTCGTGAGTTCCCGACTCCTTCGTTCCATTAACATTTGTTGCTATATAGGTAACAGGTGTAACTTACAATAAATTTATTTGTTCTAATCAAGAACTAATACACAAAGAAAACTAATACTAATACACAGTGAAAACAATAGATACCTAACCTATTATAGTATTTGTTTGTTAGATTGCTCATTAAAATACCTTAATTAGCTCTTTACTCTTAACCTGTGTTAGTATGTCTGTCGGCGGTTAGGTCTCAAAACATTCATGGCATAAGATCCAAATCTCGAAACCTCTAAGTTGCTAAATATCTACATCTCAAAACGTTCAAGTCGCAAAATAAACAAGTCTCAGAACATTCATGTCTCATAATATATACAATGTTTTGTATGAGTGGATGTGTGAGTGTAATATTAAAAGTCACACATTTCAATTTGTTATGTAAATGTGTATTTCGTTATTCGAGTAATTAAAAATAATAAAATTAAGAAGTAATTAGATTAGCCGGTAAAAAAAAATTACAATATTTAAAACTAATTATATTACCTATATAGGTATCTGATAACACTAGATTCACTCACCTGTAAGAACAAAAGAAACAACATTTAAAGCCTTTATTTCAAGTCGTTTATATCTTATCAAACTTCAAAAATAATAATCTTACCTAATGTTTCTTTTACACTTATCCTGGGAATCAATGACATCCTTAAAAGTCGTCAGGGTCAATGTTGACGTCTTGTTGGCTTTGTCGACAAAGAGACTAATACAAACAAGATTGTATTACATGTATTTAATACATTTCTTTAATGAAACTATTGTATGCCTAACATGGTGGAACAGTGCAAACGCACACCAAAATATCTCAATAACAACTCTGTAACCACTGTCTCACAATAAAGAATTTTGACTTTGACTTTAACCCTTATCTGAGATATAAGCAATAACAGTATTTTGTCATATCCTTTTAATCCTAACAAGATATTAATTTATAAATCATTTAAAAAAAAAGACATGTTCATGACTTGACTTGCTTATGAATAACAAATTAAATATTAAGAATATTTGAATTAAAATACCATTCAAGCAAATTGGATAAACTGTAACGGTTGTCTTTAAAAAATATAAATAAATAATTGAAAGGTTTGTTTACTATATGTCTCTGGAAAGGAAAAAACATCGTTCTAAGATCACAGTTTCAGAGAAATTGGAAAACCTAATTTAATTATTCTTATTCAAATTGATTCATGGGTAGCTAACATATGACAAATTAAGTAATTTAATGTTCTGTGTCTCGTAATGTCAATTACTTGGCTAGTATTGTATAGAAAAGTTTATCTAACTAAGCAGACAGCTGTGTTGTTTGTTGCGCCACTTCTTCTCAGCTACAGCACTAGGAAGTGTTGTTGAGCGGCCGTTTTTGGGTGACTGTCTATTGTAATTTTAACGTTCGAAAAGCCCAATTAGTTTTTTTTTTTTTAATGTTACTATTTAGCTGTAAAAGCACGGAAGCGGCTTAGTATTTTTTATTAAAGCCGGGTTTCTTGGATCATCATATTTATTTAAAATTTATGTTTAACCCCGGATGCAAATAGATATGTGTGTAGGGTGGTATAGTAAAACAACACACAAAACACGGTAAAAACGCGCATTCCATATTAGCCAACATTTCAACTTTAGGTGAATATGCATCTGAATATCCGATCTCTAGTTATGACTGCAGAAAAATCACTCTATGACTCTGTTTGAAAGGTAATCACAGAAGACAATGTGACATTAATTTCGACAGAATATTATAAAATTTATTTAACAAAATTTCATCATTAAAAAAAATCATTTTCATCTTATTTGGAAAAAATTTAAATGCTAACTTGCTTTTTATGAGTTATTTAAATTCACCCACTCACACAAAACTTTGACTATTATGAGACGTGGATGAGAAAACTAGACTATTTTGCAACTTGAACGTTTTGAGAACAAAGACTTCCGGCTCACTCATGTTGTAATAGATTTAGGTTAATGAAACAATAGCCAAAAGGTTAAGGTGAATGCCTAGATAGCCCTCGCCATACATTTTTCAGGTGTGGAAATCTCGGTAAATAAACAGTTTCTGCAGAATAAAAGCAACTGTAATGAGACTTTATAATGTATTATGTTCGCGTATAGCCCAAATTTTATAAAAAAAACAGTATTTCTAGGAGAATTAGACCGAATAAAAAACGAAAAATCTTTACATGTGTGAGTGACCTGAATCGCGCCATCTGACAGAAATTTATAGAACCACTGAGAAAGTTGGTTGCTGTTGTGTTACGAGTTTACGATTAGTAAACATTCATAATAGATGGCGCTGTTTGATATTCGAACATTTTAAAAGAATTTATCTTTTAAATTCGATAATGCGACGTTGCCATTCTAGAGGCAGCGCGCGCACACCGCGTTGTTGCCATACCGTCAATGCGTGATTACTTGAGTCTTGAAAACTTGCGAATCGTTTCCAGAATATTGTGTTTCTAGCAAGTTAGCGCCGGGCGCGCGGGTTTGCCCGCGGAGTTAACATTTTATGATTGATAAAATGTTTTTTATTATGGAATGAGAAAGAATGCTTTACATAAAGTGAAAAAAATATCTCTGCGATCTGCCCTTGGTTCACACAGATACAATACTAATGTAATTATTGTATTATCTAGTTTAAATATGTAGTAAGTAGTTACTAGTACACGACTTTCCAGATTTAAAAATCTTTTTAATGTATGTAAGTAGGTACTGATAACATTCTGATACGCTTAGGTACTAATCCATTGGTTTGGGTTGAATAAAATCAGAGAATAGAATTTGATGTATAAGTAAGTTATAACTAAATCAGGCGATCAGCGAAGCTACCTACACAATGGTGAAACGTAGGTACTACGTACATCTATTGATTGAATCATATTTATTCTTCTATTCTTTTATAATTCATGTGAAACCAGCAAGATTAGTGAATACACAGACAAACCACTTTGATTTTTCATAATTGCTTATTTTACTAGTATTATTAGCACACACAAAATGCGTCAAGCAGGGTTGCCAACTTTATTTTTTAGAAGATCGTACCATACATTTTAAAAGATCGTACTTTGCTAAGAATTCAAAAATAAAAATAGTACGCATTGAAATTTCAATAAAATAAATGGTAAACAAATGTGGTGGGTGTTACTATAACTTCAACGCAAAATTTAACATTTTGGTATAATATTTAAGAATCTGGACACCAATTTAGCAACTAAACTTTACGACGAGGTTTTTTTATTAAAGAAAAGGGGCTCGGAAGAGACTTTGTCATGAAATCCACACGAAACAATAAACACCAGTATCATTAGAACTTAAAACGAGATATTTACCATGTTTATTATTACTTAAAAAAAACTGTGCTACCTACTACTGAGAACCATTCAAATGAGTGCCATCCGTGAAACAGTTTTCATCAGGGCTTGTTAACGTTACCAAATTCACACTATAAGTATCGTTAAGTAACGTTATTTTCATAAAGTTAATATTTTAACGGTAAAACGGGTAACGATACTTTGGTATCGAATCTATAAAATAACGTTACCAATTAACGTTACTAGTATCGATACTTTTACATACATACATACATAGAATCACGCCTTTTTCCCATGGGGGTAGGCAGAAACCACGGAACGCCACCTGCTACGATCTCTACACACTTCTTTTGCCTCGTTTAGGTTCATAAAATTGGTCATACACACACGCCGGTTGCGAGTACTACGCACCTGACCTTTCTGAAGAATATCACTAATAAGGTCCCTATATGTCCTCCTAGGGCGTCCCCTCCCGGTGTTTCCACTCACATCTGCCTTGTAAATACCTTTTGTGAGCCGACCTTCATTCATCCTCTCAACATGACCAAACCATCTAAGCATACTTTTTTCAATTTTTGTCACTACATCTTCTTTTACACCACACCGTTCTCTTATCACATCGTTACCTAATGCGTTGTTGTCAACCTGCGCAACCTAAGCGGCACGCCATGGGCGGCGGCGCTCTACGGCAACATCGCCAATCAAACGGTGCAAATGCAACTTCAATAATGTAGACGAAAGAAAGAGATGAAAGAAAATAAATAAAAAATTAACGGTACTCAGTTACCGGTAAAACGTATGCCAAGTATCGTTACCAAGCATTACGTGACCTCTACTAATAACGTTATCTTCGTCCGATGAAAGTAACGATACCAAATTTTTAACGTTATTCAAAGCCCTGGTTTTTATTCAAAAGTGAAGCGTTTTTGTGTTTTATTGACGGTAAGTGTTATTTTTATGTGCAATGAATGATTTTCAAGGTGATATAGAGTATTATTATAATGGTAATTAATTACCCTTAAAACTTTACAAAAGTGTAAGATTTAGAAGATGAAATACAAAATCAAACGTTAGCAACACTCGTTGATTGTCGTCACATGACATACTACAAATTTCAGATATTCTCTCTGAAAACAACAGCTTGATGGTGGTGTTATTTCTGTTTCTTGAAACATTTCATAAATAAGATACATTTGCTGTTGTTTGTAATTATTCTTTTTGATTTCAGATTGAATTGCAACTGAACTGCCTAAGATGAACCCGACTAATAAACTTGCATAAATGTATACGACATGTGTATTCAGGACCGCGAAAATCACGGAAAAAAGTGCAAGCTGTATTGAAAAGACATCATGGAAGTTCTTTTAGTGATCTATAGTGAGTAAATTAGATTCCCATAAGATTTCGAATCAGATTTACGTGAGTGGAGGTTATTTGATACTCGTTGGTTCGTGTTGTAGTCTTCGTTTACAGCCATTTTTCCTTGCAGCCGAAAGCAAGCGAAGGAACAACAAGCATGCAAGCATGGCGTAACAAGAAACAGAAGGTAGTGGAAGAAACCGCGGTTTGCCCTGTTGTATTTAGGTACCTACAGACCTATCAATATTTTTCTGTCTCTCAACACTGTTTTTTTAACATATCTTTTATTTCAGTCCACATTCAACTCAAGATCGTCATCAGCTGTCCAACCTTTCGACAGCTTAAGATACGCCCTAAACCTATTCGCGTGGTATACCAGAAATTCGATACGAAGCCATAGCCTGCAGCTCTAGCTTCAATACAGTTGAATCTGTTACAGAGCAAGTAGAGACTGTTGATTTTGATTGGCCACAACCCGATTCAGAGACTGAAGCTTATCAACTAACTGTGGAAAGAACATCAAGTGACAACTTATCAGGTTTGGTAGGGTACCGTATTGTTGACTTGAAGAAGGTCATATGGTCACAACTTTGATTCTTCATCTGGAATGGTAAGTCCCAACTTGATACCATATTTTTGTGTTCATTACATTAGTACGCTTTTGCTTGTTTGTTGTGATGAAGTTTATGTTTGACAATACCAAAGTACAACATATTTTACACAATGTTCAGTGTAACAAATATCATTATTTCTTGGTATGTATGTATAAAAATAATGTATTTCTTGGATTGTTTCTTTTTAACAGCTATTATTATTTTGATTCTAGGTCCAGGGTCAATTGCGAATTACCAAAATGAATAAATGTTACTTCATTTGCTTTATATCTGTCACCCAACCATTGACTGTCATAGAAGTTAACCGGGATGAGGAAGTTATCAACGCTATGATGCCGAAGTTGGTAACATTTTTTAAAACGTGTACTGCCAGAAATTATATTGAGAAGAGTTGAGAAAAATGCTAAATGTCTAGACATCAAGGAATTAAAAGGTATAAAAATAAAAGTCTTACTCATTTCCTAACTTATTCCGCAGGTCTCTGAGGTGTGGGTTCAGTAAGAATAGTCTAACAAAACTGTGTAAATTCATTTGTTGCAGCGAAAACTGCGTCTTCCAGCATTTGATTCAGATCGCACGGAAATTATATAAATGGAAGTAAAAAGTGACAAGCAGAAGACTGATACGGCGCGGCGGCGGCGGCGACTGCAAAAAGTAGCGCGTAGAAAAGAAGATATTTTATTATAATATTTATAAGTATCTTTGTATGGTGGTACGAGTCGATGGTTCGAATCCAAGCCGGCACTTTGCTGAGTGTAAATTATTTCATCACCACAGTTCAGAGGAGGCCTGAGTCTCAGCAGTGGGAACATTATAGAATAATTAATAAGCTATTTTTGCACGTAGCGATGTATAGTTTGTGTTATTTTGTTAGTTCATAAGATTTTTCTGTGTAGATAAGTTTCACTCATGTATTTAGGTACCAGCCTAACAATTCAATTGTAAAAGAATATTTATTGCAGTTCAAAATTGTATCATAAGTAGGTATTCTTGAAACATTAATAAATGTTATGGTTAGCTAGCAACCCCTTTGTGTTGTTATGTAAGATACATGTGCCGTTATATATAGTTACGTATGATGTTATTTATATTGTAATCTACATACATAATTCTTTCTAATACTAAATTCAAAATCATAATTGTAAATATCAAAATATTTAAAAAAGTATGTTATCTTTGTATGGTGGTATGACTCGATGGTTTGAATCCAAACGGAAACTATCTAAGTAAATGTAGTGAGAGTAAATAAAACATTATTTTTATGAAAATATTAACCCCTTTTTACTAAATAAATATTATTAATTTATAGTAGGGTACAATAAAAAGCTTTACAATGTAATAAATAGTCTTTTATTTATTTAGTACACGTCACTATTTACACTTCCATTCCTTCTTCTGCCTTACATTTCTTCCCGTGGGTGTCGTAAAAGGCGACTAAGGGATTTACTAGAGAATGGGCAGCAGCGTTCTCTATGCATTTTACCATCACACTGCGATCGCCAACCCGCTTGCCAAGCGTGGTGATTATGGCAAAGCCCCCCAAATAGGGGGAGGCCTATATCCAGCAGTGGACGTCTTGCGGCTGAGATGATGACTATTTACACATTACAATTTAGGTTCAGTCACATTACTACAACTTATAGGGACAGTGTACCTATATTAATTTCATTTTAAACTGTTTGAATAAAACGACATCTAGTGGTGTCGAAAGTTACTACTATTTACTTTGCATGTGTGTGTAAAGAGTAAAGTCAAGCGGCTAAATCTTTAGAATGTACAAATCTTTGTATGAGACCAGTTAACAAGCACAGTGACTATCTAAAAAAATCAAGTTAATGCCCTAGGTTTCGCATATAATAAAGTTATCTATTAAAGATTTCTAAGTTAGGCGTAAAAATTGAAAATGTTCCAAATTGTGGATCTAGCGCCATCTAGCGACAAAATGGCATCTGAGATAATCATCCATCCACCTTAAGTTTAACAAAGGAAGTCTTTTAATCAAAATAATTAAGCTACAAAATTTAAGCGTTACTAATTAAGTGAACAGATTGGGATTGTTTTCGAAGGGTGCGGGAATGAGCCCTACGTGGCACTGCGTCGTCTTTTATGCACTCGGTGACGTCATGATCCGGACTGGCCGGAGCGGTATAGGTCGGGGATGCAGCTAACACGGCCTCGTGACGTGGAGCCTCCACAGCGGCAGCTACCTCCGACTCTTCGGCAGCTACCTTCTTACTGGGTGTCGCCGACGAGGAGCTTAGCTGGAGCTACTTCATTGTCCTCACAAACAGAACCTGCACACCAAAATCAAGAGTGAGCATATAAATGTTAGACATGACAGCAGATAGCTGAATTTTATGCTAATCAGACGTAAATTGCTTCTTAATACTCATAGAGGTAAGCTCGACACACATCTTGATAAGGACCATCTACTCGCTAACGTACCACATGAACTCAAAACCTCATTAGGGCCATCAATGAGCTTCCTTGTCACAACACTAACCAACACCACACCGGGCTTGCATGGTATACATAAATGGTAAACCTTATCATAGGGACCCGGGTTCTTTCTGGGTCGCGAGTTCACGACCTATTAGTAGGAGCAACGCTAAAGGCGTAGATAAAAGTAGAGTTTCAGTAAAAACTAGTTATTTTAGTTAGTTTTCATATCTCAGAATCCTAAAGACCAAACATTCAACCAAAATACTTAGAAACGTAATGTTGGATGAAATATACAAAAAAATGAATATCTCGGTTCATTAGCTTTACAAAAGTAGCACGTGTGAGGTTTGTATAGTTGATGCAGGTCTGTGTCCCAGCAGTGGGATACAATTTAAGCTGATTATGATGCTGGACAAACTATGGGCATAAATTGCACAGAAATGTCACGCTGAGACTGTGAGGCTGGATCATGGCAGACCACGTAGGCAACGAACTCAGACGTACATAGAAGCACAGTTCTTATGGCCGGGTTGAAGACAAACTTAAGGCGACCCAAACAGCCGCTTGGGCAGCGCTGCAGCCGCGCTGCGGTGCGGGATGCGGGCCGGCATCTCAATTCGTTGCTTGAGCCTACGAGAGTGAGTGAGCGCGAGAATACGAGAGTGAGTGAGCGAGAGAATGATTCTGCCGTAAGCGCCGCTAAGCGGTAACTAACCGTGGGGGCATGTCCCCAGTAGAATCGGCACAAATAATCCTGAAGAACTGTGCTTCTATGTACGTCTGAGTTCTTTGACGTAGGAGATGGCGTGGTAAGCTGGTTAGATTCAGTCTAAGCTGGAAGGAGGACGCGCGAGCTCGCGGCAGATGGACGGAGTGGAGGGAGAACTGTTCTCAGGAGAGAGCAAAGAGCTTCAATAAATACTTACGTTTGTATGTCGGATACTGGATAGTTATAGCACCAGCTTCATACTGGTCGCATGTCTGTCCGCTGTACTCGCTTTCACACGTGTAAATACTGCTATCCTTGTCTCACACTGGCGATACGAAAAACCCACGGAGTCGCACTCAGTCTGTGGGAAAGAGAGAGCATTAATTATGAAAAGTTCAGTAATGATAACATTTATTTAAGTACTGGAACACTTGCACATTCATATGGGATTTTGATAAAATAACTTTGATATAACTCACAATCATGACTTCCGTATTGGTGTTGATAGCGATTATCCAGTTTCCTTTCATCACGAAGGAGACCAGCTATTGTCTCCAGCCTCTGTTACTAGCTGAGGCTGACTCGTCAGTCGGAGGGCCACGTTGAACCTGAAAGATTAGCAGCTTAGCTTTTAGGGAGCTGGCCTATCTGTAGATGGTGTTCCGGAGATAACTGTACAAGAAGGTTAGTGCAAGCCCTGAATCATAACCACCCCATTCTCCCGGACAGTGTGAATTCATTTAAGAAACATTTAGTTTGTTTTCACAAACTAGAGTCTGTAGAACAACCACTATAGTTCTTGGATTGTACTGCATCATCTTTGTTAGGGGTGGAGTTCATACAAACGTGACCATTGTAATGTTTTCTTGAAACAAAGACATGATTTCACAGACTGTATGGCACATATGGCACGTCTTTTTGGAACTAAAAGTTAACAACACAGAACATTCAGGACAATAATTTCATGCAGCAAATAGTCTGTTATCAAATATCATGGCAAGATAACGGATTGGAACTTCATAATGGATCAAGTAAACGTTAAGGTTTACATTTGAAAGAAATAATCTTTAACATTATATATGTAATGAATGGATAATTTGTATAATTGTCATTTTTATATGTTTTTACTTTTGAAACAATTGTACCTCCAAATGAATCACCCATTAGTCAAAACATTTCAGCACTTGTGTTAAGTTCCCTGTAATAGGACGCAAGCCTATTGCCATTAATCGGGCACGTATTCATACTACACGCTACTGTAAATTCCTTTATAGAGCATCCCAATAACACAATGCCTGCCTTGGGAACTACACCCAGGACCGAATACTTAGTAATAGCACCTGGTGACAAGTAATAGCATTAGACGGCCAAGGCAGCTAATGGAATGGTTACTAAATCAGTCTTTAAATAAGTCTAGTCCAACCAATACTTATCTCTGCATGTCGGATACTTGATACTTACAACTGCGATACTTGATACTTACAACTGCGATACTTGATACTTACATTGGTGTCGTGGTCACAAGCGCGACTGCGGAGCGTGGGGTCCTGGGTTCAATTCCCGGATCGGGCAAGTGTTACTGGGTTTTTCCATTAGAAATTTCTTGTATCTGTGATACCCCCGTGCCTCGGAAAACACATTTACCCATTGGTCCTACACCTGATTTCTCTCCGGTCGTGTCGGATTGCCATCCTATCGGGTTATGAGAGTGAGGAAAGAGTGAGTGCTCTTGTCACACACTTGAGCACTATAATATCTCCCGCGCCGTTGGCTAGTCTCCGTTGAGATTGGCCGATGGGGCCGAAATACAGTCTGGAGGACTATACTTACAAATGGTGCCCACATTTGAATTGGTGACATGTGTGACCACTGGATTTGCTCTTATACGTGCAGTTACTGCTATCCTTGTCGCACACTGGCAGTACAGAGTGCATGGAGTCACAATCACAATCTGCGGGAATGAGACAGCATTCATTATCAGAAGTCAAGTTTTAATAACATTTGTTTACCTGCCTGTACTGGAAAATTTTCTTATAAGATCTTTTCTATTCTGTGAATGTTAAAACATTTAGGTATTGCAGACTCATTGATTTGATGTTCATTTCATATGTAGTTAAGTACCTAGTACTTGTTCCCTTCTCAGCCTGTCAACACTGGCCTCCCAAGCAGCACATATGGCTGTATGTCACTGAACTACAGAGTTATTGAAACTGGAGGCTGTTTTGTTTTCCATGTAATGACTTTGCAGCCAGCTCAGCATAAGACACAGACACAGCTCTTAAATTTCCAAAATTGTTAGGTTATTGCTCAGAAATTGTACACGTGTCGTGAACAGAATACCGACTTCACATGTAAATTGCCGCGCGAAGCCAAGGAGGGCCACTAGTGTCCGATAAACTGTATAAAATTAACATGTTTATTCTTTAAATGAACAGCTAATAGCACTTACCAGGCAATGGCGTATACTGCTGTCTATCAGTTCCGCTCAGGTTACAGGTGCAAGCCTTGTAGTCGGGTAGTCGAGCACCCATGTCCGCAAAAGTCACAGTTAGGAGAGATGAACTCCACACGGCCGTCGCAGCGACCTGCCTCCTCTTCACAGTTGCCGGTTTAGTAGCACAGGTCGCAGTTGCTCTCTAAATCAGAAAACAATTTACAAAAGGGCATTTCGTAATAGGTAAAGTAAAGGACATAGTTAAATGGTGCGTAGAGTGAGGTTAGGTTATAAATGAAAATGTTCGTCTATCTAATGTAAGTAAATTATATACCTCAGCTTTTATGATAACCATAGGAAAAAGGTATCGGTCCTAAACAGTTTGATTTGTTTTTAACTTCAGTAAAATAAGTTACTTTTGTAATATTAAAAAAAATGTTTATTTGCAACGCAAACTTATGACCACAGAATATATAAACCGCAAGAAGCGTATGACAGTTCTCCCTAGATTAAATATTATATTTTGCGGTTCTAATTTTTTTAATGTTTTTATAAATGATTGACTTTATGTCAACAATTTTGGAGGCTTTTATGGCCTATTATATTTTTTTAAATACATTATGCTGATAAAAATCACAGCCACTTAAATGTTTTCAAAATCGTAAGAAAACAATTAAAGTCACTTTTGAATTGTCAAGAGATTGGGCAGCCAGAACGATGGAGCTGGTTGCCCATTCCAGAGCGTAGTATGTAGAAAATATGCATACGTACACACATAAACTCACGCCTTTTCCCCATGAAACAATCGAACGCAACCTGCTACGATCCTTACGTACTCCTTTTGCCTCGTTTAAGTTCACACATCAAATATACGCACGCCGGTTGTAAACAGCAGTAACGTAGTACTGGTAAGTACTACCCACCTGACCCTTCTGAAGAACATCATCAATACGGTCACTATATGTTCTCCAAGGGCAATGCCTTCTGGCGTGTCCAGTCACAGATGCCTTGTGCCTAAATCGGTACCTTTTATTAGCCGCCCTTGATTCATTTTCTCAACATGACCAAACCATCTAAACAAATTCTTCTCAATTTTTGTCACTACATCTTTCAAACCGCACTGTTGTCTTTTCACATCATTCCTCAGCCTATCAAGTGTAGGCTACATGTATATTATATGTGTATATTTTTGAATGGAACTGTTTGTTGATTTATTGAATAAGTAACTGGAGATCAACACGCTCATTGAAAATTAAATTAAAAATTTAAAAAACCCCCGACACAAAAACCTAAAATCCCTTTAAAAAGTAAAAAATAATAAAAAAAACTCAATCTTGAAGTACCTAAGTATGTATTAATAATTTTAAAAAAAAATACGTCGCGTTGGGGGACCGCTCCAAACCTAACAATTTACTTACAAATAGTCTATTACGTAACTGAAGAAAACTTTTATAAAATGACTTCTAAATATTGCATTTAGGATACGACCGTCAACGACGTCTGCCCTCGCAGAGCGGTCCCCCAACGCGACGTATTTTTTTTTTTTTTTTGAATTATTAATACATACTTCTAGATTGAGGTGAGATTTGAGGCCAGATTAGATTGAGGTACTTCAAGATTGAGTTTTTTTTATTATTTTTTACTTTTTAAAGGGATTTTAGGTTTTTGTGTCGGGGGTTTTTTAAATTTTAAATTTAATTTTTTATTTTATACTTTTTATAGGTATACTTATTATAATGTAGATTTTGTTAAGTTGTAAATACATAGAACTTCGCCGTGGCCAACAGGAAGATGGGAAGCTTCCAAAAACAATATCCATTCAATTTGATGATGCCACTATCGGCCGGAGTTGTGTTGACGAGAATGGATGGATTCTGATAAGGCCACATAATGTAACTTTTCAAAGTCTTAGAGGATATGGAAATATTGAAAGAACAATGTTTCCTATCATTTTATGTTGGGCGATTACGGCATATAAGTTGCAAGGCACGACAGTTGAAAAAGCTGTGGTTTACTCAGGTAAAAGTACTTTCGCAAAAGGCCAAACCTATGTAGCCTTAAGTAGAGTATTTTTACTCTGTTTCAGGCTACATAGGCTTGGCCTTTTCCTTGGATGGTGTAGTAGTTTGTGAGCTCGACCAAAGAAAACTATTTAATAACCCACATGACAAATCATCTTTAGCAGAATTGCAAAGACTGAAATGTAGTAATTGATACTCTCACGTGACAATCGGATTTCCATGTCCCAATTTTCCCACCACCAATTTTCTCATCAAGCGAAGCTTGAATATTCTCGAGTAAGTCATCAATATTCTCTTTCAGTGCGCTTTCATTTGAGACCCCACTCGAGTATATTTGTAGACATTCGGTTATTCTTCCCCACTTTCACCCCCCACAACTTTTAAACGACTCAACCGATTTTCATCAAACATGTCTAAGAACACTCGCACATAAGTCACCTTTAATACAAAAAAATAATAATTGAAATCGCTTCATCCGTTCGGGAGCTATGATGCCACAGACAGACAGACACACAGACAGACCGACACACAGACAGACGGACAGACAGACAGACACGTCAAACTTATAACACCCCTCTTTTTCCGTCGGGGGTTAACAATAAAAACTAGGTAACACTTCACATGTGGATGCATCATCATGCGGATGTGTAATGTGGTCTGTGTACCACACTTTCATAAACACTTTTCCCAAAAATAATACGCAAAATACCGTCCTATATTCACTAACCGCTTTAGAACAAGCTTTGTGCGGACGTTTTACCCAATCACCCATAGATTGCTATTGGAATGGAATATTCTGTTAGTCAACTTTCGAAAATTCTCATCCAGTTCAGGCTATAATAATATATCATCCTGACCATATCCCAATTTATTTGGGGTCAGCGCAACGTGTCTTTTTCTTCCACACTTCTCTTTTAGTCGTCATCCAGTAGTCACCCCCTTTCTATCCATATCATAATTCACACAGTTTCATCCATCCTTTCTTTGTTTTCCCTCTACTCTTACAGCCATCAACATTCATACTCAATACTTTCCTCACGACATTTTCCTCATTCCTCCGTATCACATGACCATACCATGACAACCGATTCCCACACAACTTTTCATTTATTTGTGCCATTTTTAGACTTCCTCTTATGTACTCATTTCTTATTCTATCCATTCGTGTAACACCACACATCCCTCTTAACATTCTCATCTCAGCTGCATGCAATTGCCTTTCATTCATCCCTTTTGTGGCCCAACATTCTGAGCCATACAAGACAGCAGGTCTGACCATGGTTTTATAAATCTTCCCCTTAAGTTTAAGGGGGATGTGGGAGTCGCAGATTGTTCCCTTGACCTGCTGCCATTTCATTCATCCAGTGTATATTCTGTGTTTAACTGTCCGATCTACTTCGCCATCGCTTTGCACGAGTGAACCGAGATACCGAAAGTCGGAGCAGACCGGGAGTAGCACACCATCAAGCGCTATGGTTCCAGAACTGGAGAGACCCTCGAAATCGCAGAACATGTATTCGGTTTTGGTTCTACTGATTTTCAAGCCAACATTCTCCAGCTTCTGCTGATCGGCAAACAGCATGCACCAGGGTGCTGCTTCTTGTATATCCAACGTCAGAACGTCCACGATCAACAGGAAGAGGTAAGGACTTAAAGCCGATCCCTGATGCAAGCCTACAGCCACATTGAACTCGTTGGTAATGCCAGCAGCAGCCCGGACGTAAGTACGAGATTGATTGTTGACGACATAGCACGCATTAACTCTACATACTTCTCAGGCAACCCTTTCTCTTTCAGAGCCCACCACAACACATCCCGAGGTACCCTATTATACGCTTTCTCCAGATCAGTGAACACCATGTGCAAGTCTTTGTGTGCACGTCTGTACTTCTCGCACAATTCGCGGAGTGCAAAAATGGCGTCCATTGTTCCTCGCCCTGGCATACACCCAAACTGATTCGAGATAATCTCACTCTCCTCTCGCAGGCTTTTCTCTTTTACTTTCTCCCATACCTTCTTACTATGTGACATGAGCTTTATCCATCGATAGTTGTTGCAGTCTGTACATCACCTTTATTCTTAAAGATGGGCACTAGCGAACTATTGCACCATTCTTGTGGGACCCCTCCTTCATGCAACAACTTATTGAAAAATAATGTCAGACACATACATTCATCTTCTTTTAAACACTTCATACTTCTACGTGTATGTCATATGGGCCCATAGGCTTTCCATTTTTCATACCTTGAACTCCCTTTCTTACTTCATCCATGCTAATTTCCCTCACCAAACCCATATTTATTTGAACCTCTCCGAGCACATCATTCCTTTTATTCTCTTCATTCATTAGCTTTTCAAAATAAAACTTCCATCGTTCTTTTATTTCGTCATCTTTGGACAGAACGTTACCGGCATCATCTTTCAAACATTTCATATGGATTATATCTCTCGTTCTCCTTTCTCTTGATTTTGTAATACGGTACAGGTCCTTCTGGCCTCTCGGGCTATCCAGTGAGTCATACTAGTTCTCCTGCGCCTTGACCCTCAAAAATGCTATCGCCTCTTTTGCCTTTCTCTTACATCCTACTAATATTATAAACGCGAAAGTTTGTATGTATGGATGTCTGGATGTATGGACGTGTGGATGTTTGTTCCTCTTTCACGCAAAAACTACTGACCCGATTTAGATGAAATTTGGCACATAGATAGTTTATAACCTGAAATAACACATTACTACGGTACGTTACTTTTTATCCCGGTAGTATGTTCCCGCGGGATAATTTCCGACCTCCACGCGGGCGAAGCCGCTGGCAAAAGCTAGTTATTTATAAATCCTCATCTTATCTTCTTTCATACTATCATTCCCATTTTCTACGCCCTGCCATCCTTTAAACGCAATTTTCTTCTCTTTCAGCATCTTTTGCACGTTATCATTCCAACACCATGTATCTTCTTCTATCACACCTTTACCTTTCGATTCTCCAAACACATCCTTGCTACTTTCTTTATAGAATCTGCCATCTCTTTCCAACATTCATTCACAGATTTTCCTTTCATATATTTTATTGCAATCATTTTATCTACCACTTTACTTTTAAACTTACTGGCACATTCCTCTTTATCTATCATACGCCATCTGTTTTGGGTAGGGGTCGTTCCTTGTTTCTACTGGCTGAAACACTGACTTTGTGATGATTATGATGAGTCTATGTTGTGAGACTAAGTCTTCACATGGGAGTACATTACAGTTTTTGACACCTTTTAAGCCTGTTTCGTAGTCAAATTGTGTCGCGTGGCGGCCACTTTTGTACAGCATGCGCAAGCCTCAATGGCGAATAGAGTGCGGGGTAGCGGCAATAGTCTTCTTACCGTAGTTGCCAACAGGTTGGACGGGCTTTTCTTTCGAACGTTTTCCAATACCAGGAATATAAACTAGCTTACTGGCACTTTGACTATCACTAAAAATCATCGATATATATGTACTAAAAATAGTAACAATAGTGTTATAGGCAATCAGTTCAGAATACATACCATTAACCCCATTACCTGGTATTTTAGAGGTGGCTATAGTTGATTGAATATGTGTCCATCACTTCTTTGGATGTGTGATATGATTTTTATTGTATTCAGATCTAACGAGTTATTTAAATTATTTAAAGGAATTAATTTTGATGTTCAGATTTCTATGTAGTATTTGACTTCAAATGGCACTTTTTACGCAGCCTCACAATTTCCCTGACAGTGTCAGTTATCGAAGGATAAGATTTATTTTAAAAAAGAAGAGTTTTTTAAGGGGAGCCTGCAAATCAAAAGCTGTCAAAATATATTGTTTTTACATTTTGCAATGTTATGGTGTTCTGATCTTTATATATTCCCAGTCCATTTTGTTTAAGTCGTCATTTAAAAATCGGGAAGGATGTTTTTTAGTGGATTATAGGTAGTTCAGTAAGGAGCAGGCTACTCTAGTTACAAATTAAATTACTAGCTCCGGTATGTGTGATACAAAACGCCCGCCCGTCACCACATCCTAGTGGTTTAGCTGGGAAGAAGTGACATAACAAACTCTCCAGCAGCACAGCTTTCTGTCCAGTTAGAACTTGATTCTATACAATAGTAAGTAGTAAACATTGAAAGACACAAATCATTAGATTAAATCATTTGCCATATATTAGCTAGCCAACCCAATATACCAAGAAATAAAACGAAAACTATAAGTTCTCAATCAAAAAAATATAAATCAAATATAAACATAGCATAATACCAAAATAAAAACCTCCTGCCATAAAGGGTGTAACAGCTACATGTGCAATGCTGAATTATGTTCACATAGCTGTTACAACTTCAGTTACAACTCGAGGCCACAAATTATAAAATAGGACCATCGACGTAAAATGAATTCAATTAAACTTTTTTTACGGAGGAGAGGGAATCCGTAATCGCATCTAGAATGATATTCACATCAAGCCAAGGCGGCCTGAAAGCAGTAAGCCAATGATCACTGAATGCGAGTTGATTTTAAACCGGAATCACATCTGCTTGACTTGCAGCGCCGGCGGGTGCAGCGCGGCTCGCAGGTGCAGCCCGGGGCGCCCGTAGAAGCTCACGCCACCCCCGCGGCCGTCACGCACACCGCGGCCCCTGTTGAAGCCAACGCCACCCCTGCGGCCGCTGCGCACGCTGTCCACGTGCATCACGGGCCACCCATAGGAGCCCACGCCACTCCCGCGGCCGCCACGCACAACGCGGCCGCATTTGAAGCCCACGCCGCCCCCACGGCCACTGCGCATGCTGTACACGTGTGCCACGGGCCGCCTGTAGGAGCCCACGCCACCCCTGCGGCAACCGCGCACACCGCGTTGCCTGTTGAAGCCCACGCCAGCCCTGCGGCCGCTGCACACGCTGTGCACGTGCGTCACGGGCCGCCTGTAGGAGCCCACGCCACTCCCGCAGCCACCACGCACGTACAAGTCCATTTTACCCACGCCGCACACGGTTCACGCGCTTGTCATGTGCCGCACGTAGTAGTCCACGCCACCCCCGCGAACGCCGCGCACATAGAAGCCCACGTTGCCCACGCCACGCACGGTGCGCGTGCTTATCATGTGCCGCACTCAGTAGTCCACGCCACCCCCACGGCCGCTACACACGTACAAACCCACGTTCCCCACGCCGCGCACGGTGCGCGCGCTTGTCAAGTGCCGCACGTAATAGTCCACGCCACCCCCGCGGCCGCTACGCACATACAAGCCCACGGTGCCCACGCCGTACACGGTTCGCGCGCTTGGCACGTGCCGCACGTAGAAGCCCACGCCACCCCCGCGACCACGGCGCACACCGCGGCGCATGTAGGAGCCCACGCCACACACGGTGCGCCCTTGCGTTTCGTGCCGCACGTACAAGCCCACGCCGCCCACGCCACCCCCGCGAACGCCACATACATAGAAGCCCACGCTGCCCACGCCACGCATGGTACACGCGCGTGGCACGTGCCGCACGTAGTAACCCACGCCACACCCGCGGCGGCCGCGTACACCGCGGCGCCCGTAGAAACCCACGCCGCCCCCGCGACCGCCGCGCACTCTGCAGCCCCTGTTGAAACCCACGCCGCCCTCACGGCCGCTGCGGACGCTGTTCACGTGCATCACCTGCCACCCTTAGGAGCCCACGCCACCACCGCGGCCGCCACGCACACCGCGGCCCCTGTTGAAGCCCACGCCGCTCCTGCGGCCGCTGCGCACGCTGTGCACGTGCGTCACGGTCCACCCGTAGGAACCCACGCCTCCCCTGCGGCCGCTGCGCACTCTGTGCACGTGCATCACGGTCCGCCGGTAGGATCCCACGCCGCCCCCGCGGCTGTCGCGCACGCTGTGCACGTGCATCACGGGCCGCCGGTAGAAGCCAACGCCGCGTCCACGGCCGCCGCGAACCCCGTGGCTCCTGTTGAAGCCCACGCCGCCCCTGCGGCCGCTGCGCACGCTGTGCACGTGCGTCACGGTCCGCCCGTAGGAGCCCACGCCACCCCCGCAGCCGCCGCGCACATCGCGGCGCCCGTAGATGCCAACGCCGCCCACACGGCCGCTGCGCACGCTGTGCACATGCATCACGGGCTGCCGGTAGGAGTCCATGCCGCCCCCGCGGCCGCCGCCCTCTACGCGGCCCCTGTTGAAGCCCACGCCGCCCCTGCGGCCGCTGCGCACGCTGTGCGCGTGCATCACGGGCCGCCTATTGGAGCCCACGCCGCCCCCGCAGCCGCCACGCACACCGCGGCCCCTGTTGAAGCCCACGCCGCTCCTTCAGCCGCTGCGCACGCTGTGCACGTGCATCACGGGCCGCCGGTAGGAGCCTACGCCACCCCCATATCCACCGCGCACACCGCGGTGCCCGTAGAAGCCCACGCCGCCCCCATGGCCGCTGCGCACGCTGTCCACGTGCATCACGGGCCGCCGGTAGGAGCCCACGCCGCCCCCGCGGCACCCGCGTACACCGCGGCCCCTGTTGAAGCCCATGCCGCCCCTGCGGCCACTGCGCACGCTGTGCACGTGCATCACGGGCCGCTCGTAGGAGCCCACGCCACCTCCGCGGCCGCCGCGCACACTGCGGCCCCTGTTGAAGCCCACGCCGCTCCTGCGGCCGCTGCGCACGCTGTGCACGTGCATCACGGGCCGCCGGTAGGAGCCCACGCCGCCCCCGTGGCAGCCGCGTACACCGCGGCCCCTGTTGAAGCCCATGCCGCCCCTGCGGCCACTGCGCACGCTGAACACGTGCGTCACGGGCCGCCCGTAGGATCTCACGCCAACCCCGCAGCCACCACTCCACGGCGCCCATAGAACCGCACTCCGCGGCGCCCGGAGAAGCCCACGCCGCCCCTGCGCCCGCCGCGCACACTGTGGCGCCCGTGAAGGCCACGCCACCCCTGCGGCCGCTGCGCTCACCGCGGTCATCAAATAAATAAGTAATTCAACTTAATTATTAACCAAACATATTAAATATTTATCTGAGAGTTTCACTGTCAGGCAAAGTTTATGGTTGCTATTATATGGTGTAGGTATTTAATTTCGAGTCATTTACCTATTCAATAAATCGAATCGATTACAGATTAATCAATTATTATAAAAATCAACCTGTGCTCAGTGGCGTGCAGTCGAATGGAGAAACTGATATCCAAGCAGTGGACTCCTCAGTCTTATTTCATGTACACTTATCACTTTCATCTTGTTTAGCTTTGACTTCGCTGACAAAGTATGTAGAGTAAGGTTCTCATTAAGAAAAATCAGAAATACTTAAAAGGTGTTAGCAACAATATCCTACTAATATTATAAATGCGAAAGTTTGTGAGGATGGATGTATGTGTATGTGTATGTTTGTTACCCTTTCACGAAAAAACTACTGGACAGATTTGGATGAAATTTGGCACACAGATAGTTCATAACCTGGATTAACATATAGGGTACTTTTTATCCCGGTAGTACGTTCTCGCGGGATATTTTCCGACATCCACGCAGGCGAAGCCGCGGGCAAAAGCTAGTATCTTATAATTTATGTTTGTACTTATACTAGTGTAGAGGTATATGCGCCGCCCACGAGAGCTTCTACGTGCGGCACGTGGGCGCACGGTGTACAAGGTGACAATGTTGTTTTGATGAGATGTCCTGTTGCGGGGCTCTCATCAGGCCTGTCAGCTATCACCTTCAGGAGGCTGTTGCCACTGCCATGCAATCTGGCGAGCAAAGATGCACGTTTCTTCCGTACGACAACTGAAAAGATGTCAACTCGGGCTTTTGCAAACATCTCTGTCGCACTGCAGTAACGTGGCAGCCGCATCAGCGCCCTGAAGGCGTTATTATATTGCGCGCGCAGCGCACTTACGGCACGTTTGGTACAGCTGATCCATAAGGCGCTCGAGTACAGAAATGTGCAGTATGCTTTAAAAAGCATGTGTGGGGCCAACAAGTTCGCCCCGCGAGTGCCCTGCGTTCCCGTTCAACATCACCATCATCGTTAAGGTCGTCAGCAATGAGATGTCCCAAGTATTTTAACTGATGAACCCGACGAATTGGGATATCATAAATTCTAATTGTTGGCACATCTACTGGACTTTTCTTGCCAACAGCCTTAAAGACCATGAGTTCGGGCTTCTTTACATTATAGCAACCCATGGGCTGGCAGCATAGTTCTCACAATTTTTTAAAAGTTTTCTTAGTGTACTGACCGAGGAAGCCAGCAGCACCATGTCACCCGCGTAGCTGATGTTGTTAAAATACAACCCGTCAACAAAACAACCCACAGCGCACTGCTGAGTCCCTCGATCAATGCATTCAGGTTATTGAATGTATGTTGTATAAAGGCCAAGGCCTACGTCAATTTTTTGTCGCAATAAAGGTGTCGTCAAGAAAGCACGCATTTCATTCCCATAAAAATCCATACAAGCAATTTGCAACCTTACTAACAACATAACATGGTTGAAATCGAGCCGGGTTACAGTGCACCATAGTGATCATGTTCGAGCGTCGAGAACATGCAATGTGGAAATCCATCCAGAATTATTGAGCATTATGATGCTATATAGCCTGCCACAAAGTTTCGAAACTTTCAGGATTGGAAACTAGAGACAGTTTACCAAGTCCAGATAATTTAAAAATAAAAATTGTTGAAGAAAGTGAAGCCAGAAAGAACAGCAACAATACAGAATATAATGTTGAAGGTGCTTTTTATAGCACAAATAAAAGACAAGGAAGTAAAAATAATAACAGAGGATCTTTCAAATTCCGATGCAACAAATGCAAAAGGAAGGGACATAAGGCATCTGAATGCCAAGCGACAGCAGGATATAACGATAATAATTCAAATCGTGGAAGTTTTGTGTGCAACCAACTTGCCTAACGTCTGCAAAGCATTTAAAGAGAAATATTTGGTGCCTCGACAGCGGATGCACATCTCACAAGTATGGAGATGGAGAAAAATTTGACACCACTTGACACCAAAAATTTGACCAACAATGAGTCTGAAACATTAAAACTAGCTTCCGATCAGTATGTGACCCAAGTAAAAGGCAAAGGAAACATTACGATGAAGAATATTTTTTTTCATTAAGTGAAGAATGGACAATATGACGTAAATAATGCCCTGTATGTACCTGAATTGTCTATGAACCTTATCTCAGTCGGAAAACTTACTGATAATGGATATACTGTAGTATTCCAGAAAAATCTGGCATTATTATAGAACAGTGTGGGTAAGATTATTCTCGAGGCAAGTAGAGAGAATGATTTGTACTATATGAGATTTAACGAAGCAGAAAAGGCCAATGCAGTAGAAGAAGATACAAATATTATGAAGTGGCACAAGAAACTCGGACATCTAAATAAATTTGACCTAAAAGCAGCATCCAAGAAGGAGCCAATAAAAGGATTAAAAATTAAAGAAAAGGAAAAATTGGGAGACTGCGCAACATTTCTGAAAAGAAAGATGACGAGCTTACCTTTTAATACCTTAGACGGTATAAAGACAAAGGAGCCACTGAAAATTATTCATACTGACGTTTGTGGACCAATGCAAGTTGAAACTTATGCTGGATCAAAATACTTCGTGACTTTCATTGATGATTTCACTAGATTTGTGCGTATATTTCATGAAAAACAAATGTGAGGTATTCCAGATATTCACAAAACACAAAAACGTGGTGGAAAATACATTAAAGCATAAAATTTAATATATACAATCGGACAATGGTACCGAGTACATTAACAAAAATTCTAATGACTATTTAATGCAACATGGAATACAGCACCGACTAACTTCATTATATACACCTCAAAGTAATGGACTTGCAGAGCGTAAAAATCAAACATTAGTTGACAAGGCGAGATGCCTAATGCTTGAATCAAGGGTTCCAGAGGAGCTGTGGGCGAATGCCATTCATACAACAAATTATGTAACGAACAGATGCCCAACTAAAGTAAAATGCGGTGTTAGGCAGGGCGGGTTGATCTCCCCAAGTTTGTTTAACCTTTTTGTTAACCAGCTGATTGGCAGGCTTAGTGGAGCCATGGTCGGATGCTCAATAGACGGAAAAATGATCAACAATATTAGTTATGCGAACGACATGTTGAGCCCGTCAGTGAGTGCGCTTCGGAGACTTCTGACTCAAATATAATGCTAGTAAAAGTGTTCTCATGCTATGCAAAGCAGGGAACAAGGCTCCTTCAAACGTGCCGCCAATTAAGATCGGTGATCACAGAGGTAAAACTATTACTTTTAGAGCCTTCTGTCAGTAATTCTACACGTGCAGTCTGTGGATCAACTTTACGCGGCGGGCTTACAACGCCCTACGTATTCAGTACAATGACACTCTGAGGGCAGTGTTGAGAAAGCCTCGGTACTACAGTGCGTCCGCAATGTTTGCGGATGCTTCCATCGATGATTTCTTCTCCATAATTAGGAAAAGAACTGCATCGATGATGGGCAGAGTCCGTGGTAGTACCAACACTGTCCTCAGAACGTTAGCGTGCAAAATAAACAGTCCATTAACTGTGTACTGGGCAAGTGTACACCTGCTCAGAAATAGGAAATAGATTTAGTTAAATGTAACATTGTATTACTTGTTTTGTTTACTAACAAATTACTTACACCGTTTTACTTTTTTTTTTGTGTACTACTAACAACCCTACTAACGCTTTTCTTTGTAAAAATAGTTTAAAAACTAAAAAAACACGCTTCCATTGAAAACTAGTTTGGTGCTTTTTAAGGTATTTTTTTATTGATATCAGGTACCCCACGCTTTTTTTCCATTATTTTGTACTTTTTAGTTTTGGTTTTCAATGGAAGCGTGTTTTTTAGTTTTTTTTTAATTATTATTTATTTTCTATTTTTTAGGGTGTTTCGAATTTTGAGACGTATGTCAGCGTAGTTTGTGACGTATGTCAGCGTAGTCTGTGACGTATGTCAGCGTAGTTTGTGTCATATGTCAGCGTAGTTTGTGTCATATGTCAGCGTAGTTTATGACATAGGTATGTCAGCGTAGTTTTCGAAGACAGTTTTTTTGTTGTCCTGGTAACCCTGGCAAGGATAATGGCACGAATTTATGAAATTATTGCATTGTCATCGGTCCTTGACAGGTGTGCAAAGTTTGAATAAAATCTGGTCGTTTAAAGTGGGTCAAAATCGCGCTATAAGGAGTCGGTTGCAAACAAACATACAAGTGAAGCTAATATAAAGCGTGTAAAAATGTATGGACGTATGTCTACACTAATAATATTATAAAGAGGAAAAATTTGTATTTTTGTGTGTAACAGAACTCAAAAACTACTGGACCGATTTTAAAAATTCTTTCACCATTATCTGCGAGTAACATAGGCTATACAGGATGGCTATAAGGGTAAACTCCGTTGTCACTTAACCCATGGGTAGTTTGACTTAAATATAAAATAAAAGAACAAGTTACAAAAAAATAAAAATTCCTAAAAAGGTTTAGAACGGACTTTATCCCACACCGCCCGCAAATTCATGGATATGCGCATGAGTGACGTAATCACTACAACGATCGCCGGCCGTCCTGTCACACAACACATAAATACACATTACCTGTGATGTAACTTTCCCTTCATACTTTTCCTGGCTTAGGACAGGCACAAATACCTACCTTAGGTTTTGCGTGACGAGTCTAAATGTAAATTTGATTCGAAATGGCTTTGGATTTTAAATGATTTGAATACATTTTTTTTATTATCTTCGTCCGTAGACAAAATGGAAATGTTATCGAGGTTTAAGTCACTGCGAAAATACCATCCGTGGTATCATGGTATGCGATCGTTATCATTTAGTTCTTGTGTGGGCTCGTAGCCACTACGTTCCGTAGGTACGTAGCCTTTGTGTCGCCGCCAACTTCGTTTCCCGGTTTGGCACAGGTTGTCCAGGGAACAATTCTGCGTACATCCTACGCGCCCCGTTTAGATTATTACCCGCAATGGCGTAAAGCCGAACCATTCGGTCCACTGTTCATTTGTGTAAGATATTGTAAAACAATTTACGCGCGAGAGACGCGGCGCGGGCGTTACGTGCGCTCGCTATCGAGACTGACAGCTGACTGGGGTCGCGAACCGCGACCCGTGCGTCGGGCAACGCGGGCGGCGAAGTTTGTTGCCCTCGCGCCTAGGGTGAAATATTCTTGTGGAAAAATACAGATTTTCCTTCAAAAAAAAAGGTTGTTTTTTTTCATTGGTTTTACGTTCTATTAACGAAACCAAATCACTGGTTTCAAGGATAACGGTGTTTACCCTAACATCCTGTATAACATCACGCAACAACCAAGAAAAGCGGAGCAGTAATGAAAAATGTTGCAGAAACGGGGAAAATCGCACGGGTAGGCGATTCGACGCGACGGGTTGGGGGAACACGAAATTTAACGCGGACGAAGTCGCGAGCAGAAGCTATCTGAAATAAAGATAAATTAAAGCCCTGAATGGACAGACGCCCTTCCAAAACTGGAATGTACCGTGAACCATCTGCAAGACATATATTCGGTCAGAAATCGTTCGTCCTAAAGAAAGGACCTAAAAGAGGATGGAAATTTGCTCGTCGAGCTACCGAAGGCGTATTTGTTGCAATCGCAAAATGTGCCAGAAGGTACCGAATCTTCATTCCTGATTCAAAAGAATTCATAATAAGCAGAGACGTGAAATTTGTAAATACGTAAATAAGTTTTACGGAAAAGACTGTGCAAATTTTGAAGAAAGAAGAGAAAATAGAAGAGATGAAAATAAAAGAAATACAAATGTAAAACCTAAAAGGAAACAAGAAGAAGAAACAACCGAGAATATAAATATCGACGTAAAAATGAAAAATTAATCACCAAAATCTGATGGGTACTACATCAGATTTTGTTGATTTATTTTTCATTTTTTTATTTTTTTCATTCTAGTTCTTCGACGCAGTGTGAAACTCCACCATTGACACAGTTTGATACTTCATCACACGATGTTTTCGGAGACACGTTCAATGATGCACTTGATGAATTTAATGACCATATTGATGAAGCAGAACAGTCAGTGGTCGAACATCACGAAACAGATGAACCAATTGAAAGCGAACAAGTTCATGAAACTGCCAGTAACAGAAGACAATCTCAAAGAATAAGACAATTGCCAGTATGGGCTAAGGATGATGAGATGAAAGGCAAAACCGACGAAGAAATGTCTAACAACATGTTTCTATGCGAAGAAGAAGAGGGAAAAGAAAAGTATTTGCATGATACCATAAAAGCAGAAATCAGACCACACGTAAAGAACGGTACGTGGAATATCGCCAAGCGAGAAAAAGAAATGAATCTTGTAGATTTCAAAATGATTTAAAAAAGAAAATAGGTCCCAAAAACACGGAAGTGAAGATAGCGACACTAGTCGAACTAGACGAACCTGAAGACATGTCCTAAACAGAGATCGACGCGAGGATATATTGAAACAAGATTGAAATGTTTAGAAGAATATTGGAAGAATTTTACCACTACCCACCAAGAATTAATAAAATGTACGACACGCGAAAGTCGAAATACTATGAGCTATTTTGTGAACGAAGATTACTATATATCTAAGAAGATCTTCACTTATCCATGCAAGCAGACCTGAAAGACTTATGTTTACAAATGTCGTCCGGTAGCCCGTCACGTAGTTCCCTATTAACTGTCGCATCTGCAACAAGCGACATCATTCTCTTCTTCATGAGAAAAAGGAAGATGTTTCAAAAGCACAGAATGAAACAGCGACTGCAGCTACTTCAACGTCAAGTGTGTCTGTGAATCATACCATAGAAGAAAACACAACAAGAACAATGGCGGCACAATACAACAATACAAAGGTGACGGCGCTGTTAGCAACTGCAATGGAGAAATGTAAGAATGAAGAAGGATACACCATTGTACTAAGAACGCTTATCGATAAAGGATCGCAAGCATGTTTCATTAGTGAGAAGGCGGCTCAGCTTCTGAAACTCAAAAGGCAGTCAGCGAGAGGCAGCGTGATCGGAGTGGGATCTACTTAAACAGATGTCAAGCAAGTAGAAGTAGTTCAGCTACAGGTTCAATTTCTGTTTTAACATACAAGCCTATGTGATGAATAAATAGTTGACGACTAAGTTACCGAAACTCGCTTTACAATGATGTTAAGCACTTAGAATGTTGGGAAGCTACGCAATATCTTCTCGTCCCACATACCGCAGTGTCTCAAGACGAAAGTCTTTGACCAGTGTGTGTTGCCAGTGATGACATATGGAACCGAAACGTGGTCGCTCACAATGGGCCTTATTAGAAGGCTGAAAGTCACCCAAAGGGCGATGGAGAGGGCTATGCTTGGAGTTTCCCTACGTGATCGAATCAGAAATGAAGAGATCCGTAGGAGAACCAAGGTAACCGACATAGCCCGAAGAATTGCTAAACTGAAGTGGCAGTGGGCAGGGCACATTGCTCGCAGAACAGATGGCCGATGGGGCCGAAAGGTTCTGGAGTGGCGACCGCGCACCGGAAGACGTAGAGTTGGAAGGCCTCCAACAAGGTGGACCGATGACCTTGTGAAGGCTGCAGGAACCCGCTGGATGCGGGAAGCACAAAACCGGTCGAAGTGGCGGAGCTTGGGGGAGGCCTATGTCCAGCAGTGGACGTCTTTCGGCTGAAATGATGATGATGATGACTTAGAATGTCTAAGCCAGGCAGATCCGTCTTACCATTTACCAGGGCTGATCGATCTTCTGCTAGGAGTGAGGGAATATGCAGACATTCTACAACCGGAGCTAATCAAAGGTCCACCAGACACACCATGCGCACAACGAACCAGCCTGGGTTGGATTATATTCGGAAAGATACAAAACAATCCCTACGCCAACCCGCCTGCCAAGCGTGGCGATTATGGCAAAGCCCCCCAAATTGGGGGAGGCCTAACTCCAGCAGTGGACGTCTTACGGCTGAAATGATGATGATGACAAAACAAAGGCGAAGACAACTCTTTTCTTGTTATGCACTATCAAATAGATATGGATAATATGTTAAAAATACTGTAGGAAATAGATAATGAAACGGAAAGAAAATACACACAAGAAGAGCAGTTATGTGAAGATATTTACAAAAGAACATATACAAGGAATAATGATGGTAGATACATACCTTACCTTTAAAAACACAAAACCCTAAATCACCAGACCGTAATACACGAAAATTAACAATGAGTCGATTGTTACAATTTTATTAAAAAGACTAGCTGTCCCGGCAAACTTTGTTTTGCCGGGTGAAAAAGACTGAAAATTGAGGATTGTATGTATTTTTGTATGTTGTATCATAAAAAAATAGAAATTAAAAATTTTGTCTACAAAATAAAAAATAAAATTTAGGGGTGGACTACCCCTAACATTTAGGGGGATGAAAAATAGATGTTGGCCGATTCTCATACATACCGGATAGCACAAAAAATTTCATAAAAATCGGTCAAGCCGTTTCGGAGGAGTATGGCAACGAAAACTGTGACACGAGAATTTTATATAGGTATTAAAAAGAAAATTTAAAAAACAACCAGACTTATAGGAGGCATATGAGAAAGTTATAGAAGATTATACCTAGATTATATATAGATTGTACCTGCAGAAGAATTGAACACAAAGAGATCTGCATACTTACCTCACCATGCAGTTGTCCAAAGTGATAAAGAGACTACCAAAACTAGAGTTGTCTACGATGCTTTCTGCAGAGGTTCTAATAACATCTCACTCAATAACGAATTACTAGTTGGACCTATAATTCAAGATGACCTTCGCAGCATTATAATGAGATGGAGGATGCACGCCATTTGCTTTTGACATTGAAAAAATGAAAAAATGAAAATTGTGGAGCTATCCAAAACTAACGGATGTTCAACGTATCCTGTGGAGAAAAGACCCGTCCGAACCTGTGAAAGATTACCGTTTACTTACCGTAACGTTTGGCACACAGCTCCGGCACCCTACTTAGCATGCACAACCTTACTCCAGCTGGCAAATGACGAGGGTCAAAATTACCCTATTGCTGCGCAAATATACTAGATTTTTACGTCGATGATCTCTTGTCTAGAACGGACACGCTAGAAACGGCTATTAAAGCCAACCAACTGAAGGAGTTAATGAAAAGGGGCGGCTTCGTATTAAAGAAATGGTCGTCAAACAATGTGGACTTCATAAAATCCATACCACCAGAAGAGAGACCTCAAAACGCACTGCTTAATTTGAACATCGCGGGAAAGGTGGAGGCGCTGGGAATTCTTTGGGACCTAAAAACAAACAAAGAATAGAAATGTACGTTGAAAACTGTAGAAGGTGATACAACCAAACGAAGCATTTCCTCAGATGTGCAAAAATTGTGTAATCCTTTGGGATGGCCCTGGCTGGAACGAATCAGCTGGGATGAAAAAACTATTCAAGACTTAGAAAATGAATGGTTACACGTAAGATCTGATTTTGAGCATATTACAGTGGAGCGTCGATTATCCGAAGTAATTGGGGGACAGGAGTGTTCTGAAAACCGTTACTTTTTTTTTGAATAATCGAACTATATTGATTCAGCCATACATATTTATGTACAGGTAAATGAAAACCTTATGTTAAGACATATGAAGGGCTAATGAGAAGAACATTTAAAGTTTTGATATCATTTTATAGAAAACTTAACAATATTTCTCATACATAAATAATTCATTTTAAAAGGAAATATGGTATGTTATCGATATTGGGATCGTCATCTCCATAAAAATTACCCGTTTCACATTCGCTTTGGCAGGGAAGAAGTGGCTTAGTTAAGGACGAAGCTAGTTATTCCCTATTTAATCCAAAATGCAGCCCAATTGTTCGTGACCCAACGAGTTCTTGGCTTGTTTAATACGCGTAATACGCGTGCGTATGGTAAAATGTGGATTTTTGTAACCATAGACAATAAAAAAAAACAATTTGAGAAAATGATATAGCCGATTCTTCCCCATAACCCCTCATATCTTTAATGACAAGAGGTTTTTTTCACGCAGTAAAATTTAGTTCATCAACTAACGGCTACTTGGGAGTGACATATGAGTACATACAACTACAGTTCGAGACAATTTCGCGTGTATTGTAGCGCGGGAAGAGAATAACACGCGCGAGTCGGGCCAGCCTAATAGTTCTGATAAGCGGTCGTTCGGATGATCGACGTTCGGATAATCGACGATCTACTGTAAAGACATTTGTGTTGATAGATGGAGTTTGACATGATAGATGACTGACCACAGACCTACATACACTACATATATACTGCTGCGACAGATAATCAAATTCCATTCTAATCTAGATGTTTTGACTATGGAATTTGGAAATCAAATTATTTTGAAGTCGTTTCCAATAAAAATGAATACTTTATATGGACGATTATTCATTTTTTTCCTGTAGATGTCATAAAAGGCAACTAATGAAAATTTGAAATCCACCAACAAAGACAAACAACTTTTGTTATTATATAGACAATTTTCTATGAATGTATGATAATGTCAACTGTCAAGAGTGTTAAGTGTCAAAACTGTCAAATTTTGGCGGGCTTCTAAATGTTCGACTAATCGACTTTTCGTTAAAAAATATTTTTGTTTTCCGATATTTTAACTGGCCTAGTAAAGTTATTCATTGTTCAGTGTACACGACATAATATTATGGTTGAGTTTCTTATTCTTTAGTCCTTGTAAAGAAGGATTACTCCTAAATGAAAGTGAAAGAGAACGTAAAAATTAAAGGATGAGAAGGGAAGAAAAGTAGGTATTAAGCATAGAAAGTTCTCTGATGATTTCAGGGCGAAATTTTGAGCTGTTCTGTAATTAGGTAACATTGGTTCGCGGAGTGGCTTTTAAATGGCTTTTTAATAAGTGAAGAATGTAAGGCTGGAACGCTGGAAGGGTTACTTGAAAGGATTAGGAAATTAAGTTACCAGGTAGCAGTGGTGGCCCAGTGGTAACGGTCGCGACTTACGTGTAGTATGTCGTGAGTTCGTACCCAAGCAGGCGCTTTACTTTATGTTAATTATTTCATCACCACTGCTTTCAAAACGGTGAAGGAAAACATCGTGTGGAGACCGCCATGTCTTAGAACCCAAAATTTGGAAACATGTGACAACTACCAACCCATACTGAGCCCGCGTGGTAGATTATGGCCCGCTCCCTCTCACCGAGAGGAGGCCTGTGTCCCAGCAGTGGGAACGTTATAGGCTGCTGATGATGAAGTAACCAAGATAGTGTGTCACTGGGCAGACGCCAGATTTGAGGACTCCAACTGAGGATGCTTAGATGGTTTGGTCATGTTGAGGGGATGAGTGGAGGACTGCTAACAAAAGGTATTTACAAGGCAGATCACAGATGTGAGCGGAAACGCTGGGAGGGGACGACCTAGAAGTCCCATACAATGACCTCATGACCTCAAGTGATGATATTCTTTTAAAAATACCTATTTTTTTAAATATCACCACAGACGACAGTTGCAAGTACTACATCACATGGTTGTTTCTTTTGAATCTCTTTTTTGCCCTCGCCTTTTCCCGTTACGCGGGGTCGGCTTTCTTAATCATGCGGCGCCTTTCATTTCGGTGGTAAGCATCGCCAACTGTTAGACCAAGCTTTTGCATGTCCTTCCGGACATTTGTGATCCAGGTAGTTTGTGGTGTATCTTTCCCTCTTATTAGCCATGGAAAGGCACTTTCTCACAATATGGTCATCGGGTCTACGCACAACATGTCCGTACCACCTTAGCCTGGACTCTGCAATTTACTTCCCTTGAATAATGAAGTTTATTAATTAAAAGTCATAAGTACAGAAACTCATGTGTCATATTCATTCAACACTCAATGCTGAGTGTTGAACATCAAACACAATTCCATATTGCGGCGGGGAAAATCGCAGCTGTGTGAACAGAAGTATGGCTTTCCCTTTGTTCCAGACCCGTCGTGCCATGCTTGGCGTTTCTAGGAATACTTGTTTATATGTTTAACTTTCAGCTTTGGTAGAGGAAAGAAATGCCGATAATGAAGAAAGCCTGTGGCTGGCTCAATTTTTAAGAAGAAATGTTTTATTCATCAATCATCATCATCTTGTGAACCAAACATTTTGTCTTGTGCTATCACCTTTGTGAAGAGTTGATAGTACAAATTGAAGCTGATTTATGTCCTTATATAAATGACCTTTCAACAGGCCTGTCTAGGCGGATAAAGGTAGGGAAATTAGCATTTTGTTTTTTTATTTAAAAACATTTAAATATCTAGCAACATGATGCCCTATTTTCTTTTCAGATTTTATGAGCATGAGTGTTTTTGGCCCATGGCACTTATCAGAGGGCGGTGGGACACCAATCAACAACCTTTGTTTCGCATCAGTGTCAATTGCCATGTTTGGTGAAAAAAATAATTGTGATTTCCTCAGAACTGAAAAGAAAGGAATATTTTGAAAACACGGTGAGTGTTCATTAGCAAGTAATATATTATATATTAACTGTGGTAAATTTTTTGTTTCCATCTTTACCTATCTCTAGGCTCAACTATTGTGCCAATTTCTTGTGTGTAGCCTACCTTGTTTTGATTTGTTTAATTTGTATTAGTTCAATGTTAGTTTTTAAGTTTTGTAGTCGAAGTATTCGTGTAATCTTGGTTTTTAAGTTCTTGTATTTGCGGATAACATTATTTTAAACTTAGATTTACGTTTTCTCTATATGTGAATCTGTTATTCTTTTGAGAATATAAATATCTTTAACCTTAATCTATGGCCTCTACAGTTTGGTTATATCTGTCCTATACTCTATGTATACAAATAAATAAAATTGAAGTGTCTATTCGTGTTCAAGAAATAAGAGCTTTTTACTAAATGCATATATGGAGAGTACATACGGTATATAGAAAATATATACATACATTATCTACTTTAACACTTTCAGTGCCCAGATGAAAAAAGAATTATTCAAAAGTAGACTATTCACACCTAGCTTATTTTTGTGATTTGCACCCGGTAGGCGGGTGCACGGCATGGTCGCAAGGTACATAACTACTTATATGTAGGACTCGGAAGCGAGTTGTGGGCATGCGAACGAATTACAGTTAGACCCGAGAGCCGGGTGCTTGGCACTAAAAGTGTTAAAAAACAATTTTATATTTTTTAGGCTAACTGACTAGCTAGCTGATGTTGGTAGGAGTAACATAGGCTAATTTTTGTTGTTTGCTAACAATACCATGTTCCTATGGTATAATTTCAGACATCTACACAGGCGAAACATAGAGCAGCTGTGAATGTTAAAATCAATACCTGCAACCCTAACTCTGTATCTTAAATCTACTTTTGCAGATTTAAAGTTTCAGGCTGCATAGGCTGAATTGGTGGCACTTAGGTACCTGATTCACCCCACTTACAACGAGGACAAATATTTTTGCCATAAGCGGTATCATGCTAGAAATGTTCAGCTGGTTCTGGTAAGTCTCATTTAGAATCACGTATGCACTGCAATGAAAGCAGTGGAGGCACCGTCCCGTTGGATCCAATTTACTAAGTTAATGTCGATTTTGGGTTCAAACCCAAGCAGATACGAGAAAAGTGGCATTTCCTAGAATAAACATTTGAAGAAATATGTCATCTGTCAACCAGCACTGTGCTTATGTGGTGTATTACGGCTCACTCTCTTTCGCAGAGAACAGGGTGCTTACTCTCGAATATAATTCCAATAGATCGCCATTGGAACTGTCAGTCAAACGTCAGTGATTGGCTGGACTCACTGAGTCTAGCCAATCCCTGACGTTTAACTCAACCAACTGACGTTTGACCAATGTCGATCTATTGGAATTATATTCGAGAGTAAGCACCCAGGTCTCTGTCCCAGCGGTGGGAAAATTTTAAGTTTATCTATGCTTGTGAACCTGCGTAGAGATTATAAGCCGTACAGACGTAGGTACTAGGGATGTACCGGATATCCGTATCCGTATCCGCGGATATCCGAATGAAAAACAAGATTCTTGTCCATATCCATTACTTTTTTCGCAGATGTTTTACGGAGATTTTACTTTATTAATTTTTAATATATAGATGAAATTCTATATATAAGTACGTGATTAGGCAGTATTGAAAAACTCTTGAATTCCATTCAGATTATTTTTTAATTCATAAATTCCAACTTAGGCACCTTTATATTGCAAACTTTTATCATAGTGAGTTATCATACCAATAGTAGGTACATAACTCAAAGGTACTAAACCAACTATCAAAGCGTCAAGTGGTTTCAACTATCGTTTCAACATCACGCGCATCGACACTAATTGAGAAAGAAAGTTAAGATACAAATCCGTATCCGCGGATCTTGGCTCGAAATATCCGTATTCGTATCCGTATCCGCGGATCTTGGCTCGAAATATCCGTATTCGTATCCGTATCCGCGGATCTTGGCTCGAAATATCCGTATTCGTATCCGTATCCGCGGATATACATTTATAACGATCCGGCACATCCCTAGTAGGTACCTATGTATGTATAATGAGCACCTTGTATTGGAAGTTGAAAGACACACACAGCTCTATTATTCGGTGATTAATGATAAGTAACTAATGTCGTATTGTATAATACTATAACTTCGTTGCTGAATCAATCGTATTTTTTTTTTTTTGAATACTGCAATAGATATTAATGTTTTTCATTCCGTTTGGTAATCAGCTTTGATTCATCTCTCAAATACATTGTAAGCTATAGTTTTATATAATCTAGAAGCATAAAAAAAAATATAAATTTGGGTACCATGGATCCCTTTCATATTTTACTATGATAATATATACGTGGAACTGCAAAGGCATGGCAGTTGAGAGTATGTCATGCTCACTTAAATGTATTACTGGTGGTGGCACGTTGTACGTTAGTCCATTTGGTTCGCTACAAAATGATTGAACTGGATGGTGCTGAACCTCACGTCATGTTCGTGAAGGGCGCCGTCGGTTGGCACTTGGCATTTCCTAACTTTCGAATTGTTACTTCATTTTTTGCAACAACAGTAATTTACTTGGGATTTTGTGATGCTTTAATTTAAAAAGGTGTCCTAGAAGTTTCTTGCTCGTTCTTGTTCATAAAGATCTACGTTTTGAAAAGTGTACCTAACTTCAATTTTCCCACTATCTGATCGACTTTTGTCAGTTCAACAGTGCCTGTAAATGGTTTAATTGAAATTAATGCATTCACTTTGAGTTTAATTCGACAGGAATATTATAAAATTTTAAACACGTCACGTACCTACTCACTAATTGCGTAACCTACTATCAACTATGATCGGAATCATTTTATGCTAATTCATTGCTTCGTGTGTTTAACAAAATTGTCAGCTCGCTAACGTAAATAACGCAGTGAATGTTTTTGAACTGTCAAATTGATAGCTAGTAGACCAGCCTTTCCCAAAGTGGGCGATAACGCTCCCTTGCGGGCGCTGCAGACCTAAAGGGGAGTAGTAAGAGACCCAGAAAAAAAATGGGGGCGTTTTGTAGAGACTACACAACGCCTTTAGGCATGCAGCGCCCACAACGGGGCGTTATCGCCCACTTTGGGAAAGGCTGTAGTAGACGCTGATCTAAACATCTCCTGTGGTGGGGCATCTTTTGTTTTCCATCATACAGACTGAGGGAACGTTTAAAGGGATTGGGATAGTCTGATGAAACCTACTTAAGTGGTATGTTTGATTGACTAAAAACGACTGATGAAATTCCGACTTAGTGGCAACCAAATTATTTACACAATTCTCTAAATTACAGGTGATTCCGGATATCATGCATATCTTAAGACGCTTGTCGCAGATCGAACATCTGAGGCGTACTACAACAAGCTCAACGGCACGCCTGGTGACGGCGTGGAGCGTGCTATCGGGTTGTCGAAGGGTCGCTTCAGGCATTGTTGGTTCATAGGGAGCTGCATCACAATCCAGACACGGTTGGGAACGTTGTGATAGCATGTTGCGTGCTTCACAATATTTGCAATCTTGCTGGATTGCCTGCCCCTGTGATCAGTGGTCGAGCTCGTGATAGCCATACCAACACCGTGCCTAACCCTTATGGACCATTCACGAAGGTCCTCTTAGGGTAGCGCGGAATGCACGGAGTGCCCTCGGAACCACCGAAAAGGAAAATACCCTTGGTTCTACTAGTAGAACTACGCGGTCGAACCACGGGCACTAAAAGGTTAATAGACTGATAAATATGGATTGTGTGTATATAGTTTGTTTTATTTTGATTTTTCTTACGTATTTGTACATTTTATCTCCCTGTATGATTATATATTTTTTTACATACTTGTCATTTTTATTTACTAAAGTAAAAGTATATCTTGGAGCTACTACTCGTACTTACTTTACTAGCATAGTTGGGCATCATCATTTCAGCCGTAAGACGCCCACTGCTGGTCAAAGCCCCCCCTCCTCCTCCAAGCGGGTTTGCCATAATAGCCGGTTATAGACCAAGAGCTAAGCTAGCTCGTATAGCTGAGGTAGAGCTTGTTCATGTAGGAAAGCTTTGTGAAAAAGCGTTCAACTTGCACGCTAACCTGCGAGGTAGTTGCGTTGTATAGGTACAACGCAACTACTTCGCAGGTTAGCGTAGGCACTAGCAGTAGAAATGCCTTTCATTTTACAGTTCAATATTCATTTAGTGTTTTCAATATCCTACAAAATAGATGGGTGCTGATCATGCAAGTGTCGTGCGCACACGTGCGATGTATCGCGTACACGCGCGTCATTGGACAGAGAATAAACAAAGAAATGCAATCGTACACTTGTTTATTTTTCCTTACAAAACCCAAACGTTGATATAGACAATGTTAGACCTAAAAAAAGAAAATGACCTAAACATAAATCGTTAAACAAGAGCTAGAATTAATACTCCTCGCCGCCTTCTCCTTCGCCTTCGCCGGAGTCCATGCCGACCTCCTCGTAGTCCTTCTCCAGCGCGGCCAGGTCCTCGCGAGCCTCCGAGAACTCTCCTTCTTCCATGCCCTCTCCGACGTACCAGTGCACGAACGCTCGCTTGGCATACATGAGATCAAACTTGTGGTTGAGCCGCGACCACGCTTCCGCAATCGCAGTAGTGTTTGACAACATACAGACGGCGCGCTGCACCTTGGCCAGGTCCCCGCCCGGCACCACGGTTGGCGGCTGGTAGTTGATGCCCACCTTGAACCCAGTCGGGCACCAATCAACAAACTGGATAGTCCGCTTCGTCTTGATCGTTCCGATAGCAGCGTTCACATCCTTGGGCACCACGTCGCCGCGGTACAGCATGCAGCACGCCATGTACTTGCCGTGCCTCGGGTCGCACTTCACCATCTGGTTGGCGGGCTCGAAGCACGCGTTGGTGATCTCCGCTACGGACAGTTGCTCGTGGTACGCCTTCTCAGCGGAGATGACGGGCGCGTACGTCACGAGGGGAAAGTGAATACGAGGATATGGGACTAGGTTGGTCTGGAATTCAGTCAAGTCCACGTTCAGGGCGCCGTCGAACCTCAGCGAGGCGGTGATAGACGACACTATTTGACCAATCAGGCGGTTTAGATTAGTGTATGTGGGTCTCTCAATGTCCAAGTTTCTTCTGCATATATCGTAGATCGCTTCGTTGTCCACCATGAACGCCGCGTCAGAGTGCTCTAGTGTCGTGTGCGTCGTGAGAATGGAGTTGTACGGCTCCACGACAGCTGTCGAGATCTGTGGAGCGGGGTAGATTGCAAATTCTAGTTTAGATTTCTTGCCGTAATCAACAGAAAGCCGCTCCATGAGCAGGGAGGCGAAGCCTGAGCCGGTGCCGCCTCCAAATGAGTGAAAAATGAGGAATCCCTGCAGGCCGGTGCACTGGTCGGCTAGTTTGCGTACCCTGTCGAGCACCAGGTCCACGATCTCCTTGCCGATGGTGTAGTGGCCTCGCGCGTAGTTGTTGGCGGCGTCCTCCTTGCCCGTGATGAGCTGCTCGGGGTGGAACAGCTGGCGGTAAGTGCCCGTGCGCACCTCGTCCACCACGGTGGGCTCCAGGTCGATAAACACCGCTCTGGGTACATGCTTGCCAGCGCCCGTCTCGCTGAAGAATGTGTTGAACGAGTCGTCACCTCCGCCGACGGTCTTGTCCGAGGGCATCTGCCCGTCCGGTTGGATCCCATGCTCCAAACAGTACAACTCCCAGCAGGCGTTACCGATTTGTACGCCAGCCTGGCCGCCGTGTATAGATATACATTCACGCATGTTTTTACTTTAAAACTGGATAACGTTAGGTACTTAAAAAATAGATTTCTTATTTCACTTCGAAGCTTAAATTGCTGCACCTCCTGGATCAATTCTATGTTTGAACTGTACGAAAACAAGCGCCGCTCTGTGCCGCGCTCCAATTTTAAAATGAACTTTTTATTTGAAATATTATTTTTTTGTGGTCAACAGTCAAAAACAAAAAGTTTTTAAATCGTGCATGTACAGTCCGCATCAAAACGATGTATACCCGGAGAAGGAACCATATTATTATTATTTACGCCATTGTGTGATGGATAACACTGTATACCTAGGTACAAAACAGTCCATTTACCTGACCAATACAAAGTAATATCATCATCATCATAATTTCAGCCGTAAGAAGTCCACTGCTGGACATAGGGCTCCCCCAATTTGGGGGCTTTAATCGCCACGTTTGGCAGGCGGATTGGCGATCGCAGTATGGTGGTAAAATTCAGAGAGAAAGCTGCTTCCCATTCTCTAGTAAGTCCCTTAGTCGACCCTTACGGCACCCACGGGAAGAGATAGGGTACTGCTATTCTTTTTATCCGGCACTACACGGAGTAAAAAACAAAGTAATGTATGTAAACGCTCGTCATAAAACATCTAAACTAAGTAATCTACATAAATCTAACTTATTAATATAGGTACACTAACCATTCAACAACGAGGTAAGCAAATCTTAAATTTCATTCAAATCAAAAGTTCAACTTCTATGGTTGGACTTTTAATTGTTGGAGGGATACTAGGTTTTGACAAAAAAAAAAAAAAAAAAATACTAACGTGGTGAAAGAATGAATGAAATTGAATGAACTTGAAATAATGTAGGTTACATGCAAATGTTTAACACAATAATATATCTTACTCCTTATAACATCATCTATCTGCTAGTGAAAGCCCGTCAAAATCGGTCCATCCGTTTCGGAGATTAGCCGGAACAAACAGACGGACAGGAGACCAAAATTTGGAAAACTGTTTTTTTGGCCTAGGTACCATACCTTGGTGACATACCTTATTGACTTTATTATGCATTCAGTAAAAAGCTGTTACTTTGACGTTACATACGAATGAACATTTCGATTTTATTTATTTGTATAGATGACGTTGTCAGTCTTGTTTACCTTGTTCTGGAACTATCACAGTGAGCTTTAATTAAGTCACAAGATGTGTCGATGTTTTAAGATAAAATGTATACCTACTTGTTACTATAGGTCAAGTAAACTGCATAGATAAACTCAAACTCAAAGCATTTATTTCAAGTAAACCAATTACAGGCACTTTTGAATAGTCAATTGGCGGTGAGTCTGAAAAATGAAGCTAGTTGTCCATTCCAAAGCGTAGTACCTATGGAGAAGAACGGGCAAGAAATTCCATGAACGCTCTTTTCAATTAATAATTTTGTTACAAAAAGTTATACATATAATGTTTTGTACCTGTACGGTGGAAAGGATGTTATAAAACAAAGGTTGTAGACAATAAAATAATAATATAATAATAGTTTCTTGTTCATGTATCCCTCTTTATGGGGCTGACTGTACAACGAGAAGGACACAGATTGGTTACATTATATATTATGTATATTAGTTGTTAGTTGGTAGAATGGATAAGTTCCTCCGTATCAGGATAATTTAGGTTTAAGAGGAAAGTTAACCATTTTCGCTTTTTGTTCGAAATGTTAATTAATGTTTACGACATTTATCGCCACCTGGCGACTGATTGACGAAACCACGTAGATATACGCGCAGCACAGCGGTCGACAGGGCATCACGCATTACTAGTTCCGGAAAGACGGTCGAGATGGCGCTGCTCCGCTACTATAAAGACTACGACGGGCCACCTCACGACGCGACGTCGCGTCGAGCCAAAAAGTATGTCAATATCAAAATCTTTATTAGGTTTACAATAAGGTTGCACAAGGTTGATCAAGTGTCGTCATGATACAATGATCTGTATTCTCGTTAGAATAGATTGCTGCCACTGTGCCACTAAAAAGCATGTCGATATCAAATTTATCTTTATTTTGGTAAAAATAAGGTTGCTTTTGCCTTGCGGCCACTTACAAGTCTGTATTTATTCTCGTCAGAATTGATTGCTGCCACTAACAAGCATGTCGAAATCAAAGTGACCTTTAGACTAGTTACAATAAGGTTGCTTTTAGCTTGCAGCCACCAATACGTCTGTTAATGTTACAATGATCTTAATCCTTCAGAATAAGGCTGCTTTGGATTGCTGCTGCCATTGTTGTCATAGTAGGTTAATAAATCATAGTTTAAAAAACACGATCCCATAGAAAACACACGAGAAAACCAAACCAAAAAGTAGAAAATAATTGAAAAAAAAACGTGCTGGGTGCTTTTTGAGGCATTTTAATTAGTATCAAGCACCCCATTACCTACTTTTTTGTTTGTTTAGTTGAACGCGCTAATCTCAGTTGTTTGGTAGTCTATTTATTGAAAAAGGCTATAGGCTATATAACATCACGCTACGACCAATAGGAGCGGAGCATCAATGAAATGTGTTGCAAAAAAAATAATAGTTTAAAAAACTAAAAAACACGCTTCCATTGAAACCAAACTAAAAGGTGCTTTTTAAGGTATTTTTTTATTGATATCAGGCAACCCACGCTTTTTTTCCATTATTTTGTACTTTTTAGTTTGGTTTCAATGGAAGCGTGTTTTTTAGTTTTTTTTAAATATTATTTATGTTCTATTTTTTAGGGTGTTTCGAATTTTGAGAAGTATGTCAGCGTAGTTTGTGACGTATGTCAGCGTAGTTTGTGACGTATGTGAGCGTAGTTTTCGAAGACAGTTTTTTTGCTGTCCTGGTAACCCTGGCAAGGATAATGGCACAAATTTATGAAATTATTGCATTGTCATCGGTCCTTGACAGGTTTGCAAAGTTTGAATGAAATCTGGTCGTTTAAAGTGGGTCAAAATCGCGCTATAAGGAGTCGGTTACAAACAAACATACAAACATACAAATATACAAACATACAAACATACAAGTGAAGCTAATATAAAGCGTGTAACAAAAATGTTATTCCTTTTCAAAGCTTCAATTGCTTGCGCTGCCTTAACGGTTAAAGTATCGCAACAATCATTGATCACTGAATTTTTCCTCATAAAACGTTCTAAAAAAAAAGTCCACGATAGCGTAATGTCTAACTTTTAAGGTTGGTTCACTACAACGTTTTCAGTTGTCAATCAACTCTGCCTATCGCAGTCCACTGCTGGACATAGGCCTCTCCCATGTTGCGCCACAACACCCTGTCCTCCGCCTTCTGTATCCAGATTGCCCCAGCCACTTTCTTTAAGTCGTCGGTCCACCTAGCTGGGGGGCGTCCCACGCTACGCTTGCCGATACGCGGTCTCCACTCCAGGACTCCTCTGCTCCATCGGCCATCGGTCCCTCGACAGAAATGGCCAGCCCACTGCCACTTCAGCTTGCTTACTCTGCGAGCTATGTCGGTAGCTCCAGTTCTTTTCCGGATAATTTCATTTCTGATTTTATCCTTCAAAGAAACTCCGAGCACAGCCCGCTCCATAGCGCGCTGAGCGACCTTGAAATCAAATCAGTCAGTAATCAAATCAAAATATTATTAAGCTAAGGCTAAGAGTTTGTTTGGTTAAACGTACTAGTCTCAGAAACTACGTTTAGTGCTTGATAGCCTTTTTATCGAAGAGGGCTATAACATCTAAGACTAACAGCTAAGACCCTTAGTCGAGCAAAAGAAAAAAAAGTCGCGAATAAGACCTCACACGGGCAGGCGATTCGATGCGATGTGTAGGGTTGGGGGATCAAGAAATTTAATGAGGACGAAGTCGGAGGCAGAAGCTAGTAGTTAATATACGTCTGAAATCGTAAATTATACCTTCATCATCAACATAATTTCTTCCGAAAGAAGTCCACTGCTGCACATAGGCCTCCCCCAATTTGGGGGGTTTGCCATAAACGCCACGCGTGGAAGGCGGGTTGGCGATCGCAGTATGGTGATAACATGCAAAGAAAACGCTGCTGCCCATTCTCTTATAACTAACTCCCTTTGTCTCCTTTTACGACACCCAGGGGAAGAAACGAAATGGTGCTATTCTTTACGTCCAGCACCACACGGAACAAGGTTGGTACTCAGTAATCATTTATATCTTATTTTTTTATTATTTTTTTTATTTACAGCTAACATTTCGTAACAATTTGATTTAAAAAGAGTGTTTCTGTGTGATTCTTGCTCGTTGTACTCTGTAGATATCTACGTTTTCAAACTTACAACTGTGGACACTAAAATAAATACATTTATTTGTAATTTAACCAATTAATTTTGAGTCAAAATGTGAACGTCATTCGTCGTAAATTATCCTTCCAAGTTAGTTCTACTACTCCACGCTGCATTAAGTTCGGCTACTCCATATTAGATGGCGCTAGTAACAACAAGAGATTTCAAAGCAGTACAGAGGTAACTTTTAAGTACGTACTTTGCCGCCACGATAGGAAGTACTATTTAGGAACATTAAATTAGATTTTATGTGAGTATTTTTACACATATTTTTTCGAAATACTCGCAAATATCGAATTTAAACAAAAAATAAATAAAAGGAGTTTAATAGATTTTGGAGTTTCCATATTTGAATCTTATTACAGAAGGCTAAAAACTAAAATACAGATATACTAAAATAAATAACTAACTATACAAAGAAATACAGAAACGAAGGACATTTAGGCGTCGAAGTACTCGTCCGCATCACTGTCATCTGGAAACGTGCCCAGAAGACTGGCAGCATTGCAACGTTGGATGGCAATGCAAATTCTTTGGCCAAGGAATGACCAAGCCCTCTGGTCACGTGAAGTGTCGACCAGTCGATGAGAAATTTCCTTAAAAAGCTTGAGGGTCTCAGCAGCCGCAGCAGCGGCGCCATCACAGCCCGCCGAGCTAGGAACATGAGATGGCGCGAGGGTTTGGAGTTAAATAATACAGCACTAGTAATAAAGTACACGCATTATATATTATTTTCTACAGAATATTCTGATATTTATGTACTTCGAACATTTATTTGTACCATAATAGTACGAGTAATAGTAGTAGTGGTGGGTAGTAATAGTGGGTGGAGTTGCAGGTCGCAGGTTCGAACCCAGACAGGCGCTTTCCTTCATGTTAATAATTTATTCCCCACTGCTTTCATAACGGTGAAGGAAGACATCGTGAGGAAACTGGCATATCTTAGAACCAAAAATTCGAGGACATGTGACATCTAAATAAATAAATAATAAATAAAATAAATAAATCTATCAACCCGCAATGGGCCCGCGTGGTGATTTATGGCCCACACCCTCTCACCGAGAGGAAGCCTGTGTCCCAGCAGTGGTATCATTATAGGCAGCTGCTGATAATGATGATTGGCTCTTTAAGTTTAATAAGTAATTGTAGATAATATTTTCATCTAAGAATCGTCGTTTCGAAACGGCTGAACCTATTTTGATAAAACATGTCTAAGAACCACCGCTACAAAGTCTAATTTTCAGTAGTTCCTGAGATTAGTGCTTTCAACCAACCAAACAAACGAACATACAAACAAACACACTCTTCAGCTTTATAATATTAAAAGTATGGATTAATATTGTTTACTAATATTAAAAACATTTTAAAAGATTAACGGTGGAATTTCTAGTCCATTCTTCTCCATACGGATCTACTTTTTGGAAGGGGCAACTAGAATCAATAATTCTTATTTAATTTAAATGTTGACGTTCAAAAGTGCCCATTTGTGCCTATTGACTTTTATATTTTTTATCCCGGTAGTATGTTCCCGTTGGCTAATTTCCGACATGTTTTTTAACTTTCTTTGAAAGTATCCGCTGAAGACGATTAAAATGGATGTTCGCCGTCTGATCACCGGTTCCGGGCTAACAAACTTGCGAAAGTTCCGTCGATATTCGATGGAAACTAGTGAACGGTCCCGTTTAATAAGTTTCAATATTGCAGCGAAAGATGCAAAGTTTTTGTTTAAGTATTCCTCGAGAGAAAACGGTTTTCGTCTGCAACTTGCAAGTTTGCAGAAAATTTTCTTTCTTTCACATTTTTTTAACGAAAGTTTATCTCGTGCTTCTTAGAGCGTTCACGAACTTTAAATCTGAACTTACAAGAACAATCAAACCTCTAAAGACCGTGAACGTGGAGGAAGAGACTGGAGTACTGATCATAAGCATGACTGTGCTATACGGGCAGACTGGGTGGGAATAGTTACGGCAAAGTTGTAATTTAAGTTTATTTTATTATTTACGTACTATACAGGGTGTGGCGTAAGTAGTGGTCCACCGTTCAGGATTCGATGAACCAGATAATTAACTATTAACTACTAAAATTTCAAATATTTTTACCCAAGGGTTCCGAAAATATTTTATTTTTGTCTTTTATTTACGAAATTTCTACCTTTTATTACATATTTGTTTGTAGTTTCAAAAAAAACATTATTTTTTCATTTTGATTTCTGTTAATTACTGCTGAATACTAGAGCTATCATGATAAGTTATGATTTTTTATGTAAATTCAGCTCTTTTGAAGAAAAAGTTGGTTCTTCTCTAATTTTAACCCCAATTTTTAACACACCATCAAGTTAAAGAGAAATTTTTGTAAAAAAAAATTTGGGTAAAAATGGTTAAAATGTTTAATTGTTATAGTTAATTATCTGGTTCATCGAATCCTGAACGGTGGACCATGGCTTACGACACACCCTGTATATATGTAGTGTTCCAGACCGTATTTCGGCCACGGCGGCAAATCTCAACGGAGACTAGTCATCGGTACGTGTACGCAGACGCAGGAGCACTCGCTCTACCCTCATTCTCATAGTCTGATGGGAAGGCAATCCGACACGACCAGACAGAGATCAGCTGCAAGACCTACGGCTTAACGTGTTTTCCGAGGCACGGGGGTTTTACACCGCCAACTGCCAAACTCCGGGCTGCTACTAAGAAATTCTTAATGGAAAAACCCAGTAGCCGTTTGCCCGACCCGGGCATCAAACCCAGGATGCTCAGCAGTCGCGCTTGCGACCACGAGACCAACGGGGCAGGTATTTACGTACTAACATAGATCTTAAGGAAATTGTTACTCACACTTAAATGGATTCTGTCCGAAATAAATGAATAATAATTATAGCCTTATCAGCCTATACTGTTGCTATTGCTGAAACAGTAAAGCAAAACGACTTAACTGGCATGTTCTAGAATTAAAAATTCGAAAATATGTGACATCCACCTTCCAGCACTGGACTTTCGTTGTGGATTACGGCCCTCTTCCTCTCATCGAGAGGAGGCCTCAATCCCAGCAATGGGATCATTTTAGCTTGGTTATGTATGTTATGTAACGTTAAAATTATAGGCAGAATATAAGTATAAAATTTGGATTACTGCCCACTCTCAGAGAGAGGAGCTGTTCCAGCTGTGGAAATTATCATAGACTGAATATGACAAGGGATTGGTCATCATCATCATTCAGCCAAAAGACGTCTACTGCTGGACATCGGCCTCCAGCAATAGAGGGTCTTCGATAATCGCCACGCTTGGCAGGCGGATTGACGATCGCAGTATAGTGGTAAAACGCTTAGAGAACGTTGCTGCCCATTAAGTAAGTCCCCTCTAGTAAGTCCCTTAGTCACCTATTACGACACCCACGTGAAGAGATGGGATGGTGCCGTTCTTTACGTCCGGCACTTAACGGAACGGGATTGGTAGAATGAGTTAAATTATCCTATTGTTAGCAAATAACATAGAAAAATGACCACCTATCTGTGTGCTACATAGGGTGATAATGTTCATAGAAAGCGTTTCACATAATAACATAATTATGCATTACATACTCATTCACAAACAAACCAATAACGTGAGGTTGCAAACACACATCCACATGTCATTACGTACAACGCAGCAGTCTATTTCCCGGTTACGAAATATGAATTACACAATATTCTCCAATGACCGAGTGAGGACTCCCGATTGGCTAATGAAATTAATTGGACAACAAATGACTGCCCAACGTGCGTTAAATATTTATTTTAGTTCCGTAAGTCGTGGTGGCGAGTGCAACTCGCAGACAAACTTCGAAGTGGAAAGTTTAAGAGGTTCTGCTTCCCACTAAGTTACGGCTTTGTGTTCCAACTGTCTCGAAGATATTTATTATTTGTGAGGATTTCTAAATGGCCAGCTATTGTACTATTTATGTTCGGTTAAGTGGTGTGATAGAAAGACAAGGTTTATTGGACCCATATGATACCTTGTTAACTCATGATGGAAAATATCATCATTATCATTTCGGCCGAAAGACGTCCACTGCTGGACATAAACCTCGCCTTATTTGGGAATAAGGGACTTACTAGAGAATTGGCAGCAGCGTTCTCTACGCATTTCACCACCATACTGCGATCGCCAACCCGCCTGCCAAGCGTGGCGATTATGGCTAACTCCCCAAATTGGGAGAGGCCTATGTCCAGCAGTGGACGTCATACGACTGAAATGAATGATGAAATGAATAATCTTTTTAAATAAATAAAGTTTCGTCGCAAGAGGCAGGTGTAGGCATCCCTAGCGCGGAGTTCCGCAGATTGGTATCATTGAATTATTTCCGTCGGCGGTAAAAGAGTATCTATTCTGGAATGATAAATATCTTGCCGCTGCGACGTAACTCGGTTAGAGCTCAGCACTGTTGATTTATTTACAGTTTTAACTCAAACAATGAATAATTAAGACGAATGATAGCAGTTCAGTTTATGTTACTTTACGCGTCTTTGACTTCTACAAACTTTGCTTTGGTTTTCGTCTTAAGATTATCGATGTTGGTCTAACATATGGTTTGTCTTCTCTATTTTTTTCTTATGTTTTGGAGTGTACCACACAGACGACCAGCAAATCATTTTAGACTATAAAAGTCATCCTTATCTTTTCACGAGAAATACTGCCTAACCTCGTTACACTTACTCTGATCTAAAGTTACCAGCATTCAGAACATTCCATTATAGTTTTACAGAGCATAAAGTTGAATCTAGTACCTATTCAAAGAAAACTACACTGTTTATTGAAATAGGTAACAGGTTCTCATTACAGATTCAAAGTTATTGTGAAAATTTTAAACGCCTATTTGGAACTGTAATGCTAAGTATAAATTACACCGGATGACATTTTTTACCGTCTCGACCTTCATATGGTGTGTTGTGTAACTAGAATAGAAGGCAGGAAGGCCTTCAGATTCATCGTAGGTGACTAAAGGAGCGCGGGACGCGGGTAGACAGGGATGCGTGTGCGGCTCGTGCGCCTGCGAAAGATCAATGAGGCCGCCTATCAGCCGGCTTCAAAGGGTAGGACCGCGCTCCGAAATCAATGATACATGCCGCGCATTGAGTAGGGTGCGTATGATTTGAGTTTCGATAGATTTAATTATTTTTTTTTGTTTTTTTTCCAAATTTCTGTTTTTATTGTTCTAGTATGAAAATGTTACTTTAAATGTGTAGTATTTATTGCTAGATCAATTTAATTACATGTTATTCAAAAATAAAAATAATAAAAATTTCTATGCCAAAAGCTTCTACTCCGTTCACCTATTACCCCCATTTTTTTTCAAGACGCTAAAAAAAGTCACCCAGTATATAGTCCTCCAGACTGTTTTTCGGTCATGTCGGCCAATCTCAACGGAGACTGGCCAAAAGCGCGGGAGATATTATAGTGCACAAGTGTGTGCGCAGACACACGGGCACTCACTCTTTCCTTACTCTCATATTCCGATGGTATAGCAATGCAACACGACCGGAGAGAGATCAGGCGCAGGACCAACGGCTTAACGTGCTTTCCTAGGCAATGAGGTATCTGTGATACCGCCAACTTTCAGAATCCGGGATGTTACTAAGAAATTCCTATTGGAAAACCCATTATCACTTTTCTTTTCTTGGGAATCGTACCCAAGACCCACGCTCAGCAGTCGCGCTTGTGACCACGAGACTAAAGAAGCAGTTACGGGGTGGCGGGGTATATAGTAAATATGTATGTGTGTATGTGTATTATATGCCAATAATCTTTTAACGTAATAGTGTACCTATATCTATATATATATAAAAATGAATCCCTATTTCCCTTGGTCACGCCATCACGCGTGAACGGCTGGACCGATTTCACTTTTTTTTTGTTTTGTTGATGTGTTTGTAATTGTCAGGAGAAGGTTCTTATGAAAGAATAAAATTAAAAAATTTGCGTGGAAAATTAGAAAATTTAAGAACACTTATTTAAGAATACTTAACAACCATATAATAGGACAATGTAAACTTTTTTAATGCATTTGACATAGAATTGACAGAATGCGTGCTCAAATATCATCAAAGAGACAGGACAACGTCTGTCGGGTCAGCTAGTTATTTATAAAATAGTATTTTTATCATTGTTCCTCTCAACGAAAGCAACTGCCATCTATCTAATCTCTTCACCACCCTTGGTTGACTGATAGAGATTTTTTAAGGCATTTAGTCCGCCTTTGTACATTTTTTGTGTGCGAGAAGTTTAAATAAATAAATGCTAGGGTGTGCAATGCATCCGCTTGCAGTTTCGCCCCATCTCTGAACGATCAACGCTTTCAGAATGTTGTATTAACTGACACAACGAAGATTGACGTGCAGCTGTAGATTTGACGTGGTCTGAAAGCGAAGACTAATATCATGTTTTTAAAATCATCATCATCATTCATAATTTCAGCCGAAAAATGTCCACTGTTAGACACAGACCTCCCCCAATTTAGCGGGTTGGCGATCACAGTGTGGCGGTAAAATGCATAGAAAATGCTACTGCCTATTCTCTAGTAAGTCCTTTAGTCGCCTTTTACGACACCCACATGAAGAAATGGGATGATGCTATTCTTTACGTCCAGGACGAAACGGCAGTCATTTAAAGAAATGTTTTTAAAAACCTGTTGCCAAATCTCAGCTGTTTAGGCCATGGATTAAACGAAGCGAGAAATTAACTCTAAAAATAAATGAAAACAAAATCTTATAGCTCAGAACGTCTTGTTTACAAACAAAGATGGCCACTCAATGCCAGCGTCTAAAAGTGACCAGTCCCACTATTCTCGAGCGATCCATTCTAATTTTACACGGCCCACTATTTCTGCTCTCTGAAACTATTTCGATGATGTTCGATGCTATTTCTGAACGGTCACAAACTCGACTACCGTAATGGACTTGTTGATTTAGTTAACTGCACATTTTTGTAGTGGCTGTGGTTTATTAAGATTAATTGAATAAGTAATGTGTTCGTTTTAGTCTTTAAAGCTTTAAAAGGAAGCCCCATTTAAAGCTTAAAAGGCTAAAACTTAATGAACATCAGTTAGCAACGAAAAATTACCTCTGAAAAAGATATTTCATTTCGATAAAGTTAGATGTTTAAAAATAGTCCACGACATTTATATTCTCTTCTGTTTTTTGCTATTTACAACTACTATTTAAAATTAAACTCCCAACTTTTAACAAAATCTCTGGGCAAAGAGTAATAACAACGATAAACAAGTAGTTTCAATAAGTTCAATTGGCATTTGGTTAAGTTTACCCGGTTATTTGACTGATTTGGCATTTTATTTCACTGATACAAAATAAACTTAAACTTATAAGTTCATTTGTTGTCCATGGCGCCGCCGCGTTATAACACCTAACTTGTAGTTAAGTATTTAAAGTTAGAGTTACAATCACGTGACATTACTAAACAAAAATATTGTTTTATACGCCTTATTTCATTTCAAACAATTCCATGATCGACTTTGTTATGAAAAAATTGTTTAATCACAAAAAAGTTAAATAACAAGTTTTGTAAGACTTTAAACTACTCAATAAAGTTTGTAAACGATACTATAACCTCTGTTAGTATTCAAATGAATGATTTCACATTAAATTTTAGCTCCGAACATAGTTTATAGCAGTTTTCTGCGATGAAAACAAACTTTCACAAACGTACGAATAAACTCGATTTAAACAAGAGTTTATAGTTTAAAAAAATTGTTTATGTCGTTTATAAGTAGTTACAGTTATAGATTATTGAAATATGTCATACCGGATAACTTTAAAAAAAATATTTTTTAAGAGTTTACTATCGTTCGCGTGAGTTATCACTTGTTGAAAACAAGCCAGTGAGCGATCGAGGCGGAGCGTGCTGGCGTCTGCGCGCTGCGGGAGCCACGCAGCGAGTGAGACAGGCATAGTTCCGCGAGGCGGGACCAGCCGCGGCCACCACTTCTCAGGCCGCTGTCCTCTCAATAATACAACATTCTGATTCCACTAACCCGTAAACGTGCCCTAGTTTCACCGGTGATATATAACTTTAAATACATGCTACCTGTGACGTACGCCATTTAAATCGGAAGCGGTCAAACTTCATTCAACATGATCATGTTGTAACTTAAAAACACTAAAACTTAAAAAATATACTTAATAGGTATATGAAAATATGAAATCTGTAAGTAAAAATGTTAACTGAAACCATTTTTGTGATTAGAATTTTTGAATGAAAGAATACATATTTATAGTGCCTAAAATTTTGATAATTGTTGTAAATGGAAGGCCTTTACTTAATTCCTGTTATCAATAGCCTAATAAACGAGCAAATGTTTTACTAATCGCAGGTGGCGCACTGTAGTGGAGCTTCTGCGGCTCGCCTGCGTGGTGGCGCACTAAGGCTGCACCCACGTGGTTCGGAGGCGGCGAGCTGCGCGCGCTCACCAATGGTTCCTGCCCTTTTGCACACGCGTGCCCAAAAACAGGCGCTCAATTTTCATTATGACGTCGATTTCGAGCGTATGGCCGTGGGGGTCGGATGTATGCGCGCCGCAGCGCACAGCGCACTATCGATTAGTTGCGCGTTTGTTCCGCGCCGCGCACGACTCAGTACTACTGGGTATTCCGCACGGCGACCTATTAATGCGCGAGTCCTTTTTGGTACCGCATCGACCGACACAAGCTGAGTAGGATTAAACGCGCGAGTGCCGCGGCCGCGCTCGGCAGGCTCGCGATCCACTCGCTCACTTACGCCTAGCGTCGCGCCGCCCGGACTCGATCGCACAGTCGCACCCCATGTGTATCCCACCCACTGTCCCATTGACCCCGACAGCCCAGCTGGACATGCTCAGCAGATAATCGCGACGCTGCTGCCCGTACACCGGCCGCCGCCGACCCTGCCTACAGCCCACCACCAGGTACGTGCCACCACTCTCGCAGGAGGCCGGCGGAGCAGCGGGCTCGCAGCAGCATGCAGACATCGCGCGGGAGTCTCGGCAGTGACACAGTTTCGTTTACGTAAGTGTCAACGTCGATATTAAAGCACGGGAGGGGCACAGGGGATGTGGCGGATCCCAAAAAAACAGTTACGAAACATCTTTAGTTATCTCAAAATTAAAATAAATCAAAAGTTTAGTTCTGAATAGAAATTGAATTAGGCGGGTAGACATAGGTATGACC